>OY776111.1:381875663-384275663 GCA_963675035.1 Allygus modestus | reverse complement strand
GTCCTAGTAATGCTTTTTCTGTTTTAACGACAACCTTAGACCGTATAGCCGCAGAGAAGTAACATATTACTTCTCTGTGGAATAGCAAATTTGGCAAAAGCTACATTTAGGCTATTTTAAATCAATAACCTTATTTTATTGTCTCTTGTAATTCGAATTTTGCCCCATTATTGTTCATAGTTCCAATTTTAATCTTATGGGAAATATATAATGATACAATGATATAATGATATTAAATATAGTGTGTGATTACCATGGTAATGGTAAGTAAAATGTAAGTTGGTTTTATAACTACATTAAAACCCCCTTCTGATGACGGGATACCAGCTAGTAAATAATAGAAGAAGTAAATTACTATATTATAAGTGGCATAAAGGGCCATCGTAGGTCCCAGCCATGGCCCAAACCTTGCTCTAATATTCTGCCTCGTCTGATTTGTTCACTCTTTACATGCTAATGAAAGTAAAACAATATAAGTAGGAACACGTGTCAGTTCGTAAGTAACATAGAAATTTAGGCGGACTTAGTAACATGTTATAATATAAATAAAGCAGACGTTTTTAAATGCCCATGCTTCTCTTATGGGGGATGGTTTACATGATTTCTCATTTTCTAATATCTGTTTAGAAATGCTGGTATTTTTCCCGAGTCCCTGGGATCGAGATCTTAAATTTGAGCCATCTTCGATCACCCTGCAATTTGCAAAACTCCAACAAATTTGACCTACAAGTTTCGCTTACAGAATTACTTATACAGATTACTTTTATCATACATCGTCGATAAGACTATTTAGTTTAGGCGCTACAAACCTTGCCAGATAATGTCTAATTTGAAAACTTTGAAGTCACTTGATTGCTCATCGGTTCAAGAGGAACAATCCTAAATTTCGTTCACGATTTTTGGAAAAAAATCAAACTAGACCAATCAAATTTATATACCACTCCCTAAAAATACTAAGAAATAATTTACAACAACAGTTAAAATTATTTGTTTGATATTCTTTGTGCTAGCGCAACCTACATTGGTAATATGATTATAGGTAATATGATAATTTATTTATTTTATGATTAGGATAAGGACTCCATTCACCTCTTAGCAAAAACAAAGAAGGTTTTAAAGTGTATTTCTTGAACTTTAAATCGTCGTCGTTCAAAGATCTAATCAAGGGGAAGTTGGATTTGCCCCCTTTGTATCTGGTTTTTGGTAAGGAGGCAAATCTGAGCAGTTTAAATAACAAAATCAATAAACTTTTAGCTGGCATTAGATTAAATAAACATAGAGAGGGCTAGTTTGCGGAATTCATTTTCTTTCTTTCTTCTCTTTAATATGATACGCAACGTGTTAGGGTTGGAATAACGCAACGTGTTATTTTTGCAATAACAGTTCATTATTGATGCAGTCATATGACTTGGATAAATCACAGAACATAGCAGCTGCATTCCATTATCCATCCGAGGCTGACAGGGTCCTATTTATAAAATCAGAAAGTTTTGTTTGTGTATTCTTGTTTTTTCTTAAACCAAATTGATTTTGATAGAAGAAAGAGCTTTTTCAAGATATTGACTTAGGCTATCATACATGACTTTTTCAATGATTTTTGATATAAACAGGTCGATAGTTATTTAATTTGGAACCCTTTTTATAAATTGGAATAAATTTCCCAAATTTTGATTTTTCTGGGAAGACACCATTGCTAATGGAAAGGCTGGTAATGTTTCTCACAACAGGTGCCAAAAATAGAGCATTGTGTTTCAATATTTCTACTGGAATTCCACCCCAGCCAACTGATGACTTGTTTTTTAGATCTTTTGTTATTTTATATACATAATTCTCAGAAATATTTTCAACTGTAAATTCAGGATTTGAAAAGTTAACTAAGAGGTATTAATTTTGACCATGAAAAGTAAACGGGATATATATTAGTATTCAATAGTTATATTTTATATAAAGTTAAAAAAGTTAGTTAGCTAATCTTTTACTTTGTGCTTTTTATTCTATTTTTATTCAACCATGTATGATTTTAGTTTTAAATATACTAAAAATCTGTTACAATGTCATAGTGTTTTTATTTTAAACTAATTCTAGTCTGGTTAATCGAAGGTGAAGTATAATTAATTGACTGTAAGCATGCTTAAAATTGTATCATAAACTTTAATGAATGTTCCATATGAGTTACACGAAAAATACATTAATGGTTTACGCCCTGTTTAATAGTGATTTTTTACAAATATTGTCTGTACAATGGAATTATTCCCACATAGACTATATGTGTGCGTGTGGGAATTCACATAAGCCCTCTCACAATTAAAACTTAAAAACCTTAATATATAATTCTGTAAGCGAAATTTTGAGGTCAAAATTGTGGGAGTTTGACAAATCGCAGGATGATGGGAGACGGCTCAAATTAAAGGTCTTTATCACGGAGACTCGGGAAAAATAACAGTATTTCTAAAACGTTACCAGCAAACGATAAAATACGTAAAATACCCCCCATGAGAAAAGCATGCGGATTTCAAAACGTCTGCTTTGTTTACATTAATAAATGGTTGTCTTTGTTTACGAACTAACATGTGACCCTTCTTAATCCGCGTTTACACTATACAACTTTTTTTATAAACTTGTACAACCAATTATAGTAATCGATTTGAACATGCTTAAGAATGCAATGAAAAATATTAAACAAAGTTGTACAACAAGCGTGTTTTACAACAAAAAATCGTGTTTTACAACAGGTTGCAGATTTCCCGACCGGAGTTGGTAAAGATCAAAGGAAATTTGTGTTTTACAAACCTTATACATAAGTTTTTGCACTCTAGCGGTCGCATTTTTTGTCCGATTTACTTCAAATTTGGTAGGGAAATTCCTTTCTATAATCCGTTGGACACGTTCGATCGGCAAAACAATCGGAAAACTGTAACCCCCTTTTTTAGGGATTAATCTTTCAAATGTTGTGTTTTTGGCCCAAAAAAGGTCAGTAAAGCCCCGGATTTAAAATGTATACATTTAATAAGATGGATATTAGTGAGGCGAAATTTTTAAGCTATCACATCATTCTAGCACAAATATTTATCGAGTTATTAAATAAAATGTATATCGACCAAACACAGTACGTTGTCTTATGGGGGTTTTACAGTAGAAAATCCTGTTATTCATTTGTTGGTGTATTTTAATCATCCACAGTCACCTCAAGCCTATTTTCAAGTCTGACTGAAACTTCTCCTAACCTTCTAATGAGCAAAATTGTATTCCTAGCATTGCAGGTAAATGGAACCAGGAGCATCAGAACATAAAAAAACAATGTTTTCAGATTTTGATAAAATTTGGTAAAATCAATGCTTTTACACTGATTTTGATTGTTAAAAGTTTTATACGTGGAAATTCACTTCTCTCACGTCAGCGTGCTGCGTGCGAGCTCGTTGTATTTTACAATAATTTTTCAAATTTTGTCCCAAATAAAAGCGTCCTCACTCGCCGCTTGAAACAATCATGGCGACTTTAGTTTTTTCGGCGGGCTTGTGATTGAAACATGTTCGGTAATTTGTTAGTGCATAAAATTAATGTTGTACGACAAAAGTTTTATAAACACCAGTTCAAGTTTAATAAAACCAAATTTGTATTAAACATGTTTGACAAACAAAAGTTTATAAAACATGTTTTATAGTGTAAATGCGGATTTATATTTTTTATTTTTCTCAGCATTTAAAGAGTAAACAAATTAAATAAGGCATATATTGGAGAAAGGTTAGGGGCAATGGCCCCTTCAAGCCACTAGTACGTTATAATTCAATGAAAACGAATAAGCTATACTTTGGAACGACAAAAGTATTAACAACATACTCTTTCGTAATTTGAACAACACAAATAAGGAAAGTATACATTATAAGCATTGAAAACAAGCAAACTACCGCAGGACAGTGTTTAATCTTATTAAAATAAACTAAGCCAACAAGTGTTTAGTAATTGCAGTTAGTTTAGTAATTTATTTATAAGAAATTAAAATGGCGGGAATTATATCTTTGAAAAACTCGACAAGTTTTGACTTGAGATAATAATCACTATCGTCTATATCAGAACCACTTAATTCAACTACAATCTCTCTTAATCTTGTAGTGAATACTGGCACTCATTGTCATTTCCAAGGTAATTTGTATGCAGATTAAATAAATCTACAGTCTCGGATGATAAAGGCCGTCCCAGCGAGCAAAGAATATAAATAGAGGGGCTACGTTTATCCAACAAGCATTATGGGCAGTGAAGCCAATTCCCTGCCGCTCTTGCGGGCAAGTCCCGGGAACTGCTGCACACAGCTGCAGAACACGAAATATATGATGATTAGACACACTTATAGTAGATAATATTTGTTAGTACTCCTCAATTTTGATAAGCTTAAAAATTTTAAATCTATTCTATTGTATTTTTAATAACTAATAATATTTGATGAAATTATTAAATTAACTATTAAAACATGGAAAAGTGAGTAATAGAGGAATATTTTTTTTGTTTGGTCAGGAAAGTTTTGTAAGCGACAAAGTTTGAGAGCTTGAGTTAAATCATAACATATATTTTTTCGACAAATTTACGATCAGTGGAAAAAATCAGTTTGAAGAGGTAGCATCAATTGTGTTGCGGCGACGCTCGAGCGCTGCCACTACGAGCTGCCGCGTGTCGCCTCGGCCCGTGCTTCTCGACGTAAACACAACGCAATGTGCTCTCTCTGTTATTCATTAGTGTAAGAGGATGTTCAGGAGTGTTATATGAATGATTGACTTTGACATGATGTTTATTCTGTACGAATGGGTTTATTTATCCCTATCGCTATGGTCTGTAGGACAAGAAAATGTCTTAGGAAATACTATCCATCCGAAAATTACATTAGTGTTAGAATTGTCAAGCAACATAAGAGAATTAAATACTTACTTGCTTAAATACTTGGGGTTTCCAACTGGTATTGGCAATATTTGGGCAGGCCATTCGTTAACGAGTTTTAAAATATACAAGTAACAAAAACCATACTGTAACCATACTTGTTTTTTAATAGTACAAGTCTTAATTGCCATAATTTTAATCTAAGGTTTATAATTAGATTAGACTGTAAGCGAATAGCATTAGATTATACAAGCTTGATCCAGACAGTCAACATTGTATTGTATGCAACTGTATGCTCAAGACGCGCGGGACTCAGATGACTCACCGCTCTCCCCTCCACTGATTGGGGCACACCACCGATATTCGCGTGGCTTCACCTGCCACGCCCGCTGTCCTCTCTATTTCTATTCTGTGGCTCTGTGGGCCACAATATGTTCAATATGTTTAGGTTTGCAAACGTTAAAGTTCTTATAACATTGCCCATGGTACCGGGCTCAGCCGCAATTAAATCAATTACATATAAAAGCCTGGACTTAATTACAGGCCCATAACTTTACAGGCCCAATCATAATTTCTATCATCACAAGCATTAAGGAGCGTTTGCTTTATTTAAATCGTTGAAAGATCATGAATTTGGTTGGTATCTAGAAGGAAGTTTTAGGGAAGACACCGCTTTTTATCCACATAACAAACAGTCATGCTTGCCAACAAAAGTGGTTTCTATAATTCTCTGAGAAAGTGCTACGATTTAGAAGATTGCGAATTTTCCGCATTAAAAGCTGCTTTAATATTGCTAGGTCTGATATAATTTTTCCTGAATACAAAATGTACTTTTACCATAACGACATTAGCAAGTAACTTATGGATTTAGTCTTTTCTATCTATACTCCGGCATCTTTGACTTCCTTATTACATAATATGCAAACACTGTTCAAATCAGTCATTGTTCAGATTAAAAAGTGTTTACCATTTTTAAAGGTTTCCTTCCATTTTATTTCCCTCGTTCAACAATCCATGAAATTAGCACAACTATCAGCATTTCACTGCACTTGGCACAACACAACCGAAATCCTGTACAAAAAATAAAACGTTATAACGAAACACAAAATGCCAACGAACCGCTCAATGCAATGGTTAACTGAACACTAAATTGACAAGACCTACTGTTAACGATGAATACAAACCTTATAAGATGATGTTATTAATGAACATAGGCAGTATTCAACAAGCAACGTAGGGAGGGCAGTAAACAAAAGTATAAATATGCAGTCCGACTCATGCTAACAGCCAGAAGCGCCTGAGTCACTACGCAATACGTGGCGCAGCTAGGCCCGGCGTGGTGTCCGGTACGTTAATCGCTCTTTATGAAGCCATCATGTTAACAAATATATTTACTAGGCCCATAATTTCAAAGCTAATTAAATTATTTATAGTTTTTGTGATAAAATTCAATCCCATGAAGCAAGGATAAAATTAGTTGAAGTTACCTTTTGTTTTTCGCAATGGCAGTTGTTTTTATATATTTAAGAATTACGGTGAAATTAAGCAGTCTACATAAAAAGTGTATACAACTTATTTTTTTTAGAATATTGTTAAGCGTACATTAAAATGTTCATTTTTTCACATTTTTGGCGCGAATTTCGGCTATTTCGTATATACAAATTTTACAAAAGAGGCTACTATTATTGTTTTATAACAAGAGTATAAAAATGTGAATACCTGGGCCAATCAGACCATAGATCAACGTAGGTTAAAAATTAGCATAAATCAAATTATTTCTGTACACTCTTCCCAACATTAAAAATATGCACGAACTAATTTGTACCATTCTCACTTGTCTCACTATTCTGTCTTGAGACTCTTGAGACGAGACCATATATATTACTTATCAGTTGAAAGTATACAGGATGTTGAAAAAAACATTCAGGACTTTGGGATATGATTTCTCATACAAAAATAAAGAAAAAAGTTCATATAAAGCTATGTCCTAAAACGTTTAGTTTTCCGTCTATCTTGCTGTTATGTGTTTTCCATTTAATGCGGCATATCTTAGGAAAATCTGATAATATCAAATCCAAACTTGGTACATATATTACATATAATACGACTCATTTTGGCATGAAATATTAAGATTCTACTTTGTACTATTTTAAAATGGCGGCTATTTTTGTTTTCAAAGCTAAATATCTTTAATACTGTAATATTTAGGAAAAAATCTGTAAGAATAAAAAAGTTATGTCATAGTGTCCTCAACCAATGAAATGAAGATATTGGCTATAGGATTATAAATAACTGATGAATTGTGATTGTTATAAGTTAAAACATTTTTTTTAGTGAAGAAATGGCAAAAATGCATGTTTTAAATTATAAAAATCACGATATCTCAGTTATTTATTATCGTACACCTAATATCTTCCATTGTTTTTATGACAGAATGACCCAAGTTTTTTTACAGTTTTTCCTAAATATTACCGTTTTTAAGATATTTAGCCTTGCAAAACAAAAATGGCCGCTATACGAGGTGGAGGAGATTACATTGCGTCAAAATTTAAAACCTACTTATAAAATATCAAAACGAACACAAGAATTTTATGGAATCCATAGAATTGCGATTTTAATGCAGGTACAAAAATCTATTTGCCTAAAGGTTCATCACTGTTTGAGGAAAAAATATGTTATTCCGTTCCCCTGAAATAGAAATTATATATCAAATTGATTTCGTTTCAACCTTGGTTGGGATAAACAAGCAAAGCCTACCTACAACAAAATAGCACTGAAGGGCCTTATGTTTCCGTAATTATTAGGTTTATTATTTCCGGACATTCTTACCACTTTATATATTATTTATACCTAGATTAGTTTTATAAGTAGAGAATATAATTATATTAGAACTACACTAATCCGACTTTAGATGGTCCGACTCCTCGCTTACCGACCGTGCTGTTATCGGTGTTAGACGTAAACAGACCACGTAAAACAACCACTCACGCAACTAACTTTCTACTTATGATGTATATAATTTTAAATGTTGAACAAGTCAATATAAAATTAATAATAAAATGTTATATATTTTTATTTGACCTGAGATTGTTCATGATGCAATGAAATGTGTCAGTATCTAACTACTTCAATAACGAAAGACGTTCTTGTGCTGCCATTCCAGTGCTTTGGACAATGATAACAGTTAGGAGATTTAAGATACGAAATAATACATTAATACAAGTTAAAGCAGCGAGAGGAGAGCTAATTTTGTCCATTATGCTCGTAACGTTTCCATGAAGATCGTCAAGACGAATTGGCAACAGTGGTGGCAGCGAAATAACGCGAAATATTTATGAAGTATCATAGCTGGCAGTCATTTGACTGCTAGACATACATGGAGCGCCGAATCAAATGTAAACTTAGGGCAGTCAAATTACGTGGGTTTTGATACACATAGTTACAATAAAAAAATTATGAAAATAAGTTAATAGTTATATTAATAACGTAATTTTGAGTAACAATACACGTTAAAACTTAAACATACTCTAACCTTTGAGGTGGCAGCTACTTAACTGAAATTCGTACGGCAGCTGAATAGATAGTGAGATTTATATATATATATATATATGTGTGTGTGTGTGTGTGTGTGTGTGTGTGTCCGTGAGCACGATAACTCTCGTAAAAATTATCCGATTTTGATGAAATTTGGTATAAACATGTAAAGCAACATTTATGACTTTAAGTTCGAAAACCAGCCAGATCGCTTTATCCGAAGGGGTATTTTGGGGGGGTTTTGTACCCCAAAAATGGGTTTTTCGAATTTTTTACATATAATTTGGGAGATAGTCAAATTTTAGTTTTTACCATTGGATTCAGCTTAAAAAAACACACAATTTGGTATTTTGATCATTTCTCTACGTCAATTGGTTACCGAGATATCGAAAGTGCTAAACACAGTACGTTGTCTAATGTTATTCTTATGGAGGAAAAGACAAATTTTATATCTCGCTTATTTATGAACGTATACTAACGAAACTTGGTATACGGCTTCATCTGGTTGTGGACCGTTGATATTTGCTCAAAAAAAACTTTTACTAAAGGCTCCCGTAGCAGCAATCCTGCGTACTTCGCCCCATGTTATTCTTATGGAGAATAAGTAACGTGTTATCTCCCTTCATTATGAAAATTAATTAATGAAATTTGGTACGTGGCTTTACCTACATGAGTTATATTGATATTTGTATGAAACCCCATTTTGTTGTGTTCCTTGCTTCAGCAAACCTGCATACTCAGCCGCCATGTTATTCTTATGGAGAATAATTAAAATGTCATAAATCGTTTATTTATGAATGTATATTGATGAAACTTGATATATATATATATATATATATATATATATATATATATATATATATATATATAAATCTCATACGGCATTTGGCTGCCTTTCATGGTGAAAACCGCATTTAACATGGCGGCCGGTGCACTTGGCTGCCGTATCCGGCCGCCAAATGCACATCACATGTTAAATCAACTGAGGAAGCCGGCAGGAAGAAATCCTGAAGATTTGAAGAGGCAGCCAAATAACGTATTTTTGATAGGGGTATGACAAAATGTAGTTCGCCATTCTACCACATGGAACGCTGCTGCTTTTAAAGGATACACCACGAGTATGTTCCTATAAATAATTGCCGTGGACTCGGCAGCCTAAAAGTGGCAACATTGTTAAGATGAATACGCATCCCGATTATAAATTTTTGCCGCGCAAGTGGCAGCCAAAACACATCTGGCCTGACTCACTTGCAGATGTTCAAAGATTGTTATCTTCCATCATAATTTTCTGTACTCACTCGAGGCCCGGGATATTTCCGAGCCTGCATACTTCCCGCCCACTTGTCTGTGAATCGGTTAGACCACTCAACGCTTTCCAAATAAATCATACATTTGCATGTTCTTATTGCTCACACAGTGAGAGTCAACAAATTTGAGCAGTTTGATTATTTTCCTTGACTATGTTCTGTTGAAATCAATATAAGTTGAACGTATTTGCTCCAAATCGTTGGAGTTTCCGACTAAACCTGCTTCATTTGTATCGGTAATGTAGATTCACCAATCACATTTTTAGGTAAAATACCGTTTACTTCAATTTGTAACAAATATATTACTATAAGCGATTTATACACGAACATTCTACAATAATATAACGATTTATGTTCTGTTGAAGTTAATAATAACCTTGGAACAAATTAGATATACGAGGTGTAACTAAAATGTAGCACTGGCTATATGTTTTAAGATTCTACACCCAAATATAATAAATGTGGAGGATAATAAAATGTATTTGAAAATATTCTACATGATAATACAGAATCAAAAAAACTATCAAATAATTGATATGTTGAGGGCCAATCCTTTACTCTGATATGAGCAATGTCTGTCTGTCTGCAAAATTTATCTCGGAATCCAGCGGAACAATTTGTTCAAACTTTGGAATTAGATTCGTTTGGACCTAAAAGTACGATTGGTAAAAACCTCAGCCCCATGGAAATTCATATTTGGTTAAAAATCTCATTTGAAAATGGAAAATTGTAATATTGGACTTATGGAGTTTCAAATAAAAAGAAAAGAATCATAACAGCTGGGAATAAATTAACCAGTAAACTGTCAAAGTAGCAGTTAAATAAGGTAAAGTATCAACACATGATTTCTTGAAAACAGTGACCAGACCCATTGAATTAAGATTGTTTATAGATATATGTTTCACCTACGAAACTAATCAAATATCAACGAGCAAAGCTCGGTGTCCCCGGTCCTAAATTGTCTCTGTTTAGATGTATAATAAGCTGGCCTGTCCAATAGTTAGTGCGTAAAAAAACTTACTTCGATATGGGATAACTGATTAAACAACCTTTTTTGTTTGTAAAAATATAAAATTAAACAAAATTTTGAAATAACGGTAATAAAAACTTGATTGTCAAAGGGAAAACTAATTAGTTTAGTTATAACATTTACAGGACATCTTAACTATTCAGTATAGTTGTAATCTTGACTCTAAAATGTGTTTGAGTTTTTTCTTATTTTCCCTATAGGGCTTACGAAGTTGTATAACTAATAGTGGAGACCGATATTTTCAACATTTTCTGCAACCGCTATTCATGTTATGCTTGAGCATCATGTACTGCTACTACGATGTATTATATTTTATTTCCTCTTAATTTTTGTTAACATTCCACTAACTAAACAATGATGATAATAGTTTTCATTATATAGTAATCAGCACGATTTGTATTTACATATCACGGCTGCAAATAGTAAGAAAGTGCAGTAAGAAAAGGCAAATTCCCGGACAAGGCAAATGGCCGAGATTCAGTCGCTATCACCACCACCATAAACTACCTTCGAGTATCAAAGATGAGAGAGAAGTTTATGGCCTTAAAAGAAACCACTGAAGTGTCACAAACTCGGCCGACCGGACTCAGATAGGTGCCCGTTTGTACAAGGAGGGGGCACTTGCCACTGAGACCTGGGACCTGACCGACGCGACGTCCTCGCCTACACTCTACCTTTTGCATACTGCATACTACACCTGCACAGGTGGATGGTGTCAATTTGAAGAGGGTCAATTTTTGCTCTTGAGGTGTAAATGGTTAGAACAACTTTTTCAATTGTTTAATAACTCTGATCATTACCTTATTACGTGTTGTTATTACTAAGGGATGTGTGAGAAAATTGCTTACAAGAAATTCCATTACGGTAAATGTATATACGAGGTAATACGAGGCAATCAATCGACTTCAATAAAACATGAGAAAGTTATCAGGCGCATTTTAAAATCTTAAATAAAATGAGATTTTCACATTTGGCCTCTACAATAATTTACGTTCCAAATAAACATACAGCGAAGAAGAAGCACAAAAAGGCCTCTACATTTATTTAGTTTTAAGACTTTTTTCATGAAATCCCGTCAATTTTAAAGTCCTAGTAATGCTTTTTCTGTTTTAACGACAACCTTAGACCGTATAGCCGCAGAGAAGTAACATATTACTTCTCTGTGGAATAGCAAATTTGGCAAAAGCTACATTTAGGCTATTTTAAATCAATAACCTTATTTTATTGTCTCTTGTAATTCGAATTTTGCCCCATTATTGTTCATAGTTCCAATTTTAATCTTATGGGAAATATATAATGATACAATGATATAATGATATTAAATATAGTGTGTGATTACCATGGTAATGGTAAGTAAAATGTAAGTTGGTTTTATAACTACATTAAAACCCCCTTCTGATGACGGGATACCAGCTAGTAAATAATAGAAGAAGTAAATTACTATATTATAAGTGGCATAAAGGGCCATCGTAGGTCCCAGCCATGGCCCAAACCTTGCTCTAATATTCTGCCTCGTCTGATTTGTTCACTCTTTACATGCTAATGAAAGTAAAACAATATAAGTAGGAACACGTGTCAGTTCGTAAGTAACATAGAAATTTAGGCGGACTTAGTAACATGTTATAATATAAATAAAGCAGACGTTTTTAAATGCCCATGCTTCTCTTATGGGGGATGGTTTACATGATTTCTCATTTTCTAATATCTGTTTAGAAATGCTGGTATTTTTCCCGAGTCCCTGGGATCGAGATCTTAAATTTGAGCCATCTTCGATCACCCTGCAATTTGCAAAACTCCAACAAATTTGACCTACAAGTTTCGCTTACAGAATTACTTATACAGATTACTTTTATCATACATCGTCGATAAGACTATTTAGTTTAGGCGCTACAAACCTTGCCAGATAATGTCTAATTTGAAAACTTTGAAGTCACTTGATTGCTCATCGGTTCAAGAGGAACAATCCTAAATTTCGTTCACGATTTTTGGAAAAAAATCAAACTAGACCAATCAAATTTATATACCACTCCCTAAAAATACTAAGAAATAATTTACAACAACAGTTAAAATTATTTGTTTGATATTCTTTGTGCTAGCGCAACCTACATTGGTAATATGATTATAGGTAATATGATAATTTATTTATTTTATGATTAGGATAAGGACTCCATTCACCTCTTAGCAAAAACAAAGAAGGTTTTAAAGTGTATTTCTTGAACTTTAAATCGTCGTCGTTCAAAGATCTAATCAAGGGGAAGTTGGATTTGCCCCCTTTGTATCTGGTTTTTGGTAAGGAGGCAAATCTGAGCAGTTTAAATAACAAAATCAATAAACTTTTAGCTGGCATTAGATTAAATAAACATAGAGAGGGCTAGTTTGCGGAATTCATTTTCTTTCTTTCTTCTCTTTAATATGATACGCAACGTGTTAGGGTTGGAATAACGCAACGTGTTATTTTTGCAATAACAGTTCATTATTGATGCAGTCATATGACTTGGATAAATCACAGAACATAGCAGCTGCATTCCATTATCCATCCGAGGCTGACAGGGTCCTATTTATAAAATCAGAAAGTTTTGTTTGTGTATTCTTGTTTTTTCTTAAACCAAATTGATTTTGATAGAAGAAAGAGCTTTTTCAAGATATTGACTTAGGCTATCATACATGACTTTTTCAATGATTTTTGATATAAACAGGTCGATAGTTATTTAATTTGGAACCCTTTTTATAAATTGGAATAAATTTCCCAAATTTTGATTTTTCTGGGAAGACACCATTGCTAATGGAAAGGCTGGTAATGTTTCTCACAACAGGTGCCAAAAATAGAGCATTGTGTTTCAATATTTCTACTGGAATTCCACCCCAGCCAACTGATGACTTGTTTTTTAGATCTTTTGTTATTTTATATACATAATTCTCAGAAATATTTTCAACTGTAAATTCAGGATTTGAAAAGTTAACTAAGAGGTATTAATTTTGACCATGAAAAGTAAACGGGATATATATTAGTATTCAATAGTTATATTTTATATAAAGTTAAAAAAGTTAGTTAGCTAATCTTTTACTTTGTGCTTTTTATTCTATTTTTATTCAACCATGTATGATTTTAGTTTTAAATATACTAAAAATCTGTTACAATGTCATAGTGTTTTTATTTTAAACTAATTCTAGTCTGGTTAATCGAAGGTGAAGTATAATTAATTGACTGTAAGCATGCTTAAAATTGTATCATAAACTTTAATGAATGTTCCATATGAGTTACACGAAAAATACATTAATGGTTTACGCCCTGTTTAATAGTGATTTTTTACAAATATTGTCTGTACAATGGAATTATTCCCACATAGACTATATGTGTGCGTGTGGGAATTCACATAAGCCCTCTCACAATTAAAACTTAAAAACCTTAATATATAATTCTGTAAGCGAAATTTTGAGGTCAAAATTGTGGGAGTTTGACAAATCGCAGGATGATGGGAGACGGCTCAAATTAAAGGTCTTTATCACGGAGACTCGGGAAAAATAACAGTATTTCTAAAACGTTACCAGCAAACGATAAAATACGTAAAATACCCCCCATGAGAAAAGCATGCGGATTTCAAAACGTCTGCTTTGTTTACATTAATAAATGGTTGTCTTTGTTTACGAACTAACATGTGACCCTTCTTAATCCGCGTTTACACTATACAACTTTTTTTATAAACTTGTACAACCAATTATAGTAATCGATTTGAACATGCTTAAGAATGCAATGAAAAATATTAAACAAAGTTGTACAACAAGCGTGAGTAGGGTGTATTGGACATTCCTGGACCAGGAGGAGCCAGGAGGAGCCCCCCCCCCCCTAATTAGTATGCAAATTTTTTTTTAATTGCCCTAATTAATATGCAAATTTTTAATTACCCTAATTAATATGCAAATTTTTTTAATTACCCTAATTAATATGCAAATTTTTTTTTTTCATTTCAGGAGGAGCCCCCCCCCCCCGTACATCAATCAGGAGGAGCCCCCCCCCCCGAGGTTTCGTCTGTGACACTTTTGCCCCCCCCCCCCCCAGGCCTCGTCTGTGACACTTTTGTCTAGAGGCCCGCACCAACACTTAGAAGAAAATCTCCTCTAAGATTTCCTTCTAATCCCTAACATGAAAAGCTTTTGTGGCCTTGAAAAAGGCCGATTATGATGGTGGGATCAGGTGGAGGCTAAGGTGTTGGGAAACATTTATTTTTTATTTATGAAAAAACTTTGTTATTTCATCTGGGTGGAGTTCATCCGTTCGACGATTCCACCACATTTCGACAAGCATCATGTACTTCTGCTCATGTTCAATGGCGTAGATGTGCTCCTCTTCAATAGGGTAGAAATTCATCTTGTAGTCCATGTCCCGCTGCCAATATTCCCATTCCA
Organism: Allygus modestus; assembly: GCA_963675035.1. NCBI lineage: Eukaryota > Metazoa > Arthropoda > Insecta > Hemiptera > Cicadellidae > Allygus > Allygus modestus. The sequence continues at coordinate 384,260,522 of OY776111.1, read as the reverse complement.
AGTCGTCCAGCGGGCAATGGTTCCACATGCTGTTGATTCCCCGTTGTTTGGAGTACAGAGCGTCGTCAAGATCTTGGGTAGTTGAATACATTTTTGGCTCATGAACGTGCTTGAACTTTTTGTCATTGCGCCATAGCCTCTTCTTATGGAAATGCTTCAAGGTGCAATTATCGTCGTCTTTTCGGTTGTAGAATTCATCACCTTCAAAGTAATCATCTTCATCGTCAAACGGCCTCTTCTTATTATTGCTATTCATCGACGTTTCCGCCGCAACACATACATCCTCCAACTCGACGTCTGTGATGTCACATTCCCAGTCGATGTTGGCCATGATCTCTTCGTAGCTGTTGACGCTTCGAAACTCAAGACTAAACTAAACTTTGCTGCTAGGGCCGCGCCGTGCGTGGTGGGCTGTTGATCGCAGGTGTTCAAACAAAAAACCCGGCGAGTCGAGACCGGTCTGGGATGCAGCTGCGCCCGACCCTTCCAGGAACCCATTATAGTCCGCCCGTATCGAATTACATTAGAGGAGGGTTGCTTTTACCCCTGACAGTGGATGTGATTTATTGCCGAGGGGGCAAACGTCGACAAAGGACCCAGCACCCTGAAAGCTTTTAACGGAAATTCCCCGAGGCCTGTCTGGGAAGCAGCTGCACCCGACCCTTCTAGGAACCCATAATTATAGACCACCCGTGTCGAACTCCGAGCAATAAATCACCAGTTGTCAAACACCCCTGCCCTCATTCTTGTTCTAGTCTTCAACAATTCCTGAAGTATGGGGGAGCGAAAATCTCCCCCCTAGTAATTAAATAAACAGAACACCAGGCGGACGAGAAATTGGAGCGCGTATTGAGCGGTGGTGGTTATAAGAAGCGGGTCGCGACACGCCACAGTCTCTCGATAGACTTCTTCGAAGACGGACGTCTACCGGACGTATGCAAAGACAAAGGAGAACTATAAAGAGGGCAAGTAGGTGGAAAGTTTAAACGAAGAGCCATTACAAAGAGGATAAGGACCAACAGAAGGATAACATCGTTAGACAAACGTCGTAGAACTGTAACGAAACGACGTAGGAGAACAAGGGATATTTTCAATTAATTCGATGACAATGTCGTTTATTCATCAGAAATCGTGTGAATGTGTGAAGACTGAACTGGACTTGTTTTCGTTACCGCCTACGCAGACCAGTATCGAGAGCGGTAAATGGGTTCAATACAAACCGGTCTCATCGCTGACGGACGATTCGCCAATAGAGTTTGTAATACCCGGTCACGGTGACGAGTACACGGACCTGACACAAACGTTATTACACGTGAAAGCCGCTATTGTGAAACAGGACGACACTAAAGCGGACGGTGGGCAACCTGCTAAAGAGGTGGGTCCGGTGAACAATTGGCTCCACTCGATATTCAGTCAAGTGGATCTTTATCTCAATCATAAACTGGTGTCCCCACAAACTAACACGTACGCTTACCGTGCCTACTTGGAAAACCTATTGAACTACGGATGTAGTGCGAAGAATTCGCACCTGACTAGCGAGCTGTTTTTTGAAGATTCGGCCGGACAAATGGACGATTGCGACGAATTGAATGAGGGATTGAAAAAGCGTCGCGATCACACGAAAGAAAGCGATGTTTGCGATATGGTCGGTCGATTGCACATCGATCTGTGCAATCAGAACAAATTCATGTTGAACGGTGTCGAGATGCGATTGCAACTTAACAGATCCAGAAACTCGTTTTGTATAATGTCCAAAACGCTAACTACCTACAAGGTGACAATTAAAGAGATTAGTCTTTTCGTACGTCGATGTAAGATCAATCCGAGCGTATTGTTGGCGCACAGCAAAACTCTCGAGACCGGCACGGCCAAGTATCCGATCACGCGTGTAGAAGTGAAATCGTTCACACTGCCCTCCGGCATAATGAGTAAGGCTTTAGACAGTGCATTTCTCGGCCAGTTACCGAAACGTGTGATAATTGGACTGGTCAGTAATCTTGCGTTCAACGGAGATTTCAAGAAGAATCCTTACAACTTTCAACACTACGATATGAATTATCTCGCATTGTACGTGGACGGTGAACAAGTACCGGCCAAACCGTTACAGCCCGTTTACACATTGAATAGTGAGACATATATACTCTCTTATTACACATTGGTCACCGGCACCGGAATCCAGTTCTCCGACGCAGGTAATGAGATCAAGAGAGGTGACTATCCGTACGGTAATTGTCTTATGGCGTTCGACTTGACACCGGACATGTCCGCGGCTGAGTCGAGTCACTGGAATCTCCTGCGCAACGGTAATCTACGTATCGAAATTGGATTCTCCAAAGCGTTGCCCGAGACCGTCAACTGTATAGTGTACGCCGAACTGGACAACGTCATCGAGATCGATCGTCACCGTAACGTAACAGTTGACTTCAGCGGGTGAATAAAAGCGATCGCCAAACAGAAATATTGTCTGACAGCGAGTGCGTACAGTTTACTTCAAGGGTGAGCAGACGCACCGCAAGTCAGTAGTACGGTTGAAGTCACACGGTAAGGACGTTAACATGGACGCTTACGCTTCTGCGGACGACTATATCAAATCTTTTATTCAGGAGATTGAGGTTATGAACAATAATGCTAGTGACCAGACATTGGCATCACCTCAGACGTCATTTGTAAAACCGACCACTGCCTGCAAGAGACGAAGGAGGGCAACTCCCATCGAAGTGGAAACCAAGAAACCAGGATGGGTGCCGAAACCAACAGATGATTGTCCCATAGTGTCATGGATGGACGATGGGAATACTTTTGCTGTTCAAAACCCGGGAAACAAAGGACAAATGTTATTGAAAATGGAAATGTACGATGGTACAGATATGGTGTTCATGTGCGGTTTATTTTTGGACAAAGATGGTGAAATGCACCAAAGTGTTAAACAAGTAGTTGATAAAGTGGAAAACATGTGGATCGATAAATCAACAGGAGTACCGAAAATTACAGGCTTAACTCAAACTGTTACACAACGCAGTGCAGTTTCGCAGCCAACGTCGAAGAAGCGAGCTGTGAGGAAGAAACAACGAGTGGCGCAAGCATTCAATTAGAGCAGCTGCATCCCAGACCGGTCTCGACGCGTCGGTCTTTTGTGTGAACACCTGCGCCCGACCCTTCGGACCCCCCACTTAGAAGAAAATGGCGGTGAGGGTTTATAAGGCGGAGCCCCGCCCGATTGAGCATCATTCGCCACCAGACCGCCACCTCACATAGACCTACTCCAACTACTACTAGAGATGTCGAACAGCAGCAGCACTTTCAAGCTAGAGTTTCCGAGCGTGAACGGCACTGCAACAACCGCGGACCTGAGAGCTACCCTCAACAACTGCAAGTCCGACTCTCCGCTCTACACCAGGATAGCCGATCTCCGAGAGGAATGCGGCTATCTCATCACTGCGATGGAGCGAGCCACCACACCCTTTGGCGAGACGATCGTCGTGATCCTGGAGGGGCAGGTCGGGGACGACTTCTTTCTGCGAGTCTACCTGCCTAGGCGCTTCAACGAGGCCCTGAGCAACGCCGACATCGAGCGCTACAACGGCGGATTTGGAGAACGCCTTCGCTTGGTGAAGCGCAGCCCGAGGGGTTCCAATAGCAGATTCACACCGTTGGAGTTTATGTAAAGCAAGACTTGAAGATTACGTTAATACCTTTGTAAATTAGTTTTCGTAGTCAATACTTATAGTCACGTTCAGAACATAACCACTGTGTTATTTATTTCACTTAACCCCAAAAATGTCCTTAAGTAGTAAGTTTAAGAGTGTGAGTATGGTAACTGTGAGGTGTTTAGCTCAGTAGTAATCATGGGCTTGATGTGGAAACATCCGTTCTCAGCCATTGTGGCGGGACCTTCGGGTTGTGGCAAGTCACAGTTTGTGTCAAAGTTTATAAAGCACATTACAGAAATGTGTGACACACCATTTACCAGTATAAACTGGCATTATGGTAGTGGTGGTGGTGGCGGCGGTGGTAACTCGAAAAATGTCACCATTAACCACATAGAAGGTCTACCAAACTTGGAGGATTTTTCTGGTAACGAGCCGATACTTGTGATTATAGACGATATGATGCGTGAGGCCGACAACCGTGTGGTGGATCTTTTCACAAAAGGTTGCCATCATCGCAACATTAGTGTGTTTTTCATTACACAAAATTTGTTTCATCAAGGACGCGGGCAGAGGGACATCTCATTGAATGCGCATTACATTGTGTGTTTTAAGAATCCTAGAGATAGAGTTCAGATTAGGTACTTGGCCAGACAAATATATCCAGACAGCCCGAAATTCATCGAGGAGGCGTACGCTGACGCTACGAGGAATCCACACGGCTACCTACTGATAGACTTGAAACAATCAACAGACGAGAATATGCGAATACGAAGTTGCATATTTCCAGACGATTCTACCAACTATGTGTACTTGCCAAAGAAAAGGTAATTTCGCCATCAGTAGTAATCATGTCGTGCTTGCGGAAGGACGCAGCTCTGCTTACGGCTTTCATACACGCAACACCCAAGGAGCGGAAGGCACTGTTAAAGGTGTGTGACAAGAGCCGCATTCGCTCAGTGTGTGAGTGCGCATACAACGTGTTGCGCGGTAACGTTCCTCTGGCGAAGAAGAGTAAAAGTCAGTTAAGCAAACACAAGGCGACGCTACGTCGATTGGTGAAACGCGGCGAAGGCTGGTCAAAGAAACGAAAGTATCTCATACAAAAAGGCGGTGGAATCTTTATACCATTACTTTTGAGCGCAGTACTACAAGCAGCATTGAGTAGATAAAAATGACTGGCATCAACAATCAGTTCTATTTGACGCTGCCCAGCAACAGTTCGATGCAGTATTATCCGAAAAATACAGTTGCAAATTACATAACACATTTGCCGAGAGCTATTCAACTGGACGCTGGCGACTGGGAAATTGCACTTGTGGAAGCGCACTATCCAATGACATTTCTATCAGTCGGTAATGACGAAACAATTGACATTTGCATACAACCGCAAGAGGAAGCAAAAGTGAACATAGAAGCGTTGGCGCGGGTTATGGACAGCACTGCCGATGTAACGCCAGTAGTGTCGGCTATTCCAAAACAAAACCACAGAATTAAATTGAAGACTGGTGATTACGCAAATATTCAAGAATTGTGTGATCATATCAATTCGCAAGAACTAGCGATTACTTTTGGTGTAAAGTTCACCGTTGAAAACTCATACAACAAATTCATTGAAGTATCGATGGGAACTGATGTTGTAAAAATTACATTAAGTCCAACGTTAGCGCTTCAATTGGGGTTCGATCCGAATGAATTGACGCTGGAAGGTGATGCAGTTAACAAAAGCATCCGTTCGCCCAACATTCGTCTTGGCTTACCGTCACACATGTACGTGTATTGTGATTTAGTCGAGCCGCAGATGGTCGGCGATACAGTCGCACCGTTATTGAAAATTGTCAATATATCCACGTCTACTTATGTATACGGTTTGCATAAATCAACATCATTCATCGATCCGCACTATGTGCCTGTTATGAATAGATCTTTTGACAGTGTGGAAATTGACTTAAGAGATAACATTGGTAATCATTTGCCATTCCACTTTGGAACGTCGTGCGTGAAGTTACACTTTAGAAAAGTAGCTAGTCATTAGTGAAAAAAAAAAAAATGGAACATGCAAAGAAGATGGTAGTTGTGCCACAAGAGTTGATTGATCGACTGCAATCAAATGCTACGGATAACAGACCGACTAATCTATCCAGTGAAAACAGCCTCGACGCGGAGATGCAACAAATATTGAATAACAAACGCATGGACGATAGTGAAAAGTGGAAATTGTACAAACAAGCGTTACATCGCTTCTTGCATATTGCAGAGAATAGACGTCAACCGATTAGCATACCAATCGTGGAGTCGGGTGGGAATGAACATAGTCGACGTTCGCACCCCGCTGCGGAAGGCGGTCCAGTGGAAGAGATTGTGGAAACGTTTTCCAAAACTTACAGATCTGATGCCCGCAATCTTTTACGTTTCATGAAACGTGATGGTAGCTTAATCAGTTGGGACAGTGGCTATTCAGTGTACATCAACGGTGTAAAAATCCCAGACTCAAATCTAGTGGATATCTTAAATTGCATAGTAAAGGTGCGTATGCGTGATTACACACCGCCAGGATGGCGGGAAGTGCTCAACGCATTGAAAGCGATGAACGTGCCAAAGGACTATATGAATAATCTAAGAGCGCTTAAGGAAATAAATGCCGAATATCGATCATCATTCACAGGAGGAGAAGGGTCAGACGATGACGTGGACACATCAACTGAATCAATACTGAGAACACCGCTAGTAAATCGGCTTCGATCGGCAAGAGGAAAACGTGTAACATCTACACCGGCACGAGCGACAGAGCAGTTTGATTTTTCAAATAGAAACAAGCCGTTGTCAAATTTGGACAAGTGGGAAACGTACACAGGATAGGTTTTCAGTATTATGGAGCGTTTGTATTACAATCCCATCGAACCTTCGTCGTATGGCGGTGTAGCTCCTTTAACGCGAGCTGCAAAACCAGTTTCAAAACGCAAAGTGATTGAATGGTTACAAACACAGGACACTTACACATTGCACAAACCGGCACGCAAGCGTTTCCCGCGCAATCCTTACATAGTGTATGGTCCATTTGAATTGTGGCAAGCGGACTTGAACGATATGCGTGGTCTTAGTAAACACAACGACGGCGTCAACTACCTACTGACTGTAATAGACGTGTTTAGCAAACACCTGTATGTGCGAACGTTGAGGCGGAAAGAAGGGGCTGAAGTGGCCAACGCTTTCGAGGAGATATTTGCCGAAGCGACTGACACACCTCGCTGTTTACAAACCGACAAAGGTACTGAATTCACCGGTGCCAAGACGAAAAAATTATTCAAACAATACGGAATCATCTATGTCACTACACAAAACCCAGATGTTAAAGCGGCCGTAGTGGAACGCGTGAATCGCACTTTGAAAACGCGCATGTGGCGATATTTGACTTACAAAAACACATATCGTTACGTAGATGCGTTGGACAAACTGGTTAGTGCATACAACAACAGCGCTCACAGGAGTCTAGGCAATAGAATACGACCAGTCGATGTGACTGCCGACAATAAGCGAATATTGCATCAGGTATGGCGTCGCATGTTCGGTAAGATACCGCGTCGTGTTAAGGCAAAACTGAAAGTTGGCACCACAGTGCGCATATCTAAGGAGAAGGGCACATTCGCAAAAGGTTACGAGACTAATTGGAGTAAAGAAGTGTTTGTGGTGCGTCGTGTAAACACATTGATGCCTCTACCAATGTACACTTTGTCGGATCTCAACGGTGAACAAGTGACTGGTCAGTTTTACGAATACGAATTACAAAAAGTGACAATATACAACGACCATCTGTTCAAGATTGCTGAAATACTAGACGCTAAGGGTCGCGGTCGCAGTAAGCGTTATTTCGTCAAGTGGGAAGGTTACGGAGACGAGTTCAATTCTTGGGTAAGAGCGCAAGATTTGCAAAATGCCTAATAGCAACCAGTTCTATTTGACATTGCCCAGCAACAGCTCAAAGGATTATTTTCCAAAAAACACAGTGTCCAAGTACACTACACATCTGCCGAGACAAATTCGATTAGAAGGCGATGGCGAGTGGGAGATGGCTTTGGTCGAAGCGCATTATCCATGTTCCTTTATGACTGTGGACGAGGAATCGTGTATTTGGCTCGACTATAAACTCGTTCTGCCAAGTATTCCCGTCACACTCAGTGTCGAGCACATTATGCTAAAGATGAATCCCGGCTATTACAAGAACATAACCGATTTATTGAAAATGATCAATAAAGCGAAGGATGTCACCCAGTACTTGTACTTTGAGTATGACAAAGAGCAGGACAGAGTCAAGATCACGACAATGGTGGACGGTATAAGCAAAGTACATTTCACCGAAGCGCTGTCTCTCCAGTTGGGTTTCGATCCGTACGAGAACGTTTTGTCAAATGACCTCACAGCGATATGGCCGCCTAATCTGACTATGGGACTGCCGACCCACTTGTACGTGTATTGTGATCTGATTGAACCGCAGCTGATTGGTGATACTACAGCGCCGCTTTTGAAAATTGTCAACATTGACAGAGAGAACTACACACACGGCGCGCATAAGACTGTGCATTTCATCAGTCCTCATTATGCGCCAGTTATGAAAGGAACATTTGAAACGATCGATATTGACCTAAGGGATCACGCTAGTAAAAAAGCGTCATTCCTCTTTGGGACGTCGTACGTGAAGCTTCATTTCAAAAGAGGAGCTCAGCAATGATGAATACAAACGATCCCTACTTGGCGTACTATCGCCGCCAACAATTGCAGCAGACCGGAGGCAGTATCGAGAGGGTATTTCGCGGTGCACCCTACCAGCGAGGACATGGAATTGGCAGTTTCCTAGGCGGTATGTTCCGCACCATCACACCGCTACTCAAGTCGGGAGCCTCTGCTGTGGCCAAAGAGGCGTTGAAATCCGGTGTTGGATTCTTGGGCGACATGGCCATGCACCAGCGGGACCCCAAAGAAGCCGCTAGAGATCATTTCAGCCAGTTTACCGACTCGCTAAAACGCCGGGCGGACGGCAAACTTCAACGTGTGCTAAGTGGCGGCGGCAGCTCTCGCGCGAAACACCGTCGCGTAACGCGAAAGAATACCGCGAAACACCGGCGCGCTACTCCTGCGCGAAAGACTAACGCGATACTCTCGCGTAAGAGGTACGCGAAGCGCGCCATGTTCGGCGGCCGTCGTGTCACACCTCAGTCTTTGGCGAAACTCCTTCGAGGAAGGTCGTCGTCGTCGTCGTCGTCATCCAAGAAGGGCAAGAAGAGAAGGACAGTTAGAAAGAAGACGAGGAAGACGAGGAAAGCAGTGAGGAGAACGTCTATACGCGATATATTCAATTAACACACACACGCTAGCAATGTCGTTTCTACATCAAAAGTCGTGTGAATGCGTCAAGACGGAATTGGACTTATTCTCCCTACCACCGACGCAGACCAGTATCGAGAGCGGCAAATGGATTCAGTACAAACCAATCTCCACACTGACTGATGATTCGCCCATCGAGTTTGTTGTGCCCGGCAACGGCGAAGAATACACCGATCTTTCGCAAACAATGTTGGAAGTTACAGCGTCTATTGTCAAGTCGACAGGAGCGGCAATCGCAGATGCCGATGAATCGAATAAAATTGGCCCAGTCAACAATTGGCTGCACACGTTATTCAGTCAAGTCGATATGAGTATGAATCAGAAACTGGTCACACCACAAAACAACACTTATGCATATCGAGCGTATATTGAAACATTGATGAATTACGGCTATGATGCTAGGAAATCACATTTAACATGTGGACTGTGGAACGCGGATGACGCCGGCTATATGGACAATACTCTGGACGATAAAGATGGACTAAAGGCGAGACGAAAAATGACAAATAAAAGTCGTGAAATCGATATGCTCGGTCGCCTACATGTGGACATGTGTAATCAGAACAAGTTCCTGTTGAACGGTGTGGAACTGCGTTTTAAACTGATCCGGTCAAAAGATTCCTTCTCCATTATGGCGGACGATGGTGACTACAAGGTGCACATTGTTGATGCGAATCTCTGGATACGAAGGTGTAAAGTTAGCCCCACGGTACTGTTGGCGCACAGCAAGACGCTTCAGACCGGCACAGCTAAATACCCAATCACCAGAGTGGAATTGAAAACATTCACACTGCCGTTTGGAGTGAGGAGCAAAACTTTGGACAATGTCTTTCTAGGTCAAGTGCCGAAAAGAATTATTGTCGGACTGGTCACGAACGCCGCTTATAATGGTGATTTAAAAAAGAATCCATTTAACTTTCAAAATTTCAAAACCAACTACTTCTCGCTGTACGTGGACGGTGAACAAGTGCCGTCCAAACCGCTACAACCACACTACGAAACCGGCAAGGGAAAATACGTGATGGCGTATCACAGTCTGTTTTCAGGCTCCGGCATACACTTTAGCGATGCTGGTAATCTCATAAATAGAGACGATTACGACGATGGATACTGTCTGATGGCATTCGATCTAACACCTGATATGTCAGCAAGCGACACAACTCATTGGAACCTAGTGCGCAACGGCAGTGTGCGTATGGAGATTGCTTTCGACACGGGACTCACAGAGACTGTCAACTGTCTGGTATACGCAGAGTTTGACAACGTCATAGAAATCGATCGTCATCGCAACGTGTCTGCGGACTTTGGCGGTTAGATCGTCGGCGGCGGCGTCATCGTCCTCCTCCTCAGTCATCAACCAACACTCGCACAAGATGGATCGTTCATGCAGAGCACAGCGTACAAATTTAGCATCTCCAATTATTGTGGATTTTCAATGTTTCAAGGACAACTCAAATGACTACATTCTGAAGGAAGTGTGCGTCTTGGAATTGGCCAGTGGAACACTGCTAATGCATCATATCGCCAAATCACCATTCAGCCGAGATTTCCTATCACAAGAGAAACTGCGTGAAAGCTATTGGCTCACAAAACACTGTCACGGATTGGAATGGGACCAAGGTGATATCTGGTATCATGTGCTAGAGGAAAAGTTACGTGCATGTATCGCCAAACGACCGATTGTCTATGTCAAAGGTGCTGAGAAAAAAGAGTTTGTACGATACAATTTCATCACGGATCACTGTACTACTAATGTCATCGATATCAACGATTTTGGCTGTGGATCACTATCGTCAATCAACTGTCTACTATCAACAAACGCAGTGCGATGTCGTCACCACAGAACAGCTCACACACGATGCGCTCTAACCAATTGTATCACATTGCGCGGTTGGCTACATCTAAGTACAAATATCGATGACGCTGATGATAACGCTGACGATGGTGAGAGTGATACCAGTTCCTGCTTTTGTTTTGCTACTAGTACTACTCCTACTACTGACTGTGGCGTCGACACAGTAGAATGAATACCTTAGAGATACAAAAGTGTATGGCTAAACTGCCCGTACAGAATGTTGGTGTCTACGCTGCGGATCAATTGCCCCATTATATTTCACCATCTACTGCTATGATTGTGAACACTGATCCACACAATGAAGACGGCACTCACTGGGTCGCTTTCTACCTTAACAAAGGAGGAGGAATAATTGAATTCTTTGACAGCTACGGTCAACCGCCACATCTTCAATTCTACCAAGGATTCCTGAGACGCAACGCTCGTCGCTACCTGTACAACGAGCATCGCATTCAAAGTGACAACACTCTGGTCTGCGGTCAATACTGCCTTGTGTTCCTGTACTGCCGCACCCACTACGGCATGAAGATGACGGACTTTGTGCAGCTCTTTGAACACTCTTCTACTGGCCACAATGATGCACTGATCAGAAGACTCTTTGCACAAATGTATACCAATTGAATTTTGCATTTTTTTTTCTCAATAAACTAGTTGTGTACTCAGAATAAAAAAAATAAATATTCTTATTATTTCCCATCCTCGCATCCTTTAGTATTTACTTTTAGCAATTAGTCAGACACATATTGAATGCAAATTTTGAGAAAAATGAGGAATGTAATGCTTTGAACATATACTGCAAAGGGGGGTGTATCGATACACCCCCCTTCAATTACTCTAACCCAGGTAGGAAAGTCCTACTAATGCGTGTTTGTGAAAACACTAGGGCTGTCCCAATTTTGGACATACCTATCATACAATGATTCTAAAGTAACATTCATATCCTCACCTCCTTTATCAATTACACTTTTAGCAAGTAGTCATACATTTGAATTGGTAGTTTACTTTTGTATCTTAAGACTATGTGAGGGGAGAAAAAAAAATACGAATGTATATACAAACAATTTGGCTATTTATTTACACACCTTATATATATATTTTACATCGAGTATGTGCTCCTGAACATTTGAGATTGACTAGCAAAAATGAGACTCGACACAAACTAATGACTAGAACAAAAAGAAAAAGGAGCACATTTCTAAGTTTTACGAGACTCGATACAAACTAATGACTAGATTTTTCAAAATAATTTACACGTCAAGTCAGGGTCTTTGGCAATATGACACAACCACTCAACGCTCCTCATCCTCCGCCTCTTCATCGTCTTGAGGGATGTCTTCGGGCTGATGTGGAACGTCAATGTGTCCCCACGGAAGTGTGTTGACTCCGTCCGGAAGGATGTAACGTTTATCATCGTTACAGCTCAAGGATAGCTTGTCGACTTGGACTGTGAATACGCGGTGGTTTCGGGACTGGAACCTGGTGTTGATGGTTCTCTTCAACACGCCGTTGAAGAGGCATTCCCGATAGTCGTCAGAGGTTAAATTGTGTTTTACAACACCTCTAGCGACTCCCTTGGCGCGCTTCACTGTCATGACCTGCAACTCGTCATCTTCGGTCCTCTCCTCGAACTCGACAATGTCCATGAAATAAAGTTTCGAGCGAAGACCGAGGTACTCGAGCAGAGGAAGTCCGTTGCACTCATCCTTGAACTTTCCGATGACTTTTGCGTTGACGGGGCTGTAGCAGGGATGGTTTCTGGGGTACGCACTGGTGTCGAAATCATCCAGATGCTCCAACATGTCCTTATAAACATCTTCAGTCTGGACGTCGAACACGAAGCTGTCAGTGTCCATGTAGTCAACCTTCAGACGATCACCGTAGCGGTTCTTCATCTTCCGAAGGAAGTCGTACATGAGCCACTTGCTCAGATCGAGGACACACATTCCGACGTACAGCGGTTTGTCCAGGACGATATTGACTTTCGACATGTGGACAATGGCGACATCATCGTTGAAGTAGGTTCGGTCCAGGAAGTTTGACTTGGCCACATACTTCCTGAACATCTCCGGCGTACACACCAGCTTAGAGTTCATTCGCTTGCGAACATTCTCGATCGTCTTGCCGAAGACCGCGTTGTTCATAAGCTTGAAAAAGTCTTGTTCAAACTTGGTCTTGGCCTTCTTCCTCAGTTCGGTGTTCATTAGGATGTAGCTCTCTAACCACCGAGACTGTCGGAACGAGATGACGCGATGCACGTTCGCAAGCTCCAGCCCGTTTTCCAGTGCCTGTTGCAGGATTCTGTAATGACAGATGTAGTTCTTCTTGTCATCCAGAGTCGTAACGAGCTTCTTGAATTTCCCTCCTGGCGGACGTTTGGTCTCACAGCAGTAAGGGAGATCTTTGTGAAGGTCGTGCAGGTGGGTGGGGTAGCGAAGGTCAACTTCCAAGACGTAGCCCGTGGGTCCTTCGGGGTCCAACGCTGCAATATCCAGGGACGCGATCTCCTCGCGGCTGAGCCATTGGAAGTGTCCCTGTGGAAGACACTGGGACATGGCCCAACCGTAAAGGTTGTTGGCGTCCAAGTATAGCAGGTGATGCGTTGGCTCTTCAGGTCGACGATCTTCAGGGCGACATCCATCATGGTTGGCCTTGGCGTGTCTGGTGATAGCCTGGGAAATACCTCCTCTGATGCCTTGCTCGAAGAAGAGGTACATGTCAAAGTCCTGTATCGTATCAAGCTCCACTCCACAGGTCCTTAACATAACATCCCAGGCGTATGACGGTAGGGTGTAGTAGTGCGCAGGGTCTAGTTCGTATTCAGCCATCGACGTGTCCCTGAAGCGTTCAAAGACGTCAGTCAACAGCGCAATGTCACAGCGCAGGTACTTCTCGGCGTAGTCCTTGAGGTTCCTACAACCGAAGGTTTCCCACACGTTGCGAGCATGCTCGTAGTCTGCATCCGTGATGTCCTCCAGGGTCAGGTCGTTGTGGAAATCTCGCTGCAGAGGCAGTTCCGTAGTATCTTCCAAAATGGCGTTCGACGTTACAAAGTTGTACGGGAACACGCCTTTCCTACGGACTAGATCGAAGAGGTGGTCTTCGGGGAATCTCTTCCTCGTCTCCAAGAGTTGAGCTGGTGGAAGTGCGGCTGCGAGGCTGGCGAGGCTCAAAGCCAGGAACCTGTAGGTGTCGAGGAACCTGACTCTGAATCCTGGCTGTCTTTTTCCACGCCCTGGCATCCCAACCGGTGCCGCTGCTCGGTCGAACAGGAACCGCTTCGTGAAAGCGATGTACCGCTCTTCCGTGTGAGCCAACACCTCAACATCACCAGGGTCGACCGCCAACTCCCGCACTATGAAGTGAGCGTCGTAGTTGGAGAGGTTGTGGAAGTAGCAGTTGACTACTCGCTGCTCCCTGTAGCGTAGGTTACATGATCTGTGCGCAGCGCCGCGGAACTCGTAGGGCGGCGCGTGGTTGTGATCACGAACCTTTGGGTCTTCTCTTGAAAATGGCGATCCACAGAGGTAGCAATTCGCTGTCGAGTTGTACTGCATCGTTTCCGCTGGGGTCAGGACAGGGCGCAGATTTCTTGCTTCGTACAGGAAGTTCCACAATCGCTCAACATCAGTTTTCAACATCTCCATAAATGTCTTTGACGCATCATCCCCGAAGTAGACTCGAGGCTCAAACTCCTCAAGTCCGTACGAGTCGATGATCTGGTACGCAAAGGCATATGGGATGTGGATGTGGGTGGCTACTCCTCCGTGCGGCTCGTCGACTTGTTCATCCATCTCCGCGGTCGGCAGTAGAGCACACTCAAAGTCCGCGTAGATGGTGAAACGCTCGCGTCGGGTGAACTCTGGATGGCTGAATTTGATTTCAGTCTTTCTCGGCGTATCCATGCGAATAGGGGCTGAAGCGGAGCAGTATCGCCTGTGCTCCTCCAGACGCTGAGCACCCGTCAGACCGAGCTTGTTCGGACGGTTGTCAAAGTGCGCGAAGCACCGTTTACAGATGAATATGCTGCCCATATGTGCTGTGAGTTGGGGACGGATCAGTCGGCCAAGGTCTTTGACGTAGGCGTAGTGACTATCACCGTCCGTTGTCACGTACAAAAGGTCGCAATGGTCTTCGCGCTCCTGCCTACAAATCTTCAAGGGAAAGACGGTGTCCTGATACTTTGGTTGTCCGTTAGGTTTCTGACCCACGCGCGTGTGATCAATACCATAGACGTTGATGCTGATGTTGTTTGTCCGCTCAAACGTCTTGATACTCTTCAGAGCAACGGGGAATTGAAGGCCGGTCCAATCGTATCGGGCGATGATGTCATCGGTGTACGATGCTGGTCTTTCGGGGTGATCTTGAACAAACTTGCCCATGACAGCATACATAAAACACCGCTCATCGGTGTTCGATACGTTGACGACTGCTTTGGTGTTCTCCAGAGACGTAGGCAGTGGGAGCCAAGCTCGACCATCTTCACCTAGAGGAGTGTATTCGTTGATGCCGACCTCCAAATCACGAACGCGAAGGTATGTCCACCCGGAGCCGATATGATCACACTCAGCCTTCTCTCTGATAAGCTTCGCAAAAGCTGTTGTGATGTACTGGTTCAGGTCCGAGGTCACCGTCAGCGGAGTCATCTTCGTCTTGAAGTTGCGCAGGCAGGTGTTGTTGTGCACATTTTTGAACTCACACTCCAGCTTCAAGTTGACCTTTATGCTGCGGTGTTTCGCCAAGGTGATCTCAAGCAACTCCGTAAGGCTCACAATCAACAACGCCATCACTTCTCCGATTGTGACGAGATTCTCCATCGGTCGCTGCAAACGGTAGGTTAGGAGGCGGTTGCGGAAACCCCGTTGAATGAGTGAGAACACGGGGCTTGACTGTCCTGCTCCAGTCATCTCAACATCATCGGGTTGTTGGTGTGCGCTCGTACCGGGTTGTGGCTCCGTGCTCGGACCTGGCTGGGGTTCATCCTGTTCCATGGCTGCTCGGTTCCGGATCAGGTCCTTCATGATCGGGCAAGAGATCCGCTCATGATGGTCCTTGTTGAACAGCTTGTTGAACTCCTGACCACAGTATGCGCAAGGGAATCTCCGTTCTTGGCCATCACCGTGAAATTGATTGGTGTGGCGACGAAGGTTGTCTTCCCTCTTAAACTCGGCGCCGCATGTGACGCAAAGGAACCTGCGGACTCTGCTGTGGGTCGATTCCACATGTCGACGCAGGTTTCTTTCACGACGGAAACGACGACCGCATTCATGGCAGGTGTGGTGGCCAGGACCCGGACCTTCATCTGAAAATAAAAATAAAAACAAATTAGGATAAATGAAGATACAAATTCCCCTCTCTCTCGAGAATCACATTTCAAAGTTAAGTTTGTTAAATCAAAATAGCAATCATTAAACAGGGAAGAAGTAATCTTCTGTACTGTTTGTCTACATTGATGATCCTGGGTTCAAAGCAAAGGATGTAGCTGCAATAATGAGCTACGCCAACCCTAAAGAAGCCTTTTGTGTTAGGGGGAGCGAAAATCTCCCCCTAGTAATTAAATCAATAGTACATCAGTTGGCACGGTCTCATTCTTCTTCAGGAACCTAGTTAAATAGTTAAAAAAAAGAAGGTAAATAGTCACTAGGGGAAAAAAGTTATTTTAAAGTAGATTCTCACCTTCAACGGAATGATGGTTGTCATCGGCAGTCGTCTGCGGAGCATCAATCGCCTCCCGGGGTGGAACGACGAGGTGATTCGCTCCCATGTGCCGCTCTAAGGCCCCCTGGTCTGCGAATGTGGCTCGACAAAGCCGACATGCTGCTTCTCCATCTGTAAACGTACAAAACGATTAGATTGAGAAATGTTTAACACCTGTCTTAGTTTAGTGTACTTGATGGGGGGTGTATCGATACACCCCCCTTCAAGTGCTCCAACCCAAAGCATTCACTGGTAGTTAACTTGTCCGCAGGCGCTGATGGGCTAGCTCTGTTGGTTGTAGCGTTACCCTGCTCAACTCTTGTATTAATTATCAAAAGTACGTCATGTGGGTACTCAAAATACTCGGCTTGAAGAGGGGATTCCGAAAATGCATTAAAAAAAAAAAAAAAAAAAAAGAGGGTCAAGTTCAAGTTAAAGGTCATCATCAGGTTAGCCCAAAGTGGTCGATGTGGGTACTCAAATGACTCGGCTTGAAGAGGGTATTCCGAAAATGCATTAAAAAAAAAAAAGAGGGTCAAGTTCAAGTTCAAGGTCATCATCAGGTTTGCCCAAAGTGGTCGATGTGGGTACTCAAATGACTCGTCTTGACTAGACGAGCAAGAATCTGCAATCAGAATTCAGATCCGACCTATGGTAGCCCAGATCCATTACCCCCCCCCCCCCCCCCCCCCCCCGAGGTCTCGTCTGCAACACTTTTGCCCCCCCCCCCCCCCGAGGTTAGGGAAGTATGTCATATGGGTACTCTGATGACTTGACTTGATGGGTCGAACAATAACATAAGCTATTAAAATTGTATAAATATAGTCATGTAATTTTAATTTTTTTTTTTACACAGCTCTATATTCGCACAGAATAACTAAAGCTGTTAAATAAAAAGAAGACTTTTACCACACTCCGGTTATATACTGCATAACATATTTCCTATATTACTAACATTTAAGTCTGATTAAAACAATAATGCAACACACAATGACGTACCTTGTTGGGGTGGGACGAATCCACCGTGGAATTTTGCGTAGTGCTTCATACTGTGTCTGCGTGGGAACGTGCAGCCGCAAATGACGCATTGGTGTGAGTCGTTCATCTTGAATATGGATTATAAAGTTTCGATAATCACAAACAATACGGCACAACACAACCGTTTTAAATAGTTCAACGATGCTGGACGAATATCGCAAATGAAATCAGCAACTAACAAAAATCGCGTAGAACGGAGCAGGATCGGACTAACACGTCTACACGCACTGAACTCTCGAACTGAACTGACGGAGGGCTGGCGATGTGGGGTGATTCTCCCCACTAATGGATTTCGGAGAAGGCCGGGGCAATAAATCTCAACCGCTGTCAGGGGTAAAAGCAACCCTCCTCTAATTGAATTCGATACGGGCGGACTATAATGGGTTCCTGGAAGGGTCGGGCGCAGCTGCTTCCCAGACCGGTCTCGACTCACCGGTCTTTTGTGCGAACATCTGCTGCGTCGACGTTTGTCGCCTCGGCAATAAATCACGACAGCTGCCAGGGGTAAAAGCACCCCTCCTCTAATGTAATTCGATACGGGCGGACTATAATGGGTTCCTGGAAGGGTCGGGCGCAGCTGCATCCCGGACCGGTCTCGACTCACCGGTCTTTTGTTTGAACATCTGCGTCGACGTTTGTTGCCTCGACAACAAATCACAACAGCTGTCAGGGGTAAAATCATTGGACAGTCGGGGGGGGGGGGGCTCCTCCTGATTGATGTACCTCGGGGGGGGGGGGGCTCCTCCTGATTGATGTACCGGGGGGGGGGGGCTCCTCCTGAAACGAAAAAAAAAAAAAATTTGCATATTAATTAGGGTAATTAAAAAAAATTTGCATATTAATTAGGGTAATTAAAAATTTGCATATTAATTAGGGTAATTAAAAAAAATTTGCATTCTAATTAGGGGGGGGGGGCGCTCCTCCTGGCTCCTCCTGGTCCAGGAATGTCCAATACACCCTACTAGCGTGTTTTACAACAAAAAATCGTGTTTTACAACAGGTTGCAGATTTCCCGACCGGAGTTGGTAAAGATCAAAGGAAATTTGTGTTTTACAAACCTTATACATAAGTTTTTGCACTCTAGCGGTCGCATTTTTTGTCCGATTTACTTCAAATTTGGTAGGGAAATTCCTTTCTATAATCCGTTGGACACGTTCGATCGGCAAAACAATCGGAAAACTGTAACCCCCTTTTTTAGGGATTAATCTTTCAAATGTTGTGTTTTTGGCCCAAAAAAGGTCAGTAAAGCCCCGGATTTAAAATGTATACATTTAATAAGATGGATATTAGTGAGGCGAAATTTTTAAGCTATCACATCATTCTAGCACAAATATTTATCGAGTTATTAAATAAAATGTATATCGACCAAACACAGTACGTTGTCTTATGGGGGTTTTACAGTAGAAAATCCTGTTATTCATTTGTTGGTGTATTTTAATCATCCACAGTCACCTCAAGCCTATTTTCAAGTCTGACTGAAACTTCTCCTAACCTTCTAATGAGCAAAATTGTATTCCTAGCATTGCAGGTAAATGGAACCAGGAGCATCAGAACATAAAAAAACAATGTTTTCAGATTTTGATAAAATTTGGTAAAATCAATGCTTTTACACTGATTTTGATTGTTAAAAGTTTTATACGTGGAAATTCACTTCTCTCACGTCAGCGTGCTGCGTGCGAGCTCGTTGTATTTTACAATAATTTTTCAAATTTTGTCCCAAATAAAAGCGTCCTCACTCGCCGCTTGAAACAATCATGGCGACTTTAGTTTTTTCGGCGGGCTTGTGATTGAAACATGTTCGGTAATTTGTTAGTGCATAAAATTAATGTTGTACGACAAAAGTTTTATAAACACCAGTTCAAGTTTAATAAAACCAAATTTGTATTAAACATGTTTGACAAACAAAAGTTTATAAAACATGTTTTATAGTGTAAATGCGGATTTATATTTTTTATTTTTCTCAGCATTTAAAGAGTAAACAAATTAAATAAGGCATATATTGGAGAAAGGTTAGGGGCAATGGCCCCTTCAAGCCACTAGTACGTTATAATTCAATGAAAACGAATAAGCTATACTTTGGAACGACAAAAGTATTAACAACATACTCTTTCGTAATTTGAACAACACAAATAAGGAAAGTATACATTATAAGCATTGAAAACAAGCAAACTACCGCAGGACAGTGTTTAATCTTATTAAAATAAACTAAGCCAACAAGTGTTTAGTAATTGCAGTTAGTTTAGTAATTTATTTATAAGAAATTAAAATGGCGGGAATTATATCTTTGAAAAACTCGACAAGTTTTGACTTGAGATAATAATCACTATCGTCTATATCAGAACCACTTAATTCAACTACAATCTCTCTTAATCTTGTAGTGAATACTGGCACTCATTGTCATTTCCAAGGTAATTTGTATGCAGATTAAATAAATCTACAGTCTCGGATGATAAAGGCCGTCCCAGCGAGCAAAGAATATAAATAGAGGGGCTACGTTTATCCAACAAGCATTATGGGCAGTGAAGCCAATTCCCTGCCGCTCTTGCGGGCAAGTCCCGGGAACTGCTGCACACAGCTGCAGAACACGAAATATATGATGATTAGACACACTTATAGTAGATAATATTTGTTAGTACTCCTCAATTTTGATAAGCTTAAAAATTTTAAATCTATTCTATTGTATTTTTAATAACTAATAATATTTGATGAAATTATTAAATTAACTATTAAAACATGGAAAAGTGAGTAATAGAGGAATATTTTTTTTGTTTGGTCAGGAAAGTTTTGTAAGCGACAAAGTTTGAGAGCTTGAGTTAAATCATAACATATATTTTTTCGACAAATTTACGATCAGTGGAAAAAATCAGTTTGAAGAGGTAGCATCAATTGTGTTGCGGCGACGCTCGAGCGCTGCCACTACGAGCTGCCGCGTGTCGCCTCGGCCCGTGCTTCTCGACGTAAACACAACGCAATGTGCTCTCTCTGTTATTCATTAGTGTAAGAGGATGTTCAGGAGTGTTATATGAATGATTGACTTTGACATGATGTTTATTCTGTACGAATGGGTTTATTTATCCCTATCGCTATGGTCTGTAGGACAAGAAAATGTCTTAGGAAATACTATCCATCCGAAAATTACATTAGTGTTAGAATTGTCAAGCAACATAAGAGAATTAAATACTTACTTGCTTAAATACTTGGGGTTTCCAACTGGTATTGGCAATATTTGGGCAGGCCATTCGTTAACGAGTTTTAAAATATACAAGTAACAAAAACCATACTGTAACCATACTTGTTTTTTAATAGTACAAGTCTTAATTGCCATAATTTTAATCTAAGGTTTATAATTAGATTAGACTGTAAGCGAATAGCATTAGATTATACAAGCTTGATCCAGACAGTCAACATTGTATTGTATGCAACTGTATGCTCAAGACGCGCGGGACTCAGATGACTCACCGCTCTCCCCTCCACTGATTGGGGCACACCACCGATATTCGCGTGGCTTCACCTGCCACGCCCGCTGTCCTCTCTATTTCTATTCTGTGGCTCTGTGGGCCACAATATGTTCAATATGTTTAGGTTTGCAAACGTTAAAGTTCTTATAACATTGCCCATGGTACCGGGCTCAGCCGCAATTAAATCAATTACATATAAAAGCCTGGACTTAATTACAGGCCCATAACTTTACAGGCCCAATCATAATTTCTATCATCACAAGCATTAAGGAGCGTTTGCTTTATTTAAATCGTTGAAAGATCATGAATTTGGTTGGTATCTAGAAGGAAGTTTTAGGGAAGACACCGCTTTTTATCCACATAACAAACAGTCATGCTTGCCAACAAAAGTGGTTTCTATAATTCTCTGAGAAAGTGCTACGATTTAGAAGATTGCGAATTTTCCGCATTAAAAGCTGCTTTAATATTGCTAGGTCTGATATAATTTTTCCTGAATACAAAATGTACTTTTACCATAACGACATTAGCAAGTAACTTATGGATTTAGTCTTTTCTATCTATACTCCGGCATCTTTGACTTCCTTATTACATAATATGCAAACACTGTTCAAATCAGTCATTGTTCAGATTAAAAAGTGTTTACCATTTTTAAAGGTTTCCTTCCATTTTATTTCCCTCGTTCAACAATCCATGAAATTAGCACAACTATCAGCATTTCACTGCACTTGGCACAACACAACCGAAATCCTGTACAAAAAATAAAACGTTATAACGAAACACAAAATGCCAACGAACCGCTCAATGCAATGGTTAACTGAACACTAAATTGACAAGACCTACTGTTAACGATGAATACAAACCTTATAAGATGATGTTATTAATGAACATAGGCAGTATTCAACAAGCAACGTAGGGAGGGCAGTAAACAAAAGTATAAATATGCAGTCCGACTCATGCTAACAGCCAGAAGCGCCTGAGTCACTACGCAATACGTGGCGCAGCTAGGCCCGGCGTGGTGTCCGGTACGTTAATCGCTCTTTATGAAGCCATCATGTTAACAAATATATTTACTAGGCCCATAATTTCAAAGCTAATTAAATTATTTATAGTTTTTGTGATAAAATTCAATCCCATGAAGCAAGGATAAAATTAGTTGAAGTTACCTTTTGTTTTTCGCAATGGCAGTTGTTTTTATATATTTAAGAATTACGGTGAAATTAAGCAGTCTACATAAAAAGTGTATACAACTTATTTTTTTTAGAATATTGTTAAGCGTACATTAAAATGTTCATTTTTTCACATTTTTGGCGCGAATTTCGGCTATTTCGTATATACAAATTTTACAAAAGAGGCTACTATTATTGTTTTATAACAAGAGTATAAAAATGTGAATACCTGGGCCAATCAGACCATAGATCAACGTAGGTTAAAAATTAGCATAAATCAAATTATTTCTGTACACTCTTCCCAACATTAAAAATATGCACGAACTAATTTGTACCATTCTCACTTGTCTCACTATTCTGTCTTGAGACTCTTGAGACGAGACCATATATATTACTTATCAGTTGAAAGTATACAGGATGTTGAAAAAAACATTCAGGACTTTGGGATATGATTTCTCATACAAAAATAAAGAAAAAAGTTCATATAAAGCTATGTCCTAAAACGTTTAGTTTTCCGTCTATCTTGCTGTTATGTGTTTTCCATTTAATGCGGCATATCTTAGGAAAATCTGATAATATCAAATCCAAACTTGGTACATATATTACATATAATACGACTCATTTTGGCATGAAATATTAAGATTCTACTTTGTACTATTTTAAAATGGCGGCTATTTTTGTTTTCAAAGCTAAATATCTTTAAAACTGTAATATTTAGGAAAAAATCTGTAAGAATAAAAAAGTTATGTCATAGTGTCCTCAACCAATGAAATGAAGATATTGGCTATAGGATTATAAATAACTGATGAATTGTGATTGTTATAAGTTAAAACATTTTTTTTAGTGAAGAAATGGCAAAAATGCATGTTTTAAATTATAAAAATCACGATATCTCAGTTATTTATTATCGTACACCTAATATCTTCCATTGTTTTTATGACAGAATGACCCAAGTTTTTTTACAGTTTTTTCCTAAATATTACCGTTTTTAAGATATTTAGCCTTGCAAAACAAAAATGGCCGCTATACGAGGTGGAGGAGATTACATTGCGTCAAAATTTAAAACCTACTTATAAAATATCAAAACGAACACAAGAATTTTATGGAATCCATAGAATTGCGATTTTAATGCAGGTACAAAAATCTATTTGCCTAAAGGTTCATCACTGTTTGAGGAAAAAATATGTTATTCCGTTCCCCTGAAATAGAAATTATATATCAAATTGATTTCGTTTCAACCTTGGTTGGGATAAACAAGCAAAGCCTACCTACAACAAAATAGCACTGAAGGGCCTTATGTTTCCGTAATTATTAGGTTTATTATTTCCGGACATTCTTACCACTTTATATATTATTTATACCTAGATTAGTTTTATAAGTAGAGAATATAATTATATTAGAACTACACTAATCCGACTTTAGATGGTCCGACTCCTCGCTTACCGACCGTGCTGTTATCGGTGTTAGACGTAAACAGACCACGTAAAACAACCACTCACGCAACTAACTTTCTACTTATGATGTATATAATTTTAAATGTTGAACAAGTCAATATAAAATTAATAATAAAATGTTATATATTTTTATTTGACCTGAGATTGTTCATGATGCAATGAAATGTGTCAGTATCTAACTACTTCAATAACGAAAGACGTTCTTGTGCTGCCATTCCAGTGCTTTGGACAATGATAACAGTTAGGAGATTTAAGATACGAAATAATACATTAATACAAGTTAAAGCAGCGAGAGGAGAGCTAATTTTGTCCATTATGCTCGTAACGTTTCCATGAAGATCGTCAAGACGAATTGGCAACAGTGGTGGCAGCGAAATAACGCGAAATATTTATGAAGTATCATAGCTGGCAGTCATTTGACTGCTAGACATACATGGAGCGCCGAATCAAATGTAAACTTAGGGCAGTCAAATTACGTGGGTTTTGATACACATAGTTACAATAAAAAAATTATGAAAATAAGTTAATAGTTATATTAATAACGTAATTTTGAGTAACAATACACGTTAAAACTTAAACATACTCTAACCTTTGAGGTGGCAGCTACTTAACTGAAATTCGTACGGCAGCTGAATAGATAGTGAGATTTATATATATATATATATATATATATATGTGTGTGTGTGTGTGTGTGTGTGTGTGTGTCCGTGAGCACGATAACTCTCGTAAAAATTATCCGATTTTGATGAAATTTGGTATAAACATGTAAAGCAACATTTATGACTTTAAGTTCGAAAACCAGCTAGATCGCTTTATCCGAAGGGGTATTTTGGGGGGGTTTTGTACCCCAAAAATGGGTTTTTCGAATTTTTTACATATAATTTGGGAGATAGTCAAATTTTAGTTTTTACCATTGGATTCAGCTTAAAAAAACACACAATTTGGTATTTTGATCATTTCTCTACGTCAATTGGTTACCGAGATATCGAAAGTGCTAAACACAGTACGTTGTCTAATGTTATTCTTATGGAGGAAAAGACAAATTTTATATCTCGCTTATTTATGAACGTATACTAACGAAACTTGGTATACGGCTTCATCTGGTTGTGGACCGTTGATATTTGCTCAAAAAAAACTTTTACTAAAGGCTCCCGTAGCAGCAATCCTGCGTACTTCGCCCCATGTTATTCTTATGGAGAATAAGTAACGTGTTATCTCCCTTCATTATGAAAATTAATTAATGAAATTTGGTACGTGGCTTTACCTACATGAGTTATATTGATATTTGTATGAAACCCCATTTTGTTGTGTTCCTTGCTTCAGCAAACCTGCATACTCAGCCGCCATGTTATTCTTATGGAGAATAATTAAAATGTCATAAATCGTTTATTTATGAATGTATATTGATGAAACTTGATATGTGGCTTTATGTGGTATTAAGATACATATATATGCATTGGAAATTCGCTGAGTACGCAGGTTTGCTGCTACGGGGGTATTTTAAATACTCTAATCAGTAGATGTAACTTTTATTAACTAGGTGCGAGACGGAGTTCAATACTCCTATTATCACAGTCGCTAAAACATCAGTATGGATTCGTTTTAAGGTACTGTCGGACTAATCTAGTTTAACAAACTTAAATCATAAAAATATGAACTAATTGGGGATTTGGGTCGAGTGTAAACACAGTGTTTAATTTCTGAAAGGGCTTTTAGTTTTGAATTTGTATGTAAGATTTTATACTAATCTGACAAGGCTATCACATAAAAATAAAATACAGAACATTGATCAACCATGTATTGTTTTAAATACTCTAATCATTAGATGTAACTTTTATTAACAAGGTGCGAGACAGAGTGCAATACTCCTATTGCCTAACGCTCGCTCGAGGTTACATTAAGTTAATACTGATTTTATACTAATCTGACAAGTCTTTCATATAAAAATAAAATACTCATGCCAATCCACCGCAGAACAAAATTTACCAGTGATATGATCAGCAATGGCTACGTTCACCTGCTCTGATAGGGATTTCACGGTGGATAAATCCTGGTGACTATATATTAAGGGTGTTTGGCCGCTAGGCTAGTCTGACGGTGAGGAGCAGTAGCTCTACAAGTCGCCACCGCGCGCCGCTAGGAAGACAACTCGGACAGTGCTTTGAGTGTGTGTGATATGGCTGGAGGGAGAGAGGAGCGCGTTCTCCTCATTTATCCCCCTCCCCCCATGCAGCACTGTCTTTCCGTCTACCGGCTTCTTTGTCGGGCCCCGGCCCGCGGCTCGACTGGTTGAGTAGTAGGGTTGGGCTGCTTACTATTTTCCACTGATGTGCCTTTCAATGTCGCCGACAACTAATCTTAAATATATTTTTATTTTAAGCGTTCACTTTATAGTCTTTATGAGTAAATTTCTTGTATCCTGTACAAATTTTATCATTGAAAATGTTTGACACAGTTGTGAGCAAATTTAAATACAGTGGAACTCGGATAGTTTGAATCTCAAGGGACCACGGTAGTAAAATTAGAACTCTCCAAAAAATTGAATTTTAATTATAGAGGTTCGAATTATCCTAGCTTTACAGTATTAAAAATAAATAAAATTATTTATAATATAAACATTAATTATAAATATAAAATGTTTTTTAAATTAAGAATTACAATTTAACAAATATATTTTATCATAATACATTGATCTTATTAACTTCTTCAAATACTGTATTAAATAAATGCACAGGGTGTCCCGGAACTATTCCATAACAATTTTCCCATAAATATACAATTGTGGGATATTTTATAGGTGTATTTTTACTAGAGGTGTGCGAATAGTGAATTTTTAGTTCGGATCGGTTTCGGTTCGGATAGCTTAAGTTCGGGTCGGATACGGATCGGATAGTAATGATTTCGGATCGGATAATTTTCGGATTCGGATATTTACTTTGCCAGTACCGCACGTTACATCGATCTCTAAGAATTACCATATTTTCAAGTCGGAACTTAACATTTTTATTTCCCTTGCAAGATTTGAATATACGATATTTCAGATAGTTAATTTTATTCAATAGGTACACAATAAGTGGTTATTATTTGTACAACTGTATCTTTCTGAGTACCTAATGGCTGGAGACTACAATGACATCACCAGAAAACAGCATTTCTATTTGGAGGAGGAATATACCAACCTGTGCACATACACAAGAATACTCTGCAGTGAAAAATACAAGAAATATGTTTACTGGATGAGCACGAACCTTTGTAATTTGACAACATTACATTTGTTATTAAATCAGTAAATAAAACTCACAGTCTATGATGTTTTTATTTGAATAGCCATTGTTCCTTCACTAATTTAAATAGTATTATATAACAAATTAACTGGTAGGCTAATACAAATAATTGAACTGGTTGTAAACAAATAGAATTGTATTATTTATTTTGGAGATTAGATGATAAAAGAATCAAATGTTTATGAATACATCAAAAATATAATAATAATGTTTTTGGCAATATCACAACTTCCAAACTGTGATTGTAAAACTTAGTAACCTAGTAAAGGTCAAATAACAAACTACTTGACTTTAGTGGTAACAAAAAATTACAAGTTCAAAAATAATAATTTTGGTAAAGTTATATAATTTAATAAAAGTAGGCCTAGGCTACTCAACTTCAATCATTTAATGTCACCCTGACTATCAGCCTTGTCATTGTGATATAACTCCTTATTAGCCTATTTGGATGTAGTACAAAACCAAACATATACATATGGTCAGACAAGAGAAAAAACAAGGAAACATTTTAATATGATGACTGCCTTGTTATTAAAAGACCAGAATCACCGATGTTAAAAAGAAGCAGACATCACAACATACTACTAGGCCTAGCACAACTTGGGCAGTGACAAAATGATTCAGTAGGCCTTCTCTGTATAAATTAACCAAAACATCCATGACCAAATAATTCCCTTTGTTTATAAATTTACTAACTAGTTTGAATGTTTTTTGTTTACTAAAAAATATAAACTTTGTCACCGGAATGTAAACATAAACATAACCTTAAAGCTTGCATTTCAGACATTCAGCGACTTCACTATCGGCTTCGTTCTTTATAAAGAATTTCCATATGATGCTAATCCTTTTCGGTTCCATTTTAAAGAAATGAATTGTTCAAAATCAAATAATAACCGAACGATGAAACTTGTGTAAATAAATTATAGATAACTAAGCTATACTTTCGCGAATCCGTCATCGCTGCTTCGCGTCGTCGTAATCCACACGAGTTTAAAAAGTGAAGGCTTTTCTTGGAGTATGAGAGCTCTAGATAAATTAAGCTCGTTGATCATACGGGGAAACTTCCCCGTAGAGAAAGCTATGTAACTCGTTTTGTGCATGTCAGCAATATTTTACTCAGGGTTTTAAAGGTACCTATTGAATAGAAAAATGTCAGTAGCAGCAATTTTAAATTTCATACACTAACATTTATGATTGCGTATTGCGACTTTGGAATTACGACTTACTCTATGAGAGCTTGCTCATTGAATCGTGAGATTTTGATACAGTCGCATATCGACTATCAACTTTAAATTATCGACTTATTCGCCAGTAATCCACTACTGTTGTCTCGTTATCTGCGTCTATCCCGTGAATCTTGAATCGACATCGAATAGCAATGATGTATACACTTGCGATTGTTAACATCAAAAACGTTTGCTATCGCTCATTGCTCTGTATAGACCGTATTTATTCTTTGTTGCTACAGTGATGTACGATCCGGCCGTGTATCACGATAAAATACATCGCGAATCTACACAAATATCGTATCGATCCGTACCGAAACCGAACAACAAGTGACCGGCATTGCGTCACGTTTACGTTATTTTGAACGACGTCGTCAGAGTCAAAGCGTTTAGTAATGGTCCAAACTTATTTATTATTTTGTTTCTGGCTTATTATACCCAGATATACAGTCTATCCGAATAAGTCGGATTTATACTGGACCTTATCGAATATCGAAAAAACCTTCGGATCGGATTCGGATATCCGATCCGATCCGAAACCGAACCGGCTTTTCGGATATCCGCACACCTCTAATTTTTACCGCTATTGTTGGACTTTATTATCCGTTTGTTGTTAAAGCTAAAGAAGCATTTGTTACTTACTGTTACAAAGTAAAATTCAGACACGATCGGGGGCGGATTCAGGGAGTCACATTGGGTAGGGGGAAATGTCCCAGTTTTTTTTGTGGGGGGGTGTATAGAATACCTCTCAGGGGTGGGGGTCCGGGAGTCCTCCTCCGGAAATTTGATAAAAATTTCATATCAATAATAATTTGATCGGCCGTAAAGAATAGCCGAACGCGTTTTATTGGTATATTATGGGCCTAAAAAAGAGGACTGTCTTGAATTCATGGACCAAAAACAGCAATTTGACAGTTTTTTCGGATAAAAAAGTACAATTTGACCGCAATTCATGGTCGCCGTAACATTTAAACCGAAAACGACAAGTAGGCCTAAACGTAGTTTATCGGCCAAAGAAAACATCTATAGTTTATACCCAAACCGTAATTTAAAGGCAGCCACACACTACCGGACTTTTGCCCGAACAAGACATCGGATCAAGCAGGGAGCAGGAAGCAGGGCACGAAGGTAGCTAAATTCTCTCCGAACCTCTTTCCGATCAAGACCCCGAACAAGACGTCGGATCGGACAGATTGAGCACGAAAACCACAGAGCGGGGTAGAAACGGTGGGGACAACTTTAGTTGCTGCCGTTGTGCAAGTCGGCAGTGTACTTGTGTGAAGATTTCACCCACTTCACCCATTTCACCCACCTCCCCACGATTTCACCCACTTCTCTCTAAGCGTCATTCCTCTTCACTTTGTGGTAGTGAAGGATGGGACAAGTCCCATAAAACTGGCCGATTGTTGTACTCGGAAATGAACACGAAAGTGTTTTCCTCAGACCACTTCATCGTGCAGACTACTTTACATAAACTAGTGAACTGGAAACTAAAATGACAACAGTCAGGACCGCAACCCTCACCGTCGTCGTTTCGCTAGCAACGGGGCTCGGAGCAGTGTATGGAGGTACCACACACTACCGAACCTCGAACCAGACCTCGAACAAGACATCGGACTGATATTTCTTTGATCTTTCCTCAAAAAACCGCCTCGAGACCGCTCGGTCCGATGTCTGGTCCGAAGCCTTGTTCGATGTCTGGTTCGGAGGCCCCGTTCCAGGTTCTGGTTCGAAGGCCCCCGGGGTTCGGAGGCCCCGCTAACTATCAGATTTTCACCCTCCGACCCCAAATCCTGCTCGGTCCGATGTTTTGTTCGGGAAAAATAACGGTAGTGTGTGGCCGTCTTCGTGTGTCGCCAATGAACGCCTATTTTTAGTATTTACTGGTTTTTAAACATATATACTCAAATAAAACATATACACTGCTTGAAAAATAAATGGATTTTATGGTTCTCTTTATTTATTTACAAAAAATATTAAAAAGGTTTTCAGTAAGGCTTCAGGAAATCTGTGTCAATATTATATTGACAATATCAGAAGTTAAACCATTTACTATGTCTGTTCAAGTCTTCTCTGTTATTCATTTGGTTGATGAATAGATTTGAATATCGTACATTTTCAGTGAAAAATCCTTATATTTTATTTTTGTTTACTCCAAACTGAATTGAGATGGAATTAGAAATGCTTACTTGTTGCAATACCAAAAAAAAAAAAGTGGTGGTGGGCTTGTGTAACCACTCTACTACATGCATTAATTTTACATCCCGACCTCTTATTACCGTTTTTGGGAGCCAAAAACAAGACATTTGCAATTTTTATATCCTCCATAAAATTAGTGATTAGTGTTAGTGTCTTTGTGATTTATTTGCAAAATGAACTTGTCCAACTGATTATGGAAAGGAATGTCTCCACGAAATTTGAAGTAAATCGCAAATTTACACTTTCCTATCACTTAGTTAAATACATCTTCATAAGAAGCTGGATCTTCAGTTACATTTTACATGATAGGTAGCATATAACTTGTTTCACACTATAATGTTTTATTTGCAATTGCTTTTCTATTTCTTGTATGCCTATATTTCTTAAAAAGCATTAATTGCGATGTTTGCAGTAATACCATGAAACTCTGAAAACTGAAAAACGCGGGCACACGGTGCTCGTGTTGTACGAGTGGCGAGATTGGTGGAGGGTGTGGCTGGAGGGAGAGTAGGGGCAGCACGACCTTGGACTACGCACTCCTGCGTGGGGTGCGCGTGGTAGCGCTGTGCGTGTGAGTTTGTGTTAGTGAGGCGTAGTACGGCTGGCCTACTCTGCCATGGAAGGCAATTTTCAAGAACCAAAGGAGCAGGTCACAGACCAAACGAAAAAAGACATAAACTTCAAACAAGTTCTTACATGCATATCATACTGACCCTTACAACTACTTCTATTATTTATACAACTAAATTGTATTAATGTATTTTTAATATTTTTTTAAAGTGAAAATATGTTTTTATTTTGAAATGAAATTATATTAGTAATAATAACCTGAATTCATCCCACACAACTGCAAATTTTCATTGAAATCGGACCAATGGTTTTCCTACTGACCTTCTCCAAACATTTGACAAAATCTTAACTTTTAACACCCATAACTCCCTTAATAGTAATGCGAATTATTTAATATATCTAATTTGTTTTCTAATTTTCATCCTGATGTGGAAAATATAATATATTGCAAATTAATTTTTTGACCAAATACCCAACTTAGTGTTTCGTAAGCGGTTGAAACACTATGTTCTAAGAGACTACTGAACCGATTTACATAATTGATGTGTCAAACTGAAGGGGGTAATGCGAAGATTTTCCTAATTTCCTCAGAATCCAAATCGTTCATAGGGCTACGCCCCACAGCCCTTCAAAATGTTAATGTTACAATTGTTGTAATTGTTAAATGTTGCAATGTTAATCTTAAGGAATAGCAGTAATTACTGAAATAGAGCATTTGACAGCTGTTGAAGGTAACAACAGAGTACAGGATCAATATTAACTGTTTTAGACTAACTTCTGGAACGGTCATTAAATTTAAACTACTCGAATTAAAACAGCTCCAGCTTGTTAGTTAGTTTACTTGTTTTTAAGAAGTTTAGAAATTTGTATTGATATATTATAAAACTAAGGAGATCTGCAAATAATACGTTAATATGATTGATAATAACCAACTTACTCAGAATTAAACGTGCATTGAAGACATTTATAAACCTGAGGGTAAAGCGCAAATTACGCGAAGTACTTTAATATTAGATTATCACTTATAGTGCAACGGGAAGTGGTCCAAAGAAACCCAGGAATCAAAAGGTTTAATTGGAATTTAAATCTGACCTGAGATAACGAAGGAAAATAATATTTCCTATTTCAAAAAGCAACCAAATGGAAAGGGTAAAAATTATGAGGTCAAATATCGAACTTTATTTCCAATGTGCGATTTCGGGAAAACTCTACCGGGGTGTTTGTAGACTAAACCGTTCTCCAGGTATACGTGCTCGATGGTTGCTCTGACTCACTATGTATATATATTTTATTATTTACGCAATTATATAGTTCAAGTTTTAAAAATACGCCAAAGCCTCATGAACAAGAGCTGTTCCTGCCGGTTAAATGAAGGATTGCACAGTGCAACGTGCAGGCTGAGGTTGACTTCTTTGAGTGAGGTTAAAACCAATGATTTCCCATTTTACAGAGACTCATGTCTCTAAGAAGTCCAGAACTCGTATTTTAACAACCTAAAAGTACCTAAACTTGCACTATGAATATTAATTGCATTTATCAATATAGCTGTTAAGGTCGGAAAACAACTGCGTAGAGATTCGCTCTATTTGCCGATTTTGTTTGCTAATTTGCCTGGTCTATGCGTGAATATAGCTTGCAGTTCGAGAACGTTACAGAGGGAAGGGGTTACAACCTATGTTACGGAATAAATGT
Organism: Allygus modestus; assembly: GCA_963675035.1. Lineage (NCBI taxonomy): Eukaryota > Metazoa > Arthropoda > Insecta > Hemiptera > Cicadellidae > Allygus > Allygus modestus. The sequence goes on along the minus strand of OY776111.1, from coordinate 384,227,860 downwards.
TAGTGGGAACTTTTTTATATTCACTTACCTATTATATTTCGATATTAAACTATTTTATTTTGGTTTTACGGCGATTCATGACATTAGAAACTATTATTCGGTAAAGATGTTTTGTGACAATCAAACGCTCTTACCCTATGTAATATACTGAGTGTCTTTGTGTCTTTTGGAGGTTGTAAAACACCATACTCCACCACAATATGATACAATGGCTAGAACATATTTTTTACGAACAGTGTGAATCAATTGATTACTGGAATGGCAATGCAATATAAATTAACAAGACTTTACTCAAGCTGGGCAAGGGCAATCCGGCACAACAACTTTAAATTTCAAGCGCCTGGGTCCCACTAAAATTACCAGAGCCCCCCACAGTCTCAAGGTGGTTTTATAGAGTATAGGTGCTAGGGTGAGGCCTCGCCCCGGTGCCCTGTGGCGTAACACCGATAATAGTCCGACCGAGACCTCCGAGTGGAGTCAAGGTCTCCCGCACGGTCCGTTAGCCCAGGGACACAGCCATCGGAAAAGTCGCGTGGCGCAATCACGTCCCAGGCTCGGGTTGTGCCGTATTCAACACCAGACCAAGGGTGGGGAGGTCGAGCGTTGCTCTGTGAAAGGTAGCTCTGTACTAACACAATTATTCAGCCACCTCATTATAATTATTTGTCGGCTTATCCGACTAAGACTTAGTTTTAACAAAAATCTGTGAGAATTCAATAGACACTTTTAGGCTATTTTAATAGTAACAATCTCCTACATCGTTCTGGTAAAAATAAATTAATACAACTTGTTAGAAAGTCAGGTCTGACATATTTACAACGAAAAAAAGACTAGCTCAACTTTATTGTAAGGAAACATTAAAAACCTATATACTTTATCAAATTACACTATAATATGTACTATGGAATTGAAGTTTATGGTGGAACTAGTGGTTTTTACCTAAATAAAATTTGACTTTAACAAAAATAGAGCCATGTGGTACATATGTAGCTTAATCAAATGAAACCATTTTTATTCGCTAAGTAAACATGATGTTTATTTGAATAGTGTTATGATGTGAAAAGTGCACTTGTATTACATATCAATATAAACTAGCTTACAATAGCTATTTTATTCCCATGGATAAAACAAAATATTAATAAATTAAATACCCCCGTAGCAGCAAACCTGTGTGTGATAATGTCTTGAATCCAAAAGGTGTAGATGTTCACAGCAGCCATGTCTGGTCGACTTCTGCTTATGGAATGAACATTAGCCTAGGTTAAGGAACGAGTAGAAAACGAGAAGAAAGCAAATACACTGCAAGTAAACAGCTTGGTCCCTTAGGCTCAATGGGTAAACAGGAGGGTGCTTAAAATAAACGACAAATAGCCAAAGTGTCGTAGGAAGGATGACGTCAAGAGGGAGGGGAAGTCATGCGGAGGCCTCCGCCGCATATTTACTGCTGGCACCCAGGTCCGCAGCACTCGGGGATTTTTTTACGCGCAGTAAACAGCGGAGATTCCATAAGGAAAAGACGTTTGAAAATTAATAGCGGGTTTTCCATGTTTTTTCCGGGTTGTTCGCTAATGAGTAAACAGGTTGAGTTTCTTTAGGCTTCAGTTTAGGACAGAGAGTCAAACTATTGTCATCAGTATGGACGCTGGTAATGTATGGAAGATTAGGGTTCATGATGAGGAACTCCTCGCTATCGTTGAGGCGGTAGAGGAGGAGTATGCTCCTCAACTTTGGAAGCAGCAGCAACCACGTCCCTACGATGATATGCGTAGGGAATACGAAGAAATATGGGAAAGAATTAATATGTGATCGTGCTCCCAGCCGACATGTAATGAAGAATGAAGAATGGGAACAATATCATGCAGACTGGAAGAGTCTGCGTCTTCTTGATACTAAAATGGAGGAGGCTAAGGCGAAAGAGCTGAAGGTGAAGGAGCTGTAGCTGACAGAGCTGAAGGTGGCGGAGTTGGAGCCTGAGACTTCACGTCAGTAGTTTTAAGATTTTGTTTTAGTTTGAAATAAAGATTAAATATGAAAATCAAAAAACAATTATTCAATAAATAAATAAAGCAGGTCAAGTACAGGTCAAGTCCAAGGTAATGTGGATTGATCCACCCCAACTTTGCTGGTGGATTTTTGTTTGCTGCTAAATAGCGGAGATCCCATAAGGAAAGTACGTTTGTAAATTAATAGCGTGTTTGTTTGATGATCAATTTTCAAATTTTTTTCTTCATTCGCTCCTTTATGAGGACTGCCATCTAGTAAGAGTCCCGCCACAATCGACTGATATATAGGTTCGTTATTAATTTTAAATGTGATTTTCTTATTGTGAAATTGACCACGGGGGGGTTGATGGTAAAGGGTTATGGTCACGGGGGGGGTGAAGGTCAAGGGTCAAGGTCACGGGGGGGATTCTCCTCGCTCCTGACGCTATTTGCTGAGCCAGTACCGGCAAAACATCCCTACTCCCTTAATTATGAACATCAATTTTAAAAACTGGGCATGTAGCTTTACGTTGTTGAGTTATATTGAAATTTGCAAATAAACTCATTTTTCGTGTTCCTTGTTGCAGCAAACCAGCGGACTCATTCCCCATGTTATTATTATTTAGAAAAATCATAATGTTATATATCGCTTATTTATAATTGTATATTGATGAGTCTTGGTATGTGGCTTCCCCTAGTTGATTTATATTGTTATTTGCATGAAAACCCACATTTTTTGTTCTTTTTTGCAGCAAACTTGCTTACTCAGCTAGTATGTTATTCTTATGCAGAATAATTACAAAATTATGTATAGCTTATTAATCAATGAATATTAATGAAACTCGGTACGCGGCTTCACCTAGTTCAACTTTATATTTCCATACACACCAATTGTTTGTGTTCCTTGTTTCAGCAAAATTACTTACTCATCCCCAATGCTATTCTTATGGATAAGAATTAAAATTGTATATTTTGCTTATTTGTGAAAAAAACTTGGTATGCGGCTTGTAAGACATATATCATGCATTGGAAATTCGCTGAGTACGCAGGTTTGTTGTGACGGGGGTATTGTTTATATTATAAATTAAATTATTTCAAAAATGTAATTAGATTTTGCAAATATTGAGAGATTGGTCTTTCATTAAAATCAAACCGCGTGTAGAATGGTTCAGTGGAATCTTCAAATGATCTAATCAATGAGTTGTAAAATTGAAATGTTACCCCATGTTAATTTCCATAAGAAAACTTTTAATCACGTTTTTTAAAAAGTTATCGACCACATACCAACATTTAAGGTAAAATGTGCAAATAGAGGGGTTACTTCCTTTCATTTGACACCTCCCGCGTAAAAAATTTTCTAAAAATTCTAATTAAAAATAAGGCGATTATCGTGAACGGGCTACCGGCGAAACTATTATGTTTAAAATAATGCTTGATGTGTAATTTGAAAACTTTTAGCGTCTAGATGTGCCTTTTGGGGGTTTAGAAGACATCCACGCTCAGGGCTTTGACCCCTGGGCTTTTAAAGATCCAATGTTAATCTTACGGAAGAATAGAAATAAATGTCATTTTACATTTAAGAACAGCTGTTGATACTAACAAACAGTACGAAAGAAAGATCAGCTGTTTTAAGAAAACTTCTGGAATGGCATCTCAATGTAAACTAATAAGACGGTATATGAGCTCGATGTTCCCAAATTGGGAAAAACAATTTGCTCGATTTGACCAGCTGGATTTGCTGTTATATATTTAAAAAGTTAATTTTGGAATGTTTAAATAATAAAATTAAAAATCCACGTGCCAAATTTGAAGGTATTTTCTTTGCACACTCCAAACATGATAGACCCACGATCTCAGATAATTATTGTCTACTGATAATTTGTACAAAATATTCTACGTAATCACGATTAATAGATCGTTTTATAGCATTTACGGGCATATTAAACCCAGTCAGCTGGTCTGTAACTTTTGCCAATTGCTCGATTTGTTTTTCATGTATTGTTTACAAAACAAACGTTTTTTGACATTTTATGGGTTGAATGAAACCCCTCATGGAGCCACGGAGAAATAATAGGCCTACAAACATCAGCGCTATTGTTTACTCTCAGCTCAAGGAGCGAAACTAAAAAAGATTAATAAAAAAGGATTCGTTACTTAAAGGGTTATGTATACATTGTAGATTGTGCCAATTAACAACATATGAGAAAAAATATTACCTTCTTCTTTGGGTCAGCCTGAATTGACTTCAGTAATTACAATATATGTATATCGTTGTAAGATACTGGCCACTAATTATTTTCTCTAAGCCAGCTGATTCCATTTGATACTTGTTTGTTCTTAGATACACAATACACGTGTTTTAATAATCAGCTGGTTATAGAAAGTTAAAATAGTGATAAAATAGCTTTTAAAAAGTTATTTTGTTGTATTCTAAATTAAATTATTTTTAAAATTTAAGTACATTGTGCAAATATATAGAGATTGATCTTACATTTAAAACAAAATGCGTGTAAAACGGTTCAGTGAAAACCTCAAGTGAACTGTCCAAAGGAGTGCAAATTTTAAATTTTGCCCCATGATAAATTGCCATAAGAAAACATTTAATTTAATTTTTGAAATAGTTATTGGCCAGATACAATTGAAGGTAAAATTTGCAAAAAAAGAGGTCATTCCCTTCCATTGATACCACCCGCCTATCAATCAGTCCAGTGGAAGTCTCACACGTTCTTCCGGAAGATTTTTAATTTTGTGTTTTAATATATAGAATATCTATATTTATGCAATGTTGAGAAAATCCTAGTTTTACATTTAGAACTACATGAAGTTCTGCTTGATATTATGGTTCTGGGGAAACTTATTAGCCACAGATCCTCTAGACTAAGGAGGTTGAGTTAACTAGAGAGGTCGAGAGTCCCAAAAATCTTTAACTTAACGTAGTTATCAAGGAGTCTTATATAAATAATCATAAGGACAAAACTATACAGCTTTTTGTTTCTAAAGTTTAGGCATAGTAATAATTTAATTTTTTTAATTCCCACTGGTTTCAGTAGTATTTGTCACGAGATGAGTTACAAAAATATATTTTAACTCGTACATAGCGATACTCGAATAGCGATAGCGTATCATGGAATTACTCAAGTCGCGTCATAAAACAAGAAGTTACCGAAAAGAGAAAGTTTTAGCCGCTGGGTTTATCGCTAAACTGCTATCATCAGCGTTTATGGAGGAGTCAAAACTTTAATGGCAATAAACCAGCTATTTTATCATATTAATCACAAATAATAATTTGCCGCTATAAATTATTAATTAGATTTAGAAATTCAAATAAAGCAAGGTGAACGATTTAAAAGCACATATTTTAATCATTCTTAAAATATTCAACTGGAAGATTATTTTAGTGTAAAAATATGAGAAAAGAGTATTTCTTATTGTGTGAGCTTATTCAGCGTAGTATGAAGTACTATGAAAGTATACGCAACCATAAAAACATGCAATAAGGCTGGTTGTCGATTTAGCGCTATTTGGTGTTTAATAGATCCTAGTTCACTAACAGCCGTGGTATTACCTAATAATCCCAAGGTAATTAACCATACATATTGCAGATTCACAGCACCAACAAAGGAACCGTTCAGTCATATTACGTAGCGCTGCGCCGCGCCACTCTGAACAACTAAAAGGCAGCTCTTGCGGAACAAACGTGCCCCCACCCTGAGGAAGTTGTTGTTTTTATCCTCAAAATGCCTTTCAGTAAGTCAGTTGGACTGTTGTGGAATTCCCGATTCGCGATTGTTATGTGTAAAATATGTGTACTAATTGTATTTGGCAATTTATTCTACTATGCTCCACGCTGAAAAAGTGAGGAGGTAAGAGCCCTAGGAATATAACTTTTTGTCTTTAATCCCAAAACAAGTTAATCATGAAATGATATAATTTAAGTATTGAAAATTTAAACCTCTGCATTAAAGATCATTTAACATTTTTGGATGGTTCTACTGTAAATTTGAAAAACGTGTTAAAAACATTAAGGGAAAACGCTACTTTCAAAATGGTGGCTTTTTTTGAACTTTTGAAGCATTTGGTACAAGGACAATACAAACTTACTGACCACGTTGTACAAACACAGCTAACGCTATTTTACGATGTAAATAAGGTCAGATAAGATATATTTGTGTACTAGAAATTCTGTAGTATGTTTAAAAATATATAAAAACCAGGATAGTCATAACATTTATGTTGGTTTTATTATACATAATTTTGCTATGAATTATCATCTTCGACACAGTACTTACTTAATACTAATTGTAAAATTGTTTAAATTTGTTCAAGTATTTCAACAAACTACGTTTGCCACTATTAAGTTTGGTAAACCTTTATAATTCTTGCAAGACATACACTCTCTTTAAGTCTGGCCAATCTTAAAAAAACATTGTAACTGTCAAGTGTCATATTAAAACGACGCATGACGTGCAATGGTCCAATTTTAAACCATTTTTATACAATTTAGAATTTGTTATGAAAAAGAGCTAGCAAATTATTTAGTTCCAGTTTCAAAGTTTATCCATCTCATTACGTAACCAGAATATAATGGGAGAAATTATTTCAGCTCTTACCAATTAGATATACCAGGCTTATTGTTTTTGGCCAAGCAGCAATAATAAAGCTTAAGAACTCAGAATAATTGCGACTACTATATACAACACAAAATATAAGTAATTGTACGTTTGGTTTTAAAAATAAACACCTAAACGGAAACAAATTTATATCTAATAAACTTCAATCTCAACTACCCTTTGAGAGGTATGACCTTTCAGGTTTCTTTCATGTGAGACAACACCTATACAAACAAACACATACTAACGTGCGAACATACACTCATATTGACTTAACAAGTATTCCACATTGACAACACACCATAGCTAGGTATTACAACTAAATTGTAACAGCAAATTCATTTGAAGAACCCACAAAACTAACCATTGTCACAACAGTTTATTTATTTAGCGTTCTGAGGAACCCAAATAGCCTTACTAAAGCAACATAGTACTGACAAATGTTTTAATAAAAATACAGCCAGCTAATATTACCAGGACATAAAGTAGAAACCACTTTTATCAGCTTATAACCCCACAGCCCACATTTAACATGTACCATTTTTTCAGCTCAGAGGAATGTTTCCTGCAGATAACAGGAATGGCGCTAAACCGCCTCTGGTTGTTTATGTCTACATTACATGAACTTACCACATTAACTTTTACTTAGATTTGCTGATTATGGAGTTATTTACCTTACAGTTAAAATTGTTGAATGTGTTTTGTTTTATTATCGTATATGTCTTAAGGTGTTCAAGTCCTTATATAAAACCAGTAACATATATAAAGTACAATTGTGTGTTTGATGTGTAATACTTATATAAGTATAAAGTTAAACAATTTTAAGGAGGATGTTCACGAAAACAAAATGTTTACTTTTTAACATTTTTATTACTTAGTGGGCATAAATTGCTGAAACAAAGAGTTTTGCAGTTTAAATATTAATTACTTAAAAATAAAAGCAAATATTGGAGAGTCAGTTACATTTTACAATAGAATGAGCTCTTGTATTTTTTTGTGTGTCCTGACATTACATTAGATTTTATTTCAGATAGAATGGTGGTTCTTTTTTCATGTTGTCAGTATGTTTTTTTCTATCACCTGTCAGGTGTATTAAAATTAATAATCAGAATAGCGTGTTATTGTTTTTAGTTTTTAAACTAAAACTGAAATAGAATAGTTTTGTATATGTATAATATAAAACCAATTCTAAAGAATGTAAAATATAATTAACAAAATAGCTTGTATACAGTTTTTAAGTTGCACAGGTTCTAGTAAAAATTTAAACAATTAAGTAATAGAAATTATTTAATTATTAATTGGTTGAAGAGGGGAATTAACAAAGTGACTCGAAGTTTTGTATTATGTTTCACTTTGATAACAAATTATTATTAAATGACAATTGTAATGAAATGATTTTTTTTTATTAATATATCAATTTTAACATAAATAAATAAATATATATATATATATATATATATATACAATTAATTAAATTTCACTTTTGGAAATGAGAAGTTCTGTGAAAATTAATACAAATTATCTATATAATAAGTATCGTTAATTAAAATTTTATCGTTTCCTATATGTAAATAGCTTGGAATGAGAAATTTATATATATATTTTTAATGTAAATACAGTTTATTTATAATATTTTTTTAAATCACAGAATATCTCCCTTCCCTCACCCCTTAGGAAACCCCCTAATTTATCTTAAAGGTGATGTTGACCAAACGAAGCTCTTTTTTCACTAACTCCTCAATGTACACCTACTTTCAATGTCTATTTTATTGTATTTATTTCAACAGGAAATGCCCAATACATGAAATGAATATACAATGAGACTTATGACTAGATGGCTAAATCTGAGATCAACTAACAAAAATTATACAGTTATATGTTTTTTTTTCTTCTCTTTTTTTCTCCAATCCACCCCACAATTTTTATAATTCCTGTTTATTTTTATTTTTTAATATAGGTAGATGTTTTTTTAGATATATATTTTTAAGAAATTTCTTTTCATTTTTTCATTATTTCAATACTCCTCCATTTTATTATTTGTAACAACTATAATTTTTAATTTGTTTTGCTCTTTTAGTTTTTTTTATATTTTTTTCTTTTTTTTCTAGGGTAGGTGTGGGTTACAGCTTTGCACAATATTGATACATATAGGATTTTGAGCAATAACAATTATTGACTGATAATATACAATAATGAATAATAGTACACCACAATTATCATAACAAAAAAATTAAAATATATATATAAATATTATAAATACCAATGCTAGATGATCAATAATATCGACAACAACAATAACAATGCAAGATAATAATACACAAGAACATCAGAACAACAAGATGCAAGAACATAGAAATCCTCGTCTTGAAGGCAGCCACAGAGTTGGCGAAAAAGTCCACATGAGGTGACACAATATTTCCAAGCCTTTGTAGTCGAACAAGAGTGTTATTTGAATCATAATTTGATCCAACGTAACGTCTGCAAAAAAGCCGTTCGATCTTTTCCAGTAGAACAACGGAATTGCACCTCGCAGAATCTCCGGACAGTCGATCAGTTATCAGTTTGTAGAATACTCCTTATACCCTAAGTACTCCTTCTAAGATCAAGAGGACAGATGCAGAATTGATCCTCAAGCAACCTCAGTGGAACATCTCTGTACGCATAATCCAGCCGGCGACCCAGAAGACGGAGAAATTTGTCCTAAATAGACTGAACATGCTGCACTAGGGTAGATTGATGGGGCGACCCCATGTCACAGTTGTACTGAAGTAGAGGGCGAACATGAGCACAGAATAGTATCATGAGTGACAAAGGGTTGTTGAAATCTCTTGTCTACCTACTTTCACATCGTGGATAGATTTGCAGTGTATTTAAGATATCTAATCCATCTGTATGTTATTTGCTGACACACACCAAAACATGTAGACTTGATGAAACACTTTAAACAAGTTTTACGAATCTCGATCAAGTGCCCACTTTGAATTCATTGGTAGTAATTAATATTCTGGAATTTCTAGGGAATCCAGTTGAAAATAACTTTAGTTAAAAAGTCAAATAACATGATTAAAAATAATGAAACACTAAAATTATTAAATAATAATAAGTATATAAATAACAAAGAGTAAGTGGTACAATCTATAATAATGCAAACAACATAAGATTTACAATAAACTGTTTAAACATGTAACACATTTTTATCCTAATATACCAAAATGTTTAATTGAATTGCATTAAATTATTAAAACGTAGGCCTAATTCAACAATTTTGGAGGTATCGGAGTTCGTTCGTTCGTTTCGTGAAGTTCCAGTGAGCGGGAAAGTCCCTGGCCCACTGTGGCTGTTTTAGGGCGCTTCCTCAACAGCCAGAATAAATTCAAACGTTATGAAAGTCGATAAAACCGAGACAGTTTCAAAACGGGAAAATTCATTTGTTGTGAATTTATATTTATGTTTTGATAATTTATATTTATTTTATTTGCACGATTACCGCAATGATTATGTAGTTGGTTGCGGATGGTTGTTAAGTTCTTTTCCGAAAATTCTGTACACAGTGCTTAGAAGTCTTACTTTACTACATTGGTTTAGTTTTTAAGAGACGTAATTATTTACCCCTAAGCATTATTACTAATCTTCATGATCATATGACTGTATAAATATGCTGCATGGCTATGTGAAGTGAAAAATAGGATGGTGAGATTATTTATAATTTCAAAATTTGTTCAGAATTCAATACTGAAATAAGAGTGGATCAAAATAATACTAAGCAATCAACAAAATTACATTGAATCGGGCCCTACATTGCCCTACATTGAATCGGGCGCAAAAAAGAAATTCAATCTCTCTTGTCCTGATCCAATGTAACCTGCTCGTTGTAACAATTATTTTATTAAAATATAAATTATTATTCCAACGATTTCTACAGTGAAACCCTCCTGCTCAACAAATGAGAGAGAAAACAAATTGAAGATTTTTCCATCTCAATCTGTTCAAATATGTATTTATACAGAGTATTACATAAAATGTGCACTGGCTATTTGGATTCTTCTTCTTAAAAATAACATCACTTAAAGTTTTATTGTCCTTTTGGTGTTATTACCCTAATAAAGTTTGTCATTAAGCTTTGTTGGGTGTTATTAAGTTTGTACGTTTTAATTACTAAATACATTGTGTCTTGAGAAACGGAAAAGTTATGTTGAAGCGTTTTATCAAAGGGTGATGTCAAATTAGGGGGTGACCTTTAACATAGCTTTGTTTGGTTTCCGTAAAAAACTTATGCCAAAATAATCAGTACTTATGTAGACCACGAGATACTAAAATATGGAAACGAAGAGTTTGATTAGTACTCCCCGACATCTATGGCCTTGAACGTATCAGGAGAGGAAACAGAACCTCAAAGCAACTTCACCGAGTACATAGAAAATAGTATAAAAGAGATGAGTTTTTTGGCTGTTCAAAATACTATAAAATGTTTTTGGACTACTAATTCATAAGATATTTCAACAAATATCAAAAATACTTGTTGTGGAAGAAGCAGACTGATGATTACATTTTGAAAAATCTATAATTGTCTCTACCAACCGAGTCAGAGCTCAGCTATTGTTGTTAGCCAGGACGCAGATGTTTTCGTTTCACTTATTAGACGAGCAGAATTGGGAAATCTGCCACTTTATTTCCATAGGTTATCTTGTAGCTCAGGAGCATCGTGTGAAATTATCCTTGGACTGCAAATATATGTATGGATTATGCGAAGGTTTTTAAGAAGACCTAGAACAAAATATGTAGGTACAAACGTTTCAATGTTGTAATACAAATATGACTTGTCACTGCATGTTTAGAATCAAATTTTTATGATTATGGAAATGTTTTGAGTTATAGTTTCATCCGTAAAATACTTAAGATTTGATTATAAGAGAATGAACGTCATTATAAAGTCCAGTTTCAAATTTCAAAATATAAACTATATAACACATAATTTAGAGGGATCTATATTCAAACAATTCATATTCCATAAGTGAGACTATTTGTGGTATGTAAAAAAGATTCCGCTAAGTTAAAAATACTTATAACATTAAATAACGAAAACTTATTAATATTTGTTCAATCTCTAACAATGAATCAAATTCATTCTTGATAAACTATTTGAGGCATTATAATGGTATGCGTTCATACACGATAACAATTAGTGTTGTTGTAAACACATTATGTTTAATGCGTAAAAATAGCAATGATAGGTAATTAAAAATATTAAACACAATTTCAATAAATACCAACTGAAACAACTTAATATGTATTTTATATGTTCCCAGAAATAACATATTTTAATGTTTAATGCGAAATTAAATCGTATTACTTCAGTAAAGAGGAAATTAATTTTCACATAAAACAATATTTTATGAATGGTGTCGTAATTGCCTTAGGTGGAACCTATTCCGCCTCAGGCCTTCACAGCGGAACAACAGTTGTGCGCCCTGCACTTTAAATGTGGATTGGCGGGTATAATAAAATTATTGGTTTTATCACATATTATTGTAAATAGTATTGGTTGGGAGAGGATTTAAATACAAATGCATTATCTAAATATTTAATTGTCACTTTTCTTTCAATAATATAAGTAAAAAGTATAATTCAAATTAAAATACCCCCGTCGTAGCAAACCTGCGTACACAGCGAATTTCCAAAGCATAATTTATGTCTTAATACCACATAAGGCCGCATTCTAAGTTTTATAAAAATATACAGTATTCACAAATAAGCGATATATACAATTTCAATTATTATCCATAACAATGAAATTGGGGATGAGTACGCAGGTTTGCTGCAACAAGGAACAAAAATAATGGTTTTCATGTCAATATCAATATTACTTAACAAAGTGAAGTCACATACCAAGTTTTATCAATATTCATTCATAAATAAGCGATATATACCATTTTCATTATTCTCCATTAGAATTACACGGGGGATGAGTACGCAGGATTGCTGATACGGGAACTATCGGCAAAAAAGTTTTTTTAGTGCAAGTATCAATAGACCATAACGATATGAAGCAATATACCAAGTTTCATCAGGATAAGTTGATAAATAAGCGAGATATACAATTGTTCTTATTCTCCATAAGAATAGCATTGGACAACGTACTGTATTTAGAACTTTTAATATCTCTGTAACAAATTGACATAGATAAATTATAAAAATATCAAATTGTGTGTGTTTTAAAGCTGAATCCAATAGTGAAAACTAAAATTTGACTTTTAAAAATATTACATGTAAAGACTTCAACAAACCCATTTTTTAGGGTAAACCCCCCCCCCCCAAAAATACCACTTCGAATGGGTGGATCTGTCTGGGTTTCGAACTTAAAGTCAAAAATTTTGCTTTAAATGTTTTTAGCAAATTTTATCAAAATCCGACCTTTTACGAGAGTTACTGCACCCACGGACACATATATACAGTTTCTAACGAATGGTGTTTTTGGGGTCTGGAGACCTCAAAACGAAAAGTTGCAATGGTCCCGGGCCTAGGTCTCACAACGCCGACTACGGTAATAGCTTCTTTCCTATGTGGGAAATTTACTAAAAGATCAAACTGAAAAATATTTAATTACGAAAATAAATTCATGTTATAAAATGGCTTTAGAGATCTGAAAATAAGTTGTACGAGGTATATGAATAATATGTTAAATAGTTCAGATGATTGCAGCGATAAAAAAAGTACTTCAGGTCTTCAACAGTTTTAAACTTTAAGGGTTTTAAACTTTGGTGGGGGGGGGGGATTAAGTGGGGGTAGCGACGGAAACTATTGGCTAGGCATCAATCTATAATATGGTAATAGCCGATGAGGATATCTTAACTATGTATGTTTTTCCCCCTTAAAACCACATATCCAGATTAGTAATTATGCTTGGAGTAAAATGTCTTCAACTCTTAAAGAATAACATTATTCGAATCCCTTAAAGGCTATTTATAATATAACTATCTGGTATCCCGTTCTCCTCACGGGATTTTAGAATCTTGCGGACGTAAAGTGCAATTCAATACAATGTTATTAAGTTATCAGCACAGTTTCAGGCCGTGGTAAAATGTTTCTTAAAACAGCTGTTTAATGAAATAAAATAAATGAAGATCACACGTATGTGACACAAACCCAATTAAAAATGCCAGTAAAAAAATATAAATCAGAAAATTATTATAAATCAGAAAATTGAGGGCCGATGGTATGTAGCCCCAATGGCAGAAATAAATTAATTTGCATTCAAAAAATCTACAGGCTAATCCCTTTAATTTGACTCCTCATTCGTTAAAAACGGCCGAGGAATAAAATGTTGCTGGCCATAAACAAATCCTTAGGGAATTAAGAAGTATATCGGTATCGAAACATTAAGTGAAAAATTCATTAAATCTGATTATTACTTGCTAAAAAAGCAGTAACATAACTGTTATCTTGTCGCTGAAATCCGCGACAGGTAGAACGGAAATTATGGTCGTTTCCAGTGTTAAATGGGCAGTGATTATGTTTCACGTGTATTTATTATTGATTTATTTGGTCTTTACCTATCACTTCTATAGTGATTTAAATCACAGTTCATTTCTTGAGGTAAGGAAACTTCTCCCAATATTAATTGACAATCTAAATAATAAAACTAAAATAAAAAAATAAACCTAACAGACCAAAATATCAATGCTATTATGAGTTTCAAAGATGCAGTTTCTCATGAATTTAATATTTGAAAAAACAACTATACATATTAAATTTGCGAGTACAAAAACTAAAGTTAAGACTTTTAACATAGTAAATATTAAAACAATTTATACAGAAGAAGTTGATTTTCTATGAAAAAAGGTAACATTTTCTACAACAAAGTTAACATTTTGTTACCCTATTAATCTCTTAAATATAATTTATGAATGAAACGTTTGATACATAAAAAATGGGTATATGCTTCTCAAAACTAAAGGGACAATTCATACGTAACATTTTTTATATGCCTATAACTTGGTGTATGTATGAAATACCTATATTCTCTTGAAAAATATATGAAAAGGAAAATAATTGTTTCAGTCTTGGCAGAATTTCAAATAAGCCGTGCCGCTATAGTGGGGCTTTATAGCCTCGTCCCTAACGAGAGAGATTCATTCTCCATCATTAATAATTCATACTCTATCATAATGACGAACCTCTTCTTGACATAAAAATCGGTATATGGCTAAATTCGGAAATATGTTTATGTGTGTTTCCTATATTTTGTTTTTACAAACTTAACTTAAAAATCTACTTTACAATTACAAGACGTTTTGCATGGTATAAACCTGGAATATCTCCTTCTCTTTTTTGCAAATGTGAGGGAGAAAACTATATTAATTAACATATTTTACTGTGCAAATTACTTTAAAATAATTTATTTTGTTACTAGAAATTAAAAGTAATAGCCTAATTAACAATACCCCCGTAGCAGCAAACCTGCGTACTCAGCGAATTTCTAATGCATATATATGTATTTTAATACCACATAAAGCCACATACCAAGTTTCATCAATATACATTCATAAATAAACAATTTATGATATTTTAATTATTCTCCATAAGAATAACATGGCGGCTGAGTATGCAGGTTTGCTGAAGCAAGGAACACAAAAAATAGGGTTTTATACAAATATCAATATAACTCATGTAGGTAAGCCACATACCATATTTCATTAATTTATTTTCATAATGAAGGCAGATAAAACGTTACTTATTCTCCATAAGAATAACATGGGGCTGAGTATGCAGGTTTGCTGCTACGGAAGCCTTGGGTAAAAATTTGTTTTTTTGAGCAAATATCAATGGTCCACAACCAGATGAAGCCGTATACCAAGTTTCGTCAGTATACGTTCATAAATAAGCAAGATATAAAATTTTTATTTTCCTCCATAAGAATAACATTAGACAACGTACTGTGTTTAGCACTTTCAATATCTCGGTAACCAATTGACGTAGAGAAATGATCAAAATACCAAATTGTGTGTTTTTTTAAGCTGAATCCAATGGGGGAAACTAAAATTTGACTATTTCAAAAATTACATGTAAAAAGTTCGAAAAACCCATTTGTTTGGGGTACAAAATCCCCAAAATCCCCCTTCGGATAGAGCGATCTGGCTGGTTTTCAAACTTAAAGTAATAAATGTTGCTTTACACGTTTATACTAAATTTCATCAAAATCGGATAATTTTTACGAGAGTTATCGTGCTCACGGACACACACACACACACACACACACACACATATATATATATATATATATATATTAATTAAAAATAACTGAGTGATTAGGGCTACTAATATGTTAGTTGTAAGCATAATTTTAAAAACAGAGTACCCTTTTTGGTTTTAACATAATATGTTTTATTATACGACTAGTTTCAAACCTTTAGGTCATAGTCATGTCTTACATTATTTTTGTAACCTCACATAGTTCAAATTGTTCAAATTATTAAATGGTAAACAAATTAAGAATCATATGTTAAAATTAAACTTAGAATATGGGGGACTTTCTTGAATATAATATTTTGTTATTGTCTTGAGGTATATAATATGAAATTATTTCTTTTATCCTTTTTTTATATGACAAATTTTGTCGAAGATCGGATTTCTTTGATGTATGTTCATGGTGTTCAGCAAATCATTTGCTTTTTTTTTTTTTTGTTAAAACCAAAAAGGGTTCTCTGTTTTTAAAATTATGCTTACTACTAATATATATATATATATATATATATATATATATATATATATATATATATATATATACATACAGTTTCGAACGAATGGTGTTTTTAGGGTGTGGGGACCTCAAAACGAAAAGTTAACATGGTCCCGGGCCTAGGTCTTACCATGCCGACTACGGTAATAGCTTCTTCCCTATAGGGGAAATTCGCCAAAACACTATAACACTAGCTTTATATCCAACGGATGTACATTTACATGTAATATAATTACAACTTTGTCCATCAAGCTAAAAATTGCCTTCATAAATCAATCCAACAGAATTAAAAAATTAAAACATAACAAATATATGTATTTACAAAAAATAAATGTGAGTGATTCTTTTAAAGTAAATTACTATATGAACATGAGATAATATAAGATAACTAAAGATGCTAATGTAATCCTTAATTGTATCCAATATAAATAAATGAACTACTGTGTGTGGGGGCTATATCATGAATATATTAATATAGAACAAATGAAAAGTATGGAAATAATGATGCCCACTTATGCAGTAACAAAACCTACTAATCACTTTTTTACTTTGTGTACATATTGAACTTAAAATTTCAGGCCATTTACAATTATTCCGATCTTTTCCAGTCTAAGAAAATATACAATGAATGTGAATGTTAAACGGAGAAGTACATGCAGTTACAAGTAGCACATTACAAAACCTGGTATTTGACGATTTGTCCACTTATTGACTACACATCTATTGAGTAATATAGGATCCTCATCTACATCCTGTGCATTATCTTTCTGATAGTCTGAATTGAAAAAAGTACATACAAAATAATTACAGTAATGAGGAAATAGAGTAGGAATATTATTATGTTAATCAATAAACACAATGAGTTAACAAATTCTTCATTTCCTTAGTGTAAAATGCTTAAAAATCATTAATTTTTTGTAGCCTGTTCAGTGGTCTTAAGAGAGTCTTGAAACGTTTTAACTTTAGCAAAATTTAGTAAAATACTGCAATAGGAGATTTTACTCATTTCTTGATCAATATTCTCTGATAAATTCATTCAGTAGGCAGGTTTGATGCAATGGATAAATTTTCATTGTTACATCGTTTACTTAGTAAATTATCAAAACAATGACGCAAAAAAGTGTAGACGAGCAATAATATGTGACCTTATTGCAAACGAAATTATAATAATTATAGAGTCGAGTTTATCAAACTCGACAATTATCATAAATTATATTTTATCTTCTAAACTTTTCAACACATTATCAAATGCAAATATTAAACAGTTTACCAATCAAGAATAACTTCGGCATTGCGGCTGTAAAAGTAGAACATTAGAGTCGTAAATAAAAGGAGAAGCTTTAACTGTCACAACGACGACCAGTAGCATCATAGTATGTGGGTTTGGCGGACTGTTATCAAGATACTGGAGCAACTAGTATGGATTCCCTATTTAAATGTAGCACCAAACTATTAAGAAAGTAATTTAATAATAATTTATTATGAACGTATGAAAACAATACTGTTTCCTTCTGAACTGTATTAACTTTTTTTCAGGGTAATTAGCTTGAACTAGATTATCACAATGATGTGCATAATATAGTATACAATAAATATATTACACATGATTAACAGTAACGAAATTACTTAATATAAAACTATCAACGAGGGTTATTGTTTAGTATGTCCCTACCTAACATTTAGCATTTGTTTTTTACTCCAACATAATTGTTAACTTATTCTGAAAACAAATTGAAATTGTTTCAATATAAAATGTAAAATATAAAGTGTTTGAGGAAGTGTGCAATTACAGGAAGAGCATTAGGAGGGATGGGATGGTAAATTACACATTTCAAAGCTGAACTGAACCGACATTCCTCGCCCCTAATTAACCCGGCAATTATTGTGATTCCAATTAGACCTTTCAAAACTAGTTTTTGGGTTTGTCGTAGCGTTACATTATTTTCGCTAATACAACATTTAGTTTTATATGTAATTTAATACGTTTATGTTTCCCTGTGACCGTATAAATAGTTAAACTAAGGACAATGACTAAGTTTTTTTAGACAGTTTCTTCACTTGTTGCATTCACCAACATTTGTTCGCACCTGGTTTTCTAAAACTTAACTTACACAGACACTACTAACTGTCACATGGCCTGCACGATTCATGCTATTCATGAAAATATTAGAGACGTTGAATTCATAATTGTAAAGCACTTCAATGTAATCTTGGCGTTAACGTAAATTTAAAACTAACCAGTAACTATTTTTTTCTGCAAAGAATATTAAAACTAGTGATCTTGCTAGAATAGATAAAAACCACTTATAAAAAAATAATAACATTACTGTACAAAATAAAATAGTATATTATGAAATTGGTTATCCATGCCAAAAGTAACCAATTCTTAATAAAATTAATAATAAATAATTAAATCATTGTTTTATATGGCAGTTCTCGAATCTGCTAATTTTCTGCTACATTTTGATTCACGTCCAAGATTTGTTTTCTATAACACGATGGACACGATGACTAAATTACACCTACAAGATTATATGCACATATATAAGCATAAGTATAAAACAATGGTGACTATTCGTATTCGTGATTCATATAACGAATATATTATATCCAAATGTCGAATCCTTGAATATTATAAATATTGTGCGACCTCGGTCATCCCTACCGACTCAAACTCAAAAGACCACATTTACTGCATTTACTGGTAACTCTTTTGATTGAAAGAATACCAGTATTATCACCGATAAAATCACCAATTGTCACTTGCCCTTTTGAAATTTTCCGTGCACACTTTAAACCCCACTAAGCTGTTAGCAACTACAAACCTGCACTGATAAAATTTAATAGATTAGGAGGGTTGAAATTAATTGTTTTAATTAAAGGTTTTCAAAGAGAGATACATTGATGTGGTGTGTAGCTTTTGGATGATTAGCTTTGATTGCTATTTTGGGATGCGAAGAGCTAGACTACAGGGTTATGCACCACAACCTGATATGCCCTAGTATCCAATATAACCTAAACACCTTTGGGTACCTTTGGGTTTTATTAGCAGTTGGATCTTAACATTTGGAGACCAACCTATGACTTGAGGGTCGCTCTACACGGTGCAGCCTTGACCTTGGTCTTACCTACTTCACGTCAGGGTCAATGTGTTACAGATGGACAACTGGTAAACTTAGCATTTTAGGAGAAACCTTCATATGTACATCTTTCTTATCTTTTGCATTTACAGTTTAATCATATCTAAAAATGGTGTTTCCTAAACTAAATACAGTAATAATTTCTCCTACACCCAGTACCTAAACTAAGTAAAGTAACAAACGGTAAACAACTGGTTGGTTCTAGTACTTAAACTTGATTAAAATCACAATTTCAACGATTTCTAAAAAGCATGGATTTAAAAGCTTGTTGTTTGAATGTATCAGAAGAATAAGCTGAGGCAAGAGAGTAAACAATTAAAAACAAAGATTATTATTATTTGTTTTTACTTATTTTACAAACAAGGAATATACATACTTTTATAATGGTTTTAAAAAAACATGAATTTAAACTTTCATCAGCCACTCTCTTTAGACATACAGTTTTAAGTAATTTCGTCTCAGAAGATAAATAATTGGCGTGTATGCTATTATGCGTCATAAGCTAGGCCAAAATTCATTGATATATTGCTATTGCCGAAGTTTAATTCCAAAGTTTTCTTGGCAGGGCCGCCTACAGCGTATTCTTTTGCCTTTAATTACAAACCGCAAAACCGTAAATAATATTAAAATCTCGAATAATAAGCTTAAGCGGCTTTCGTTTAGAGACATGCTCTGTTTCTTATAATTTCATTTATTGTATTTGTTTGCTAAGCGGTCTTATGGTGGATCTAGATATCATTATTATTGTTAGATTTTTATGAGCAGTATTATGTAGACGTAATTATGAAATATCCCCAGGTGGTCTTTCTTTTGATTTGTAATAATATTTTAAATAAAAAAAGTGCATAGACCCGGGATCATGATACATTTTCATTTTAAGGTCCCTAAATGACAAAAATACAATTTATTAAAATTGTACTTGTGTTTAGTTGGGTTCGTAGGAATGATAATTTTTGTTTTAAGTCTGGATAAGTATTTGTTTGAGTTAATTGATAATATTTGGTACAAATGAGTGGTCCAGCATTAGTTTGAACACCAAAATGCTCACAATATTCATAAAGGGGTTTGGTGGGTCTTTTTATCCTGAAAATAAATTTATTAATTTTTACACAGAACGTAAAAATATAAAATGTTATTTTTACCCATTGGGTTCAGTTAGACAAAATTTGTATTGCGGTGCCCGCTCCTCCAACCCTACGATGATAGTGACTCAAGGTCAAAGGTGAGTCCAAGTTTCAGACACCTACGCATTCCCGGAAGGTGGCGTTGCTGCGACGTGGGCAGGATTCCCGGTCATTTGGGACACAGGCATAGCGACTTCTGATCTCAGGTACTGTAAACGGTAGTGTTTCATGAAAGCTTAGGATAATCCGATTTGGGGCAAAATCTAGGGGGAGAGGGGTTAGAAGTTAATGAAGTATTAATCATGTAACCCATGATGTAAATACTATACATAAGTGTGCTCCAACGCCGATTAAATGTGCTAAAGTTCTGTGCATTCCCCGAAGTTGACGTCATTTGTTTTGATTTTGAACATATTTTTTATATTTACCATAAGCTTTCCGTTCTGATGTAAACATTTAAGAGTAAACAAACACGATGAAAATAAGATGGAAATTACGGATGGTTTGTTGGACGACTACCAGCTGATTTCCCCGAAGATACGCCACCAAACCTGCGCAAGAGTACACTAAGTGTGCTTAAGTAAGTCTTATGTTGGTTATTTACACTATGCGTGTAACCTTTTAAATTGGTAAGTTATCGCAATACAATTATTTTAATATTGAATATTTTATATTAAAATATATATATATATATATTTAGCACCTTTCTGACATTATAATTAAATTATATTATATTTTAATATGAATTATTATGGAAACATGAATAAGTGAATCAATTATTTTGGCAACCATTTTTATACTAAAATGTAAAACGGTATTTGGTAGTGTACTATAATATACACTAAACAAACGTAAACATATTTATTTAAATAACCATCAGATTACAATATTCACGGCAGTAAACTAGTTTACAAATTAAGGTAACAATATGAACTAGGCTTTATTTTGTTGTATTAATTTATGTTTAAATTGCTCTAAACGCAAATTCTCATTGAAGATCAGCAGGGAGAAAATTAATTTGTATAACATTAATTATCTTATATTAAATATCAACAAAAGAGATATAAAAGGATAACAATTCATTTATTCCTATACACAAACTTATTGTTAACTTCTATATTGCACATAGTATATTCTCTTAAAATACTGAGCAATACTGCCCGAGCTTGTTTTTGTTCCTGACTTACTACCCAACTGACCCCTTCACTGCCTGCAGTGTTGACATTTCCCTAATGGCTTATAACCACATTTGTGACTTTACTCGGTTTAAAATCGCCTTCTTTTTAATAACCATATAAGTACGAAAATATTAAACATTAAATTAAAAATCCACTTTTATAATCCAATTATTACTATTACCCTTAGACTTAAATCACACAATGCAATGATAACGATAGCGGAATTTTGTGTACAAGTAACATTATTGTGGGTTTTGAAAAATCTCTATCTCTAGATATTGCAGTTTAGGGCCGATACATCCAGCAATGTATGAATAAAAGTATGCATTTACAAGTAGCATGTAACTATCTATATATGTGTATATATCAACAAGTGATCTCCCATGATTACACAACAAGCCTCAATAAAATAGTTATATATATATATATATATATATATATATATATATATATTAAGAGCGTAAAGATACTTTATAGTGTACTCTAATTACATACACAATTTGTCCTATAACTGTAACCTTAATTAAGACACAAAATAGAAAAAAAACACTTTAATCTATTTTAGCTGAGTTCACGGGATTTAGGTTATCAACAGAGTCAGTTTGCCTGGGCCAAATCAATAATCAATAATTTGTTTCTTTCTTCAGTGAGTGGTAAAATAAGGAAAAAAGGTGTTTTTCACTCACTAAACAGAGAAAAGGTGTTTTACTATGTGATTTTGAGCGTGAAGAACCGTATACGCAGTTGTAAGACAACATATGTTTCCTATCCAACAAACATTTGAGGGGTACAAACCAAACGACACAGAAAATAAATTAAAAACATAAAATTTATATTAGTATTTAAGTAAAACTGATAATTTATCCTAAAAACTAATTACTTTAAGGAAACCACATTTCCCAAATTATAAAGTGACATATAGTTGTGAAAAGTATCAGGAACATTTAAAATGATAGTAATTTGCCATTAATCTACTGCAACTCCAGATTATTCCCCGAAGGCTTGTCACGAAACACGGATAGCAACTTTGTTAATTACTTCTCCTCCCTTGTGAGTGATACAACTACTCATATATCAGATACGTTTATGTGTCTGACAATGATCCTCAATGTTATCGTTGAATTCAAAGGGTCTGCAATATAAATTCTTTGTATTAAAAACCAATCCTGACATTATAAATATTACTAAGAAAATAAATGTCAAAAATCATATAAAAAACACATAAATATAAGCTGTCATTATGGTGTGATTGTATGTAGTTGAAAGTAAAACATGTAAATTAAAACATAAAAGCGTTTAAACAGGGTTTTTTGCCATTAGGAAGAGGAATTCAAGAAAATATTAAAATATTTAGCACTACAACGTTTGACTTAAAATGGGGTTTTGGCATGTTATTGCGAAATATAGAGGATACAATTCAATGATATCAAAGCCCTTTAATATTTAATAATATGAGAAATAATTATATATTCATGATCAATAGTGGAGCAAGTAATAAATGTCCGGGCTTTCAGTTTTTAAATGTTTGTGATTTAACATCTATGCGTACTAATTAAAAACAAAAAGTTATTCTCATTATTTGAGGTATCATATCGAAGTTAAAAATTTAAATTTTTTTATTAATTTCCCAATTAAATAAACCTTACATTTTTACTACGGTAATGATGAATAAGTTTTGTTTCTCATTTCTTTGCGTATACTAAAATAAATTTCGAGGAAAGGTTTGACTTCTCAAGAAATTTTAAAATAGGGGTCACTGTACTAGAACAAGTTTAAGCCGTCAGAAATTGAATTTGCACTGCTCTGCATCTTGAGATTAGACTATTTTTGCTGTCGTTCGTAGTGGCGGCAGAAAAACATTTTAATCCTGAACTCTTTGCTACCATATCCTCCTTATCATCCATAACCTACAAAGGTAAGGAGGATATCCTCTTTAGGATATGCAGTTTTGATCTGGATCCCTAGTGTTCAAGGTAACTATATTGATAAAACTATATGTTTAAGGAAGGAAGAATAAAAACACCGGCTTTGGTGGAATCAGTGGCCTTTTAAACCCTAAATCGCCTGCAGACGGAGGTAGATCGTATTACTTAGGTTATAAGCCCTCTGTAAGATACAATGGAAATAAAACTAACTAGTGAAACTAGTGATTTTGTAATGGGTCTGTACAAATACTTCAATTTTGTTAACAACCAATAATAAATCTTCTTTTTTTACAGTGCTGTTTGAAAAATTAACTTCACCAGTGACCTCTACTCACTAAAAGGAACAAAAATGTTCCTATGGATCCATATGTGACTCTCAACCGTTTGGCTGTAATTGGGAATGTTGTATTTTTCAAACTTACTTGACTCGACCTCATTAATTGAGCTATAACATTTTAACCAGTTATTTTACTCGGTTTTGCTTAACACCAATAGAAAGAACATTAAACTTTCAATAATCCAGGAATATCACGAAACGTTATTTGTTTGAAAACACTAGGTTTAACTGAAAATAAAGCAAAAACAAGTTAAAATCATATTTTTATTGTAATTTTAGGACCCCATTTCATCACCTAAAAGTTATACTGCGTGATGTCACGTTTAACGAATAACTTCTTTATTTAATAACCTTTAAAATATTGAGCTAATAATAAGGGGTTTTCGGTCAAAAAGACAGTATAACTACCTAAATATTTAATGAAAACCTTTATTACTATTTATTCCAGCATTGATATTAACGGATTTAAGTGCATTCGACGTATATCTGGTTAATTAACAAAGTTACTTTAGTAAATTTTCAAAACTTTCACCATTTGCACCGATGCACGCACGGACCCTCTTCCTTAGTTTTCTTACTTAAGCCTTCAAGTTTATTTCTTCCCGAAGCTACTCTCACAATTCGCTGCTTCAGCAAATTGAAACTTTTAAGGAGTAAACGAAGTTAAATAAAACAAGGTTTTTATTTTAGCGAATTTCCCCTATAGGGAAGAAGTTATTACCGTAGTCGGCATGGTAAAATACCCCCGTAGCAGCAAACCTGCGTACTCAGTGAATTTCCAATGCATATATATGTATCCTAATACCACTTAAAGCCTCATACAAAGTTTCATCAATATACATTCATAAATAAATGATTTAAGACATTTTAATTATTCCCCATAAGAATAACATGGCGTCTGAGGATGTAGGTATTTTATTTCGTCTATCTAGTGAGCGTTCACCTGCTGAATAGTGTGTATCGTTGGCAAATGTACTTGTAATATATGTGTACATAAAAAAAGGCGGTAGTTAAGTGTGAAGTGTTAAAGCGTTTGTGCGGTTAATTTAATATTTATTTACTCTAATAAACTGATTATTGTGCTTTACTTCGTTGATTGACGTTTTAAAAGTAATGGCTGAGTCGAGTAAGCGGAAACATAGTTCATGTACTGTTGAACAAAAGTTAAAAGCCTTAAAACGTTTAGACGACGGCGAAAGTCTAACAAAGTTAGTGGCGGAGTATGGAGTTGGAAAAGCAACAATAAGTGACTGGAAAAAAAACCGTGCCAAAATCGAACAGTTATCTGCAACTACAAGTGAAAAGGCATTAAAATAATGCCATCACGCTGCAGTGTCTGTCAATTAAAAAATCGATGAAGCAGTTTTTTTATGGTTTTCGCAAGAACGACAGAAAGGCGTGCCAATTAGTGGTCCATTGATTCAAGGAAAAGTGTTGCATCTGAAAAGATTGATGAACGATGATTCGTCCTTCTCAGGAAGCAACGGATGGTTGGATTGATGGAAAAAACGGCATGGCATCAGACAACTATCGATTTGGGGAGAAAAGCTGTCAGCTGACACAGCTTCAGCTGAAAATTACATTACAGAATTTGCTGAAATAGTGTCATCGCAAAATTATTCGCCTCAGCAAATTTATAATGCAGACGAGACAGGCTTAAATTTCAAAGCTCTCCCTACAAAAAGTCTCGCTTCTCAAGAGTAATCCTCTGCACCAGGCTTCAAAATGAACAAACAGTGGCTTACCGTTTTAGCTTGCAGTAATGTCACAGGAACAAACAAGCTGCTGGATGGTGATAGGAAAAGCTGCCAAACCTAGGGCATTGAAGAATTTAAATATGAATTCACTTCCTGTATTTTATAGAAATCAGAACAACTTTTTTCAAGGAGTGGTTCGATAAGCAATTCGTTCCGTCGGCTGAAGCAAGGTATACAAAAAATGGGTTTTATGAACTTTTTTTATAACGCAACTAGGTGAAGCCACATACAAAATTTTATTAATTTATGTTCATAATAAATAACATTTTACTTATTCTCCATAAGAATAACATGGAGGCTGAGTACACAAGTTTGCTGCTAGGAGAACTATCGGCAAAAAAATAATTTTCGTGAAAATATCAATAGACCACAACGGTAAGAAGTAATATACCAAGTTTCGTCAAGATTAGTTGATAAATAAGCAAGATATACTGTAGAATTTTTCTTTTTCTCCATAAGAATAATTTTGGACAACGTACGGTGTTCACCACTTTTAATTTCTCTGTAACTAATTGACGTAGAGCATTGATAAAAACACAAAATTGTTTTTTTTTAAGCTGAATTTAATGGTGAAAACTAAAATTGGATTTACAAAAATATTCTATGTGCAAAACTCAAAAAACCCGTTGTGGGGTACAAAACCCCCCTAAAATACCGTTTGGATAAAGCGATCTGGCTGGTTTTCGAAATTAAAGTCATAAATGCGGCATTAAATGTTTGTACCAAATTTCATCAAAATCGTAAAATTGTTACGAGAGTTATCGCACCCACGGACACATAGATATAAATATATACATACAGTTTTGAACGAATGATGTTTTTGGCATCTGGGGACCTCAAAACGAAAAGTGATCATGCTCCCGGGCCTAGATCTTACCATGCCGACTACGGTAACAGCTTCTTCCCAATAGGGGAAATTCGCTAAAAGGGTAGATTTTGATCAAATTTAGTACAAACATGTAAAGAAACATTTATGACTTTAGATTCCAAAACCAGACAGATCGACTTATCCAAAGGGGTATTTTAGGGGGGTTTTGTACCCCAAAAAATGTTGTTTTAAAATTTGTTACTTATAATCTTTTACAAAATGAAATTTTTGTTTTACCATTAAATTTAACATAAAAACACACAATTTGGTTTTTTGATAATTGCTCTACGTCAATTGGTTCTAGAGATATTGAAAGTGCTAAACACAGTACGTTGTCCAATGTTATTTTTATGGAGAATAAGACAAATGTTATATCTAGCTTATTTATGAACGCATAGGACTACCGACGAAACTTGGTATATGGCTTCATTTGGTTGAGGTCTATTGTAATTAGTACAAAAACACCAATTTTTACCGATGGTTCCCGTAGCAGCAAACCTGCATACTCAGTCCCCATGTTATTCTTATGGAGAAAAAGTAAAATATATCTCCCTTAAATATAAACATAAATTAATAAGAATTGGTATATACCTTCACATAGTTAAGTTACATTGATATTTACATTAAAAAAAATTGTTTTTGTTCCCTGTTGCAGCAAACCTGCAACCTCAGCTCCCTTTTTATTATTATGTCTGACAATTAAAATGGCTTACATTGCTTAATTATGAATTTAAATTGATGAAACTTGGTATGTGGCCTCACCTAGTTGAGTTATATTGATAATTGCATAAAAACACTTATTTTGTGATGCCGTTTACTGCAAACCTGCGTACTCAGCCCCATCTTATTCTTATGGAGAATAATTTAAATATTATATATTGCTTATTTATGAATGTATATTAAAGAAGCTGGGTAAGCGGCTTTATGCACTATTAAGACATACTTATGCACTGTAAATCCGATGAGTACGTAGGTTTGCTGCGACGGGGGTATTATTAATTATTTAGGTAGTTATACTGTATTTTTTACAAACAACGCAATATTAATAGCATACAATTTTAAAGGTTATTAAATAAGGAAGTTTTTTGTTTAACTTGACATCACACAGCATAACTTTTAGGTGATGAAATGGGGTCTTGAAGTTAAAATAAAAAAATTTTTTAAACCTATCTTTTGCTTTATTTCTGTCACAACCTAGTATTTTCACACACATACTTTCGAAAAACTTCAAGTTTTCTTCGAATGTAATGTTCTTTTTGTTAGTGTTAAGTATATTTGGATAGAATAACTGATTCAATTTTATATCTGAATTCATGAGGCCCAGTCAAATAAGCTTGAACAATTACAAATTTCCCAATTACACCAAAACATTTGAGAATTGGATATGGGTTCATTTGTACATTTCTGTTCCTTTATTAGTGAGTAGAACTCACTGGCGAAGTTAATGTTGCGAGTTGAAACTCCCCCTGAATATATATATATATATATATATATATATATATATATATAATATTATATATATATTATATTATATATATATTATATATAATTTTTGGCATCTGGGGACCTCAATACAAAAGGTTATCATGGTCCGGCCTAGATCTTACCATGCAGACTATAATAGCTTTTTCCCTATAGGGGGAATTTGCTAAAACAACGCTACATTAAGTCCGCAATATGTTTTGCAGCTTAGCAAAAACTGCTAGTTATGCAGCTTAAACGACCCCATCTAAAACATGTATTTTATAGAAATTAAAAATGTTGTTAATTACAAATATTCCAAGTTCTCCATCTAAATCTGAAACAATACTGGCTGAAATAATATGCTAAAGCCACGGAAATAAAAAAAATAGTAGTAGAAATTATACATAGGTACTTAGTTTCGTTTGGTAATTTGATAAGCTTCAGAGAATATACAAAATAATGTGTTGATTGAATGAACGACAAGCGCTTTAACTATAACACACACTATTAAATCGGTCCAGTAATACCAAGATATTCATCAAGTTGGTAATCCAGTTATTATCGGGGGATATTTTACCGAGCAATGGTCTCTCCTATCACTCAATTAAATGAAATAGCTAAACTGCATTTAGTAAATGTTACGTTTAGTTCTCGTTCACGCAACTAAAACCACAAAAGCCACATTCCCACTCTCAATTTCCCCAACAATACATGTGTGATCATCAAACTTTAACGATCTCATTTGTAGCCTCTGTACAGAAGTCGGCTTATCTTACAAATATATTAGATAAATTACTTAAAATCATATGTATTAAAGTTATTTAATACACATACAGGATGTATCATGTAAGGTGCTTAAACCCGATTATATACAAACTAATCGACCTGGAAGGATTAACAAATTGATCCCCACTAAACCGTCGCCGAGGAATAACGTATAAACAATTATTTTCCCCCACCTACTACGTAAAGTCGAATTTTACTACTTGTAATGAAAGATTATTCAATTCAAATTCAATTCAATTCAAAAAATTAGTTATTTCCAGAATAGTGTTAATTTAGAAATTAAGTACAGAAATTAAAGAACAAAAACATATGTTTACAATAAATGGATACAATAAGTATGGCAATAATACCCTCATGGGCACTTGAACTGTGCGCGGGTACGAGTCTATACCAGAGGAGATTAGGAATACTTACACTTACCAAAGTAACACGAGTTTTAACACTTGTTCCTAAACAACTCTTCAGAACTATATACAATACAAAATATACTAAAAAATTTTAAAGTTCTACTTTATCTCCTTAGGGAAACAAAAAGTACTTTGACTCCAAAGGGAGACAAAGTAAACCCATAAAAATAACATTGATAATCTGGCAACACAGTGCAGTGGAAAACTGTCAACGCTGTATAGCTATAGCATGCGGAACAGAATCAGCTGATATTTCCCTGCAATAATTAACGTTCCGAGTTCCGAGGTTAGTTATTACGCTTTACGCAACCAAAATGGATAGCGATTGTGAATGTGAATACTAATCGATACTTGTGGATTTTGGGATGTGGGAAAAATGATGTGTGTATTACGGGAGTAAAGTACATTGTCTCCCTCAGAAAAATTGTCACCCTCGCCTACGGCGTCGGGCGCCGTCAATTTCCCTCAGGGAGACAAAGTTGCACTTTACTCCCTTAATACGCAAATAACTATTGGTTAATACACTAGCTGATGTTTAAAAAACTAAGTGTCACTAGGGAAATTCTCCGATTTTTCAAATGTATCATATGTCACCTTAAAAATATATTTTATCTCGCGTAAGATTAGTATCTGGTTAATATTAAAGAAAATGAATAATTTATTTATAAAATACAAATTAATAGAGATATAAATATATTTTGACCTAATATGTTCAAACGAGAAATATAACTACTATGAGTCTGTTATGTATTTACTGCATCATCTTTAATACAATAAGCCTAAACGAAATCGTAATAATACTGAGCACATTTTATTTACCTGAAATGGCAGTATAGAAAAGATCAACCAAAGTTAACAAGGTCCTATCCCATCCAAACAACTCTATCAACAAACCGAAAGCTGTTTGAATGAAGTTAGTCCAACTTATGATTTACAGCATTTAAAAACGATCCAAATTCAAAATTATAATAATGTTATTGTTAGTAAGTCTAAGGAAGTAGCCGATTTTTCAGTTAATTTTTCAGAGACATTGCAATTAAATGTTGTGTGAACGGCTCTGTACCTTTGAGGAACACTTTGAAAATGTTTCCTGCTACATCATATTCATACTTGTGTCCAACTGATGGTGTAGAAGTCTTAAAAGTTATAGATTCTCTAAAAACAAGTTACTCTGCTGGGCAAGATGAAGTTTCCTCCAGATTGATTAAGGAAGTCAGCGAATCGTAAGCCAATGCATGTTTTGAGCAGGGCAAAATTCCCACGTTACTGAAATCGGGTATTGTTAAACCGCTGTTTAATAAAGGAAATAATGTAGACAGAAACAACTACCGACCTATCTCCATTGTCTCAACCTCTTCTAAGGTTTTCGACAAATTGTTCCTTGATCACCTTTATCCCTTTCTGACAGCAAATAATGCTCTCTTTGAGAACAAGTTTGGTTTTCGAAAAAATACAAAAACTGTTGATGCAATTATTAGTTTTATTTCAATGATACCGAAGGCTCTGGATGACCGTCAACATGCTCTTTGAATATTCCTCGATCTTAGCAAGGCCTTCGATATGTCGAATTACAGCCTATTCTTGAGTAATTTAGAGCACTTTGGTATAAGAGGAAATGCTTTTAATTGGCTATATCCTTTTGCTACAAATATAAATCAAACAAATTCCTTACATGGACAGAAATGGTTGCATTTCCTGTCAGAAATCTGATGAAACTATCGTACGTTCGGGTGTCCCTCAAGGATCGGTGCTAGGGCCGATCCTGTTTTTGATTTTCATCAATGATATTCGTAGTTGCGTGCCTCGCGCTGACTTATTTGTTTGCGGACGAGACCTCGTAAGGTGATATCTTTGTAACTCGTAACTATTCCCGTGGTATTCTTGGATATGTTTTTACAAAGTAGTTCTTTGCTGCAGTGGTTAGCTGAAAATAAGTTGCTGGTTAACACAAATAAAACAATGTTCATTGATTTTAAGTTGAGAGAGTTGGGTGATTCCACCATTGGTTGTTCTATGAAATATCATTGATTTATGCCAGCATACCAATTTGTTGGGTCTTAATGTCGATTCTTGTCTTGATTGTTCAGAGAGGGTAACCAGTAAATTAAACAGTTGTGTGTTTGTTCTTCGAAGCCTTAGTCAATTTTCAGACTCAAATGTTCTTCTTTTAGTATATTACAGCTGTTTGTTTCCTCATTTAGCATATGGGGTGTAGATTTCCTCATTTCCTCATTTAGATTCGGGGTGCAGAATCTACACGGAATGACAGAATTTTCCGCTTCCAACAAAAATTACTAGACTGATATTTTGTAAGAAGAGGACTGAATCGTGTAGAGGTGTTTTCTTTAAAAAAACTTTTAATTTTTTTACAATATATGCATTCTTGAATGTTTTTCTCTTCTTTCAAAAAACAAAAATTAAAATCAGTCCCGTAACGCAACCTTCAATAGATACAACCTTCGCAATTCTGGAGCACTGATTTTTCCGAAACACAATAGTCTTTAATAAAAAAAACCATTTTACTCTTCCATAAAGCTGTACAATTCACTGCCTCATCTTCATAAATCAGAACCAGATGCGGAAAAATTCCGAAAAAAGACAAGGGATTTTCTGGTTTAAAAGGAATATTACACCGTCCGTGAGTATTTATCAGATAGGAGTATTGTTTAGTTGCATTATATGCTTACAACTGATGTTCTTTTTTGTTAATTATTAGTTCTATAAGATGTTTATTAGTACTCACTGTGTAACAAAACCTGTGTCAAACGATTTCCAATGCTATATAGCTATAGTCAGATGACAATAAAGATTTTTGATTTGATTTTATTTCTACGAAGCTCCACATACAAAATTTATATTGAAGAATGGTTTCCAACACTAACAATAATATTAATTGCATTTAGAAAATGTTGTATAAAAATTAAGGTGTAATTTTTACTATAAAAACGCAGCTGTATTAAATGTAAACTATAGAATTAGTGATATTGTGCTATAATATAAATCTACACAGCCCTCGCTCAGTTGATGTTTTATATATTACATTTTATATAAGATTACAAAAAGAATTAACATTTGTTATTAAAGAAGCTATTAAAATAAATGTACTGGTTCTGGTAATTAATTAAATATAGTTACCGTTATTTGTTATTGTTGAATACTCATAAAAACCAAAAACTGCAAGAATGCACTGTTTGATAAACTCCTTGAGTATGTTTTGTTATAAATAAAACAAAGAAAACTGTAGCTGAGAACAAGCGAAACCGCGACGATGTATAAATTACTGAGACGCGACGCCAAGAAGGCTCTTGTTATACTTCCTACGTTTCATGGATACGATAAGTCGGAAAAGTCATAAAATTGTATTCATTTTTATTTAATAGAATATTTCACTACTAGTAACGAAAATGGCCTATTTCGTGGCAAGATAACATTTTACTTGCGAGGTGAAGCCGAGCGTGGAAAATGCTATCGAGCCCCGAAATAGGACTTTTGTGACGTGCAGTGAACGATTCATCACGATGCAAATAACCACATTAAACTTAACAAAAATTATTTGATATTTCATAGTCTAGTAATTTTGTATAAGTAAACACAACACGGTTTTTACAATTAATTTTTTTGTTAAAGTCAGCTGTTTGAACACAGAATGGTCAAAAACAACGAAATCACACTTGGGCTCCTGTTGAGTAAAACGGGAACTGCAATTGTTTAGGTTAGGAAAAGTTTTATTTGGGATAGGCAATGTATTGTTTTGAACAGGAAAAGTAATGTTTAGGATAGGCAAAGTCAGCTGGTAATTTTTTGTTTTGTTACAAGGAAATCGATAATTTTCGTAAAGCTCAGCTGTATGGTTATGGGCTATTTTTGGAAACAGAGTGATGAAAATAAACAGTACAAAATATAATAATAAATTTAATAGTGATTTGTATATGTTGTATATCTGTGCATATGTTAATAAACTCCTTTGCTACGTCGGTATCTATTTATTAATACGCAAGGGGTTTTTTCTTCAAAGTCATAACTCGATAACGGCTGGACGGATTTTAACGTTTGAGGTGCCAAATTAAAGGTGTTTTTACATAGATTTGTCAATACATCTCAGAATTTTAAGAAAGGGCATCACTTAAATACAGTAAAGTGCTGAATTTTCGGAACAGTGGCACGGCGGAAGTCAAAACTACATGTTGATTGAAAATACGTTGTTATTATTCGTTTTAATATCAGATGTTTTGTTATGTTTGTTTACAACTGAAGAAACCTTTCTTTGGGTATAAACTTTCTTGGATTCGAGCAACAGGACAACTAGTTTTGTTTACTTTGCATGGTATATATCCGTAATTGATAAATATATAATTAATTTAACCATTTTAGAGGGTGACGCAACGGACACTGGCGTTTGAGTCACGTGTCATCACCTGTCTCACTCACACCAATTATTTAATCTCTTTCCTACAACTTCTCCTGTAACTTCACGGTTTAAATAGCCTGACTTTATTCCTAAACTCAGTTGTATATGACAAGTAAGATTTAAGTTGCTTTATTTGTTGTTAAATTTTTCCTTTTTGATAATTTAAGAACTCGAAACAATATTGCAGTTTAAATCAAATAAAATAAAATTTATAATAAAACCCTACATCGAACTAACAGAAAATATATTTTCAAAAACTAAAATAATTGATAACAATTTTATAAAGAATTATTTAGAAGCAAAGTTAACGCATTTACTTCGTGATTCATAGAGACAGTGTATAGTTGAAATAGGTGTTTGTATGATATATTTTTGTAGTTTTCGTATATATCTTAAATAAGTTTCATCATAAATAAAGGAGAGAAAATGGCAAGTGGGAAACAAGCCAAACCACTTATTCTACGCTGTGTAAATCATTGTAACGCCAACACTCTTGTTACTCTGGCAAGGTTTGTAGCCTAGGGCAACAGTAAAAGTTGATCAAATGTAACATCACATACAAAAACAGTCACTTGTGAATTTTCTTTTGTACAGTATAACATGACGATGGAGACCAAAAAGTGACGACGTTATAGACAAAAAATTGAAAAGTAAAATACAACTGTTTAATTTGATATAATCTCGATATTTTATGAGTTCTAATAATTTAATACCTTTTTGTGCAGAGTAAGAAAGTTATGTTTTAAGTAATTTTTAGTTGAACTGTGATAAAAGCTAACTTTTTCGCAGACAATATATTTGAACTTGTAACCCGCCACGGCTTCGCTCGCGATCATAGTGCAATATTATGTTTGAAAAGTTGGATACATTTTTAAAGCAACTGGGGGACCAAACTTTGCTTAAAAAGCCAGTCACTATGTTCAAAATGCCTTTCTTCATGGTTCCTCTCCAAGGCAAACATATTTACTTTGCTTATTTGCTCGTTTCGTTTACTTTTCGACATTTTCGCTTTATATTCGATTACTATATATTAGTTTTAATGGTTATTGAAATTTATACATAACTTAATCATCTATACATTAAATTTATTTATACATTGGTTATAATCACTATTCTATCAAAAATCACATGCTGGCACTTTACTAAACGAGTATTATTTTTACAATTGACTGGTTATTTTTGAACAGCTGTTAAGATTCTTTTGTTTTTATTTATAAATCTTAACCCTAACCTTAATGATGTTTTTATTTCAGAGGACTTTTTATGCACAGCTATTTTTTCCGGGGACGAGCCTGATTAGAACTTATTTTTTTATCCACAAATTCGATCGCTCCAGCATTCGGAGAGCCCTAAAGCATTTGGAACAGGAGTAGGCAAATGTCTTTTTTATTCTGATGTATGAACTATCTTCCTAAAAAATGTATGTTCAATCCGTCCAGTTAACTAATAACGGTCAGTGTTGTTATTAAAATGTTAAAGATCCACGGAGTAAATGGCATAAGTGAAGGAAAGTATAGGCCTATTTATTCTGCAAATGGTGCATTCGCATTGCCAGATGTCTTTCTACCAAATATTTGTTCAATCGGTTTAGTAATTATGCGATTACAATGGACATTTGAAAGGTCATTAATAGGGCCGAGCCTCACTGGAACGGTAATAAGCCAATATTTGCTTTTAGGGATGGACCTATCTTCTTCCAAATATCTGCTCAATAACTCATGTTATTTTATAATGTTTAGAATACATTTGCGGGGTAGTAAAGCACGTGTTTCTTCCATTCTGCTGTATAAGATGAATTAGCTGACTAGAACGAATATGGTGCATTCTACATTGAAAGGTTGAGTAACCTGTACCCATAAGATCTCCTTTGAAACAGTGACAGTCAATGGGCATAACCCTAATGACGTACGTATTGATTTTCAGAAGTCTAAGTTTCCTGCCCCAGTCGAAAATGGGGAAAATGTTTTATTTAATTCAGTTAAGTCTTTTTTTGTGAAATGCGGAACAAACCTGGTTCATAAACAAACGGACAGATAAACCAAATTTAAATATCTCCGTTGCATACAACATTTCACTGCTCAAAGCGATGGTAAACCATAATGTATTAACAGCTGCAATTCATATTAAATTATTATTCATGTTAATTTTATGGTCAAAAACTAACTTTGATGGCAGCCCGTGCCCTTGAGTATAGAAATATCAAAAATTAAAAACCCTATTTCAAAACTACTAACTGAGACGATTTTTTGACACCTCAAAAATTAAAATTGGTCAAAAAATAAGGGAGGGGTTGCGTTAACAAAAAAAACTGCTTCAGGTATTAAATATAAGGATTATATTTTAGGGATAACGTTTAAATCCATCAATTTCCTTGAGTCGTAGTCTTATGGGTATTGTACAAGTTTCCATTGGGGAGCTTATTTGCTGCAACTATTCACCCTATGTCGTTGGTCAACGCGCAATTCATGCACCACTTCTGGCATGTCGGGCGAATACTACGTAAGGGTACACTCGTTCGTCTGCTGGTATTTAATATGGTTGTGTACTGCGTCCTGTGATAAGTATTGAATATAATCTTTCCAAAGAATTATCTAAGAAAATGTTTGTTATCAACAAAAGTCATTAGGTAATCTGATAGGAGTTAACGAATTGAATAAATTGGTATACTTTTTGTAACATTCATATTTCATTCAGAAAATCCCAATACCACGAATTGTAATATTCATATTCAGTTATTCATACGCAGATATCTATCATTAATTAAGCCCATGCTATACATTCAAGCAGCACTCTAACCGTGACGGACATGCATTTCTGTCATTACAAGTGATTAAATATAATTTAAAATTTCTTATTATTTGGACCATGTTTTATAATTTAACAATTTTAAGCGCTTACGACAATGTTTCGCAAAATTTACTCGCTCATATCTAATTTTGTTTGTATTGCTTGGATTTAGATATTTTGGAAAACTAAGCCTAATTGGACTGTTTGGTGTTGATTGGTAACTAACTGTTATGTACCACAGTATTTTGAGAGTCATATTCACAGAGTTATTTTACAGAGTTATTTTACGGTACCTTTATTATGAGCATTTTCTGCCAAGAATCGGTATGTATTGAATGTATAATTGCGTTTTCCATACGAATAAATTAAATTAATAAGTTATTTGTTCATAAATCAATGTGATGGTACTAATTTTACTTATATGCATGGCTAAAATTAGGTAGAAAACGTCTTAAATAAAGAAGTAGAAGTATGAAAAACTATTTGATTTATAATAAAATAAGTGCTTTGAAATGTTTGATTGACTTCGTTGATCAAATTATATATATTAAGGTTGAGTGTACTATTCTTTATTTTAATTATCAATATTATGGTCATACTTTATTTTTGACGGAAATGCACCGATTACCTTTCAATTCCAAGATAAAATGCTACAAAATAATTTAACCAATCATTAATACGGGTTTACAGCTTCCCATGAGGGTAGTATCCAGATATATGGGAATGTTAATTTTTCCCAGCCGTTCCAGATTAGGCCCCCCGGACTTGTTAGCAAAACTCAGATACCAACTTTGGTAATTTCAATCCATCCCCTGCGAGTAGTTTACCTGCCCGCAGTGAGGTCCATGTTGCTTTGATGAGTGTGCAATGCATTACGCGTCGATTTTCACTATCTGTATTTAATATTTCAGTCAATGATATGTTTTAATTCAGCGTATATAAAAAGAAAATACATTAGTTGTTTAGGCAACGAATGAAAACAAAGATGTGTTATTCTTTTGTCATCAAGATTACGTTAGTGGTAAACGAGTTGCCTGTCCCCAACGTCCGTGGAGTCCGTGGTTTGAACCAAAACCAAGGGCTTGCTTGCAATACAGTATTACTTTCATTGTGATAACTGTTTCCTCACGATACAAGGATTGATAATCTTTTACAGCTCAGATCTGACGACGAACACTTATTTTTGGGTAGGATATACCAGTAACAAAATGTGGATATGTGATTTTTCTAAATACATAATATCATCCCCCAACATCACTATTTGACTTAATATCTAATACAGTTCCTAAACTATAATAGGATTTATTTTGGACTATTAACAATTTTTGTAAAGAAAATGTCTTAACATCTGACTACTCCTATTTCTTATTTTATTTTGTAAATATATCACAGATTATTTATTCACCAACTACTTTCATACGTCAAACATTGAAATTATATTAATGGTGGACGAAATGAGAAAATAAGTTGATAAGAAATATTAAATGTATGCTATAAATTTAAAATTTGCAAAAGTAAATAAAAGTAGTGACTATGAAACGATGCTGGAGTGTTAAGTCAATTAGGAGTGATGGGAAAGATTCGACTGACGGATGCTGATGGATATTTAACTATCGTCCCTTGGTCTCCAGTGGTACTCTTTACCGTTGTTGGCGCGATAATTTATTCTTCTTGAACAATTAACAGTCAATATATTTACCTCATACCTATTTTAAACAAAAGTTTAAAAATATAATAACCAATGTATTACGAGTAAAACATTGTTTTTATATGTAAAGTATTATTACCATTTTAATAACATCTAGTATTTAAATATAAGTACATTAGCCCAAACCTTTTACGGAGGAAAACATAATATACATTGATACGTTAATACTGGAGTAGTACTTTGGCAGCTCACTGACTGTTTTGGATCAGCTGTTATTATTATTTATTATGATTGCAAACTCCAAAGCTCAATTAAAATATGATAATTTTTTTATTGGGGTTCAAATCAAATATAATTTTTTCTGGGGTAAAGAATTTTCAAATTGATTTCCAAGCCCGAAAATTCCTGATCTTTAGTTAAGTCAAAACACTTCCGCGTGACTCCTAGATCCATTTTGCATTC
This sequence comes from Allygus modestus, assembly GCA_963675035.1. Taxonomy (NCBI): domain Eukaryota; kingdom Metazoa; phylum Arthropoda; class Insecta; order Hemiptera; family Cicadellidae; genus Allygus; species Allygus modestus. The sequence goes on along the minus strand of OY776111.1, from coordinate 384,189,241 downwards.
AGGTATCGCTTGTTTATGAGGATAGGATAGCATTTAAGTCTGATATTATTTTAAACAGTTTTAGAGTATTACTTACTATTGCTTGCTAAGCTATTTTCAATTTGATTTTATATAACTTAATTAAATAGGATAAATAAACTACAACTAATAACACTACAAAGTATATTTACACTTATAGTGTACTTACATACAAAACGGTAAAATATACACAAAAGATGGTACAAGGCGATCGATTTCAACCAGTTACACCGGTCATCATTAGGTCCAATCAGAGAAACATGCTACTACATCATGTGTTCTTGCTACTAAAGAAATTATAACTTAATTGTAATATTTTTTAATTGTTTGGAATGAACGAGCTTGCATGTCCCGTAATTTTTAATACGGAAACATTTGTACTTTATATTTTTTTATGGTACGTTTTGAAAAGAGATTTTTAAATGTACTGACTCCCACTATCCCTTAAACAAAGATTTTACACAAACAAATCTGTGTTAATTGATTCTAAGAAAATATGTTTTCGTTGTAAATGTCATTTCCACTCTTATCGCTCCATATTAGACGATTAAGGTTATCGTTGCTTAGTAAGAAAATAATTCAATTTAAATCTATATACCAAAGTTTCAATGGATCCAGTACCAATTAAAGCTATGAATGTGGTTCAACATAATCCTATAGGATGTAAAAGTAATGAGGGTACTAACCCCAACCTAATACCAATTCTAAACAGGGTGTCCCGTAACTCTCTAGACAAAGGTATATAGCGTTAATCCTGGGTCAAGACAAACACATTTTGTCATATGAACATAGGTCTCCCATGCTTAGTTTTCGATTAGTCTTTCTCTGTTTGTGTTTTCACTTTTAAGTAAATATTTTAAATAGTTCCGAACCAAATTCAACGAAACATCGGTCCACTGTTTACAATGAAATTTGCTATCCTAAATGGCTCGAAAACCGACCATTTTACAAATGATTTACAAGCATATACGACTTGTATGACAAATCGGTCGATGGTTAAATAATTTAATTAGTTAGTTGAGTTTATTTGTAGCTTAATTTCCTGCAGTCAAACTCTTTCCTTGTACAACCATCGTTTCAGTGGGTGCTTTCACCTTTTTCCTAGGTTAGAATAATAGGATTTCATCTAACACAGAAAAATAATAATATGGATATACGATATCTTAAATGTATTCTGATGTTACTGAAATCCAAACGAATGTAACAGTCAACATGTAAAACAAAATGCCCTTAACAGCTGATTGTAAACTGATCATAGTTTAGTGTTATTGGCAGGTGTTTGCACCACAACGGTGTGGTGGTGAGGTAACTGTATCCACCACTCAATATCCGCTCACCCCACCACTGTTTTAACCTAGATCTTAAATAAGTGTATAGCGAACTTCGTGTAAATTTGTGATCATAGTTCACAAGATTAAAATATTAAATACTTTCTTAGTAGTAATTTGTACTAACCTATGTATAACCTTTGATAATTATAATCGTATAATTGTATAGGTATTAGTAATGTTTCACCTTTGATCAGAATTATGGCCGTAATGAACTTTGCATAATCCGGAGTTTTTACATTTTACCTCTACTATTATATATATATATATATATATATATACCTACGTTTTTTAAAATTCTAGAAACGCATTCTTGTATGAACGAAGTTCATGTACTATATACTTGTTCAACTCAATATTTATGAACTTCCTTGTAATTATCTGTGGTTTTTTGGGGTTTTAACATAATAATACACATTTGAGCCTCGAGTAGAACTAAACTACTATTTTTTAACATGTTAAATATAGATGTAAACGTAAGTAATTGTTTCAATATTAATTATTTGACATTTAAGGTTTGTAATGCGGAACTCAGCTCCTTTGACGTCATAGTGCTGTATGTGAACTTGTTTACGTTTTTTACGGTTGGTTTATCTATATTTTAAATGCAAGTTTTTTTTCACCAAACCATTCTTTTAGGATGGTTATATATTTAGTTGTCATACTATTTAAAATATGAAAGCTTTAAATTATAATAATTTTAATGGCATATCAAACAATGTATACCAACTACACGTTTGCTTTAAAAAACAAATGTTTAACAGTCAAAGAGATGTTCGATTTGTAAATCATGAAACCAATGCAGAGGAGCTTAATACAACCACAAAATAGTGAATGTAAATAGTGATGTAAAGTCAGTTCTTGGTCATCAATATGTTACAAAAAAAAACTGAATATTCGTATTGTTAGTGAATTTCCTATAGAAAAGTGAACTATTAGCTTGACCCGCACTGTGAAAATTAAGCCCGGGACCACCATAGAAGTTCCTAAGTGACCTCTGAACACGTTTTGGGGGGTCGTTCAAAATTATATATATATATATATATATATATATATATATATATATATATATATATATATATATATAGTTTTCTAGGCCCCGTGATTGTGGCCCAGGCGGATACTTTTTACCTGTGATTGTGGCCCACGTGGGCCACAATTGAGGGCCACATTCGGGGTAGCAAAATACCACCAAATGTGGCCCAAGATCGCGCTGTTGCCATGTTGTTCAGTTTTAGTAGTGTGGCGAGGTGTATCGGTGCGGAGTGTGTGTTGATAGTGCTCTCCCCACGTGTAGCCACCATTAGCCCAGTTAATAAAGGTTTCGTGTCGCAACTAATTTGGGGAAAGCTGAATTTCAGCAGGATGTTAGTATACTAAAAAAAAAACACCAAGTCCCAACCCCCCCCATTGGTCCCCCCACCATAACCTTACAAGAGCAGTACCCTGGTTAAATGCTTACAGCTAAAAAACTAATGAAGTTACGGACACGTTATTTTAATTATTCTATGCTTAACGATGTTCTAAGCAAATTATCTTATATCCACTTGTAATGTAGACAGCTTAATTTCACCGTAATACTTCAATGTATACAAAAAAACTGCCACTGCGAAAAACAAAAAGTAGCTTAAACTAATTGTAAATTTTTTTCCTTGGAACATGGGATGAAATTTTGTCAACAAAACTTATATCTTATAGATAATTTAATCAGTTTTGAAATGATGGGTCTAGTAAAGATATTTGTTCAAATGATGGTTTAATAGAGATTGATGAAACAGTAGCGGACATCGCACTGCCGGGCCTCGAGCCGGCCGATGCCACTCACTGCTGAGGGGCACCGCTGTATGTACTCGTATCCGTAATCTTGAATAGTTATTCAGTTTGAATGTAGATAAAATAGAACAACTTTTAATTCTAGTTTCATAAAAAAAACAGTTTAAGTACACTTTTATCACTGATAAATAATAATAGTATTTTCAATAACTTACTAATCCCTGCACAACAAATAAAATTTATGATTACAATTTTTCTCTTTTTAGTTGTTTATAAAGGTAATTTTCTAATATTTCGTCTGTTTGGTCCGAAGAATTGTTACAATACTTTCTACTGCAGTGCCCACACATAGATTTGCAATCGAACCCAGCTTTATGACAGCTACAGTTTGTAACACACTATGGTTTACAGTTGCAATATATTAGTAGGAAAAGTTCACTTGGAACAGGAGGATTCATCATGGGCTTAGGGATTAATATGTTGTTTTATATATACTGCCAACCCCATTCTTCTGCTGGAATTTTACACCCTAACAAGTTTGAATTTGGTGGTAAACCCTTAAAAGATTTTAATGAGCAGCAGTTGGTGGAAGTTTGGTGTCGGGAAAAAAGCGACCAGCGAAATATGCACAATCATTTTTAATTTAAATGTTTTTTCCTTTTGATATTTTATAAATAATACTAGCGGTTTCCGGCACGTTGTTCAGTGAGCTGTATACAATCTGGAAAGACTACTGCCTTGCAGTTTCTGACAGAAAGCGTGCCATATTTGAAAAGCAGCTGGAAGCACAATATCTCCCCTCTACAGTAACAACATAAGAAAATGAACACCATGTACCAAGGTACCACTATCGTTTTGTAATGTTTTGGTATATAAAGGGGAAAATTCTGCCAATGGCACGAAAATCCAACCAGCATTAATCTCTCCAGTTATTCATAGAGCTCATTGGTGTTGCTACGCCTAAGAATTGTGTTCAAAAATCTTCATTCATAACATTTAGATTACAGATTGCTACCTAAATGAGTTAACAGATGTTTACAATAATTAAATTAGTCACCTTTGAAAATCATAACATATCTTTCCTCCGTTAGAATAACATGGTAACTTTGAAGTCCGGTGGGGGAGAGGTAAGGTAAGGTAAGGGAATTTTGGCCGCTTATTTCGCACATACCCTGGTTGAAATACCTCGAACGGGGGGTGGGCGGGACTCAAGGAAGTTTGGCCGCTTATTTCGCGCATTCCGTGATGGTCGTTTATTTCGCTGGTCGTTTTTTTCTGTTATTTGGAAGTTTTGGTAAATACAAATTTGACAAGAGACATTTTTGTGGTTAATTGGTTAAACTTAAAGTATCATTGAGTTTCATTAGGTTTCATTGAGGGTTTTGAGCTTTGATAAGTTGTACATGCTCAGAATAAACTGTTGAGTGTTACATTCACTGACCCATAGCAGATTAGGTGGATGAATAAAAGGTACTATGTGTTTGAATTTGTTTTCCTTAACGATATAACATCTGAAAAGTCGTCCATAACAATGCCAGCTACGTCACTTGTTTTTCACTTTACATACGATTGTTTACGAATTTATTCTGCAACCTTAAACGATCCGTCAATTAATCTAGGTATTTCTAAGGTGATGGAGACATGGGACGATGGAGTGATACATGCGATTCCTCCCATATCATGAAATGTATTTAAGCCCCGTCTAATGATTTTACGTTAACGATAGCGTTGATGGAAACATACTGTGTAAAGGAATTATTTTGTAGGACTGGGGGCCCAGCGTAATTAAATACCTTACGTATCTGTCACTTTCATAGTATGAAGACCATTAATTATACAGCGCATCGCAGAAAGTTCCTTCAGTCAGATGTTGTGACCCATACGTTCTATTCCAATATAGAGACAAAGAAGTTTCTATTGACGAAAAGGACGACCTTGGTCTTACAGCTGAAATTATTGTATGGTTAATTACAGGATGTTTTCCATATATGTCAGGGGACGAATTTCCAGCTCTTTCTTTAGTCACTGAACTCGTAAATATTGCCAATGTATCAGGGATAAATCATTTGATACAGTATACTCAGTTCCTTTTCACTTGAGTATTTTCCACAGTCGTAATTAATTTTTTCAATGTCTTCCCTAACGATTTCTGCTGCTGTTTTAATATTTAATAATTCTTTTACATTCCTCTCAGTACTTGTTTCTCTTTTGATTTAAATTAAATTTCGTCCAAAAGTCAACAAAAAAATGTGATAATGTTCATCGGGCTCCATTGAACAAACCAAAAACTTCAAAAATTTCTATGTCATAATAATCTTAAAAATACCATATCGTCGTTGGTAAATAAATCATTACCTTTTCTTGATTGACATCTGTTGGCTGGTTTTGATTTTTTTCAACCCGGACTGTTGGATCGATGATAAATCCTTTATTTCTTCTTCTGTTTATGGAAATGATGTCCACTCTTCTGGTTGAATCATTTTCTGCTATGCCATTTACTTCTTTATAAACTTCAAAGCTTTTTTTAGTTCTTCTACAATCAATGATCATATTTTTTGGTGACGGGCATTCCTCATGAGCTCTCCAAAATGGCACTGTCCAAGGGCATGGGGCAAACTTTCAATAATGTAATTCTTGGTAGTACAACATCGTCTACACCGGTGCCCGTCCCGGCCGTCCCTAGACCTGCATTGGATGTCTCGCACAGGAGCCACATCACCAACCATACATATTCACGTAATATTTATACTCACTCTCCGTTAATGAAACCATTTGACTTAATAATTTATCGGTTTTCTGGCAATTATCAATATAAAATAAAATTAAACCATATCAAATCACGGCACGGCATAGGAACATTGGGTAGGGAACACATAAGCCATTGCAACATGGTATTTAAAATTTTAATTTAAACAACTTTGACCGTTATTAGTTAAAATGGACAGATTGAACACGCATTTGTTAGGAAGATAGTTAATATTTTAGAATAAAACCACGACCTTTGCCTACCCTTGTTCCAAAACTGCTTTAGGGCCCTCCAAATTTTGGTACTATCAAATTTGTGGGTAAAGGAATAAGTTCTAATCAGGCCTCATCCTCAGGAAAAATAGTTATATATAAAAAGTTGTTTGAAAAAAAAAACATTGGGTTAGGGTTAAGATTTGTAAATAAAAACAAAAGAATCTTAACAGCTGATAAAAAAAAAACCACTCAGTTGTAAAAATAACATCCACTTGGTAAAAAATCAGTATGTGATTTTTGTGAGAATAGTAATTAGAACCATTGTATACATAAATTTAATGTATATATTATTAGGTTAGGTATATATTTCTAGAAACATTACAAATTAAGATAGAATAATTGAATGTAAAGGGGAAATGTCCAAAATAAAACGAAACTAGCAAATGAACAAAGTAAATATCGTCTTGGAGAGGAACCTTGAAGATAGTCATTCGTAAAAAAATTGCCTGGCTTTTCAAGCAAAGCTTCGTCCCCCAGGTGCTGACGAAGTGCTTTACGAAATATATCTAACATTTAAAATATAATATTGCACTTTGATCGTGAACGAAGCCGTGACGGGCTACTAGTAAGATGATATTATTAGTGAAAATTGGCAGTATTCAACAAGCACTGTAGAGAGGGCAGTAAAAACCAGTATCAATGTGCAGTCCGACTCACGTAGACAGCCAAGCACCAGAGTACGCAATACGCTGCGCTGCTAGGCCCGGCGGTGTTGTGTCCACTACTGTTCATTGCTCTCTATGAAACTATCACGTTTACAAAAATCTTTACTAGACCCATCATTTTAAAGCTGATTCAATTATCTATAAGTTTTGTTGAAAACATCTCATCCCATGATGCAAGAATAAACATGTAAAATTAGTTGAAGTTACTTCTTGTTTTTCACAGTTAGTATATATTAAAGTCCTACGGCGAAATTAAGCTATCTACATAAAAAGTGCATTAAGATAATTTTCTTAAAATATTGTCAGGCATAAAATAATGGAAAAACCACGTCCGTAACTTCATTAGATTTTGAGCTGTAAGGATTTAACCAGATTAGTGCTTTTGTAAGGTTGGGGCGGGGGTGGGGGAAAAGCAAGAGGGGTGGGGGTCGGGACTTTGTGTTTTTAAGTTTATATTTTGTATACTAACATCCTGAAAAAATTAGTTTTCCCCTAATTAGTTGTGACAAAGCGTTTCTTTTACCTTTATTGACTGGGTTACAGTACGGCAGGGCGAGAACAATGTTTCAGCTGATACCTGCTAACTTAAGTGTCAATTTATACTGTTCTTACTTTTCAAGGCAAGGAAACCCTTAATGTGGCCATCAATTGTGTCGTCACTATTTTTCTTATTAATAACATTCAACAGATTTGTGCAATAATAACTATTGTTGTAATGGCTATTATTAAAGTACAACATTTTTAGGCATAAAGGACAGGCCAATGTTATCAATGGCAGAAACTTTGAAACCAGTTCTGAACAAGGTAGTTTCAGTCAGGGTAAGTTAGGTAGCTCTTATAGGTTATACGTCTGAGAACGATTCATATTTTTTAAATGATGCTTATCAAATCATCTGTAGGTCTGTGGCCTACAGAAGGAAACTGTAAAACAGCCCACCCTTGTCAATTGGCCATACAGCAAGAACCAAAAGATACTTAATAAAATATGTAATAGTATTGAAACATCTTCATTCAGGGGTTTCACACAAATTTTATCGTACTAGTACACCTCCCCTCATGCTACGATTATACAGGGTGTTAAAAAGGTGCACTGGCTATATATTTTCGGATTCTATATTCAAAATTAAGCAAGACATGTAGTGTGACATTTTTTTGAAATTCCACTCCGTTTAGCGTAAGTTGGTCTGTTTGTGATTTTTAATAAATTTGGTGTATCTTTTAAAAATATAAAAGTACTGTTTTGAAACTTGGCATCCGTAATGCCTATACGTAATTATGTTTTGGTATTGAATTTAAAGTTTATATCTTTCACAGTTTCAAAATGGCGGCCATTTTGTTTCTCAAAGCAAAATATCTTATAAACCTTAATAATTAGCAAAAACGGTAATAAACAAAAAGATTTTGACTCTTTCTCAAAACCAATGGCATAAAGATTTTGATTATCAGATGGTAAATAACTGAGTTGTTATGATTTATATAAGTTAAAAAAATGCTTTTTTGGCATTTGTGGGCTGAAAAAGCATGTTTTAACAAATAAAAATCCCAACAACTCAGTTATTTATTATCTGATAATCAAAATCTTTAAACTATAATTTTAGGGACAGAAATACAAAACCTTTTAGATCCTTACGGTGTTTTGCTAATTATTAAGGTTTTTAAGATATTTAGCTTTAAAAACAAATATGGTCGCCATTTTGAAACGGTGAAAGATATAAACTTTAAATTCAATACAAAAAAATCATTAAATATAGGCATGAAGTATGCCAAGTTTCAAAACAGCACCTATAACGGTTAGAAAGATATACTAAATTTAGAAAAAAATACAAACAGACCGACTGTCGCTAAACGGAGTGGAATTTAAAAAAATGTCAATCAATATTTCTTGCTTAATTTTGAGTGTAGAATCTGAAAATATACAGCCAGTGCATTTTTTTGTAACAACCTGTAAAATAAACAATTTATTTAGTATAATCTTTTTGTGTATTTACAATTATGCATACAACAATAATTATAAATTAATAAATTGTTTAGTAAATTACCATTTTATTTAAAAGTTTACCCTAAATGAAATAAATCATTTTGGCCTTAAATGTTCAGTTCAGTAAAATCAGACTAGCTAGTTTCCAGCCTTGGAGGATGGAAGTGTTGTTATAAGAAGAAAAATAAATCTGGCAACACCGCAATTGGGCTACAATTGGTGGATTTTGTAACTTGGGCCACAATCGAATGTAAAATGATACCCGTGTGGGCCACAATAGGGGGGTTTAGATACCTTAGTATAAATGGGCCACAATTGAATGTGAATTAGCGCACTTTATAGTAGCTAAACCACTGGATGTATATACATTTACAAATAAAATATTGTTACGAAAACCATTTTGGAGTATGTACACAAAATTTCATAAGCACTGATTGTCTAGTTATGAAAATATATCCGTTTTTAGAGTGGGCCACAAACGATGGTTATTTGTCACCCGGGCCACAATCAAGGGATCTAGATGAATATATATATATATATATATATATATATATATATATATATATATATATATATAAATGTATGTATTTGCACTCTAGCGATCACATTTTTTGTCTGATTTACTTCAAATTTGGTAGGGACATTCCTTTCTATAATCAGTTGGACAAGTTCGTTAGGCAAAACAATCGGAAAACTCTAACCATCATTTTTGGTAATTAATTATTGGAAATTTGGGTTTTTGGGCCCAAAAAGGGTCAGGAAAGCCCCAGATATAAATTTAATGCATGTAAAATGTGGATATTAGTGAGGCATAAATATTCACCGAATTATTAAAGAAAATTTTTGTCGACTCAACAGAGTACGTTGTCTCATGGGAGTTTTACATTAAAAAAGCCTATTATTCATATGTTGGTATATTTTCATCATCCTTAGCAACCTCACGCCTACTTTCAATCCTGAATGGATCTTATTCTAACCTTAAAATTCGTTATAGATTGTATTTCCAGCATTGCAGTTAAGTGGAACCAGGAGCATCAGAACAGCCAACAAAATTAATGTTTTCAGTTTTTTTTTTATTGGAATAAATGTATGTTTTAAGTTATTATTTTTGTTTAAGTTTATTATGTGGAAATTCACTTCCCTTACGTCAGCGTGATGCGTGCGAACTCGTTATTATTCGTGTGTCTTTTGTTACGTATTGCTAAAATAAATGTAATTTACCCATTACATTTGTATTGGCATTCACCTTAAGTTAGTTATTTAGGATGTCGGTGATTATATTCAGACGAGAGTGTGGTGCACACATGTGACAACGTGACGTGACAGCTCGGCAATGTTCGTCAGTGATCGGCTGGTGAGGTGGAGCTCGAGACCCTCAGTGCGCGGTGAGCCGCAGCCCGTGACGGTTGTTACTAATAACATAGTCGCGCTCCGCTCTCCTCATCGATAATCTATTCTTTTACGTCATTAAACGACAGTCATGTAAAATAAGGTGCAATATTTTATAGGTTAACATCGATGTAAATGTTTTAAACTTGGGTGGATTTTTAAACTCGATTTTCAAAGGTGACCGAAATTCATAAGTGTACTTAAAATAATGGTCGTAATTTTTGTACTGATCGCAGCAGCACTAGCTACAACTCTTGCTTCCGATGACGAGGACTTGGATATTGTTACGGAAGCACCAAGTAAGTTTGTTTATATTTTCTGTGACTTACATATAAAAACACTCTGTGTGTAATTTATTAAATTAATTTATGGTTTCAATTAAAAATATCCAATGCTAAATTGGTGCTAATTTGGCGTGTCATGCTAGATTATAACTCTTAATATCTCTTGGGAGTCGTTATTTGGCACTCGTCTTTCAAATAATAAAATTAATAGCTAATACAAATTTCAGTAAAACGCTAGGAAACTTATTAATTTCATGGTTCTAATATTTTTTATTTTATAAACATATATATATATATATATTCAAGTTTTGTAGAACTATTACCTCAAATTAGTAACCTAACACATTTTATGACAATTTGCATAATTTTTGGTGCTGTATGATAATACAGTTTTCAATTATAACTGTTTTCAGTTTTTCCCTTCACCTTTGGAATAACTGTATCTTAAACCAGATCATTCATCACTTATTATGTAATAAAAACTAAAATAGTTGATATAGCCTACCAAGCGCAAAACTTAAACTCTTATACTAACAATAAATTTGTTATTATAATACACTGTAATTTTAATGGTCTGTTATATTTCTTTAAAACAGTGTTATTGTAATTCAAAAGAACTGAGGCTATCAGTTACGATATTCAAGTTAATACTTTCGTTATAAATGTCATTTAGAGATTTTAATACTATTTTGTTTTAAATAGGACGAACTTATTTAACATATTCACTTTCTTGTTTTATAGTTATATTTAAGAAAATATCATAATAGTTTTTGTTTTACACAGCTATAGAACATATTATTAACTATTAATGAAGTTAATTTAGTACAATATAACTTTTAGCCATATATTTGCCATTTTGACTCATGTCGCTTTTCATTCGTAACATTATTTCTAGAACGTACTCAATATCTTTTATTCCTTTTTTCTTCTCCTTTTTTAGAAACTTTCATGTAGGCAGATTGATAATTCGTATTTAACGATCGTGCGATTACACTTGTAGTGAGTCTGCAATTCGTATAATTTTATTTAACGTATAATTTTCTCAATTAATAAGGGCATACTTACACTTTTGGTATGTTTTATTTCTGCTACGACTTTTTAACACGATATAAGTTCAATGCCCGGCTTTGATAGTTTATGTTATCTACAGATTATACAAAAATACGAATTAGTAAAATACATCTGTCACTACAAAACTACTAATTATTGTAAATAAGCTACTGTCAATTTGTGTTTTATCCTACCTTCAAAAACGTTCGTTTATGCTTACTCTTATGAAGGTTCCTCTTTATTTGATAAAGAAGTTTTGTGTGTTATAAAGCCAAATTATTTTATGACGTGATTTTGATTAAAATAATTCTGGAAAACTAACCAACCTAAGGTACTAATAATTGCAAGATTGATTTTGTAAAAGGATTGTTATTAATTTGGGTAGATTTGTAATTTCGTTGATGTTTTTAGATTATTTTACTCTTGTAAAAACAGCAATTACATTATTTAAGTATTTAACAGTCTTGAAAAGGTGTTTTGCATTGGAATAAGGCTCCGCCTTGATACATTTATTGCACTGTGCTAACTAACAACAGATCCATAATTCGACCATAAAAGTTTGATTTTACTATAAAAATATCATTTAAAGCTATTTAGAAAGCTTGAACTGGTTAATAATACCCAATGTGCAGTAAACACAATTAAAGGATGATATGTTCAGGGGTAAGTTTGTTTTGTACCCTATAACAGCGCTTAGAAAGGATAATTCCATAGAACGTAGGGCTCCACCCCTTAGGCCTTAAAGTTCCCCTATAAACATTATAGAGATTTCAATTTTTTTTAATTAGTTTGAGTCAGCATCCAAGAAAAACGCCTGATCTACTGGCAATTTTAATTTTAAGAGGGTTTTACAGGTTAGCAACAGCATGTGACCACAACAGTAACTTTATATTTTACTCTGTGTAAATTAAAGTAAATGCGAGCAGAGCTACGACACATATACTAGTGTTATGCTAGTGTTTTAATACATTTACATTTGTTTATGTTTCCTCTTTTGGGTATCTAATGAAAATACCAAGTCCCCTTGATTGTCTGAAACTTTGATAAAGTTTTTTTTTTATTTTAATTATTTTGTGGTTCTCAGATAACAAAAAATCATTTGTGAATAAATATAGACATCGTTACTTTTAAGATGAACTTCAAGTGAAACCTCCGATTTTAATTATTTGGTAAGAAGGTGTATGAAAGCATTAACTCCTTCGCTAACATGTTAGCAAAAGAGAAACCTCAGACCATGTAAAAAAGCGGAATAAAACTTTGTATATTTTGTTATTATTAGTTTTTGTTTGCTTTTACCCAATAACGTTTAGCAAATCATACGAAAAACACTATTTATTTTATTTCAAACCACTTCAATTACCTAATAAAAATCTTGTACCAAAAATCAATATAACGTAGTGTAAAATAATAGAAAAAATGTTCCTAATTGTTTTTATTAATTAAGAAAATTTAATTTACTTTAAATATATTAGTATTACAATTGCAATAAGATTAAAGAAATTAAACTTAATATTTTCAGTTCTGGTTATCCAGTGTTTGATTGATTGAAGCCTCTGGATTATAGACTTAAATATCATAGTTATTAGTTCGCCATACCTTCCGATCCAGTAATGCTAATATTTCTCAAACACCTATGGTCGGGTTCAGGAAACCATCATTAGCATATATTGACTAGGTGAAGGCATTAGCTACATCGTTATCCTCTTTATCTCTTTAATTAAGTAAAATATCACTATAGTGGTTAATTAAGATTAAATGAGTACTGACACCTTTGGTGCACTTAAACACAAACATAAATGTACCAATATTTATCTTAATCATGGTTATAATTGCTAGAAATCGCTACTCTCATGTGATGAGTATCTAAAAATCTCAACTTTATTGGATCGTAAGGCAAAAAACAATACCCCCATCGCAGCAAAGCTGCATACTCAGAGAATTTCCAATGCATATATAACATAACACATTAAGCCACTTAACAGGATTCATAAGAAATATATTCACAAACAAGTAATATTTAAAATATTAATTATTCTCCAAAAGAAAAAAAATAGGGATGAGTACGCAGGTTTGCTGCAACAAGGAACACAAAATGATGGGTTTCTATGCAAATATCAATAGAATTCATCTAATTGAAGTCACATACCAATTTTCATCTATATAAATTAATAAATAAGTGATATATAACATTTTAATTATTTTCCATAAGAATAACATGGGGACCAAGTACCTAGGTTTGCTGCTACAAGAACCAAAGCTAAAAATTGTTTTTTTGCGCAAACCACAATAAACCATAACCAGATGAAGCCATATACCAAGTTTCGTCAGTTTATGTTCATAAATAAGCAAGATATACAATTTGTCTTTTTCTCCGTAAAAGAACATTAAACAACATTAGACAACGTACTGAGTTTAGCACTTTCAATATCTTAGTAACAAATTGACGTAGAGCAATGATCAAAAAACCAAATTGTTTGTATTTTAAGCTGAATTCTTTGGTATAAATTAAAATTTTATTTAAATAAAAGTTACATGTGGAAACCATTTTTGGGGTACAAAACCCCCCTTCGGATGGTGCGATCCGTCTGGTTTTCGAACTCTTTCAAATAAATGGTAATTTAAACATTTGTACCAAATTTCATCAAGATCGGATCTTTTTTACGAGAGTTATCGTGCTTACGGACATATGTGTATATATATATATATATATATATACATACATAAATAAAAATTTGAACGAATGGTGTTTTTGGCGTCTGGGGACCTCGAAATGAAAAGTAATCATGGTCTCGGGCTTAAGTCTTACCATGAGACCTACGGTAATAGCTTCTTCCCTATAGGGGAAATTCGCTGATAACTATCATAATAATCAAAATTTAAAGTCATAAAACAATAAATCATAGCTTTATATCCATGTCATATCATAGTTCTTAAATCATGAATTCTATTTCAACAATCTTAGCTTTAGTTCGTAAAACAAACAAAATTGTTGTATAGTTAAACGAACTTACAAAAACCATCCTTTATAAAATAATTTGATCCGTGGCCACAACCACACAATCCAGGATTTTACTAAACAAGCCATCTGGGGCATGCAAGCAATGTAATTATCGTCCCTAAGGAAATCATTCAGGAAAAATTACATCGTTTGTTGGTTGTTCGTTTAAATAAATTGGAATTTCGAGTAAAAGGTTACATTTTTAACAAACTTGAACACTATAAAAACATTTCTACAAATACAGAAGGTTACCTTCCAAGTTATAAAAAACTTTCTGGTTCACGAACTCAAATTAACACTATGTCTCAATCACTTACGTAAGTCTAGTATCACTTTGTAAATTTGCGTCATTCCATGGTTGCTTGTTAAAAAATACATACTCTATTTTTATTTGTATAAAAATAACTAACCCAGCCTAAAAGTAGTTTAAATATTAATCAATGAGTTTCAATTATGAGTAAACCACTAATATACTAGTAAATTAAGTACGTTTTGTGTACTTGTATGTACAGTATATATATATATATACAATGTCAGCAACACTATTACATTTTTGTTATTTTAGAAGTTACTCAGATTTTTTTCGGATAAAATATCTACCCATTTATTTTTATACTAACGTTATATTTCACCATAAATTGTTTATATAAATTTTACTCGATTCTTTTGCAACAAGCAGGAGAGCAGGGTTTAAAACGTTTAAATGTAAGCAAACGTTTAGTATGCTGCAAACGTGTTGTTCACGTTCAGTCTGTCTAAGTTTTAATTAAAATTCAATGTGCAATCTGTTGTGTCGCTAGTATTTACGTACATGTTGAATAGTTGAGGTTGGATTTGTGGCTATGCTATAAAAAGGTAAAAAAGGTGTTTTATATTTAAAAATTGGTATCAAATTTGAAAAAAATCACTATTCATAATTTCTACAGTAAAATGTATAAAATTAATAATATTTAAATATTGTTGTTACCTATATCATGAAATTCTATCTTATTTTGACCGTTTGTGAAAATAGGACACTAAGGGATATCGTATACTTGCATTACTATATATGTTTATCGTTTTAGACTCGCAGCTTCTTGCATTTGGGTTTTGAGAAATGCTTCCTACCTTTAAAATGAATTATCGAACTGTTCTAACTTTATATCTTTACAAAGTCCTTTGCTAAACGTCCAAAATTAAGCAACTCACTATAGCTACCAAATGTACCAAAGTGGCTTGAGTTTTAATAATAACGAGAAATAAACTTTGTTTGGTTATAAATAAACTAGGTGTATGTATTCTTTCATTAAGAGAATAAATTATGTCTTAGTACAGTTTTTAATTTATTAGCATTATTCATTGAATATATTAATTCATATTACAATTCTTAAAAAAGCAATTTTATTTTAATATTTACAAATAAATTAACTCTATACACACCATGTATGCCAATTGAATGTGCTGGGTTAAATATATGTATAGTTTCATTATAAAAAAAATACTATTAAATCGTTGAAAGGCTCGTGATTGCCAGAGTGGAAGACCCAGTGCACCCAGATAATAAGTGCTGCTGTTTTGACTCGATTCAATTTCATTACATGCAAATTCAACCACTCATTTATTCACTCATTGCCACACCCATTCAAAACGTCCAATCCGCTCCCCAATCGAATTATCTTCATTCATCATACTAATCGCCTAGTCAGCTCCAAACCACGATTTGGAAAATCTAAACCGATTTATTGTGAAAAGTTATGGATTCCTAGCGAGTCAGTATGGTAAAATACTAAAATAGGAGATGAACGATGACGGTTTTAACAGTTAAAAACAAAAAAACTTTACATTGCAGATGTCAGAATAATTACGCAAAACTAAAAAATACCTCATTTTAAACAAAAATGTCCAAATAAACAAGAAATATATTTCGAATTGTTTAGTGCAATGGTCATTAATATCTTAAATAATCATTAATATGTAAATATTTTCAAACGTGTATCCTAATACGGGGTGCATTAAAGACTAAATGTGCAAGAGAGCAAAATTGTCTTCTTTTTTGTAAAATTGCTTATTTGATATAGTAATTTGTTCAATTATGATCAATTTGAGATACCTTAGATGAGATAGCAACTTTAATTAAATACATTTCATTAATATATTTATTAAGTTGTTATTTTTATCTATAAAATAAACTAATATAATATTGTAGTTCGTTTTAGAAAATAAAAGGCGATATAACACATTAAACAAATTTCCAAATAGTATGCTTCTGTGAAATCATCTTTTAAGCCTCAAACTAGCAGATGTGTCAAACTATGCAATGTTTGAGGTATATTTAATGTGTATTTTGTTCCAATATGGAACAGTATGACAAAACGCATAAATTATAGTTTATCGGAGAAACTCAGTGTTACGATAAACTTATTCGGGTTTTTCAAAATAATATAGATATGCACGTTATATTTTATTGGTGAATACATGATATATTTTCTTAAAGTTCAATAAAGTGTAAATAAACCATTTAAAACGAAACATAAGTGTAATAAAAGCGTGAGGCTTAAAATATGTTTACAGTTTCTAAATGTTATTTGTTTTGGTGTAAACAATTAAACCAGAGTGGGAAGGAGAGAAAAACCTCATCTGTAACCACATTATAAAATAGCAATCGATCTTGCCTTGGGTAATTCACGCTTTCTCATGTTGCTTGGTTTATTATTCCAAGATGTAATGATTGAATGATTTACTTTTTATGTAAACATCTGGTTTGCAGTTACAACTCCGTACTAAAGCTACCCTTACTTCAATGTCATAACTCTTACAGTAGATTTTTCCAAGCGTAAAATAAACGAAGAGAAAGCATTCAGATTTCGATTTTGGGAGAAAACTGCAATTCTTACAAAGACTTGGTTGTTCTGAACAAAGATTTATCCCAGTATTTTTCATCCGAGGCTATAAATCTCAATTGAACTTTCTCTCCCAGCCCTCTTTTACTCGTTTTCTTAAAATAACTTATGAATATTTATTTAACAATTATTTAAAATGTTGTTTTCATTATTAAATAGTTATGCAAATACTGATGTTCATGCTTAATGCAGCATCTTGTGTCCTAATATTTAAATCTTTCCTAGTGGATAGTATTCAGTGTATACAGGTTGAATAGTATGTTAGTAACAACTGGTACGAAACAAATTATAAAACAAATCAAACAAGAAATTGCCCATTTTGTTGGAGAATTTAGTCTAATAGAATTGCATTTGTTTCAGTGTCATTTTAAGTTTGTAATTACAATAAAATGTTATTTAATTATTTTTTAAATCTTGTTATATGCACTATTAATAGATAGCGCTTTTCTGTTAAATAATACAATGTTTAAGGTCGATATTACCACTGCATTATCTGAAATACATTTACAGCCTATTACTTATTTTGAAATTATTGACAATTATTTTTGCTTAGATGAATTTTGTTACTGGCTTTTGCATACAAGTATTTATTGGCATACAGTATAAGTAGTATGTATCTATAAATTGTAGTACTTATATATTTCTAAAAAATACTTATCAAAATCAAAGAACTTATCAAAATCTACAAATATTGCGTGGTATAAAAATGAGTATAGGCAAGTCAAAATTGTGTATAGACTTAAAATTAAGGAAGCAAAAAAACAGGCGAATGTTAGCTTTATTGATAATGCAAAAAATAAAACAAAAGCTTTATGGAGTATTGTGAATAAAAGTAAAAAGGGTAATGTAAATAGTAGTGTAAATAATGTTTTTATGCCAGATGAATTTAATGACTTTTTTATAAATATTTCCAAGGATTCAATCATTCCAAATTCGTATGGAAGTAATAACTGTGATTTTAACCTATATTTAAGTAACATGACTGTATCTGAACATATTGATGAATTTTGTTTTAAGTTTGTTACAGAAAGAGATATTTTAGATGTGGCTCAGCAACTAGCTCCTGAAAAAAGTAAGGATCATTTTGGTCCGACAAATGCTCTGATTAAGGAAACCATTACCAGTTTTGTATCTCCACTGACAGTTCTCGGTAATGGTTGTTTAGGGCTGGGGATATTTCCTGATGTTCTAAAAATTACCAAAGTGCATCCTATATATAAAAAAGGTAAAAAGAGGAGATAGGAAACTACAGGCCTGTTGCGATTGTACCAGTCCTGTCTAAAATAATAGAAATAGTTATTGGTAATCAACTAATGCAATACTTAGAATCCAATGGTTTGGTTTGCAAAGAACAATTCGGATTTCGAAAAGGACTATCTACAACTCAAGCAATTATTTCTCTAGTTGATAAGGTTCTAGATTGTTATGAAAAAAAGGGCTTTGCTGCAATAACTTTCTCTGATTTAAGCAAAGCTTTTGATCGAGTATCGCATAAAATACTATTAGAAAAACTGAAGCACTATAATATTAAAGGTGTCGCTCTAGATTTATTCAGTTCTTATCTGCAATGTAGGTCTCAGTATGTAGTTTTAGGGTCAAGTGAATCTCAGTGTAAACCTGTAACCTGTGGAGTCCCACAAGGTTCTATACTTGGGCCATTATTGTTTTTGATAGTGGTAAATGACTTGAATGTAAATGTCCCAGCAGACGTTGTTTTATATGCAGATGATACCACGGTAATCACTAAGAACTCAGATTATTGTAAACTTATAGAAAAATGTAAGGTGAATCAAAATTTTATAGAAGACTGGCTCACAGCAAATAATTTAATTCTGAACAAAGATAAGACAGCAACTGTAGTAGTTAGCCTTAGAGAAACTCCTGAATTGCCATATGAAAACCTGCATCAAAAATTTGTAGGCCTAACTTTTGATCCTACCCTAAACTGGCACCATCATGTTAATTTGGTAAAAAGCAAACTCAGCTCAAGTATATTTGCTATAAAACGGTTATGTGGTGAATTAGAACAGGGTGCTATTGTACAGGCATATTATGGACTTTTTCACTGCCATCTGAGTTATGGTTTAATTGCTTGGGGATCTTCTCCTCATGTGTTTATTATGCAAAAAAAGGCTATTAGAGTAATTGCAGGTGTAAATAAGTATCATAGTTGTAGAGATCTTTTCAAAGAGTTAAAAATATTAACTTTGTTTTCTTTATACATGCTACAATGTCTGATTTATCTTAGGAAAAATATTGTTCAACTAAACTGTAGAAGAGATGTGCATAGTTATAATACTCGTTTTTGTAATAATTTAAATACGCCAAAGGTGAGATTAGTTAAGACAGATAAAAGCCCTTTGCTGATGGCTATCAAGTTGTACAACAAGTTACCATTGGATATAAGATTGCTTAGTGATAAGCATTTTAAAATTAAACTAAACTATTTCCTGTATAAAGAATCATTTTATTCTGTAGATGAATATACAACAAGAATGTGGACTGTGAATGACTTTTGTTAATACTGTTTACCAATGTGTGTGTGACGTGCCAATGTATTTGTATGAAATATTTTCTGGCTGAATAAAGTTCTTATTCTTATTTAAAATTCTAACGTTAAGTCACAATGACCCGTTCACAACAGACATAATGTTGCATTATGAATCTTATAACTCACACTGATGTTATGCAAGTTTTAGTTTTCTAAGAATCTGCAGTGCTTATTACATATTTTCCCATTATACTAACCCAAAAAGGCTGTTGTTTTAAATACACTAGGTAATGAAATTTCTTCCTAGCTGTTATGCTGATTATAGGCTACCCTAGTTTTGACGTTGTCAATGTACAACGCCCAGGCTTTCTGACATATTATTATTTATAATTTGAAAGAAATATTATTTAATGTTATCACATATTATCTTATTTGCAAAATAATATATAATAGATTGCATATTTACAATAATTGAATTGTATTTATATTGTATATTGCAGTTCAGGATAGAAAGCATATTACTCAACTAACATAAATAAAAGCCTCCATATTCTTTATCTTGTCCTAGAACATTCAGTGGATACAATGATAAGTCCTAACTTTTCAAAGTTAGTCATATAAACACCGTATCAGATGCCAGTTGCCAAAGAAAAACAATTCTATTTATAAGTTGAAGGAATAAAAACGTTTTTGTTTGCGTCAATTAAGTGAAATCGAATATTATGTTGAATACTAATTAACTAAAGTTGTGAAAATCAAACTTATTCTTATATTTTGGTTTAAACATTAGTTGATATCAAAATTATTAATAAGTTTAACAAATTATACCAAAGATGATCGAGCAAAACTTAGTTTCGAGGTAGCGCGGCTTCAACACAATTACTTGCTGGATTCGTAAACTGTCACTCGCAGCCGTTCGCATATTGCTGTCATTTATCTTGTTGTATGTAATGTATTTGCAAAAAACAAAGTATTTGTAAAGAGGATTTAACTCCTCAAGAGTAAATTGAATGAAACTGTTTACATTTCAATATAAATATGTTCTACGACTGTTTCACCTCTTAAAATTAGCCTCACCAGTAATATAAATATCTAAAGTCTTGTTATGTATTGGTTTATCATTAAATAGTTATAAGTACTTTATATATTTAACACTTCAGTTTACATACTTCAGAGTACTTCGTATAGTTTGCAGTTTTCTAGATTTTTATTTAAATCTACAATTTATAACCTTTTTTCATCCTTGGTTAGCTTGAATATAACAAATAAATAAATCAGCTGAACATCTACATAATCAAAACTTTGAAAAATACCACTGGCCTACATACACAAAACACACAACCATCACTGTTTAGTCAGTACCCAAAACGTATAAACACATCTTACCACTGTGATTAGCACAAACAACTATACGTATAATACCATCGTGATCCAGTGTAATCATGAGCCATGGACCGGACGACGATGTAATATAAATGTAAAGCTTGGATTGAAAGACAATAGCTAAATGATCTGTCAGATTATTGAAAATGTATTAAATGATTTTATTACAATACACATCTTTTAACAATTAGGTAAACAAAACAATGCTGTTTTCATAAAATGGAATTATAATAGTAATTTTAGTAATTTATTAGTTAAAACAGTCTCAGACGGAAACAAAATCATATGTGCAAATTTATTTCTCTACATAATAATGTATATTAGGGTATATTCATTATAAAACATTAAACTTTTACTACAAAAATAAACTATAATGATAAAAAACAAACAACAAATTTCATACATATAACATATTATTATTCAAAGGAACCTTACTGTTCAATTAATACTTACTAGCTGTGTACCCGTCCTTTGTATGGTTGTATGTATTAATAGTAGATCAAATAAAGAAAATAACAACTAATGTAATTTTACAATATTAAAACTACATTTTACATGTTTAATGTACAATTAAATCAAAGTTAAACTGTTTATGAACCTCGGCAAAAAAAAAAACTGTCGATCAGTAAATCCTGCAATTCATCGGTTGTGTCAAATGCAGGAGGGATGTTTATGAGACTACATTTGTTTTTCAATGTCTCAATCTCAATTTTTAAAATGGTATAAGAACACTCCTCAACCCTTTAATCTTCTCCAAAATACATTGTCATACTTACTGTTAAGTTCAGACGCTCAGTAGTTGGCATCATAAAAGATCTTTATAGAGAAGCGTAGATCTCGTCCACCCAAGTCTCACGCACGACAAAGGGTCTGAAAGGGTGTGAAATCTCCAAAGAATAACACCGTGAATCCCCCTGAAGTTGTTTCTTATTTCCTTTAAGGTACCAAATTTCAGCTCTATTGATTGAGTAGTTGGTGTGTGATGAATAACACGCTTATATCAAACCGGTGGGCCAGAGACCTTGAGTATATTTGTATCTGGAGTAGGTAAATGACTGCATTGAGCTATCAGCTATATTCCTACCAAATTTCAGATCCTTCAAACCAGTAGCATGTGTAAGGTTGTTAAAAGATTGTGTTTTGAAATTCCGGGGGTGAAGCCCTCAAACATTTTCGTATCGGGATTAGGCTTGCGTTTTGTTCTGCTGTGTTAGTTATGTTCCTAGAATTTAAACTTACAAAGGTCCAGTAAATGTTAATACTCATAAGATTGCCATAAAAGTAAATTAGGGAAGAGCCCTATTGGATCTTTTTAAACGTTTTCTTATTGTACATCTGCAGAATAAGTGAAAATTTCTGTACCATGCAAAATTTCATCTTCGTAGACATTTTTGTTTTTTAGATAAAGTGATCACTGTGTCAGTGAGTGCACGAGTCTGACAAATGTAGATTTAGATAAAAGTTCACTGTGCATACTTATGTTATTTATTACCAATCTTCACTCAACGTATTAAATAAGAACTGCAACATCTGTTTATAGAATAACTATGCTGAAGTCATCATCTGGCTCAATATAAATAAATGCTTTGTCCATAAGAATAACATAGGATCTTTTAAACCCCTTGGGGCAGAATACTAAGGTGATTTAAAAAAATCCAAGTAGCCTAAAACCTTCTAACGCACATATAGAACATAGAAAAAAGGTTTCATCGAAATCAGTATACCCGTTTCCCTATAAAAAGCGAACTAAACATGACCAAAACATCACGAAATCACGTTTTTGAGCGGCTGCCATTCTTTTTCCAAAAGGTGTATGCCAATTTAAAGTGGCACATTCTCAAAATCTACTCATGCATGTATGGAACAAAGAAACAAGGTTTCATCAAAGTCAGTGCACCTGTTTTCCCGTGAAGAGTGAACAAAAATCAATCCTTGAGCGTTACCGACAGACAGACAGACAGAAGACGGACAGAAATTGAGATAATACTTGTTTTGGCTTCCTTAGGATGTAACACGTGAAAATATGAAAACATTTCATATTTCTAAGCAATGTACATACAAAACTCTAATTTTATTTATACAGATAATTAATAAATCTAGTAATTTAACATTAAATCGAGCCAAAGCTGGTGATATATCTGAGAAATCCAGTTGTACTTTATAACTGGCTAGTATTTTCTAAAGGTGAGTGACAGATAAATTTCGTCATATATACAAAAACAAATTCCGTTTACTCGGGGTTTTCACCTAAATTAAATTAAAAATGATCTACCTAATTCATATTTATATATGTACAAATATACATTAAAGAACATGTAATAAGGCGAGTAACTCGTAAAAGTAGTATATAGGTTATAAAAAGGGTCACATTTATGGTTGGAAGTAACATATAGTTCTCCCGGTTACGATAAAGATTTGAAATCTTTGGTAATTTGGTAGTTTTAATATGTCTTGGTGCCTTGATGCCAACAATGTCATTAAAGTAGCTATAATTGAACTATATTTATTGAGGTACAGTTTCACTGATGTAATTAAATTTATCTCAACACCGTCACTAATTTTGAAGTCCTATACGTTAATTCTTATACGTTAATATTAGTTTTACTAACAAGGTCAATTAAAGAGAGGGTTAATTGCATTTTATAGAATACAATTCATTAAATGCTGGTGACAAATTTTGCGACTGGTATGTATTTTTTGTAGAATTAATCACAATAAGCTCTAGCTACCACATACAAAGCATTATAGTTTACCAATCATGGTGAAAACCTATTTTTCCTCTTAAAACTGAAATATAACATAAAAGTATACACAAATAAGTGGTTTTATTCTTTTGTGACATACTTTAACCACGGAATTACAAACAAATCAGCAATCGGTCGACTGTAAAAACCACATTTTAGATACATGAACCACAATACTACGATTTAAGGTAATTATTTATGCTTGATGGAGGTTCCCTGTCTAACTACACCACTAAGTTTGTGATTCCGTCTCTTTTAAAAAAGCACGAACACAAGGTTGATGGCCAATCAAATACAAGGAAGCTCCAACAGTAGAGCACCCATGGTAATGCCTCTACAATAATAGTGCTGGCAAAATAGATTTAAACTCACAGCAAAATTAGTTCAACTTTTGATCCATTTGTTTTTCATGTAGAAGTCAAAATGTGATGCGCCACTATGGGCCCAAATGGTGAACCATAATGTTTAAACATGAGGAGAGGTAATTTACAAATAATCTTTATTTTAATGATTCTGACCATGTGGGGTGTCATTTCCAATATGTTTTCTTACTCACTGAATAAAATGGAATTGACAATTTTAGGTTGATAGAATCACCTGAATGGGGTATTTGGTATCGTGGATTACGTTGTTTTATTTATAGAGAGAGGGAATTAAACATATTTCAGTATTAATGTTTTAATACACGAAGGATGTAATTTTCAGAGTTTTACTATATGCTGAGTAAAATAAAAACACATAAAAAACATATTTTGTCATGCTTTCTGCCATAAAACCTGAACTAACCAATAAACTCATCAACAATTGAATTAAAAATTAAACAGGTATTCAAGTAAAACTAAACATACTGGCAAATTTTAATCTACGATTTTTAATCTAATCATTAAATTTACACCGTTTTAATAAGAAAGTACCGTCAGTACCTCATTAGCTGTCATCAAAAAAGTTTTAACGAAGTCATGCCCATTCTGTTTTGAATGGTAGTGTTTATTGGATAAACCGTATTAAATAAAAACAGCAAATAAGAAACATACAATCCCCCCTCGTACATTAATGGCCACGTAAATCAATAACAGCTTTATCTAACAATTAAAACCAGAAGCAATTGATTGAGAATCAGCCGCTGTTCTTAACAACGAAAGTATTGATGTCAATCAGTGTGTGGTGTGTTGTATTGACGTTGAGATTCTTCAGGCAGCAGTAAAGAACTTCAGAAGTTCCTCCCTACAATCGTCACTAAGGATGAAGATGCCTTGGCATTAATCAGGCGGATAACAAGTGAGATATCCTTGTCTCTTATTTTACGTAACTGCATAATATCATTAATAAGTGCATCCTTTTCACACCGGATTTTCATCTAATCTAGTTGCAAAAAGAAAAAACTGTCATAGTTGGATAAAACAAACAAGTCATTAACGGTGTTCGTTTTAATTAGCATCGGACGCGGTAGCTCAGAGTTAGAATGCTATACTCGTAGGTCAGACCTGGTCAAGCGTAGGTGCGATCTTGGCTGACTGCTATGACACTTTTTCTCGAGTGGTCACCACAGGCTTGCCCATGTGACTAATACCGCTGCGGTACCTCACTGTAGTTTGATTTCCGCACAGTCCTAATGAACCATGGCGATCGACAGGTCATTAAGTTTTAAACAAACAATAAAGAATAATAATGTTCAACTCTGATGGTGCCACTACAAATGTGATTGCGAAGGCTGTCACTTGATGATCGTTTACAAAACGTATTCTAGAAATCCTTTAAAAATTCGTAGCCCCTTACCTGAAGTTACTGCCTCCAAATCTGTTAATGGAGCTTAATACTCATTAGCAACGCATTATCGGGTGCAGTATAGCAGACAGAAAACCTTGGGTTCCTTGGGTTTAAAAGTGGTGAGGTGATGTTCTATAACTTACTTTGAGCCAGGTTCTAATTCTACTTTGAAAGCTTTTAATAGTGGCTGATCGATTTAGCAGTGGTTTTGCTGTTCTGCTGGGTTACATTTTTGTCGATATACACTACAAGGTCTGTGAGAACACAAGATATATAACAAAAAAAGAGGGGCTAGGAGTTTCTGCAAATTGTGAGGACGCCCAAATTCTCCACTTTAATAAACCTGACAGTTGGTCGAAAAAGTGAGACTGCCATCAGAGAAAATGCAATTCAATAAGTTTAAAACACATTTAATTCTTTAGTCTTAAGTCGTTCATACTCTTTATATTATTTTATTGTTTTTTGGCCTGAAATTGTACTTAACCTCCTAGTATTTTAGTTTTACTATCAACCCAAAAGTTTTTATGTTAAACGTGTATAAAATCATTTGCATTGACCCCTCTCATGATCTTGAGTAATTAATTATTTATGGAATATTAAACATTGTTTTTAAAATTTTGTGAAATTTTGATCTTTTCACTACCAATTAATATAAAATCAAACTTAACTTTATAAATAGTATTTAACATAAGTTAAAGTAAAGGAGAACTGCCAATACCACCTGTCCAACATATCAAAGACTGAAGCAACCCTTGCTCACGCAATCCCGATACCACTTCAAATAGCATCCTGACCTTTAACAATGGGTTGTAGCTTACAGATAATTAAATAGTGTAACTGTAACGGTTACACTATTTAAAATTAATCGTTTAGAAATGTATTTATGAAAGAGTGTATTATACAGTTAACGTAAACAATTTATTTCTAATACTTTCTGTTTAGCAGCTTTGATTGTACTTGTGTACAGTTGTTGTATTATCTAATTCACCATAGTCGTCGTATAAACAAATTTAGAAACGTGGCAAAATTGGTCTTCAAGAATTATAAGAAATATTTTGTTGTATTTATGTTTAGTGCACTTGATTGTTTACAAACAAAATAGCTGGATATACTTTATTTCTAAGCAACGTTTAAAACTGTTGTTAAAATTTTTAATGTATATGAGTTAAATATCATATCATCCAGAAGCACCATGCGATTTCCACTTGTGGCTGAACAATCACATTATGAGGGGTGACTAAGTAAGATCATACTATTACTATGTATACCATACCTAAAATATGTTAAATTAATGAATTATGTACTAGTAGTTTGTTTTGGTAGGTAGTCAATTTTGTTAATTATAAACCGTAGCATGTATCTGAATTAAAATTTCAATTCTACTGAGTTGCATAAAACAGATAATGAAACTCCGTTCTGCTTAACCGTTGTTTAAACGAAAGTCGATGAAACGGTAGCAATAAACTTGGCTTTAGTGTCTTCCGTTTGGTCCTGACTTGTTTATCCTCAAACTCTATACCTTAGCTGTTGTTCTTTGCTCTGAGGACTATCTTACGTGATATAAATAATACTAGGCCTAAACATCCCCTAGGCCAGAAACGAGAATAACCAACTTTCAAAGCTATAATACATCCTCATCTCCGCTAGGTAACAATTGCAATTGTCATGGAAAAATCTCCGAAGATTTTAAAAGGTATTTTCAGATTTCTATTATGAATATGAATTATGACGAATATATTGGATGATGCATAGCATATGATTTTTCCAAGCTAACGCTATACAAGGTTTTACTGCGAATTTTAAATGTCAATATTATCATTATTAATAATTCTGTTATGTGTATGATGAAATGTGATGACACTTCTCAGTAACCTGCTGTTTTTGTTTAAACCAATTAAGTTATAGTGGTGATCGAATAGGTAGTGATTTCACTGTATTTAATCATTATTTAAGTCTAAGTAGTTCGGCTGCATTTAAAACCCGTTTGTTGGAGTTTAACCTTTAACAAATTCAGGTGAATTGATGATATAGGTTGGCTCAGTGTAGTACGTTTAATATAAATTATCTATGTCAATTATTCAAAATCCTCAATAGGTTTTAAAACAATTTACGTAGTTTACAATTAATTATTTGCGCCAAGTCTTATCTGTTTAGCAGTTTCAAAGGTTTATTAGTTCAGTTATTTATTACAATTATTTATTAGATCAGCTTAACTAACCGAAACCTGACTTGATTTAATTAAACGACTTGATTAACCTGTTAATAGCTTTCTAAAACGTGTGACGTTTTAATATTGGTCTTAGTGAAATTAGTTTCACAATTAATTCGTGCACTAAAAGAGACAATTATTTTCAGAATATGTAAGTTTTGTAGGTGGTAAACTAGAATAATTCATCACTTTTAATTATGTTGGTGATAAACTACAATAATTCATAACTTGAATATATAAAGTCTTTGTTGGTGGTAAAATACAATAGTTCATCACTTGAATATACGGAGTCTTTTTTGTCGGTAAACTACAATAAACTCATCACTTGGTTATGTAGTCTTTGTTGGTGACAAACGTCAAGAATTCGTAACTTGAATATACGGAATCTTTGTTGGTGGTAAACTAAAATAATTCATCACTTGAATACGTAGTCTTTATTGGTGGTAAACTAAAATAATTCATCACTTGGTTATGTAGTCTTTATTTTTGGTAAACTACAATAATTCATCGCTTGGTTATGTAGTCTTTGTTGGTGGTAAACTACAATAATTCGTCACTTGAATATATGGAGTCTTTATTGGTGGTAAACTACAATAATTCATCACTTGAATATGTAGTCTTTGTTAGTGGTAAACTACAATAGTTCATCACTTGAATATTAAGTCTTTGTTGGTGGTAAACTACAATAATTAATCACTTGAATACGTAGTATTTATTGGTGGTAAACTACAATAATTCATCACTTGATTATGTAGTCTTTATTGGTGGTAAACTACAATAATTCGTCACTTGAATACGTAGTATTTATTGGTGGTAAACTACAATAATTCATCACTTGATTATGTAGTCTTTGTTGGTGGTAAACTACAATAATTCATCACTTGAATATATGGAGTCTTTGTTGGTGGTAAACTACAATAATTCATCACTTGAAAATCTAGTCTTTGTTGGTAGTAAACTACAGTAATTCATAACTTGGTTATTACAAAATATTAAATACTCCGTATAATGTAACTAAATATTACAAATACAAATTGGTTATGTTTTCTATTTAGAACGTGTTATTCTGGAATGTTCTATTCGTAGCTTTCTATGACTTTAATGTTGTAGTAACCAAGGACCATAGTTCTTAAATAATTCTGGCATTGTGTACCTACTTGTGCCATATTTAAAAGGTATATGAACTAAGCGTGGTTTACTCCATAGCTCATGTAAAAATCGAATAAATTACCCCAGTTATATTTAACAGTAACGGCATCAACCTACTGGAACTCTTACATTCATAATGAACGTTAAAATTTAATTCCTATAAAACACTGCCGTTAAACAATGCAATGGGTTTAGGTTTTCAAAACAACATTCTGATTTTTTTGTGAATTATATATAGTAGAGTACTGATTACCCTCTAGGATTTATTAGTTATATTATCAAAATACATTAAACGACTTCACGATTACTTCCCATCTATCTATCGGTGGGATTTGGTCCCGCCAACTGCCATCCGTCTGTCTCGATATACTGCGCCCTCGGTTGTATTTCTCATGCGGCCTATATGAGCTCTGGTACTGTCCTCTAATCTTCTTATAGATCTTCCTGGTGGTTTTCTACCTTCGGGTTTTCCTAGTCGTAATTCCTTCAGGAGTGTCCACTTTTCTGTTCTCAAAACATGGCCTGCCCACCTTAACCGCCTAGCTCTTACATGTGCAGATATGTCACAGTCTGTGAATAGATTTCTTTCCTCATTATGTACGTTGTCGTTTACCGGGCCAAAGATTTTCCTAAGAACTTTATTATCAAAGATAATCAATTTTCTTTCGTCTTCTTTTCCAATACCCAAGATTCAGCCCCAAAAAGTAATACTGGTTAAATAATTGTTTGGTACACACTAATTTTTGTCTGACGTGATACAATTTTTGACGTTAGAACTTTTGTTACATGCATGCATACCTTTACTAGCAAGACTGATTCTATTGTGTATTTCCTGTTCGTCGCTATTTTTGCTTGGCATTATTGTTCCTAGTATGATCAACTCTTTCAAAAACTGTGTTATCAGATTTATTAGTTTCATTATTCATTGATTTTGAAAAATGCATGTACTTTGTCTTGTCATAATTTATTTGTAGGCCCATTTTTCCGTTTCCTGGCTGAAGATTCTTGCTAGCTCATTAAGGTATTCTTGGGTTTCACTTAATATCGCTACATCGTCGGCCAAAGCAAGAATATTTACTTTTGTTCCTATTTGTATTCCCATGTTTGTCTGCCTAACACATGTAATGTAATGTATCCTCTATATTAAATAATATTGGGGAGATCCCATCAACTTGTCTTACTCCTGCGGCTACTTTGATGATTACTATGTTTCTCCTTTAATTCAGAATTTTCATCTAGGCTCTTGAATGTTCTTCTTTACAAGTTCCGTACCTTTTTGGGGATTCCAAATTTTCTCTTGTTTATCCATGTTCTGTGTAAACTATCATAAGCTTTGGAGAAGACAACAAATAAACAGTGGAATCCTTTATTATACTCCTGGTATTTGCTTATTGCTTGTTTTAAAACAAGTTTACTTGACGATTAGCAGTAAACAATTAGTAAATGTCATTGTACACATCTACATTTAACTACGTAAATAACATTGTTTTACGAACTAATAAACAAGAAACGTTTGGTAGGTGGAAAAACTGAAGCGATTAATTGGGAACAAATCTCAGGAAAATGTTTTTTTGTGCTGCTACAAAGTCAATATTGAGTCACGCGACGTGTCCACGACTGGCGTGACTTGGTCTATGGACACGAACCTTGTTCCACTCTGATCTGGTGTTTATATTAACAATTTACAAGTAAATTAACTTTTAAAATTTCAAAGAACTTAAGTGATAAAATTAAGTACGGCTAAAGTAAGTTATGTTAATTAATATGGCATGCGTATGAGTTTGGTAATTATGATAGATAAAATGCCATACATTTCAGGATATTTTATTAAATTAAGGAGACCTAATATAAATATATTATGTTTAATTGTAGTATTTTTTTTCAACTTTAGAATGTTCAACACTAATATTCTTACACCTAGGATCGGTTCAAAGTAGATACATTAAAGCGGCTCAATTGTGTATCCATGGTCTCTAAAGCAAGAATCACGTTTCCTTGTTATTTAATCTTCGTATTTGTTGATATTGGATAAGGAAATACAGTGCAATTAACAGTGTAACAAACATAACAGACAAATAAATTTAATGAAAAACTAACTTTTAGTAGCCATATCACTTAATCTGTTGTTTAAAGTCGCGTGTTAATACGTGAACAAAGTGAGCCCTTGGGTATTATGTGAAAATTTAATCAAAGCAGATGTTAACACTTTATGCTTATCCTATGGGGACAGTTTTACCTTATTTGTGGCTAAAATAAAATTGTAAATATATTTTTTACCCAGAGTCCTTTTGGTTAGTACATTTAGTTTAAGCATTTAAAAAAAATATGTTTTCCTTTCATTAAAAACATTTATAATCAATATATCAATTTATAATCTGAAACTTTTCAAGATAAATATTAAAATTCATTAGCCCACTTTATACGATTTACACTGTATATAATTTTCTAAAACTGCTAAATAGCACTGTGGTTGGCTTCGATAGTTACCTCTTTTTTATTACAGAAAATTTAATTTAGATAGTCTTAAAAGCTGTTGTTCTAGAATGTGTATAAAAATTACATCGTAATTTTACTCCATCCTCCATCCTACTTCTTCTATGTTGATATTATATTAATATTACTATTTGGTGTGTTGATTCGCGAATTGTTCTCTTTAAATAATTATACTGTATTACTTTTGAACTAACTATGCTTTTTATGCTTAGAGTAACTGTATGTTGACCTAGCTATCTTTGAAGTTTTTGTTTTTTAATTTTACATATCTTATTTGTACTTTAATTTAGGTAGTTATCCTATTTACTATTTCGCTAAAATATACCCTATTGCGACTACAGCTATGTTGTAAATTTCCTTTTGTAATCATCAATGGTGTTTGGTTTTTAACTTAAGGTAGTATATTATAGTATATATTAAAAGCAATCAAAGTATTATTCTTGTTTAGATCATTTGACATTTTTTCGGAACCTTTTAAATATCGTAAGTTTGCCCTCTTGTTTCCTTGTCCACTTGAGTACTAAGTCTACTTTATGTGATTGGTTTTCATTATTATATTACATATCATTGAAGGTTTGTTATTGTTATACATCAACACTACTTTTACGTTCAAGGTTTTTCGTTGATAAAAACCTTTTTCTAATGATGTTGTTGCCTCATCTATTTGATACCATTGTAAAACTACTAGATATTGGCGTCGTTTAGTAGACCAGTCGCATGGCCTCCGAGGTCACCTGATCTGACACCTCTAGATAGAAGCGGTCCTTTGGGGGGGGGGGGCAATCAAAGATAAAGTATACCAAACTCGACCAACAATACCTGAGGATATGCAGTGGAGGATCCGAGCTGCTTGCAACGCTGTTAGTGACGCAACAATAACACTTGCACAACGAGCACACAGAGAACGACTGGAAATGTGCATAGAACAACAAGGAAATGTTTTTGAGCATTTGTTGTAAACAGTTCTTGTTGCTTGAGGTATCAAAGCACACTGTTCTGTATGTGTGAGAATGTATTTTATTATCACTGTTATATTTGTAAAATACATTTTAATTTGTCTTTTCAATTATGACATTTTCTTGAAGCGTTGCAGCACTAAACTTGAGTAATTTTTGCGAAAACTATTGGCTCTAGCACGTAAACGGTCACATTTAGGTAAACATTACCAACAACAAAAAGTCTTAAAATCACTTTTACTTTCTCCCCCTATACATAGTATATGGAGAAAGTATTGTTTTCGTAAAAATTTTCGAATTTGAGTTGTTAGTGGAAATATTCGTTTTGGTGCTCCCTGAACCCAAAAAAGTGTTTTGTACGTGATGTCTGTGTGTGTGTGTGTGTGTGTGTGTGTGTGTGTGTGTGTGTGTGTGTGTGTGTGTGTGTGTGTGTGTGTGTGTGTGTGTGTGTGTGTGTGTGTGTCCGTGTGTGTGTGTGTGTGTGTGTCCGTGTGTGTGTGTGTGTGTGTGTGTGTGTGTGTGTGTGTGTGTGTGTGTGTGTGTGTGTGTGTGTGTGTGTGTGTGTGTGTGTGTGTGTGTGTGTGTGTGTGTGTGTGTGTGTGTGTGTCTGTGTGGATATTTACAGAGCTAGAGCCCTAACCTATGGGCCGATTTTTATGAAATTTGGTATGTAGGTACTAATCCACGATATCTCCAGGCATTTTTTCATTTTTTCGATTTTTGATTTTTAAGGGTAATTATCCTCCAAAAACCGCCAAAAAACATGAAAAATCCAAATTTCTCAAAAACGGCTCTAACGATTTTGATTAAACTTTCGTGGTTTGTATAACTTTAGGTTTGCAACAAAATGACACCACCCGCATTTCTTGAAAAATTCGGGTTCCGAAATTACAGGACTTAAAACATCCAAAATTCAATTTTTTGGATTTTTTATAAAAAATCATAAATGTTAAAAAAGATTACTATTCACCATTAAAAAGAGCTCAAAAAACTAAATAAATTAGTATTTTAAATTACTATTCTACGATTGCTAGTTACGGAGAAAATTGAAATTTTCATTTAGCGGTAAACACAGTACGTTGTCCAATGTTATTCTTATGGGGAATACAAATATAACTATTTCTCTCTTATTTACTGATCAATTTCATTAAAATTTTATATGCAGGTCAAGTTAGCATTGACCAACAGATGATGTTCGAAATGTGTTGCTATTTAGCCCTGGGGGGGCAAGGGGGCATTTCCCCTCTCAAAACCACTGTGTGTAGCAACGGACTCTATAGTGCCCCCCAAAAAGGGATTTTGGTGGATATTTCTGAAAACAACTATTTTAGACAATTTTCTGTACATTTATCTATACTTCATATTCTATATTTAGTAAATAACAAATATTTTTGTCATTAAAGTTTGGCTAAAAGGGAGAAAGTATGTGTCAGTTTCCTGATACTGTTTATTTCTACCTAAAAACATCATGAAATATAGGGTGTTCCATAAGAAATATTAAAGTTGTCCGCCATATTTGAAAATGGCGGCCATATTTAATAAATTCAAATCCATCCCGAAAAATAACTTAAAAAATCAAGGGTGTCCCCCATAAGAACTTGGATGTCATATTTATAATTACAAAGTTAGCTATTGGTTCACATTGGCTGAGACACCCGGTATAGATCAATAGAAGAATCAGATATATAAATAAGCTTTTTTAAGGTTCCATTTTTTACTAATGGTCTAATCAATTATTCATTGAATGTAATCTAATCCAAATTATCCACAAGGATATTTTTAACGGACAGAAATTTGACGTATTTTCATTTTAGAAAAAGTACCTTAAGTAAATTAATGAATAAGGCCTAAATATTCATTTCTCACAAATCGTAATAAAAATAAATTTTAATGTCGTGGTGGTTGGAGAATATTTTTTAGATAAAACCACAGTACAAGAATAAAATAATAAAGGTATATTGACGATACTTTTATGGTCCAATGGGAAAGGTACAAATCAAAAGTTTCTAGAAGTCATAAACTAATCCATAATCACTGTAGATATCAAAGAAAGTCTTCCGTTGTAATATGAAATATGAATGAAAGTTTAGGTTAAAATTAACGCAACAAGTTTACTGTAAAAAACACATACATACAAGTTACACGTACCTAGGTACTAATTATCATCACCATCCAGCTCTAGAAGACGATTAATTAACACCTTAGTTAATTAATAATCTTAGAGCACTAAGTACTAATGATCCGAAATTTCTTGATGAAGAATTATAAAGCTTAAAAGTAGCATAAGTGTCGAGTTATTACAAATATATATTATGACATATTGTATTATGTAATAAAAAAAAGTATGTCTACGAAGATATAACGAAACATGAGCAAACAAGAAAATCTACGGAACAAGAAACAGAGACGACGGAAATATTACTGCATGTAAAAGGGTTTACAACAAACTATCAGAGCTTCTTGGCAAGCATAATATAAAAACTACCTTCAGCTACCTTGAACATACTAAACTAGGCTGTACACTATACTACCTAAAATTAAATTCTAAACACTACCCATAGATAACAAAGGCATTTAAAGAGGGCCATGAAATTGCAATGAAGTATATAACCGATCTATGAACAGGGGAAAGTATACAAATTAGAATTAAAGAACACGTAACGTGGCATAGAATAAATAGTACATAATATAACTTCAGCGGTAGCTGCAACAACACGCTGCAGCTTAGAATATGGAACATAGAGCTAATTTAAAGATAGGATGTTTGAACCCTGAACACTCCAACAGAGAAGGTGGATTTAAACTGACTTAAAAGGTCGCTTTCATTTTTAAAACAAAATCAATAAATTTTATTGTTTTTTTTATTGATTAAAAACAATGTTGCCTATTGGCAAGGTTAAGTATCATATCAGTTATGGCGGCAGTTCGTGAAATATGACAAAATACCTAAACACACGCGACTGTTACCCAGTATAATACTTCTTTACATATGAATATTGACAGGGATGAGAATATGAGGCTTATGGTTCCAAGCCACCCTTCTCCTACTTGCTGAGGAAACTGTCTACCATGTTCCAGTTCCGGTGACGGAGGTGGAGGCTCTGTTGGGAGCCACAGCCAAGCTTCCTTGCGACCTCTCACCTCCCACAGACGACAGAGTCTCCCTCATCATCTGGTACAAGAATGGGGCCAAGACACCTATATACAGGTAACAAACGGATCTTGAAGATTAACTAATTATTTCTGTATTAATGCATTATACATTTCTTTAATTCTCCATATTAACATTTAAAATCCATGCGTCATGACGTACTTTGAAAACGAATCGATGGCGATAGGGTAAAGCAAGTATTTCAGAAACTGATGATTTCGCACCAAATTATTTTAAGTTTCTGGTAATAGAATAATTTACATTACAACTTAAAACATGACTTTACAGTCCCTTAAGTGATACGAAAAGTATTCAAATTTTTAAATCCAATTACTTTAAAAAGCAATTATTACCAGGTCTGCCTTGTGTCAAGTCAAACAAAAATCTGTGTAAGGATAATTTAGGTATGGCACAATATGCGCATATTCATTACATTAAGGACATTTGGGACCGGAGGCTGTGGCAAGACAGGCTCAAGTTAATACCACGTGTCCGGTACTAGGCAGAGTTTAATGACCTTACGAATTTCTAAGAGTGGTTTAGTAAATAGTTTACCAAGCAAAGTTGTATCCATCGAATTAGTTGCTCAGCATGGCCTTTAGTGGAGTGATAACAGTTTGTGGGCAAATTGGATAAGTTAATAATCTTGATGTATTACTATATAAAACCAATAAAAGTTGAAAAATTACAAAAAAGTTGAAAGTTTAAAAACATGACAACATATAAAATAATATAAACATATAACATGATTTACAATATTTTCCTACACTTGGGTCTTGTTTATTTTTAATATAGCTTACTTCATACAATACCGTGCTAGTAAACAATGGGTTGGAAAAAATATTACTAATAGGGCCTTTTAGTTGCTTCTTAACTTATCATGAATCTTTTAAATCTTATATCACGCAATGCTAAATGAATAAAACAGTTTGTGTTCACCTAAACCAACTGTGACCTGTGTGAGGATAATTAGCTGTTCTCGAGAACAAATTAGTTACTTGACAGCTACATTAATAAAACATTTGACTTAATTAAATGTTTTTGTTTATATAAGTACCTTTTTGACATTTTTAGTTAAGTGCGATATTTGTTAAGCATTTGAAGAGAATAAAAATGATATCATCGTTCATAATAATTCGATGATACGTAAAACAAACTTGGTTCTGTCACTGGTTGCCCTATACGCCTCCCTTGGATACCAATTTTCTTTTGATTTTAGCACAAACTGAATTTTGTAGTGCTTTTTATTTGTTTAGATTAAAAATTGTTTTATGTTTTCAACCTAATTAAGAATAAAATCGCCCTAAAAATATATTTTTAACAGTTTTAATATACAGTATAGTTCGTGGTACGATTCACTAATTATTGAAATGTTTATAGGAAAATATATTCATTAATAAATAAGAATTAGTCATTATTATTTATCACTAAATAATTCCTTTACAGCCTGGATGTTCGGGAACGGGGCTTAGGCCAAGGAAAAGAGATAAAGCAGACGGAGGGTCCGATATCCTATTCCACCAACTTCCCCCAGAGTGCATTGATGCTAGAAGGCGTCCGGGACCAAGACCGGGGGCTTTACAAGTGTCGCGTGGACTTCAAGCATTCCCCGACCAGAAACGCTCAAGTCAACCTCAGCGTTATTGGTACGTAAATGAAGGTCAAATAATATATTTTAACATCGATAAAATAGGTTTTAGCGAATTTCCCCTATAGGGAAGAAGCTATTACCGTAGGGGCCATGGTAAGACTTAAGCCTGAGACCATGATAACTTTTCATTTTGAGGTCCCCAGATGCCAAAAACACCATTCGTTCAAATTTGTATATATGTATATATAAATATATATATATATATATTTATATTTATATATATATATAT
This sequence comes from Allygus modestus, assembly GCA_963675035.1. Taxonomy (NCBI): domain Eukaryota; kingdom Metazoa; phylum Arthropoda; class Insecta; order Hemiptera; family Cicadellidae; genus Allygus; species Allygus modestus. Next base: position 384,151,635 of record OY776111.1, on the reverse strand, counting down.
GTGTCCGTAAGCACGATAACCCTCGTAAAAAAGGTCCGATCTTAATGAAATTTGGTACAAATGTGTAAAGTACCATTTATTTGAACGAGTTCGAAAACCAGATGAATCGCACCATGCGAAGGGGGGTTTTGGGGGGTTTTGTACCCCAAAAATGTGTTTTTTGGGGTTTTCACATGTAAATTTTATTTAAATAAAATTTTAATTTATACCATTGAATTCAACTTAAAAAAACAAACAATTTGGTATTTTTATCATTCCTCTACGTCAATTGGTTACCGATATATCGAAAGTGCTAAAGACAGTACGTTGTCTAATGTTATTCTTATGGAGGAAAAGAAAGAGTTTATATCTCGCTTATTTATGAACTTATAATGACGAAACTTGGTATACGGTTTCATCTGGTTGGGTTCTATTGTTATTTGCTCAAAAAAATTGTGTTGCCAAAGGCTCCCGTAGCAGCAAACCTGCATACTCAGCCCCATGTTATTCTTATGGAGATTAATTAAGTGCTATGTCTCCCTTAATTATGAACATAAATGAATAAAAACTGGTATACGACTTCACCTAGTTGAGTTATATTGATATTAGCATAAAACCCCATTTTTTGTGTTCCTTGTTGCAGCAAACCTGCGTACTCAGCCCCAATGTTATTCTTATGGAGAATAATTAAAATTGTATATATCGTTTATTTGTGAATATATTTTTATGAAACTTGGTAAGTGGCTTTTGTAGTATTAAGACATTTATATCTCCACTGGAAATTCGCTGAGTATGTAGGTTTGCTGCGACGGGGGTATTTACATTTACATTTATTTGATTGATTGTTCAAAGCCTTATTTTCAGATTTAGAAAACGTTGAGTTTCAAAAGTTAGAGAAATTTGAAAACAGTGTAATGAATGACTACACCTTACCAAAGCATCAAGTCATATTATAAGATTGCCAACCACTTAAGCCTTTTTACGACTGGTCGTAATACAAAAATAACCTTCTAACATCTTTGTTTTAGCGAATTTCCCCTATAGGGAAGGAGATATTACCGTAGGTCTCATGGTAAGACTTAAGCCCGATACCATAATAACTTTTCATTTTGAGGTCCCCAGATGCAAAAAACACCATTCGTTCAGATTGTTTTATATATATATATATATATATGTGTGTGTGTGTGTGTGTGTGTGTGCACGATAACTCTCGGAAAAAAGGTCCAATCTTAATGAAATTTGGTACAAATGTGTAAAGTACCATTTATTTGAACGATTTCGAAAACCAGATGAATCGCACCATCCGAAGGGGGGTTTATGGGGGGTTTTGTACCCCAAAAATGTGTTTTTTGTGTTTTCACATGTAGTTTTAATACGAATCAAATTTTAATTTATACCATTGAATTCAGCTTAAAAAACTGACAGTTTAGTATTTTGATCATTGCTCTACGTCAATTGGTTACCGATATATTGAAAGTGCTAGACTCAGTACTTGTCTAATGTTATTCTTATAGAGAAAAAGAAAAATTGTATATCTCGCTTATTTATGAACATAAACTGGCGAAATTTGGTATATGGCTTGATCTGGTTGTGGTTTATTGTTGATTGCACAAACAAATTTTTTTTCGCCTATGGTTCCTGTAGCAGCAAACCTAGGAACTTGGTCGCCATGTTATTCTTATGGAAAATACTTAAAATGTTATATATCGCTTATTTATGAATGTATATGGATGAAACTTGGTATGTGACTTCACTAAGATGAGTTCTATTTATATTTGCATAAAAACCCATTATTTTGTGTGCCTTGTTGCAGCAAACCTGCGTACTCATCCTGAATGTTATTCTTATGGAGAATAATTAATATTTTAAATATAGCTTGTTTGTGAATACATTTCTTATTAATCCTGTTAAGTGTTTTAATGTGTTATGTTATATATTCATTGGAAATTCGCTGAGTATGCAGGTTTGCTGCGACGGGGGTATTTGTATTTTTAACAATTACCACACTTGATACTTGCTTCTAAGACTTAACTACGTTCACAGAATCAGTGAAATTAAAGTGGTCCTCCACGCTGTGAAGGAAAAAACGTGCAACGGAAATCTTACAACTTATGCAGTAAGGTTAATATAATGTACCAACAAGGCAATACAAATACTAAATTAACTTATTTTTTACGAACTTTCTTTTGTTTAATATTCCGTGGTAGAAAGTAAAATTTAAACACTGAAATTTCTAGTCGCTGGCTAAGTGCTCATTTCCATAATATTGAGGTTCGGGGTAAGACGCAGACCCAATATTTTACCCTGAAAAGAATCTAGGTCTTGATCAAAGCCTATAACTCCTCCAAGAGCTGAGATTTCGATAAATTTTAGTTTCCCTCCATCCTTTTCTAACTTTTTTTCAACATTTTGTAGTTTTATGCTGATACTTACAGCTTTAATATAATATTTTTTCACTTTTACATAGTATAGATATGTCAATGCTTGTGTTTCATTTTAAAATTGTAACGTAATTTAAGTAATGGGTTAGATATATTCACAGTGATATAGAGTCTTTATATTAACTGGTGAACTCTATTATATATATTTATAATATTTAAGATTCTAAAAAAAACATATTCGCTGGCCACACAGTTCCTCCAAGAAGTGTGACACTGGCGGACTCTGGCGGCGTGACGTTGCACCAGTCCACCCTCGGACCCGTGGCTGAGGGTTCCTCCCTAGAGGTCGCCTGCATCGCTGTTGGAGGTAAGTTTGAACCAATAAACACATCAAGTTCATTGTCCAATATTAAAGAATAAAATACAATCCCCGGGACACTTTTTTATTCCAGGGCACCTGACTTATTGATTTAAAAAAATAAATTCATAGTTTCTATACAAACAAACACATACATGGACCCTAAACTATAGATAAGTAGAAAATATCAATTTGAAATATGCTACGACCAAATTTGTAATGTATGACTTGATTTCACGAGTTTATAATGAGACACGTAAAACCCACAACCAAGAGGGATACATAGGAGTGGATTGCTTGGTTACTTAGGGTAAACATAACTTTGTGAATCTGGTTTATAGAAATACACCTTAAACGTTACAAGTTTATGGACGGTTTAGCCCCCCTTAATAGATAGAAAGGTAAAAATACTAGGAGTGATCCACTAAAAAACTGCAACTTTGTATTAGACACTAGCAATCTAATAGTAGTCACAATATACGGCAACTATTCTACTTACCAGATCAGCCACCAATCGGCTAGTAATTATCCAAAGCTGGCAATACATGTTTATATATTTTTAGTTATAATTTACTTTAAATAATGTGACCTGTGACAGCCACAGTGTTACTAGACCGTATGTAAAGTGCAGTATTTTTTAATGTAGCTTTAATAACAGTTTAAGAACTGCTTAACTATTCTAGGACAAAATCGGGTTAATGTTTAGAACCTTTTTACGTGAAAACCTTGTCAGTAACAGAACAATTTTGACTAAAATATATACGTTATCATACTGACAATAACCATTGTTAGCAGTATTTATATTTATCCCAAAAGGCTGGCCGAGTCCACGGCTGACGTGGTGGCAGGACAACGATATGATAGACGACTCTATGGATCAGCCACAGCCTGGGCGAGCCAGCAACACCTTGACCATCAACCCCGTGACTCGAGGCCACTTGGACTCCAAACTGGAGTGTCGGGCAGCCAACAGCCCCTTGCTGGACCCCATCGTCGTCCTCCTCACCCTCGATATCCTGTGTGAGTTATACTAATATATTTTAATACGGGTGTGTCACAGGGGTCTGTTCTTGAACCATTTATAATTTGACTGACCTATTCGCATGTTCCGATCTGAAAATTTACTACCACTTCTCGTTCAACAGTTTGAAAATTGCATCTCAGACAAATTTATTCTATATCGACTTCATCACTCACTGGTCAAATCTCAATAGCCTTAAACCAAACGTGAACAAAACACAGGCAATTGTTTTGAAATCCGATGACAATTTTACTTAATCACTTGAAGGTTAGGTTATCGATTCGAATTTTACCTTAACTATTTAAAACTAAAACATATCCCTTTGATCGTGTTATTGTTTTAAGGAGGCGATGTATTTAAATTGCTTTGAAAATGTTACTGCCCCCAAAAATGAGGTATTAGGGAGAATCCAAAATCTTTAAGTAGGAACCCCTTTTAACACATTAGTGTGCATAGAGTTCATGAACTCCAAGCTGGCCTTGCAAGCGTTTCGTGTAGAGTTTTTGAGCACCGTAGCCAAATGTTGCTTTCAAAGGATTACTGTGCCTCAGCAAATGCAGCTGTATAAATGAAACTTCATCACGAGTTTGTCTACTCCCGTGAATAGTATGTTTCAGTCGAGTGGGATGTGGGGCCTCTTGTGTCGCGGCAGGTGCCTACCACGATTGCTTCGATTCAAAACTGCGGGTAGGGTTCCTGAACCCCCATACATTTTAATGACACTAATTACACATAAGACAAATTTGAGCAATGTTTTTGACACATACGCTTTTTATACATGTACAACCCATGTTTTCAGCTCCTGGAGGATCAACTTAACATTTTCGGAACTTGTTAAGTGACACAACGTGTAAAATACACATAACAAGTAGGTGTTATGTTATATTATGTTATATTTACAAATAGAGGTCGCTATCTCTTTCCTAAGTGAAAAATTACATTCGACACAACCGCCATTTTGGTAGTGAAACTTTTTTTAGATCAATTAAAAATGGTTTATATTTTAAATCTGTAAATTTCGTCAAAAATTTCCCATTTTTGGGGGCACATCAAATGTTTTGAAACGTTAAATAATGTTTTGCTTTAAATAGACCACTACCCAAAGGATTTATTTTTACTTACGTCGTTAAGGGAAATATACTAAACAAACCTGTACTCAGGTTTTAAATTTGATGTTGATTGGCAGCCATATTTTAAGGAAGAATTTGGATCTATAATACCATTCTATTTTCAACATTCACCTATTTCTTTAGGGGTTTTTTTAACAATGGATCACTTTTTAATTTTGTGTTGTCCCAAAAATCTTTAGTTTTTAGGAAACGTTTAATATTTTCAATTACTTACAATACTATCGATTCATTAATTAAATTATTGTTACGTTTATTGGAACCTCAAGATTAACTTGTAATCAGGTTAATATTTCGGCGACTTATTACGAGTTTAGAGTATTACAGTTTAGAGTATTGATTAAAATGTTCGAAATCAATTAATAAACCCATCTACCGTCGATCAATCAGTATATTTAACTTGCCTTATTTCATTATTTACTGTGAGACCGTAATATTTGTTTCAATTGTTCGGGTTCTTTGAATATCCGAAGGTAAGGTTACAATATTTCTTAACCCACTAACAATAATAATCAATGGTTTTAATACTCTTGTGGATTTAAATATATATTTTTGCAAACGAATATGTCAATATAAGAGAAATTTGCATTAGGTTAAAAAGTAGTCTAATTTGGTTAAGACCTTAAACCTTAAATACGTTCCAAATGATAGCAAGATGTTTTATTGGTAAAAATAAGTTAAATAGCCTCCTACAAACATAACATAATGTTTCTTTTTCCGTCGGTCTTTATGTTTTTTTTTTCCTATTTTATAAATACATCGCATTTTAGGAATTACTTGATATTTTAAACTTGAAACCCGGCACATGTCTTATAAATTGTTAAAGGACAAATTGGCATAAATGCTTGGTTTTCTAATTATTCATTAAAAACTTCTGTAGTTAAAAATAAAAAAAAACCTTAGAATAGAAACAAAAAGGTCAGAACAAATGTTCCATTTCATAACGTAAGTGTTTGTACAACTATTTTAAATCTCCTTTAATCCTTAACTGAGTTACTGTAGTTTTGAAATACAGCATACTAACTTTGTGACAAAACAAATTGAAAGATTAAGTTTTTAAAAATCCATAATTCAGTCATGGGTTGAGAGACCTTCAAAATCTTGATTACACAATTTACGTCATTGAACATAATATTTCGCTGGCAAATTAGTTTGTTGTAAATAGCTGATTTTTAAATATTCACTTCCCAAATTTAAAATTACCGTTATTCTGAAACTGTAAAAGATATAAATGAAAACTTCCATTCACAATGATCTTAAAATATTAAATACCCCCATCATAGCAAACCTGCGTACTCAGCGAATTTCCAATGCATAACATAAAGCCGCATACCAAGTTTTATAAAAATATATTAACATATAAGCGATTTTAATTATTCTCCATAAGAATAACATTGGTGATGAGTACATAAGTTGCTGAAACAAGGAACACAAACAATTAGTTTTTATGCAAATATAAATAGAATTTAACTATGCGAAGCCACATACCATGTTCCATCAATATTCAATCATAAATAAGCACTATATAACATTTTAATTATTCTCCATAAGAATAACATGGGGCTGAGTAAGCAGGTTTGCTGCAACAAGGAACGAAACCTTTTTTTTATGCAAATATCAATCAAGAAGGTGAAGCCACATACCAAGTTTTATTAATCTATGTTCATAATTAAGGGAGTCATTACATTTTACTTATTTTCCATAAGAATAACATGGGGGCTGAGTACGCAGGTTTGCTGCTACGTGGTTAATAAAAAAAATAAATGTGAAGTTTTCAGTAAAATTAGCTGAGGAAAATCCAAAAACCTTTTTCCCACAAGATTAACATGGGAGATTTGATAGACGCGTTTTTTTTTACTTTCCTCTACAACTACTTAACCTAGGTTAATAATTCAGAGTACTAAATTATTTGTTTTTTAAGCTCTATAAAATGGCTATTACCAAAATTGAGTGTGTTTCAAATTTTAGCAAAGTTTAGGAACCACGTGAGGTGTAGCCTTTCAATCTGTCTCATGACTTTTAGCGAATTTACCCTATAGGGAAGAAACTATTACCATAGGTGGCATGGTAAGACTTAAGACCGAGACCATGATAACTTTTTGTTTTGAGGTCCCCATATGCTAAAAACACTATTTGTTCAAATTTATATATATATAGGGGGAAAAATTCAAAAACTGATTTTTATAAAATTTTAAACCCCCATAAAACTCCCTTCTCAAAGTCCGATCGATCTGGTTTACGAACTTAAAGTCATAAATGTAACTCTACACATGTGTGTTAAATGTCATCAAAATCAGGCGTTTCTTTCAAAAGTTATCGCGGTAACGGACACTTATATATATGACATACATATGATATATTATATATATGATATATATATATATATATATATATATAAGTGTCCGTTACCGCGATAACTTTTGAAAGAAACGCCTGATTTTGATGACATTTAACACACATGTGTAGAGTTACATTTATGACTTTAAGTTCGTAAACCAGATCGATCGGACTTTGAGAAGGGAGTTTTATGGGGGTTTTAAATTTTATAAAAATCAGTTTTTGAATTTTTCCCCCTATATATATATAAATTTGAACAAATAGTGTTTTTAGCATATGGGGACCTCAAAACAAAAAGTTATCATGGTCTCGGTCTTAAGTCTTACCATGCCACCTATGGTAATAGTTTCTTCCCTATAGGGTAAATTCGCTAAAAGTCATGAGACAGATTGAAAGGCTACACCTCACGTGGTTCCTAAACTTTACTGTCGGTCATATCCATATGTATAATGTATTAAGTACAATAGACTGACGGACGGAAAACAAAACACTTTTTTACCTATTTGTAAACGTAGTTCTTTTTATTTAACTTGACTTATAACACCTTATGCAACATTGTAACTCATTTAAAGGATACCCTGAATAACAAGTGTTAAAAGTAAGCTTGTAGTTTTGAGATCACATAAAGGTTAATATGAAATATATTCCTTATATCGTTAGAAATACACCATGTATTGCATACTGACTTTAATACAATATTCTTGCATTCGGTGCGATTGCTATTTCAACACTTAGCTTCCATGTCACTAGGAAGAAGAAAGAACAAGTTTTAAAAAAATTATGTAATGCAACTTCCTAAAAGTTAAAATTGCCAAGTCTCAATGTTTTTGTTTTCATTAATCGGTTCATTAGTTCTAATTTTTCTAAACAGGGGCAGATTTAAGCATGGGCTACATAGGCGTGCCTCTAGGGGCCCGCACCACACAAAAACCATATACAAAAGCTTCAAATAATCAGAAAAAGGCCACGAACCTGGGGGAAAGAGCCCACACCACTGGTTGCGCCTAAGGGCCTACAGCTCCTAAATCGAACCATATTTCTAAGTGTATTAAAGGTACTCCAAAATTTTGTTTGAATGTTGATTGTTCTCCCGCCCCAGTGACTCCAGTGGAGGTGCGGTTGGTGGGCGAGAACAGGCCCCTCAGTGCGGGCTCCACGTACGAGGTGGCGTGCAGGAGTGTAGGTTCCAAGCCGCCCCCTAGCATTACCTGGTGGCGCTCCGGAAAACTACTGCAGGCCTCCGGCCGATTCGAGGTCAGTAAAACTTTTTTCTTATATTAGTTCACAATAGTAGGCTTTATTATGTGGTATAAATGGTTTTTACTGTCGTTGATTTTAATATTAATATAAAACAGTATTTAGTATTTAGTACCAAACAATAATATCCATTCAAAATACTTAAACACTGTTTCCTTAATTACCATTTCTTTTTTAAATGCTTGTAATTTTGTTATTAAAGCATTGCAATTAAAGGATTAGGTACCATGTATTAAATCATGTTTGAAATTTGAGGGTGTTTCAACATATTACGTACAAATTAATCTGCACACAATATGGCACTGGAAATTTTAAAAGTGCTATATTAATTCATGGCTTAGAAATATAAACGGAAACCTCCTCATTATTTGTAATACGTAAACCTAAGCGATCTTAACCAAATCGTAGCGTTTGCCCTACATTTTAGTGTACATAATCCTAAATCCTTTAATCATATGTACAAATGTATACATGTATATATATACAATATTATAATTAATATTATGATATAAATATTATACGTATATATATATATATATATATATTATCCTTAAAACTAATGTATAATATTAACTTAAAGTAATGCGTAAATATACTCTTAGCAATATAAGTTACACTATGTTTATATATGAACTAGTAGCTTCTAAAGGCTTGAGCCTCTTACCTACTTTGTAAGGTTTTCTGCTTCGACGATAGTAAATCCGATAGTAAATCGATGTAAATCAATCCTGATGGTTACATTTCGCACATATTACAGAAATAATTAATTACAGCTGATCTTTAGTTTATGTTATGTCATTTTCTTTGCACTTTATTAACATTAGAGGAAACAAATAAGGATAAAAACGGGCTTCGTTTAGTTCTTTCCCATCTGGTTTCCTATGAACATTTTAACTTTCAGCCTCTTATGTTATACGATAGCTTAAAATCCTCCGAAAACACACAAATTTTTCTTTTTTCGAATTTATATGTTAAAATTTTGTAAAATGTTTGAGGACATATATTCCTTTTCAATTTATTATATTAATAGTACAAAAATATGGACTGTTGCACCTGTTTTAGACCACCGAGGATGGCAACGTGACTACCAGCACCATCTCGTTGACGGCCAGCATGGAGGACAACGGCCACACGCTCTCCTGCCGCGCCGTCAACCCCCACATACCCGCAAGCGCCCTCGAGGACTCCTGGACTCTCAACACACACTGTAAGCAGCCTCAGACCGTCCATCAACATCAAACCGTTATACATGACATGAAAATACAAATTATTCATCGTATAAAATAAAAGTATCAATTTTCTGTATTATTTTATTATTGTTTATTTTCATTAGTAAAATTAATAGAAATAAAATGCAATAAACATTAACGCGCTACGATCTAAGGGATTTAAAAATTAATTAGCTTGCAGAGGTAAATCGCTGTATTTTTATCAACCATGCCGTAACCAAAGTGGTTGAGCAAATAAATAATGTTGGATTGTAAAAATTAAAAAAAATACATCATTAAATAGAAACCTTGTATAAGGAATCAACTAAATTATAACCGCATTATTCGTAGTATTAATTAGATACATGTCTAAATTTAGTTTACATATTTCAAATGTATACGACTAAATTGCCAAGGAATGTTTAAGAAGTTGTAATCCTATTTGATGTAGACCTTGCTCCCACACACCCATACTTGAAAGGTCTTGATAAGGAAGTCTGAGGAATAATATTGGATTGTCAATAAGGAACTATACCAAAAAAGAACCGGACTAAAATAAATGTAACATCTAAGTACTTATATTACAGTATATTGTTTAACTGTGTTATTTGTGATGATTATTAATTTAAATCAGGCGAGCGAGCAGAGCTTATAGGCCTGCTTTGTTTATATTGAGTACAGATTACATAAGGAGGGATGGAGACTATAATATGTCTGCCGTATAGACAGGCCCGTGGCTAGAGTGGATGTGGGAAGCAGCCTCAACACAAGCAGTCTGCGGGAAGGGATGGATGTCTACCTCGAGTGTAGCGTGGACGCCAACCCTCACCCCTCCAGGATACAATGGACCCACAACGTAAGACCCTAAGTCGCTTATATTCTGATAGAAAAGATACAATGTATGGTTACGAGCCGTTAATAAATAATAAGAAATATGCTTTGATTAAAATATATCAATACAACACTAACACGGTATTTGGGTAGAATTATCGATAACAATGTATATTGAATTATAAAAAAAAAATGCTAATATAAAGTACTAAGATAATGATTGTTTGTTTGTTTGTAATTGATTGTTTTTCAAAATGTGTGTAGGGTTGTGCAATTAAATATATGATACATACGTTTCAAACGATTGTCTCCAATGCAAATATGTAGTAAATTTCATGGTGTGTATGAATATAGTTAAGGTAAACAATTGTTCAATTACATTTTAAGCGTAGATTTCATTATTGTTTCGCTTTGTATATCATCCACTAGATAAACTCTGAGAAGATTGTCTACTTGTTCTTAACCCTTGTCTGAAATTAGACTTTCATGTTTCTAAGCACATTCGTACTTCATATAATTTCATGGATGCTCTCAGTAACTTGTAAATAGAGAAAAAGGTACTGTGAAATGTCGATCAGAATCAGATATTTCTAATTGTATTTTCTGCAAATTTAATAAATACTCAAATTAATAAATGTCAACTATCTTATAACAGTCTAACTGATGGTGCAATGATTTCAGAGCAAACCGGTTACGAATAACGCCAGTGCGGGTTTGCTCATCACCAACCACACATTAGTCCTCCAGGCTGTTAAAAGGGAGAGTTCTGGAGCTTATACGTGCATAGCCACAAACTCCGAGGGGGAAACTGAGAGCCAACCGTATTCTCTCAACGTCAAGTGTGAGTATCCAAAGTAAACGATTTAAATCAGATACATAATACTTGGTAGTTACTTTAAACGAAAACAGTAACCAATATGTATGAAACATTGTTAGCGGGTAATTTCTCCAGTAATGTCAGGTAAAATAAAAACTTTGTCACATCAGGAAACATTGTTTGAATACATATTCAGTCGGTTTGCAACAAGAAAATCATTGCAAGATTAATAAAAACCGAACCAAATAGATAGTGACGGTGGTGAACTGAACAAGAGAGCTAGCGATGTTGGCGAACCAAACCATAGAGTAAGAGTGCCACGAGTGGCAGGAGCCGTCGGCCTTTGGGGTTGAACTTTGAACTGTAGTGAGAGAGAGAAAGTGCATCGCTCTCTTGGAGCTGGAATTCCCAGTCACACCTGAAACCAGCTCCACCCCCACCTGCTCAATTGTCTCTGTAGGTGGCAACTTCAGTTCCTTGCGAACAAGTTTTTTTCAAAAACTGGACTCGTTATAAGTGATCGCTGAACCCGTTTAAATTCTGAAAAAGTTGAAAAACTAGTTTATTAAAATGATAACGGTCCAGTAGTATTGAATTGATTTTGTTTGTGTAAATATTTGCAGCTTTTTCCTTTAAACGTCTAATAATATGTTTTCTTTATGTTTATAATAAAAAGCTATACTATTTTATATATGTAACTTTAAAAGAAAACTTCAACTGTCTTAATGTGATTTTCATTAATTCTAGGAGGAAAGTAACTCTGCAGTAAAAACATATCTTAAGCGGTTCGTAAATTATGAGTTTTTTTTGTAAAAATCACATACAGACTGACAGACGGAAAATAAAGCTAGATAGGCTATATACTTATGAGACATTTTTGTTTGTTTTCCTCAGGAGCAATATCCCAAAGTTTGTTGGTGTATTTCAGATGCACCCTGTATTGATAATTGGTTAGCAATTATTTAAAAAAAATTTTATTTTTTATTCTGGATCCGAAAAAGTTACTAACACTGTATTTCCGAAAACCTTTTAACTATACATTCGTCGTAAATTTAGCTAAACTTTGAGTTATTTATACCAGTTATATGTTGTACTTGCATTTGTAATTAAATTAAATAGTATTAAGAAATAAAAAATTGTATTCAATGATTACAACTTACTTCGGCGATTTTATTTTCCCCCTATACATAAAAGATGGTATACGGGTAAAGTATAGTTTCACAAAAATTTCGAATTTGAGTTGTTGGTGGAAATATCGGTTTTGATTCGCCCTGAACCCAAACATTTGATTTTGTCGGTAATGGACCTAGAGGCCCAACCACTTGTCCAGTTTCAGAAAAAAAATCAGTTTGTGCGTACTAATCAATCCATGGTGTATGCAGATCTGGTGTTATTTTTTTGAAGTGTCATAACTTACTCCCCAAAAAAACATAAAAACAAGATAAATCTTGATTAATTAAATAACGGTTCAAATGGTGTTGGCTAACATTTGGTAACTCTTATTAATTTAGGTCTCTAAACTAACTGATGCCATCCACATTTCTAGAATCATTTTTAACCATCAACAATAAGGCTTAAAAGGTTCCAAAATTAAGATGTTTTTGTTTTGGATTTTGGACGAAACCATTACTCCTAATGACATGTATTTAACCACCATTAACACAACTCATAAAAACCAAACTTATTAGTATATATAATTAATTATCTACAACTGTTATTTGCGGTGAAAAGTAAAATGTTTATATTAACGGTATATTATAACGCCATCCAATGCTGTTCTTATGGAGAATCAATACATTATAATTACTCTCTAATTTACGGATAAATTCCATTGAAACTTGTCATGTAGGTTAAGCTAACATTGTCCAAAGCGAGATATTTGGAATATATTATCCTGGTGAGAAGAGTGGGGTATTTCATCTCTTGAGCTACTTAAATGTGGTTACACATTACATGTAACGAATGACACTGTAAAACATCTAATAAGGCAATTTTAGTGAAAATTCCTGAAAAAAGGTTTACTGTAAGGTTTAAAACGTAGGCTATAGTTATTTTTACTGTACATAAAGTAAATATAAAGGGATGTATTGATTAATATAAGGAGAAAGTATCTTTCGGTTCTTATTTACCGATTATATTAGGTTTAATAAAAAAGTATTATGTGTTGAAATCAAATATCGAAAGAAAAATAACTCGACGACAGTAGTGAGTGATGAGGGAGAAGTGTTGACTTAACCTCCACTGTGCAAACTAAGCCCTCCCTAAGCTTTGTGTTGAAGGAACAAAATAATGAAATACCTTAATCTATCTTAGTATTTTCTTATTGAAGTTTTATTAAATCATTGAATAAATAATTAAATTTAAACAGGTATTTTTGATAGTTATTAATTCAATTAAAAGTCTTTGGACTTTAGAAGCTACAAAAAGAACTCAAAATTATATAAAAAAACTATATTTGGTACTTTAAATTTATTCAAAAATATTATTAACTATCCAATATTCTAGTTAAAAAATCCTAAACTGAAAATTCTCCACAAGTGATTTTAAAAAAATATCAAATATCTACAGAGTAAATGGTTCTAGAACCTAAGAGTCCAGGTAAAAGCAGTTAAAAATGTTATTTCGGGAGTTGAACAATTCCAAAACACCTAATCTCAATACGCTACACAATCTTTAAAATAATGAATTCTTAATATCAAATGTCCTTTAAAGTTATTTTTAGTATTTGGTTGTTATAAGGACTACACAACTTGTCATTTATTTGCCAAGTGTTGTTTCATCAATGTGTATATGATTTTAATTGTAGCTTCGGTGGCGATCCGAAACATAGAGCTAGAGTCGGTAGCAAACCGAACCAGAGAGCTAGAGTCGGTAACGAACCGAACCATAAAGCTAGTGACGGTGGCGAACCGAATCAGAAAGCTAGAGTCGGCAACGAACCGAACCATAGAGCTAGTGACAGTGGCGAAACAAACCAAAGAGCTAGTGACGGTGGTGAACCGAACCAGAGAGCTAGCGACAGTAGCGAACCGAACCAGAGAGCTAGCGACGGTGCCGAACCGAACCATAGATCTAGCGACGGTGGCAAACCGAACCAGAAAGCTAGAGTCAGCAACGAACCGAACCATAGAGCTAGTGACAGTGGCGAACCAAACCAGAGAGCTAGTGACGGTGGCGGACCGATCCAGAATGCTAGAGTCAGCAACAAACCGAACCATAGAGCTAGTGACAGTGGCGAACCGAATCAGAGAGCTAGTAACGGTGGCGAACCGAACTAGAGAGCTAGCGACGGTGGCGAACCGAACCAGAGAGCTAGCGACAGTAGCGAACCGAACCAGAGATCTAGCGACGGTGGCAAGCCGAACTATGAAATTAGCGATGGTGGTGAACCGAACCATAGAGCTAGTGACAGTGGAAAACCGAACCACAGAGCTAGTGATGGTGGCGAACTAGACATGTGCCATACTAGCTCCGATTAGAGAGCAGCTCCGGTTGGAGCAGCTCAGTGAAAAGAGCAGGTTAAAGTAGCAGCTCCAGCCATAGCAGTTGCTCCGACTGAGCAAGTGAGCAGAGATATCTGTTGAACAGTCCAATGTCTGAATTGCGGAACGCCGAACATTCACACTGCTCCTTAAATTGGCCGCACTCTTGAAACGGTTAAGTTTAGAAAACAAAACTTACTAGTCCTTCAATACCCGTTGTCCTTCAATATATTCGTTGTAAGTTTAAGCGGTTCGTAAATTATGAATCTTTTGTAAAAATCACATACAGACTAACAGACGGAAAACTAAGCTAGATAGGTTATATACTTACATGAAATTCTTTGTTTGTTTTAACCTCAGGAACAATATCCCAAAGTTTGTCGATGTATTTCAGATACACCTTGTATAATTCATTATTATTATTAATAAATAAAATAAAAATATGGTAAGTTCATGCTGACTCCTTAATATTTTACATTATACTGTCTATTTAAAAGCAAACCTTGTTTATTGTATTTTCTGAGACGGGTTTTACACCCATGATTAAAGGTAGATATTATGGGCAAGGAATTTATTTTAGAAACGATTTCGTGAGGCAAAATCAAATATCGTTTAAAATACAAAACATTCACAATTACTGCCAAAGGGTAGACATTTGTTGGGTGTTGTCTGATTCAGTATTGTTCATTTTGGTCAGAGAAAAACGCTGATAAAATTAATTTTTTCCGTATAAATCTTTCCATTGTAAAGAATAATACAATATATTACAAAAGGTGAATTTACTATATTATGATTCTTCCAAATAATTCAGATGATTTGGTTTGTGATTATTTTCTCTTACTTTAATTATCTTCCTCTGGTGTGATGACTGATTTTAAATGTTGTTTTAAAATTTAAACGTTTTTCAACTCAAAGAGATTAATCTGTTATTTTTAGTCATTATGTTCTTGAAAAAACTTATATTGGTAACAATAGCACAAACTAAAATATTTTAGATGTAATTTTGCCACTAGTTTTATTCATAGATAGTAATTATATAGTGCTTAAGAGAGTATTCTATTCCTAAATAATTTAAAGCGGTATTAACTACATTTGATATATACAACATCTTGTATAACAATGGTTCTAAATTTCCAGAACACAAAGTTATTAAAATATACAGGAATCGTGAAGAATTACTTATAACCATGAAATATTAATGCCGCTGTTCAATAACATCTTAATTAAAAGCCAATAAATTAATCGTTTGTAACTTCGTAGGTACATAGTGAAATTTCATCCATTACCATGAAATGTTAATGACGTTGCTCAATCATAACTTCCTAATTATAAACCAATCAGTTAATGTTCTTTAACTTCGTAGATATACAGTGAAAGGAAAAATAGGCTACTACTCATATCAGTGTACATGAAATAGAGATTTAAAAATTTGCGTATTTAATTATATGAATTTAAAAATAAATATTATTATAACTGTCGATTTATTGTTTGCATAAATTTTACAACTATTCAGTCCAACCCTGATTTAAATTTCCATTCCGTAATAAAGAATTAAATTACGAATTCTCATTTTGTAATCATCTCTTGCTAGTGAGATACTCTAAAAGGAAAGAAGATCCCATTGAATAATGTAGGGCCCTGGCAATACATCTGTAATTCCACAGCCCGCAGAGACATTCTTTTTAAGGGTTCTTGTACCTCTGTAATAAGTACCTTACACTTCTTGAGCGTCTTATATATTTAACCATGTTTGTATTATACACACATTTTATGTATTACAAAACATATTTAATCGATTTGAATATAGATAATATACTGTGAACTTCGTCGTAATTTTATATTTACTTTTGGATAAAGTACAATACATTTTAAAAGCATATAAAGATATTGTGTTGATTTAAACATTTACCATTTATTCTAAATTAAACTAGAAATCCTATCATAATATCACATAGAGTATTATTTTAATAATATAGATCCTATAGTATTTTATCTCACACAATTAATATGCTTGAGTTTTAATTTAATATCCTTAATTAAATGGCTAAAGCAAAGATAATTGAATGAAGAATTAGCAATTATAAATACAAGCTAGAGCGGTGTAAGGCTATACCAGTATTATACAACCATAATTGGTGTGTTCGAATCACAGTTCATCTCAATATCAATTAACCTATATACTCTGTGCTATGTAGCCGCAATGTGACAATGGGGTGTGATGAACACTTTGCGATTTTCCTCACACGATAGCCATTATAGCTCAAGTAGTTCTATTTCAAAGAAGCAAGCTTTTTTAATGTTCTCAACTTTCTGTTTTGTTTTGTAGTATGTCATGTTATTTTATTATATTTTTTTTGTATTTCAACGCCAACGGAATTTGTTGTTAGTGTACGCAACTGAAGTCCAAGACGCTAACCATTAGGCTAGCGAGATGCCCATTTTAAACTGACTACCCAACAGTTATGATGTTTATAAGGTTTAATAGATGTTATCATATTTATTTTAATATAAATTATTTTAGTTTGTACAAATATAATTAGGATTAAAATACAGTACACAGTAACAATAAAATAGATGTGTATGGAAAAACTTGAATGTGAAATTTAGCACATTTAACGAGTCTAAGGGAGAGATGTTGTCCACAGACGAGCCTCTCTGTAAGGAGAGCCAACAGCGGGTGTACGGGGCGGCGAGACTGGAGGAGTTGACCGTGTCGTGCGAGGTGGACGCCAACCCCCCGGCGGTGGAGTTCCACTGGTCGTTCAACAACTCCGTGATCCACGAGAAGACCGTGGAGGGCGTGTCGGCTGGCACGGGGGACCGCAGCGAGGCCCGCTACACAGCCTTCTCCGAGACCGACTTCGGCACTTTGCTGTGCTCGGCCCGCAACGACGTCGGCTCCCAACTAGTGCCTTGTGTCTTTCATATTGTGCCGGCAGGTAATCTGTTGGTTATTATTTGTATTTGTGACGTATTATAACAGTTTTTTACATAAGGGATCTTCTTACGTGTACTTACCATTTACTGTCAATTTTATGATAGTTAAAATGTGTTATTTATTAGTAACAGCGTGGCAGTCATAGCTGAGTGGTTGAATACCGGCCTAACATCCTAAAGACCCGGGTTCAATTCCCGGTGAAATCCATAAGATTCTTGAAACTCAGACTGCCACCGTGCTTCCTAAGGCACGTTAAGCCGTTGGCCCATGCTAGAATCGGTCATTCCCTGATTCGGTCTGATGATGACCGGTGTGACTGGTTGAAATCGATCGCCTTGTACCTTCTCTTTGTATAATTACCGTCTTGATGTAGGTACAGTATAAGTGTAAATATATTATTTAATGTTGTGAGACGTAGTTTATTTATCCTGTTAATTGTAACAACACGTATTATGCTACTCAAGAAGTTATTCGTTCAATTTAACAATTTTATATTAATCACTAGGTGTTATTTATTTGTAACAATACGCAAAATAAATAAAGAAAACGATAAAAATGTAAAAATAATAAGTATAAATTTTACGGTTATCTGAAAATATAATCTATTAAAATTTATGTAGGCTGGGTTCATGTCATGTTCCACTTTATATAATTATATTAAATCGGAAAAAATAAAGCAAATATAACCTTGGTACCGTTTTTTCAGGCACGCCCGACTCGCCGCACAACTGCAGCGTGACGAACCGCAGCCAGAGCTGGGTGCACGTCTCCTGCGGGCCGGGGTTCGACGGCGGCCTGCCGCAGCAGTTCACGGCCGAGCTGTGGCGCGCAGGCAAGGTGGTGAGCAACACGACCAGCAGATCCCTGCCGGAGTTCACTCTGACCAGCCTGGAGCCGGGGGCGGCCTACACCGTTCTCGTGTACTCCAGCAACGTCAAGGGCCGCAGCGGCCATTCGGTGACGGTGGAGGCGACGACCCTGGGACACACGCAGACTCACCGCAGAGTCACGCCTGGTACGTCAATCAATGGTTAATGTCATTTTTAAATTTTACGTTCTAACGAAAGGTTGTTTATAAAAGGCACTATTAAAGTTTTACTAAACAAACGTTTAACGTATAAACGTAGACACAATTACTCGTGACGAATAACACAGCAGAACGTCATATTTTTTAACCGACCTCTCCCTATCAACAAAAAGTAGGTTCTCAATTTAACAGTGGCCATGTTTACCTATGTATTTATTTACTAGGCACATCTACACCTAGGGGTGATTAGTGAAATCACTCTGTTCACCAATCAGAGTGATTTTACTACCAAAATAACCATTGGTGCCATATAAATCTAATTTTAAAACATTATATTTACTTTGGAGTAAGGCAGAAAAGAAACAAATTCTGTTTTAACAATATCTTGTTTTTTTACACAAAAGTAAGAGTAAATAATATTCCGTTTGATTGTAGCTGGGATGTATGCATTTCAATCAGAGTGTTCTCGGTGAATATGATAGATGATTTATATTGATAATTCATATACTAAATTTATAAACATTTGACTATCGGTCATTTCTTTCCTTCTAGACAATTATATAGTACTTGTTTGTATATATAGTAAGCAACATTTTTATACCTTAGTTTCCTATTTTGTTAGGAAAAGGTTTAAAATTATGAAAAAGTATAAAAATAAAATACCAAGAAAATAAATTAAAGATGTAACAGCAGGTTTATCTATGATAGAATGTTGCCAGTACCCGAGATTTTATTCACTATGACGCTACAAGAAGTACAGAGAAGACTTAACAACCCACCAGTAAGTGGATATGTGTCACCAAGGCAACTTGCGAATATGAATGAATTATGAGTGCAGAATTAGTGGTTTGCCTTGTGTGGTCTTTTGACGGACAAACAACTGACCATAACTGACCTTATAAACAATTCCTTAAGTAAAATTCAGCAATTTATCGGCCTCAGTGCAGAATTTTGAATTAGGGTTTTAATATAATTAAAGAATCTCAGGTTCGTGGATAGTAAATTCGATAGGTTTATAGATGCTTTTACCGCCCTATCTGATTACGTCCTTCGGGCTTCATCGTAGCTGAATAAAGTTCGGTAACAAATTGCACAGGATAACCTTTAACTTTGACCAGCTGATCAAAACAAAATACAAAATGGGCAATTCAAGTTACAATTCTTAGATCCACACAATTTCATTTATTTTAGCAACGTACTCAAGCTAAAAAACAAATAAGACGTTTTTTGGTGGTCCGCAATACAATTATGATAATATATGAAAGTTTTTGCGAAATAAAAAGTTAACGTGAATTTGATATTATTACAAAACAAAACTTTAATGTAGGAACAAAAATATAACAAGACTTACTTATATATTATACTTTATGCGGTATATTATACGGTACGGAAAGGGTATTTTAGCCAGTATAATAGCAAAAGCAATAATTATGCTACTTGTTCCTCCATTGTTAGATGTAGACCATTAGAAATTAGACGTTGGTTAACTTTCAACGACTCGAATTTCACTTAATGGGCTTCCAATGAAAAATAAAATGGATTTGTTCGAAATAACTTTATTAAAACTGAACGAAATCATTCCAATAACGAACTCGACCGAGATTTTGTACGTTAGAATGGTTTTGCAAAATATAAACTGGATTGAGGGGTTTTCTAGTTATTGTGTACATATACTTACAACTCGAGTTGCGCTTAACACCGTTATTTCTATTGAAATGTGGATTGAGGATACTGTTGGCTTCGTTTCAATTATCCAACTATAGCTGAGTATGGGTAACAATTCCGACTAATATATGTGATGCTATAATCTATCTCGTGTAGTGAGAAATCTGGGTTTGTCCGGACCTGTGTCAAGTAAACAGCTTACGCTAATGTCCATGTTATTACACTCAATTTGCAGCAATGCAATGTTATTACAACGGGTATTTATAACCATGCAAATATGCAAGTTGTTAACATGGTATTCCATTAACACTGTGAGGGATATTTATCAGTTTTCATATATTAACAACAACAAAAACACCGGCGAATATTTAACACGTTTTTCGGGGTAGGGAATAGTTTATCTCTACGTCTGATTTCAATTGAACAATGTATTGAATTTAAATTTGTGACTCACCAAACCAAAGTTGAAAACTCCCTTTTCACAGTTGTTATCCCCCCCCCAAATTTGTTATCCTGCATATCAGTTTTGAGATAGTTAAATTCATACTAAACTTGTGTTAGTATGAGTGATGGTTTCAATTTTGGGGCTAATTCACACCGCAACGTAGGCAATGTCTAGACAGCGATGTGGCTAGGAGAGCATTCAATGCAGTAGTATAGTGCAGTAGATATAGAAAGTCCTGCAACAGCATACAAAAATCATAGGAACCCGAGATTTTGTAGATCATAGGAACTCTTTTACAGTTACTACAGCTTTTGGATGTTATGCAGGAATTATATATCATTTCCCCAGCGTAAACGGGGACAAATAATATAACACCAATGGGACCGGTTAAACCTAGCATTCAAATGCTACCAACCAAATTTTCAACAAGCCCAATTTACCATAAAACATAAAGGAGGGCTATGTTTATTTGTTTTTTTTATTGAATGAACCTTACCTGTCACTTCTAGTGTGAAAAACCACGTTACGGGAGGTAAGGAACTCCTCCCATTATCAAGTTAACCCTAATTCAAGTAGGGTTCACTTTAAATCCTGCATGTTTATCTCTAGAATCTCTGACTTTGTACTTAAACAACCCTCTATGCTTTAATAGTTTATTTTTTATGAGTACCTACTAAGCTTGCCGTTAAATTTATTTACTATAATACGAAACAGCTTCTCTAACGGTATCGTCTTACTCCAGAGTCCAGCCTGCCCACCATGGACCCGCTGCTGCTCGTGACGTCGGGCATCGTGATCGGCGTGCTGCTCATGGTGGGCGTGGTCCTGGTCATCGTCGTGTGTGTCAAGCGCCGCAGCATCCAGGGGTCGCCGGAGATCAGCTCCGTACAGCTGGACAAGACCCACTCACTGCTCTCCATCACTGTGCCTTCCTCCGCCCTCGACGATGACCGCAACCCTGACGTCATCCCACACAAGACAGGTACTCGACGATCCATAGCATAAACTACTAGCTGTTACCCGCAGCTTCACTCGCAAAGCCAAACTTTTAAAATACTAACCTAACCAGCACTATCAAATCTTTGTGTACGTTTTCCCATATGATTTATTGTGTAGTAACTGACAAACATCTTAACTACAGCTGGTAACTGTAAAAACTACATTCTCCCATAAGATTTGAATTTGAACTTACAGGAACCGTGGGGTGAAGCCCTAACCTTGGATTTGGTCATTATCGGTTTAAATATTTATGTGATATGTAGGCAAAATGTGCTATGTTCATGTAAACTTTTAGCTTATTAGGTCCAATAGTTTTTGCGTGGTTGAACTCTAAACAACCATCCAAAGTCACATTTAATCCATCACATTTAATATTAACTAGGATCAAAGAACTATATGCTATATAACCATATATAGACTTAAACGTGTACAAGCAATTCGGTAACTAACCTGGTACTAGAATCAGTTACAAATCTGTCTTAAATGATGACCATCATGGTTGTCAACTGTCATCTGTTATTTATACTTGCCGATTTGTATTTAAATAAAGTAAAAGTTTAAATATATTTTGTACTGTTTAAAACTACGTATTACATGTCGTTAAATTAATTGTATCGACACATAGCACACCTATAAGGAAATGGTTTATTAAAGTATATGCTTGTGTTTGTATATATTAACAACAATAATGCTAAATATTTTACGTCAAAATTATTTTCCCATCGGTCATAATTTAAGTTAATAATTCACTTTACTCAAAACTCGGTTAACTAGATTACTGTATTTTTTAATACAAATATATTTCTTCAAAGAATGCACTCACAAATTTAAAAGTATTTTGTGAAACAAAGAAGATATTTTCGTAAATAGCCCTAAACTCAGTTGTAAACCTCGTTGCATAAAGGTTCTATCCTCTTAACATAGAATGCAAGTCCACTTAAAACACAAAGACAAAGAGAAAATTAATAGGAGCTTGAACATCACGATATTGAAAGCAAAGTAATGAAAGTAAGAGCTTTGTAAATTGGCCGAGTTCTTTTTCTTATATTAATTTTTTTTATTCGGTTCAGGAATTGTTGTTTTCAAATATATTTGACCATCTAGCACAGCTCATTGTTGTTCGTATTTATTTAATAAGAGCATACTGGGTTGAAAGTCTATCAGTCGTGTATTTGATGTCAGAGGTGGAGACGACCCTTTTGACCGACACGGGGGAGCCTACCATTGAGGCTCAATGGATCTCCTCGGGGATCAGCGCTACAGTCGCATTGCCTAAGGTACGACTTTGCTGGTATATTTTTAAATGGTCGATTTATATTCGTCTTAATTAGTTTTTCTAATTAAGCTGATTTAATTAATAAATAAAACTTGTCTTTTATGCCTAAATAATAAGAAATTCTTTGAATAACAAATATTAGCTCGAGAACAAAAATTCACTTAAAAAATATACTTGCTTGAAACAATAATACCTTTATTTTAAATACCAACCTATTTTAGGTTGCTTGAAAATCACATGTAACATTAGGGGGTTTTCAAATATATACAGGTATAAATATAGTTTAATTATCCTTTTATTTCAACCATGATATATTCTGTCGCATGACCTATATAACTGCCATATTTTGAGCGGCAGCTGACATAACTGGGAGATCACAGATGTGATAGTCCAGACACCGAAATCTGTCGTTCGTTTAGCACCACTCGGGGATTACGTGCAGCTTTAAGACTCTTTTTCTTTGGACGCAAACAACATCTCCCCCCCCCCCGATTTTTACCCCAAATTGTAACCATTAAACTGAGTTTAGGTTGCCTAAAACTTGCATGTAACATTTGGTTTTATCATATACAGGGCGTTTCACGTAAGGTGTTTCAATCGGATTTCAGGTGAACCAACTGATCTAGAAGGATGAAATACAATTATTTCCCACTATATTGACCCCAAGGAATAACTTTAAAATATTTTGTGTTTGTTATAAACACAGAGTGTTCCAAAAACTGAGTGCCACTAGTTCAAATCTTGGAATTTTCAAAAATAAATATATTTCAAATTATACACTATTTTAAAGCTCTACAACACACTAACATTTTGGGAGAAACCGAACAATCTCTCTTACCTTTATCCGTTTCAAAATGGCAACTTTTTTTAGGAAAATACTGACATTTACGGAATACTCTGCATCTGCTAAACCACAAGACATTTCTTTGTTCTGATTAAAAACTCTTACTCGTATTGAAATCAGCGTTACCCTGATATGTTACATGACAGTGTGTACAACTTAATAAAAATATTCTAAAAATACTTTTGTTGAACATGTTTCTATGCCCAAAGCTCCAAAATGTCAAAAATAACATAGACAAAAATTGTGTAATTTTAAAGGTCTTGGAAATCCTATCAACTTAAACCAATTTCGTGCCCCTTTTAGTTTGTTTGCAATAAAAATAAATATTAATTTCCTCATATAAATTCCATGTTATTTGTACCTAATACTTACAAGTACTCTGCGGCCTCTTTTACAAATGGGTTATGAATAACTTACATGCATTTTATTTTGGGAAATGATGTTTTTTTAATTGCTAAAGAAAAAAAAAGAAACAAGGTTGGTGTAAATTATAAAGTTGCTATGTTTTTTAAGACCTGTAAGATGACATAATTTTTGTCATTTCTTATTATTTTTTTTTTAGGAGTTTTGTACATAAAAAACATTTTCAACAAAAGTATATTTCGCATTGTTGTATTTTACTTTAAATACTGTCATGTAGCATAGCAAGGAAACGCTAAATTAAGGCATTTTAGGAATTTTGAATCAGAACCAAAATATGATTTGTGGTTTAGCAGATACAAGGTATTCCATAAATATCCGAATTTTTTAAAACAAAATGGCCGCCATTTTAAATTGGATAAAGATAAGTGAGTTCTGTTTCCGCCAAAATGTTTGTATTTTGTAGAACTTTAAAATGGTGGAAATTGACATTTGTTTATATTTGAAAATTCCGAGATTCGAACTATTGTGTTTTCAGCATTAAAAATTAAGCCATTCAATACCACCACTGAGATTACAATATCCACTAAAGCCAGACAAATTTACGCTAGACCCTCGGATTTTGGAATATCCTGTCTTTGATCAAACTAAACATATTTTTAAGTTATTCCTTGGGGTTAATTTTGTGGTAAATAATTTTATTTCATCCTTCTATTTCAGTTGGTTTGTCTGTAATCTGTTTGAGACACCTTACGTGAAACACCCTGTATATTTTTTAAATATATTATAAAAAGTTTAAAAACCATAGAACCGTTTTAAAATGAACGTTTCCAATGTCTTATGTGAAAAAAATAAATCCGACCATAAAAAATAACGGTGAAATAGCTGATCAAATAGTTACATAATTAGAGCACTGCCCTAATGATTTGACACGCATAATTTAAAAGTATAAATCACGGTGTATAAACAAGTGTCTGAGATTGTTTAGTAACAATACGAATTACCTTTGGGCATTTCGTTTGCTTCACATTTACCATGTTGCTCTTAGTTAAAGATGTCGCGGATTTAATTTCTGTATAATGTTACAAAGGTTCCATTTTTGGAATTTGGCAAAGTACTTTGTAATCAAGTGTATGAACATATTTTTGAACATGTAGGAGGCGATGTTGTCAGACGCGTGGGGCGTAAGCGTGTGGCCGAGCAACGCCCCACTACAGAAACTCGCGGCCCCTGTGCAGCGCAACGCCGGCACTCAGACGTTGGTCCACAAAGAGAGCACCGTCTAGCAAGGTGAACTAACCTTTTATACTAACCTTTTCAACCTGATTGTTTCAGGAGAAATACTCTTTCGCTATATACAAGGTGTAAAAAAAAGGTAGACTTGCTATATATTTTTAGATTACACACCAAAGAAACCCAATACAGAGTAACATTGTTTTAAATTTCGTTACGTCTCGCGTCAGTCTGTTTGTGTGTTTGTGTTTGTAATTTTTAAATAAATTCAGTATATATTTTTAACTGTTAATTGTATTGATTTGAAACTTAGCGTGCCTGATTTTTTTATTTCATTTTAAGTTTAACTTTCACTGTTTAAAAATTGAGGCCGAGACCATAATAACTTTTAATTTTGAGGTCCCCAGATGCCAAAAACAACATTCGTTCAAATTTTGATATATGTATATATATATATATATATATTATATTATATATAGTATATATTATATTATTATATTATATATATTATATATATATATATATATATATGTGTGTGTGTCCGTAAGCACGATAACTCTCGTAAAAAAGGTCCGATCTTAATGAAATTTGGTACAAATGTGTAAAGTACCATTTATTTTAACGAGTTCGAAAACCAGATGAATCGCACTATCCGAAGGGGGGTTTTGGGGGGTTTTGTACCCCAAAAATGTGTTTTTTGGGGTTTTCACGTTTAATTTTAATTTAAATCAAATTTTAATTTATACCATTGAATTCAGCTTAAAAAACAAACAATTTGGTATTTGGTCATTGCTCTACGTCAATTGGTTACCGAGATATTGAAAGTGCTAAACACAGTACGTTGTCTAATGTTATTCTTATGGAGAAAAAGAAAAATTGTATATCTCGATTATTTATGAACATAAACTGGCAAAATTTGGTATATGGCTTGATCTTGTTATGGTTTATTGTTGTTTGCACAAAAAAACAATTTTTCGCCTATGGCTCCTGTAGCAGCAAACCTAGGTACTTGGTCCCCATGTTATTCTTTTGGAAAATACTTAAAATGTTATATATCACTTATTTATGAATGTATATGGATGAAACTTGGTATGTGACTTCACTAAGATGAGTTCTATTGATATTTGCATAAAAACCCATTATTTTGTGTGCCTTGTTGCAGCAAACCTGCGTACTCATCCCCAATGTTATTCTTATGGAGAATAATTAATATTTTAAATATCGCCTGTTTGTGAATACGTTTCTTATGAATCCTGTTAAGTGTTATAATGTATTATGTTATATATTCATTGGAAATTCGCTGAGTATGCAAGTTTGCTGCGACGGGGGTATTATGTTTCTATATCGTCCAAAGTATGGCATATTGACTACTGTAGGAAACCTTTTTAAAAAGTGTAATCAAAACATCGTATGATGTCAATAGAATGTACTCGTCATGAACAACACTCTTTACTACATAAGCTAGACTTTTAGCAGAGTAATTTTTCTGATTACATGAGCAAGAACTAACGTTATAAAAACTGGAACCTCCTGCTAAATAACTTGGGAAAGCACCTGTTTGTTGATTTCATAATTTAAAAGCCATTTTCTGAACGAAATAAAAGGTAACATTCTGATTTCAGAACTAAACGAGCTCCCTAAGTGCACCGCAAATGACTGAGGCCATTCATCGAGTCAATTTAAATGCGCTGTCTGTAAAAGAAATTCGTCAGGTAAATATTTTAACAAGAAATTAACAGTAATGTAAGTATTATATTCTAACTATCTATTTAAAACTTAGAACTTTAAAATATCACACGTTCTTTATAGCATAAATATTGAGTGTGATTGTTGTAGAACAAAATTATAAGCTTTTAAAATAAGTTCCCTTAGGCGAATTTGTTTGTCTTTTATTCCTATGATACTCCATATAAAGATTCTTCGGTTTGTGTTAATCTGCTTCACTAATGTTTTGTTTCAGGTGAAATCCCTAAAATAGCTGAGAAAGGACAGATTCCCTGTAATTTATTTATCAATTTTCTTCTATACAGGTAAGTGTTTTAATAATTAGTGAAAGACTTTCCTAAAAAAAAGCATTTACTTAATTTAAATGGCTTTAGTGGATATTATAATTGAGTGGTGGTATTAAATGGCTTAATTTGTAATGCTGCAAACACAATTATCTAAAAGGTTTAAATTACCTGGATTTCTGCCAAGTGATCCTGTTATTTGGTTAAACTACCAATGGTTTCGAGCCACAAAAGGGCTCATTATCAAGTTAAACACCAAGCTTGTAATCCTGTTCACGGTAGTGTGAAGCAGTCGTCATAGTTCGATAAAAAATCACTGACACGAAAAACACATACATAAAAACATTAATTTTAAAAACTGGCCAGTTAGACAAAATCGAGTACGGCACATGCAAATCGTCGCCGGCGGGTGATGGGTCATGACTGTTCGTGTGTCGCATGCCGAAGCTTGACGTCACATGCCCCTCCTCTACCTCTGTTCCTTATCGTGTCCTTTTCTTTCGTTTCTTTCGCCATTATCAAGTGTACTAACTGAACTATTTTTGAACAAAATTGAGAATGATTACCTGTGGTCTGATGCGAACAAACATAGGAGCAAAATAGTGTTTTATTATCGTTACGTTGATGACACCATTGTTCTTTTTAACGGGAACAGGAGACAGCTAAACATTCTAGGCTCTTATCTCAATTCATTTAACAGAAAAATTAAATTTACTTTAGAAGAGGAGACTGATAATAAATTAAACTTTTTGGATTGAACCATTACCAAAAACATGGCACAGTTTGATTTTAGCATTTACAGGAAACCAACTACAACCGACCAAACAATCCATTCATCATCTCACCACCCATACAACCAGAAAATAGCAGCCTATAATAGTTTCATCCACCGATTAATATCCCACCCACTCAGTCAAGATAGTTATAATTCAGAGCTTAATACAATAAAGTACATTGCTGTCGCTAACGGATAATAGCAGAATGATAGATAAGTTGTTAAATAAACATAAAAACAAAACTGACAAAAATCCAACGATTAACGACATAAAATATGTATGTGCAACGTGATAGTTTCATTCAAAACATCTAATAAGCTGTCGTCACTCTTGAAACAATGTGAGAGGCCGAAAAATAATGATACTGATAAGACCGGTGTTTATAAACTTAAATGTGATGATTGCCAGCTTTTATATTGGTCAGACAGCCCGGTCATTTGAAAAGCGATTTAAAGAACACATCCCTAAGAAGTCAACAAAGTCCGCCTACGCCAACCACTTAATTAATACCAAGCATAATTATACAAACATAGATAATAATTTAGAAATACTACATTTTTGCAGTAAAGGCCATTATATGAACACTATTGAAGAATTCGAAATTTACCGAGCGTCCAAAGTAAGTCTGTTAAATGACAAGTTATCTTTTGAGTCAAATATAATATATAACACTGCAATAGAAATATTAGGCGACAGCAGAAACGAAAGAAAAGGACGCGATAAGGAACAGAGGTACAGGAGGGGCATGTGACGTCAAGCATCGGCATGCGACACACGAACAGTCATGACCCATCACCCGCTGGCGACGATTTGCATGTACCATACTCGATTTTGTCTAACTGGCCAGTTTTTAAAATTAATGTTTTCATGTATGTGTTTTTCGTGTCAGTGTTTTTTATCGAACTATGACGACTGCTTCACACTACCGTGAACAGGATTACAAGCTTGGTGTTTAACTTAATAATGAGCCCTTTTGTGGCTCGAAACCATTGGTAGTTTAACCAAATAACAGGATCACTTGGCAGAAATCCAGGTAATTTAAACTTTTTAGATAATATTAAGTGATCCAGAGGCTATTCCACAATGAAACACAATTAATTTGATATGCCACCATTAAACTTGTTTAGTTTTTTACAAAACTGTTATTCCAATATTTTATCAATGATAAAAATAAATAAATATACATTTGATGTATACACAATAACGCCACAAATCACTCCACAAGAACAATAATAAGTAGGCTCGCTTTTAACACTTCCTAATCAGAGTAGTTATGTTTGTTCGTATTTATTTCTAGATTGTTTTAATGTGTTCGATTTGATTCTAACTTAATTGTTTTTAAGGTATTTTTAAATGCTAAAATATGTGTGTACGTGTACATAATTTAATTCGGCCACTGGCATGCAAGCCCAAACAGTAATTTAAATACAGTTACGTAAATCGGCATTAATCTCACAGACAAGCCAGTGGCTTTCGTTCTGCAAAATAAAAATAGTGCTAAGCTAGGATTCCAATATAAACCAGTTTATAGGTACATTTTAAAGGCCAATTTGTAGATTCACACCATCCTGGTTTAAAATGGATTTCCGTATTTATAACAGGTTTTGACGTTTTTCAGATTGCAAGGGAGACAACTGATTGGTCTCCAGCCACTGCAGTGCTACAGGGTGCCGATGATTCCTACTGTGATAAACATTATATAATAACATTATTTTATTTTTAAGTAACAAGATATTTTTATACTATAATCTAAAATTTAAAATGGCAAGTAAGAATACTAATAAAGTTTCTAACAGTTAGTAACTTTCTAAGTGTACCAAAAAGCAATGTTATATCAATAGCATTTTATATTTTATAATAAATGGTTAATTTCACCATACCATCCTGCGTGGCTCCTTTATTATTCCTGATTCAACTGGCTTACACTTTTAGCGAATGCCCCCTATATAGAAGAAGCAATTACCGTAGTGAGCATGGTCCAATCTTAATGAAATTTGGTACAAATGTGTAAAGTATTATTTATTTGAACGAGTTCGAAAACCAGACGAATCGAACTATCCGAAGGGCGGTTTTAGGGGGGTTTTGTACCCCGAAAATGTTTTTTTTTGGGGTTATCGTATGTAATTTGTATTTAAATCAAATTGTATTCACCATTGAATTCAGCTTAAAAATCAAACAATTTAGTATTTTGTCCATTGCTCTAGTGGTTACTGAGATATTGAAAGTTCTAAACACAGTACGATGTCTAATGTTACTCTTATAGAGAAAAATAAAAATTTTATATCTTGCTTATTTACATTAACATAAACTGACGAAACTTGGTATATGGCTTCATCTGGTTGTGGTTTATTGTTGTTTGTAAAAAACACCAATTGATCGCCTTTGTTCCCGTAGCAGCGAACCTAGGTACTCGGTCCCCATGTTATTCTTATGGCGAATTATTAAAATGATATATCGCATATCTATGAATGTATATGAATAAAACTTGGTATGTGACTTCACTTAGATGAGTTCTGTTGATATTTGCATAAAACCACATTGTTTTTTGTTCCTTGTTGCAGCAAACCTGTGTCATCATCTGCAATGTTATTCTTATGGAGAATAATTCATATTTTAAGTATCGCTCATTTATGAATATATTTCTAATGAATCCTGGTAAGTGGCTTAATGTGTTATTCTATATAATGTCTTATACTATATATATATTCATTGCAAATTTTCTGAGTACGCAGGTTTCCTACGACGGGGGTATTTGTGTTTACTGTATGCCTAACATTGATTTTTCCTCTATTATCACAAGTAAAAATATATTTTAGATTTCCATTACAGACTAAGTTAATGATTTTATCAAAGCTCCATCTAATTCCCTTAGTGAAGAACTTTGTATTACTAAAAGTTTTTCCAAAGCTGCTTTCCTTATCAGGTTAAATCCAGCCAAGAGAACCAAATTTGAATATTACACGGCAATGAGCACTTTTAGAAGTCTTTTTAATTTTATTTTAGAGAGTATGGTAACTAAAACGCTTAGTTCATTTCACAGTTATGTCTTTGGTAAAAGCTGATTAAAACATTCTTATAGCATGGTATAAAACGTGTTTAGCACCTAAGATTAATAAAACAAAAGTATCTCTGATATATTTCAAGCTAATACTTTTTAACTAAAAGTGGTTTAAATACCTGCTCATTGGTAATACAAATTGTTGCAATGACAACTAGTTTCGACTTAGTACGAAATCATCGTCCAAGGATGTATTTATCTTCATTAGAAGAACGTAGAATTAATAAAAAATGGAAACATACAAGTACAAAACACGGATACGACGGACACAAACGTTACACTAACACGAAACATATACGGCCGATTTTCGATCAACGGCAACGCAATTGCGGAGGAGGTAGAGTACAGACTAATTCTGTCCAGTTCAGGACTCTATGTATTTAAATGTTCCCGTTTTTTATTAACTCGACGTTCTTCTAATGAAGTACATATTGTATATATCGCCTAAGTCCACATTCTTGGACGGCCTGATGATGACTTCTTATTACGTCAAAACTATTTTCCATTCCAATTATTTGGATTACCAATAAGCAGGTATTTAAACTACTATTAGTATTTCTTGGTAATCCGGAGGCTAGCAGTACAAAATTAACATATTTTACCATCCACACCAATTTCTAATTTCTATGAAATTATATATAATTAGTGTAGGGCAATATTCAGTGGTGAATCCATCTTTGAATATGTAAATGCAAAGATACTCTCCCACCCCAACCCCCGAATATTTAGGTCCGAACTATAAAAACCTTGGTTCCGTCGGTTCATGTGTAAATTGAAGACCAACGGATAAATCTCAGTTCAGGTTCCAGCGGTCCACCTTTAAACGCGTAGTAAGCGCTGTAATTTACGGCCAAAGTGTAATACCGATGACACTCATATGTCGTCATATGTCGTCCAGACACAAAATGTCGATGAACGACTACCGGACCGCGTGACCATCGGCCGTAAACGACAACTGGACCACGGAATACAACCATAATCTACAGCCAGAGCCCGTAATATCGGCTGCGGCTGGCAAGCAGACAATACAAATACTTACTATCATTGTTAAGCATATACTCATATATTGCATGTGCCTATCATTCAAACGTATTTGATGCTGTTATAAATGTTATGTTATTATGTACACTGTTAGATTAAATTTACTACCGTAGTATGTAATCTTGTAATTGCCGACGACATATGCTTAATGAGTTACTGTTGGGAATAAATAAATAAGTATCTGCCGTATACGACAATCGAGTCACGTAACATTGGACGGGTAATGCTACCGGACCGCGTAGCTCCAGCGGTTAACGAGGTAATATGGGTCATAAAAGATAATTAAATGAAAATTCATAAGCGGTATTGGTTATATTCACGATCCTTTTCAAGTTAACTTTTGTTTGTAAATTAACTTTACGATGTAAATAATATTAATTATTTTTGCGTCTAATACATAGGCGTGCGCAGAGTCCGGTCAGCGTGGGTGCCGGAACCTACAAATGCGCCCCCCCCCCAATCTTGCTGCTCTAAGAATCTATTTATGTGCCAAATAATTGAATATGTCAATTATTGCATGCAATCTAATAGTTTACTACTCCTTGACACAAATATGTGCTGATGTTATTCATTGTAATGAATATTGTATCTGCACAGGTATATTTAGTTTACAAAATATCATAATGTTACTGGTTTTGTATTATCTCCTAAAAAATCTACATTACGCTCAGGCCGGGCGGATGCACGTCACTCCGATTTCTCCGTAAAAGCATAGGCGTAATTCAGGGGGGGGAGGCAGTTGCCCTTCCAGTAATTTAGGGGAAGTTAAAAAAGTTAAAGTGTATGAAAAATACGATTACAATTAAGTATTCTGTAATTAATAAGACATAACTTTTACCTATTTTTAGAAATAAGAGTTTGTTTTTATAATTTTGTAACGGGAACATTATTTATTGTAACCAGCGAGGTATAAACCATGGAGAGCTCGCGCCCATGGTCGGGATAGACCAAAATTCGGTCCCGCCGGGCTCAAGGTCACATCTCAAAGTGTACGACTCGTCGCAGCGCTCAGTCGTATGTCCCTTATGTCCTTATGGGCTATTCGCGACCCGTGCTCAGTTAAATGAGGTTTACGGCGCGAAGATTTTTTTGTTAAGAAATGGTTTTCGGAATCGTGTTACTGAATAAATTCTTTATCTTTTGGTACTAAATTCGAATGTATTTAACCTCTAATTATGACGTTAAAAATGCGTGTAGTTTTCAATATTAGCATTAAAATCTCGATCTTCACGTACTTCGATTGTACACGAAACAAATTTACGACTCAAAGGCTTCCATATTTGCTTTTCTCGATACATTCCTCAATTTTTGACATGAAACCAAACTATGTAACAACTATTGTAAGGCTTTTGGAGAGGCTTAGTTTTGAGTTTTGACATAAAAACATACATTTCTCATTATTTTAATTACATTTAAACGTGTAATTACATTTAGATACAACAATTTATTTACGGCTAAGAAGCCTTCGTATTTGGAGGGGGAAATGTTTAAGTAACAGATAGTTTAAAAGGAAGTAGGTTTTGTTTATATAAAAAGGCATCGTTATGTTTTCTTACTAAAGTATTTTATTTCGTTATTGATTAAAACAAGTTTTTGCATCACGAATCAAATATAATCACTAATCAGATATGTTTATCTTACCATATAATGTTTTATTCTTTCCAACAAATAAGTCTCTTGCTATATACTGCCTAATTTACTTTACATATCAAATTGTAAGATTCCTCGCGAGCCTAATTACATCTCGATAACTGAATTTTCTTTCAAAATTGAAAGCTATGTTAAAATACAATAATCTCAATACAATATGAAAGTAAAATGTACATAGTAAATAGTTTTTAGGTGAAGATCTAAGTAAAATGAGGAGCATTTAACCACAGAAAAATAAATCTCTGGATGTGGTAGAACCATTTTATGATATAAGAGAGTTTTTTTGAGTCTGATACTGTATAAGGAAAAATAAGTATTAGAGCTTGCCCAATTTTAGAAACCTTGCCAAATCAGATGTTTTCATTGTTCAGTACTTATGCTTAAGGATTTTGCATGTACCATTTTATTGTTATTGTTGATGTACCTGTATTTTTTTAATTTTTTTATTACGTATGTTTGACCTAAGTTTGAATTTCACAATTTTGTTTCCAATCACAGAGTGCTTGTCTACTCTTTTTTGAAATTGTAATGCCGACTGTTGACTGTAATTGCTCATTTGGACTTATGGATTGTTATGCATGTATTTAGGTTATTATTCTATTACCTTGGCCTACTGCTTGTTTTTATTGTTTTTGTTATTTCTTGTTTTATATTATAACTAAATTCTGAACATTTGCATGTATATTGCCTGACCATGTCTTTTGCATGATTGTAGTGCTGTCTGACAATAAACGTTGATTATTAATTATTGATTATTGATTAACAGCGTGGAGCCGTGGCCCGCGACGACGACGGCGTCGCGCGTAGAACTGAACATAGCTGTTATTTACATCGGATTATTGAACAAACTATAAGTTCCATCGACAATTTTTATGATTGAAAATTTAAGATCATCTAACTAGCTACAAATTTATCGCCAGAATTTTGTTTTTACTTCAAAAATAAACAATTTCTCGCTCACTGACTTTTCCATGTCATGCTGTTATAACTCTCTAATATTTTCATTATTAAAAATTACATATAACTTTAAACTAAAATATATTTACACTGTTGGATGCGGAAAGTCATGCAGAAAAGGAATATATAAGTCTCATTGTAGTTTTATTATTATTAAGATGTACAGGAGCGTGTAAACGACAACGCGCTCACCGCTCGGGATTACTCAGTTTTGCCGCGTCCTACACTTTTGGTTTAGCCTGACAATGCGCGGACCATCTGTCCATTTTTCTGTCCATTTGGCGAGCTCGTCATAGTTTCCAAATAGTTGATTTTAACTCAGTTATTTTAGCAGTTAAATATTCAGTGATGATTTGATACAAATCGATGGACATCATAAACTGTAGCCTGACTTTTTCCCGTGGCGATCGACAGATTTCTTGGTAACGGGTCGCCGGCGCCGAGTCGGTTGTGCAGACAACGAAACAATAACCTTCCGGTCTCCTCTTGTTCATTGTTAGATGGATATATATTAATCCAAATTTAACTAATATTGTTACTTCTCGACTTACCAGATAAAATAAATACTTCTTTCTACTTTCAATTTGCTTCCCATCATTCTCGTCATCGGATTCATAATCAGTCGTTTCTTTACGTTTCAAGAGATCACTTCTAGTTATCGTTTACATATTTGAACTGTGACATTTATTGTGAATTCATCTAATAGGATTCCAAAGGTAACTTAATAAACATTAATGTTTAGTATAATTAAACTACTTTAGATTTTAATTAATATTTCAAAGACAATTAGATAAACTTAAATCCTTTTGCAGTTCTTGTACTATCTCGATGATTATAGTTATTTTTCTGGAATTGCTTGTCGTATACAAATAACAAGCCTATAAAAGAATTATTTTACAAAAAAATTCTTCAGGAACGGGTTTTCAAGATTAGTTTTCCATTCAAAACATTAATATAATAAATAACACTTATAGCTGAATTTACTATTTCGTATGTAACCTTATTTATTTTAAAATTACAACCAATCGCCTACAGTAAAATTTAGAATTCACGTGTTCATGGAAGAAATATTTTTATCCGTTCGTTTCTTTTGAATAGGAGGGGGGTAACCGCTATAACAATTTGGTACTTTGGTATTATACGGATGCCACTATTTTTGGAGGTTAAACATTTACCGAATACAAAGGATAACTACATAATTCGAAAAAACGTACTTTTATTTACTTACTGTACAAATTTTACATCATTCTGATGAGCGGTCTTTGTGTTGTGCCTCCCAAAATTCAGCGATGTCCGCTAGGATCGTGTTGAATGCGTCACCGCCGCTAGCAGCCACACCCGATTGCCACATGTACTCCGCCAAATATACAGCGCGCTGCGGCAGTTATGTTAGGATGGGTTATCATAAAAATACGTACGGTTTCCTCTTGAAAACAAATGTAACGTAGTGCACGGCAATAAATCACTCATGACACTGACCCAGATACAGGCGGTGACAGGTGATGCGCGCGCTCCGGTCAACGACCCGACCTTGGCCTATTTGGAGGGGGTTTGGCGGCCGGAAGTATGACTCATCAGGTATCATTCGATTCGTAACGAAACAAGGAAAGTCCTACAATCATTTTTATGATAACCCATCCTAACATAATTGCCGCAGTTCGCTGTATAAGGGTGGCATCCGTATAATACCAAAGTAACAACAATTTACTTGAAATATGTGTTGGGAATTTAAAAAAATATTCTATAGATTTTCGTTTTAAGACAAACTGTACTTTTCGATCGATGTTTATTTTTACTTATAGTTTTTAGTATTAATACTACAAGAGAGTAATTTTCAACACCGATATAGGAAAAGTCCCAGATCGATGTAAATAATAAGTCCATCGCTCGGTAAAAGTTTATAACATTAACTTTTACCGAGACTTTGGAGTGACGCCTGGCCTGCGCGAGATTGTTTTTCTTTTAAATAGTGTAAAACAAACAAAAAAAGATTATTGTAAACTAAACATACAAGTATACTGTAAATACACTATGTATTTAGTAATTGAGCAATAATAGAATATAATTGTTACAGTAGCCAGTAACTTGATCGTAAACAAAACGTACGTTTTTATGATACATCAAAGAACACGAAAAATACTGTTAGTCTGCTAGTCTGTTATCCTATATATTAATACGCTAGGGGTTTTTTTATTCACAGTCATAACTCGAAAACGGCTGGACGGATTTTAACGTTTCAGGTGCCATATTGAAAGTGTTTTTACGTATTTTTGCCAATACGTCTCAGAAGAAAGGGCATACTTAAACACAGTAAAGGGCTGAATTTCGGAACAGTGGCACTATCCGACGGCGGAAGTCTGAACTACGTGTATATTTAAAGTACGTTGTTTTCATTCGTTTTAATATAAGATGTTTTGTTATGTTTGTTTACAACTGAAGAAACATTTCGTTGGGTACAAACTTGGATACAACTAGTTATTTTTACTGTAACAAAGTGTATTGATCAAGAATTTTACTCATGAAATGAAAAGTTGTCAGCTTGATCGACTGACGTACACTAGCACTAAGAAAGGTGTAAGGTAGTTCTACTTTTGTTTAACTTTTCATTCACTTTTTCCCTATTTGAAACTAATTTCTCAATGGGACAGGCCTGGGTTCAGTGACAACTCCAGATGTGGCAACGATAGTTTATTGAGCACTTTTGCAATATTTACACTATATACAAGGCTTTAAAGTACACAGGATCAATGTCTTGGGTACGGAGACTAAGGACCTCTAGGGTAGCAACCCTCGGCGAAGTCGGGTCTGTCCCGGTGCCTCTGCGGATGTCCCTTTAGAGATGTCCCAATTGTTCCTGCTGGCCTTTTCGTAGTAGGCGTCGTGGTGGACGACCTGCTTTCACAGCTGCCCAGTGGTGACTGACCCAGCTGTAACAGACAGCCCATTTATATACCTGGTTAAACAATAGGAGGAGGGGGGGTTAGTGGAGGGGAGGAGTATGGTCTGTGTGGTGCTGTTCAGTGCGGGCTCAACGCGCCCTAGCACTGGGGAAGGGAAAAGGGTAAGTCCAGTGCGGGCTCAACGCGCCCAAGCACTGGGCCAGTGCGGGCTCAACATGCCCTAGCACTGGGGAAGGGAAAGGTAAGGTCAGTGCGGGCTCAACACGCCCTGGCACTGGGGGAAGGGAAGGGTAAGTCCAGTGCGGGCTCAACGCGCCCTGGCACTGGGGGAAGGGAAGGGTAAGTCCAGTGCGGGCTCAACGCGCCCTAGCACTGGGGGGAGGGAAAGGTAACTTCAGTGCGGGCTCAACACGCCCTGGCACTGGGGGAAGGGAAGGGTAAGTCCAGTGCGGGCTCAACGCGCCCTAGCACTGGGGGAAGGAAGGGTACGTCCAGTGCGGGCTCAACACGCCCTGGCACTGGGGGAAGGGAAGGGTAAGTCCAGTGCGGGCTCAACACGCCCTGGCACTGAGGAAGGGAAGGGTAAGTCCAGTGCGGGCTCAACGTGCCCTAGCACTGGGGGAAGGGAAAGGTAAGTTCAGTGCGGGCTCAACACACCCTGGCACTGGGGGAAGGGAAGGGTAAGTCCAGTGCGGGCTCAACGCGCCCTAGCACTGGGGGAAGGAAAGGTAAGTCCAGTGCGGGCTCAACACGCCCTGGCACTGGGGAAAGGGAAAGGTAAGTCCAGTGCGGGCTCAACACGCCCTGGCACTGGGGGAAGGGAAGGGTAAGTCCAGTGCGGGCTCAACGCGCCCTGGCACTGGGGAAGGGAAGGGTAAGTCCAGTGCGGGCTCAACACGCCCTGGCACTGGGGGAAGGGAAGGGTAAGTCCAGTGTGGGCTCAACGCGCCCTAGCACTGGGGGAAGGGAAAGGTAAGTTCAGTGCGGGCTCAACACGCCCTGGCACTGGGGGAAGGGAAGGGTAAGTCCAGTGCGGGCTCAACGTGCCCTAGCACTGGGGGAAGGAAGGGTACGTCCAGTGCGGGCTCAACACGCCCTGGCACTGGGGGAAGGGAAGGGTAAGTCCAGTGCGGGCTCAACACGCCCTGGCACTGGGGAAGGGAAGGGTAAGTCCAGTGCGGGCTCAACGCGCCCTAGCACTGGGGGAAGGGAAAGGTAAGTTCAGTGCGGGCTCAACACGCCCTGGCACTGGGGGAAGGGAAGGGTACGTAGAGAATGCCGGGGGCTCAACACGCCCATCCGGCTACCCGCGGGCTCAACACGCCCATGCGGGGTGTCGGGGGCTCAGCACGCCCATCCGACGGACCTGGGGGCTCAACACGCCCATCCAGACCACCGGGAGCTCAACACGCCCATCCGGTGGGTCGGGCCGCTAGGGCCCAACTGACTGGCTTTCTCTGTGCAGCCTCCTTTTATGCATGGGGATTTTCCCTGTAGGGGTGGGGGAAAGGACCCAGTACCGGGCCCTGGCACTGTACTCTTTCCCCCAGTACATTTACCTCAGGGAAATTACCTGGGGTATACTGTCTAAAGGACAACTTTGTAGTAAAATTTCCCTTGATGGGCTCTTTGGGTTTTATGGGGTTTTCCCTCCCTAAAACACTTCCTTACACTCCCCTCTTTCTTTGCTAACGTTTTTTTTTTTTTTTTTTTTTTTTTTTGTTCCTACAACAACTCTTTACAGTTGTTTTGTTATCCCCACATTTGATATAATTTCTCAATCAAATCATCTATTTACTCACTTTCCTTTCTGACACATGTGTCTCGCTTTACACATACATATTTTTTTATTTTTATAATTAACTACCCATAACTGCATACAGGCCATGCCTGTCCAATTTGGGAATTTCCCAAATTCCAACACGTTCTCTTTAAAAGCAAACAGTACCTTTGACTATATATTTTTCTTTAAACCCCTTTTTTCCAGGGTTTATTAACTAAGTTAACCTTTTTGACTGACATTGTTATCAGGGTAATAAAATACAATCTTGAACAACACACAACTATAATGTAAAGAAAACAGAATATTCAACAGCGTAAAGAATAAACAACATAAAATTTTCTCTCTAATACAAACTAAAAGTGTTCTTTGGTAAATGAATTCACATGACTACGAACTTCCAAGTCCTGTTCCCTTCCTTGACGAGTCAGTTTCAGATTTTCAATCCGTTTTCCAGATGCGTTGACCCGAGCCTCGGTCACGGAATTTCCTTCTCCTTTTTCTTTTATTTTCGGCCCCAGCTGGTGGATGTTGTGGAGTGGAATTATTCTGTAGCCTTTTTCTTTTATTTTTGACCCCGGATGGTAGATGATGTGGAGGGGAATTTTTCTTTTGAGCTTGCTGTTTCAGCTCAGTTTGTCCTTGGATTTGCACCATTACTGAGGGGGGACCAGAGTCCTCAATGGTTACAAGTCTTTCTTGAGTCTCAGGTGGGTTAATTATCACTGGGTGGATTACCTTGGCTACATCCTGGGTAGCAACCTCAATGTAGTTTAAACAATTTGCCTGGGTGCCTTCAGGCTCTTCAAGGCTCTTACCCGGAGTGGGAGGGCGTGATTCTGGATCTTTGTTAACTATTGTTGTTGTGTGAATGCTTTCCCCGGGTGTTCGTGGCGGCTCAAATTCCCCCAATGGCGATTTGATGCTTCCCTCAATTTCCAGAATCTCCCAATCACTACCATCTTTTACAATCTCATCCGTAATCCTATCTAACTCTTCTTGTATACTCCTCCTAGACTTGTGGCTAGACTTTGAGTCCGAACTGGTACGAGACGTGGAGCTAGAGTTGGAGCTGGACGAGGAACTGCTGGTTGAATTACTGGAAGATGAGTTACTCGAACTACTGGAAGTGGACCGATAACGTTTCCCAGGTGTTCTCTTACTTGGGACTAAGTCTTCAACTTCTTTGGACTGCTTTCTCGGCGGTTCTCTGGGCTGCTCCTCTGGGTGGTCCTTGGGCTTATCTGCAGGTCGCTGGTCCTTGGGCTTATCTGCAGGTCGCTGGTCCTTGGGACGATCCTTGGGGTGGTCCTTGGGCTCATCTGCAGGTCGCCGGTCCTTGGGACGATCCTTGGGGTGGTCCTTGGGCTCATCTGCAGGTCGCCGGTCCTTGGGACGATCTTTGGGGTGGGCATTGGTCTCAGAGAACATTGGGGAGAGGCGTCTTGTAATACTTCTGCGTCCCTTTTTGAGTGGGGGGGGTTTTACCCCGGGAATAACCGGTAGGGGTTTCTGGTGTGACAGAATTTTTCCCCGAGTCAATTCTTCATGTACAATGCCCCGTAGCCACTGGATGTCCCGTTGAGAGAAGCCAATAGTACGATCTGCCGCATACGCTTCTGCAGTAAGGCACAGAAACATTCCACAGTCCTTATTCCCGTACTGAAAGGGAAGTTTCTCCCGAATCTTCCATTTACGAGACAGAAACACTTTACCCTTCTTTTTAAAGGCAATGAACTTCAGGAAGTCTAAGATCTTTTCCCCTACTTTCTCATAGGTATGATGGAGGCTATCATAGATAATTAACTCTTTTAAACGTAGGTCCAACACGAATAGAACCCAGTGTTCTAAAGTTGTTTCGAAGTATGGTATCAGTATCATGTCGTAAGCGAACAAATCCTTCCCTTTTAGCCAGCGGCTCGTCTCCTCATAGTTTCCTTTGTCCAATTTCTCCATAAAATGAGAATTTAGGGAGAGTACCGGGGGCCAAGCTTGTTTATTACCTCTGATTTGAAGCATGTCTAAGTATGCATTAATGACCCTGTCAGTTGTCCTTTCACCATGCAGTATTCCCTTGAAATCCTCTTGCGTAAGAGCAGCCATTACTGCGACCTCCCGGTGAGCTGTCACTAGACTGAATGACTCGTGGTCAGTGTTGTGCTGACCCTATGGTGAGGCTGCAGGTTAAATCCTGTAAAAGGGTCGAGACCCACTATTCACAGCCCATTGATAAGAAACTATTTGATGCTGATAAGAGAGGGGTACAACAGCCCAAAATGAGGTGCCCCTCGGGGAATTCCAATTAACCTGAGAACCAGGAAAACACTCTGTATTCCTGATAACACCTTCTTCACCCTCGCCCCTCTAATAATTTACTTTGAGGTCTTTTACATGAACTCTGGTTGGCTTTCCTTCTTTTATTACTTCGACCACTACTGGTGAAAGAACCTTAGTAATAAAATGGGGCCCAGAATATTTTGGTAATAACTTAGCATTTATAGCTTTGCTTGCATCGGACAAATGTCTGTCCCTACAATATACCACATCTCCAATTTTAGGTTTGTAGGGTCGCCTTCTGAGGTTATAATAATGTCTTTGATTTCCATGTGATTTTTCCAATTGTTTCTTGACCAGCCAGTATATGTCCTTTAGCTCATTTTCCTTGCTCCGAGGATTTGAATCATCAGTATTTTCCTGGGGTAGCTCTAACATTTGTGGGGTTCTCAGTTCTCGGCCAAAGTTTAAATAAGCCGGAGAATAGCCTGTCGACGAATGGGTGGAGGTGTTGTAGGCGAACATAAATTCTGGTAACAGAACATCCCACTTCTTCTGAGTTTCTTCCAAGTACTGAGCGATCATAGTTTCTATTACTTTATTTGTCCTTTCCACTGGGTTGGCCTGAGGGGTATATGGAGGGGTAAAATAATGCTTGATTCCATAGTCTTTACATACTTGACCAAGTAGTTTGCTTGTGTACTGGGTTCCGTTGTCTGACAACAGTACCTGGGGCGTACCGTATCTTAATATAACTCGTTCTTTTAGGGTCTGTGCGACTGAGTTTGCAGTTGCGGACCGGATTGCAGCGCATTCCACCCACTTAGTGAAGGTATCTTGAAACATTATAAGAAATTTGAACCCCTTGATTGACCTGGGAAATGGCCCCACCAAATCCGTACTCACACACTGCCAGGGACCTCTTGCTGCTCTGAATTGCATTTCCCCGAGTGTTCGTTGGTTGGGATACTTGTGTTTATTACAAGAGGAGCAATTTCGTATATACCATGCAATTTCTCGGAACATTCCAGGCCAATAGTAGCTACGTGATATTTTGTCAAATGTTTTCGCTATCCCCATATGTCCCGCAGTGGGATCGTCATGGTTTTGTTTAAGAATATCCGGTCTCGCTTCCCGAGCGATGCAGAGCTTCCAGGGTGAAGTTGTGGGGTTCTCCTGCCGGCCTACATTATTCCACACGTGTTTGTATAAAACCCCATCCATTATTTTGAACCTGGAATATTTATCGGGGAACTTGGAAACCTTTTCGATCATTTTCTCGTACCAGTCTTTCTTGTCCTTGTTTGTTTGTTCTATAATTTCTCCTACATCCAGGACCTCTGTTTCCCCATTCTCGTTGCCCTGAGGTGGGTTCCTCGAAAGTGCGTCGGCTACCTTGTTCTGGTTGCCCTTCCGAAATTCAATGGTAAAATCGTACATTTGGAACTCGAGTACCCAGCGAGCAATTCTACCTGATGGGGTCTTCATAGAATGGAGCCACTTGAGTGCCTGATGATCTGTGATGACGATAACATGATACCCTTCTATGTAGGGCCTAAACTTCCTAAGTGCGTATAAAACACCAAGACATTCTTTTTCAGTTGTTGAATATTTTCTTTCATGGTCATGAAGACTTCTACTTGCGTACTATATCACCTGCTCATTATTTCCCTGCTTTTGGAATAGGGTTGCCCCTAGTCCAAGTTCAGAAGCGTCTGATTGAATAAAAAATTGTCGGGAGAAATCTGGGCAGGCGAGAATCGGTGCTTTGGTCAAGAGAGATTTGAGATCCTCGAACGCGATATTTTGTTTCTCGGACCAATTCCATTTCACATTTTTGCGGAGCAGACAGTTTAAGGGAGCTGTTACCCTAGAGTAGTTTGGTATGAAGCGTTTGTACCAGCCAGCCAGACCTAAACATCCTCTAAGTTCCCTTACAGTTTTCGGAGCTGGGTAATTTACCACAGCTTAAACTATTTCTAGATCTGTGAGAATCCCCTCAGAATTTACCACATGTCCCAGGTACTTAAGTTCTGTCTGGCAGAACTTGCACTTTTCTAGGTTAAGTCGTAGCCGGGTGAACCGCAGGCGCTCAAAGACCTTACTGAGGTTTTCAAAGTGTTCCTCCAATGTTTTCCCCAGGACAATAATATCATCGAGGTAAGCAAAAGCTTTATCCTCTAAATCTGACCCTAATACAGTATCCAGTAACCTTTGGAAGGTAGCCGGAGCTGAATGTAAGCCAAAGGCCATTACCCTGAATTGGAAGAGTCCTCTGTTCGGTACAGTGAAGGCAGTGAGGGGCCGACTATCCTTATGCAGAGGCACCTGCCAGTAACCATCCTTTAAGGCAAGGGTAGAGATGTATTTCGCTTCTTTCAGTCTGTCCAGGATTGCATGAACTTGTGGGAGGGGATAAGCGTCTTTTATTGTTGCGTTATTCACTGAACGTAGGTCTACGCAAAATCGGTACTTCCCTGAGGGCTTCTTAACCATTACCACAGGCGAGCTCCAGGGGCTAACTGCCTGTTCAATCACTCCGGCTTTCAACATATTATCCACTTCGTCATTTATAACTTTTTGCATTACTGGGTTTTTCGGGTAGTATCTGTGCTTAGTGGGTTGTACATTGGGTTTTAATCTAAGGGTGTGGTTGACTAGGTGGGTTGGCCCACTAACGGTCTTAAATTTAGGCAATTCTCTCTCCAGAAACTTATCTACTGCTCTTTGGTCTTCTTTAGATAGAGGTTTTATATCGTTAACTGTTCCTTCAGAGTCGGAAGGGATGGGGGTAGGAGGGACTCT
Organism: Allygus modestus; assembly: GCA_963675035.1. NCBI lineage: Eukaryota > Metazoa > Arthropoda > Insecta > Hemiptera > Cicadellidae > Allygus > Allygus modestus. The sequence goes on along the minus strand of OY776111.1, from coordinate 384,106,800 downwards.
GCAAGACCAGTGGACCTGTTGGTTAGGCACATCAATTATTGCTCCCCATTCTTTCATAGCTTCTAAACCGATAATAATGTCTACCGTCAGTCCTGGCAGTATGAACAGGGCCACGGATTTTTCCATATCTCCCAGCCTAAACTTAACACAAAAAGAATACAAAATCTCCACTTGTTTACCGTCAGCGACAGTTACATAATTATTATGTTCTGTCGTAGGTACATACCCCACTCTGTTTAAAATCCCTGCACAAATTTCGCTTGCATAGCTCCTAGTTGCTCCTGTGTCTATTAAAGCTTTAAAGGGTTTCCCACTTATAGCTATGTCAAGGATTATCCTACAGTCTGAAATTTTAGGTGGATTGCTCCTGGCCTGATTTAATATACCTTTAGGGTTTACTGCCTCCTTTGCTGGGGACCTGGAGTACCCCGGTTTCTCCATGCCCCTCTGTAGTTTTCCGCCGCCGCACATCTGCAGTCCTTAGTCCTACCGACTGTGCCACAAAACCTACACTTGTCTCTTTTGGGTAGTCTACATTCCCGAGAGAAGTGTCCGGCTTGGTTGCAGTTCCAGCAGTGGGCTCTATTGTCGCTGTCTTGGCCCTGTCTCCTAGCCTTTGGGGTACTATCATATTGCCGATTCGTTTCCCCTCGGCGACCCTGGGGATTTTGTGGGTTCTCGCACCTCCAAGGGTGATCTATAGATGAGGGCTTGTAGCCAATCTCTGGGTATAAAGCTTGTGCGGGTCTCTGGGGGGGTTTATAGTTGCTAGCTGAATACTTAATAGATTCGTAATCGTTAGCCGCCTTTACTAGTTCCGGGAGGGTTGTTATATTCCAGCGTACTCCGTAAAGTTTGTACTCGGGTAGCATATTCTCAAAAATCCGCTGGAGCTGTCGTTCACTTGACCAGCGTCCATGTCTTCTCATTAGGGTTTGTACAGCCACCAAGTAGTCTTTGAAAGATTCGTTTGGACCCTGTGTTCGGTCTCGTATTTCAAGGTCCAATTTTTCCCTATACCGTCTTGGAAGGTAGTTGAGCTCTAGATATTGTATAAAACCGTCCCAAGTGTGCCACAAGGACTTAGAATTTCGGTACCACAAAAGTGCTTTACCTTTTAAGAGTTCTGGAAGTGCTTGTAGGAGGTCATCAGGTTTAATTTGGTATGCTTCCCTTAGTTCCTCTAACCGTTCCAAAAAGGAGACCAAGTCTTTTTCCCCGTCAAACGTGAGATTCCACTTCCGAACAACATTACAAAGAGAAGTCTTATCGTTATTACTCACAGGTGCTGCACTGGTGGTACTGGCCTCGGTACCTGGTAGTGGTGCCGTTGGTGTTGTTTCCGTTAGTTTATATTCACCCTTGATGAATGACGCGAGGGCTTTTCTCCCAACACTAACTTTGTGGCTGGCTGGAAGACCAAATTTCTTTAACTCCTCCAGGAGTTCGGACTTCTTCAGGCTGTAGATCCAACCAGTGCGGGGGTTCTGCTTGGTCTCATCGGGGACGCTCTCGGTTTCAGAGTCCGTCATCTCTGCAGTATTTATTTCCTGGGAAAACACAGGTATTATTTTCATATAACTTATATTTCAGGTGAAATTATCCTTTTTCACTCAGAGTTAACTATCGAATTTTACTCATGAAATGAAAAGTTGTCAGCTTGATCGACTGACGTACACTAGCACTAAGAAAGGTGTAAGGTAGTTCTACTTTTGTTTAACTTTTCATTCACTTTTTCCCTATTTGAAACTAATTTCTCAATGGGACAGGCCTGGGTTCAGTGACAACTCCAGATGTGGCAACGATAGTTTATTGAGCACTTTTGCAATATTTACACTATATACAAGGCTTTAAAGTACACAGGATCAATGTCTTGGGTACGGAGACTGAGGACCTCTAGGGTAGCAACCCTCGGCGAAGTCGGGTCTGTCCCGGTGCCTCTGCGGATGTCCCTTTAGAGATGTCCCAATTGTTCCTGCTGGCCTTTTCGTAGTAGGCGTCGTGGTGGACGACCTGCTTTCACAGCTGCCCAGTGGTGACTGACCCAGCTGTAACAGACAGCCCATTTATATACCTGGTTAAACAATAGGAGGAGGGGGGTTAGTGGAGGGGAGGAGTATGGTCTGTGTGGGGCTGTTCAGTGCGGGCTCAACGCGCCCTAGCACTGGGGAAGGGAAAAGGGTAAGTCCAGTGCGGGCTCAACGCGCCCAAGCACTGGGCCAGTGCGGGCTCAACACGCCCTAGCACTGGGGAAGGGAAAGGTAAGGTCAGTGCGGGCTCAACACGCCCTGGCACTGGGGGAAGGGAAGGGTAAGTCCAGTGCGGGCTCAACGCGCCCTGGCACTGGGGGAAGGGAAGGGTAAGTCCAGTGCGGGCCCAACGCGCCCTAGCACTGGGGGGAGGGAAAGGTAACTTCAGTGCGGGCTCAACACGCCCTGGCACTGGGGGAAGGGAAGGGTAAGTCCAGTGCGGGCTCAACGCGCCCTAGCACTGGGGGAAGGAAGGGTACGTCCAGTGCGGGCTCAACACGCCCTGGCACTGGGGGAAGGGAAGGGTAAGTCCAGTGCGGGCTCAACACGCCCTAGCACTGGGGGAAGGAAGGGTAAGTCCAGTGCGGGCTCAACACGCCCTGGCACTGGGGGAAGGGAAAGGTAAGTCCAGTGCGGGCTCAACACGCCCTGGCACTGGGGGAAGGGAAGGGTAAGTCCAGTGCGGGCTCAACGCGCCCTGGCACTGGGGAAGGGAAGAGTAAGTCCAGTGCGGGCTCAACACGCCCTGGCACTGGGGGAAGGGAAGGGTAAGTCCAGTGCGGGCTCAACGCGCCCTAGCACTGGGGGAAGGGAAAGGTAAGTTCAGTGCGGGCTCAACACGCCCTGGCACTGGGGGAAGGGAAGGGTAAGTCCAGTGCGGGCTCAACGCGCCCTAGCACTGGGGGAAGGAAGGGTACGTCCAGTGCGGGCTCAACACGCCCTGGCACTGGGGGAAGGGAAGGGTAAGTCCAGTGCGGGCTCAACACGCCCTGGCACTGGGGAAGGGAAGGGTAAGTCCAGTGCGGGCTCAACGCGCCCTAGCACTGGGGGAAGGGAAAGGTAAGTTCAGTGCGGGCTCGACACGCCCTAGCACTGGGGGAAGGGAAGGGTACGTAGGGAATGCCGGGGGCTCAACACGCCCATCCGGCTACCCACGGGCTAAACACGCCCATGCGGGGTGTCGGGGGCTCAGCACGCCCATCCGACGGACCTGGGGGCTCAACACGCCCATCCAGACCACCGGGAGCTCAACACGCCCATCCGGTGGGTCGGGCCGCTAGGGTCCAACTGACTGGCTTTCTCTGTGCAGCCTCCTTTTATGCATGGGGATTTTCCCTGTAGGGGTGGGGGAAAGGACCCAGTACCGGGCCCTGGCACTGTGCTCTTTTCCCCAGTACATTTCCCTCAGGGAAATTACCTGGGGTATATTGTCTAAAGGACAACTTTGTAGTAAAATTTCCCTTGATGGGCTGTTTGGGTTTTATGGGGTTTTCCCTCCCTAAAACACTTCCTTACAAAGGAAGGGACTAAAACAGCGGAAGAGCCGCCGGTATAATAATTGTGTGCTCTCGTTTGTGTGTTTGTGTGTGGGTGTCGGTATCTTATTTTTGTCCAGCCACAGTATCGAATTTATACAGGAATGGTGATTCAGGGGGGGGGGAGGGGGTACATTTCGTATAATAGGAGGATGTGCCATGGACAACCCTGCCCCCCAATCAAAATGCTGAAATTACGCCTATGCGTTAAAAAGTGTATCTTTAAGGTTTTCAAGACAATATAACAATTAGCAATCAACTGAAATATGGTACCGACATTGATTATACATCCTTCGGATTCCGAAGGATGTATAATCAATGGTACCAAGCACTTTAAAAAAAAACTAAAATACAAGAAGGTATCATCACATAATTGATTTTTTCTCATAAAAATATACTTGGTTGTACTAAATCCAACTGATGATAGCGATGGAATTATTATTTAAATTGATATTTTAATATTTTGTTAATTTTCCCATTGCACTCAATGTGAAAAGTAAAGCTCAAATAAACAGCAATATAAAAGTATTATTTCTAAATATACTCCAAATTTAAACCATTATGGCATTTACTTTTCCTATTTAAATCTCCGCCTATTAATGAATAAATGGACGGCAGAGGATTATTGGTATTGGTATTGTACTTACATCCGGCACTCGGTTTCCAAGAAATCTGTCGATCGTCTCGGGAAAAGTAGGATGACAGTTCATGTTTTGGACATTGATTTTAATTGAATTTGCATTGATAAATACTACCTAACTGTGTTACAATAATACTGTACTCCCAGTCCCAGTATTATTTACTATTTAAGCAAAAACGTTCATATTATTTTGTACTTATTTCTTACATTAAACTTAATTTTTTGAAAATACCTTAATCAAACATTTATTTCATCATCTATTTTAGTGCCCCCCTCAAGCCCTTTTTATGGCTACCGTGGGTGCCGGGGCACCCACGGCACCCACCGTGCGCACGCCTATGGTCTAATAAATGAGGACATTCCAATAACAACTTTTACTCAGCATGACGGGGTTCGCCCTCATCAGAGCAGAGACCCCCCTTGGATCAGCCTCATAAATAATCAATATGTTAAAAATCAAATATGAACTAAAAGAAAATATTGTATATATCGACTAAAATATAACACACGATCTTTAAAATTAGCTTCCAAAGTTGTATAAATGAATCTTTATTCTTTTCAAAGTATTCAGTTATAGCACTGCATAATTCGTGATTATGCTTGTTAAGGAAGTAATAATATCCAATACAACACATTTTAGAAGTGCAGTTGTTTATGGTAAGTATAAACATATTTAAATACTTAAAAAATAAGGTAAATTTAGGAGTCGATTTTAAAGTAGGTAGCTAGATCAAAATCGCTTAAAGATTTTGCTATAGCAAAACAGTACAGAACTAGAGGTAAAGTTTGGTTATACTATTTGTTTGTTTGATGTGGTTATTTATAACTCATTCACTATTTAACTAAAACAGCCAGAACGCTTGTATCCGAGGCATCAAACTGACTCTGACCCACCCACCCTGTATTTTTAAATAAAACATGATTATTTTAAGCCAACTAACAATATTTTAACTGTACGATTTTTTTCAAACACGTTTGGATCATTGTATAGCTAACGTACACATCACGAATTTGTGTCTTAATATGTTTCTTTTAAAACAAATAATAAGTACTCTTACGGTATGATAAACGAAGTAAACTTATTAGTGAATTTACTTTGGAAAAGTGAACTATTAGCATGACCCGCACGTGAGACTTAAGACCGGTACTACCCTAGAAGTTCCGAAACGCCACCCCCTGAACATTTTTTCAGGGGTCGCTAAAAACTGTATCTATATATATGAATATTATATATATATGTATATGTAAATTTTATATATATATATATTTATGTGTTCCCACTCTGGAAGTCGGAATTTTTCCGATTTACTTCAAATTTGGTAGGGTCATTCCTTTCTATCATCAGTTGGACAAGTTAGTAGGGCAAAAAAATGGAAATTTCTAACCCCCTTTTTGGGGATTTTAAGTTTTGTAATTTTGAGTTTTTGGGCCCAAAAAGGGTCAGAAAAGCCTCGGATGTAAACTAATGCATGTGAAAAGATGAAGACTAATGAGGCGAAACTTTTAAGCCATCCTTTATCATTCTAGCATAAGTATTTACCGAGTTATTAAAGAAAATGTTAATTGTCTTAAGACAATACGTTGTCTTATGGGGATTTTACACCGGAAAAGGCTGTTTTTCATATCTTGATGTAGTTTTATCATCCGCAATACCCCTATACCAACATGTTATCCTGTCTATACCTCCTCCTAACCTTATAATGTACACCATTGCCATCCTATTAATGAATTTAAATATAACCAGGAGCATCAGAACAGCCAAAAAATAACATTTTCCAATTATAAAAAAATTTACCAGTGTGGTTTTAAACGCTTTATTCGATTTTTCTAAAGGGTTTAATGTGGAAATTGACTTCCCCATGCTTCGTGCGAACTCGTTTTACGATAGCATCAAACTCCTCTTATTGACATGCTATAAATTCGATAGCCGCATTGAGCTAACTACACTATCAATATTAGACCTTTTTATACGTAATTTTAAGACAAATAAAATGCCGGAAGGAAAACAAAGCGGCGACAGAAGAGAGCGATGAGGGTGGAGTGTTGACTCGACCTAAGAGCTCACTGGGTTCCCTTCACTGTTTGCGGGGAAGGAACTAAATTATAACGGTCTTTTATCAACCATTATCTTCTGTTTTGGTATTTTTATCAAACGCAGTAATTTTTGGTTTTTAAGTTTTTGGTCATTTTAAAAAATAAATTGAAAAATATTATTAAGATTTCATTGGCGGGAGATTTATTCATTTTAACACTACGATAAAAAAACAAACGTAGTCCATTGGTTTTCTTTAAAAGAATATTAAGGATATTTATATGATTAAATCGAAGGATAACATCTAAACACATTGCATTTTTGTAAATGTATCGATTATGTTTTGTCCAAAACATCCGTTTTGAACACGCATGATTATTTATAATACATATATGTGCTCAAGACGGAGTAAAATTTGTTTAGATTGATTTAACTTTGACCATCTGTAGTAGTTATCTGTTCTCATATAATTTACTATGCAATTGAGAGTAAGTTTAATAGTGAATAGCAATAGTGAATTAATCTTTGACATACTAAGGAGGGGAAACTAGCGTGCGTTACAGGGGCGGATCTAGGAATTTGTTGAGGTGTGGCCGCACTTGAGAATTTTGTTTTACTCACTAAACGATAACGTCCCGCAGCAACGGAAGGCATTTGATAGTACTCACTAAATTTAATTCACTCATGGTGCTAACAAATAAAACATCACATCGTAACACTGATTTCACAATGAATAATGTAACATTTATGTATTCCACTTATACAATAAACAGGACGTACATAAATATACAAATTTTATACAACTACTAACTCGAAAAACAAATATTTTATACCAAATTATTTACTAGTGCGCACTACTCAAGGCTAAACCGACGCGCATAAAATGGCTAAGGTAGAACGAAAAGGTTTCAGAAAAGAAGAATATTGAGGAAGACTGCAGGGCTGCAGGGCCGGTGCTGTGGTGTGTGCCACTAGGGCAGCCTAAGACAATAGGCCGGTGTTGTGGTGCGTTACCTAAGGGATGCTCGGCCCAAGCCCCTAGGCCGGTGCTGTGGTGTGTGCTCCTAGGGCAGCCAAGTTCAATAAGCTGGTGCTGTGGTGCGTTACCTTAGGGAAGCTCGGCCTAAGCCCCTAGGCCAGTCCTACGGTGTGTTCCCCTAGGGCAGCAGAAGGCAATAGTCCGGTGTTGTGGTGCGTTACCCTTGGAATGCTCGGCCCAAGCCCCTAGGCTGGTGCTGTGGTATGTGCCCCTAGGGCAGCCAAAGGCAATAGGCCGGTGCTGTGGTGCGTTACCTTAGGGATGATCGGCCCAAGTTCCTAGGCCTGTGATGCGCTGTATTTCCTAGGGCGGACTAATGCAATATGCCGGTCCTATGGTTTGTTGCCCTAAGGGATGCTCAGCCCTGGCCGGTGCCCTTACCTTACAGATAGTAAGTTGTGTTTGTTGGATTTTAGGAGGTCAGTGACTCCCTAATTTTATGTATTTATCAGCAACTGTTTATCTTACAACATTTTGGATGCGGTAAGTTACTTAACACTCATAAAGAAGGTATCTTTCTATGGCGACTTGCTTCCTTACCGTCCTACCACCGGGGCTCACTATCTTGGCCTACACATTCCATGATAAGTGTACTGTTAAAACTATTCGTAGGGACCCGTTATAGGTGAGCCTCCATTTTGTAGAGCATCGCCCAGTAGGTAAGATGTGTTGTTGCAAATAATGTATTTGCACATTGAAAACGAAAACGAGAACAGCGACAGATAGCGTCACACTATTACCTATTAATTAAAAAGTTTCTGAGTCCAAGGGGGGGCGCGCACCCCCCGCGCCCCCTGGCTGGATCCGCCATTGGTGGGTTATTATTTATTTTTTATTTCCAACCGTTCCACCATTACATTACCATTACAAATCATTTTATACATAAATGGCAACATATATTCATTCACAAATTTCGGTTTAGTCTTATTCTTGTCTTTACATCTTCTTAAGTGTGTTTCGTGGGAGTGGAATAGTCTGTTGTTGAACATAAGACATATATGTTAATGTTTACAAAACCTTATAATATAAAATGCAATGTCATGTGGTTCCTTTCTTTCTCGACTAAATAATGTACTATAACAAAATTGAATTATTAAAGAGTTATAATGGAATAAAATGTATATATACAGAACATATACAGAAGAATTAATAGTTTTCAAAATCGATTTAGTTTCCGAAACTAGTAAGTTGCTACCTTTCCAGAACAAATATGTATGTTTTCATAATGCTACAGTAAAACAACAGACATGCTGAGCTATTTTCAAAACTTGTTATATATTAGTTGTGAGAGTGTTTGTATTTTAAAACGGATTTAAGGCGTAATAACTCTGCAAATAATAGACTCTGACCTATAAACACCCAATTTCAACCCACGTGCGTCATTGTGTTGAGATACTCCTTTAAAGCTTCAATATAATGCACCTTGTGTGGCACAATTATCATTTAGATAAGCTACAACTGCGGGCAGACGAGGTTTATTATTTACCAAGATGCAATTGATTGTGTTAGTCCTACATAAACAAGCTTTGATTTCTGATTTATGAACAAGTTCTAAAGGATTCTAAAGGGCCAATTTCCAATGTAAACCTGTTAACACTTATGTCTTAGCAACAAAGATATCTTAGATAAATATACTAATTCGACTCTTCAGTTGATTTTAATACATAAATAAATTGTATACATAGTAATAAAAACATATTTTTATTTTATACGTTTTTTGTTGATTTTTAAAGACCTGGTTTGTTTTTAATGGCATTTAATTGCATTATTAATGTATAATTTGTCTCTTATTTCCGTTAAACAACTTATAATTGGTTCATTTGGTTTTTTATTATTACAATTATGTAGTCTACCAATTAAAAACAAAACTTTACCGCTCACTTTCCAAACAAAAATGGAAGGTACAAAAACAAAGTACATGTCATAATATTCAATTATTCATAACACATTCGATTTTCGAATTTTTATCATCCAAAACATGATTACGAAACTAAACTGACATTTTATAAAAAATATAAATTTTACTGGTAAGTTACGGGTTATTTTAATTTATAACCAAAAAGCATATAAATGGATAAATTCCTTTACTGGAATGGGCAATTTATCGACAGGCTCTACGACAAAGCCTCGGAATGACTTTGTTACTTTACCTTTGATGTTGTGTTTCATTCCAATGATGTTGTTTGGCTAAAACATTTCTTGGCTCTTCGTTGCTACTTGGCCTAGAAGCTTCCTTCGATGTATTTCAGCTTTTAGGAGTAAAAACAGTGGCAGATTATCCAAAAAGCAAACACATGTCTCATAAACGTTGTTTTTTAACGTACCACTATTTTAGAAACATCATGTAATTGACAATTTTGCACCTGCAAAATAACGGTTATTTAAATTACGTCGAAACATAGATTTAACCACTTATTGAAATATTAGATGACTGAAAATTAACACATCGATATTACTTCAATAAAACAAAGTTTTTGTCATAAATAAAGTATATTTCAAACATGTTTGTGCACACTTCCTTTGGTGTTGGCACAATTGAAATCATTTTATAAACTAATAAAAATTACGTTAAATTAAATCTCAAATGTCAACAATATTTGTACTGTGGGGATCGAACCTACGACTTTGTGCCTTGGTATTCTCGGCTTTTTCCTTAATCTAAAATGGAGGTCTGATTGACAATCTAAACACACCAATTAGAATACGTCCCAAATGACAAAATTATGAGTTATTGAGGAAAACGTCGGACAGCTATTTTTATCCAGTCAACCACATGTCACAGTAAATAAATACCTACCCAAGTTTGTTTGGTTAGGTATATTTAGTAACAAAATAAATGTTGTTGAGTGTAAGGATTTAATGAATTTGTGTGTAATATTTAGTGTAACGTGATTAAGACAGTTAAGAATATCCTAGGCATGCGTCTAAGACCAGCAGATGGATAGACTTCCAGTGTGTTTTTGCCAACGGTCAATTTCCGGTTTTTATTTCACTTACTTCACTTAATCTTCATCTCCTCCACAGTCCTTGAGAAAGGGGGATTGTCAGAGTTTGTTTAGGTTTGGTTGGTGCGTGTTAGGTTAGGTCAGCCAAATTTGCCTAGAGTGTTCTTCAAAGTATTCTTTGAGTGTGTAATATGGTCTATTTAGTAAGTACTGTTTAAGTGAGTTTAGTAGTTTGTTATTATTGTTTGATTTAATCCTGTCTGGCAGGCTATTGTAGATCCTTGCTCCGATATAGTTTGGATGGTTTTGTGATTTCTTGAGTCTATTGTATGGAAGGTAAATATTGTTCTTTTTTCTTGTTTGATACTGGTGGATTTCCGATCTTGTTTGTAGATTGTAATTCAGACAACGCGACGCTGTTTCATATATATATATACCGGGTGTCCCACGAAGACGTCGGTATTTTTTAATTAATATACTATACGTATCGAACACGCTACAAATTTGAAACCCTACAGTTATAATAAATACATATGTAAAAGAATACCCCCGAGTCTCATTTGATACTGATTAATCAGAACAAAATGGCAGAAACATCGAAATAATGGTGCGTTTTCGTTAATGTAATTTTATTTGCAGAACCATTTCAAATTAATTCTGGATTTTTTTCAATGTTATTAAGTACTAAATAAAATTAAAGAAATTAAAGAGATAGGAAAGCGGTAAATCATAAATGAAATTAATTTTATTCATAACCCTTCATTCCAACTGATGTCCATCAATCGCTATGCACTGATGGCAACGAAAAAAATACCCCCGTAGCAGTAAACCTGCGTACTCAGCGAATTTCCAATGCATGCATATGTTTCTCACTATCACATAAAGCCACTCACCAAGTTTCATAAAAAAACACCAATAAATAAGTGATATATAGCATTTTATTTAAACTCCATAAGAATAACATTGAAAGCTGAATACGCAGGTTTGCTGCAACAAGGAACACAAAATATGTGTTTTTATGCAATTATCAATATAAATTAACCAGTCGAAGCCGCATACCAAGTTTTATTAATTTATGTTCATTAATTAAGGGAGACATTACATTTTACTTTTTCTCCATAAGAATAACATGGGGGCTGAGTATGCAGATTTGTTACTGCGGGGAAAATCAGCAAAAAGTATTTTGTTGTGCAAATATCAATATGCGAGTAATAGGTGAAGCCACATGCCAAGTTTCATCAAAATTCATTCATAAATAATTGAGATATCAAATTTTAATTATTCTACATAAGGATAACATTGGACAACGTACTGTGTTTAGCACTCTGAATATCTCTGCAACGGTTGGACGTAGAATCACAATTTTAACCCAAAAATGATTGTTTTGTAGAGCTGAACTGATTGGTAAAAGCAAATGTAAGGTTTATATTAAAATGAACTGAGGAAAAGCTAAAAACGTAACATGGGGGATTTTATGCACACGCTTTTTGGATTTTCTCCGCAACCACTTAAACTAGGTTAATGATTCAAAATGTCATATTATTTGTTTTTTTAAGCTCTATAAAATGGGCAAAACCAAAATTAAGTATTTTAAAAGTTTTTATGGTGAAAATTCAAACGAGTTCGCACGCAGCACGCTGATGTGAGGGAAGTCAATTTCCACATATAAAACTTTTAAAACTCAAACCCAGTGTAAAAACATACATTTATGCCAATTTTATTGAAATCTGAAAACATTGATTTTTTGGCTGTTCTGGTGCTCCTGGTTTAATTTAGCTACATTGTTAGGAATACAATTTTGCGCATTATAAGGTTAGGAGAAGGTCCAGTCAGGCTTAAAAGTAGACGCGAGGTTGCTGGGGATGAAACAAATACACCAACAAATGAATAACATGCTTTTCTAATGTAAAAACCCCATAAGACAAAGTATTGTGTTTAGCCGATATACATTTTCTTTAATAACTCGGTAAATATGTATCCTAGAATGACGAAAGAGGGCTTAGAACTTTTGCCTTACTAATTCCCATCTTTTTACATGCATTAATTTTACATAGGGGGCATTTCTGACCCTTTTTGGGTCCAAAAACCCAAAATTTGTAAGATTATTCCCAAAAACGGGGTTTAGAGTTTTCCGATTGTTTTGCCCAACGAACTTGTCCAACTGATTACAGAAAGGAATGTCCCTACCAAATTTGAAGTAAATCGGAAAAAAAATGTGACCGATAGAGTGCAAACACACACACACATATATATATATATATATATATATATATAAAACATTTTGAACGACCCCCCAAAACGTGTTCAGGGGGTCACGTTAGGAACTTCTACGGCGGTCCCGGGCTTAAGTTTCACCGTGCAGGTCATGCTAATAGTTCACTTTCCAAAGGAAATTCACTAAAAACTGATTTTTGGAAAATTGTAAACCCCTATCAACCCCCCTTCCCGTGGTCCGATTTTTCTGGTTTTCGAACTTATCATAAGTCATGAATGTCACTTTACACATTTGAGCCAAATTTCATCGAAATCAGACGTTTTTTACTCAAGTTATCGTGTTAACGGACACATATATATATATATACATATGAATTTGAACGAATAGTGTTTTTGGCATCTGGGGATCTCAAAACAAAAATCTGTCATGGTCTCGGGCTTAACTCTTACCATGCCACCTGCGGTCATAGCTTCTTCCCTAAAGGGGAAATTCGTTAAAAGTGAGTCATAAGCCTTTTTAGCGAATTTCCCCTATAGGGAAGAAGCTATTACCGTAGGTCTCATGGTAAGACTTAAGCCCGAGACCATGATAACTTTTTGTTTTGAGGTCCCCAGATGTCCAAAACACTATTCGTTCAAATTTATATATATATATATATATATATATATATATATATATATATATATATGTGTGTGTCCGTGAATGCGATAACTTGAGTAAAAAAAGTCCGATTTCGATGAAATTTGGCTCAAATGTGTAAACTGACATTTATGACTTTTAGTTCGAAAACCAGAAAAATCGGACTATGGGAAGGGGGGTTTATGGGGGTTTTAAATTTTCCAAAAATCAGTTTTTTGCATTTTTTACCCTAAAATTTTTAAAACACTTAATTTAGGTTTAGACCATGTTATAGAGCTTAAAAAAACAAATAATATGGTATTTTGAATTATTAACCTAGGTTAAGTGGTTGCGGAAAAAATCCAAAAAACATGCTAATAAAATCTCCCATGTTAATCTTATGGGAAAAAGGTTTTTGGCTTTTCCTCAGTTAATTTTACTTTAAACTTCACATTTTCTTTTACCAATCACTTCAGCTCCACAAAACAATCATTTTGGTGTTTAAATTGTGATTCTACGTCAAACCGTTGCAGAGATATTCAAAGTGCTAAACACAGTACGTTGTCCAATGTTATCCTTATGGAGAATAAATAAAATTTGATATCTTGATTATTTATGAATGTATATTGATGAAATTTGGTATGTGGCTTCATGTTGTACTGGTATATTGATAATTGCACAAAAAATAAATGTTTTGTTGATTGTCCCCGTAGCAGCTAACCTGCATACTCAGCCCTAATGTTATTCTTATGGAGAATAAGTAACGTTTTATATCTCCCTTAATTATGAACATAAATTAATAAAACATGGTAAGTAGCTTCACCTGGTTCAGTTATATTAATAATTGCATAAAAACTCATTTCTTATCTTCCTCGTTGCAGCAAACCTGCGTACTCAGTCCTAATGTTATTCTTATGGGGAATAAATAAAATGTAATAAATCACTTATTTATGAATGTATTTTTGTCAAACTTGGTGAGTGGCTTTATGTACTAGTGAGAAACATATCAATGCATTGGGAATTCGCTGAGTACGCAGGTTTGCTGCGACGGGGGGTATTTTAAAATTGCCGAGGTATGTCAACAACAGTTCCTCTTTATTCAACCTCATTAATTCAACGTCTTTCGCAATGTCCTATGGGGCTTATTGAAGGAAAAGGTTTAGTCTCACAAAATTTCGTCAGATTATGAATTAATGAGGTTGATTGAAGAGGAACTGTTGTTGATACCTCGGCAATTTTTCAAAAAACGCTTATGACATTTTCTCGTTGCCATCAGTGCATCGCGATTGATGGACATCAGTTTGAATGAAGGGTTATGAATAAAATTAATTTCATTTATGATTTACCACTTTCTTATCTCTTTAATTTCTTTAATTTTATTTAGTACTTAATAACATTGATAAAAATCAAGAATTAATTTGAAATGGTTTTTCAAATAAAATTATGTTCTGCCATTTTGTTCTGATTAATCAGAATCAAATGATACACGGAGGAATTTTTTGACATATTTATTTATTATAATTGTAGAGTTTCAAATTTGTAGCGTGTTCGATATGTCTGGTATATTAATCAAAAAATAGCGACCTCTACGTGGGACACCCGGTTAAATCGATATTATTGTAAGAATTTGGTTTTTGATGAAATATGGTTTGCAATGCTTTTATTTTACCATGCAAGGATGAATATCCATCTAATGTAATAAGCAAACCTAAGAAGACGGTTTGGAGAAAATTTATTTTATTATTTACAGTAGATGTGATAGGCTATGATAACATTATTTGCTGACTGACTGTAGCTTAGTATATTATCGGGATCATTAAAGCTTTTTAATTTCGTATCGTAACATTATGTTTTTTATATTCATTATTGGTCTCAGCGAATAATGACAAAATATTGTTTTGTACCAATTTTATTTATAAATACCATCCCGAATGTGAGAACAATATAAGTGTACATATAATTTGAAGTGTTCTTAAATAATTGTTTTGTTATATTCAGTAATCATAACGTGTGTCATGCTAATTAAAAAGTTGCTTATTAGCAATAGTTTGTTAATTTAGAGCACTGATAATATGTGTATAATATAAAAAAAGCTTTTAAATTCCCATAAATGTTTGCCGTTATACGTTGACTTGTAATTATCGTGAGCTAAACATGGGCAGTCAGAGTTTGCAAGATTAATTAGATATTCTAAATAAATTCTGTAATAAGTACATAACTAATTTTTACAAGGACGACATTTTAGTATTATAAACTCAATAAAAGTTAAAATATGTATAGTGAATTATGATTGTTGTGTGTAAAATTGTGTTAGCTATTACTGTAAAATCTATAATTTACTAATAATAACGATTTGGCAGTTTCCTTCTTACTTTCAATTTTATTTTTACGTTTCGATGCCACTTTGGACATTTTAATCAGTAGGAAGGTATGAATCATACGTATAACTGAATCATACATACTACAATAAACCATATGATAACTTAGAACTACATCTAGTTAAAGTACATCAGCTAATCATATGCAAATGTATATGTAGATCCATAGCGTGTAGTTTAAATTATTGCCTTTTAACAATTGGAAGCCAAGATTAGGGACGTTATATCCATCTTCCCTATTTATATGTTCCTTGTGTTTCATTATTCCTTTGGATTCTCTAATCTTTCCTTTAAAAATATTTTTATTCTTTATGCAATAATTTTACATTGTCGATCTCCATGCTGTGCCCAGTTTCACGTGTTTATTCTGCTATCACTGAGGTATTGATGCCCTTTATATCTTCTGTGATATGCTCTCTTACTCTATCTAACATTTACTGTTCTCATAGTTTCTCCATAATATATATCTTGTAGACAACTTTGTTTTTCAACACTGGTGTTTGGTCTTTAATTTTGATTGCAAAATAAATTTAGTGAGCAAGTTGATGGAGTTTCGATGGGAAGTTTATCCCTCATAATACCAGACATTTTTATGAATTGGTTTGAGGAAAAAGCTCTCCAGACTTCAAGATTTAAACCAAACTGCTACCTGAGGTACGAAGATGATTTGTACATTATTTGGCAACATAAAGAGAACATAATTGGAGAGTGTAAAGCATATTAATTTAGTTCCTACTTAAGTATAGTTCACATTGGCAAAGGAGTAAAAGGAATCACTTAAATTTGTGGATGTAATTATTATTAAAGAAGGCAAATCATTGAAAGACAAAGTATTCAGAAAATGAAAGCATAAACACAAATATCTAAATGGAATGTCACATCATCATCCGGCTCAACAATGAAGGTTATTAAACTGTTCGGTAGATCGTGCTAAGGTGATAAGCAACCCTGGATTCTTAATTTAAGAAATTATGCCAATAAAACATATTTTTCAAAAGGTCTCAAAGTGGAATGATAGACGATTATATTAGAAAACATAACCTAAAACCGGTAAAACCAAATGAAGCCAATATAACTGCAATTGTGTGATCCTACCTTAGATTAAAGGTACAACAGACAAAATATCAAAAGTTCTAGCCATGCATGAAATAAGCTCAACATTTTCCGTATGTTATAAACTGAGGAATTTACTCCCCAAAATGAAATACCAAACACCAGCGTTATTATAAGTAATTATGGCAATGGCTTGCTTAAGTTTAAGAATTGAATGATCTATAGTTTATTTTTCTGCTTATTAAAAAGTCACATATAAGAATATTTATTACAGTAAGATTTTGATTAGTAATATAACAGTTGTGTTTGTCATTCGGCGAAGCAATTGGAGGTACTCGGTTTGATAAGCAAACACTACACTAAAGACAAATATCATTTCCAACTAATCTTTGAACGCCTTTGTTGACATTTTGAGGCTTCGTCGAAATGGGGTTTCACACATTTTGTGGAATTTACAGGCCTAAAGTATTAACTAAATTGCACTTACTGTAAGCAAAACAAATTAAATGAATACATAAAAATCTGACAGTTGTTTAAACGGAGTGCAATGATTTCTCCTCTAATCAGACGCTCTAATCTCTTTGTAATTCAGTTGAAGAGTGTTAATTCAATCATCTTTTTTTTATTTAGTAAGAAAATTCGATCTATAAATTTAAACACAAGGCTATTTTAAGAAGGGACACATATTGTATCCTAAAATATGAACGTCGTTTTTTAATACAATAAAGAGGATAGATGGTGTGATTCTGAAATAAAACATGCAATAACTTTTGGCACATGAAACTAACATGCTTATCAAGCAGGAATTTACTGATATCGTAAGAAGTAGTATGTATTTGAAGAATAGTTTTATGCAAAATAAAATTCATAAACAATTCTAAGAAATATACTAGTTTTATATGCAGCAAAATTATATATTTATATTTGTCATTGCTTCTAATTGTTTTTACAAGTGAGTGGCGTAAGCGGTGATAAAATGCTTTCAACGAATGGAGTGCCCTTGATAGGAAGTCAATAATAGTCAATTTAAGGTTATAACTGATTTTAATTTGTATTGTTTACCGCAATTAAGTTCGATTCCGTTCTCGTTATACCAGGAAATCAAATTCATAATTACAATCGAAAAATATTTAAACATGTATTTTGCTGCTGGAACTAGGGAAAATCTTGTTGCATATTACTTTAAATATAGTCTAAAAGTTAGATTTTAATTTAAATCTCTATACATTTGTAACATTAAAGCTATCATTACTATTAACAAGGTTGGGTTAAAGCCTTAGGAACGCTATGAAAATGATGAACCTCTCCTAATTTCAATACTTTTTTTGATATTTATCAAAACACATTTATTGTCCAAATTGTTTGTCCTCATGATTACTCTGTTCTGTACCGTTCGCATTAACAAATTAAAATAAATATACCTTTTGGCAGCCATACTTTATGCAACTTAAACTTTAAAACGATAATGATATTGCGATTTGTTTTCTAAAAAGGTTCCCAAATCTATACAGCACAAGATAATCTTCATAGTACGTCCTATTTTGTACGGCTTTCCAGACCTTTTTACGTTGAGATTGCACACTAGGAAGACACCTCCCTCTTACGGCGAGAATGCTGAACGAAGTGCACACTGTGACTCGTAGCACTTAACCTATAACATCTTCCTATCGCGTCGTGAACAATGTTGGTTGAGGCCATGAGGGAGTTCCATATATCCTAGAACATAAAGCATGTCGGGCTCTGCAGTGGATTTAGTTAAACGAGTTGTCCAGCTTGAGTAATGATCAAGGAAGAAGTGCGGGCGGAAGTAGCCAAGTCCGTAGGGAACTAGGTTGAGTAGATTAGTAGATACATATTTACCTAACCCTGCCTTAGGCCTTAAGTCGTCCTTTACTAACTTATGCATTTATGTTCCAACAATATTAAAACATTCTCAGAATGGCTGAAACCCCGGTTTACATATGAATAATATGCACATGACTACCATTTATATTTTAGGTTAAATGTGGTTAAAAATAGTCGGCACTTATTTGGTTTTAGTACTATGATTTTAAGATTAGGATTGCGTAGGTCTCTAGCTTAGACAAGTCCAACCACTCAAAGTTTCTGGCATTATTTAAAAACCATAGTCTAGGTTATTCACCGTCTACAGCAAGTCTGGATAAATGGTGCGTGACTGTTGTTTCAAGTGTATGGATTGTTTTGGTAAATTATAATAATTTACTACACCAAATTTTTATTGTTCAGCTACTAAATGTAATACGGGGATTTTGCTAAGTAAGTGAGTCCTCTGCAAAACATAGTTTGCCTAGATGGCTCATTAGAAGTGACTGTGGATGTAAAACTACCCAGACACGCCAATTGAACGAAATACATTTAAATACCCTCGTAGCAGCAAACCTGCGTACTCAGCAAGTTTCCAATGCATACATATGTACCTTGATACCACATAAAGCCAAATACCAAGTTTCATCAATATACATTCATAAATAAACGATTTATGACATTTTAATTAATCTCCATATGAATAACATGGCGGATGAGTCTGCTGGTTTGTTGAAGCAAGTTTCACACAAAATGGGGTTTTATACATATATGGATATAACTCAATTAGGTAAAGCCACATACCAAATTGTATTAATTTTTGTTCATAATTAAGGGAGATAACACTTACTTATTCTCCATAAGAATAACATAGGGGCTGAGTACGCAGGTTTGCTGCTAAGGAAACTATCAGCCGACAAATTATTTTTAGTGCAAATATCAATGGACCACAACGATATGAAGCAATATGCCAGGTTTCATCACGTTAAGTTCATAAATAAGCAAGATATACAATTTATCTTATTCTCCATAAGAATAATATTGGACAACGTACTGTGTTTAGCGCTTTCAATATCTCTGTAACCATTGATCGTATAACAATGATCAGAACACCAAATTCTGCGTATTTTTAAGTCTATTCCAATGGAAAAGCGAAAATTTGACTTTTTCAATAATTATATGTAAAAAACTCTAAAAACCCATTTTGGGGTTCAAAACCCCCCCAAAATACCCCTTCGGATAGGTTGATATGTCTGATTTTCGAACTTAAAGTCATAAATACTGCTTTTCACGTTTATACCAAATTTCGTCAAAATCAGATTATTCTTATAAGTTAAGCTGAAAGTTTAAGCTCCAATAAGTGTGTTATTTTATATTGTAAAGTCTTTAATGTATCTTTATATATAATTCTGTAAGCGAAATTTTTAAGTCAAAATTGTGAGAGTTTGGCAAATTGTAGGATGATGGGAGACGGCTCAAATTAAAGGTATTGATCCCAGGGACTCGGGAAAAAAGCAGAATTTCTTAAAAGTTACCAGCAAACGAGAAATTACGTAAAACATCCGCCATAAGAAAAGCATGGGGATTTTAAAAAGTCTGCTTTGTTTACATTAAAACACGTGATTACACTTTGTTTACGAACTGACATGTGTTATTTTACTTCTATTGTTTTATATTCCTCAGAACATGAAGAGTAAAAAATTAGATAAGGCAGAGTATCGTAGCAAGGTTAGGGGCTATGGCCCCTTCAAGCCACTAGTATTCATATATATATATATACAGTTTTGAACGAATGGTGTTTTTGGTATCTGGGGACCTCAAAACGAAAATTTATCACTGTCCCGGGCCTAGGTCTTACCATGCCGACTACGGTAATAGCTTCTTCCCTATAGGGGAAATTTGCTAAAACTAACAACACATCATCAACAACATTTTTTTTGTGATTCTTAATGGTGAATTTTACAGACAAATCAGACAAACCTATTGGCATAAATGTAATTTATGATAGTGCATACTTGCTTAGGTTTATTACTTAGTAATAAACAGTGTGAAGGGCGTTTATAGTATGAAATACCCAATTTGTTTAAGTGCGTTCAGTCCTACGTCATAAAACGTGCGGAAGATTTACTCTTTGCCTCATCTTCTTAGGAGATTTGTTGAAGCGTGTCTCTATTAGTTACGCCTTTTTATGAAACCATTTTATATTGGTCATATTATAAAGCATGTAAGACATACTCAAATAAAATACAGTACTATGAAAATCAGTATTATAATGAGAAAAAGGTTTAGGAGGTTATATTTATTTTAAAAATAATTATGTTCTTACATCTTACGTTCGATGTCTTTTAATATAATTTGTTTTATAACTACAACTTAAACTTTTTTTAATTCCAGTTAAGTTTTATGAATAACTATAATAAAAAATTAATAATTGTATGGTTTCAGTTCGATTCATGTTCTATATAAAACCTTTGTCTATTGTATAAAAACATGTTCTTTTAGCTTAAAAACTAGCTTTGGCGTTATTTTTCTAATCTTTAATTTTTATTTGAAACAATGGATAGCTGATTACTTGTAATATGGTTGCAATCCAGTGAACTTAATATTTGACCAAAGTTTCTATTAGGGTTCTTCTCCTACCACTTAGAGTTAAGATTACCGGACTTTTTTACATCATCTTACTTTAATATAAAAGTTCAAAGAATACCTTTAAACTGCTTCAACAGTAATTAATATTAAAAGTTTAGCTTCTTAATTAATGAAAATTTCGAGAAAAGTTGGTTGATAGAGCTTTTAAATTAGGAACCATTGCATAAGTGTTATTAGTATTATTTTAAAATATTCCTAATATGCAGTAGCTCACTAAGATTCCTGACCATGTACAAAAGAAGATAGTTTATAACATTTATTATTAACTATCTATTCCCAAATTAATAATCTTCTTATAATGTAAAAGAAAAACAAACAGATGAATATGCACAACGAATGAATGAATTAAAAATATTTATCTTTGCATAATTTAGAAAAACAAGGACCCGGCGCGGAGCGGAGTTTGATGTTTGTTATAAGTTCTTACGTGAGCAGACCCAGAGGGACGAGCGTCGGTGCATTATAGATGCGCTTTCATGGCTCAGCATCATTCCTTGTTTCTTTCTCTTACCAAGACGTTCTTCATGCAAGCCATAAAAATTACCATTTAAAAATAACATTAATAGGCAAATGACTTTGGAACCTGTCTATAAAAATTTCCGTAAGATGATTTGACTTTTAATGTGATTGTTATACTCCCCATACTTAAAAAATCTTAAATACTTCATATCTTTATATATAAATTCTGTATTGGAAAATTTCAGGATGATGGGAGACGGCTCAAATTAAAAGTCTCGATCCCAGGGACTCGGGAAAAATAGCAGTATTTCTAAAAATTACCATCACACGAGAAATAACGTGAAACATCCCCCATAAGAAAATATGGGGATTTAAAAACGTCTGATTTGTTTACATTAAAACATGTGATTAAGTGTCAACTGTATTTTCGAACTGACATGTGTTTCTATAAATGAGTTAGGGCAGAGTATTTGAGAAAATTTAGAGGACATGGCCCCTTCAAGCCACTAGTTTATATACATTTAGATAAAAAATTACATAAGTTAAATTCAATTACCTGTTAAAATCGGTAAATACAAAAATAATGTTATCTAACATGGTTTTAATCGATGATAAGAAACTTATATGAAATTAAATTCTCGTATATATAAGGTTGACTATCAGTTGTTTTGTTTATTTAGATTTTATTTTATTTCTGTATTGTAAATAAAAGGGGATTAAAATATCAACGTCAAAATATTGAATGTAATTTGTGTAGCCCATCAGATAAAAATAGGTTATTATAAACTAATACGTAATTTAATGTCCTTTCTCATTCCTATCCAGACTCAGGTAACAGCCCTACAGCAGATTAACGGGATTAACTTTTAGGAAAATAACGTAATATAATCATGATATTGAATGAAAATCAAAGGGTAAATTCGAAAGGTTAAATTACAATAGACCTTAGGGAGCACCTTGATCGTTTTCCTGCGCTTGCGCGAGTATTTGATTGAATAACTAGAAAGCGTTAGCACCTCAAACAGACGTTACATGTACAAAATAATATTACAAAGGTTATTCCTGTTTGTTATAACAAAATGATAATAATAAAGTGACCCATGTTTTACCTATAATAACCCAAGAAAACTAAAACCTAATTAGAAGTAAAAATAAAAAGTAAATCATTCTGGAGATTATTTTTGGGAACCATGCCAATTTATAACAACAAAACATTTTCCTGCAAACCTAAATAATAAATAAATATTAAATTTACGTTTTAAAAGTTTATTTCTCTATATAATTTTAAAAGTATGAACAAATAGAATATGATGCCGGGATAGAACCCGGGATTGCACGAATAGTAAAACAAAAACCAATTCATAAAGCTATCAGTGCCTGTACAGCAAGTAAAGAAGTTACTAATCAATAATCAATCTAATAACGAGCAGCACAATCTAGTGAGACTTGGAAGAGGCAGGGGGAGGACCAGGTTGTATTTATATATTTAAAAACTCACTTACCATTTTCAACGCTTCAGTGTTATTAATTATACGAAAGCTTGCACTTAAGATAGTACAGAGTCGTTTAGTGAAGCCAAAGAATAAAATTAATAAATTAAATAAGTAATAAGTAATTGATTAGTTTAACTAACCCGTGCCACATCATCCGTACCACTCGTATTTGATGTATATCGATATCGATATCGGTTTGCTGCATCGTCAGTCATAATGTTTTTCTTATGGAGAATTAATACAAGTTCATATCTCGCTAGTTTATGAATATGCTTTGATGAAAGTTGGTAGGCGGCTTCATGAGGTAGTGAAGTACCATTTTAAATTCGCTGAGTATGTAGGTTTGCTGCAACGGGGGTATTTTATTGCGCATTATCCATACCAGCATCACTTACTTTTAAGCTGGTACTAGACTTGGTTGAAACGTTTGGGACAAGGTCCTTTTTCTTTTAATTGCTATTGAGCGTTGTTTTGACAAGAAATAGAAGACCTCTGTGAGATTAATCAACCTCTCCCCTGGAAACTGTTGTTGTAACAAAGAGCCTGCTATAACCAACACAATCTTCGACCTTGCTTTTTTCTCTCGGGGTTTAATAAATTAGACAGATGCTGCTTTTAAACAGATTACTGCCGGAGTGCCTACCTGGAATTTAGGGAAGTGGCTTTAGACATCACAATATCGGCCTTGCTATGAGATGTAGAACCTAATTTTTCTACCAAAGCTGTAACTGCCAAGCACACGATCAGAAATAAAGTTGTTATGGCTATGTTTACCTGAGAGTTAAATAGAAAATATTTAAGTTTAACAAATCTAATGTTATTCATGAAACCTATAATTACGATCCCAGAAACACTGTTGAGTATTTGTAACAAAGACTCCTGTGTTTACTCAGGTTATTTGTAAAAACAGAAGCCAAAGAGGCTAATTTACATATTATAAACATAATATATGTGTAATGGTGTTATATCCGCTATTTTTTAAACACAATTCGCCTTTGTCATTCACCTTGATTGGACCCTGAATGTGCCAATCGCTTATGAACAGTTACTTTGCTTTGAGGTTCGTAATGTTTTTGGAGTTTTTTTAAATGACCTTTTGTCTTAATAAAGGGTTTGTGTAGTACAGATTCTGTCGACGTTGCTATATTACCACTGAGAATTAAATATAACTTCCGGACGTAACTTGTTCTCCTTGGATTAATCAAAATTTATTTCCAATACAAGATTATTTATTAAATTTAACTACATTGTATACTATATTCTTTGTTGTTTATAAACAGTTTGAAAATGTATTCAGTCTCTTGAAATTTGTCTTTGGAATGGAAAGATAAGGTGTTGAATAAGGAAAACCTAAGGTAATGCATATTTAATGTCACTTTGCCACCTTTCCCCAGATGTTCTTCGTTAAAGGTTTTACCTGATAATCCCTTTATAACTCGTATAACGCAAAGACACTAAATAATTAATTTAATTGAACAAATTTATCATTCAATCTTTTAGGATTGCAGATTTGTATCCTATTATCTATCATACTTAGTTGAATGTCAACATGCTGCTACACATTATAACAACATGATTGCAAATACAACTAAACGGAACCTTATTCGATCATTAGTACTATTTAAAAGACAATGAATTAATACTTATTTTTTTTAGTTCTATTTTCTTCCTCTTACCTAGATCAAACTGAGCTGCTCCAAAAGTGTGAATTTTCATACTTTTTTTGAAAGTTATTAATTTTAAGAACAAGAAGAAAATGTTCACTTGTAACAAAGTTACATCTATCTTTTTTAATGAATATTTAGTTACTGAAAATTGTGTTTTGGAGTGTAATTGGAGAACTTACTCCACATTTACGATTGGATATAAATATTATGTAAACTATCCAATAATGTTTAAAGCATGCATAAAACCCTTTTGTAAGCTATGGTTTTAAAATTATTAGGATTTAATGGAAAATAAAACTAAAGAACCAAAGTCAAATGTCATTTCTACAGTGCGATTATTAAATACATCCAACGACCACTTTGTATTAATAACACAAGTCACGCTTTTTACCGACTTAACTGCGTGACGCTTGTATTGAGGTAATTATGATGTTTGTGAAATAAAACAAGTTTGTTTAAAATTGGCAGAAATTAAACTATTTCTTATTGCATCCATTATTTGCCAGTTCAAAAGTAAGGGTTGTACAGTTTAGTATTGATATAACGATTTAAATGTTTGCATGTTGTCTTGAATCAAAAATCCAACAATAAAAGGGTATATTTTTCAACCCCGAAGAATATATGTAAAATCCGTGCCCAATTAATCCTTAACAATCTGCTATATCGTTTAAAACAAGCATTAAATGAAACGATAGAAATAATGTGCCAGTCATTTTGATCCGTACTTTATATTTCCCTATAAGAAGTCACAATGAATATTTAGTTCACTGTTTTAAATAGTTATGTAGGTAGCTAATAAGTGTGTAAAAGAGATAGATGTTCTTTATTTATTTATAAATGTCCTGTATAATAACTTAAAAACTTTAAAGAAAGTTAAGAGGAAATAAACTAGCTGTTTTTTAATCGATGTTCCTAATTAACCAAATAAAATATATGAAAAATTTCAGAAACTGAAATGTTTTTAATATTTATCCATGATTTTATTATTGATATTTATTATATTAGTTAACCAGTATAGATATTTCTTTAATAGAACAAAATATAATGGAAAGTAAATATTAAGTAAGATTACATTTTTCATAGAATATATGAACAACTGGAACATTGTAGGCAAACCAACTTGCTGGCTAGCATTTTGTATAGAGTTGTTATACATGCTGGACGGGTGGTCTGATTCACCCTGTATACAGGGTGTCACAAAAATGAGTAGCGTGCTATGCAGAACCGGATTCTACATACAAAAACAAGTCGAAAATATGAATTAACATTTTTCCGATTTTTGCTTAGTCTAGCCATTGTATTTTGTATAATACACCATTTTGAATTTTTTTGAAAATAATTAATAATTCAAAATCCCTTGGAGATATTTGTACGAAATTTTGTATAAACATTAAGTTTTACGGTATTAAAATATTTCTAAAATATATTTTGTTAAACTTATCAAATTTCAAAATGACAACCATTTAAGGATTTCAAAGTCAAATTCCATGAAATTTAACAGCTAAAACAAGATTTTACAATACATCAAATTTAAAGCTCTTTTTAATCAAATACAATGACACTTTTATTGTAAAAATCAAATAATAAATAAACAAGTTATGGTAACCTTTAGTAAAATATTTCAAAATGGCGGCCATTAAAAAAATTTCAAAGTCACATTACGTGAAAATTAGCAACTAAAACCAAATTTTACAAGATATCAAATTCAACGCACATGTAACTAGGAGTACGCTCAAATATTCGCGTAATGGGAAGACCGAACTCAGAAATGGTAGATAAAAAATACTGCTGTTAGTAAGTTCTAACTAAAATTTGATCAAAAACTTAAATAATAGTCCTAGGGACTCTGTAGGAAAATGTCTACTTTTCTTTTGGCTAATTTTATGTTATATGATACATAGTTCTTAGTTATATTAAATTATATGAAATTAAAGATGCAAATTCTTCAAAAAAATATAACACAGTAAGTTGCCTATGTAGTGAGGTACATTGGAACTTTTCTGAGTACGCAGGTTTGCCATGACGGGATATTTAAATATCATAAACTGACAAAAGAACACAGCCGGCAGAAGTAAATATGAAATAAATGGCTGCTGCAATCTAGCGGATAAACTATTAACTTACATTACTCACGTTATAGGAGAACGTTATCTTTATTTATTAAAACTGGTATTGGTTTTTTAAATCTAAAAATCGCAATAACCTTTAATAAATTGAATAAAATCATGTTAAGTGGAAAGTAATTTATTGATTTAATCATAAGAATTATATATAGGCCCATTTTTTAGTAGTTTCCTATAATTACAATTTTATTAGTATCTCGTACATTACAAGCAGTAATTTTCATCCAATGCTTTACCTTATGGAAATTTTACAACTTTTAAATGTTAATTAATTGAAGATGGTTTACAAATGTGTTCCATCTTTTAATTGGAAGCGTGAAGTGTACTGGAAAACAAATGTGTAAAATCTGAAAACGATCCTTGTAGCCGTTTTCACGTTATTGCATTACGAATACACACACCCACACGCCCAAACACGGACGGACAACGAATCATTGTCTCTGCTAATACATAGATTCCTTCACTTCGTTCCCTCATCAATTATTTTCACATTTATCTCAATGGGGAGCTGGGCCCCCCAATCCCCACCCTCATTAGCTATTATTTTATATTGATATTATTTTTAAAACGTATAGAAATACATACAGAACTTGGAGTAAAACAATCTTGAATTGGCCAGTCTTACCAAGCAGATTTAGAATAGTTTCTCACCCCTTTAGACTTACAATAGGGGGCTGTACACCCTACAAACAGAGACGCTATTTGGACGACAATGAGGTAAGGATAAGTCACCCAGTCAGATCAATAACTTCTGAAGTAATTATTTCCACTTTTATCTCATTGGGGGCTCGTCCCCCCAACCATCCCTCCTAATTTGCTATTATTAGTGAATTTCCCCTGGTAAGTGAACTATTAGCATGACTCGCACGGTGAAACTTAAGCCCGGGACCACCATAGAAGTTCCTAACGTGACCCCCTGAACACGTTTTGGGGGGGGGGTCGTTCAAAATTTGATATATATTTTTATATATATATACATATATAAATACATATACAAGGTGTACATAAAGTCCCGCACGGGTTTAATATGTTTTGAATGATAAGAGATAAATCAATAAGATTTGGTACTTCAACACTACACCTAAAAATCTCCTTTTTGAAGGAATTATCAGTTTCCTGTCATATCATAGGGATGTCCCGCAAGGAGTCAGAAGGAAATTTTAAATAGGAGCATAGGTCAATATGCACATCACTTTAAAGGGCTTATCTAGCAGATTTCAATGCCGCAAACCGCATTAAAAAAGGTTGATCCAGTAAAAATTGGTGGCTGTTCAAAGGTTTTACTTAGTTACATTTTATTAGTAGCCACAACCCCATTAAAGCAAAACTGCAACTAAATGAATACTGCAGCTAAATACTACATTATGCCTGTCAATACAGAAGTGAATTATGACGTTAGTTATCCTCAAGGGTTACAAATTTGGTCCTAATCTATTGATAACGGGGAAAAACTGGTAACAGTAACAATTAGAAAAATCTTATCTTTTTTTAATAAAACCTTTGAACAGCTGCCATTTTTTACTGGATCAACCTTTTTTAGTGCGGTTTGCGGCATTCAACTCTGCTAGATAATCCCTTTAAAGTGATGTGCATATTGACCTATGCTCCTATTTAAGATTTCCTTCTGACTCCTTGCGGGACGTCCCCATGATATTACAGAAAACTGATAGTTCCTTTAAAAAGTAGATTTTTAGGTGTAGTGTTGATGTGCCAAATCCTATTGATTTATCTGTTATCGTTCAGAAAATATTAAACCCGTGCGGGACTTTATGTACACCTTGTATATATATATATATATATATGTGTGTTTGCACTCTAGCGGTCGCATTTTTTGTCCGATTTACTTCAAATTTGGTAGGGACGTTCCTTTCTGTAATTGGTTGGACAAAATAATCGGAAAACTCTAAACCCCTTTTTTGGGGATTAATCTTTAAAATTTCGGGGTTTTGTGCCCTGTAAAGTTATTTTCGCTTATTCGCAAAAGGTAAATAAACTTCGAGCTGACTGGTCCACCAGTTATATACTCGCTTAGCCTGAGAGAGAGACTCTAGGATTGAATATTGAGCAAACACAGTTAAAAGATATATACACTGTTTAATTGCATACTTTAAAATCTGAATACATGCTTATAATATAATGGATGCACAGAAAAGCTAAATAAAGTTCATATACATTACATACAATAGACAAAATATATCATTCCTTCAGCTCGTAATTGACTAATAAAGTGGACCCTCATAAAAACAAATCTTCAAGTCTAAAATATAAATCTAATTTATTATGTCCCCACAAAATCTACTCTACTATAATATGACACACAAAACACACACAAAAGACAACCCTTCTACTATGGAATATCCTATAACAAGGACGTGGGTCCACACTCTTTCTCAAAATAGAGTCCTTACAAAAATGTAATTATTTAAACATTCCCAAAATCAAAATTAAATACAACACTTATTTATCAAAATTCCTTAATTATATTTACATTGGGCCCTAACCCTATTATTCTTGGATTACTTCACGTTTTTAACGCTTATTTTCCCTTACAGTCTATTAAGACTCTTTACTTAACGCTTTCCTTCATTTCAGGCAAACCTTAATTGATTACCACAATAAATTTGATTATGTGTTATTACTCAAAAGGAGCTTGTACTGTTATTTTATTAACTTTGATTAAATTTTCGGGAAATGGAGCCTAACTTTCTGTGCACAAGTCTGACGATTTTCCACATACCGTAAGTCCCAAAGTGGTCCTGCCCCAAGAGGTTCTCTGCCCTGGCTGCGGTGTTGCTCTCTGGGGTTGTCCAGGGGCCGCTGTCTGCCGGGCTCGCTGTTGGGGGTGGCCCTCGCCTCTTCGCACGAGTCCGCGGTGTCCTGGTCCGGGGTAGTGCCGGGGCCCTCGCTCGACCGAAGTTCGGGGTCGCTCGTCCCGCAGGGGTGGCTCCGCTCGAATGTCTCGGGAGGTCTGTGTCGGTGGTCTTCCGTCAACTTCCCGTCCTGGACTCTCTCGGCTGGGATGGTGACTAGTGATGAGGAATCTGTGCTCGTCTGAAGTGTGAAACTTGGTGACAGTCGTTGTGGAACTCTAAGGGCGGCTTAATACTCGTCCCCCAGATGTCCCTGCTCCTTTCCTAACTCTCCCAAGAATGACTTCCTTCCTCGTCTTCCTTCCTCCCTCCTTTTTCCGTTCCCTCTCCCTGTTCATATTTTTCCCCCAGATTATGTCCATCCCATAATCTATTAACCAATCGGGGTGACGATTAGCCACGCCTCTACTATTTGATTGGCTGATCAACTGTCAGCGGAAATACGCCATTTTTGAATGCTGATACTGCCAGTTGGTAAGTTCTTTGATTTCTAGGCATGCACCTTTCCCACGAAGTGTTTATCCTTCTATTCGATACGTTGTGTTATTGTTTCCCATAGTATATTTGAAACTTTTGCTAGTGCAAGCTCCGTTCTCAGGCTCCCTCGTGTTTCCCACGTGTGTTCAGCCACGTGCGGTTCTGTATAAATTACTAGTCCCGCAAATCAATTTTTAATTATATACATATTTTTTTTTATAAAGTTTACACTCCCACACGCAAT
This sequence comes from Allygus modestus, assembly GCA_963675035.1. Classification (NCBI taxonomy): domain Eukaryota; kingdom Metazoa; phylum Arthropoda; class Insecta; order Hemiptera; family Cicadellidae; genus Allygus; species Allygus modestus. The sequence goes on along the minus strand of OY776111.1, from coordinate 384,076,509 downwards.
TTTATTTGTTTCTTCCACCGAAACAAATTATTAATCCTGGCGTAACATATTTGAGAATAATTAATTGGTTTAATAAATTTATTACTTTATACATTATTATTTGTGAGGGTGGACAAAATATGTCTACTTAGTGTTCTGTAGCGAGAGGTGAGTCATCCGCAGCTCCCGTAACCTCGAGGTTTGTTGTACATTGTTGCTAGTTAATCCATGATGGCCGCTGTGTTTAGCTGACGAGTCTTTCTTGGAAATTTCTCGTTGCCGTTCGTCTCGTATCTATTTGCGGTTGCGGAGATCGTTGTACTGCCATTTGTAGTTTTAAATGTTGAATATAAATGCAGCCTGCTAAAATGAAGGTTATAACTGTGATCAATGAAACCCAAGCTATTATAATGTACATTAATATTTTTGTGTCTGTATAGATGTCGTAGCCGTTGTGTTCTAGCGTGAAATGTTCCATCTTCTTAATATTGGTTACTTGGAAAGTAGGGTGATTGATTGTCCAATTTGTATCTAGAATCTCGGTTAAATTTTGGAATTCGTGCTTGATTCCTGAGTCAATTGGGAATAACTTAATTGTGTGTAGTTTTGACCAAGTTACTGGTATTAAATTAATTACTTTAGGTATCGTATCGTCTCTCGAATCGCATGGTTGTAGTTGTGTTATTAAGATTTTGTTATCCTGTAGCAACTCACAGTTACACGGGATTAAAAGTTGGAGTGTGCCAGTTGAAATTGGTGGTAGAATTTTGTTTGACGACTCGTTGGTACATTTTATTATGATGTTATTCTGAAAATTTGTTATGAGAAATTTGTTCGGCAAAAGTTGAGTTAATATTGGGAAATCTGGTTTTTTCTCGCATATGTAATGACAATTTTCCTGTAGCTTCTCTATGTTTTCTGTGTTTAAAGTTTGATGTAAGCAAAGTTGGTCCTTCGTGGGTGCTGTTTGTCGTGGGAGGAGGCACAGTGGGTAGGTTTGGTCATTGCAATCAATTGAATCTCGATGAATAATCTTTGTGAACTGCTTTGATGTAAACACATATTTGCTGTTAATTTGTAATTTGCATATCATGTCCTTCCACAACACTGGTGATGTTATTGTTCGGTAATTACTGTACAATAATTTATTTGATATCAGAGGCACGTTCATCCTTACTAATAGCGTGTCATTGAAGATTGAGCATTTAGTGATTGGTAATTTATAATACATAAATATTTTCCCCGATGGTATGGCTAGTTTTAAGTTATTTCCTTCAGCGGTTAGTGCAATTTCCGATAGGTGTATTGCTATGTGTAAGCTAGGTGTAAGCTCCGTTCTCAGGCTCCCTCGTGTTTCCCACGTGTGTTCAGCCACGTGCGGTTCTGTATAAATTACTAGTCCCGCAAATCAATTTTTAATTATATACATATTTTTTTTTATAAAGTTTACACTCCCACACGCAATTTTATTTGTTTCTTCCACCGAAACAAATTATTAATCCTGTCGTAACATATTTGAGAATAATTAATTGGTTTAATAAATTTATTACTTTATACATTATTATTTGTGAGGGTGGACAAAATATGTCTACTTAGTGTTGTGTAGCGAGAGGTGAGTCATCCGCAGCTCCCGTAACCTCGAGGTTTTTTGTACATTGTTGCTAGTTAATCCACGAGTCCGCGGTGTCCTGGTCCGGGGTAGTGCCGGGGCCCTCGCTCGACCGAAGTTCGGGGTCGCTCGTCCCGCAGGGGTGGCTCCGCTCGAATGTCTCGGGAGGTCTGTGTCGGTGGTCTTCCGTCAACTTCCCGTCCTGGACTCTCTCGGCTGGGATGGTGACTAGTGATGAGGAATCTGTGTTCGTCTGAAGTGTGAAACTTGGTGACAGTCGTTGTGGAACTCTAAGGGCGGCTTAATACCCGTCCCCCAGATGTCCCTGCTCCTTTCCTAACTCTCCCAAGAATGACTTCCTTCCTCGTCTTCCTTCCTCCCTCCTTTTTCCGTTCCCTCTCCCTGTTCATATTTTTCCCCCAGATTATGTCCATCCCATAATCTATTAACCACGATTAGCCACGCCTCTACTATTTGATTGGCTGATCAACTGTCAGCGGAAATACGCCATTTTTGAATGCTGATACTGCCAGTTGGTAAGTTCTTTGATTTCTAGGCATGCACCTTTCCCACGAAGTGTTTATCCTTCTATTCGATACGTTGTGTTATTGTTTCCCATAGTATATTTGAAACTTTTGCTAGTGCAAGCTCCGTTCTCAGGCTCCCTCGTGTTTCCCACGTGTGTTCAGCCACGTGCGGTTCTGTATAAATTACTAGTCCCGCAAATCAATTTTTAATTATATACATATTTTTTTTATAAAGTTTACAGCCCAAAAAGGGTCACAAAAGCCCCAGATGTAAAATCAATGCATGTAAAAAGTTGGGAATTAGAGGAGCGAAAGTTTTAAGCCCTCTCTCGTCATTATATCATAAATATTTACCGAGTTATTAAAGAAAATGTGTATCGACTAAACACAGTACGTTGTCTTATGGGGGTTTTACACTAAAAAAAACTGTTATCCCTTTCTTAGAGTACTCTTATCATCCCCAGCAACCTCACGCCTACTTTTAAGCCTGTCTGGATTTTATACTAACCTTATAATGCGCAAAATTGTATTCCCAGCTTTGCAAGTAAATTAAACCAGGAGTATCAGAACAGCCAAAAATCAATGTTTTCAGATTTCAATAAAAAATTTGACAAATGTATGTTTTTACAGTGATTTTGAGTTTTAAACGTTGTTATGTGGAAATTCACTTCCCTCACGTCAGCGTGCTGCATGCGAACTCGTTTTATCTTTATATTATTGTTAAAACTTATATAAATACAGAACATGGAGTAAAACAGTCTTGAATTGGCCAGTCTTACCAAGCAGATTTAGAATAGTATCTCACCCCCTTTAATCTTACTATGGGGGGTTATCTTACGATGGGGGGGCTCACACCCTACAAACAGAGATGCCATTTGGACGACATGACGTTAGAATAAGTCAACCAGTCGGATCAATAACTTCTGAAGTATTTATTTTCACTTTTATATCAATGGGGGGATACGCCCCCCCAACCCTCCCCCCTTTACTATTATTTTATCTTTATATTATTGTTTAAACTTATAGAAATACAGAACTTGGAGAATATCAATCTTACCAGTCTTAGCAAGCAGATTCAGAATAGTTTCTCACCCCCTTAGTCTTACGATGGGGGGCTGTACACCATACAAACAGAGACGCCATTTAGACGTCATGAGGTAAGATAAGTCAACCAGTAAGATCAATAACTACCGAATTAATTATTTCAACTTTTATCTCAAAGGGGGGCTGCACCCCCCAAGCCCCTCCCCTCATTTGTTATTACTTTATCTTGATAGTATTGTTAAAACTTATAGAAATACTGAATTTGGAGAGTGACAATCTTGTATCTGGTAGTCTTACCAAGTAGATTTAGAGTAGTTTTTCGCCCCTTTATTTACGCAAGGGGGGACAATAAGTTCCACAATCAGTCAGTCAGACTAAGAACTTCTTAAATAGTTATTTGCCCCTTAATCCCACCAGAGGTTACGCCCCCCAACCCCCTCGCTATTATTGTACCTTGGTATTATTGTTAAAGAGCGGATAAATACAGAACAGTCTATCGGGTGTAGAGTCCTAAACATGAATTAATCTTGCTTGAGGCGCGCACACACACACGGTAAATAGGTACTTGCTTTACAGTTCCATACTGGGGCTACATTCCCCAGGCCCAGATTTTTGTCCAGTAATACCTATAAAGCGTTGTTAAAATACAAAAATAGTCATAATTTGTTGGAAAATGAGATCCAGAATCAGTCAATTAATAAAACCAAAACGTGTTAAAGTAGTTATTGACACTTTGGTTAGACTGGGACGTTATGCTGTCCAGGGACCCCATTGGTACTGCAACGTAAATTAGTTGCTCAAATATTTATAAATGCAGAACATACAGCCAAATAAGGATTAAAATTAGTCATCGGGTTTCGCCGAAACCACGCCAAAACATAACCCCCCCCCCCAAAAAAAAATAAAAATAGGGCATTAAGTGGACACATACATAGTAAGGATATTTGTTCGCCCTTTGGTGTCAGCTGGGATAATGCCTTCCAGGCCCGGCATTTTTGTGGTGCCTCCTAAATTTTGATAAAAAACAAATAAACTCTAGATGTATAAGAAAGTCCGCAATCAGTTAGAGCAAGATATTTAAAACTAATTATTTGATCTATATGGTATTCCTGCAGGACTGTTCGCCTCCATTGTTATTGCAGCTTGCTATTGTAATTACTATATATATGAATAGAACAATATGTTTTAAAATCAGTCAATGAGTTTTTAACGCCCAAACATTAAAAACTCTACGTTCACGTTCTTCAAGTGGAGAATGTAAGGATAGTTACTCTTGGATAGAGTTCAAAGAAAATACAGAATATCATGGAGAACAATGGGGTCTAAAATCGGTCAGTCAGAACAGATGCGTTTTAGAGTACAGTAGTTTTTTTAACTTTAGTCCACTAAACGGGTTATGGTTATACCACTTACTATGCCCCCATTGTTATATTAACTTGAAAAAATAGAAAATAGGCTACTGTTAAAAACAATTAGGCTTATCAACATGTTTAGGTTTATTCTTTCCCCTATTACTTATATAATTTCTTTACCTTTAACGTTTAATCAACGTCTTAAGAATGGTTATCTATGAACAAATATTTTAATTGAAGACTGATGAGAGTCGAATTAAATAAATCGGTCAGACATAGTAGTTTTACAGTTGTTTAGTCTAGAATAAAATTTAGTAGCATAGAGGGGGTGCAGGGTGTCCCCTAACAGAACTTTCTCTTTTTCATATCTGGTTTTACCAGCCAGCGCTATTCATTCTTGCAGTGACTTTCCTCCAGTAAACATGCAGTTCTGTTTCTGTCCCTCATTTATTATTAAGTAGTTTATTCTTTTAATATCCTTTTGCTTAAGTTGAGTTTATTATAATGTAGCTTCAGTGAAATGAATTATAATCTTTTCTCTCCTATACATTAAATTTAAGCTTTCCCCTGTAAGAGATTACTAATAAACTGTGAACTCACTCATAAACAAAGTGCTATGTGAAGAAGACTTCTTAAAGGCTATTTTAAGAAACCCCGCTCTAGGTCCGTTTTCTACGCTACGCAGAATACCCTCTACGCCCTGGGAGAAGATTCACACCTCAAAGACTGCCCCGCTCCTCGTGATCTTCTAATCCACCTACACTTCAGTCGACATAGCCGTCACTACCGTCACAACGCTCTCTAATATCAGGTAACAAATGTGTTTTCTGTGATTATTAGTAGTTCTCTGACATTTTTCTTGAAATTTTACCTCTTTTCATGTAAAATAAATTTGGAAATTATTCTGTAGTTTCTCGTTCTCTTTTCAAATTCTCTCCTTTAAACCCCGGCCCCAACATAATGGTCCTTCGAGCCGGATACAGTCTGTTAGTAGTTAAATTTTGGAAAATAAATTTATTTTAAATGAGAGTTATTTTAAGTAGATAGACTCGTATTTCTTTGCTAGTTGATTAAAAGGATAACAAAGGAGTTTACCAATCACAATAATTTGAATTGTAAATTATTCCTGTAAAGCAAATTTTCTTTACCATACGTAAGGTTTTTCCTGTCTTTCCTACCTGCCAAAATGTCAGCTCAACAGAAAGCAGAACTAGATTCTTTAATAAAAAAGCGAGAAAAATATTTCGCAAGGTTGCAAGCTCTTTATGATGTTGGAAACAAATTTGTGCAGCTTATCCAACAAAAGCAAGCTTATAGTGCAGAGTTTGACTCTTTTTTATCTCGTTATTAATGGTTAGAGGAAGACTTTGAGGTGTTTGAGCGAACAAGTGACAGTCTTAACACGTTAAGTGCTCAAGTTGATGATTCAGATAAGGTTGATGTACATTGCCCATCAATGGCGTATGATGAGTTGTATTTTAATGTTAAAACTCTAGGCCGTAAAATGAATGTAGATAAGGAATTGCAACAAATGAAGACTGAATTATCTGGAGATAAGCAGCCCCCTCTACCCCTCTACATGCTCCACAAATAGCTCGCCTTCCTAAATTGGAGATTGAACCGTTTGATTGATCAATATCTGCTTGGCCTAATTTTATGCTTTGTTTACCTCATAAAAATCAATCATTATCTAAGAGTGATAAACTAACCTACTTGCGCAGTTTATTGAAATCTCATGCTCTCACTCTCATTGAGACTTAAGTGATATGCAATGATAACTACGATATTGCAATGAAGACCCTGACTGATCGTTATCAGAATAAACGCTTATTAGCATCAAACTATCTTGATAAGGTTTTTTCATTACGCCAACTTACTGAATATTCTACAATCACTTTATCAAGCTTTTTGGAAGTTTTTAACACTAATCTGTCTGCCCTAAAAGCCATAGGATTACCAGATCTGTTTGATTTTACAATGTTACATGTTGGTTTGCGTACACTAACACCATCAGCCCGCAAAGAGTTTGAAAATTAGTATTCAGACACATTAATTCCTAGGTTTGAGAATTTAATTAATTTTGTACAACAACTCAGAATCTTAGATATAACTTCATCCAAAGAAAGTTTAAGCAAACCAAAACGGGTTTTTCTCCAAGACCAAACAGTTCCAAAAGTTTCATGCTTTTCACAGTTGATGACCAAAGGTGTAATGAAACTGTAAAGCGACATTTGTATCCATGTTGTTAGGATCCCAACCACAAAATATATGTATGTTCCAGTTCAAGAACTTAAGTTTGCCTGACCGTAATGATGTTGTTAAAAAATATTTTTTGTCCTTTTGCTGTTTCGGTTTTCACAAAATATCCGAATGCAAATCAACTTCTAAATGTCCTAAATTTAACGGTAAGCATCACAGCCTGTTGCATCGCCCTGCACGAGCCCTAATATGTAAATCGTAAAAATATGGAAACAAAACCCTCTGACACAAAAGTAACTGACAATGTTTCATTATCAAAGACATGCAATTTCGCCGATGCAACCTCAACCTCAAACATGATGTTAAGCACAGCAATTATTGGTATTAAGAATGAAAATTAGGAATGAACTTGGACCTATAAGAGCAATAATTGATGGTGGTTCTCAGACCAGCTTAAGAACGCAAGAATGTGTACACAAATTAGGTCTAACCAAACACACTAATAACATAACCATTAAAGCTGTAGCTGACACGCCTGTCCAAGTAAATAAAGGGTCAGTGATATGCAATATAAGCCCTCTGAAGAATCCTCACGTTGTACTGAACACAGATGCAATTGTAGTCCTTACAATATCCTCTGAGCAGCCTAACATTACGTTGATCCAAAAATGTCCACTCGTTTTGACAGCCTTCAGCTTGCTGATCCAAAGTTTTATGAAAGATCCCCTATTGAATTCCTGATAGGTGCGGATCTCTACTTTCAAATAATACAAGAATCACGTAACATAATTAAAGGTAAACCCTCTGCTATGAATACAGTTTTTGGTTGGATAATTGGTAGTAAAGTACCCAACTTAGCTCCTCAAAGTGAATTTTCTTATTTTTTAAACTGTTGTGAATCCATTCATACTACACTGAAGAAGTTTTGGGAGGTGGAATCAGTTCAGAATGTAAAGCATCCTAGTCCGGATGATGTCGCAGTCGAGTCACATTTTTTAGAAAATCATACAACAGATAAAACAAGGTGGCTACGTTATATCGCTACCGTTAAAACCCAATGCTCCAGATCTACCTTATACAAGGGAACAGGCGAACGATCGTCTTATTATTTTGGTGTTTAGAGAACAGACTCAAACGTCATCCTGAAACTTATGCAGAGTACAGAAAGTTTATGGATGAGTATATAACTGAAGGACACATGAGTATGTCTAGTACACCCTCCTCTTATGTAATTCCACACCAATGTGTAAAAAATGAAAATAGCAGCACAACAAAGTTGAGAACAATATTTAATGCGTCATTTAAGCCTAATTCAACAAATTCATCTCTCAATGAAATTTTGTACTGTGGACCAAAGCTGCAACGAGATATAGGAGAAATAATAACTAACTTTTGCCTTCATGAAATTGTCGTTTGTGCCGATATAAAGAAAATGTACAGACAAATTGTTGTAACCCCTGAAGACCGAAAATTTCAGCACATACTTTACCGCACAATTCCAAATGTAAGTATTGACGAGTACGAGTTAAATGTTTTTACATATGGTGTGACATCTAGTGCCTTCTTAGCACAAAGAGCATTACTTCAATTAGTTGAAGATGATGGAAAAAAGTACCCCCTCGCCTCAGAGGCTATAACTCATCAAATATTTATATGCTTTCAGAGATTGCAAAAATCTACGACATTTTAGGGTGGATAACGCCAACTACATTTTATGCTAAACACTTCATGCACAAGACGTGGTTATGTGGATTAGGATGGGACGACCCCCTGCCAGATAAAATATGTGACAAATGGACATAGTTTATCTTAGCTCTTCCATGCCTCTCATCACTTAAGATTCCTCGATTTATTATACCCATGACGTCGGGAAATGCAACATAGTAGGATTTTGTGATGCATCTGAAAAAGGGTATGCTGCAAATATCTATATACGAACGGAAAGTTTGATTAACATAGGAGTTCATCCTATTAATGCAAAAAGTAAAGTTGCTCCACTTAAGACAATGAGTGTCCCCAGATTAGAGCTTTCAGCTGCTCAACTGCTTACTGACGTTTTATGTCTACCAAGCATATAACTAAAACAATTGAACTGCAAACATAATTTTATTTTCTGATTCATCTGTTGTTCTAGCCTGGCTAAAAACGCCTCCTTACAAGTTAAAAACATTCGTTGCAAATAGAGTGGTCCATATTCTACAGTCCACAAACCCAAATCAATGACATCATGTAACGTCGAAGGAAATTCATGTGATTGCGCAAGTCGAGGCTTAACGCCTGAAGAATTAGCTAGTTTTGAACTATGGTGGAAAGGGCCTAATTTTCTATACACTCCTTATAACTCATGACCACTACATAGTTACAATATTGATATCACTAACGAACTGCCAGAAATTAGAAAAGAATCTGTAGCTTTAACAATGGGTAACAGACACTCCATCGTGTTAGAAATGCTGGGAAATGTGAAATTCTTACAAATGTGCAATTTGTACTTTCTTTTGTGATACGGTTCATTCACAATGTCAAAAGTAATCTGAAAGGTTTAACAAAGAAACAAAGATCAATATTGCCACAAGAATTAAGCCAAGCCTTATCTCTTTATGTACAAGCAACACAACAACGCTATCTCTCAAAAGATATCACAGATGTGAAAAATGGTAAACAATGCTCCAATAAATACCGCTTTATTTATGGACGAAAATTATTTGGTCAGGGTGAGCGGTAATTTTAAATACGCTAAATTAACTGATTCCAGAAAACATACCCTACTGATACCCCGTTCATCAAGACTTGCAATACTTATTTGTGAGTATTACCATGCTTTAGCAATGCACTCAGGACCCCGATTAACACAGTCACTTATTCAAAGTAGATTTTGGATTGTAGAAATACGCCAGTTACTAAGTGAACGAATATTTAAATGTCAAAGGTGCTATATGTTTCAAGCTAAACCTTTTGTGCCTAAAATGGCAGATCTTCCCTCTATCAGATTTGAAAGCATACGTGCATTTCAAAATGTCGGCTTGGACTATGCCGGGCCCTTCAAATTTAAAGAAAGTAACAGAAGGAAATCACCTAACCAAAAGGGTTACATAGTCATTTTTTTTCGTTTTTCGACAAACGTGGTACACCTTTAATTTGCAACTAGTTTGTCAACACCTCTACTCCTGGCTGCTTTAGATCCTTTTGTTGCGAGACGAGGACTTTGCCAATCGATTACAAGTGATTGTGGAACTAATTTCCAAGGAGCAGCGAATTACTTTGCTCAAATCCAAAAGTTCCTAAAAGATAAAAATTAAGAAATTGCTCATCACCTTGCTTCTAAGGGAATTTAATGTAATTTCACCCCCCCTGCTGCACCTACTTTGGAGGCCTATGGGAGACCGCAGTTAAGTCAAGAAACGTCACCTTCTCCGTGTTTTTGGACCCCTTATCACCTATGAGGAAATGCATACCTTACTAACAAGGATTGAAGCGAATCTAAATAGTCGCCCTATTGAAGCAATGACGACTGATCCTAATGACAGAGAGTATCTAAGCCCAGGAAACTTCTTAGTAGGCACACCCCTGCTATCACCCCCAGAAAAGGACTACATAAATAGTAAAATGAATCGTTTAGAGATATACCAACTCCTTCAACAAGCCGCTCAATCATTTTGGAAACAATGGACTCAAGACTTCCTGCAAACATTGATACCTCGAAACAAGTGGTGTACTACACAACCCAACGTTCAAGTGGGAGATGTCGAGTATATCCACAGCAAGAACACCAGTCACCGAGTATTCAGTCCCTTGGGGTGGCCAATCGGAAGAATAATAGAGACATACCCTGGATCAGATGGTGCAGCCAGAACTGCTAAAGTAAGGACATCCCAAGGAAGTTATTTACGCCCTGTCTAAAAGTTGGTAAACCCTACCACCTTCTGACACCTAGTCCTAACTCCTGTCCTCCTTAAAACTAGGTTTTAAAGTCAAATTTGTGTGCGTTTTTCTTACATTTTATGCAGTTTTAAATATACATTTAGGTGGGCGGTATGTTTAGTCCAGAATACAATTTTGTAGCATAGAGTGGGTGCAGGGTGTCCCCTAACAGAACTTTATCTTTTCATATCTGGTTTTACCAGCCAGCACTGTTCATTCTTGCAGTGACTTTCCTCCAGTAAACATGCAGTTCTGTTTCTGTCCCTCATTTATTATTAAATCGTTTATTCTTCTAATATCCTTTTGTTTAAATTGAGTTTATTATAATGTAGCTTCAGTGAAATGAATTATAATCTTTTCTCCCTTATACATAAAATTTACTTTCCCCTGTAAGAGATTACTAATAAACTAAGTGTGAACTCACTCATAAACAAAGTGCTATGTGAAGAAGACTTATTAAAGGCTATTTTAAGAAACCCCGCTCTAGGTCCGTTTTCTACGCTACGCAGAATACCCTCTACGCCCTGGGAGAAGATTCACACCTCAAAGACTGCCCCGCTCCTCGTGATCTGCTCAACAACCTACGCTTCAATCGACAAAGCCGTCACTACCGTCACAACGCTCTCTAATGTCAAGTAACAAGTGTGTTTTCTGTGATTATAAGTAGTTCTCTGACTTGTTTCTTGAAATTTTACCTCTTTTCATGTAAAATAAATTTGGCAATTATTCTGTAGTTTCTCGTTCCTTTTCAAATACTCTCCCTTAAACCCCGCCCCTTACAAGAGTACTGTTAGGTTTATAGTATTATAAACCAGTACTGGTACCTGGGGGACCAATATGTGGACAGTATAGTTAGGTTTGTACTATTAAAAACCTACTGGCACCTGGGAGACCGAGCTTTGGTCGGGGAAGGTCAGTAAGTTTGTTTAGATGACTTGGAGCAATTTTTTACCACGTTCCCCTAATGACGAGTAGATTTACTTAGCTAATTTTCCTTTTTCCAGCATGTTTAATGTCGCTCCAGATTTTATAATGGATCATTGTCCCCTCAGGTATGTATTTATGATGTAACTACCAGACATAGGTATACTACAACGCCAACCAAATTCGGTAACTTGCGCATCCCAAGAAGTTGACATTATTTGTTTTTATTTTGAACATATGTTTTTTGTAAAGCTTTCCGTTCTGATGTAAACATTAAAAAGTAAACAAACACGAAGACAAAAAGAAGAAAATGACTGAAAGTGATTTTTTGGACGTTTAACAGCTGATTTACCACAAAGATGACGTCACTAAACCTGCGCAATAGCACACATATATCACGTATTTACATGTGTTGATTGACTGTAACATATTCTTATTCTTAGACACATGGAGTAGACACGAGACAAGGGTTATGATTCTGGATTTTTGAAAGTTTGAAGTTTGCATACAGATGGCCAGGGCTAGAGTTAGATGTGCAAGCCACTAGGCTACCCCCTACTTGCAAGTGCGGGCCCTTACCAGCCAGGCCGATGCCGGTTGGCGACCTATTTTTTACGTGGCTATATAGGCTTTGCTTGTATCAGATCCTATAGATAGCGCTGTGTATTCACTAAAAGTTTAAATTTACAAAAACCAGATTGCTGCCTAGTGTGTTTTATTGTCGTGTTAGGGATATATTATCAAATGATTTTAATTATAGTGCGTAAACCGAACTTCTTTCGTTACTCCAAGGAACATCTTTCCTCCATAAAGATAATATGGTTTTAATGGAATAATATGGAAGTAGGGTGGAGCTCTAAGGTTGAGGTTAAAAAAATTATACACTTTGTTTATACAGTAATTGAAAATTGACTAAAATCACGAAAAAACGTAAAGAATAACATACAAACTTTGCCGATGGGGATGAGGTCTACGGTTGAGGGGGCCGGCAAACGGGGCTTACCCAAAGTGAGGACGTTTTTCAAGAGAGGTGGCTTTAACAACGCAAATCCAACTTACGTTAAGGCAAACATTTGTTTATTTATAAACAATTTAAAATAAAATACTAATGTTGCAACTTAACACCTTTTTGATGTTAAAAACAACCCATGATAATTTATTTACATAATGCTTGATAGTTTTTGAGTTTTTACCACGCAAACACACACGTATGGCTACTTAACTTCTTAAAATATATTTTACTAATGGCTTGAAGAGGCCTGTAGCCCCTACCCTTTCTCAAATACTCTATCCCATCTGATGTATTACTCTTTTCATGCTGAGAAAAATTAAACGATATAAGTAGGAACACATGCCAGTTCGTAAACAACGTAGATACATGATCCCATGTGTTTAATGTAAACAGAGCAGACGTGTTTAAATCCCCATTCCTTTCTTATGTGGGATTTTTTACGTTATTACTTGTTTGCTGTTAAATTTAGCGAATTTCCCCTATAGGGAAGAAGCTATTACCGTAGTTGGCATGGTAAGACCTAGGCCCGGGACCATGATGACTTTTCGTTTTGAGGTCCCCAGACCCCAAAAACACCATTCATTTGAGACTGTATATATATATATATATATATATATATATATATATATATATATATGTTATGTATATGTATATATATATATGTGTGTGTGTGTGTGTGTGTGTGTGTGTGTGTGTGTGTGTGTGTGTGTGTGTGTCTCCGTGAGCACGATAACTCTCGTAAAAATGATCCGATTTTGATGAAACTTGGTATAAACGTGTAAAGCAACATTTAACACTTTAAGTTCGAAAACCAGCCAGATCGCTCTATCCGAAGGGGTCTTTTGGGGGGGAGGGGTTTTGTACCCCAAAAATGGGCTTTTTGAATTTTTTACATATAATTTTTGAAATAGTCAAATTTTAGTTTTCACCATTGGATTAGACAAAAACACACAATTTGGTATTTTGATCATTCATCCATGTCAATTGGTTACCGAGATATTGAAAGTGCTAAACACAGTACGTTGTCTAATGTTATTCTTATGGAGGAAAAAAAAATGTTTATATCTCGCTTATTTATGAACGTATACTGACAAAACTTGGTATACAGCTTCATCTTGTTGTGGTCTATTGATATTTGCTCAAAAAATATTGTTTGCCAAAGGCTTCCGCAGCAGCAAACCTGCGAACTCAGCCCCCATGTTATTCTTATGGAGGATAATTAAATGCTCTGTCTCCCTTAATTATGAACATAAATGAATAAAACTGGTATACGATTTCACCTAGTTGAGTTATATTGATATTAGCATAAAAAACTATTTGTTATGTTCCTTGTTGCAGAAAACCTGCGTACTCAGCCCCAATGTTATTCTTATGGAGAATAATTAAAATTGTATTTATCACTTATTTGTTGATATATTTTTATGAAACTTAATAAGTGGCTTTATGTATTATTAAGACTTTTATATCTCCATTGGAAATTCGCTGAGTATGCAGGTTTGCTGCGACGGCGGTATTTAGAACTACTGCTATCCTTCCTGCGTCCCTGGGATCAATTCCTTTAATTTGAGCCATCTCCCATAATCCTGCGTTTTTCCAACCTCCCACGATTGTGACTTAAACATGGCGTTTACAGAATCGTATATATTTTTAAATAATCGGGTTATTTATTTCACGCAGATTTTGAGACAACCACTTCACGAATTTCGATGATTCTTTCTTTAATATGAAGGTAATTTTACGTAGAAAGTCGTAACGGAGCCAGAATTTCAATTTAGACCTCAGGGCTCTGCCCCACGGGACTTCCAAGTTCCCATGTTATTTATATCAAATAGAGTTTAATTTGGTTTATGTCACGATTTTCTTAATGTAATTAATTAAAATAGACTGCTTTTAAAGGATTATATCTAACTACAGACTGTCATTGTTTTGTTTAAATTTTCTACTCTCTTCTTTATTTAGCGTTTTTAATCGCAAAATCTTGCTGGACAGTATTCTACATGTCAGACGAACGGTTTCCTTAGACACTCAATCAAATATTTTTGCGATAGTGCGCCCTTCGCTGATTGGTCAGTTTTTAAATATTCAAGAGAGGGGGAAGGGACGCTATGATCTTGTAACGAACAAATCAGTTCCGCATCTGGTCTACCGGCGGTGACTCCCGTGTCTCGCGGTTGCTCATTCTTACGCATTTTCACGTGGTTTCTTTTTACCAGTATTAAATTACAATTTCTATATACGCTCGTGTGTGCTCCAGTGTTCATCTGAAGAATTCAATTTAAGTTTCTCAACTCAATTAACTTTCAATCTTCTTTCAATTTAAATATAACCTTTACAATATTTCTATTTGCAACTTTCAAGTAATTTCAAGTCTATTCAAGCAGGCACATCAAGCCTTTTAAGTTTAAAGCCCATAACATTTCTTTTTATTGTAAATATTGAATTAAAATTGATTATTTTGCTTTATTATCTGGCAAGGAAGAAAATGCCAAGTGTTTTACTTTTTTATTTTATTTTTGTCAAACATACAAGTTATTGTGTTTTTAATTATGAGGCAGGAGAGCCCTTTTTTGTTAATTTCTACAAATGATTACGACAACATACGTCACTCAGCTTCATCTCATTATACACATCTGACTGCTCAACATCGACTCCCGATAGAAGGCGCCTTCTACCCCCTAGCAGTGAGGCCCTTATTCCCACCAAGCTGTGAGGCCCTCTTCGTGCCCAGGAACTGCGTAACTTCCCACCGCTACGTCTGCAGTTGTTCAGAGCTGCAATAGACTCCAATAAACCCAGTAATTTTGGAAATCAGGTATTCTCGACTTTTCTCATTACGACAATTTTGCTATGTGACAATTTTCATGTTTGATATATTACGCTACAATTTACCATTTTTTATTGTGATCGAGATTGCTAGCACTGAATTCATCAATTCGGAATAGGCTCCAATACCGGCATATATTTTTTTTCTGTATTAGTCGAGCGCTGTACAGTTATCATAAACCGCAATTTGCGCCACTTTTCAAAACTGAAGATGGTTTATACTCTACTAATTGAAGGTACGCAAATATCATTCATCTTGGTCCTTCGAGCCGGATTGTGAATATTCCAGTGTTAATTTGGTGTTAAAATGTAAACTTTGAGCATTTTAGAAAGTGTATAAAACCATTTTTTCTTGAAACCTTTTTTGACAAACTTTACAAGTCAACCATACTGAAGACCTGATTTTCCAATGAGGATTTGTGCAAATTAATTCAAATATATATATATATATATATATATATATATATATATATATATTCTCCATTCAGTAAGTCAAATTGTTTACTTAAATAAATTTTCAATTAAACATTTGAATTTTGAGTTGCAATTATACAGTGTTTAAATTACATCAGCTAATACATATCTGTTTTATGACAAAGTTTCATCATGAAGTGTATAACATTTAAACGTCAGTCTTCATTAATTCAAAAGAGACTTGAAAGACTATTGGAACATGCCACTACATTATCGGAAATAATTGAAGTTGAAGATAAACATAAACAAAGAGCTCTATCTTTAAATACAGATACTTCGGAGAAACAAAAGGAATATAATAGTATACGGGACAATTTATTAAATACTCCTAGTTCTGTTGCTGATACGGAAGAAGCCGAACTTTCAACCATAGACTCAACTTTGGGCGATCTGTTTGTTGATATTCTGACTATTTTGAGACCTTTGCTTCCTATCAGTAACGAGGAAAGTTTTAGCGAACATAACATTACTGTAAGTAGGCAAAACCAGAATCATTCTAATGTGAGGCTTCCCAAGATACAGCTTAAAACATTTAGCGGTGACATTTCTCAATGGATAGCTTTTCATAATGTTTTTGAAGTGACAGTACACAAAAACAAATCATTCACTAACATCGAAAAATTCCAGTACCTGCTTTCATGCCTTTCAAATAAGCCTTTCAATTGAATTAAGGCTCTTCCTCTTACTAATGACAACTATGATATTGCTTACGATACGCTCTTAAAACGTTATCACAATCCCAGAATTTTGAAGTCTCTTCACATAAATCACCTGATTGATATGCCAAATTGTAGTGTCACAGGTGCTAAGCAGTTAAGGTATTTTATTTCTCAGTTTAATGAGCACAGCTCTGCCTTATCTAGTCTCAACGTAAACATACAACAAGATAATCCAGTTCTCATGACTTTATTACTACGTAAATTTGACGTAGATTTACGGACTCGTTTTGAGACTAAGCGTGGCAATTCACAGGATCTTCCCACGCCCAAAGAGTTTATTGAATTTCTCGAAAATGAGTGTGCTTATATGGAAAATGCTCATTTAATACAATCACAAAATGTACGGCATACTGTACAAAACCCCAACAATGCAAAACCGAAACCTGGGTTTTCCCACATTAAAAATGTGTCCCTTACCACTCAGAACACAAATAGTCACCTATTGTGTTCATTTTGCAACCATAGTCATATGATATACGCTTGTCAAGAGTTTTCTAAGATTAATCCTTCCGAGAGATTTAATTTTGTAAAGGCTAATAACTTATTTGTTAATTGTTTAGGAACACATAAATTTAGTGATTGCGGCAGTATGAGTACTTGCAAAACTTGTAATAAGAGACATCACAAGCTTTTACATTTTAATGCAACGAAGTCCTCTAATACTCTTCACTCGAACAGTAAACAAACTGTAGCAATCTGCAAAGATAAGGTAGTGGACGGTATTCGTAAAATGAATAAACCCAGTTCCGGCCTCCCCCCTCATCCCGCGCAGCAGTTTGCCGATAGCAACAATGAAACACAAAGTCTCCAATCCTCCTTTACAGTCAATGGCAACAATGAGTTGTTTACTACACTTTTGGGCACAACTCTCGTGAAACTGAATTCTTTCGAGGGCAATACTATTGTTGTCAGATCACTCGTTGACAGTGCATCTACGTGCACTTTTATCAACACAGATGTTGTAAATAAATTACAACTTAAACTTAGGCACTCAAAACAGTCCAGTCAAGTTAATGGTATTTCTGCTACTCCTGTAAATACTAAAGGTATAACTAATGTAGATATATGCACGCTCGATAACACAAAGATTTCTAACAATCATCCAGTATTAGTTTTGAGTAAGATAACCTCAGATATGCCTTCAGCTCACATTAATGGCAATGTAGTTAAGAGTTTATCTAATTTCAAACTTGCCGTCCCATACAGATGCTTATAGGGGCCGATCTTTTCATGCAGATTATAAAGCCCAACAAATATAGTTTAGGTGAAAACATGCCTTATGCTCTAGACACCGTATTTGGCTTTGTTGTTATGGGTAAAACTCCGGTCACTAGTGACCTTGAAAATACGCTAGCTGTCAATCACACTATACTTCATTGCCTACAAGAGGACAATTTGAGTAAACTGATTTATAACTTCTGGACCTTGGAACAGCCTCCTGAACCTTCTAAACTCACCGAGGATGATATTAAATGTGAGCAACATTTTTCTGAAACTTACAGCCGTAGTTCAGAAACGGGAAAGTTTACAGTCAAACTCACTTTTAAAGAAAACCCCGAAAAATTGGGGGACTCGTTTTTAATTGCAAAAAGGCGTTTTTTCTCACTTGAGCGTAAACTCAATACTCAGCCAGAGTTTAAACAGTTGTACACTGAGTTTATGAGTGATTATGAGAGTACAGGTCATATGTCATTGTTCATAGACACTACCCCTGACAAGCCGCATTATTTTTTACCGCACCACGGTGTGATCAAATCATCTAGTTCAAGCACTCGTTTAAGAGTGGTTTTTGATGCAAGCTCAAAAACAACAAATGACTTATCATTAAATGATATTCTCCATGTAGGCCCAAAGCTACACAACGACATCACTACAATCATAACGAATTTTAGGTGTTATAAATATGTGTTCACCACAGATGTTAAACAGATGTTTCGCTCAATCGAACTTGATAAGGAAGACCGTAATTATCAATTAATTCAATGGAGGGATGATCCACAAAAGAAACTCTCTGTTTATCAGTTAAATACTGTCACTTATGGCATGGCTTGTAGTCCATATTTGGCTAACAGGGTTATATTGCAGTTAACTCACGACGAAGAAGTTAGTTTCCCTGCCGCCTCTCAGGTTTTAAGAAATCACATTTATGTCGATGACGTGGCCCTAGGCGCTGATACAATAGAAAGTGCTTTATCTCTTCAAAATGATGTAAAATCTCTTCTCGAAAAGGGCGGATTTCATCTACGAAAGTGGACGGCCAATCACGACGAACTCCTCAAAGATATTCCGAAGGAGTTTCATGGACAACCTGTAGTTTTTCGCACCCCAGAACAACCATTAATTAGTATATTGGGATTACAGTGGATTTAAAGCTCTGATTGTTTTACTTAAAAAATAAATATTCCTCAGTCTGAAATATACACTAAAAGAATAGTGTTATCTGACATCGTCAAAATATTTGATCCGTGCGGTTTCTTATCGCCAGTCGTGATATGGGCTAAGATATTTATCCAAACATTGTGGAAAAGAGGCCTGGAATGGGACTCCCCCCTCCCTTCTGACTTATCGCAACAATGGAAGTTATTTACTGGACAGTTATCTTCGCTAGAAAATATATTGTTGCCATGCCATTTCAAAACTCCTGACTCAAATAATATACAATTGCACGGATTTTGCGATTCCAGTGAACAAGCGTTCTCTGCGTGTGTGTATTTGCGTGTTACTGATT
Source organism: Allygus modestus (assembly GCA_963675035.1). Lineage (NCBI taxonomy): Eukaryota > Metazoa > Arthropoda > Insecta > Hemiptera > Cicadellidae > Allygus > Allygus modestus. Next base: position 384,057,198 of record OY776111.1, on the reverse strand, counting down.
TTCAGAGTAATACTCACGTAACACTTATTATGGCTAAAACCAGAGTAGCGCCTCTTAAGCGCATATCTCTTCCGAGACTGGAGTTGTGCGGCGCGCACTTACTAGCACAGCTAATGCTTTTTTGCTCTAATAATCTTATCTCGAAACAAAAAATGCCTATCGATTCTATCCATGCCTGGACGGATTCCACTGTTACATATAACTGGATTCGCACTCAACCTTTTAAGTTAAAAACGTACGTCGCTAACAGGGTAGCGCAAATACAAGAATGGCTCCCAGTTACAGCTTGGTCGCACGTACCTTCACAGCAGAATCCGGCAGATTGTGCCTCTCGCGGCATATTTCCACAGGATATTGTTACCCACTCGCTCTGGTGGTCCGGTCCGCAATGGCTCTTATCCGGCTCAGATAATTGGCCAAAGATGATAAATAAAGAAATCAGTATTTCTGATATCCATGAGCTTAAATTAACACATGACAGTACTCTTGTGTCTTCTTCACACTATGAACATGATTTTTTGTCCAAATTCTCTTCATGGAGCAAACTTCAGCGCGTAGTCGCATTTATTCAACGCTTCATACATAATTCTCGCAATATGACATCCAAACTGACAGGAAACCTGTCTTCAGATGAGCTTCAAAAGGCTGTAAACACTATATGTAGAGTAGTTCAACAACACGAATTTAGCACCGAATATGACAGTTTGAAGAAAAACTAAATATTCCCAAGCAAGCTGAAGAATCCCTCGCCTTTTATGGATGAATGTGGTTTGATAAGAGTTGGCGGTAGGCTTAAAAACACCGACATTAGTATGAACGCTAAACACCCGATTTTTCTGCCTAAATCTCATTTAATTTCTTCAATAATAGTGGATTATTATCATTTGAAATACCTTCATGCGGGACCTCAGCTTCTGCAATCACTCATTGCTCAAACCTTCTGGATATTGTCAGCTAGAAGCTTAATCCGATCTCGTGTTCACAAATGTATAACTTGCTTCCGCTTTAAGCCGAGGACCGTATATCCAGTTATGGGAAACCTACCTCAAGCCCGTGTCAATCCATCATCTTGTTTCAAGACTTCAGGTTTAGACTATGCGGGACCATTTGACGTGAAAATTCACACCTTAAGAAGAGCTAACATTGTAAAATGCTACATATGTTTATTTGTGTGCTTCGCCACGAAAGCAATACATATTGAGGTTAGTAGAGAGAAACTAGGAAAGAGGGGCCGTAATCGGCGCTTTTTTCCCATGTTATTCTTATGGGGATCAGTTTTTGCGCCGACGCCCGATCCCGCCTTACACAAGTTTCCTTGTTAGCCTATACTAATGTCCAACCCTTGCCTATATTAAATATATTTTCCCAATCCCCATCCCTCCTCTATATTTTTAAAAATTAATTTTCAAATTCAGGTTAAAAAACTATCTTTAGTGTTTATGGTCCGATTTGTTTAAAACTTGGATATGTTATTGTCGTAGGCAAGTGTTTTAATAAATTACACTTACATTTCCCAAATTCACTATTACAGTCAAATTAAAAATTATTTTTGAAAAATACTATAGTGCCAATTGCCAACTTCTTTATTAAATGTCCGATTTGTCTGCAATTTGGATATGTTATTGTCCTAGGCAAGTGTTTTAATAAATTTCACTTACATATCCCAAATTCACTATTACGGTCAAATTAAAAAATATTTTTGAAAAATACTGCCAATTGCCAACTTCTTTATTTACTGTCCGATTTATTTAAAATTTAGATATGTTATTGTCCTAGGCAAGTGTTTTAATAAATTCCACTTACATTTCCCAAATTCACTATTACGGTCAAATTAAAAAATATTTTTGAAAAATACTGCCAATTGCCAACTTCTTTATTTACTGTCCGATTTGTTTAAAATTTAGATATGTTATTGTTATAGGCAAGTGTTTTAATAAATTAGCCTTACATTTCCCAAATTCACTATTACAGTCAAATTAAAAAAGATTTTTGAAAAATACTGCCAATTGCCAACTTCTTTATTTACTGTCCGATTTGTTTAAAATTTGGATATGTTATTGTTGTAGGCTAGTGTATATGCACCATCCACATTTTACAAATATTGCGGTTAAATTTTAAAAAATTTGGAAAAATACTGCCAATTGGCAACTTCTTTATTTATGGTCTGATTTGTTTAAAATTTATATATGTCATTATTCTAGGCCAGTGTATATGTACCATCCACATTTGACAAATTAACTATAATGGTCAAATTTAAAAAATATTTTGAAAAATATACTAACAATTTCAAACTTCTTTATTTACTGTCTGATTTGATTTATTTTTGGATATGTTATAGCTCTTATATAGGTAACAAGGCCACACTACCACACGTTCCATTACCCCCTACAATACAGTATTTTGTCTTTTTTGTTTGTTTATTTTGTTGTAATCCCAAAACTGACTTTGCTGTTTATTGTCCGATTTGCCTACACTTTGGATATTGTCCTAAGCATTTATTGTCTGATTTATTTTTGGATATGTTATAGCCCCCCAACTATTATATCTAAAATTACAATATTATTTCCACCTATAATACAGTTGATGTGTTGTTTGTTTTGCCGCAACCTAAAAACTAACATTGGTATTTGTGTTTTTACAAAACTATATTTTGTAAATTACTTCCAATAACTCCTTTATTTACTTTTCGACTTGTTATATCCCCTTATATCTAAATTTACCGTATATTTTTTCCCTAAATACCCCATTTCCAAATTCAATATTACGGTTGGATTAAAAAAAATAAATGCAAGCTTATTATATTTGCCACAAGCTTATTATATACATCCAGCTGTTATATTTGCCACATTTCCAATATTGTTGTGACCCTCTCAACTACCTCTCATTGTAATATAATAAGTAATATATATCCACAAAATATTTATGGTCAGAACTGCCTAAATTTTGGATATGTTTTAAGCCAATGCGATAACAAAAAAATGAATTTTTAAAACCCAAAACAACTAAACACAAAACACTAATCTTTCTTTGTGCTTGTTTGGAGTAGTCTTTATTTTATCCAACTTAATTTTAATTTTGTAGTTAAAATCAAACTTCCCACATTCTAGCTCCCTTTCCAGCCAGTGGTTGGAGACATAAAGGTTACGAATATTTTCAAACTGTACAATATATCTTTTTCTACCCCTATGTTGGACTTGTTTAATAGCGCTTATTAATAATTCCGCACCATATTCCAAATCCTCCAGTCTACTACATTCTTTAAATTTAACATTGCCTTTAATATCTTGCATCTCTATGTCTTCTTGTCCAACATCATCCCACTCATTGTTACGGAAACTTAGGTTTTCTATTTTTGGAAAGGAATTGCCATAAAATGTTGCGGTTCCGTTAGTGTTAAAGCTTGCAAGTGGCTCGTTGGTAGGTAGATAAATAATGTCCAAATCACCACTGTATGGCAACACGCTATAACCTTGCCTATTCTTATTTATCTCTATAAATACAGTTTTACAGACACCTTTAACATAGTATACACCCCTCCGTCCATCCTTTTCTGCCAACACTCCCACAAACTTGTTGTTTACTACAAACGCATACACTATATAATGTCCATAATGCTCTAGATCCTCCCAACGTCGCAGGAATTAATCTTTTAATTTATCCTCTCTTTCCCTTCTTTCTTGTTCTTTAGCCAACTGTGCTTTGTATTCCTCTGCAACAGTATTTTCCACATATTCCAATTTACGCTTATTACTGTCAATGTCTTCTAATTCCAATTTCCTCTTTTTGGAACAACTCTCTAAGAAAGGCTTGGAAAGTGGCTCTATTTCTTTAATAGTGTATGGGTACAGTTTATTGGTCCGGCTTCTTAAAACGTAGGGAGTAAGGTTAGGACTTTCCACTAAGCCTAATTCTTCTAAATTGATGTGTTTAGGTATAGTGGAGAAAGGTGTATTTGATTTTGTAAAACATGTGCCCCCAGATTTGATGTAACACTTATGCTTTACACTTATGGCATCAGGAAACTCCTCTATTACCTCTACATAGTTAGTTGGTAAACAGTTAAAGCTAAATGCAGATAGAGCATACTTTATTAACTTTTCCCTTTGTGTACTATCTTTTGGCAGTTTTAGTTGTACTCCAGTTATCTTCTTCGTATTACTATTACCCCAATATGCGTATTGTAATAAATCGTTAAACACTAAACAACAACTGTTTTGTAATTGATTGGCAACTTTCACCCACATCTTATGCAGAGGTACAGCATAGAATGGAGCATTTTGAAAGTACCGTTTGTTGTCTTCTATTAGACTTAAACAATCTCTTAAAGGTTCAAACCCCTTACCAAAACCTCTACAATAGTTATAGATTGTTGCCTCTAACCTTGTTATTCCATTCTCTCTAGCTAGTTTAGACGAGAACGTTTCTTTTAGTCTCGCATCTGGACAGTTTACAAAGTTTATTATATGGTTTCCTATACTTTTAATTACTCCAGGGCTTGTAATCTGGCATATAAATTTATTATATATTTTTACCCTGCTATTTACATTAAACCATGTTAAACAGTCTTTACTAACATTATCTACAATAACATTATATCCATTCTTGTACGCCCCTTGGTAGCAAAAGTTAAAGTTTTCTGTAAGATATTGGCACATTTCCTCTTTATTAAATATTCCAGCCAAATCTAGTGTTATATCGAAATCCATAAGATAGTACATTTCTTTTTCCAGATCTTGCAGTATCTTTGGAAGATCTTCCAACAAATCCTTAATTTTAACATTTGCAAGCTCTATTTTATAGGGAATTGCTATAGGATCATCGTACTTTTGTTTAATTTGGTCAATATCTTTCTTTATTATTTGTAACACACCCTCGCTTTGGACCCCAGAGGACCTCTCCAAGGAGAATGGTAGTTTGGCCACAACACCATGTCGAGCTAAAGAGAACTTTTTAAATATTCCTCGTAAGTAGCTATTAAACGAGCCACATATTTCCTTCTCAACTTTAAATTTATTCCGAACGTCCCCATCACAATCCGTAACATTGGTTATCTTAACTAACATTATGTTATCACAAAACGCATCCGTTATAGATGTTAAGTTATTTAATTTTGGTTCGCCCTTGCAATAGTTTATATTACCTATGTCTGTAAGAAGGTTATTATTACGTAGATTTTCTAATAAAAACCATATACCGAATCTTTCGTTAGTAGGTTTAATACAATTTCCCAATAAATGGCTAACAGAGTACATTTATTTTATACAAAAAAAGTAGCGGAAACATGTAAACAGGACAGATATAATTACACTATAGGCATATAGAGGTTGTAAATATATGGATATTGTATATAAACATAGGCGAGCGGTAAGTGTAACATGTAAGTGGACACCCACATGCAAATATGGAATACCCACTATTAATATAATTCCAAATTCGACTAAATAAGTTTATAGTCTCAATATAATTAACATATTAACTAACGGTGCCATCCCGCATTAGTACCCAAATTGTCGAAATTCTATAATTCTATTCTTAGTCCTTGTATAGTATTAGGTTTTGCACTATTAAACCCTACATTCTTATCCTGTGCAGTAGAGTAATATATGTATTTAATACAGATACGCACATTCTACAAGACCTATACATAGATCTGTTGTATAAGCAGCAGAATAGACGTCTCACCCATTGTGTTGTTGTAAAGTAAAACATAAATGTAAATTGTGCTGGATACAACCGGCCAGATATTAGACAGGAAATGTGTTGGAAGTGTATTGCCAAATAGTAAGACAAACACCACATAGTGCAGCATGTAATCAATCCATTACTATTTAGACAAATGTATAAGGTCAGTATTGGTACAACATCCGATATATTAGCCAAACCCACAATCAAACTTGGAAAACAAACAGTAAAAAAATAATATTATAGTAACAGAAATAGTAAGAGTATAAGGACATAGTAATATTTAAAGTTTATAAAACAACACAAATGCAGAGACACAATAAATGACACACTCCAACACATTACGACACAGGCACAGATACTGGTTTACAGCCATTTTACACAACTTTACAGGTTCTGTCAACTGACACAAAAATAGTTTGTAAATTGTGTAAGAAATATATGTAATATAAACAAATTTAACACAATCATAACATTTTGAGGACACAATGTTTGGACTGGGTTTGGCTAATATATCGGATGTTGTACCAATACTGACCTTATACATTTGTCTAAATAGTAATGGATTGATTACATGCTGCACTATGTGGTGTTTGTCTTACTATTTAGCAATACACTTCCAACACATTTCCTGTCTAATATCTGGCCGGTTGTATCCAGCACAATTTACATTTATGTTTTACTTTACAACAACACAATGGGTGAGACGTCTATTCTGCTGCTTATACAACAGATCTATGTATAGGTCTTGTAGAATGTGCGTATCTGTATTAAATACATATATTACTCTACTGCACAGGATAAGAATGTAGGGTTTAATAGTGCAAAACCTAATACTATACAAGGACTAAGAATAGAATTATAGAATTTCGACAATTTGGGTACTAATGCGGGATGGCACCGTTAGTTAATATGTTAATTATATTGAGACTATAAACTTATTTAGTCGAATTTGGAATTATATTAATAGTGGGTATTCCATATTTGCATGTGGGTGTCCACTTACATGTTACACTTACCGCTCGCCTATGTTTATATACAATATCCATATATTTACAACCTCTATATGCCTATAGTGTAATTATATCTGTCCTGTTTACATGTTTCCGCTACTTTTTTTGTATAAAATAAATGTACTCTGTTAGCCATTTATTGGGAAATTGTATTAAACCTACTAACGAAAGATTCGGTATATGGTTTTTATTAGAAAATCTACGTAATAATAACCTTCTTACAGACATAGGTAATATAAACTATTGCAAGGGCGAACCAAAATTAAATAACTTAACATCTATAACGGATGCGTTTTGTGATAACATAATGTTAGTTAAGATAACCAATGTTACGGATTGTGATGGGGACGTTCGGAATAAATTTAAAGTTGAGAAGGAAATATGTGGCTCGTTTAATAGCTACTTACGAGGAATATTTAAAAAGTTCTCTTTAGCTCGACATGGTGTTGTGGCCAAACTACCATTCTCCTTGGAGAGGTCCTCTGGGGTCCAAAGCGAGGGTGTGTTACAAATAATAAAGAAAGATATTGACCAAATTAAACAAAAGTACGATGATCCTATAGCAATTCCCTATAAAATAGAGCTTGCAAATGTTAAAATTAAGGATTTGTTGGAAGATCTTCCAAAGATACTGCAAGATCTGGAAAAAGAAATGTACTATCTTATGGATTTCGATATAACACTAGATTTGGCTGGAATATTTAATAAAGAGGAAATGTGCCAATATCTTACAGAAAACTTTAACTTTTGCTACCAAGGGGCGTACAAGAATGGATATAATGTTATTGTAGATAATGTTAGTAAAGACTGTTTAACATGGTTTAATGTAAATAGCAGGGTAAAAATATATAATAAATTTATATGCCAGATTACAAGCCCTGGAGTAATTAAAAGTATAGGAAACCATATAATAAACTTTGTAAACTGTCCAGATGCGAGACTAAAAGAAACGTTCTCGTCTAAACTAGCTAGAGAGAATGGAATAACAAGGTTAGAGGCAACAATCTATAACTATTGTAGAGGTTTTGGTAAGGGGTTTGAACCTTTAAGAGATTGTTTAAGTCTAATAGAAGACAACAAACGGTACTTTCAAAATGCTCCATTCTATGCTGTACCTCTGCATAAGATGTGGGTGAAAGTTGCCAATCAATTACAAAACAGTTGTTGTTTAGTGTTTAACGATTTATTACAATACGCATATTGGGGTAATAGTAATACGAAGAAGATAACTGGAGTACAACTAAAACTGCCAAAAGATAGTACACAAAGGGAAAAGTTAATAAAGTATGCTCTATCTGCATTTAGCTTTAACTGTTTACCAACTAACTATGTAGAGGTAATAGAGGAGTTTCCTGATGCCATAAGTGTAAAGCATAAGTGTTACATCAAATCTGGGGGCACATGTTTTACAAAATCAAATACACCTTTCTCCACTATACCTAAACACATCAATTTAGAAGAATTAGGCTTAGTGGAAAGTCCTAACCTTACTCCCTACGTTTTAAGAAGCCGGACCAATAAACTGTACCCATACACTATTAAAGAAATAGAGCCACTTTCCAAGCCTTTCTTAGAGAGTTGTTCCAAAAAGAGGAAATTGGAATTAGAAGACATTGACAGTAATAAGCGTAAATTGGAATATGTGGAAAATACTGTTGCAGAGGAATACAAAGCACAGTTGGCTAAAGAACAAGAAAGAAGGGAAAGAGAGGATAAATTAAAAGATTAATTCCTGCGACGTTGGGAGGATCTAGAGCATTATGGACATTATATAGTGTATGCGTTTGTAGTAAACAACAAGTTTGTGGGAGTGTTGGCAGAAAAGGATGGACGGAGGGGTGTATACTATGTTAAAGGTGTCTGTAAAACTGTATTTATAGAGATAAATAAGAATAGGCAAGGTTATAGCGTGTTGCCATACAGTGGTGATTTGGACATTATTTATCTACCTACCAACGAGCCACTTGCAAGCTTTAACACTAACGGAACCGCAACATTTTATGGCAATTCCTTTCCAAAAATAGAAAACCTAAGTTTCCGTAACAATGAGTGGGATGATGTTGGACAAGAAGACATAGAGATGCAAGATATTAAAGGCAATGTTAAATTTAAAGAATGTAGTAGACTGGAGGATTTGGAATATGGTGCGGAATTATTAATAAGCGCTATTAAACAAGTCCAACATAGGGGTAGAAAAAGATATATTGTACAGTTTGAAAATATTCGTAACCTTTATGTCTCCAACCACTGGCTGGAAAGGGAGCTAGAATGTGGGAAGTTTGATTTTAACTACAAAATTAAAATTAAGTTGGATAAAATAAAGACTACTCCAAACAAGCACAAAGAAAGATTAGTGTTTTGTGTTTAGTTGTTTTGGGTTTTAAAAATTCATTTTTTTGTTATCGCATTGGCTTAAAACATATCCAAAATTTAGGCAGTTCTGACCATAAATATTTTGTGGATATATATTACTTATTATATTACAATGAGAGGTAGTTGAGAGGGTCACAACAATATTGGAAATGTGGCAAATATAACAGCTGGATGTATATAATAAGCTTGTGGCAAATATAATAAGCTTGCATTTATTTTTTTTAATCCAACCGTAATATTGAATTTGGAAATGGGGTATTTAGGGAAAAAATATACGGTAAATTTAGATATAAGGGGATATAACAAGTCGAAAAGTAAATAAAGGAGTTATTGGAAGTAATTTACAAAATATAGTTTTGTAAAAACACAAATACCAATGTTAGTTTTTAGGTTGCGGCAAAACAAACAACACATCAACTGTATTATAGGTGGAAATAATATTGTAATTTTAGATATAATAGTTGGGGGGCTATAACATATCCAAAAATAAATCAGACAATAAATGCTTAGGACAATATCCAAAGTGTAGGCAAATCGGACAATAAACAGCAAAGTCAGTTTTGGGATTACAACAAAATAAACAAACAAAAAAGACAAAATACTGTATTGTAGGGGGTAATGGAACGTGTGGTAGTGTGGTCTTGTTACCTATATAAGAGCTATAACATATCCAAAAATAAATCAAATCAGACAGTAAATAAAGAAGTTTGAAATTGTTAGTATATTTTTCAAAATATTTTTTAAATTTGACCATTATAGTTAATTTGTCAAATGTGGATGGTACATATACACTGGCCTAGAATAATGACATATATAAATTTTAAACAAATCAGACCATAAATAAAGAAGTTGCCAATTGGCAGTATTTTTCCAAATTTTTTAAAGTTTAACCGCAATATTTGTAAAATGTGGATGGTGCATATACACTAGCCTACAACAATAACATATCCAAATTTTAAACAAATCGGACAGTAAATAAAGAAGTTGGCAATTGGCAGTATTTTTCAAAAATATTTTTTAATTTGACTGTAATAGTGAATTTGGGAAATGTAAGGCTAATTTATTAAAACACTTGCCTATAACAATAACATATCTAAATTTTAAACAAATCGGACAGTAAATAAAGAAGTTGGCAATTGGCAGTATTTTTCAAACATATTTTTTAATTTGACCGTAATAGTGAATTTGGGAAATGTAAGTGGAATTTATTAAAACACTTGCCTAGGACAATAACATATCTAAATTTTAAATAAATCGGACAGTAAATAAAGAAGTTGGCAATTGGCAGTATTTTTCAAAAATATTTTTTAATTTGACCGTAATAGTGAATTTGGGATATGTAAGTGAAATTTATTAAAACACTTGCCTAGGACAATAACATATCCAAATTGCAGACAAATCGGACATTTAATAAAGAAGTTGGCAATTGGCACTATAGTATTTTTCAAAAATAATTTTTAATTTGACTGTAATAGTGAATTTGGGAAATGTAAGTGTAATTTATTAAAACACTTGCCTACGACAATAACATATCCAAGTTTTAAACAAATCGGACCATAAACACTAAAGATAGTTTTTTAACCTGAATTTGAAAATTAATTTTTAAAAATATAGAGGAGGGATGGGGATTGGGAAAATATATTTAATATAGGCAAGGGTTGGACATTAGTATAGGCTAACAAGGAAACTTGTGTAAGGCGGGATCGGGCGTCGGCGCAAAAACTGATCCCCATAAGAATAACATGGGAAAAAAGTGCCGATTACGGCCCCTCTTTCCTAGTTTCTCTCTACTGAGGTTGTATCAGACCTTACCTCAGACACGTTTATTGCTGCGCTCACACGTTTTATATCTAGAAGAGGCGTACCCACTGACCTATATCTTGACAATGCAACAAACTTTGAAGGGGCTTCAAATTATTTCAATAAAGTCATGAAGACATTACTTCAGTCTGAAGTTACGAAAAGCAAGCTACAAGATCTCTCTGTAGAGTACTCCATAAAATTTCATTTCATCCCTCCTTCAGCTCCGCATCAAGGCGGTATTTGGGAGAGTGGTGTGAAAAGTATTAAGACACATCTTAAAAGGGTTGTAGGTGATCGAATACTAACACAGGAAGAATTTCAAACATTGTGCGCACGTATCGAAGCGATACTGAACTCAAGGCCGCTTTGCCCCTTATCTACCGACCCATCGGAGATAAATGTTTTCACACCAGGTCATTTTTTAATTGGCAGACCACTGGTTGCTCTTCCAGAGTTAAATTACGAGGAAGTGCCTTTAAATCGCCTCAAAAGGTGGCAAGCAGTGCAGGCCATTACTCAGCAGCTTTGGAGACGCTGGAAAACTGAGTATCTCCATACTCTACAACAAAAGGCTAAATGGGTGATTCATCAACCGAATCTTCAAATAAATGCTCTTGTCTTACTTCATGGCAACTCACCTCCTCAGTCATGGCCGCTCGGAAGAATAATTGCTACTCACCCTGGTACAGATGGTGTTACCAGAGTCGTCACTATAAGGACCAGCAGCGGAGTGTTCACTCGACCTGTTGTGAAGGTGTCACCTATGCCTAAGTGAAGAGTTCAAAAACATTTTCTCTCTTCATAAGAAGTTTATTTTTGTTTGTTTTTTGCTTGAGACTAATTTTCACACCTTTTTATTGCGAATCGCTGTGCGTTTCACGGGGGCCGGTATGGACAGTATTCTACATGTCAGACGAACGGTTTCCTTAGACACTCACTCAAATATTTTTTGCGATAGTGCGCCCTGCGCTGATTGGTCAGTTTTTAAATATTCAAGAGAGGGGGAAGGGACGCTATGATCTTGTAACGAACAAATCAGTTCCGCATCTGGTCTACCGGCGGTGACTCCCGTGTCTCGCGGTTGCTCATTCTCACGCATTTTCACGTGGTTTCTTTTTACCAGTATTAAATTACAATTTCTATATACGCTCGTGTGTGCTCCAGTGTTCATCTGAAGAATTCAATTTAAGTTTCTCAACTCAATTAACTTTCAATCTTCTTTCAATTTAAATATAACCTTTACAATAGTTCTATTTGCAACTTTCAAGTAATTTCAAGTCTATTCAAGCAGGCACATCAAGCCTTTTAAGTTTAAAGCCCATAACATTTCTTTTTATTGTAAATATTGAATTAAAATTGATTATTTTGCTTTATTATCTGGCAAGGAAGAAAATGCCAAGTGTTTTACTTTTTATTTTATTTTTGTCAAACATACAAGATATTGTGTTTTTAATTATGAGGCAGAAGAGCCCTTTTTTGTTAATTTCTACAAATGATTACGACAACATACGTCACTCAGCTTCATCTCATTATACACATCTGACTGCTCCGCATCGACTCCCGATAGAAGGCGCCTTCTACCCCCTAGCAGTGAGACCCTTATTCCCACCAAGCTGTGAGGCCCTCTTCGTGCCCAGGAACTGCGTAACTTCCCACCGCTACGTCTGCAGTTGTTCAGAGTTGCAATAGACTCCAATAAACCCATTAATTTTGGAAATCAGGTATTCTCGACTTTTCTCATTACGACAATTTTGCTATGTGACAATTTTCATGTTTGATATATTACGCTACAATTTACCATTTTTTATTGTGATCGAGATTGTTAGCACTGAATTCATCAATTCGGAATAGGCTCCAATACCAGCATATATTTTTTTTCTGTATTAGTCGAGCGCTGTACAGTTATCATAAACCGAAATTTGCGCCACTTTTCAAAACTGAAGATGGTTTCTACTCTACTAATTGAATGTACGCAAATATCATTCACTTGCGGAGGAGCAGTTTGTTATATTTAATAGTTTAAATTCAGTAAGTACTGAGGTTTGCTGTGACAGGGTAATAACATAAATTGAAAAAAAATGTACAGATGGAAAATATAGATATTAAATCAATTGATGCTGCACTCTACAACAAATTATAACCTTCTCATATCAAAGAAGAACGTTAGCTTTTTTTGTAAAACCTTAATTTATTTTTTTTATAAATTTCAAAAACCTTTGTAAAACTGAATGAATTATTGTTAAACGGGCACTACTTTAACTATTTAACTATGAAACATATAAATATAAACATTTTTAAATAGTTACTTGTCATTAGGAAACAATATTTGAATAGTATCTCGTACTTTACTAATATGCATTTTTCCCAATGCTTTACCTTATGGGAATTTTTCCATTTTCAAATGTTAGTTATAAAAAGACGGTTGAATTAATGTGTTCAGTTTTTAAACTGGTAGCGTAAAATGTAATGGAAAACATTTGTGTCAAATTTTAAAGAAACCGTTCAACCGTTTTCAAGTTATTGCGTTTCGAACACAACCACATAACTACTGACGGACAACGAATCATTGTCGCTGCTAATACATAGATTCCTTCACTTCAACCCGTCATTAATTAGATGGTCAAGTACACTCGGAAGTTTGACTTTGAAACTTGTTAATGGCCGCCATTTAGAAATTTATCATACAAAATTTCCAAAACTTTTTTATTTATTTACCGATTTTTACAATAAAAGTCTCATTAAATTTGGATTAAAAAGAGCTTTAAATTTGATGTCTTGTTCAATTTTGTTTTAGCTGCTAGTTTTCATAGAATTTGATTTTGAAATCTTTAAATGGCCGCCATTTTTAAATTTAATAAGTTTGACAAAAAATATTTTTGGAATATTTTAATAACATAAAACTTTATTCATAAAAGTTCATACTATGTTTGGTACAATTACCATTAAGAGTTTTTGAATTATTAATTATAAAAAAAAATACTAAATGGCGGATTACGGCTAAACTAAGCCAAAATCTAAAAAATGTTAATCGATACTTTTGACTTGTTTTTCTATGTAGAATCCGGTTTTGCATAGCACGCTACGCGTTTTTGTGACGTGTATACATATATATGAATTTGAACGAATGGTGTTTTTGGCAACTGGGGGCCTCAAAACGAAATGTTGTCATGGTCCCGGGCCTAGGTCTTACTATACCGACTACGGTAATAGCTTCTTCCCTATAGGGGAAATTCGATAAAACCACAGCGAAAACACTTAGATAAGCAAGAGGGGCATAGCTCTCAACTTCGGCAGACTCCGTTCACGATCTTACAATCAATGGCAATATAGCAATGTCGTTAAAAGTCATGTGGATGGAGTACTATAGCCTCGATGCCAATGGGCTGAATACAATCGTTTAGTCAACGACAAAGGGTACTAAGATCTTTGGCATTAAGAATCTGGGATATGTTGTTTTCTAGGATCCTTTTTCCGTTTTAGCGAATTTCCCTTGTAGGAAAGAAGCTATTACCGTAGGTCTCATGGTAAGTGCCCGAGACCATGATAACTTTTCATTTTGAGGTCCCCAGATGCCAAAAACACCATTCGTTCAAATTTTGATATATATATATATATATATATATATATATATATATGTGTATATGTGTGTGTCCGTAAGCATGATAACTCTCGTTAAAAAGGTCCGATCTGAATGAAATTTGGTACAAATGTGTAAAGCACCATTTATTTGAACGAGTTCGAAAACCAGACGAATCGCACCATCCGAAGGGGGGTTTTGTACCCCAAAAATGGGTTTTTGGGGGTTTCCACATATAATTATTATTTAAATTGCATTTTAGTTTTTACCATTGAATTCAGCATAAACAAACAAACAATTTTGTATTTTGATCATTGCTCTACGTCAATTGGTTACTGAGATATTGAAAGTGCTAAACATAGTACGTTGTCTAATGTTATTCTTATGGAGAAAAAGAAAAATGTTATATCTTGATTATTTATGAACATAAACTGACGAAATTTGGTATATGGCTTCATCTGGTTGTGGTTCATTGTTGATTGCAGAAAAAAAATTTTTGCCTATGGTTCCCGTAGCAGCAAACCTAGGTACTTGGTCTCATGTTATTCTTATGGAAAATAATTAAAATGTTATATATCGCTTATTTATGAATGTATATGAATGAAACTTGGTATGTAACTTCAATAAGATAAGTTCTATAGATATTTGCATCAAAATCTATTATTTTGTGTTCCTTGTTTCAGCAAACCTGCGTACTCATCCAAAATGTTATTCTTATGGAGAATAATTAATATTTTAAATGTCGCTTGTCTGTTAGTATATTTCTTAGGAATCCTGTTAAGTGTTTTAATGTGTTATTTTATATATTCATTGGAAATTCGCTGAGTATGCAGGTTTGCTGCAACGGGGGTATTTATCATTATTTAATGGTACAGTTCGGGTCACAGTGCTTGGCGTCTGGTTAGCGTATGCTTTGGAATGACTTATCGCCTCTCTATTTGGCTTAATACCGTTAGTGTTGCAGTATACTTCTGTCAACACAAAGCAAAATTATTTAAATTACATTTTAAAACATTGGTTTTGGTTATTTTCGTTACTGTCTGCTTTTATTTACGAGAAATTTGTGTTGGTTCTTGGAAGGAAGCTAGCTAAACAGTATATTTCCATTAGATGTTAAATGATTTGTAAACATTTCTACAGCTTTCATGGATCACTTCACCCTTTTCGGGTCTTTTTCGGATTCCTACACGTAGACAACCGTATTAGTCATAAGTCATGCACCCGATCTGCTCTACAAGACTAAATCCAACCATAAAGTAACCTTTCACTGTTACTTAGGTTTTCAAAGTGTTTCTGCAGTCATAGACATTCTTTTCCTCATAAATTTTACTAAACTTAATAACCGAGATAAATCCTTAAGATTTAATTTTAGTGGATTTAAATTATATTTGTTATACAATTCAGGCAAATTCGAGTAATAACAACTTTACGTAATTTTCAATGCTTTCCTTTTGGGTTGCATTTGAATTATTTGAAAATTTATTCCGTGAATAGGCGTAACGTAGGATTTTCACTAATTACATTAATCTGTTTGTCGGTAAAAATATCTTATATTGTATGCATATATATATATATATATATATATATATATATATATATATATATATATATATATATGCATACAATATATATATATATATATATATATATATATATATATATATATAACTTGACTCTGAACAGTTTAACATTCGTCATGAAGTTGCTTGAAGTCACAGACGTATGATGACATTTTTTTCCTGAGTAAGTGGTGGCTCGACCTCGTTCGCTTACCAATGTTTTTCCTACTGTTCATTATCCTACTCTAAAACAAGAGTAGGGTATTTCCTAGAATCTTATAATCATTGACTTGCATTGAATGAATCTTTGTTTATTCAAAACCCTCTCAGCCAAGGGTCGTTACATTAACGCTCGAAGCTTGTAGTTCCAGATAATGCAATACAGTCAAGGCCATTGATTAAAATGGAAGTCTACCACATCGCTGCATAACAGCGGATAAGGCGTGTAAGAGGGGTATGTGATATCGTTTAGACAACTGCTTAAGTGAAACGCAAGCTTTCTCTTTAGCCTGACAAAGGTTCTTAAATACAAAGTCCATGGCATAGAAAATATCCTTTTCATGAAATAATCGTAAAAGGTTACTCTGATTAAATAACATTTGTAGATACATTGTACAAAGGGAATACATTTTGTTAAGACTAGAGATCACCCAATGGCCGAAATTTGACCAAATAATATTTAAATACATAGTCAACAAATATAACAAAAAATATCTAGGGGTATCTTTTCTCTCTCTCTCTCTCTCTCTCTCTCTCTCTCTCTCTCTCTCTCTCTCTCTCTCTCTCTCTCTCTCTCTATCTCTCTCGCTCTCTTTCTATATATATATATATATATATCCAAAATCGGTCCCACAAAATTGGCCTTAGCCTATTTATATACAGATAAAACCTGGTCTTTCAATTGTATACAGTACAGTCTCTTGTTGGTGATTTTCCTATGGGAAAGTGAACTATTAGCATGACCCGCACGGTGAGACTTAAGCCCGGGACCACCATAGAAGTTCCTAACGTTACTCCCTGAACAAGTTTTGAGGGGTCTCTAAAAACTTTATATATATATTGATATTTATATATGTATATATATGTGTGTGTGTGTGTGTGTGTGTGTGTGTGTGTGTGTGTGTGTGTGTGTGTGTGTGTGTGTGTGCGTGTTTGCACTCTAGCGGTTGCAGTTTTTGCCCGATTTACTTCAAATTTCGTGAAGACATTCTTTTTTATACTCAGTTGGACAATTTCGTTGGGCAAAACAATCGGAAAGCCCTAACCCCCTTTTTTTGGATTTTAGTTTTTAAAATTTTTAGTTTTTGGACCCAAAAAGGTTCAGAAAAGCCCCAAATATACACTTATTGCACATTAAATTATTGTAATAAAAAGCAAAAGACTTTAACCCCAGATTCATGATTCTAGCATAAAAACTTACCGAGTTATTAAATAAAATGTTAATTGTCGATATACAGTGCATTGTCTTATGGGGATTTTACACTGGAAAAGGCTGTTTTTCATATCTTAATATCGTTTTATCACCCCCCCCCCATACCCCTATACCAACTTGTTATCCCGACAATACCTCCTTCTAACTTTATAATTTACAACATTGGCATAATATTAGTGAATTTAAATATAACCAGGAGCATCAAAACAGCCAAAAAATATATTTTTTTTCAATTTTTACTTCCTCCCTCTATACATAGTATAAGGAGAAAGTATTGTTTTCGTAAACATTTTCGAATTTGAGTTGAGAGTGAAAATATTCGTTTTGGTGCTCCCTGAACCCAAAAAAGTGGTTTTTACGTGATGTCGGTCTGTGTGTGTGAGTGTGTGTGTGTGTGTGTGTGTGTGTGTGTGTGTGTGTGTGTGTGTGTATGTGTGTGTGTGTGTGTGTGTGTGTGTGTGTGTGTGTGTGTGTGTGTGTGTGTGTGTGTGTGTGTGTGTGTGTGTGTGTGTGTGTGTGTGTGTGTGTGTGTGTGTGTGTGGATGTGTGGATGTGTACAGAGCTAGAGCCCTAACCAATGGGCCGATTTTGATTAAATTTGGTATGTAGGTACTAATCTACGATATCTCCAGGTGTTTTCTTATTTCATTGAACTTTTGATTTTTAAGGGTAACTATACCCTAAAAACAACCAAAAAACATGACAAATCAAAATTTCTCAAAAACTACTCTAACGATTTTGATTAATCTTTAGTCGTTTGTAGAACTTTAATTTTCCAACAAAATGACACCACCCGCATTCCTGTAAAAAATCGGGTTCAGAAATTACAGGACTTATTACAACATCCAAAATTAAGTTTTTTTGGATTTTTCATGAAAAGACGTAAATAAAAAATATATCACTATTCACCATTAAAAAGAGATCAAAAAACTAAATAATTTAGTATTTTGAATTACTATTCTACGATTGCTGGTTTCGGAGAAAATTGAAATTTTCATTTTTCTGTAAACGCAGTACGTTGTCCAATGTTATTCTTATGGGGAATACAAAAATTACCTTTTCTCTCTTATTTACTGATCAATTTCATTCAAACTTGATATGCTTGTCAATTTATCATTGAACAACAGAGTTAATTCGATATATGTTGACCCATAATAACCCTGGGGGGGAATAGGGGGCATTTCCCCTCTTAAAACCACGAGTGTAGCAATAGATTCTGTAGTGCCTCCAAAGCAGGGATTTGGGTGGATGTTTTTTAAAACAACTTGTTTACAATATTTTATGTACATTCTACCGTGCTTTGTATTCTATATTTAGTAAATAAAAAGTAATTTATTCATTAAAGTTGGGCTAAAAGGGAGAAAGTATGTTGTCAGTTTCCTGATACCGTTTATTAAAATAATGTAACCAGTGTTGGTTTAAAACCTTTATTTGATCTTTTTAAGGTTTTAATAGGAAAATTCACTTTCCTCACGTCAGCGTGCTGCGTGCAAATAAACTCTCTAAAAGTATAATCCTTGTTATTGATTCTGTGTAGCTGCAGTTGAGTGGTTTGCCTGAAATGTAATGGACAGCTTTTGATACCAAATGAGAAAATATTCCAGTCTATAGCTACAGTTATTTGGTTGAAAAGGTTTCCTTAGAGGTATTGTTTAGCTTTGTATTTTCAAATTTGAAAGTTTAATCCTACCATGTCGTAATCAGTGCTTAATGGGTTGTTACTGTACATTACGATCTGAGTATCTGACAAAACCTAAAATGTATCAGTTTGTTTCAGAACACTATTCAGTTAAATAGGAATATTTAGTAAAACTAATATTTACTTTTTTAGTCTTAAAAGGGCTACTAATTTGTCAAGCTTCTTTTAAAAGTTTGTTAAGTAATATGTTTAATAACGTAGGAATATAATCCACGTTGTCTTAACATCATTGAAAATTGCCTTGTTAAAGTTTATATAAACTGTTAAGAACGTCATTGTGAGTAGCAGTATAACATAATGGCACACTTGGTATGTATAAGTGTGTTATCATTTATCCCGCTGTTGAAAATTATATTGTGCGATCAAACACCACGTGCACTATCACTATCTAATTTGTGTGTTATTACAGTGGTGATAAATTATATACGGTTTCAGTAACTCGTGGCTATGAAGATAGAGCCGTAATTAAGATTTTTTGTAATACTGTATATCATGTTTTACCTATTTGTATTTTAATGTTAAATTAAAATCATCAATTTATAAACATTTTAAATTAAGTTTTTCTCATAATAAAGTAAGATAATGCAATATCAGTTGCTTATCAATTTGTCTTCTGTCAACTTAGACATATAGTTGTGAAGGATTTCAGTGACGGAAATATGGTCAGGAATGATAACAAATTATTTAAACTGTGTTTGTTTGCTATATTACGTATAGTATATTGACCCGTTGTTATAGGCCATAAACTTGTAGACCAATATGTTCCCTTTTTTGGGAACAGTGGTAAGGCTAACACACAGTTATATTTATAACCTTAAAGTACCCTTTTACAGCCTTATTTAACATACCTTTCAGGTACATAACTAAATTCAAACATAACGTGTAAAGAGCACTGAGGTCAAATAATGTAATTAATTAGATTAGATTCCTTGTTAATTTCAAGATACAAAATAACTAAATGCGTGATAAAATGCAACTGTTATAGTTGAAGCTTATGTTTTATGCCGGTTATACTGTTTCTTACTCATCAGTTTAAATGCATGATGTCTTATTATTGGATAGAGTTGAAGGAGGATAAATGGTTACTCTCTCTGGTGATATCTCAAAGGTAGCATGGTTCTGCAAAGTTAGTTTATGTGTTAAAGTCACTAGGAAGTTTGCTTGTTTGAAACTTCAATGTCATCAAAAAGCACCCTTCTACGGTAAAAAGCGCTTTTGGAAGCAAAAACAGGCGTGAGCCAATGTTATAAGAGCTTACAATTATTTACCGAATTCCATTACTAAATAGTAGTAAAGTAATGATTCTCACCGCTGAAACTTTTAGAATTGGACTAACACGTGCGTATTTTTACAATTTATTTAAGATATAATAAAGGATTGCTTCTTAAAATAATATAGAAAAAAACATACACTGGGACCCTGGATACAGTTGTTCCAAGATATTCAGCAAAAAATGTACATGTTATGCATAACATATACTTATTACTCATAATCTTACAACGCACAATTATAGACGGATTCGAGAAAGTTCCCACTATGAAACCGATTCGTTCTAGTCATGATTATAAACCTACTAGGCTTGAAAAATTAGGCTACAAGATGTATTTATTCTAACTAAAAACAATAATTAATTGCAAATATGTATACGTAAATTCCGATTATAGTTTGTTTTATCAAATTGTTTAGGGCTGGTATTTGTAACTTTTGTTTAATCATTAGTATTACTTAAATTTAAAAATATTTAACAAGCAAATACAATTCATCAAGAATATATGCCGATCCAAAGCATTTACGAAAAATATATCAATTATCAACCCCATACCGGTATATGACATGTCAGAGTCGAAACATGAAATATATTTACTCACGTAAAACAAAGTGTGGTAGTTTACTGTTTATTAATTTGATATGCTCCTAAAGCATATTTCATAAACTTAACAAAGAACAATAATTAGAGTTTATAAACAAACTTTTAGATAATATAAAAGTAATTAGTTGCTAATGAAAGCTGACATACTGGCTCATTCATTAGTCCAGCACAGACTGTAGAAGGTTTGGTCATTTGTCTGGATGATTTATTGTTCAAGCTCACATAACTGGCCAGACGACATTGAGTGTTGTTCAAGAAACTTAAAAGAAATGAGGTAACTTTACTTAAGGGTTTTGTCTGTTTCAGTCTGCACAAATATATTTTACTGCCTCTTGCTTTAATTTGAAACTCATAAAGTTTGAATGATTATAATGTCAAGTATCACTTTTCAACTATTAATAAATACATAGTTATTAACTTAAATTCATTCTAATTTTATAGTTAAACTGGACTATTATAAATCGCTTGGAGAGTCTTAAACGTACTTAAACGTACTTAGGAGTCGTTTCCCCCAAGCAACCATAAAAACATCTATAAAGTAATAAATACATCTTTACCATTTTCGAGTATAACTAGCACATCTGCTAGTTATCCACACGGGGATCTAGCAGATATAGGGTCATACGATGATATAACTGTACAAATACACCATAATCAAGTGAAAAACGTTTAATAGTTAGTACCTAAGAATATCATTCAAAATCATGTATTTATATCCAGCAGTTTTGCTCTGTTACTTGTATAGAGAGTATTTCATTATGACTACTGAGAATGGTACAGATATGAAAAACAGCCTTATCTAATGAAAAATCTACATAATATAAATTATTCTTTTTAGTCAAGTCATATTATCTTTAAAAATTCTTTAAATTCGTTTTCTATAATGATGATAGAGCGCTTAAAATGAATCGCTCTGATTGCACCTGGTGATGACCGGTGTGACTGGTTGAAATTGATTGTCTTGTTCCACCATTTCTATATGGTTACCAACCTGTATGTAAGGACAGTGTACGATTAAATACATGTTAAAGTGTAAGACTTTTTTATTTACATCTCATAACATTACATAAGCAATGTTAATAAGCAATTTGTACATTACTTATTAACATTTACCTTATATAGCAATACATGACTTATAATTATAAAAACGCACTAACTATTGAAAGTAGTTATGTTCGCTGATTTGACCTTTCTACATATTTTCTAATATGGTTCTAGTATTTAAAAGAAGATAACTTTATTTCCCCTCATCCAGTGTAATAAGTACATAAATATTCAGAGTGATTTATGAAAATTAGGATTAAAGGAGGTTTTATTTTAAACAAACGTTGTTTTAATATACAAATTAAACATTAAAAACTACTACTGAATTATTTCTTAGTGTTTAAAATATTTCATGTCTATTAATCTGAATGTAAGTTATGTTTCGGAATATAAAATACGTTCTCAATTGCAAGCTTAACTTCATTCAAAACAACTACATAACATCTAAGTATTTAATCAAGCTTCTTTAAGCAGATAAATATAAATTTAAAAGGGCTAAAGCTCATATAACCGTATTTATTCGATCTAGCAGAGGGCTAACTAATTGTCTCGATGTACAGTAGTTTGCTGTTTCAATCATCTGAACGGTGGTGTGGCAAATCAATCAATGGGAAATTACTGTGATTAAACGTGGCCTAAACAGAATAATCTGTCGGTTTTCAGAACTAACTATTTCATTTAAGATTGTGATATGAAATACATGCAATGAATATATTATTAGAAATAATAATACAGCCCGCGCTTATTATTTCAGTGCTTTCAGTATTTGAGTGCTCTAACTAAAAAGTAGTTTTAATGAATTCTGATTAAGTCTTATGTGCGTGTATTAACATATAGTTAGAATTTTCTTTAAACTCAGTTTGGAGAAAAACAAATTTTTGACAATAACGATTTGGTTGAAATCCTAAGAATTTAACGGATGGGAATAAACAATATAGTTTTTAGTCAATCAATATAATTTGCTTTATATTAATTCTCTCTAACGACAACCGCAGATAAGCACAGGAAGTAAGAGCTTAAAGCACCGTTAGATGTTATTGGCTTATCTAATATGGGATCCAAGGACATCCAAAACAAATAAAAGTAATCCTATACCAAGAAAATATTGACACAAGTAAAATTGTGATTTAGTTCTGTTTTTATAGAACAGCATGTCGGAAAAATATATAAAGAACGTGGTTTACTCGTTATCCAAACCAGTAATGGTACCTCGGCTAAATCTGACAATACAATTGCTATAAATGTTATTGTGCTTGTCAGAAATATATTTATAAAACATGTCTATTTGTTATTTTATTTTATAGACTTATTTAAGCTGAAACGTTAGTTATACACATACACTCCCTTGCCTTACATGATGCATTTCAAATATCGAGTTAAATTAATGAATGTTAGGTAATATAGGCCTAAGCTATCGTCCCATAACGGTTTGTGACCTTCATAATGTGACCTATTTTTCTGTTGAAATTCAACCTAGTGTAACGTTTGTTAATAACTACCAGACCAGCTAGCTTAGCATGTGGGTCAGGTTTGAGTTTCAATTTGTTTCCCAGCTGTAAAGATTCTGGCTTAGCGCACGATGCAATCACAATGACAATTTAAAAATAATTATTATTCTGTTCAAATGGATTCAATGTCTCAAATTAAATTAAATATTCATCTAATACGAGTACCTAGTTAAAATAAACGTTATTAACTTATAATGCGTCCCTGTTTTAGAAGGTACGTTATTCTCATTATACTCTAAACTTCTATTTTAGCAGATAAGCTAGTTATTGGATTTATTTCGACAAAATTTTTCAATAAGATTAAAATTTAAAATTTGATAGCTCATGGAGAGGGTCCAAAACCGCAAAAGTCTCATAGAAAGTAACAGGTTTTAATGGAAAAAAGGCATGTATACATAATAACAGTTTTAGAACGCAAAAAATAAAAATCATAAAATATGTTTAATAATGTATAGAAAAAAATCAGATATAAATATGATTTATACATGGTAATACAATATGTTTATATATAATTCACAAAATAAACCGTTTTAAATATAAAATATTACCATAAAGGTGAAAAAACAGCTTGTATGACATACCGCAAAAAGGTCAGTAGGCCGGTTGTACATTTAGTAGTCTTTTAAAGCTCATTTTTATTTTAATATACAATTAACAATAATAACAGTTCAATATCTCTGTAACCAGTTGACGTAGAGCAATGATCAAAACACCAAATTGTTGTTTTTAAGTTGAATTCAATGGTTAAAAATAAAATTTGATTAACTAAAATATAATATGTAAAAACTCAAAAAACTTTTTTTGGAGTACAAAACCCCCATAAAATACCCCTTTGGATGAAGCAAACTGGCTGGTTTTCGAAATTTAGGTCATAAATGTTGCTTTACATGTTTGCACCAAATTTCATTAAAATCTGATTATTTTTAAAAGAGTTATCGCACCTACGGACACATATATACAGTTTTATACAGATGGTGTTTTTTGCATCTGGGGACCTCAAAACGGAAAGTGATCATGGTCCCGGGCCTAGGTCTTACCATGTCGACTACGTTAATAGCTTCTTCCCTGTACGGGAAATTCGCCAAAAATGAGATATATACAAATAACAATAAGCATTAGCACTAATACGATTGTTGGTGAAATTTAGTTAACATATACATCCGTAGTAAATGGCAGCAATGTAACTACTATCAAATTAAAGAAAAGGTGGGATTTAAAAAGTCCAGTTCATCTGACAGGGTGTTTCCGAGCAGTTGGATATTTATCAAGGAGCTATTGGCAGTGTTGGAGAAGGAGATAGCAACTCTGGTCAAGAGGACTTCAATCTCGTTCCTTTGGGAATGCGTAAATAAGTTCTCTCAAAGCCACAAGCCTCGAGTTTGTGAACAAGTCCCCTATTAGTATAGTGAAATTAATTCTAAAAATAGTCAAATCTCAACAAAAAAGTTCAAACCTGTGGAAAATTCCTCTAAACCCTCCTCGTAATAAGTGATTACAAGTTGCACGACCTAGAGCATAGGGGTTTCGTGGGAGGGGGGTGAAAAGTGGGTAAAGTGGAAAAGTTTTACAGTTTTTGTAAGTATATGAAAAAAGTTCTAGCACAAATTGTGTGACATAAATCTTGAACACAAACGATTCTATGCAATTTTGTGCTCTGTACAAGGGTTACTGAGATGTCAAAGAAGTAAGATGCCACTTTTTGTTTTGTAAAAAATAGGCAGACTAACATCGTTGTTTTTGCCTAAGATCAATGCAGGGTGTCTTTGAACTCTCTTGACAAAATTTGTAGATTTGTTCCTTGGGTCAAGAAAAATATAAAACTTTACGTAAACGTATGTCTAAAATGTTTAGATTTCCGTCTGTCAATCTGTATTTTATTTTTACAAATTTTGTAATAACTGCAGTTCTATTTAAGAGACTCGTAGAATCTTCACACTTGGCACACATGTGTACTTTAATAGGTAACAGAAAGTAATAAAATTCTGTTACTTTAAGATATACCGATTTAAAATGGTGGCTTCAATAATCCTAACGAGGCAGAGAAGATGGTCACAGCCAGAGATAGTTGTTATGTCCTAGGATGGGCAAATATATAATAATGTTACAATTTTAATTATCTTCTAACATCAATCAAAATGTACACTCTTTTTATGGCTGGGCTGTTCTAACGACACGTCATTTTCTTATGCTGTATAATATGGAAAAATTTGTTAAAAATATTTGAATCCCTAATTAAATCCTTAGTTTAATTCTAACTAGACGTTGCGAAAACTGTTACACAGGGTACCGGTATCCTAACAAGTAATTTGATGTTTTTCAGCCCCAGTTATGGATCATAAAAATGCCCGTTCCCCGCCTTTTACATTTTAAATGAAGTTTTATTTTTTAACGACATAATTTCGATTTCTTGAACGATACTAACTGATTGGTAGTAAAATGGCATGATTATGGATCAAGATTTTCATTACATACCCAATTATAGAATAAACAGCTTTAGGGATTGGTCCAATTGAAAAAGAGACACGATAAAGATATTCACAAAAATTAAATCTGAACACGCAGTAAAAGCAATCACTAATGTACCCAATACAAACAAGGCAATTTGGAATACTATCAACAGAGAACGAAAATAACACTGAACCTAAAAAACAAAAACTAGCCATGAACATTGATGGAAACATTAATACCAATCCAAATGCAATAGCAAATAGTTTCAATACATTCTTCATCAATGTCGGTAAAAACCATCTCCAGGCACCTAACACCACTTCGCAAATAAATCAAACAGCTTTCGATAATAGAAATATTGGCCTATCTACATTTAAAACCACCTCTAAAACTGAATTGGAACACATTTCAGTAGGGGGCAATAGTCAATCCGACCCCAGGAGGAGCAGGAGGAGCCCCCACCTCCCCCCATCTACCATAATTACCCTAATTGATATGCAAATTTTTAATTACCCTAATTAATATGAAAATTTTTTAATTACTCTAATTAATATGCAATTTTTTAATTACCCTAATTAATAACACATTTTTTTAACTACCCTAATTAATATGCAATTTTTTCCATCTATCAGGAGGAGCATCTCCCCCATCCCCCATCATCCCCCATCAACCCCCACATTCCCCGTCATCCCCCCCCACATCCCCCCCACATCCCCCCCAGGTTTTGTCTGCGACACTTTTGCCTAGGGGCACGCACCGCACTCTTGCCTTTTTCCCAGGGGCCCGCACCGTACTCATGCCTTTTGCCCAGGGGCCCGCACCGCACTTTGACCTTTTTTTATTTTAGTGCATCATTCAGGAGGAGTATCCCCCCAAGTTTAGGCTGTGACGCTTTTGCCTAGGCGTCTGCACCAAAACTTAGAAGAAAATCTCCTCTTATGAGAAATATTTCCTTATATTCCCTAACATGAAAAGCTTTTGTGGCCTTGAAAAAGGCCGATTATGATGGTGGGATCAGGTGGAGGCTACGGTGTTGGAAAATATTTATTTTTTATTGATGAAAAACTTAGATATTTCATTCGGGTGGAGTTCATCCGTTCGTCGATTCCACCACATTTCAACAAGCATCATGTACTTCTGCTCATGTTCAATGGCGTAGATGTGCTCCTCTTCAATAGGGTAGAAATTCATCTTGTAGTCCATGTCCCGCTGCCAATATTCCCACTCCAAGTCGTCCAGCGGGCAATGGTTCCACATGCTGTTGATTCCCCGTTGTTTGGAGTACATAACGTCGTCAAGCTCTTGGATAGTTGAACAAATTTTTGGCTCATGAACGAACTTAAACTTTTTGTCATTGCGCCATAGCCTCTTCATATGGAAATTCTCTTCTTATGGACATAAATCATAGTTTATGTCTACATCACTGAAAATAAAGCAATATGTAGAAAAACAGTTTTATTTTGATGTTTCACAGAATGATTTAAATTCAAGTTCGTGTTATCACAGTTGTCTTCTGCTTCTGTTACCCTAATGGGACAAATAGAGTCCCCCTTTCACGTGAAAATAGCATTACGAAACTTGTTCAGACAAATTCCGATTGCCATGTGAAGCTGTAGGAAGGTTAAAGGCTAATCTGAATTATGAAAAGGCTCTGCTCTTAAGTCAGTCAAATGTTTAATGTTTATCTACAGAAATAATTGATTCAATCTTTCGCTCCAGGGTTCACTACCCTTTTATTATCCAATTACATGTTCAGTCAGCCCGTCAGATATTTTACAACAGTTCCCGTTTGAAGAACAAACTTCTAGTGGCTTTTCTTATAAAAATTACCTAATACAAATGCCATTTCTTCGTTGCAACAAGGTAATTTTCTTTTATATTTTTATAATCAACGTACATAACTTTTTACCGTTTCCTCAGCATATTTCATCTAGTTAAAAGTGTCTAGTATTTAAAATCTATAAAATTCAATACAAAAATCTATTTAGAAAAATTGTCTTTGTAGGCAAAACTGTACATGTTGGACACATTGACAATATAGGGAATGTTGTTCATAGGCAATCTTGCCCATGTTGGGAATTCCATGAAGATTATTTATTATTAATACAGGCAATATTGTCCATCAAGCAAATATTATCATTGTAGCCAATATTGCCCTTGTATCCAATACCGTCCATGAAGACAATATTCCAAAATGTAATGGTATTTGTAAGAATTTATAATGTTAAAGTGTTGCATTTCTTAAAGTCGTATTACCTACATTAAATTAAAAATCGGTATTGTATTATTCAATTTAGTTAAGGTAATGCATGTCGGTTTATGATACAAAGTTTATAAGTCAATGCATTCTTTATTAACATTTTCCTGATAATTTTTAAGAATAGGTCATGCAAGAATGTATGGGGACGTTATTGATATTATCTTCTAGATATTTTCGTTACTATTGACAAACCAATTACTCTCAGAGTTGGTATGTCTATATTATATAGGGATGAAACTAATATATTAAACACAACGCCATAGAACAAATCCTATAATTTTAAAAAGAACAGAGGTAATGCTGATAAATAAATCAAACTTCCATTTTTGTCTAAATATGAAACACTGTAATTTCAGGTAGTTTATAAATTATTTTTTGTGGTATAATTGCAGAGCCTGAGGTAATGACCCGACACTGAAATCGTTATAACAACTCCTCATTTGTCTTATAAATGACATAAATTTCTTCTTTACTCTCATTTTCAAGTAGGATTATATTTCCTTTTATCAGACACGCTAGGTTTTGAGACAAGAGGTATAACCCCATATATCAAACTGTTCATAACGTAAGTTTTTAAATTCGTTTTATACTTTTGTGTTCCTTAAATATAATACCCCCGTCACAGCAAACCTGCGTACTCAACGAATTTACAATGAATATAAATGTATTAATAACACATTAAACCACTTACCAGGATTCATAAGAAATATGTTCACAAATAAGCGATATTCAACATATGAATTATTCTCCATAAGAATAACATTAGGGATGAGTACGCAGGTTTACTGCAACAAGGAAAAAAGTAATGGGTTTTCATAAAAATATTGATAGAACTCATCGAAATGAAGTCACATACCAAGTTTCATTCATATACATTCATAAATAAGAGATATATAACATTTTAATTACTCTTCATAATAATACCATGGGGACCGAGTACCTAGGTTTGCTGCTTCGGGAAGCATAGGCGAACAATTTTTGTTGTGTAAACAACAGTAAACCAGATTATGGTTGATGAATAAACCACAATCAAGTTTCGTCGGTTTATGTTTATAAATAAGCGAGATATACATTTTTTTTATTTGTATCCATAAGAATACCATTAGACAACGTGCTGTGTTTAGCACTTTCAATATCTCAGTAACCAACTGACTTAGAGCAATGGTCAAAATACCACATTATTTGTTATTTTAAGCTGAGTTCAATGGTGAAAATTAAAATTTGATTTCAATAAAAATTTCATGTGAAAGCCCCCAAAAAAACATTTTTGGAGTACAAAACCCCCCAAAACCCCACGTAGGATAGTGCGATTCGTCTAATTTTCGATCTTGTACACATATATGGTACTTTACACGTTTATGCCAAATTTCATTAAGATCGGACCTTTTTTACGAGAGTTATCGTGCTTAAGGACATCACACACACACACATATATATATATATATATATATATACGAATAAATATATATTTAAATACATATATATATATATATATTTATAAATTTGAACGAATGGTGTTTTTGGCATCTGAGGACCTCGGCCTTAAGTCTTAAAATGCCACCTACGATAATAGCTTCTTCCCTATAGGGGAAATTCTCTAAAAAAATAACACAATTCTGAACACCATCACTAGCTATTTATGAAACAGTTTAAACTTGTTTAAAATCTGTAAAATCACTAAACAGCTATTAAGACAAACATGGCGATAGTATTATTTTTATAATTTAATAATTACTGTTTTTTAAGATATGCAACGTTATTTAATCAAGGTGATTTTTTCTTCTTTGATGTTTAATTGAATACCTGACTATAAATTTACCGGGTTTCCTCCTTAAAAATATTATTTAGTTTAAACGACTCATTTCAATAGACAATAATAAGTGAGGGAATGACATAAACTGGCTTTACGAGTAAGGCTGTTACTTGCAGGAAGGTACTGGAATTACAGCAGTGATTCCAACCAACTGTTGAATGTAACGAGCTAAAAACTAGCTGCTGGAAAATGCGTGCTAAGAATCATTTGAACTCCAATTAATTTACTTTAAAAATTATTTTGTTTGTATCATTTAGTGAATGGCTTAGTTGAGCCATCGTTACGTATAAGTTCAAATTCCTAAAAACCAAATATTTTCAATGTCGTTCAACTGCATACTAAAGCGGTTTTCTTTAAAAAAACCTAAGAAACCGCTTAGTATTAATACTAAGGGTAACCTTAGTATTAAGAAAGGAAACCTAAGAAACAGGTATTATGTTTCCTTTAAGACATGGTTTCAAGCAAGTCTTACGTCAACCCGTTTTCGAAGTGCAATGACTCGTCTCCCTCCCTACATCTTCTCTGAAGACATCGACTTTGTCCGTTTTAGCTGTGCTTTGTATTGTATTTGGTTTTTTAGGTAACTTAATTTTTTCATTGGTGTGAAATTTTTTCAAATTAAGGGGTTTCTTTTATCTCCTTAGAGATTAACAAAATAGCTCTTTAGTAAAAATTGCCTACCTCTGTCCAGATAGTTGAAACTAACTTTTATTTGGTTGGTTTCGTTCGATGCTTTCTTTGCACTCAACGACGCGATACCATTCCAGATCTCATGTCGTAAAATGCATTTATTTTCAACCATGATACCTGTTATCTGAACTAATATCCTAAACAGAGGTTGCCAAGGTCAACATTCAATAACTAAAAATAATAACGCATGTGATTGCACCATGATCTAGTTGCAGCTTTATAGAAAAAGTAAGGTCCGTAACCTATTATTGAAGCTTGATAATTTCCTACATGGTTTGAAAACCAAAACCATACATTTCTTTCTTTATAAACGTTATGGCTAACCGTTTGTTTCATTGGTCCCGACCTCATTATTAAAAACAAAAAACAACTTCTAAATAATTATGCAATTGTGCATTAAAATTTGGAGTTTTGTGATTTAAATACCGCTAGAGTTTTGTACAGGTATTATTGTTTGTTTTCATTTTATTTTAGCAGATTGAAGTTATTATTTTATAGATTTTTAGAACTGAAACCCCCAGGTGACGGATCCATAACAAAGTTAAAGAACTGTTGTGGTTGGTGGGAATTAAACCCGGAGACCGCGGTCCAAAGTACATCGGCCCTTTTCTATTGTAGTTATCTGTATTTATCCAATAAATACACATTATTTTCCTCTGTAATATTTTTGGAAAGTTAAGTGAAATTTAATATTGTATTATTGCAGTACAAGCGATACAAATTTTCACCAAACTAATCTTATTTTAATTTTAACTTAATCGATATTTTACAATATAATTGCTACAATGCCATAACAAGTTAAATGTACTGGAGTAAAATTGCACCAAACACTGAGTTCGATCCGTAGAAAGTTATTCATAACTTCAGAGCAATAACTCTTGTCTCAACATTTTCCAAAGTTGTTATCAGACTTACGACTTTGTTTAAAAATACAATATCTCTCAGCATCAGTACGTATTCTAAAAAAAATAAAAAAATTCAATGGATGCTATGTTCTATTTAACCAACCATATTGTCTCCGCCCTGGATAGAAAATGTGTTGCCGTTATTAACATGATTGACCTAACCGTGGCTTTCGACATTGTCAAATATGAACTTCTTTTGAAAAAGCTTCATAAAATAGGTATTCGATCAATAATCCTTGATTGGTTCCGGACAAATCTGGGTGGGCGTCAACAGGCTGTTGTTTTATGAGCAGGATATCACTTTGAAAAGTGTACCACAAGGCTCAGTTCTTGAAACATTGCTTTTCTTACCTTTTTAAATTACATTACAAGCGAGCTGGACGTTTTAAAAGGTTATTTGCGGATGACACCACCGTAGCAGTTACGCGACTTTCTAGAGAGTTTCAAGGAAACTCTGAAAAGAAAAATATTCTAAATTTATTAATTCAACATAGTGATGGTAGAGATCAGTCTTTTGTTTTTGGTGAGACCGTGACTCTCTCTTCTGAGGATAATCAATTTCTAGGTATTCAAACTTATTTAAATCCTATATGTCGTGGTCATATTGAATAGACTAAAATTGCTATAAGTTTTGGAATATTTATCTTAAGAAAGCTTTCCCAATTCACTGATTTAAATATTCATGTACTTTATATTACAGTATGTTACATTAACATTTGGCGTACTGTATTTCGGTTTGAGGAGATCTGTCAGCCAGAACTGAGTACATTATCAGGTTACAAAAGCGTGCCTTCAGGATAGCTTGGTAAAACAAACTGTTATACACACTTTCAAATGATTAAAAATCCTAATTTTTCCATCCATATTTGCTTTGGAAACATTCTCGATTTTAAGGAAAACAAAATAATTTTAAAGTAGGATTATATTTCCTTTAATCAGGCATGCTAGGTTTTGAGACAAGAGGTATAACCACATATATCAAACTGTTCATTACGTAAGTTTTTAAAATTGTTTTGTACTTATGTGTTCCTAAAAAAACAACACAATTATGAACACCATCTCTAACTATTCATGAAACAGTTTAAACTTGTTTAACATTTGTAAAATCGCTAAACAACTATAAAGACGAACATAAATATTATTATAATTATAATTTAATAAGTACAGTTTTTGAAGATATGCAACGTTATTTAATCAACGTGATTTTTCTTCTTGTAATTGAATAAAAGACTATAAACTCACCGGGTTTCCTCCTTAAAAATATTTTCTAGTTTAAACGATTCATTTCACTAGACAATAACAAATGAGGGAATGCCATAAACTGGCTTGACGAGTAAGGCTGGGGAATGACATAAACTGGCTTGCCGAGTAAGGCTGGGGAATGCCATAAACTGGCTTGACGAGTAAGGCTGGGGAATGACATAAACTGGCTTGACGAGTAAGGCTGGGGAATGACATAAACTGGCTTGACGAGTAAGGCTGGGGAATGACATAAACTGGCTTGACGAGTAAGGCTGGGGAATGACATAAACTGGCTTGAAGAGTAAGCTGGGGAATGACATAAACTGGCTTGACGAGTAAGGCTGGGGAATGACATAAACTGGCTTGACGAGTAAGGCTGGGGAATGCCATAAACTGGCTTGACGAGTAAGGCTGGGGAATGACATAAACTGGCTTGACGAGTAAGGCTGGGGAATGACATAAACTGGCTTGACGAGTAAGGCTGGGGAATGACATAAACTGGCTTGACGAGTAAGGCTGGGGAATGACATAAACTGGCTTGACGAGTAAGGCTGGGGAATGACATAAACTGGCTTGACGAGTAAGGCTGGGGAATGACATAAACTGGCTTGACGAGTAAGGCTGGGGAATGACATAAACTGGCTTGACGAGTAAGGCTGGGGAATGACATAAACTGGCTTGACGAGTAAGGCTGGGGAATGACATAAACTGGCTTGACGAGTAAGGCTGGGGAATGCCATAAACTGGCTTGACGAGTAAGGCTGGGGAATGACATAAACTGGCTTGACGAGTAAGGCTGGGGAATGACATTAACTGGCTTGACGAGTTGTAGTGGTGTTAATTATAAAATTGTACTGTATAGTCAGTGGGGCCAGGGTACAAAACTTTATGGATAGCATGGAGGGATTTCATACACTTGTTAGGGTAAAATTAATACACTCGGATTGTACGCATATATTTATGAAAATAAGGAGCTTGCTCCCAGGACCAATTGTGACCTTGCACAGGAACGCTCCGTATTCGAATGTTATCAAATTTAAAGTAAAACAAATCCCATGTGGAATATAAAATTTACACCTTGAACATATCGTGGGCACTTTGTCGACACTTTATTATATTTCGGCATATAATTTAACGAAAATAATTTATGAATCTCATGGCTTTTCACTAGGGTGTCAAACAGATTCAGAGCTATTCCCAGCTCGACTAAGAAACACAGGAATGCTTCTGATTAATCCTATTTGATTTAATGTTAAGAGTCGGTCACAGCTCGTTTCCGAGACACAGGATCGCTCCGAAATATTAATAACTTGGTTTAGTCGATTAACAGGTCAAGCAATTCCAAGCTCCGTTACGGATACACAGGAATGCTTTGTTAGTATTTTTAAATTGTACAAACTTTATAATTAATGAAAGAAAATTTAGATTAGCAGTTCCAAGCTTGGATGCCAAGACACAGGAACGCTCTAAAAGTTATGTTTTTAATTTAGATTATTTTTATTGAATTTAATATTCACAAATTTGCTTTCAATTAAGGTAATTACACTATTATTTTTCACTAAAACTCAATCCGGAATAATTTATGGCGTCACGGAATGGCGGAATGGGTGGCGTCAAGGTAATATGATTGAAGGTAACTTACGGAAGTAATGAGTCCTGCACTGTACCTGACCGACGACTACCTAGGTGATCGCGTAAATAAAAAAAAATAGGAACTCCGAAATGTTCCGAGGATCGGCGGACACGCCCGAATCAATTTAACTAGCCGGAGTCTTATCAGTCACCGGTCCAAGGTTAAGCAGGACCTCTACAGAGTAAGGCTGTTACTTGCAGGAAGGTACTGGAATTACAGCAGTGATTCCAACCAACTGTTGAAAGTAGTGTGCTAAATACTAGCTGCTGGAAAATGCGTGCTAATTAGCACTTCTTAAGACTCATTTGGACTCCAATTTTTTATTTTAATAATTATTTTGTTTGTTTGATTTAGTTAATTGGGTCTTAGTCGAGCCATCGTTACGCATACGTTCAAATTCCTAATAACCAAATATTTTCAATGTTGCCAACTGCATACTAAAGCGGATTATACTTTCTTAACATATATTTTTACCAACAAAACTTTGAAACGGATGTTTTAAAATTATATTTATTACATTATAAATAGCCTTCAGCATTCAATAAATTTATTTTCCTTTAAAACTTGATTTCAAGCAGTCTTACGTCAACCCGCTTTCGAAGTGCAAAGACTCGTCTCCCTCCCTACATCTCCACTGAAGACATCGACTTTGTCCGTTTTAGCTGAGCTTTTATCGTATAGGGGTTTTTTAGGTAACTTAATTTTTTCATTTGTGTGAACATTTTACAAATTAAGGGGTTTCTTTTATCTCTTAAGAGATTAATGACATAGTTCTTTAGTAAAAATTGCCTACCTCTGGCCAGATAGTTGAAACTAACTTTTATTTGGTTTCGTTCGATGCTTTCTTCGCACCCAACGACGCAATACCATTCCAGATCTCATGCCGTGAAATTTATTTTATTTTCAACCATGATACCTGTTATCTGAACTAATATCCTAAACAGAGGTTTCCAAGGTCAACATTCAATAATTAAAAAATAATAACGCATGTGATTGCACCATGTTGCAGCTTTATAGAAAAAGTAAGGGCCCGTAACCTATTATTTAAGCTTGATAATGTCCTACGTGGGTTGAAAACCAAAACCATACATTTCTTTCTTTAGAAAATCTTATGGCTATCCGTTTGTTTCGTTAGTCCTGTAACTCATTATTAAAAACAAAAAAAACTTGTAAATAATTATGCAATTGTGTATTAAAATTTGGAATTTTGTTGATTTAAACACTGCTAGAGTTTTGTTCAGGTATTATTGTTTGTTTTTATTTTATTTTAGCAGATGGAAGTTATTATTTTATAGATTTGTAGAACTGAAACCCCCAGGTGACGGACCCATAACAAAGCTAAAGAACTTTGGTGGTTGGTGGGAATTAAACCCGGAGACCGCGGTCCAAAGTTACATCGACCCTTTTCTATTGTAATTATCTGTGTTTATCCAATAAATACTAATTAAAAATATTTCACAAATAAGCAATATACACTATTGTAATTATTTTCCATAAGAATAACATGGGGCCACTGTAATATTTTTGAAAAGTTAAAATAAATATTACATTATGTTATTGCAGTATTCGCAATACAAATTGCATACACTTTTCACTAAACTAATCTTATTTTAAATTTAACTTAACGGAAATTGTACAATATAATTGCTACATGCCATAACAAGTTAAATTCACTGGAGTAAAATTGCACCAAACACTGAGTTCGATCCGTAGAAAGTTATTCATAACTTCAGAGCAATAACTCTTGTCCCAACATTTTCCAAAGTATTTATCAGACTAATGACTTTTATTCAAATTGATATCCTCTGTCAGCATCATTACGTATTAAAAATATTAACAAACGCAATAGATGCTATGTTCCATTTAACTAACCAAATTGTCTCCGGCCTGGATAGAAAAAATGTTGCCGATGTTAAAATTATCGACCTTACCAAGGCTTTCGTCATCGTCAAATATGAACTTCTTTTGAAAAAGCTTCATAAAATAGGTATTCGAGGAATCATCCTTGATAGGTTCCGGTCAAATGTGGGTAGGCGACGACAGGCTGCTGTTTTTATGAGCAGGATATAACTTTGACAGGTGTCTCACAGGGCTCAGTTCATGAAACATTGCTTTTATTATCTTTCTTAAATTACATTACAAGTAATCTGGACGTTTTAAAAGGTTATTTGCCGATGACACCACCGAAACAGCCTCGGAAAATCATAGAGATTTTAAAGGTAAATATAAAAAAAACCATTGCTAGGTTTTTCAACTTAACATAGCGATGACAGAGGTCAGTTTTAGCGAATTTCCCCTATAGGGAAGAAGCTATTACCGTAGGTCTCATGGTACGACTTAAGCCCGAGACCATGATAACTTTTCGTTTTGAGGTCCCCAGATGCCAAAAACACCATTTTTTCAAATTTGTATATGTATATACAAATATTTATATATTATTTATATATATATATTATTATATATATATATATATATATATATATATATATATATATATATATATTGATCATTGTATTTTGATCTTTGCTCTACGTCAATTTGTTACTGAGATATTACAAGTGCTAAGCACAGTACGTTGTCCAATGTTATTCTTATGGAGGAAAAGACAAATTTTATATCTCGGTTATTTATGAACATAAACTGACGAAACTTGGTATATCGCTTCATCTGGTTGTGGTTTGTTGTTGTTTGAACAAAAAAACAATTTTTCCCTTATGGTTCCCGGAGCAGCAAACCTAGGTACTCGGTCCCCATGTTATTCTTATGGAGAATAATAAAAATGTGATATATTGCTTATTTATGAATTTATATGGATGAAACTTGGTATATGACTTCACTTAGATGAGTTCTATTGATATTTGTATAAAAATCCATTATTTTGTGTTCCTTGTTGCAGCAAACCTGCGAACTCCTCCCTAATGTTATTCTTATGGTGAATAATGAATATTTTAAATATCGCTTATTTATGAATATATTTCTTATGAATTCTGGTAAGAGGCTTAATGTAATATTAAGACATATATATTCATTGGAAATTCGCTTAGTACGCAGGTTTGCTGCGTCGGGGGTATTTTATTTTTGGTGAGATCGTGGTTCCACTCTTCTGAGAATATTCGATTTCTTGGTCATAAAACCTAATTAAATTTTAACATGTCTTGGTAAAATTGGATAGGCTGGAAATTCTATAAGTTGCGGAATATTTATCTTGAGAAAGCTTTTCTTAATACTGGTTTAAACACTCATTTAACTGTACATTACAGTATCTTTCATTAACATTTGGCGTACTGCATTTCGGTTTGAAGTTCTGTCAGCCAGAACTGAGTACATTATCAGGTTACAAAAGCGTACCTTCAGGATAGCTTTGTAAAACTTAACTGTTATACACAATTTCAAACGATTACAAATCCTAACTTTTCCATCCATCTTTGTTTTGGAAACGATCTTTTTTTTAAGGAAAACAAAATAATCTTTACAATAGCTCTTCAAGCTAATAACTGCCACCTCCAAACTCATCTCAATTACTAGACATAGAACTGATTTACTCAAAACCGTTTTGTACCATAATGGAATCCGGCTTTATAATCAGTTACCAGACAGAATAAAACAGGAACATGAACAAATTACATTTGAATACAACCTGAAGGCTATTCCCATTGCCACGATACACTTTGAAGTTGAAAATGTTAACTAGTCATAAGATTTACATATGACGCTTGATATATATATTTTGAAGTGTCATTTTAATTTTAGTTATGGCTGGTACTTATGCACTTCATTGTATATTTAGGCATTATAAAGCATCCGAATCTGAATCTAAGTTCACTTTTCGTGAACAAAGACCAAGTCAGTCGTGGTTGGAACAGTACAAAAAAAGTAGCTTTACGAAATAAAATTAAACATTTTATATTAGGATTCAATGAAGGTATAAATAGAGCTAACGCACTTAAAACGAGTGTAAAATCTCAAGCTATAGTTTAAATTATTTATTAAAATATCATTATAAAAAAAGGCAAATGAAATTAGTAATTTGTGTCGAACAATGCTAAACAACTGCTTAATACTGTATTTAGCTCGTTTAAGTGTTCGCATCAAACATGGTTATTAGATCAGTGGTTATAATAAGGATGAAAATGTTTATAATATGTGTATATACACCTTAGCAGCCTATCAATCAAATTGGCTGAACTGTTCCAGCATTTTCGACGACCGGCGATTTCATCCCGGGGATAGTTAGAT
Source organism: Allygus modestus (assembly GCA_963675035.1). Lineage (NCBI taxonomy): Eukaryota > Metazoa > Arthropoda > Insecta > Hemiptera > Cicadellidae > Allygus > Allygus modestus. Next base: position 384,018,411 of record OY776111.1, on the reverse strand, counting down.
ATTAAACTTTTATTTCTAATATAATCTCACGGTCATTACCTTATTTATCACCATAACTAAGAATGGATAGTTTTATTGCGTAGCAGAAGGTTATTTTCTCTTACATCAAATACGTATGTGAACAAATCATCTCTTGTTGTTTATAACACAATAATCAGATAATATAATCGGGTACATTTAAGTTATATGTTTGGCTCTATGCCAAAGTAATATTTGGAATGTCACACTTTATATTATAATAACCAATAGGTAATTTTTTTAGCGTTAGGTTTTTGTGTGATGTAATACAATCTTATCTAAACTTCCATATTAAATATAAACTGCCTTATCTTGTCAAATAAGTAACTTTAACGTTCATAGTAAGAACATATCGTCATGAGTGGTGCATATCAAAGAGCACCCTAATGAAAAAGGCCTACAATTACACAGTATCCGTTTGGGTGTTAATTGTTACATTAAGTTGAACCGTAAAATTTATACCTTTCATTAAAAAGATGTATAAGTAAAATTTAGCTTATGACCACTGTCAGGTAACGATTTTTTTTTTTTTAATAACGGATCACAGGAAACATCTTATTTAAGGTAAACATTCTCTTCAGAACTCTCTATACAGATAAGTAGACGGTTGAACCTCTGAACATTTGGGAAAAACTCTATTAACAACCGTGTTGAAAAATAATTGTTATTATGGAAATTTACACTGTATTTCGTTATTTTGTGTTATTTTAATAAAGTGTTTTAACAATAAGTTCTTAATTATAATTATTTTATAACATAAAATCAAACACTTTTCTACCATTGAAATAAAATAACAATGTACTTTCCTTAATGTGATCCCCCATTAACAATATCCTTTCATTTAGAAGAATTTTGGTAAAATTACCTCTTTAAAAAATCCCCCTTTTAAACTTGAACTACCGTTATAACTTTTATTTAACTTTCATACATAATAACGAAATTCAGATCGATAAACCATGTGATATGTTTTAACTAACTATTACGAAATTACTTAGATGTTATTTACAACAAAATTAACTGCTTATTTTACAAAGGAGTTAGACTGTATCTAATTTAGATAATGTAATACATGGTGCTTAGTACATGTATCTCATAAAGGTTACGAGTAGTTTCACGGAGCCAACACCTTCAAGCTGCACATTTCTTCAAAGCAATAAATTTGAGCAGAAAGTGCTGGAACGAAATGACGGACGTGACAAGAAGAGTTAAGCGGACACTCCACCACTTTGTACAGCTTTTCACGTTACCGTGTTGTTTTTATACTTAAACGTAGAAAACCTTACTACGCATTTATTTTTGACCTATCATATTTCAAACGATTACAAAATGTATTATTCAGGTATAATACATGACTTAAAAACATCTTACATATTTGTATAGGTAATATATATATATATATATATATATATATATATATATATATATATATATATATGATTTTGTAAGTAAAAATATAAAAAAATTGTAAATGTCTTAATTTTCGCATGTTTCTGAGGTTATCGTACCATCCATATAATAAAATTAGAGTTGTGTCTGTACATTGTTTGGAATTATGTCATGTTAGCATATTTTCACATTTTACACCCTAGGAAAGCCAAAACAAGTCTTGTCTCAATTTATGTTTTGCTATCTGTTTGTCTGTCTATCTGTATGTCGGTAACGCTCGAGGAAGGGTTTTGGTCGCTTTTCACGAAAACCCGGGTGCACTGACTTTGATAAAAATTTGTCTCTTTGTTCTATACATGCGTGAAAAGGTTTTAGGCTACTTTAAACTGGCATACGCATTTTATAAAAAGAATGGCGGCCGCTCAAAAACGTGATTTCGTGCATTTTTTGTCATGTTTTGTTCGTTTTTCACAGGGAAACGAATGCACTGATTTAGATGAATCTTTTTTTCTATGTTCTATACATGTGTTATAAGTTTTTAGGCTAATTGGATTTTTTTAATCACATTATTTCTCTGCCAAACAGGGTTTAAATAGATACTATGTTATTCTTATGGACAAAACTTTTATTTACATTGAGCCAGATGATCATATAAGAATATTAAATCTCTAAACAGATGTTGTAGTTCTTATTTAAAACGTTTAGTGAAGATTGGTAATAAATAACATAAGTATTCAGAGTGGATATGGCTTAAGAATATTTATTCCATATACAACTGTTACAGTTCTTATTTAAAACGTTGAGTGAGGGTTGGTAATACATAACATAAGTATACAGAGTGGGTATATGATCTAAATCTTTACTTGTCAGACTCACTGACACAGTGATCACTTTATCTCAAAAACGACAATGTCTATGAAGATGAAATTTTGCACGGCTGCAGATGTACAATAAGAATAAGTTAGTAATAAAATAAGTAAACAAATTCCTATAGGGCTCTTCCCTAATTTACTTTAATGGCAATCTTATGAGTATTAGTATTTACTGGACCTTTGTAAGTTGAAATTCTGTAGGAACGTAACTAATACTTCAGAACAAAACGCAAGCCTATTCCCGTTACGAAAATGTTTAAGGGCTTTTCCGGATTGCTTTTCCGGAATTTCAAAATACAATCATTTAACAATCTTGCACATACTACTAGACTGATGGATCTTAAATTCGGTTGGAATATATCTGATAGCTTTATGAAGACATTTACCTACTCCAGATATAAATATGCTCAAGACCTCTGGCCCACGCCTTTAATATAAGCGTGTTAATCATCATACATCAACTACTCAACAGTAGAGTTGACATTTTGTACCTTAAAGGAAATAAGAAACAACATCATGGGGATTCACGATGTTGTTCTCTGGAGATTTCACGCAGAGCCTTTGTCATGCGTGGGACATGGGTGGAGAGATATACGCCTCTCTAAAAATATATTTTATGTTGCCGACCACTGAGCGTCTGAACTTAACGGTAAACATGAAAATGTATTTTGGAGAAAATTAAGAGTTTAAGGAGTTTTCGAAAGCGAGATTAAGACATTGAAAAATAAACGTCCTAAACATCAGTCTCATAAACATCTCTCCTTCACTCGGCACAATCTATGAATCACAGGATTTACTGATCGACAGTTATTTTGTTGTTTTTTTACCGAGGTTCATAAACAGTTTAACTTTTATTTAATTGTACATTAAACATGTAAAATATAATTTTAAGAATGCAAAATTATATGGGTTTTTATTTTCTTTTTATTAATCTACTGTTTATACATACAACATGTACGATGGGCAGGTACACAGCTGGTCTGTTAAATAATCTATAATCTGGAAGGCCGAAACTTTGATCGTTCACAGAACATTAGGTGGAGAAGATTTCAATGGATCCCATTTCTTTTGCTCTTATTTACGCATAATAAAATTTCCTTAAAAACCTTAAAATTTCCTTTAATAACCTTAAAATTAAAATAAATTCTCAGCTGCGATTAATTGCAAAATTTAAGGTTCTGCTTTTTTTAAGATAACTTGTAATCTTACTTTCATGTTGATTTTTTTCTTGAGCATGTAAGCAGTAAATGGAATATCCACATACACAAAAATCAAATATTACAGATTATAGCCCTTACAAGCTTCTCTATTACAAATCTTATAATAAATAAAATACAATTTATTAAAACAGATAAAAACAGTTTGTTTGGTTTTGTAACTACAAATCTGAATACAAAGTGATATACATAAATGAAATTAGTTTTGTATGCACATCGCTTGGAATCACTTTGAGCTATGCTGATGTTTTTAGCCTCAGATAATTTGGAATTAGTGTTAGTTCTGTCCATCTGTCTGTTGTATAAACCAACAAACAAACAATAACAAAAAAATAAAATTGAAATACTTCTAATTTACTAATGCTTGTTTTATTGAATACATTTATTGTTATGCATGAGTTGCTATAATTATTTGTACGTCATGATTCTGTGATTTTCATGATAAGCCCTATAAGGAAATGTATAAAGAATTTTGAATTCAATTAGTATTTTATCATGGTTTTGTTTGCAATTGCGGATCTATGACCTTTATATCTTGATATTAATTAATATATTATTTCAAGAAATAGTTTTTCTGATACAGGGTGTTCTAATCTGATTATGGGTAAACTCTAAAAAGTTTTATCATGTTATTTTCTCTTTGAAAATAGGAATTAACAAATAGTGAAGGTTGAAATTCTTGTTTACGTTCTTTGCGCCTGTTCTTGTTAGGTTAATCTTGTGACAAGGTTACCTCAATTTAACCATGTCTGTCTTGCGAGGACAGTGCTTTTAAAAAGTAACAAACGTAGATAAAGAGTAATATATTGTTCGAAACAAAATTACGGTCCACGTATGAAATCAGTACAAAATATGCATTGTATTTTTGTTGTATTAATTATATACCCTTCAAATTTATGAAATAAGTTAATAAAATAATTATATTTGTCTTGCTTGTAAATAAAAGCAAATGAGCAAAGCAAACTTCCCCTCAGTAGTGACTGGGTTGAATTATAAAGGCCCACAGTTGTGATCCGTCAAAGTGAATTCGTTCTCCACATATAAAAAATCCTGTTTCTAAGCCAAGAAATTTTAACGAGAAAATCAAATTCATCCTCAAAACAAATAGAAGTAATTGATTAGAGTACTGATTAACACTTTCTAACGTTAAGAGAGTTTTAATATCCAAAGTTGTAAGATTTTGTTCTTGCAAAGCTCAAGAGTAAAGGTTATTCTTAAAGGCTAGTAACTGTTTCTTCGAGGTTGAACTTTGTTTGGCAATTTGTATTTCTACACTCTTGATCAATGAAAAATACCATAATCGAAGTAGGCCACGTTTATGTTATTCATAGAACAAGCGGAGGGAAGGCGAAACATGTAGATATACATCACAAGTGCGTTTTTATCAATGAATATGTTTGATTTGCTATGTACCTACCCAAACTTATATTAAACTATATTAATTTAAAACACTAACATGGAAATCTCCCATATTTGGTTCGGACTTTTAAAATATTAAAACAGTTTTACACGGCTATATAAAACAATAACCAGAGCCTTTAAAGGGTCGCTGATGATAGACAGAAGGAAAGGTAAGGATGAAAAATGATCTGACACTGAAGGCCTAGTGACGCAGGTAATGTCAATCTGATGGAGAAAACCAATATTTATACATTTTTCTCGAGAAGTTGCAATGCCACAATATTTACTATTCATACAATAATAACTTTTGTCTTTTTAACTTCAGTTCCATAAACACCCAAGTAAAAACTTATTTAGATTATTATTAATATACAGGAGAATGTATAAAACATTTAATTTAATTTTTTAATTTAATAACCAATAAAACATAAATAGTTCAGGTTAGAAGAATTAGTAGTCATTTATGAGTAAAATTTCGTTAAATAAACACAATTTAATAACATTTAAACGAATACAGTTTAAACATTTCTTGGTGTTGTTTTATCAAATATTGGACCTTCCAGTGTTATTTCTAGACCGTCTCTGCTTGATCTCTACTCCAAGATTGTAAATATAATAGCATTTTATCGATTGCAGTATTCATAAATACTATTAATTTGCTGCACATCCACCCCCTCCAATAAATAATGCTAAATAAGGTTTTCATGACGAAACTATTATAATTGCATAGAATGCATTTCTAAAAGGTGATAAGAATATTTTTTTATAATAATAAAGTCAAAGGATATTTATGTATACCGGTACATCAGGGAATGTTGTTACTAGTAATTATTCATGAGACTGTTAATGCATTAATCAATTTGACAGCCTACAGTACCAGTGCATGTGACAGATCTCAAGTTGAGTATGCATTTCGGTCTCGTTAACTGTAAATTTATGTGGCATGACTTGTTATTTGTGGTTAGCCTAAATACCAATGTAATATAACCAATTATATATTTGATAGTTAAACTATAGTTAAATTGGTTACCGTGATGACTATGAAGAATTGGATATGCAATTACTGGGTTAGGAAATCAAATATCACAATTTGCAAAAATTACACCACCTAAGTCTTAAGAAAAATTAAAACGTTACTTTTATTTTCTAATAGTATGCTGTTTGACATATTTGTCTTGTATTAATTTGGGCTTATGAACATTTATAAAAAACGACATATATGGAAATATTTATATTTTACTATGTTTCACATGAGAGTAAATCTGAGTTTAATATGAGTAAGAAATTTGAGTCAGTGTAAAGATATGTCTTCTGGTTTAGAACATACTGAGTATTCCATTAATGTTAACATGTTTTTTATAAATTTCCACCATTATAATTGGATTTGGATAAGTGAGTTCTATTTTCACGAAAATGTTTCTATTATAGAAGGGCTTAATATTATATACAGAATATGTTTACATACTCTGTACATAACATGTTTGAACATGTATGTTTGCATATGTTTACATTTAATATATCTGAAATCTGCACTAGTAATTCTAAAGATAGTAAAAGAATAAACTCATTTTTATGTTAATCCTTGGAGTAAATTTAGAGGGCATAATTTTGTTTCATTCTTCTAGGTTAAGTTTAACCTATGTCATCTGTAATTTGTTTGAGACACCTTACGAGAGACACTCTGTATATTACCAAAAAAGGATAATGGCTCGTAACATTATTGTTTCTAAGATCTTAAAGTTTCCTACCTTAAAGCTAATTATCACTTGACAAATATTGTTAGATGGATGTTACATGTAATTAATTCTTTACAAGTTTTTTGAGTGTTATTAAATTTGTTTATTTGTGTAAAAGCAACCCCTCCCCCTCCTTCACACACCAAACCATATGGGAATTTAGAATATATTAAAGTACAATAAAGAGTTTTATAATTAAAAATACGTCATTACGATTATAATATCTTAAGACAAATATTTTGATTTTCTTATCATCGTGTTTTATTTCTGACAGTTTCCATTTTAACATTTGATAACATGATTTTCTACGATTTCTCAGGGTATTATGGCCAAAAACACTTTCATTAAGTTCAATTTACCTGTAATATTTAACATTGAAAAGAAAATTTACTGTTTGAAAATTTCCTGAGGACCTACCCATATATGCGTAAGGCCTTTTTAGAAGGTATATATTTAGACAGGCCTGTCTAAATATCTATGTTAGATGGTCTGTCTATTTCAACAGGCAGTCTTTATCACATTTTGTTAAAATGCAAACAGTATTTATATTTTGATTAAAAAACAAATAAAACGATTTTGTTAAACTTTGTCATTTAATTTTGACGTAATAATAATGTACAGTTTAGAAAAAAATCAGTAATGTTGTTGTAATTTAACTGTGACAAAAACGGAAATTGAAAGTTCGGTGTTTTGATTTATTGTGACAGTTGTTTTATGATGGATCTTTGGTTATTGGATGATCTCGATCATCGTTTTGCTACTTTTGATGTGATTTAAAAGTTCGTGAGGTCGATGTCAAATTGAGTTTTTCAATTCTAGACAGTTGCCCGAAGATATAATAAAGAGAGTTTTGCTGTATATTTTGTGCGATGACATTTATAGAGTTCAGGATTATTTTCAGGTAGTCAGTAAATAATAATATTATATTATATTAGAATAGCCTATTTTTATTGCATAGGTATGGGATATTTATTTTGACGCTATTTCATGTGAAGTTTGTTTTATCATTAAAATAAATAATGTTTAAGTTTAAGTTTCAAAGTAAAATTAAAACCACTTTCTTCAGGGATTGGAGGGGCTTGTTCCTTCATAATATTACATACTAAGAAGTAATATTTAATACTATATATTAAAATTGTAGGGCATATTTTTAATGTGCACTCTAACGAATAATAGGGAAATAACTGCATTATGTTAGAATGCAAATACTGCCTCTTTTGAGATCATTATATTTATAAAAGAATCATGGGAAAGTAGAATTATTTAATAACAAGTAGGTACTGTCCGGCAAAGTTTTAAATACTTTTACTCTCACTAAAAACAATTCAGGAAGGTTAAATATAAAATGTTACATTTCAGTCATCAACAAATATTCCCATTATCTTCTACGTTAACCTCTTCATCCCATTCCGATTACAATGATACTGCTCTGCTATCAAACTACTTACAATATAAACCTAAAAATACAATTTAATTGTTTTTCTTACACACACAATTCTACTTGAGGCCTTCAACTTTGAAGCTCGAGTTGCCCAACTTCTATCGCCTGACACAAGAAGGTCTGACTATCTCGTTCACAGACAATTAACTTCTATAGGCAAACTTTCCCTAAAAAATAGTCAAAGTAAAACACTCGTGGTTGAGGAGGAACAGCGCAATTTGATTCTACGTTTGACAAATTGTTTTCTAAATATTTTAACTTTATAAATTACAAAATAATACCATGTCTATTACGTTAATAGTTTAATAGCATGGCAGTATCTATTTAATCACTAAGAAGCATATATTTTTGTATGAACCCTAACTCACACCCCACAGTTGTATTTGAAATTTCAAGTTTAAATAAACAAAGATAAATAATTTGCGATTTTTTAAAATACGGTTAACATAACACTGCCTGATACAAGTGGTACTGTAACTGTAACATCTGTTAGTAACATGTAAAAAGATTTGTCGAACCCAAGATATTTCTCAAGTTGAGTACATAATCGTATTTTTGTTCGAAATTAACTGTCAACCGATGAAAATGAGTCTGAAATGGTAAAGTGTGTATTGAATAAATAGATCAGTTGGTAAGGAGTATTATTTATGTCACTATTTTGCTCCATTAAACTGCATATGAGGAAAAATTGACATCCCCTTTTCCAATGTATGGTTTTCAATATGTGTAACATTTAGTATTCTACACTTATAACAAGTTGACATTACTAATTTAATAATTTGAGGTAAATAAGTTTTCAAAATATGGATATTTAATAGTATTAGATAATTATTGTTTACCTGCCGCGTATTGTGTTAACTAAAAGCGTAATTCACTTTGTACACTCAAAAGTTTTGTCAGAACAAAAATACAGACTGAAACGGCGAAGTTTGAGTTGGCGAAAGGTTAAATGAAATTAGAAGAGCAGTTTTAACGAGCGTCTCTGTGTTATTGTGCACAACAATCTCGTCCCAGGACCTGCTGGTTGGAGGAGTTTTATATATGAACCCGTTGCGTCACAACTATACCACGCACGCTTTTTAAGGTGTCTTTATAACGGATCTTTAAAATTGTATAGAAATATTATAAATAGTTTTTTTTTTTAATTGAAGGGTAATTTTAGTTTGTCTATTAATGGGATCAACAGTTAACTCAGCAAACATTTAATATAAGAATATATTTAATTAAATAAAACGTTAATAATAGTTAGTTTAGGAAATGGATAGATAATAATAATTTTACATAAATTATTTGAAATATTAAATTATTGGAAATATTGATGTTACAAGTTCCTCTTATACTTTACACAACACGGATAACTCATAAAATACCGATTCACATTTAATTTAGGAGGTATTTTATGAATTATACTGTATATTATAAACAAACTCAATCGATTCAAAAGTAATTTAAATTCACTTATTGAATAAACTAATGATTATTAAAAACTCCACAATCTCAAAACTAAGTGAACATTTCTATAAATTATAATATTCAGTCTTACATCTTAAATTGTAAACAGAAAGATAAGAAATAAACGTATAATGCTTACATAAACTGTTTGCCTCATATGTCTGGGATCAGATTGTCTCAAAACTTTAGAAATACTATGGTCGTCAAGTAATGTCCTTTTATAGGGTACAGTTAAAAAATTTCTCGAATAGCAAGATAAGTCTGTTACAATTGAAGAGGATACGATAAATTGCTTCTCACAACCCGACAAATTACATATGACACTTATGCAGTACTTACATACAAGACAGTAAATGTACCATAATATTGGACAAATTAACAGTTTTTGACCAGTCACACCGGTTATCAACAGGCCTTATCCAGTAATTATACACTATACATAGATTTTGCAGAGTTTTTAGACGAAAGTTATTGTATTATGTGTTTATACAGTTATTCTTCTTAGATGCACACCTGCCCTCTATATTATACATATCAATTTACAAAGAGTTTATTTACCGATTTCGTTGCTTTTCGGATGTGTCTCTATACAAGAGTAATGTGTTATATGCCTATTAATATGGGAACAAGGCATCGGGGCAGTACAGCGTTGGGGCAACGGTAGTATTTCCCCGGGTCGCGTTTAGCGGTGCCAATCAAACGCGAGCTCGCCACAACGATCAGAGCCAATCAGCTGTTAGCTTGCCGATGCACCTGTCAGTCGAGGCTTTACTATATTTTCATTGATAATTTGTACACTCTGTTCTATGAGTACCAACATTAGTACTGGAGACAGAAATATCTTTAATTAGTTTGGCAAGAGAAGGTTTATTTTATTATTTTAAAACAATAGTGCGTTAAAAGTAGGACGAACATTAAGATAATAAACAACTGTATTTTTGAAACTCATAATAGCGATGGATTTGAATTTATTTTTTGATTTATTTGGACTTTACCTATCGCTTCTAGTGTTTAAAACTACACTACGTTTCGGGAGGTAAGGAAACTCCTCCCGTTATCAAGTGAACCCTACTTACATCTAAATATCAAACTCTTACACCTAACTAACCTACATTTTTTTGGATTTTTTTAATTATTTTTCTTTTACACTTTAATTTACACTAACACAAAGATAACAAATATATATACAAAAAAATCAAATACAATACACTAACACAACATTTATATATACGAACAAATGGAAAACTGACAATACATTACCTGTTTTGCGTCGTAGCCTCCAAGCTGAACGGCAAACACGGGAAACTTGAATCTCACGTCCATCCATCTCACAACCAAACCGCGCACTCGACTAGTGGCTAGCGGCAGTGGAGGGGGGAGAGCCGTTACCCCCACCTACCGACAGGGGCACGTGACGACACAGCTGTGGCTACCCACACGTCTTTGTCGACGGGAACATGACACGGAAACCAAAAACTGCACGATTCCTCCTAGAATGCAAATCTAAAAAAATGTAGGTTAGTTAGGTGTAAGAGTTGATATTTAGATGTAAGTAGGGTTCACTTGATAACGGGAGGAGTTTCCTTACCTCCCGAAACGTAGTGTAGTTTTAAACACTAGAAGCGATAGGTAAAGTCCAAATAAATCAAAAAATAAATAATAAACAAGTTAAAATAATAGTAAACAGATGATTGTCATAACAAATATAACCTAATTCATGCATCGATCGATATGAGTAATTATATAATGTTATAACATTATGTTATCTGACCACTCTTTAATCACAATTAGTGGAGAAAAGTGCCTACTTAAATTTTTTTGTTTTATAATACATTTTAGTCATATAATGTACCAGGCATTATATCCATGGTTATGTATGTTAGCTATAAGTAAAAGCAACGAAACAAAACTAATCTGTTAACGACACCGAACGTTTTCATTGGATGACAAGGTTTTCATCATCATCGTTGCCCCAACGCCAAATTGGCCGAACGCATGGTTCCCATTAATATGATCTAATTACCTTATTTTACATATTATCATAAATGTATACTAACAATTGTAAACTATTTACTGACAAATTGTAACTTAATATAATCACCCATACAGTACGATATTTATATTACTCAGATGTGTTGTTGTTCTAGACTAATGTTTGTGTATATGTATTCCATTAAGTTTGTATAACTATATATTAGAAATATAGGAAAGAAACCCAAAACTATGTTTCGAGTCATTCTGAGAGGATACCTTAAATTAATATAGTTACATTCCGTAGGAACGTCATGACGATTTGAGGTTTTCCTCAATTCTTTATCATGCTGTTAAAACTTTTCAATAAACAAATTTGTTATGGAAATGCCGCAAATTAAGGAAACAAAAACATTCTGCCAAAATAGATTTTCATAAAACACCTCGTGATAATCCGATATTTTCCAGTCTCTGGAGTTTGAAATTCCGTTACCATTAACAAATATTGGCTCTCACACAACATTTGTTCATGGAATTGAACATTCTCGTGAAAGAGACAAAGTATTTTAAAAGAGGCATTGAAATTGATGTGTATTTTTATTATTATATAATCAAAAATTAAAATAGTTCTAGCATAATAATAAAACAAAAACTGTTTAGCAATAATATTAAAAGGTTAATTAGTCTAATCAGCCGTTGACCAACACAAATGTTTACTGGTTAATAAACATTGGTTTGAGTCCATATTTCTTAGCAAATATATCTTTTTCAAATTCTCACAATTACTAATCACATAATTTATCCACTTAGTTGCATACAGTTAAAAAATACTATAAATAGTCACGGTGTATTAATAACGATATAAAACCTGAAAAAATATATTATTAAAACATGAACAAATATATATGATAAAATCATTACAACCATATTACGGACTATTATTCATCATTTTCACGGACTAAATTCTTAAAAGGCGCCTCATTTACACTAAATTTGTAATTTGCAAAGGTAACGTCATTATAAATCATAAGAGTCATTTATAACTTTATCGGGTTAATATAACTTAAATAGGGTGGTTCCTTTATTTACAGGGAAATATTAGGATAGATATTCGAGAAACTACTACATTTCCTAAAACTAGTTGTGTTACCTGGTTGTTTTGCAAGGACTCAATATAAAATATTTTATGACATTCAGTTTACACAGTAGGCTAGGGCACTAAAACTAAACTAACTAAAGCATGTCAGTTCCTTCTCTTTACTCACAAAACAAGTTTATAATATTGTGCGGTCCCCATGCATCACTGAGTCCATGCCAGACGTGTAGCACGCCATGCAAAATAACGCCAAAATTAAAAAAATTAAAAAATTAAAAAAGCCACATTCATATCTCTTGCCAGTGGTTAAGTAGGGTACTTAGTTCGTTAAATTTCCCACTCCAGTATTCTTGGATTTTATAAAACGGGTTGGCCACCAGCCAAACGCTCATCGTTCTTGCAAAGCCTTCTACGGATTTTTGCCTGACAGGCACAGGTATGACACTGAAGAATATAATGCCTTCAACGGGAAAACCATTGAGTGAATTTTCTAACCTAACCCTAAATCTGTTTACATTGAGATTGGTTTTTGCGTAGCGATTAACATTGCTAAATAGAGGAGGATTTCTCTCATGATTCTTAATTTCTAACACACAATAATGTATGTACACACTACACACAGCTATTATCGCATACTGAATCAGCAATGGCTTGTAATGCTCAAGCTACAAAGCTCCACACAGGACCCTAATCCAAGGTTCCACTTATGTTGTAGTACAGTAATGTCCCCGTTATTTCATACAAACTGGCGAAATATGGGTAGGAAAATATTAAAAACATAAGGTTCAGAGAGTACTACTTGTTTTAATATTAACACACAATCGTTCAGAAACGATACATAAGCTTAATTTTTCCTACATAAATTTACACCAATCATTTAAATGGGAATTATTATAGGTATATTACTGTAAACAACTGATACAACGACGACAAATAAACTGTTCATCGAGGCTTTTTAGATGATGAATTGGATTCACACCCTAATTAACCTACTAATCAATTGCACAAGAATATACATCTATAACTCAATTAACTTCCGTCATGTGGCGAGGATTAGAAGAATGAGCTGTACCCCAAACAATGTTGTCTCTGTCCATAAACACAAACTTTTATTTCACGGAGGCCGATGTTGTTTAGTCAACTGGATCTGAAAATACTACATTTTCTCTATGCCGATTTCCTATGGGTATTTAAAAATGGAAAGTTTTATTTAAAAGTTATTTAGCATGTTACTTAGAGTCTATACGTATAAAGCGATTAACCTTATTTTTTTACGTATTAAATTTATTATTGTCTGGTGAATGACCAAGCGGCAAAGAAATTGATCAAAGTAAATAATACCAAGAAAATATAAAAAATCAATAGTACATATTTTTAGAAAATCTTTTTATAACATGCAACATGTATACATTTTTAGATATCTGTTATTTTACTCACCACAGCCTTTCCGACCTCTCCATGGATTCCTTGTATAAAACCACCGGTTGCATTTGCAAATAGGCTGTGGAATATTGAAAATTGTAAAAATTCCCATTCGACAAATTAATTAATTGGTAAACGAAAACGTATACAGGCTTTCCAAAACACCAGAATCTTTCTAACAAAAATACGGCAAACCATTAAGATGTAGAAATACAAATGTATAAGTTGTATGGCAAAGCATTACTTTAAAGTAAAAAAGTAAACAATTATAGAGCAAAAAATTAATTTCATGCAAGAGCTAAACTATAAATTATTATTATTTCGTACGTACATAGTAATTTTGATCAACTATATATATTAACTAATTCTTCGGTTCCCGAAACTATATTCTTTCGTTAGTTACTGCATATCGCGAAGCTTGCTGACCGTATCCAAGATGCATCTAACACCGTGGAAGTTTTAGTAACCGTGGAATTCGTCTTGCGAAAGCTCAGTATACCCTAACCAACAAACCCGACTTGGCCACAAAATGATATACTGTACATCCTCCATTTAGTTTACGTTACAAAGAGAACAATAGGGATTTGTATGTTAATTATATAGTTTATAATTCAATTGAATTAGTTCCTTCTGTATTTCAAATTCCTACGACAAAAGTTAAGTCCACATCCCTAAAACCTATTTCTAATGAACAATTTAACGTTTAGTAAATTACTCGGTGTAAAATGTCCGGCTTCCAAGGCTAGAGGCACCTTTTCCGAGCGTTTTTGCAGACCGTGCAAACAATTGATCAAGCTGATTATGTGTATCGTCCAATGAAAACGTACACAGAAGATCGGTTCGCTAACAGCTGTCACTCGCTAAGCCAAAATACCTGCTTCCGTAAACTCTCTTATGATTTTATATTCAGATCAAATGTATTTATTCTTTACTAATTTGTATTTAACTATTAATTTGTTATGAAAATACATTATGATTGTAATAATAGTATAAAACTGCTAAAGCCACTAATAATATTTTGAAAAAATCTAGTAACTTAATATACTCCTATACTGTGCATTTTACAAAATAATGTGTTGGGTTACAGAGACCACATAGTATCTCGAATAATTAACTATACGGTAAGTTGAAAAAGATGCTCAGTAGATCAGTGATGTTAGTAGTGCCCAACCGCTGTTTGTAACACAACAAATCTCCCATCTGTCAAAATTAGACCAGATGCTGTTGTTTTGACTGAATGGACGCCTCAACGTTGGCAATGGACGTTGATCTGGAATGTCAACAAAACAGAAATGGATAAATATAATCAATGTGACGTCACTGGTGTCCAACCAACAGCAGACAGGTTTAAAAGCTGCATCTGTGTAAAATCTAAAAAAGTAAATAAATGGGAGAAATCAGCAAATCTCATCACAAAAGATATACTGTCATTCACTTTGCATCTGAATAATCTACGAGAAGTCAAACAATGATCAATCATAATTATTTTAACGAAAAATCATCATATTATAACTAACTAAATTACGAGTTGTTTTAATTGTCCTATCCTGAACGCTTTAATGATGTCTTACTGCTTTTGCAGCAAAAGATCAAAGGTAAGAAAGTAATGTTCGGCAAAGACGAATAGCAAATTCTGGGTACTCCACCTGGAACTTTTAAACAACATAACATCACTTACTAAAGAGTGTTCTTGTGTGTTTTGACTAAATTTTCATGCAAACGCGAATCTATCTGATGCGAATATCAATCCCCGAAGTTCAATAAGAGACGTATGCGCCATATTAAGAAGAAGAAGGAGCGACAAAGAAGACTTAAAGCTGGTAGAATCCCCATGATTGATATTATGACCTATGATGGCGATGACCACTCCTGTGGTGAAAAATTTAAACCTGTATTGAGAAGGGAAAGAGAATTGAAGTAACTCTTCCTAGCGACCATGATATAGAGGAGATTAACAAAAAAATTAATAGGCTTTCCCACCTCAACCGTATTTTATCATACTTTAACGGTCTCAGAAATAAAAATAAACCGAAAAGTATATTTTAATACGTTGAACAAGTTAATACATAAAAGGCAGTTGTACATCTAAACCAGTTAAAGGTTACTAGTAAATGCTATGTTGCAGAACTGTGAACAACGTACTACTGTTTCAAGAGTTTTAGTTGCAATAAATACAGATTTCCAATGAAAAGCTAATACAAGCTATAAATTTTATTGTTGAAATGAATAAATGAAAAATGTTTTCATGAGCGAGTCAGTTCATACCCAATAAACCCCCTTTATCAAACGTTAATACTCTGAGCTCCATCTTATTCCACCTGACGCAGCGTCCTGACTGCCCTTTTTTTCTGGGGCACATTCAAGTCAACTGTTAACCTTAATACTTGTTCACAATTCACAATCTAAACTATATAAAAACATGACATAAACACACATATTTGTAATGGGACTCCTACGGACTGCGAAAACATATAGTAAAACGAAACATTTGTTTCACTAGTTTATTTTCAATACATGAAGTGGGTAATTTTAGTTATCTTTACTACCAAAATATTTTCATTTTATGTATATTAAACTTGATGTAGGGCAATGTGAAGCTGTAGTGTAAACTGCTGAATTACATAGTAAATATACAAGTATATATAGTATAAGTATGCACATATCCACTAGAGGAAAAGTATATTTATCCAACTATAAATCTCTGGTGAAATTTCCAGATATTCGTATAAAATTACTTTCCACTTAGATAGGGTCTTAAAAAGGATTGGTGGAAAAGTCATGTTGTATTTAGAAGACTGAATAAAATTGAAAGACGCATTTAGACCATACAAGTTTACCGTGTATTTCATTCATGAATAGCGTTCCATTAGCTTTATTGTTACACAAAGCTACGTTCCTGAATTTTATTTGTAACCCAGTTTTACAATATAAAGCAAATATTAACTAATGAGAAATAATATAAATTGTTTCAACTCATATGCATATTTTCCTTTTGCTACAGTAGTGAAATAAAAGCTTTAACGCGTTTATATAATTAAGCTTATTGAATTCCGTCCCAAAATATTAGCTACATAAGTTCAAAGTATATCTTGAACTTAACCTTCAAGCAAATATGCAGAATAATATTATCGGGTACGGTATCATCAAAAGTAATGGATTCCTCTTTGTTCATATAAATCTTTGATCAAGTTTCGTTTTGAATATTTAAACTTTGCTACTAACAATATTTTAAGTTATCTTTAATTTTATGTTTTACTTTTTTAAACCGATTTGATAATTTTCATGTTTATTTGCATTAATTGTTTTAATAAAAATATAGAAAAACTGTCTTCATTTCAAGTCACAATATTTGTATTGTACTCCTTTCTCGCCAACTCCGAGCTCTGTACTTGGTTTTTCACTTACCATATTCCATTCTACCACATACGGGACGAACCCTAATCTCCTACAGTAATTTTCAGTGGCCATTTTTATCGCTAGAATATTTCCTAGTCATGTGTGAAACGATTATTTCCTCGTGTGTTGTAAGTCCACATTGATACTCTCTCCTGGCTTCATACCCCGTCATACAAACTCAAATCGTATCCTACAACTCTGGTATCACCAACTCGAGAACGAGTGTCCATTGAAGCGAGGAAACATAACCCAACAGAAGCTAATCCACCCAATTGTGCTTCGTGCAGCCTTCTTATATAAACCTTTCCCCCGTCCAATCCAATCGCCAGGTCAGGGATTACTTCAACTGATACCATGTCAATGGCCGTCCTCGTCATTAAACACAATTTCACTTGATTCTTCCCATGTGCCTATGTCAACAACTTCTTTGACGTTACGACTACCACAAGACAGGAATATTCATCCTTACTATCTAGATTTTCATCTTAGAATGCTTCACTTCTCACTTAAGTTTAGATTCTAGGATTCTATAGTATCTGCTAATCTACGACATCTTACTATTAATAAGCTCAGTAAATCACGATTACGCATCAACCTGGTACAATATTAACAATAATCGGAAGAATTTTAACTTATATTGATCACAGCGATTAAAATACAAAAATCTCACGATCGGGTCTATTTCTAGATGAAAACGAGTTGATTCAAGTTGGCTGGTGATTAGGGAACTCCTTTGACATAAGGTAATAATCATACAATAATTTTAATTTGATTCCATCCATACAAAATGTGGCTTTTAAACAAAGCCTATAAAGCTTATTGGCATCATAAATTTGAATATTGTAAGAGGCGTATATATTTGTATTTAATATCAGTTACTATGTATGTAATAACGTTTTCCCCCACCTACTATGTAAAGTAGAATTTTTCCCCTTGTAATGAACGAGTAAAGGGCTACTTTGTATCCCCAGGGAGACAGAAAGTACTTTGACTCCCAATGGAGATAAACTAGACCAGTAGGGATAAATGGACATTCCTGGCTCAGGAGGAGCCAGGAGGAGCGCCCCCCCCCCCCCCGAGGAGCCCCCCCCCCTAATTAATATGCAATTTTTTTTAAATTACCCTAATTAATATGCAAATTTTTAATTACCCTAATTAATATGCAAATTTTTTAATTACCCTAATTAATATGCAAATTTTTTTTTTTATTTCAGGAGGAGCCCCCCCCCCGGTACATCAATCAGGAGGAGCCCCCCCCCCCCGACCACGGACCCCCCCCCCGAGGTCTTGTCTGTGACACTTTTACCCCCCCCCCGACCGCGAACCCCCCCCCGACTGTCCAATGATTTTACCCCTGACAGCTGTTGTGATTTGTTGTCGAGGCAACAAACGTCGACGCAGATGTTCAAACAAAAGACCGGTGAGTCGAGACCGGTCCGGGATGCAGCTGCGCCCGACCCTTCCAGGAACCCATTATAGTCCGCCCGTATCGAATTACATTAGAGGAGGGTTGCTTTTACCCCTGACAGCTGTCGTGATTTGTTTTCTAGGCGACAAACGTCGACGCAGCAGATGTTCGCACAAAAGACCGGTGAGTCGAGACCGGTCTGGGAAGCAGCTGCACCCGACCCTTCTAGGAACCCATTATAGTCCCCCCGTATCGAATTCAATTAGAGGAGGGTTGCTTTTACCCCTGACAGCGGTTGAGATTTATTGCCCCGGCCTTCTCCGAAATCCATTAGTGGAGAGCGTCACCCCACATCGCCAGCCCTCCGTCAGTTCAGTTCGAGAGTTCAGTGCGTGTAGACGTGTTAGTCCGATCCTGCTCCGTTCTACGTGATTTTTGTTAGTTGCTGATTTCATTTGTGATATTCGTCCAGCATCTTTGAACTATTTAAAACGGTTGTGTTGTGCCGTATTGTTTGCGATTATCGAAACTTTATAATCCATATTCAAGATGAACGACTCACACCAATGCGTCATTTGCGGCTGCACGTTCCCGCGCAGACACAGTATGAAGCACTACGCAGAATTCCACGGTGGATTCGTCCCACCCCAGCAAGGTACGTCATTGTGTGTTGCATTATTGTTTTAATCAGACTTAAATGTTAGTAATATAGGAAATATGTTATGCAGTATATAACCGGAGTGTGATAAAAGTCTTCTTTTTATTTAACAGCTTTAGTTATTCTGTGCGAATATAGAGCTGTGTAAAAAAAAATAAAATTACATGACTATATTTATATAATGTTAATAACTTATGCTATTGTTCGAACCATCAAGTCAAGTCATCAGAGTACCCATATGACATACTTCATACCCCCCCCCAAGTATGACCCTAACCTCGGGGGGGGGAGTGTCACAGACGAGACCTCGGGGGGGGGGGGTAAAGTGTCACAGACGAGACCCCGGGGGGGGGGGGGGTAATGGGTCTGGATTACCATAGGTCGGATCTGAATTCTGATTGCAGATTCTTGCTCGTCTAGTCAAGACGAGTCATTTGAGTACCCACATCGACCACTTTGGGCTAACCTGATGATGACCTTGAACTTGAACTTGACCCTCTTTTTTTAATGCATTTTCGGAATCCCCTCTTCAAGCCGAGTATTTTGAGTACCCACATCGACCACTTTGGGCTAACCTGATGATGACCTTGAACTTGAACTTGACCCTCTTTTTTTAATGCATTTTCGGAATCCCCTCTTCAAGCCGAGTATTTTGAGTACCCACATCAACCACTTTGGGCTAACCTGATGATGACCTTGAACTTGACCCTCTTTTTTTAATGCATTTTCGGAATCCCCTCTTCAAGCCGAGTATTTTGAGTACCCACATGACGTACTTTTGATAATTAATACAAGAGTTGAGCAGGGTAACGCTACAACCAACAGAGCTAGCCCATCAGTGCCTGCGGACAAGTTAACTACCAGTGAATGCTTTGGGTTGGAGCACTTGAAGGGGGGTGTATCGATACACCCCCCATCAAGTACACTAAACTAAGACAGGTGTTAAACATTTCTCAATCTAATCGTTTTGTGCGTTTGCAGATGGAGAAGCTGCATGTCGGCTTTGTCGAGCCACATTCGCAGACCAGGGGGCCTTAGAGCGGCATATGGGAGCGAATCACCTCGTCGTTCCACCCCGGGAGGCGATTGATGCTCCGCAGACGACTGCCGATGACAACCATCATTCCGTTGAAGGTGAGAATCCACATTAAAATAACTTTTTTCCCCTAGTGACTATTTACCTTCTTTTTTTTAACTATTTAACTAGGTTCCTGAAGAAGAATGAGACCGTGACAACTGATGTACTATTGATTTAATTACTAGGGGGAGATTTTCGCTCCCCCTAACACAAAAGGCTTCTTTAGGGTTGGCGTAGCTCATTATTGCAGCTACATCCTTTGCTTTGAACCCAGGATCATCAATGTAGACAAACAGTACAGACGATTACTTCTTCCCTGTTTAATGATTGCTATTTTGATTTAACAAACTTAACTTTGAAATGTGATTCTCGAGAGAGGGGAATTTGTATCTTCATTTATCCTAATTTGTTTTTATTTTTATTTTCAGATGAAGGTCCGGGTCCTGGCCACCACACCTGCCATGAATGCGGTCGCCGTTTCCGTCGTGAAAGAAACCTGCGTAGACATGTAGAATCGACCCACAGCAGAGTCCGCAGGTTCTTTTGAATCACATGCGGCGCCGAGTTTAAGAGGGAAGACAACCTTCGTCGCCACACAAAACAATTTCACGGTGATGGCCAAGAACGGAGATTCCCTTGCGCATACTGCGGTCAGGAGTTCAACAAACTGTTCAACAAGGACCATCATGAGCGGATATCTTGCCCGATCATGAAGGACCTGATCCGGAACCGAGCAGCCATGGAACAGGATGAACCCCAGCCAGGTCCGAGCACGGAGCCACAACCCGGTACGAGCACACACCAACAACCCGATGATGTTGAGATGACTGGAGCAGGACAGTCAAGCCCCGTATTCTCACTCATTCAACGGGGTTTCCGCAACCGCCTCCTAACCTACCGTCTGCAGCGACCGATGGAGAATCTCGTCACAATCGGAGAAGTGATGGCGTTGTTGATTGTGAGCCTTACGGAGTTGCTTGAGATCACCTTGGCGAAACACCGCAGCATTAAGGTCAACTTGAAGCTGGAGTGTGAATTCCAAAATATTCACAACAACACCTGCCTGCGCAACTTCAAGACGAAGATGACTCCGCTGACGGTGACCTCGGACCTGAACCAGTACATCACAACAGCTTTTGCGAAGCTTATCAGAGAGAAGGCTGAGTGTGATCATATCGGCTCCGGGTGGACATACCTTCGCGTTCGTGATTTGGAGGTCGGTATCAACGAGTACACTCCTCTAGGTGAAGATGGTCGAGCTTGGCTCCCACTGCCTACGTCTCTGGAGAACACCAAAGCAGTCGTCAACGTATCGAACACCGATGAGCGGTGTTTTATGTATGCTGTCCTGGGCAAGTTTGTTCAAGAGAACCCCGACAGACCGGCAATGTACACCGACGATATCATCGCCCGATACGATTGGACCGGCCTTCAATTCCCCGTTGCTCTGAAGAGTATCAAGACGTTTGAGCGGACAAACAACATCAGCATCAACGTCTATGGTATTGATCACACGCGCGTGGGTCAGAAACCTAACGGACAACCAAAGTATCAGGACACCGTCTTTCCCTTGAAGATTTGTAGGCAGGAGCGCGAAGACCATTGCGACCTTTTGTACGTGACAACGGACGGTGATAGTCACTACGCCTACGTCAAAGACCTTGGCCGACTGATCCGTCCCCAACTCACAGCACGTATGGGCAGCATATTCATCTGTAAACGGTGCTTCGCGCACTTTGACAACCGTCCGAACAAGCTCGGTCTGACGGGTGTTCAGCGTCTGGAGGAGCACAGGCGATACTGCTCCGCTTCAGCCCCTATTCGCATGGATACGCCGAGAAAGACTGAAATCAAATTCAGCCATCCAGAGTTCACCCGACGCGAGCGTTTCACCATCTACGCGGACTTTGAGTGTGCTCTACTGCCGACCACGGAGATGGATGAACAAGTCGACGAGCCGCACGGAGGAGTAGCCACCCACATCCACATCCCATATGCCTTTGCGTACCAGATCATCGACTCGTACGGACTTGAAGAGTTTGAGCCTCGAGTCTACTTCGGGGATGATGCGTCAAAGACATTTATGGAGATGTTGAAAACTGATGTTGAGCGATTGTGGAACTTCCTGTACGAAGCAAGAAATCTGCGCCCTGTCCTGACCCCAGCGGAAACGATGCAGTACAACTCGACAGCGAATTGCTACCTCTGTGGATCGCCATTTTCAAGAGAAGACCCAAAGGTTCGTGATCACAACCACGCGCCTCCCTACGAGTTCCGTGGCGCTGCGCACAGATCATGTAACCTACGCTACAGGGAGCAGCGAGTAGTCAACTGCTACTTCCACAACCTCTCCAACTACGACGCTCACTTCATAGTGCGGGAGTTGGCGGTCGACCCTGGTGATGTTGAGGTGTTGGCTCACACGGAAGAGCGGTACATCGCTTTCACGAAGCGGTTCCTGTTCGACCGAGCAGCGGCACCGGTTGGGATGCCAGGGCGTGGAAAAAGACAGCCAGGATTCAGAGTCAGGTTCCTCGACACCTACAGGTTCCTGGCTTTGAGCCTCGCCAGCCTCGCAGCCGCACTTCCACCAGCTCAACTCTTGGAGACGAGGAAGAGATTCCCCGAAGACCACCTCTTCGATCTAGTCCGTAGGAAAGGCGTGTTCCCGTACAACTTTGTAACGTCGAATGCCGTTTTGGAAGATACTACGGAACTGCCTCTGCAGCGAGATTTCCACAACGACCTGACCCTGGAGGACATCACGGATGCAGACTACGAGCATGCTCGCAACGTGTGGGAAACCTTCGGTTGTAGGAACCTCAAGGACTACGCCGAGAAGTACCTGCGCTGTGACATTGCGCTGTTGACTGACGTCTTTGAACGCTTCAGGGACCCGTCGATGGCTGAATACGAACTAGACCCTGCGCACTACTACACCCTACCGTCATACGCCTGGGATGTCATGTTAAGGACCTGTGGAGTGGAGCTTGATACGATACAGGACTTTGACATGTACCTCTTCTTCGAGCAAGGCATCAGAGGAGGTATTTCCCAGGCGATCACCAGACACGCCAAGGCCAACCATGATGGATGTCGCCCTGAAGATCGTCGACCTGAAGAGCCAACGCATCACCTGCTATACTTGGACGCCAACAACCTTTACGGTTGGGCCATGTCCCAGTGTCTTCCACAGGGACACTTCCAATGGCTCAGCCGCGAGGAGATCGCGTCCCTGGATATTGCAGCGTTGGACCCCGAAGGACCCACGGGCTACGTCTTGAAAGTTGACCTTCGCTACCCCGCCCACCTGCACGACCTTCACAAAGATCTCCCTTACTGCTGTGAGACCAAACGTCTGCCAGGAGGGAAATTCAAGAAGCTCGTTACGACTCTGGATGACAAGAAGAACTACATCTGTCATTACAGAATCCTGCAACAGGCACTGGAAAACGGGCTGGAGCTTGCGAACGTGCATCGCGTCATCTCGTTCCGACAGTCTCGGTGGTTAGAGAGCTACATCCTAATGAACACCGAACTGAGGAAGAAGGCCAAGACCAAGTTTGAACAAGACTTTTTCAAGCTTATGAACAACGCGGTCTTCGGCAAGACGATCGAGAATGTTCGCAAGCGAATGAACTCTAAGCTGGTGTGTACGCCGGAGATGTTCAGGAAGTACGTGGCCAAGTCAAACTTCCTGGACCGAACCTACTTCAACGATGATGTCGCCATTGTCCACATGTCGAAAGTCAATATCGTCCTGGACAAACCGCTGTACGTCGGAATGTGTGTCCTCGATCTGAGCAAGTGGCTCATGTACGACTTCCTTCGGAAGATGAAGAACCGCTACGGTGATCGTCTGAAGGTTGACTACATGGACACTGACAGCTTCGTGTTCGACGTCCAGACTGAAGATGTTTATAAGGACATGTTGGAGCATCTGGATGATTTTGACACCAGTGCGTACCCCAGAAACCATCCCTGCTACAGCCCCGTCAACGCAAAAGTCATCGGAAATTTCAAGGATGAAGCAAACGGACTTCCTCTGCTCGAGTACCTCGGTCTTCGCTCGAAACTTTATTTCATGGACATTGTCGAGTTCGAGGAGAGGACCGAAGATGACGAGTTGAAGGTCATGACAGTGAAGCGCGCCAAGGGAGTCGCTAGAGGTGTTGTAAAACACAATTTAACCTCTGACGACTATCGGGAATGCCTCTTCAACGGCGTGTTGAAGAGAACCATCAACACCAGGTTCCAGTCCCGAAACCACCGCGTATTCACAGTCCAAGTCGACAAGCTATCCTTGAGCTGTAACGATGACAAACGTTACATCCTTCCGGACGGAGTCAACACACTTCCGTGGGGACAGATTGACGTTCCACCTCAGCCCGAAGACATCCCTCAAGACGATGAAGAGGCGGAGGATGAGGAGCGTTGAGTGGTTGTGTCATATTGCCAAAGACCCTGACTTGACTTGTAAATTATTTTGAAAAATCTAGTCATTAGTTTGTATCGAGTCTCGAAAAACTTAGAAATGCTCTCCTTTTTTCTTTTTGTTCTAGTCATTAGTTTGTGTCGAGTCTCATTTTTGCTAGTCAATCTCGAATGTTCAGGAGCACATACTCGATGTAAAATATATATATATATAAGGTGTGTAAATAAATAGCCAAATTGTTTGTATATACATTCGTATTTTTTTTTCTCCCCTCACATAGTCTTAAGATACAAAAGTAAACTACCAATTCAAATGTATGACTACTTGCTAAAAGTGTAATTTCTAAAGGAGGTGAGGATATGAATGTTACTTTAGAATCATTGTATGATAGGTATGTCCAAAATTGGTACAGCCCTAGTGTTTTCACAAACACGCATTAGTAGGACTTTCCTACCTGGGTTAGAGTAATTGAAGGGGGGTGTATCGATACACCCCCCTATGCAGTATATGTTCAAAGCATTACATTCCTCATTTTTCTCAAAATTTGCATTCAATATGTGTCTGACTAATTGCTAAAAGTAAATACTAAAGGATGCGGGGATGGGAAATAATAAGAATGTTTCTTTTTATTCTGAGTACACAACTAGTTTATTGAGAAAAAAAAAATGCAAAATTCAATTGGTATACATTTGTGCAAAGAGTCTTCTGATCAGTGCGTCGTTGTGGCCAGTAGATGAGTGTTCAAAGAGCTGCACAAAGTCCGTCATCTTCATACCGTAGTGGGTGCGGCAGTACAGGAACACAAGGCAGTATTGACCGCAGACCAGAGTGTTGTCACTTTGAATGCGATGCTCGTTGTACAGGTAGCGACGAGCGTTGCGTCTCAGGAATCCTTGGTAGAATTGAAGATGTGGCGGTTGACCGTAGCTGTCAAAGAATTCAATTATTCCTCCTCCTTTGTTAAGGTAGAAAGCGACCCAGTGAGTGCCGTCTTCATTGTGTGGATCAGTGTTCACAATCATAGCAGTAGATGGTGAAATATAATGGGGCAATTGATCCGCAGCGTAGACACCAACATTCTGTACGGGCAGTTCAGCCATACACTTTTGTATCTCTAAGGTATTCATTCTACTGTGTCGACGCCACAGTCAGTAGTAGGAGTAGTACTAGTAGCAAAACAAAAGCAGGAACTGGTATCACTCTCACCATCGTCAGCGTTATCATCAGCGTCATCGATATTTGTACTTAGATGTAACCAACCGCGCAATGTGATACAATTGGTTAGAGCGCATCGTGTGTGAGCTGTTCTGTGGTGGCGACATCGCACTGCGTTTGTTGATAGTAGACTGTTGATTGACGATAGTGATCCGCAGCCAATATCGTTGATATCGATGACATTAGTAGTACAGTGATCCGTGATGAAATTGTATCGTACAAACTCTTTTTTCTCAGCACCTTTGACATAGACAATCGGTCGTTTGGCGATACATGAACGTAACTTTTCCTCTAGCACATGATACCAGATATCACCTTGGTCCCATTCCAATCCGTGACAGTGTTTTGTGAGCCAATAGCTTTCACGCAGTTTCTCTTGTGATAGGAAATCTCGGCTGAATGGTGATTTGGCGATATGATGCATTAGCAGTGTTCCACTGGCCAATTCCAAGACGCACACTTCCTTCAGAATGTAGTCATTTGAGTTGTCCTTGAAACATTGAAAATCCACAATAATTGGAGATGCTAAATTTGTACGCTGTGCTCTGCATAAACGATCCATCTTGTGCGAGTGTTGGTTGATGACTGAGGAGGACGATGACGCCGCCGCCGACGATCTAACCGCCAAAGTCCGCAGACACGTTGCGATGACGATCGATTTCTATGACGTTGTCAAACTCTGCGTATACCAGACAGTTGACAGTCTCTGTGAGCCCAGTGTCGAAAGCAATCTCCATACGCACACTGCCGTTGCGCACTAGGTTCCAATGAGTTGTGTCGCTTGCTGACATATCAGGTGTTAGATCGAATGCCATCAGACAGTATCCATCGTCGTAATCGTCTCTATTTATGAGATTACCAGCATCGCTAAAGTGTATGCCGGAGCCTGAAAACAGACTGTGATACGCCATCACGTATTTTCCCTTGCCGGTTTCGTAGTGTGGTTGTAGCGGTTTGGACGGCACTTGTTCACCGTCCACGTACAGCGAGAAGTAGTTGGTTTTGAAATTTTGAAAGTTAAATGGATTCTTTTTTAAATCGCCATTATAAGCGGCGTTGGTGACCAGTCCGACAATAATTCTTTTCGGCACTTGACCTAGAAAGACATTGTCCAAAGTTTTGCTCCTCACTCCAAACGGCAGTGTGAATGTTTTCAATTCCACTCTGGTGATCGGGTATTTAGCTGTGCCGGTCTGAAGCGTCTTGCTGTGCGCCAACAGTACCGTGGGGTTAACTTTACACCTTCGTATCCAGAGATTCGCATCAACAATGTGCACCTTGTAGTCACCATCATCCGCCATAATGGAGAAGGAATCTTTTGACCGGATCAGTTTAAAACGCAGTTCCACACCGTTCAACAGGAACTTGTTCTGATTACACATGTCCACATGTAGGCGACCGAGCATATCGATTTCACGACTTTTATTTGTCATTTTTCGTCTCGCCTTTAGTCCATCGTTATCGTCCAGAGTATTGTCCATATAGCCGGCGTCGTCCGCGTTCCACAGTCCACATGTTAAATGTGATTTCCTAGCATCATAGCCGTAATTCATCAATGTTTCAATATACGCTCGATATGCATAAGTGTTGTTTTGTGGTGTGACCAGTTTCTGATTCATACTCATATCGACTTGACTGAATAACGTGTGCAGCCAATTGTTGACTGGGCCAATTTTATTCGATTCTTCGACATCTGCGATTGCCGCTCCTGTCGACTTGACAATAGACGCTGTAACTTCCAACATTGTTTGCGAAAGATCGGTGTATTCTTCGCCGTTGCCGGGCACAACAAACTCGATGGGCGAATCATCAGTCAGTGTGGAGATTGGTTTGTACTGAATCCATTTGCCGCTCTCGATACTGGTCTGCATCGGTGGTAGGGAGAATAAGTCCAATTCCGTCTTGACGCATTCACACGACTTTTGATGTAGAAACGACATTGCTAGCGTGTGTGTTAATTGAATATATCGCGTATAGACGTTCTCCTCACTGCTTTCCTCGTCTTTGTCTTCCTCGTCTTCTTCTTCTTTCTAACTGTCCTTCTCTTCTTGCCCTTCTTGGATGACGACGACGACCTTCCTCGAAGGAGTTTCGCCAAAGACTGAGGTGTGACACGACGGCCGCCGGACATGGCGCGCTTCGCGTACCTCTTACGCGAGAGTATCGCGTTCGTCTTTCGCGCAGGAGTAGCGCGCCGGTGTTTCGCGGTATTCTTTCGCGTTACGCGACGGTGTTTCGCGCGAGAGCCGCCGCCGCCGCCACCACTTAGCACACGTTGAAGTTTGCCGTCCACCCTGCGTTTTAGCGAGTCTGTAAACTGGCTGAAATGATCTCTAGCGGCTTCTTTGGGGTCCCGCTGGTGCATGGCCATGTCACCCAAGAATCCAACACCGGATTTCAACGCCTCTTTGGCCACAGCAGGGGCTCCCGACTTGAGTAGCGGTGTGATGGTGCGGAACATACCGCCTAGGAAACTGCCAATTACATGTCCTTGCTGGTAGGGTGCACCGCGAAATACCCTCTCGATACTGCCTCCGGTCTGCTGCAATTGTTGGCGGCGATAGTACGCCAAGTAGGGATCGTTTGTATTCATCATTGCTGAGCTCCTCTTTTGAAATGAAGCTTCACGTACGACGTCCCAAAGAGGAATGACGCTTTTTTACTAGCGTGATCCCTTAGGTCAATATCGATCGTTTCAAATGTTCCTTTCATAACTGGCGCATAATGAGGACTGATGAAATGCACAGTCTTATGCGCGCCGTGTGTGTAGTTCTCTCTGTCAATGTTGACAATTTTCAAAAGCGGCGCTGTAGTGTCACCAATCAGCTACGGTTCAATCAGATCACAATACACGTACAAGTGTGTCGGCAGTCCCATAGTCAGATTAGGCGGCCATATCGCTGTGAGGTCATTTGACAAAACGTTCTCGTACGGATCGAAACCCAACTGGAGAGACAGCGCTTCGGTGAAATGTACTTTGCTTATACCGTCCACCATTGTCGTGATCTTGACTCTGTCCTGCTCTTTGTCATACTCAAAGTACAAGTACTGGGTGACATCCTTCGCTTTATTGATCATTTTCAATAAATCGGTTATGTTCTTGTAATAACCGGGTTTCATCTTTAGCATAATGTGCTCGACACTGAGTTTGACGGGAATACTCGGCAGAACGAGTTTATAGTCGAGCCAAATACACGATTCCTCGTCCACAGTCATAAAGGAACATGGATAATGCGCTTCGACCAAAGCCATCTCCCACTCGCCATCGCCTTCTAATCGAATTTGTCTCGGCAGATGTGTAGTGTACTTGGACACTGTGTTTTTTGGAAAATAATCCTTTGAGCTGTTGCTGGGCAATGTCAAATAGAACTGGTTGCTATTAGGCATTTTGCAAATCTTGCGCTCTTACCCAAGAATTGAACTCGTCTCCGTAACCTTCCCACTTGACGAAATAACGCTTACTGCGACCGCGACCCTTAGCGTCTAGTATTTCAGCAATCTTGAACAGATGGTCGTTGTATATTGTCACTTTTTGTAATTCGTATTCGTAAAACTGTCCAGTCACTTGTTCACCGTTAAGATCCGACAAAGTGTACATTGGTAGAGGCATCAATGTGTTTACACGACGCACCACAAACACTTCTTTACTCCAATTAGTCTCGTAACCTTTTGCGAATGTGCCCTTCTCCTTAGATATGCGCACTGTGGTGCCAACTTTCAGTTTTGCCTTAACACGACGCGGTATCTTACCGAACATGCGACTCCATACCTGATGCATTATTCGCTTATTGTCGGCAGTCACATCGACTGGTCGTATTCTATTGCCTAGACTCCTGTGAGCGCTGTTGTTGTATGCACTAACCAGTTTGTCCAACACATCTACATAACGATATGTGTTTTTGTAAGTCAAATATCGCCACATGCGTGTTTTCAAAGTGCGATTCACGCGTTCCACTACGGCCGCTTTAACATCTGGGTTTTGTGTAGTGACATAGATGATTCCGTATTGTTTGAATAATTTTTTCGTCTTGGCACCGGTGAATTCAGTACCTTTGTCGGTTTGTAAACAGCGAGGTGTGTCGGTCGCTTCGGCAAATATCTCCTCGAAAGCGTTGGCCACTTCAGCTCCTTCTTTCCGCCTCAACGTTCGCACATACAGGTGTTTGCTAAACACGTCTATTACAGTCAGTAGGTAGTTGACGCCATCGTTGTGTTTACTAAGACCACGCATATCGTTCAAGTCCGCTTGCCACAATTCAAATGGACCATACACTATGTAAGGATTGCGCGGGAAACGCTTGCGTGCCGGTTTGTGCAATGTGTAAGTGTCCTGTGTTTGTAACCATTCAATCACTTTGCGTTTTGAAACTGGTTTTGCAGCTCGCGCTAATGGAGCTACACCGCCATACGACGAAGGTTCAATGGGATTGTAATACGAACGCTCCATAATACTGAAAACCTATCCTGTGTACGTTTCCCACTTGTCCAAATTTGACAACGGCTTGTTTCTATTTGAAAAATCAAACTGCTCTGTCGCTTGCACCGGTGTAGATGTTACACGTTTTCCTCTTGCCGATCGAAGCCGATTTATTAGCGGTGTTCTCAGTATTGATTCAGTTGATGTGTCCACGTCATCGTCTGATCCTTCTCCTCCTGTGAATGATGATCGATATTCGGCATTTATTTCCTTAAGCGCTCTTAGATTATTCATATAGTCCTTTAACACGTTCATCGCTTTCAATGCGTTGAGCACTTCCCGCCATCCTGGCGGTGTGTAATCACGCATACGCACCTTTACTATGCAATTTAAGATATCCACTAGATTTGAGTCTGGGATTTTTACACCGTTGATGTACACTGAATAGCCACTGTCCCAACTAATTAAGCTGCCATCACGTTTCATGAAACGTAAAAGATTGCGGGCATCAGATCTGTAAGTTTTGGAAAACGTTTCCACAATCTCTTCCACTGGACCGCCTTCCGCAGCGGGGTGCGATCGTCGACTATGTTCATTCCCACCCGACTCCACGATTGGTATGCTAATCGGTTGACGTCTATTCTCTGCAATATGCAAGAAGCGATGTAACGCTTGTTTGTACAATTAACACTTTTCACTATCGTCCATGCGTTTGTTATTCAATATTTGTTGCATCTCCGAGTCGAGGCTGTTTTCACTGGATAGATTAGTCGGTCTGTTATCCGTAGCATTTGATTGCAGTCGATCAATCAACTCTTGTGGCACAACTACCATCTTCTTTGCATGTTCCATTTTTTTTCACTAATGACTAGCTACTTTTCTAAAGTGTAACTTCACGCACGACGTTCCAAAGTGGAATGGCAAATGATTACCAATGTTATCTCTTAAGTCAATTTCCACACTGTCAAAAGATCTATTCATAACAGGCACATAGTGCGGATCGATGAATGATGTTGATTTATGCAAACCGTATACATAAGTAGACGTGGATATATTGACAATTTTCAATAACGGTGCGACTGTATCGCCGACCATCTGCGGCTCGACTAAATCACAATACACGTACATGTGTGACGGTAAGCCAAGACGAATGTTGGGTGAACGGATGCTTTTGTTAACTGCATCACCTTCCAGCGTCAATTCATTCGGATCGAACCCCAATTGAAGCGCTAACGTTGGACTTAATGTAATTTTTACAACATCAGTTTCCATCGATACTTCAATGAATTTGTTGTATGAGTTTTCAACGGTGAACTTTACACCAAAAGTAATCGCTAGTTCTTGCGAATTGATATGATCACACAATTCTTGAATATTTGCGTAATCACCAGTCTTCAATTTAATTCTGTGGTTTTGTTTTGGAGTAGCCGACACTACTGACGTTACATCGGCAGTGCTGTCCATAACTCGCGCCAACGCTTCTATGTTCACTTTTGCTTCCTCTTGCGGTTGTATGCAAATGTCAATTGTTTCGTCATTACCGACTGATAGAAATGTCATTGGATAGTGCGCTTCCACAAGTGCAATTTCCCAGTCGCCAGCGTCCAGTTGAATAGCTCTCGGCAAATGTGTTATGTAATTTGCAACTGTATTTTTCGGATAATACTGCATCGAACTGTTGCTGGGCAGCGTCAAATAGAACTGATTGTTGATGCCAGTCATTTTTATCTACTCAATGCTGCTTGTAGTACTGCGCTCAAAAGTAATGGTATAAAGATTCCACCACCTTTTTGTATGAGATACTTTCGTTTCTTTGACCAGCCTTCGCCGCGTTTCACCAATCGACGTAGCGTCGCCTTGTGTTTGCTTAACTGACTTTTACTCTTCTTCGCCAGAGGAACGTTACCGCGCAACACGTTGTATGCGCACTCACACACTGAGCGAATGCGGCTCTTGTCACACACCTTTAACAGTGCCTTCCGCTCCTTGGGTGTTGCGTGTATGAAAGCCGTAAGCAGAGCTGCGTCCTTCCGCAAGCACGACATGATTACTACTGATGGCGAAATTACCTTTTCTTTGGCAAGTACACATAGTTGGTAGAATCGTCTGGAAATATGCAACTTCGTATTCGCATATTCTCGTCTGTTGATTGTTTCAAGTCTATCAGTAGGGAGCCGTGTGGATTCCTCGTAGCGTCAGCGTACGCCTCCTCGATGAATTTCGGGCTGTCTGGATATATTTGTCTGGCCAAGTACCTAATCTGAACTCTATCTCTAGGATTCTTAAAACACACAATGTAATGCGCATTCAATGAGATGTCCCTCTGCCCGCGTCCTTGATGAAACAAATTTTGTGTAATGAAAAACACACTAATGTTGCGATGATGGCAACCTTTTGTGAAAAGATCCACCACACGGTTGTCGGCCTCACGCATCATATCGTCTATAATCACAAGTATCGGCTCGTTACCAGAAAAATCCTCCAAGTTTGGTAGACCTTCTATGTGGTTAATGGTGACATTTTTCGGGTCACCACCACCACCACCACCACCACTACCATAATGCCAGTTTATACTGGTAAATGGTGTGTCACACATTTCTGTAATGTGCTTTATAAACTTTGACACAAACTGTGACTTGCCACAACCCGAAGGTCCCGCCACAATGGCTGAGAACGGATGTTTCCACATCAAGCCCATGATTACTACTGAGCTAAACACCTCACAGTTACCATACTCACACTCTTAAACTTACTACTAAAGGACATTTTTGGGGTTAAGTGAAATAAATAACACAGTGGTTATGTTCTGAACGTGACTATAAGTATTGACTACGAAAACTAATTTACAAAGGTATTAACGTAATCTTCAAGTCTTGCTTTACATAAACTCCAACGGTGTGAATCTGCTATTGGAACCCCTCGGGCTGCGCTTCACCAAGCGAAGGCGTTCTCCAAATCCGCCGTTGTAGCGCTCGATGTCGGTGTTGCTCAGGGCCTCGTTGAAGCGCCTAGGCAGGTAGACTCGCAGAAAGAAGTCGTCCCCGACCTGCCCCTCCAGGATCACGATGGTCGTCTCGCCAAAGGGTGTGGTGGCTCGCTCCATCGCAGTGATGAGATAGCCGCATTCCTCTCGGAGATCGGCTATCCTGGTGTAGAGCGGAGAGTCGGACTTGCAGTTGTTGAGGGTAGCTCTCAGGTCCGCGGTTGTTGCAGTGCCGTTCAAAATTGAAAACTCTGGCTTGAAAGTGCTGCTGCTGTTCGACATCTCTAGTAGTAGTTGGAGTAGGTCTATGTGAGGTGGCGGTCTGGTGGCGAATGATGCTCAATCGGGCGGGGCTCCGCCTTATAAACCCTCGCCGCCATTTTCTTCTAAGTGGGGGGTCCGAAGGGTCGGGCGCAGGTGTTTACACAAAAGACCGACGCGTCGAGACCGGTCTGGGATGCAGCTGCTCTAATTGAATGCTTGCGCCACTCGTTGTTTCTTCCTCACAGCTCTCTTCTTCGACGTTGGCTGCGAAACTGCACTGCGTTGTGTAACAGTTTGAGTTAAGCCTGTAATTTTCGGTACTCCTGTTGATTTATCGATCCACATGTTTTCCACTTTATCAACTACTTGTTTAACACTTTGGTGCATTTCACCATCTTTGTCCAAAAATAAACCACACATGAACACCATATCTGTACCATCGTACATTTCCATTTTCAATAACATTTGCCCTTTGTTTCCCGGGTTTTGAACAGCAAAAGTATTCCCATCGTCCATCCATGACACTATGGGACAGTCATCTGTTGGTTTCGGCACCCATCCTGGTTTCTTGGTTTCCACTTCGATGGGAGTTTCCCTCCTTCGTCTCTTGCAGGCAGTGGTCGGTTTTACAAATGACGTCTGAGGTGATGCCAATGTCTGATCACTAGCATTATTGTTCATAACCTCAATCTCCTGAATAAACGATTTGATATAGTCGTCCGCAGAAGCGTAAGCGTCCATGTTCACGTCCTTACCGTGTGACTTCAACCGTACTACTGGCTGGCGGTGCGTCTGCTCACCCTTGAAGTAAACTGTACGCACTCGCTGTCAGACAATATTTCTGTTTGGCGATCGCTTTTATTCACCCGCTGAAGTCAACTGTTACGTTACGGTGACGATCGATCTCGATGACGTTGTCCAGTTCGGCGTACACTATACAGTTGACGGTCTCGGGCAACGCTTTGGAGAATCCAATTTCGATACGTAGATTACCGTTGCGCAGGAGATTCCAGTGACTCGACTCAGCCGCGGACATGTCCGGTGTCAAGTCGAACGCCATAAGACAATTACCGTACGGATAGTCACCTCTCTTGATCTCATTACCTGCGTCGGAGAACTGGATTCCGGTGCCGGTGACCAATGTGTAATAAGAGAGTATATATGTCTCACTATTCAATGTGTAAACGGGCTGTAACGGTTTGGCCGGTACTTGTTCACCGTCCACGTACAATGCGAGATAATTCATATCGTAGTGTTGAAAGTTGTAAGGATTCTTCTTGAAATCTCCGTTGAACGCAAGATTACTGACCAGTCCAATTATCACACGTTTCGGTAGCTGGCCGAGAAATGCACTGTCTAAAGCCTTACTCATTATGCCGGAGGGTAGTGTGAACGATTTCACTTCTACACGCGTGATCGGATACTTGGCCGTGCCGGTCTCGAGAGTTTTGCTGTGCGCCAACAATACGCTCGGATTGATCTTACATCGACGTACGAAAAGACTAATCTCTTTAATTGTCACCTTGTAGGTAGTTAGCGTTTTGGACATTATACAAAACGAGTTTCTGGATCTGTTAAGTTGCAATCGCATCTCGACACCGTTCAACATGAATTTGTTCTGATTGCACAGATCGATGTGCAATCGACCGACCATATCGCAAACATCGCTTTCTTTCGTGTGATCGCGACGCTTTTTCAATCCCTCGTTCAATTCGTCACAATCGTCCATTAGTCCGGCCGAATCTTCAAAAAAAAGCTCGCTAGTCAGGTGCGAATTCTTCGCACTACATCCGTAGTTCAATAGGTTTTCCAAGTAGGCTCGGTAAGCGTACGTGTTAGTTTGTGGGGACACCAGTTTATGATTGAGATAGAGATCCACTTGACTGAATATCGAGTGGAGCCAATTGTTCACCGGGCCCACCTCTTTAGCAGGTTGCCCACCGTCCGCTTTAGTGTCGTCCTTTTTCACAATAGCGGCTTTCACGTGTAATAACGTTTGTGTCAGGTCCGTGTACTCGTCACCGTGACCGGGTATTACAAACTCTATTGGCGAATCGTCCGTCAGCGATGAGACCGGTTTGTATTGAACCCATTTACCGCTCTCGATACTGGTATGCGTAGGCGGTAACGAAAACAAGTCCAGTTCAGTCTTCACACATTCACACGATTTCTGATGAATAAACGACATTGTTATCAAATTAATTGAAAATATCCCTTGTTCTCCTACGTCGTTTCGTTACAGTTCTACGACGTTTGTCTAACGATTTTATCCTTCTGTTGGTCCTTATCCTCTTTGTAATGGCTCTTCGTTTAAACTTGCCACCTACTTGCCCTCTTTATAGTTCTCCTTTGTCTTTGCATACGTCCGGTAGACGTCCGTCTTCGAAGAAGTCTATCGAGAGACTGTGGCGTGTCGCGACCCGCTTCTTATAACCACCACCGCTCAGTACGCGCTCCAATTTCTCGTCCGCCTGGTGTTCTGTTTAATTAATTACTAGGGGGGAGATTTTCGCTCCCCCATACTTCAGGAATTGTTGAAGACTAGAACAAGACGCGGGTGGTCTATAATTATGGGTTCCTAGAAGGGTCGGGTGCAGCTGCTTCCCAGACAGACCTCGGGGAATTTCCGTTAAAGGCTTTCAGGGTGCTGGGTCCTTTGTCGACGTTTGCCGCCTCGGCAATAAATCACATCCACTGTCAGGGGTAAAAGCAACCCTCCTCTAATGTAATTCGATACGGGCGGACTATAATGGGTCCCTGGAAGGGTCGGGCGCAGCTGCATCCCAGACCGGTCTCGACTCGCCGGGTTTTTTGTTTGAACACCTGCGATCAACAGCCCACCACGCACGGCGCGGCCCTAGCAGCAAAGTTTAGTTTAGTCTTGAGTTTCGAAGCGTCAACAGCTACGAAGAGATCATGGCCAACATCGAGTGGGAATGTGACATCACAGACGTCGAGTTGGAGGATGTATGTGTTGCGGCGGAAACGTCGATGAATAGCAATAATAAGAAGAGGCCGTTTGACGATGAAGATGATTACTTTGAAGGTGATGAATTCTACAACCGAAAAGACGACCATGATTGCACCTTGAAGCATTTCCATAAGAAGAGGCTATGGCGCAATGACAAAAAGTTCAAGCACGTTCATGAGCCAAAAATGTATTCAACTACCCAAGATCTTGACGACGCTCTGTACTCTAAACAACGGGGAATCAACAGCATGTGGAACCATTGCCCGCTGGACGACTTGGAATGGGAATATTGGCAGCGGGACATGGACTACAAGATGAATTTCTACCCTATTGAAGAGGAGCACATCTACACCATTGAACATGAGCAGAAGTACATGATGCTTGTCGAAATGTGGTGGAATCGTCGAACGGATGAACTCCACCCAGATGAAATAACAAAGTTTTTCATAAATAAAAAAAAATGTTTCCCAACACCTTAACCTCCACCTGATCCCACCATCACAATCGGCCTTTTTCAAGGCCACAAAAGCTTTTCATGTTAGGGATTAGAAGGAAATCTTAGAGGAGATTTTCTTCTAAGTGCTGGTGCGGGCCTCTAGACAAAAGTGTCACAGACGAGGCCTCGTGGGGGGGGGGTAAAGTGTCACAGACGAGACCTCGGGGGGGGGGGGATCCTCCTGATTGATGTACCGGGGGGGGCTCCTCCTGATTGATGTACCGGGGGGGTGGGGGGGCTCCTCCTGATTGATGTACCGGGGGGGGCTCCTCCTGAAATAAAAAAAAAAAATTTGCATATTAATTAGGGTAATTAAAAAATTTGCATATTAATTAGGGTAATTAAAAATTTGCATATTAATTAGGGTAATTAAAAAAAATTTGCATATTAATTAGGGGGGGGGACTCCTCGGGGGGGGGGCGCTCCTCCTGGCTCCTCCTGAGCCAGGAATGTCCATTTATCCCTACTTAGACCCATGAGAATATCATTGACAATCTGGCAATACAGTGCTGTGGAAAACTAGCTGTCAACGCTGTAACTAGAACATGCGGAGCAGAATCAGCTGATATTTCGCTGTAATAATTAACGCTCTGAGTTCTGAGGTTAGTTATTACGCATCAAGCAACCAAAATGAACAGCGATTGTGAATGTGAATACTTATCGATACGTGTGGATTTTGGGGTGTGATAAAAAGGTTTGTGTGTGTTACGGCAGTAAATTACATTGTCTTCCTCGATAAAATTGTCGTCCTCGAGAATCCGGTGTCGGGCGCCAACAATTTCCCTCAGGAGGACAAAGTTGCACTTTACTCCCTTAATACACGAATAACTATTTCCTTCTGCATGCAAACAAATGTTTACCTGCAAACCGTTTCGGAAACGATTTACTAAACTAATGAAAAACAATGTATACACGGTTGTTGTGATGTGAACCTTTCAGATAATATATCTAGATTTGATATGCCTACAAAATGTAGTTTTTATAATACAAGCCTTTTAGAGCAAAACTAAAAAAATTAAATTTTCATTGGTGTAATATTGTTTATTTGTTTAATGCTGTTATAATTTTATGTTTCAATAATAAACAGCATTTTAGAATATTAATACCAATATATATTGAGAGGTAGCTAAATGCAATATGTTTTGTGAGAAACAATTAGCAACTCGATTCTTCTGGTGTAGCATTTCAATTATGAGATTGATTCTCGTGTAACACTTGCACAATGACCATCATAATTGGACTGGTCTTCTGGGGGGCAAAGCTGACGTCAGTATATTATACGCTGCAATTTAGTAACTATGTTAGATATTAGTAAAATTACCGAATTTCTTTTATGAAACTGCATTATTTGAATCAATAGCAAGTATTTTTTTGTATATAAAACAGCTATCCAATAATAATCTCTCAGTTGTTAAAGCAAATCCTACTGGTCAAATTATGTCAATCTAGGAAGTGCTTTATCATTTTATTTTTTTTATTTTAGAGATACAATGTTTACTGTAAGGTTGGTTATATTTAGGCAAAACAATTACTTTAGTAAAGAATGATGTTACTTTAATGAAAATTTAAAAAATGTAAATCAGTAATACTGTTGGTTACTAGTTTCATTACAAAAGTCATTGGCTGTGAAATGATATATTAATATAAATTATACTAAGACTTAGTTATAATATCACCCTAATGGTCTCGTTATGGTTATTACATTATTTTCCAAAAACATTTTATTAGTCACGTGTGTATATTATGTCAGTTTTGTGTGTCATGTCTTACAAATGTCATATATGGCGGGAAACTCACGAAAAAACGTGTAAGCATATACTAATTTTTAAACTTAAAGTCTTAATTTTATACATAAAGTGGTCAGTATAGCATTTCAGTGGGTTATCGTTCTTCATACGTTCATCCTTGTAATACGTTCATAACATAAAATATATATTTTATTTTGATTCCACTTTAAATAGTGTGGTAATAAAGCAAATGTGTTTAATGTTTACTGAAAATTATATGAATAGATTCGGAAAACTACGATTATGTGAAATATAGAAAATATTACCAACATGTGCTCGTTTAATGAGGTAGTGCAATGGTACCTAACAATAACCGTTTCCAGGTTGATGCTTCGGATCCAGATAAACAATGGTCTCATAGTTTTCCAATCAGCGTAGTGGAATGTCTGGTGATGGAAGAGATTAGCTGTGAGTCTAGTTAATAGTTTTCAAAACTACAAGCATCCCGATAATTGTCATTGAAAGATATATTTTATTGAATTTATTTCAATAATTAATATTTAATCCTTAATTAAAAAATGTACTTACACGATTGCTGCACATACATTAGTATAGTAAATAAATTGGTAAATTCTTTGGATCAGTGCAGTACTTACTAGTGGTTCTGTTGCTCGAAACCATGCAAAGTTGTTATTTTCAGTGATGTAGAGGAATAGTTATCTACTTTGATAGCTAGATAGATTGTATTGACATGTTATACAATATGAAAACAAATGAAGCGTGAATTAAAGAGTTGGAAGTTAATATTTAAACATTAACCGAGATCGAAGTGGTTATGCTATGTGTTTACTTAGCTATTTATTCCCTCCTATTACTCTGGTGGAGGCCACAAGATCCACCGGTACTGTAGATGTAGACATTGCGTCAGTCATCGTACGTATATTAGATCAATTATTAGATCATATATTAAATTCTACATTAGATCAATTATACTATGTCCTTTAGCAATCTTGTGACTTAATTGGATTTTCATACATTAGCTGAATTGAGTAAGACGGTTGCCTTTTTTAATACTGTCTTCGCAATCTCCAATGCTTCCTCTACAAATAATATTATAATTACATTTTTACCAAAGTATATATAAACAGAATGTAAACGTTATAACTTAAAATTCCACATAACTGTTATCCTGCGATGGAATTTATTACCGAGGATTTTACACTTCTCCAGTCAAACAGCTGAAAGAGAAAATGGAATTCGTTCTTCCCGTTGAGTGAATGTTACCTATTGTACGTCTTCTTCAATTAAACTTCATACAGTCAGATATCTATGTTTTTTTTATTTTCCAAAATTTAAAATTTTGATAATAATCCGCGATTTTATTATTCCGATTCCCTTTAGAGAATGTGCAAACATAAATGAATTGATACTTTGATAAATACTTTAAACTATTAAAAAAGTAATGCTAAAGCCTACCTAAAATATAAAGCCTGGTGGATTTTCATACCGCTATTTATCAACCAAATAAATCCATTTTAAAATTAAATTAAATCATGTTAGTTTTTAGGTTTTGCGTTGTTTAACTTATAAATTTGTGTACAAACCAATTTCAGAATGTCTTATCTGTGAGTGTTGTGGAAATATACTTCCCGGGAGAGGTCAAGTTTACTACATTGTATCTGGAGGTAAGCAGAAATTTATGATCACAAAGTTCTAAAGTACATAAATCTGTTTGGAATCGTGATTCTCTTCCTCAATCAAATTGTCCCAAGAAGATGTTGCATGGATCCCAACATAATTGGATAATCGAACGAAGGGATGTTTATCCTTATACATGACTACTTCTTATACTGGTAAGAGAATCAACTCAATTGGCGTGTCTGTGACCAAAATAACCGCAACGCCTCCACAGTTAAAATTCAAATTTTCCAGATAAACTTAACAGTACAAAATCTTGGTCGAGTTCATTATTCAGATAATATCTTTTAGTGTCAGTTAAATTATTTTAAAACCAAATTTATTTTTTTCTCCATAAGAATAACATTGGAAGCCATTTTAGTGGAACTTGAATCGTTAAAATTTAGCTGACATCTATGTTTCAACAACAGAGTAACAATAGTTAGTTTACTAGGGTATACGTCGTTATACTGGATAACAAAAGGTTTTTCACAACAACAAAAAACCACAAGAGATAGATAAATTGAAGTATATTTTTAAGTTGTGAGCATACTTCTTATTTTATAAAACTATTAAGTGTACGTTATTAAAAAATATCCATACAGTTAATATTCCCTTAATATGCCTACTCTGTGTAAATATTGTAAGTCGTCGGAGGTGACGAGTAACAGTGGCAGTTGTCGCGTGTGGCAGATGGCGGATCGAATAACTGTAAATAACTTTTCAAAATAGATTACTGTAGATACTGAGATATTGACTTAACTCATAAAATAGTTTGTTTCATTACATTGTCTTAGACAACTGGTAATCTTATGATTGTCATGTGTAAAAAGTACAAAGTTTCAATTTGTCTAGAAAGCTTTGATCAAGTCAGTCACAGTAAGCAACCAAATTACATTACCTAAAATACATTACCAGTAATGTTGCAGCTAACCACAATAAAAGCTATAGACTATTCTAACCAAACAGCCTTTTTCGGAAGGTTATCTTGAATGATTTGACATAGCCTAGGGTTGGATTACAGTAAGGGTAAGCCGACATTAAACTGATAACACAACTGTTCTAAAATACTCAAAACACACCACCAGAAATGTTATAGCGAACCAAAACAAGAGCTTTGAACTATTATAAAACTAAGCCTTTTTTACAGGTTATCTGAAATGATTTGAGTTATCTTAGGTTTGGATTACAGTGAGCTGTTTTCATCATAAACCTGGACATGAAATGTAGGCATATACACTTAGGCTACTTGCCATTTTAAAAGTTTCATATACGGTCTTGGACCAACCCATGTTTATAGCATTTAATTTAATGATAACCTAGGCTTGTGAAATAATTTATT
This sequence comes from Allygus modestus, assembly GCA_963675035.1. Taxonomy (NCBI): domain Eukaryota; kingdom Metazoa; phylum Arthropoda; class Insecta; order Hemiptera; family Cicadellidae; genus Allygus; species Allygus modestus. Next base: position 383,976,332 of record OY776111.1, on the reverse strand, counting down.
GAAATCTCATTTTGTCATCTAAACAACTAGACCTGACGACTTATTGTTAATCCTTATATATCCTTATATTTTGACTAGGCATATAGAAATTGTAACATTAGTTTATTTTGGAAACTCGCTGTTCTCTTAAAAGTTGAATTAATCACACGCTAAAATCACTGCCTAGCCCAAAATACTCTGTTTGTACTATGATAACGCACTCAAGCCAATCCTAACAACAAACCATGCCTGAAACCCACAATTTATTTTTAAGTAAATAAATTTGGGGATTTATATACAAAATTTCCTTTCATACAAAAAGTGATAAATTTATGAATATTTTTCTTGGAATAAAATGTAGGTCTGCGACGGGATCCAAACCAGCGACCTTGAGCTCTGATAGCCAGTGCAATACCAACTGAGCTACCGCGATAAGTAGGTTTTCGGAGAGAAGTAACTATTACTATAGCTGTATAGATGTAAAACCCGGATTCTGACGCAGTTAAATGATACCGGAATGTTTTCTGATGATGTTACTCAAATCAGATCTTGCAATTTTTATGAGACTCGATTTAAGTTTGATCATGTGTTTCGATTATCCTTATACGTGAGGAATGAGCGTACACCTAGTATTTTATTGGATTTTTGTATTTATTTAAACTTTTGGTATTATTTTACAATTTATTACAACAAATTAACAGATTACCTGGTGTACAGAATATATATTAATTATTTTATATTATCGAAGTTTCAATATAGTTCAAAATATCGGTTTTTATACGTAATTAAAAATCATTACAATTTACTGATTTTAATAAATACTTTTACTTACTTATTCACTTATTTTAATATATTATACCCGCTCATATATGCCACAAATATATATTATCATAAAAACTTCTAAAATCATTGAAAGTAGATATTTGCGCCCTAGTAGTTTTTCTGAACACTACAGATGTACAATTATAATTCAATATATTTAAACTTTGAACCGTGGAATAAAAACATCAGGATTCAAATAAAAATCAACTGTGACTGACTAGCCCTTTCAGTATCAAACATACCATCGTCAGGTCGTAGACTAGGCCTTTGATACTGAAAGGCCTAGTCAATTAATATTTATTTTTATTGTAATTCTGATGTTTTTATTTCACAGTTCAACATTTAAATTATTTGGAATAATTAGCTCCTAGAACAATATGAATGCAATATATTTTGTTGTTTTGCTGTCTCATAGGCAAAACACAGCCTTTAAACCACCATGGTATTTTATTTACACTAACCAAAATTTATTGAACGCTGCATCAAAGTTTATTCTTTAAGAATATAAAGTGTTAAATAAGTGTTCATAACCGCAATGAGATTCTTATTTTTAATAAAATGTAAAACTGACTCAAATTATACATAAATGTATATTATCATCATTATTTCAGCCTATTACTTCACACAACATTGTTGTGACATAAAGTAACATTCTGGTTTATGTTTAACCTTGTTAATTAATATTCCTTATTACTTATTAATTATTATGTACAATGCATTCCTTATTATTATATTCCTTATTCCGTATTACGGTACTCGGTAGGGTGATAGGTTGCAAATCTTTAAACATTAACTTCAATTTTAATATGACTGAATCAAACAACTTAGGTTATCAACATGTTTAGCTATATATTCGAAAGTTTTTGTTATTTTAAACTGTTAACTCATTATAAAAAAATTTTAATTAAGTTCGTTAAGTCTGCTATGAAGATTAGCAGTAACTGCTCCGATGAGCTCATCAACCAGAAATGTTGAGTCATAAGAAGAGAGTCTTATTTAATTTTTAGTTCTATATTACTGTTTTAAAAGTTTTATATTGAGATTTAATTACGATACACACAATTATACTAACCCCATTAATATGTTTGAGTTATTGAAAATGAATAATAGTGTACTCTTCATCACCTTGGGTCATTGTGGTTAGACCAGAAAATTACCGTTAAAAACATTGTTAAAAAGTTACCTTATGGCATTAATTTTCATGAAATTTTTACTCAGTTTTCCCCAGTTATCTTGTACTTCTTTGTAATCATCTAGCTAAATAGTATTAAAATACGAGTTTTATAATGAAATAAAGTTGTTATAGAGGTAACACATGACTTAACTACGTTTTACTTTTGGATAGTAAAATAAATTTGATATATTAACTATATTTGTATAACTATATTTAGAATATATATATATATATATATATATATATATATATATATATATATATATATATATATATATATATATATATATATATATATATATAAGTAGGTTTATAATGATGTTATGGTAGTTGGAAAAGAGTACCTCACTTTTATAACCTCAATGTTCAGTCCTATATTTTAAATAACGAATAAATACATCATAATAATTTGTATTTAAACATGTTAAGTGTTATAAATACGGATTTCATAAGTAGCAGTCTAGCGATTCTCCCAATGAACCTTATAACAATCGTTACCTGGTGCACTGTGCAATCTTATATTTACAAAACATATTTTTATTAACATATTTTAATAACTAAATTCAGCCTAGTTTACAAAAATATAGTTGTTGATAGCTGGACGAATCAAATCAATTTATTTCCAATATTTACAAATAAATACATACAAAATACTAATTTAAAGAAAATAATTATTTTCGCACACAAATATAATATTATTTACGGAAGTTAGTCCCACATTAGCTTCATGGATTAGGCGTGGACCCTGGACTTATTTGACGATAATACTTGTATCTGATTAACCCAATTCAAAATCGTAATACATTATTAAAGTTTTGAAATAAAACACCTATATTTGTGTTATTGGCGAATTTTATTTAAGAAAAACTTTCAGCAAGTAATAACGGAACTTAATAATTGGGAAATTTAAGTTGAGGAAAAGTCAATCCATTTATCAAGATCAGCTGACTCCTAGGATTTCTCGCCCAGCGTAAACACGGTATTGACTTCTCCATCTTCCTGACACTATGAACGGAGAGCAAATATCTTTCAACAGATTGGTTCTAAAGAGATTTCGTTGTATTAGTTTCAGTGGTATTTCTGTTTTGTGAGAGAGCTTTATAAGTACTTGAAAATAGATTTTTGAGAATTAATTGGTAGTTGGGGTTCAAATTATCTACTTCCAAAGAATTACAGAAAATACAAAGAGCATACCCTAAAACAAATAAATATTGGAAATTATTCCTCACAACGACTACCCATTTGTGAGTGAGAAATAGTCCTTGATTTTTATCAATGCTTCCATGGTGTGGTAATAGTCTCTAAATAAATACTGTACATCTGAATCCATAATTATAAATAAAAAGTGAAAATACTATTAAAACTAACAATACCTAGATAAGGGAAATTGTGTTTAAATAAGGCCAATAAGCAATAAATAACGTAACGATAATAAACAGAACCCTTGCTGAAGTCAAAATGTTTTATTTGTTTCTTTCGTATACATTCCATGACCTGTTAATATCAATTGAATAGCTCTCAAGTAATCTGTAAGGTGTAATGTTACTGACATATATTATTCGTTGTCCTTTTCCACAGATTTGTTAGATTAATTATTTTCTATAGCAGTAAACTAGTAGTACCAGCAGTTAGGGTAAAAACTGTAAATAATCAGTAATACATTGTATTTTTTACAAATTTCAGAAAGCGAACAGCTATTTAATTGGTATTAAACAGAATTGAAGGAAACAATTAAACTGGTGTAAATCATTTAAATTACTAAGTACCTTTATTCTAGAAAAGATAAAATTAAAGCATTTTAGAAAAAGTGATGATAAATAGATTAGAGTAAACTCACAAGGGAAATTCAGGTAACAACAATAAACTTCTCTTGTTCAAGGTTGAGTTGTTTACAAAATGGCAACAAACTGAAGATTGATCACGTCCTCAGACGAAAAACTCTTAAAATGACTTTCATTCCTTATTCTATTGAAATGAGGAAAATGATTGAAGTATTTCTAAAACTATTTTTATAAAGAACATCATTCCATTTTTCTTCGTCATAAAATAATATTCATTGCCAACCCCTGTTTTAAATGAAAGCAAATAATATTTTTAACGCAGGACAGTATAATATGACATAAGAAGACATTTATAACATTAAATTAATTCTATTACTAATCAAGAACTTTTCATCCTTATAATGTCAACCAGAAAGCAGTCAAGTCAGTAAATGTGTAGTATTAATGTTTCAAACAAAAATAATTAATTGTGGATCGAACTTTCAACACATAAAGCCGTAGTGCAATTGCTAGAACCATCTGAATAACATAGAGCGTCTGATAAATATTTGTATTTAATTTTAAACAACTCCCAAGAAGTTTGTATCATTACATTCCAGAAATAGGGGCAGGGGTTTAACGCGCCAGCTGAGCGTAGACGAACCAGTGACACTATCACTGTCGATTTGCGCTCTTTATACTAAAATAATGGTTATTTTACTATATCACCGATGTAAAAAAGGGTTATACATCTGAAACATCATAAAGTTTTACAATAGATAAATTGATTTTGTCTAAGTCAGAGAAAAAAATTATCGTAAAATAATAACAAGTTTTATTTATAATATTTTGATATTTATTTCTTAAATTAAAACAAACACCGATTAAGAAAGACATTCGTTAAAGTACATTTAAATTAAGAGATTGTTTATAATTTTCTGAAATTAAATTAATTAAATAAATAAAGTAAATTAAAAGAAAAGTAAAGTAAATAAATTATATCAGTGCATCCCGTTTAAAATTGTTACTTAAGGGGTGACAACAACATGGTTATGTCATCAGCGTCCTTTAAAGAGCAGAGCAGTAGAATATGATGTCAATCACTTGGATAAAAGAATCAATTCATGAAAAAAAATCTAAAACAATAAAAACAGATATTTTTGATAATTTTACAGCTCTTCATTATTCTTCAACGAAATCTCTCACATTAATGTTAATACCTAGATTTGCAGAATGATTTAAGCCCAAAACCACAAAACTTTACTTAAGATTAATGTCACTGTAATGCTCTAGATTTCAAAACAATATAAATTTTGATATGTAGTATTAATCTTTTTCATTTATGATAGAGAACATATTTTAGAATAAACAGACAAAATAGACAAAAGAAAAAAGAGCGTGATAAAATTTGGCTGACAATGTCTAAGAAAAATGTATCTAATATAGTAAATACATTTTAATTTAGTGGGTAAAATATTTACAAATGAATATAAAAATACCCCCGTCGCAGCAAACCTGCATACTCAGCGAATTTCCAATGGATATATAACATAACACATTAACACTTAACGGGATTCATAAGAAATATATTCACAAACAAGCGATATTAAAAATATTAATTATTCTCAATAAGAATAACATTGGGGATGAGTACGCAGGTTTGCTGCAACAAGGAACACAAAATAATGGGTTTTTATGCAAATATCATTAGAACTCATCTAAGTAAAGTCACATACCAAGTTTCATCCATATACATTCATAAATAACTGGTATATAACATTTTAAGTATTTTCCATAAGAATAACATGGGGACCAAGTACCTAGGTTTGCTGCTACAGGAACCATAGGCGAAAAATTGTTTTTTTGTGCAAACAACAATAAACCACAACCAGATCAAGCCATATACCAAATTTTGCCAGTTTATGTTCATAAATAAGCGAGATATACAATTTTTCTTTTTCTCCATAAGAATTACATTAGACAATGTACTGTGTTTAGCACTTTCAATATCTCGGTAACCAATTGACGTAGAGCAATGATCAAAATACCAAATTTTTTTTAAGCTGAATGTAATGGTATAAATTAAAATTTGATTTAAATTAAAATTACATTTGAAAACCCCAAAAAACACATTTTTGTGGTACAAAACCCCCCAAAAAACCCCCTTTGGATAGTGCGATTCGTCTGGTTTTCGAACTCGTTCAAATAAATGGTACTTTACACTTTTGTACTAAATTTCATTAAGATCGGACCTTTTTTACGAGAGTTATCGTGCTTACGGATATATATATATATAGTAGAAATGTTCACTCCAGATTCAAATTTTAAAATCTTTATTAATTTTCGTTCATCTGGTGAACTTCATCAGATAAATATAAAAGAAGGTGTATAAATATGTACATAATTGTATAAAAAAACTAAACAAAATAGGTTAACAACAAAATATAAACAGATAATAAAAATCACATGCAATATAAAACAGATGGGTCATAGATAAAAATAATATACAGGTCAAGACATAAACCAATATTGGACTTTATAATTATCTTAGATTTAAACCAGACGGGTGCCGTGTTTGTAAGACTAGTTGATGGGCCAGTTCAGACTTACGAAGGTTAACCATTGTAATATTCTTGTTGCTGTCCTCTGTAACTTGTTTTATGGCCTTTAAATTGTAGCAGTCTTCGATCTTTTGTTTATTATGAAAAATAGCATGTTTAGCAACTGGCTTTTCTTCTTCACCATGTACTAGAGCTGCACGGTGACCCGTCATTCGTACTCTTAAGTGGTTAATATATATATATATATATATATATATATATATATATATATATATATATATATATATATATACATACATACATACAAATTTGAACGAATGGTGTTTTTGGCATCTGGGGACCTCAAAATGAAAAGTTATCATGGTCTCGGGCTTAAGTCTTACCATGAGACCTATGGTAATAGCTTCTTCCCTATAGGGGAAATTCGCTAACAGAACATTTGATTTGAACCAAAACTTAATAAAAATGTTTAATTTTAAACATATTTCATAAAAACACATTTTTATCAAAAATAAATGTTTACTCACATAAATTAACATAACCAGCCAGAAAAAGGAACCGGCGAAAATTATCTATCCATACTAACCACGCCCCGAGATCAAGGTTGGGGGCAAAACTCGCAGTGAAAGGCGGAATACACAGATAGTTTCTTGTGATTTTATATTTTCTAGTCATTAATATCGATCGTAATTTGATCTTAATTTTACTAACATTATACAATAACAGAAATTAAGTCATTACAAGATCACTGATTCCATAAAACGATATCAAATCTATTTTTTTATAAAATACATTTATTTCACTGAACAAACCCGAAAAAAAACATTTTCTTTTCAAATCATTTGTTTGTGTATGATTTGTTTGCCTCTTTATGAGGAGCAAAGTTGGCGAGGTTATTTAGAACATCAATGAAAGCAATAATTCTCATGAAAAATAAATATAAAGAAGTTATTTCATTATTTCATACAAATTCAATTTATAATATTCTAATAGCTACATTTTTAGTTCTTTAAAGGTATGATATGCTAATAGGAAAATAATTTTATCATACTTCATTGATTTTATATTAATATTTATGTGGGTAAATCTACGTTAAGTTATTTATTTATTTATTTTCTTAATTTCAGTGACGATTCCAATAATGTTTATAATTTAGTAATCTTAAAATAGATTTATACTCTCATTTTATACACTATCCTAATACAAAATTAGTAATCAGTTATATTATTGCTTAATTTAGTAGCGTCTTTATATGACATAATGTTCTTGATATTGACATTTTGAAAAGCTAAATAATGAGCTAAACTCAGACAATATAGTTTCATTTTGTCTCTTATGATTTAAACGAAAAGTCGACATTTTAAATAGTATGAATATACCACATATATGTTTAACATAGAATTTACTTTTATGATGTTCGTAAACCAAAGAATAATGATTATAGACCTATAAAACTTCGGAAAACAAGTTTAAATTTTACTACGTAAAGAAAATACAACCGTTTTGTAATCAGTATCTTTCAAATCATTTGGAGTGGTTTTGTTTTAAAATTAACACTTGGTGCTGAGTAATTGTCTAGATAATAGGAAAAAAAGAGGACAACTTAATTAACCGCTCATCACCAGATAATCAAGCTTGTGCATCTCTGATGAATCAGTTTCTTTGCGAAGGTTTTAAACGATCTTACTTGAAAAGTGTAACGAAGATTGGTAACAACTTTCTTACTGATTCTATTAAAATATTGGTACATAATGTTTCGAGATGTAAAAAAAATTGTAAAGTTTAAAAGCTAACACACTTTATTTTTATTCTGTTAACTTTAAGAATGCTTTTAACGTTGAAGTGGTATATTTATAGATGCATTCCCTCGTTTCATTTGATTTTTGCACCTTTTTCTATAAATAGTGCACCGTTGCTGTAATTTTGTATTGTTGCGCCTACATAGGGAGTGCAAAGAGTCTTAGAAAACTTATATAGAGTTTATTGTTACAAATCACAATATAAACTATTCTGGTAACTGTATTCATGAATCGATTTACAGTTGATTGGCATCGAAAGGTCATTAAATAGTAAAACTTGAACCTCTTACATAAAATAAAACCTCTTGCTTATTTATTATGTTTCACAGAATAAACTTTAAATTAATACTTTTTCAACGAATCTTTTTTATTATCGACCAGAAAAAACATAATTTTAATCCCACAATTCAAAAAATTTACTTATTTGGTCAATACAAATTATGAACACTGTTAAAATCTTCAGGAATTTATAAATATAATTCTGCGTTTTAGAAGAAGTATCCACTATCATAAAGTTGGCTGAAAATCAATTTGAATTACCTAACACGAGGCTACTTTATCTTACTTAGTTTTTCATTTAACAAGACGATCTGTTTGCCCAGGATATGTATAACGTTATTTAGTATTTCCCATTACCATAACCATTAAAATCACAATGCAGTTTGTTGCTTTGATTACCTGATCACGTTATGCAGGACTAATTCTAAAACAGATCTGGTTCAATTTTATACTATTTAGGCCAGTTTTGGCCCTTAACTAAACGGAAAAATAAATTTTTTTCAAGTTAAGCTATGTTTATCACAAAGAGTTCGATCTTTGTCAACTTAATTATTTGCCTTTTGTTTTTAGTAATGTTAAGGTTTCAACAAACAATATGGATATATATTCATAGGTACCTCACACTTTGATTCTATTGCATAGTTACACCTGATACATTTCGCTCCACCATCATAGTAGTGGTTTACTATAATATTACTTTTATATTACTATAACGTTACATATTGAATTCCCAATTTTTAATCTTCTATATACTTAATACAATAAGGGGTTTCTCTGTTACACCCTTTTTCACCCGTCCTACTTAACCGATTTTTACGAGTAGTAAGGAGTCATTTTAAAGCTTATGATCTACCGCATCAGTGAATAGTAATTAAAAAGGTAATTTTGTTTAGGTCTTCGCCCCTCTAGCCTTTGATTGATTTAAATAGAGCACTTTCAGAGGTCCAGTGCTGACCAACTTGCATTATAACGGTTTTAAAAGTTAATTGTAATTTAACAGGTGATTACCTTCAGATAACTGTTTAATCAAAGCCAGATTGTAAACAGAAATAGACCGTCTGCAACTATAAACAAGAGACGAAACTGCTTATAAAAATGAATTTTTAAATAGGCTACTTTTATTGATAATTGTAGCCTAATTGAGGTAGATAAATCACTCTTTATGGTAGATCTACAATCAAAATATTATAAATATTGTAAATTAGTATTTTAATTTACCTACAATCAGTCTTAAACAAACATTCATATTATTTTTATTTTCATATTATGATGTTTTTCTCGGAAGTTTCATGTTTTTCAGCTACGAAGAAACCTTTGAAAGTTAAAAGGTTATTGCATTATTCGTTATGTTTCGGATACGATTTTTGAACCCTGAAACAAAAGAAGAAGAAGGCAAAGAGAAAACTGAGTAGACGAGACTAGGGAAAATATGCGTAACCTTCGGCAAGAAAACAGAACTGCCGAGAGACAAAGACTGATTGAACAGCTGAGGGACATTGAACCACCTGTATACTTGCAGCGACTTGATGATGTTAGGGCAAGAATACGTGAATAAAAACTTCCGGTATCCTACTTTCCAGAAGACAATCGAATTCAAATGCATATTCTTGGGGCGATGGACAATGTGAATGTGTTTTGTTCAGCTAAGCTTTATTTAGGTGAGGTCCGTGACAGATCTTCTATTTTTTGTCACAAAGGGAAGGTCAGCTTAGAGCCTATTGATATTTGTGATTAGCTAAGGCATTTAATTGGGAGGAATGACCAAGATACCAAACATTATTTAGACAATATCCACCGTTTTAACAATGCTTTTGTATTTGTATCTGTTCAGGTAAACGTTGTTCAAATTCCTCGATGAGGGTCCTTTTGCTTTAAACTAAATGGACAGGTTTACCACATAATAGGAAATTTACCCCCCCCCCCTGATGGCACCGTACCCAGTTATGCTGGCCTATTCATATTAGACTACGATACAGCTTTGCAACACAGATTTGATCATGTAGCAAATAGGCAATGTTCATAATTTATTTGCTAGATTGATAACCATGCTTACAACATACAACCCATATGCAAAATTGGTTAAATTTGTGAAAGATATGTCTGATGGTATACTAGAATTAAAATTACAATTCACAACCGATAATACATTTCATCCAGGAAGGTGTAATGTGCCTACGGCGAATGAAATCGAAGCGGTTTTTGTCAGTAATGATGGGGCACCACCTGGAAAATTTGATTTTACAGTTAGTTGTAAGACAACAGGAGTGCTTATTAAGATATCTTACCTAAATCCAAATTCAGATCCAATGTGTTCTCTTCTTTTCCCATGTGGTGATTTTGGATGGAAACCCGTTATGCATCACGTAGAAGTACGTTTAACAGCTAAACGGTCTGTCACCACTCAGTTGCAAATACTGTTGTTAACGTTTGACAATTAGAGAGAATGTTAATACCATTCAAGCCTCTGGTAGACTATTGCAACAATATGTAGTCGACAGTTATGTTAAAGTAGAGGGGTCAAGGATTGCATATATTAGGTCACATCAGATAGAACTCAGAGCTGAAAGTTACAAAGGCCTTTTACGGTAAAATAAAATTGTTCTTAATAAATATAACATTTAAATGTCACGTGAAAATGTTAACTTTATAATAACTGTGAGTTTATAGCCATATTGTTTCTTTATATTATAGGTAAGTTCCTCACAAACAGAAAAAATAATAAAATGCAAATTTGCATAAGGGCCCCCTAGTTCATTATGTACTTCATCAAATATAATGGTTATTCCGAAGGAAAACAATTTAAATTAGAATGCCCTTTCGTACTGCACTTTTTAAACATTTCATTCACTGGCTAAATCCCTTCATCGTGCTCCTACACTTTTTAACGCAGTAACTATTTTTGCTACAGTGTAGCGCTGCTTTATCTATATAGATGGATCTTTCAGTGTTATATTGCCGTTTTATAAATAAAACACCAAAAAGATATTCAATGAAATATATAATTATTAGTGTCAGTTTCTAAAGTTTTAAAGTGTATTCAACCAAACCCCCACCAATCTAAACTTGGGGCATGTGAATTTATTTAACTACTGAGGGTAAAACCTTTAAAAAACATAACGTGCCTAAGGTTTAATAAAGTGTTAATATTCAAAATGTATGTTCCACTCAAGTTTATGAAATTAATTCTGCATTCATTTCAATAAGACATTATATGTTGCCCAATGAAACAATACGACAAACAAATACGGTATATTGAATAGTTTATTGCAAGCTCATTGTATTTTGTTTTTAATACAATTACAATTGATTAAAATAATGTAAGATCATTATCTATATTGCGAAATAAAAGAAATTTAATAAATTATTTATTAAAGTAATGCATTTTTTCAAATATTCAAATTTTGTACATTATTCGAATAATATTATTTTTCTTGATAACAAATCAGTTGAAACATTTAATATTAACTAAAACATTTAATTTTAACTCCCGTATAAGGCTATAGTTTAAAACTCACAATGTTCTTGAACAGTTTAAGTATATTATTTCTTTCCTTTAACATCAGACCATCAGAATTCGGGTTATTTCACAACCTACATGAAAATTTTCATTATCAAAAAGTTGTTTATTTCCATTATACAGAATACACATCTTTGGATGAAAATCTGCGTCTACAAGGTTAGTTTTTGAATGATTAATCATATTTTTTAAGGATTACACCAAGTGGGTATTATGTAATTCATATAAATCATTAACTACGTGGTTTTATTTGTAAATACTAGTGCCTATAATCAACACAATAGTGCCTAGTTCATTTTAATATACGACTAGTGCGTATACAGTCGCAGTAGGATGAGGGAGGTCGTTAAAATGGTAATGCAAAGTAAACAGCCCCTCAAGTGAGAGTTATGATTGCAATCCAACAACCGGGATGACAAAGATTGACTTCAATCCTAATTTTAATGGAACAGCACATCATCCCAAAACTGACGTATTTATTCCTCAACTTTAACCATATGCTCTCTAGGCTTTCTACATTTTACTTTGTACAATAATTTAGTTAATGATTTATAATTTACTTCTATAGGCTCATTTCGCATGGAGATTTGACAAGCTTTTCTTTGCCTTGTGACATTTATTCATTTGTCTTGTGAATCCATCCCTCTTTAGTTAGATTACAATTTCCTATTTAACAAATCATTCTTAAACAAGGAAACATGAGGAAATAAAATGGTTTTGTTTTAACTAGAAGGATCAAAAGTCTTTAGCATTATCAAGTATGTTAATTTTGCTAGATTTAATTTCAGTTAAAAATATTGAGATAAAATTAGACAACCGAATTGAAACAGGTGAAGGAACCAACGTTTAATTAGAGTTGAGCTCTTGCATTGTACTACAGTCCCCAACCTTCCTATAGTTTAAAAAGCTAATATGGTAACTTTAAAATTGTATTATATTAACTTTAATCTCTTATGAAATGTTCATCCACATCATGATTTTTTTTGCACTGTTTAGTTAATTATTTTTCAACTTAGACATTTTTTGGGAATAATTCAAATACAACATTTACCTGCCCCTCTATTTTTAACCATTACTTAGCAAGGTCTATAACGTTGTACATAGCAACAATATTAAACAAAAACTGTATAACTATAATTACATATTAATTCGCTATTACTCATTTAAATATAATTCAGTTTCTTTTATCAGGAAACACTTTGTGGACACCAAGTTTGTTACGAGTAGAACCAATTAATACACATTCACTCCAACTTCAGTTTGTGTCCGTTTTTCCTCAATTATAATTTTTTCTTTATTATTAAATTTTCTTTATGTTAAATGAGTTTTTTAAACTGTGTTTACGTTTGATATTACAATTTTCAAAAATTCTTACATTTATATTTACATCTTGAATAAAATAACAATTTAATATTTTGGACTGTATTTAAATCTTGAGTGGTTCTGGATAAATTTTAAAAACTTGCTAATACTAAATGAAGTATCTTGTCTATCAATTTTGTTCTTATTGGGGATTAATAAATGAGATACAAGTCCTTTAAGTATGTACTTAAATTGTCTGTTATAATTAAAACTCTTTAGTACTCATGTTATGAAACTTAAGTAAATATCTATTGACAATTATAATAAAGTAGATTAAGACAGCGTACGGCATTTATTAAATTTGTATACTTGTATTTTTTTTTTATTTGGTTTAATTTTTTCTGAAAATATTTGTTGTAAAATTATGATTATAATATAGTCGTTGACAGTAATACAAAATTGTCAACTTGTGACTTTAAAAACTGGTATTTAGAAACTAAGCCAGGTTGAAAATTTTGTTTTATTTGGATAGTAATTTATTAAATAATTCTTTATTTATTTACTAAAGATGAAAAATACGGTCCCAAAGACATGAATCCCAGATATACCCGAGGCTATAAGTTAGAAGCTCGAGTTTGCAAACTTCAACCGTGTAACACGACTTACGCCTTATTATCACATTTACAGACAATTAGCTTTCTACAACTAACTTGTGGCGTCGAGTGAGGATATTAATTGCAAATTGTAATATAATATATATCATACCCAACAGAATGATTGAACTGTTTTTCATGACCAAACAATAATCAAATTACCATCATGTTATATATTTTGCGTTTATCAATTTTCAAAGAGTTATTTTCTGTTACAGTATCAAAATCTCTGGTTAATACACTAAGCTAAGCTATATAATAATAAGTCATTTCTAATATTTATTCTCCAGATAGATTTCACATGAAATAAAATTTAAAGCTAAAATGTCAGTCAACTGAAAGACTGGCAAAAATTCTTGATTTAAAATCGTCAATTTCATATTAAAAAAAATTGTATAAAGAGGGTTTTATATTAAGGTCAAGGTTAAGAACTGATTGATTTATTTAAAAGGACTAAAGATGTGACATTGTCAACAGGGGTTTTACCAAAATAAAATCGGGTATATTATCTTGCCTAACTACATATCTTAGTTTTATTCCCGAAAGGTAAAAGATTGTGATATGGCAAAGTATGAAAATAATTTACCGAAGGATACCCTCCTACATAGCTACAGAGGAAGAAAATAAAAGGAAATAAGTGAAAGGAAGGGTTGAAAAATGATGTGACACAGCGTGGCTCTACACGTGACGAGAATCAATCGGAACATCCGCCTTTCTTGCAGCTTGTCACACAAAGATCTGTGTCAACAATTTTTGTGTAAATTTTTGTTGCTCTTATAATTTTAACAGGATTGGTAAATACTTGGTTTTTTCTATGTGACAATCTGTATTTACGAATACAATGACACTGTCCAAACGTGGTATTTTAAACATACATCTTATTTAAAATCCATATCGATGTTAACACTGGTAGCAGCAAATAGTTACTTTAACTCAGTTAAAAGAGTACAAGCGATTTTACTAAAAGCTTGGACTAATTTGCATGAAAATAAATACATAAAATCGTAATTTAAACATATTGTCTTGTGTGGTATTTAATGCAACTTGTGTTTAGAAGCACGGTTTTAGGAAATACTTGCACCCTTACCAGTTTGAGGTAGCGCTCGTTCCAAATAGTGAATATTACAGCTGTTAAAAACTGACATAAGAAAACCCCAAATATGCCACGAATCAGCTCATAAGTTTTTCTAGAATTAAAGGTTAATACGAAATAAAATCTTCAGAGATTTTCATAAAACATGAAAAACAGGAATTTTGCGGTATACGTTTTTATGATTATTGTTAAAAACTAATCGTAGTTCTGTCGTTTCTATTATTAACCTGATGATGACCAGTGTGACTGGTCAAAATCATTAGCCTTGTACCATATTTTATAAATGATTACCGCCTGATTTGTGAAAAAAGCATAAGTGTTAATATATTTGTGAGTGTTCTAAGACTTCTTTATTTCGTTTATTTCTGCAACAAGTGTAAGATGAAACCGTTTTGGCTAACGTGACCTCATCGGCCGACGCCATCCGTGACGATTTTTGAATAGCAAACGATGGTTTTTGGATGGAAGATAATATTCTTCTTACTCTGCATTATACCTATACAGAGAGAAATTTCCTTGTGTTTCAAGGAATTAGTTCTGAACCATTCTTGTCCAGAGCCCCTATTGTCTTAGAGTGTAATTTGAAACAAAACTTCTTGTTTTTAACCAATTACTGAGATCTTTTTCGTTTTATCGATTAGATTATGAACAAAAATAGTACACAACTGTTACCAGACGAATGCTAATAACTGTCTGATCACATTTTATATACAAGAATTTAACATAAAAACTATTCAATAAAATGTGATTATGGCTAAGCCTATTTCGCCCTCACATTCGTTCTCCGTACTTACCATAGTCTTTCGATCTACTAATAAGTTAAATTCAATTGAAATATACCGATTATTAATTTCGTTAATGAAACTGTGTGTTGTTACGAATTTTAACAGAGCAATCAACATTTGCTGGAAAACAGTTGTTGGAAGCGAGAGAATTGTGTAGTGTATATTCTGTAATCTTAACTGTCCAAATGTGTCAGAACGGTAAGTTTCGTAAGGTTATACGGTAATTATAAGGTAATAAGATTACACTATTTCATGAGCTTCCTTTACGACAAAGGCTTTTTTAATGGCTAATGATAAATATTATCACTCAACATATCACTTTAATAAACTGAAAATGATACCATTTTAAACGCAGAACAATTTAAATAATAGTAGAGGAAATAGCCTGGTTTAAAATATATTTTCACACTTTTTCCCATAAGAATAACATGGGAAGCCGTTTTTGCACCTACGCCGGCCCCCGGCTTATACAAATTTCCTTTAGGCCTATACTGATGTCCGACCCTTTCCTATATTAAATAAATCTTTCCAAACCCAATCCGTCCCCTATATTTTTTTTATGAATTTTCAAAATCTGTCTAAAAACTAACTTTGGTAATTATGGTCCGATTTAAAAAATAGGATATGTTATTGTTGTAGGCTAGTGTATATGTACATACCACCTACATTGAAAAAATGCAATATTACAATCAAATAGTGCTTTAAAGACACTTTAGTTTTTCCCATAAGAATAACATGGGGATCAGCTTTTGGACCGACACCCGATCTTTGCTGTTTATATTAAATATATTGCTTAATATACATGTTACATAGTCAAAAGTACCATAATCAACAATAATCAATCACAAGTCCCATTACCAACCACAATATGTATAACAGCTATCAATTATGTAGCAGTATATATTTGGGAGGGTGCCGGTGATTGAGATGAATTTTCCCGGACCAGGATTTTTTTTCTCACCAGAACAATTTGTAACCAGAACAATGTAATTTTTTTATATTTTAAACACACCCCAAGATTATTTTGCCAAATTATTTTAATCAATCCCTTGCGGAAATCCACGAGTTCTGGATACTTGGGATTCCAAGCCACTTGAAATATAATAAATCACCCTTCTTCCTAATTACCTTATCAACTAAATATATGTCTTTATATTTAGTCTTTAACAATTCTTCTGTATAAAATTCTCCTTTTATTATCTTATCATTCTCATCGTCCAAAATATAAGTCACTGGCTTTGTTTTCTTAACTTCTGCTATTGTAAACAACTCCTCAGTCCAGTTCGGGGTACATTCCTTACTAAATATATGTTTATTCGAAATTTTTACACTATTCCCTACCTTATACCTTGGCTTTTTAACTTGTACTTTAGATGCTAACCTTTCGTGGACATGTTTAGAGTTCTTAGCACTTACTTGGTTAGGTTTCATCTTTATGGACCTATGTACTTTATTATTATATATCCTTATTAACTTTGGAAGTAAATTCAATCATTTATAACTCCCATGTACAGTAAACTCTCTATATAACCAATTCTTAAATGTTCTTTGGAATCTTTCTACACTAGCCACCTTAGTAGTAGAAGTGTGATAGTGATTAATATTTAGCTTTTTCATTAGTTTGGTAAAATGTTCATTAACGGGGTGTAATAAAAGACGTCTTACGACACTTAAGATATATTTACACTTATACTGATTCACATACAGACGGTAAACATATATAAAAGATGGTACTAGGCTATCGATTTAGACCAGTCACACCAGTCATCATCAGGCCAATGAGAAAACTGACAGAATCAAAATGGCGTCCTTGCTTATATCTTATTGGCTACCGGAAGTTCCGGATACAGGTTCCTAAACGTGCCACCAGAGTCGAAGTTAACTTGTTCGTTAATCAATTTATCTCTATTTTTAAATTTTTCTTTAAAAATAAACAATTCTTCCCATGCATTCATTTTATTTCCTTTTTTATTAATTCTTGAGGATGCTGAGGTTTTCTTCTATTTTCCCTATGGTGTGGACATTTTCTAAAAGCTGTTTTGCTACGTTTGATCTTTCGGGTTTCCTGTTCTTCCAAGCTGATACATGGTTCTTAAATCTTTTAATACAATTAACAGTTTGACCAATATAAAAGTGATCACAATTGTTACAATTAATTTTGAAAATGCCAGGCATGTCGAATTTGTTATAATCTTCTATCTTGGTATTTAGAATTTTGTTCATGGTGTTTTGCGTTCTGTAGGCTATATTAACACCATATTTCTTTAATGAAGTATATCATTCACATATCTGACATACATTATGATTTCATGTTCTTTCTTCAACTTTTCCAAAATGATCTCCTCATTATGTTGCAAAAATACTTCTGATAATATTGATGAAAGGGGGCTACCCATGGCTAAACCATCCGTTTGTGTATACAATCTATTGTTAAACCTAAAATAGTTTTGTTTAAATACGATTCTGAGCAGTTTTACAAGATGATTTACATAATCACTATCCAACTTATTACGTATGAGTCTAGCATTGATTAGTTCTATCGTTTAATTCACAGGAATATTTGTATATAAATTTGAAATATCAAATGAAACTAGCCTGCTGTTTTCATTAACATTAATCTCCATAACTTTATCAACAAGATCATAACTATTTTTTACATTGTATTTATATTCAAGCTGTAGTTCATTACTAAGTCGACTTGCTATTATTCTTGATACATTGTATGCAGGAGCACATTTGAAGTTTACTAGAGGTCTAATTGGTACGTTCTTCTTATGGATTTTTGGGATTCCCCTCATTACAGGTGCATTAGAGTTTAAAATGTTCATTTTCAATCTACAATCTTCAGTAATAACCTTGGTGCATTTTTTCACAACGTCGGTGAGCTCCTTTTGATATTTCTCCATGGGATCTTTTGTAAATTCCTTGAAGTTATTTTCTTTAATGAATTCTTCCGTTTTCTTGATATAAACATGTTTTTCCATAATTGCTATGGTGTTGCTTTTGTCGGCTTTAACTGCTATGGCATTATTATCTTATATCTTATTTTTTATTATAACACATTTTCTCGAATCTTCTTTTCTGTCCTGGGTCAATTGTTTTCTATCGGTCGGGATATCTTTTGTGACTTCCTGTCGTATGGCACTATGATCCACATTTTTAAGTTTTCTGATGTTAGCTTCTATATCCGTGGCTAAAAGATCGTTTTCTGCTTTTTTGTTGATGGAAAAATTGTGTTTTAAACCGTATTCTAATATATCATTTTCTTCTTTACAAAATTGAATATCTGTTAAATTTACAACTCTCTTCTGAAACAGATGTGGTGTGTGTGTTCTCTTTATTCTTTCAACATGGCTGTTTTTTAGTTTTAGTGCGTCTAATTTGTTATTTATCCGTGCGTATTTTCGTTCCATTACTTCTTTGACTTCATCTGAAACGATGTTATACAAAAGGTTCCATGCAGCAGGGCCGTATTTATCTTCAAATGCAAGGTGTATGTTATAGGACTGCAAGTTGAGTTCTTCTTTTTCACAATGTAACTGTTTAATCATGTTTTCAATATATATGACTTCAGCTTTATCTTTAGTTTTTCTAGCGGCAATTGTGTTACAATTCATCTTGATTTTTGCGTACTGTGGTGTCACTTTATTCTTCAGGCATTCTTTGTTCAGACAAAGAATGCCTGAAGAATAAAATGACACATTAGAGAAGGTGAAAATTTAGATGAAGTCCGAATTTTACTGAAAATTTACATGAAGTCCCAATTTTACAACAGACTTTAAAAACAAAAAAAGGTGCCTTCAGGGTGATAATAAATATGAATTTTTAGAATCGGAGAAAAATCTTTGGAATGCAAAAAGCGAATGATTGGATTTATTAAGAGTGCTGAAAATGTAAATGAACTCCCAATATTGCAACAGACTTTTAATAAGAAAAGATGGTGCCTTCGTACGGGTTATAATAAATATGAATTTTTAGAACAAAAAAAATTGGGATGCTAAACACCATACAATTAGTAATCTGGGAGAGGGCAAAGAAGGTGGTGATGCTGTAAATATTTCTCAAGAACCAACAAAGAGTAAATAATTTTGGGATTTTGGAGATAAAAGGCTAGTTCGTGTCAACCACGGTGTTGATGATAATGATTGTGTAACAAAACATCAAACTATAACATTAAATAATTATGAATTTGATGGTAAAAATAAGCGATTAACAAACTTCTTACCTTGAACTCTATCAAATGACGTAGCAGTTGTCAATCGAATATTAAAATTTGAGAGTGGTGTGTTAAAACAAGGTGATAGTAAATACGAATTTTTAGAATCCAAAGAAAATAAGTGGAATGTTAAAAGGAAAACCATAGGAAATTTACTTTGTGGTATGGATAATAATGATGCTGTATGTGTCTCACAAATACCTAAATCAAATTTAAGCGATTAAAATTTTAATTATAAAAGGTTGGTTAATGCTATAAATGATAAAGAATGTGTTACAAGGGGTCAGACTATAACATTGAATTTTAAGAATAAAAGAATTGACGCTAAAGATTATCCTATAACTAATGTAAAGGCTGGTGAGAATGAAAACTATTGTTTTATAAAATGCCAGACTATTACATTAAATAATGAGGATAAGTTTAATGCCAACTGTAAAGAAATAACAAATACACAAGAAGGTGTATTGCCAATAGATGTAGCAGTGGTAGGTAAAATATTAAAAAAGGGTGAGATAAGCATAATTAAATAGAGGGATAAAGAGTACAAGGTAATGATGTTTGATAAAGAATAAAAATATTGGGATGCTGAACAACATTTAATAAGGAATATACCGAACGGGGTTATGATGATGATATTTGTTTAATGTCACAGGCTGTGTGGTTTGATGTTAAAGGCATAAAGTTTAAATATGCAGGTTTACGGGTGTAGTATTTGATTTGGTGTCGTAAAATCGTGATTTGTTATTTGGCAATCCCACATCTGTGAGTGGATTTAAGTATATATATATATATATATATATATATATATATATATATATATATATATATATATATATATATAATAGACCATATGCACCAAATAACTATGTACGTAAAATAACAAGTGATAATACATTAATTGATGCTCATGGAAAGTTTTTACAACAGAAAGTGGTTATTATATTGTAAAAAAGAAAGAATAAAATGCAGAAAAAATTGTTAGAAGGTCTTTTAAAGTATTGGGTATAAAATAAACTGTTCAAATCGATTTAATAGATATGCAGAATTATGCTAGAGAGAATTTTGGGGAATAAATAACTTTTAACTTTAATAGACACATTTTATAAAAAGGCTTATGACTCTCCACTAAAACATAAAACCGGATTAGTAGTCACAGAAGCTATAAATACTATTCTCCCAAAGCGAGTTAAAAATATTCTATCTGATAATGGAAAACAATTTGTTAATGAAAATTAACCAACTTTTTTATTAACATATTACGTGTTGTTATTACTTACGGGATGTAATAAAAGACGTCTTACAACACTTATTCTAAACATTACCAATCTATCGTTCTTTTTGCATTACAAACATTTTTATCCGAGTCTAAAAATTCATATTTATTATCAACAAGTACAAAATCACCTTCTTTTCTTATTAAAGTCGGTTGTAAAGTTGGGACTTCGTCTAATTTTTGGCATTCTTAACATTCACAATATTTTGCTTTTAGGCGATCCAAACATTTTTCTCTGATTCTAAAAAATTATATTTATCATCACCCTGTAGAAAGGCATCGTCTTTCCTTATTAAAGTCTGCTCTAATGTGGGTACGTCGTCTAAACTATCACCTATTTTCACATTAGTAATTTTGTGCTTATTAGCGTTCCACTTATTTCTCTGGGATTCTAAAAACTTATATTTAGTATGGCCTTGTCTGGCTGGCTTAGTATGTACTGTCTGGCTTAAAATCGATAAATCATAAATAAACTCATTATCTTTAACACTACCAATTTTACAATTTAAAGCATTCCACCCTATTATCTTTCAATTTAAAGTCGCTTCGTTACACACTCTAACTTCTGGTTTATTATATGATTATACACGCGATAACATTTAACTATAAACATATTTTTATATAATAAATAATTTCACTTTCTCTCAAATCTTCTATAATAGAATATATCTCATTACCCACACAAGAATTCCCAGCTTCACGACTTTTGGAGGTTGTATTCAGAATGGGTCAAAATAATTAACAATATCTTTATTTTTAAGATATGTGTGCCTTTTTCACTGTCTAAATTAACTATTCTGCACACTTTTACTTTTGGTCATAGATGATTAAGCTCGTTTTTAGATACACTCCTTGAAAGTGGGGCAAGTCTCTTGCGGTCTCTAACAGCTGAAAGTTGTCCATCTTTTGTATAACATTTTTCCCAACTTTTCTTTAGCTTTCATTTAATTTTCACTGCGTAAGCCACTGCTTTTTTGCCAAATTTGCTTCTTTTGCCGTAACCCTAAACCAAGCATGGTCCGCTAATCTTCTATCTGCACTGTTTCGAGTAGCGGTATCGGGATTATTCATGTAAAATATGTGATTCTCTTTACAATAAGAGTCTAACTTATTTTTTTAAGTTGCAATTTAGGCAAAATTTGCTTGTACGTTCGTTCCAGGTCCACAACAATTATAATTTCCAGGTAAGTGGAGTGGGAATGAAAGGCTGTTTATAAGGGTATTTAACAAGCCACGGCCTCTATATGGTTTTAGAATAATTATTTACTTTAGAAATTTCTACACTTTTTCATTTTTATTAAATACAAATTTGCAATTATTCAACAAAAGAACAAATTAAAAATGTTGCATAAGGAAAATACAACAAACAAGTTTGGTCTGTTTCCAGCTAATATTCTATGTGTTATAGCTGGCAAAATCGGTTCGGGAAAAACTGTTGTAATATACAAATTTATATATAATATCAAAATCTTTAGAAGAAGAAAAATATAAGATAATAATTGAAAATTTTAGTCTGTGAGATGAAGTTAAACTATACACATATTCAGATTATGACATTATACAAAATGACGTAATTGACGTATCGAAACGTTCAATTGTCGTATTTGATGACATAATTATTCCTAATATTACAATAATTGAAAATTTTTGTCTGTGTGATGAAGTTAAATTATACACATATTCAGATTGTGACATTATACCAAATGACGTAATTGACGTATCGAAACATTCAATTTTCGTACTTGACGACATAATTAGTCCTAATATTACACCACTTTTCATAATGGGCAAGCACAAAATATTAACAGTTTTTATTTTTGCCAATCTTACAGTAAAGCACACAAACATTTTAGGGACAATGTTAATTTCCTTATATTATTTAAACAAGACGATTCAAATTTAATACATGTGTATAACATGTGGAAAACGACTTTTCATTTAAACAATCTACCATCGACGCTGGGATAGGTCTAAATATGGCTTTTTCGTTATAGAAAAGGAAAGACCAAAGAATCATGGCAAACACAGATTTATGTTTGACCAATTTTATAATGACCAAGTATAATGTTCAAGGGCAAGAGTGTTGATGCCATCCAGCATAAACCTCTTGTTATCATCAAAAGAGAGTACTTTTTTATTCATCGTTTATGTTTGAAGGTGGTCTTTTGTTGATTTAATTCTTGTAATATTCTCATAGTAGTCTTCCACGGCTACAAGACAGTTTAGGTAATGTTGGTGTCTTAAGAGATGTTTAACTGTAGCATTGTCAGCCCCCTTTGTCCTTTTAACCTCTAACTCATTTTGCTTTTATTTTTCGTATAACCATTGTAAAGGAATGAAAGAGTGTAATTTTGGCCTTAAACCACAACATTCGTACATAATATTACCATTTAATTCCTCTTTAAACTTGCCTGTAACTTTTTTATATTCATCGAAGTATAGGAAATAGTATTTACTTCATGCAGTGGTGTCGATAAAGTCCATGTCAGATTGTATTTACTTCTAAAAGTCCTCAGTAACTACAGAATATATTAGATAATCGGTATCTGTCATTAGTAACTTTTTATTCTTAAATTTTGACATATAATTACAGTGGAAATCATACATTGTTACTTTACTGATATCTAAAATGGACATTCCTAAATTCAAACTCAACAATCAATTTATTTAAATATAAAGCATGAAAATTGCCATCGAAATTTTTGCTATAATCAAACCTTGGTTTTTTACATATTTTGTTAACATAGACTCATCTACAAGGTGGATATCAAGAAATTTACGTTGGTTCATAATTGTTCGACCAAAGAGACTATTAATTAACTGTTTTAAAAGTCTTTTTCGAAGTCATTTTTAGGCTATTTACGCTTTTCGATATTAAAATTAATATAGGGTGAGAGCCATTTCGACTAGCCAAATTTAAAAATTCTTTGGTATTTTGTAACAACCCATCCTAATTCTTCGTAATTTTGTAATGCTTTAGAATGTAAAATATATTTAGTTTTGTCATTTAAATTTGGAATTAATTTTCCATTCATATATTATGGGACTAGCGGATATTTATTTTGTAAATCATGCAAACTTTGATCTATTTTAAATCGACTTCTAAAGTTTATTCAAAGTTTTAATTTTTATTGAATCTAAAATCTTTCTCTGTCTTCCAGGGAAATCCATCGATAGGCAACGACTCACACATTGCTGTAGAGTATAGCGAGTTACAGTCTAAGTATATAGGATAGGGGCTTCCTTAATTTGGGTGATAATGTTCACCCAGGTATTTATTATCGGCTTTGGCATAGCGTGTGGAAATCATAGAGACTCCTCCTCTGATTGCACTTTCTATAAACAAATGCATGTCAATATCACGAAATAATTTTAACTTTATGCCAGTCATTCTAAGACATGCCTCCCATATTAGTCCAGAGAGTGAGTACATATGGACAGGGTCAAGCTTATAAGCCTTTAAAAAAAAATCTCTTAATGTCTCAAATACATCAGTCAATACAACACATTTGTATTATGATATAAATCGTGATATCATTTTAAATTCTTTATGTTAAAATGAGTCCATACGTTTTTAACACGTTCTTATTCTTTGGGAGATATAAATTCTTTAGTTATACTCCTCAAAAATGCCTCTATTCGTGGGAGAGACTCTGAGAATTACTCTGGTCCTGACTTGTATTCATAAGGAAATTTGTATATGCATTGTAATAGAGGATTGTTTATTAATCTAAATGTATTTAAATTGGAAGCTAATTCGTTTAATGGTAGCGATAGAAAGTTGTAGAAATCTAAACACACAAAATTATCCACAGAGAACGAAATATACTTTTCCATATCTTTGGCTATGCAATTCAATTTCCGGTTAAACTATCCTAAATGTTGTATTATTAAATTACCATAACAATTTCTAAGATTGTGAAATGGTATTGGGATGTTTTTAGTTTGTTTATAATTTAAATTGCAAGCGTTGTGTGCAGCACCTCTAAACTCATCTGTTAAGCGGCAGATGTGACAGTGGCTCGCATTTTTAGAATGATGGCTCCTTCTCTGGAGTCATTAAAAGGGGAATATGTACTGCCATTTGACTTTTAATAAAGTCATAAGTCTTAAATAACTTTTCGAAAACATATCCATTACATTTTAACCGTTGTATAACTTTTCGGAAATTATTCTACAATCTCTCTCTACGACGTAAGGAAATCTAGAAGGAGTGTGATTGCTAGCATTTATAAAGCATTCAAAGTCTGCATAAATCACAAAGGGAGCTTTACGTTGATATTTATAATTTGAAAATTATAATATATATTAATTAGACATTTCCACTCGCTGAGCACCAAGGTTTTTACAATATTTTATGTTACGTTTCAGCTTATTTTTGGTGTACAAATATTGCACTCAGAACTTGCAATATTATTTCTTATGGTCATGTTTAGTAGAATTAAACATTAACTTATAAACCACGAATTAAACAATAGTGTGTGATGCAACTTTTTTGTAACAGTAATAGGTATATGTGAGTATTATTTTGTTTTTGTAATTTGCAAAGGAAAAATTAATCGTCCTTTAATACCAATAACGTTTACACTTATAATATTTTGTCCTTCAAACATATAAATGTCGGATATGTTTTTACGGGATATTTTATATTTGTCATATTTAGTTAGCTTTCGTACGGTTTGTGGTAAAATATTTGATTTTCATTCTGTCCTTTAAATTTTCTTGGATGTAGGCCTGCCAATATACACCACAAAAAGCATTTATTATTACTATTTTTATGTTTAAAACTGCATTTTTTGATTTTATATATTCTGGAGTTGGGAGATATAACTTTGGAGTTAAAAGCTTATATTTGTAAATGTGTAATTCCCAGTATTTAGTATGGTCATATATCCACCCACTGCCTTGGGCATGATGCTTGTGTAAAAACGTATAGATCTTCAGAAGTGAATTTTCAATTTGAGATTGTATTTATTTTTTCTCAATTGATGACATCGTTAAACTACAAACAATATCCACACTTTCTTTGTCAATAGTCAATTCACCATTCTTATTAACTGTTTGTTTAATAAACTTTACTCTTCTAAGAAGAATCCCTTTAATTGGTAAAGGACGTGACTGAAGAGTGTTTAGTACATCTGCTGACTTCAATCTCAAACCTAAACACATTGTACGGTCGTTTGTCGCATCACATGTAGTGGCGGGGTTTGTTACGATTGAAAATTCTCTTACATACCTTACAACTATTGTGGTTCTCTAACATATGTATTTTAAAATTATTGTTATTGTCAAATATTTTATGCCATTTTTTACAAATTTTAGGAACAACTTTGTGAATAGTTTGATACTGGCGTAATAAATTACTTCTTTTGAAGCAAGTCATGAAGCACTGTGCTCAGGACAAGCTTTTTTGAGATGAACGTGGTGATTTTTGGACTTCTACATATAACCTTTTTTGAGAATTTAGAAATGTCATATGTTTTTATATAAGAAAAATCTGTTTTTTACCTCTAAAAAAATAAAAAAATAAACCCTTTTAGCACTAAAATAAGAAACATTACTTATTTATCTCTACGAAAATGTACAAGTTTAATCACTAAAAATTAATATGTTATTATATAATATTATTTTACATTTTATATAAAATTATTTTATAGTTTTTATGAAATATAAAATCCTAAAACCGAATACCTATACAAAAATTTCTGGTGAGAAAACATCCTGGTCCGGGAAAAGTCATCTCCATCACCAGCAAATTATGGTTGGTAACGGGACTTGTGATTGATTATTGTTGACATGGTACTTTTGACTATATAACATATATATTAAGCAATATATTTAATATAAAGAGCAAAGATCGGGTGTCGGTCCATAAACTGATCCCCATGTTATTCTTATAGGAAAAACGATTGTCTTTAAAGCACTATTTGATTGTAATATTGAATTTTTGAAATATAGGTGGTGTTTAAATATACATTAGCCTACAACAATAACATATCCTAATTTTAAAAAAATCTGACCATAAACACCAAAGTTAGTTTTTTAGACTGACTTTGAAAATTCATTTAACAAAAGATAGGGGACGGATTGGATTTTTAATGATTCATTTAATATAAGCAAAGGTCGGATATTAGTATAGGCCTGAAAGGAAATTTGTATAAGCCGGGAGCCGACATAGCGTAGGTGCAAAAACAGCTGCCCATGTTATTCTTATGGGAAAAACGTGTTAACGTATATTTTAAACCGGCCTATTTCCTCTACTAACAACTGTTAATTATAAAAAAACTTTTTTAAAAACCTCTTCTATACATCTTTTGGGCTAGTTAAACCCTATTTTTTGTCTGCAGGTTTATACATTTTAAATTTGATAGTTATAACAGCCTTATTACTGACAAATTTTATTTATAATTTACTTTAATCCTAGTGACCAGGCCCGGCTTTGCACGGGTTAAAATTACTAGAACAATGTTTGGTTCGAATTCAGTCTCATTTATTCTGTAGTTGGGTGTACGATAATTAACATGGGAATGATAATGCGGGGTGGAGCCCTAAAGAATATTTTGTTCAGGAGTTGGCATATTATTCTGCTTTGAGTGCTTTAGTCACCTTTCTACTAACCTTTAGCACCAGTATGTAGTGCTAGGTTTCAAATAAATAATAACTTTAAATTCCAGCTGGGCGGGCCCCCAAGGGATCTTTAAATTGAGGGAAATGTATATTGATTCTGGTGTATTATCTACTTTCCTAAAAAATGTCATCTCCATTGATTCAACTGCAGCCGGTAAAGTAGTTGGTAGTTAGCCTACATATGACCCAGACGAATCCTCGGTTGCGTCCATGACTCCGTACTGGTGCTTCTATAAAGGAAGACTAATATATGATGATTAAATAATAATAGTCACATTAAAAGTAGGATTAAATCTTTGAAAAAACTGAAGGATAAATAATGAACATAAATAATTAAAAGAAACCCTAATCCCTATCTATGATTCACTTAGAGAATATATGAACTGAGTAAAAATTATGTTCTCTTAATAATTATTTGTTTACAGTTTACTTTAAAATGCTTACTTTCTTTAAAGCAATTTTTCTAGTATGTTACAGTGTTGTTGAAATATATGTTTATCGCCTTTGTCTGCTTGGTCATGCGTTTAATGAAGCAAATTTGGACTTCATTAGATGTATCTATGTATCGTTTGTATTAAATAGAGAGTTAATTGTATAACCAAGTTCTATTTTGGCCCTGATTATGTATAAAACTGGTTGTCCCTCAAAAATTACTTTGCCTTTAACTTCTGGTGAGTAATCTTACTTTAACATAAAGTAAGAATCCATTTCGAATGCTTTAAACTTTCAGGCTCACATTTCGATTTCCACAATACACAGACGTTTTCCTAGGTATGGCCACAAACACATGTATTAGGTAGATTGCAAAAATACACATCCTAAGGCCTTAGGATGTGTATTTTTGCAATCTACCTAATACATGTGTTTGTGGCCATACCTAGGAAAACGTCTGTGTATTGTGGAAATCGAAATGTGAGCCTGAAAGTTTAAAGCATTCGAAATGGATTCTTACTTTATGTTAAAGTAAGATTACTCACCAGAAGTTAAAGGCAAAGTAATTTTTGAGGGACAACCAGTCTCAGTTAATATTTACTGTGTTTCATTTATAATGTGATGGATTAATAAATCTTTCAGGGACGTGAGTTCGACTAATCTTTATTAGAGGATTACTTTAAAGTTTTAAGGACATAATACCAATAAAATATATTACGTTAAAAAATATTCAAAGTCAAGATACTTTAATGGGTAATAGCTTAAATTAGAATCCGAAGTTCATGATTGGTTAGTGTGTATGTACAATATAAATAATCCTTAAAAACAATTGTATAGAGGGTAGAAATCTGAATAAAAAAGCATAGGTTCGATTACTAAATGCGTTTCCCTTTACATGAGGTCACACTGTCTCTACAAGCCATAACTTTGTTCATGTTTTGATAATAATAATTTATGTGTACGATTATTCAATACTAATTCAATTAATTCTTAATTATATTTTAGTTTAACAGTTATTTCATCCATGTTCTATTTTGTGATAGTAATTTAATTATTTTTGTAAAAAATAAAATATTTTCTAAGTTGTTCTAAAAAACCGTTTCAGTTTAATTGTTATTGTAATAGTCAATAATTTCGTCAGCATCATAATACGTGAAGTTAAAATTAAATAGGTTTATAAAATAAACTTCGTACTATTACACTACAAAATCTTGTTATCCTTTGATTTTTTAGTTTTTTTATCCTGTTTAGTTATAATGTTGAAATATACATTTAAAAAAGACATACATAAATAACTAACCTTTATTTGTTAGTTTGTATGACATTGCTTATAAGTAGTTCAGTTCCCAAGTCGCATTTGTAACGGCCAAATCAATTTTACAATTTTTTACGATTTCAAAATTACTATAAAATGATTTTTTTTACAAACAAATTTCCTATCTGATCTATTTTATCATATTTTCAAATCATTTTAAAATTTATTTTACAATAATTTTGAAATAACTTATAAATCAGTTTTAAATTAATTTGAAATGATTTCAATTTTTTTTTCAATTACAAAATTAATATTTACTGAAAAAATACTGTTTATATTTATTTTCACAATCTGACTAATGCAATTCGCATGAAAATCATTGAAAAAATTATGAAATATATTTACGTTTCAAAAATATTATGACCGAACCAGGTATTGAACCCGCAACCTGTTGACCACTATACACACGCATTAACCCTCTTAGACACTTCACCCCTTGATAATTAAAGGTCGGGCTAGCAACATAAAATAACCAATTGACTACACCCTATGGGGAATTGGTGAAACTATAGCATTCCTTCTTAGCTGTAATTTGTGTACATCTTGTAAGGTTTTAGAAACAAAACTTATAATATTCTTTGAGATATATAAAATTGTTTAGCAATATGGTACCCAAAACCGATTTTACACATAACCTTTGCATGCCACAATTATAAAAAGGCCTAAAAAAGTATTTATTTAGTTTACATAGACTTTCAAGGGAAGGGAAATGAAATGTACATCGATACAAGGTTTTTAGGCTGAAAACGAATTACTACATCAACTCATTTTAGGTCAAGATAAACAATTTTTAAACTAATACAGAACTTCTTTGCTAAGCAATCCATGTTTATCATTAACTTTTAATCACTGAAAAAAACAATATTAATAATTTTAAACATTTCATATTCTTAAAAGTTATTTATTTAAACACATTTTTAAATCATTTTTAAAGGTTTAGTTAGGATTTTCAATTGAGTAGTAAAAAGTTATTTAATATAATTTTAAAGCAATTTATAAACAATTTAAATCAATATTTAGATTTATTTTTGAACTAATTTAAAGATATGCTAAAATTGTTTCAAAACTATTTAAAATTATTTTGAAACTAATGTTAAACTTATTTTCATTCTTCATTTCTTCATAATTTGTCATCGACCAAAAAATGACTTTAAATAATTTAATATAATGTTAAAAAAGCATAAAATTTTATCATTTAAAATGATTTAAAATTATATTAATAAAACTGTAAAATTGTTTTAAAATATTGTGTCTACTATTTTTAACGAGTTTTGTAACATTTATTTTAAATAATATTAAGACTGATATAGAAATTACTTTAATATATGTTTTCAAAATGATTTTTAATCAATTGTAAACCCATATCATAATTATATTAAAATAATTTTAACTCGTTTTAAACAGAAACTCATTTCAAAACCATTTGAAATTATTTTGAAAATATTACAAATTATTTCTATGCTACTTGGGTTTTTATCAAATTTCAACAATATGTGTTGATTTTGATTATCAAACATAAATGCACCACAATGTTGTTTAATTGACTCAAAACTAATTTTTGGTAATCATCCAATTAATTATTAATTAGTAATTATCTAAACTAATTTTGGGAAATTGTATAGATAATTACCCAAAATAGAGTTTTTTGTTTGTTTTAACGTTACATTTTTATTATTTGACTTATTTACCACTTTTGGCATCACAACTAACTTAGCAATTAAAAATTTTGTTTTTTAAATCATCATTATACCATAACTGGTTACAGAGAAAATATAAAAATACATATTTGATAAATGTAGTACGTTGCCTCAATATACTTTCCTCTACTGACCTATTTAAAATTACTTACCTTTATTAATATGAGTTCCAGGGGTATTAAATGTGTCATACAATTTAAATATATGTTTAACCGACTATGACCTGAAAATATATTAATTCCCCATAACAATAACATAAAAAACGTTCTCACTTTGTACCAGAAGGCTTTCTTCACTTTCCTCTAGAACCACTCAAGGTAAATGCATGATTTTAAATACTATAAAGTTAGTTTGTTTAAGCTCTTCAACATGAAGGCAAGTATTTTGAAGAATATATTAAAATATATCACAAATTACAAAAATTGCATTTTTTGTGAAATGCATAAGAAACTAGTTGAATTGTAAAATGTGTGTTAAGGCTCCACAAGTTCCAAGATATAGTTTACCTATTGACCTATTTTACCTGTTTATTCCAAGTTAAAGCAAGATCGGATACAAATTTAACATTTTAAGGCGTGAAACAATTAAAAATCATATCCGCTATGTTCCAAAATAACGGCAAATCTCATCTGACCCGAAGTAGAAAACATGGTATTTCAATCAGATACATATCAGGTAAACATATCTACTCGCAATTTCGTTACTTTCAAAATATATTTTCACTGGCCTAAAAGCTTTTGACCTAAACGTTGATAATTCAATACTTATTAGGAAATACACTTTCCAATTTGAATTGAATTGTGTCACAATAGTTTGAACGTCATTTTAAGAATACTATTAAATAAAGTAATATCAAGGGTCTTAGAAAATACTTGAACATGATGTTCACCTTACAGGACTGACAGGAGACAGAAGAGAAAGGGATGGAAGACAAATTATCAATGGCAGAATGGCGTAGGCGAAGGAATAATCAATCGCCCGGACAAAACGGGCCTTTGCTCATTTTCCTTAACAAAAGCTTTTCATACAGCTAAACGTTGATAAATGTATATCTATAGTTCCTTAACAAATATATTTACGTGCCTAGTGGAAATGTTTAAACATAAACTATCATAGTACAAATTGGGCAAAAACTCAATATATAGATCAAATACAGAAGATTTGTAAATATTTTATTCAAAATTGTACTTATCCATAAAATATTATCTTGGAACAATAAGCTTTTGCATTATGTAGTTGATAATTTATAAAACAAAATCTTTACAGTATGTAAAGTTCAAATTCAAGTAACGATTTTAGTCACTTAGTCATGCGTGTCTATTAACGTCAAACATATTAGAATAATGCAATAAAAGTTATACTTTTAATCGTAGAAATATAAACAATTTAATCATAAACATGAAATTGTTGGTATTCATGGAAGTAATCTTCGAATAATTATTGAAGTTACTCATTCTACAATATGACAACAAAAGTTCTGCAAATATAGACTTTATTGTTCTGAGAAAACTCACGTTTTCATCGTTTAACTAAGAAAATATAATTGAACATCAAACATTAAAATTTTATTTCCTATGAAAATTTTATTTGTATTCTCCTGTAACCGTTTGTTTTTAGATGCCAAATTAAACAAGTTTGCACGCAGCACGCTGACGTGAGGGAAGTGAATTTCCACATAAAAAATTTAAAACTCAAAATCAGTGTAAAAACATACATTTGTCCAATTTTTATTGAAATCTGAAAACATTGATTTTTTGGCTGTTCTGATACTCCTGGTTTCATTTACTTGCAAAGCTGGGAATACAATTTTGCGCATTATAAGGTTAGGAGAAGGTCCAGACAGGCTTGAAAGTAGGCATGAGGTTGCTGGGGGTAATAAAAGTACTCTAACAAAGGAATAACAGGCTTTTCTAGTGTAAGACCCCCATAAGACAACGTACTGTGTTTAGCCGATACACATTTTCTTTAATAACTCGGTAAATATTTGTGCTAGAATGACGAGAGAAGGCTTAAAACTTCTGCCTCACTAATTCCCATCTTTTTACGTGCATTAATTTTATACCTGGGGCTTTTCTGACCCTTTTTGGGCCCAAAAACTCGAAATTTGAAAGATTAATCCCCAAAAAATGGGTTTAGAGTTTTCCGATTGTTTTGCCCAACGAACTTGTCCAACAGATTATAGAAAGGAACGTCCCTACCAAATTTGAAGTAAATCGAACAAAAAATGCGACCCCTAGAGTGCATACATATATATATATATGTCTATATATATATATATATCAAATTTTGAACGACCCCCCAAAACGTGTTCAGGGGGTCACGTTAGGAACTTCTATGGTGGTCCCGGGCTTAAGTTTCACCGTGCGGGTCATGCTAATAGTTCACTTTCCAAAGGAAATTCACTAAAAATCTATGTATTCAAACGTAATGGCTAAGCGAAGTTGCCGACGACAATAATCAATTAAGTTGAAAATATGATTAAACAGAATACACATTCGAGTCATATAAAAGACAGAGTTACGACCTTTTATCTCAATTGCAAGGCTAATTGGATATTTTTACAAGCTTTTAGGTGTAGTTTGTTCAATTATAAAATGTTTAGCCATTTTAAAAAACTTAATTTACAAGTACCAAAGGTTACTGTTTAATTACATTACAGTTTCTAAGTTGGCATTTTTAATTCAGTTAATTTGTTGTCTATCAGCTGGTTTTCATTCTTGTTTATTTTATTTTCTGTTTTACTTTAGGATGTGCCAAAATAAATAAACATACATATGTTTGGCGTGTAAGCTGTTTTATTTTATTTTCTTAGTTTTAATTTAAAAACCCACCCTATATTTAAATTTAAATAGTAGGACCACTTTAAAATTTAGTTTTTAATTTAAGAATGGCTGCACACAGTTGAAATCTGGATAGAGCTTCTAATAAGATAATATAGTATGAATAATTAGGGTAAAGTGAAAGGGTTTAATAAAATACAGATATTATCTGGCAGGGCTTAGTACAAATAATGGCTACTACCTTAAAAAATTAAGGTTAATTTAAACTAACAGTTATTTGGCACCACCAACCTCCAGGTTTATGACGTCGTCTTCCGGTTTTGCCTGATAGAATTCTCCTGTCAGATATTTTAAAATAACTCAAACGACAAGTACGAAAGCCAAAAGAACGCAATAATAAGAAATATAAATGTGTTTCGATATGTAATATTGTACATGTTATTATAAGATAAGTGTGTTTAGTTTGAGGATAACTATCAAAAGCATATTCAGTTTCTCGAAAGATGTTTTATCAGACGTCGAGAAGCCTTGACTGAGGCGTCTCGGCGCTCGAGTGTGTACAGTACTTGACTAGGATCACAATTTTCAGTTTTCGAGGTTGCTCCACTTGGTGGCGCTGGTTAGCCACTTATTACTTAATAACTTGCTAATTTTTCTTTCATTAAATAATTTTTCCTCTTTTAGAATAATAATTGTCTATATAATTAAATGCTCCAAAGTATATGACTCAAATACGTTACGTACTGACTATTCGCGAAAGTTTGGTAGTTCTTCTAAACAAGACTCGATATAAATGTCCATATTAGATTTAAATGACTGTATGAAAATAGTATTTACTGTCTTAATCAGTATATCATATAAAATTTATGTTACAATTAAACTGACAAAACTAATTTTTTTATTAAATAGCTGTTATTTAGTATGTTATTTTAAGTAATATCCGTCTCTTTAACCTTCCGTTATCTATTGCGTAGTTAAAATATCCCATTTTGTAGACATTTGTAGCCTGATCTAAAGTAATTACAAACTATCCAACTTAGTATATTTGTCATTGTGTTCATCAGTTTTCAAGACTATTCTTTTTTAAAGCTTTATGTAAGAGACTCTGTGATTTTCTAACTCTCACGACAGCCTATGTTGCATAAATATGTTATAACATATACTAAGGTATTTGAACTGCATACCTTTTCGTTAAGTTGTGAGATAGAAAGGTCCCTGTACAAAGGTGGTCTTGGTGGGGAAAGAAATGTTTACATAATATGGAGCTGAAGTAATCCATCTTTAATGTCGGATCCCCACCTTCACCGGGGATTGCCTTTGTTGGCGTGTTTTGTCCTATAATCCCTTCTCAGTAAAAAAAGTATTAAAAGTAACTTAAATTAAACAAGGAGTGTGTTAAACTGTGTGTAGCCTAAGACTGAAAATATCAAACATTTTTGGTTGACATATTCACTCCACTAAAAATTTGTTTAGTTCAAAATATTTTTATGTTTTGAAAGTTTTGAGTTAACGAGCACGATAGATTATTGTTACTGCACGGAATTTTTTCATTGTCTTACTAGACAAACACTAGGGTTGACTAGTATATTTCTGAATTTTTGGCTATATTTTCATAAATATTTATGTAACGGGGTGTAATTTAAAACTGATTACCAACTTCAAAATATATTTACCCTTATACTATACTTACACCGATCATCTTAAGGCCCAATGTGTGGAAATGTTTATTTTAAACAACTATTTCATATTACTTGTTGAATACTATACCAAATTTAATTGTCATAATTTATACCTTGTTAACATCTGTATTGTGACTTGTACTATACTATATAACAAATGAGCACAAGTAATTAAAAAATCCGAATGACCTACAACCTCTAAAGAAAGAATATACTAATGGTAAATCATGTACCGGGTTTCTATTTTAGCTACATTGGTTTTAAAGTTCTCAACTCAGGTCTCAAAGGGTAATTTCGGGGCTATTTCTTAAATAGAGGAAATTTGGCACAAACGTGAAATTTTAAAATATTTTTTATTATTACATAAAGATAAAATATATATAATTGGAAATCGTTTTACAGTAGAACTATAATGAATTCTTGTTGAAAGATTATTAGCCTAAATGGTCCTAATCAAACATAGTTCCCAAGATTTTGATGGTGGATAGGCTTTATCTATATCCTAAAAACAACTTACAAAACGTTTATTCACTAATATTTCTTTCTTTAAAAGATTCTCCGAATATTGAAAGGTTCAAGTTATTAAATTTCGATGCTTATTTGGAATAGCTTGACAATTATTTAAAAAATCATTTTAAGAAAGTTTTAACAACGTATGTATCTCGTAAGAGAATTTTGCCAAATGAATAATTGGTTCAAGAAGGCAATATATGGTGTCACTCTTGTCAATGATAAAAAGGGGAACACATCAAAACCGAAATTTTTCAGATTTTAGTCCAAAATACGTTTAAATTTTGCATCGGCTAGCAAACTCAAAATAGTTGCAGTAAATAATCAGCTGATTAGCTGTTGGTCTGAGTATTGACTATAATAAAAACTAGTGAATAAGTCAATTATTTTGGTTAATATTTAGACTATTTGTTTACTTACTTTTTTCTTATTTGATAATTTTTTTATTTAATTGTATATATTAAAAAGTCTTATGTTGACCTCGTCACAATCAACACAAAGCCTCTTGAGCATTTCATGGTTAGTATTTGATACATTAATATCATTAAATGAAGAAAAGATACAACATGAATACTTTATTTAAAGATGTAAGACCTTTTTGAGTGTAAAAAATTAAATATTTATTCCATACATAACACATAAACGTTTTCAGCATAAATAACTGTATTATTTAATTGAAAAAATAGTAAATTAAATTTATCTTTCTACCATAACAGCTTTTATTCAATCCTGAAAGTATATATGAGTGTAACTAAACTTTTATTGATTGTATACTCTTCATTCAATTACATATTATAATCACTATTTTTTTAATTAATTAAGACAAATAAAAACGATATAACCTACTTTTAATTCATTACATCATTAGGGTAACAAAGAAAATGTCAAAATCTCATGAATAAAAACTGTGTAGTATAAATGATAAATCCATGGTGAAATTCGTCCGCAAACTAATCAGCTAATGATTAAATAGACTAATGAGATCCAGTGCCCTGGGTAATGAGTAGCTAGCAGCTGTCTGTGCCTTACCAGCCAGCTCAATTTCCGATCTATTATACCAGGTAGTTTGTAAACAATACACGATCAAGTGTGCTAGGCAGATTCAAAGGAGCTTCAGGTTGAAACGTGTAATGTCATTAAATTAGCCATAGTATTATCTAAAAATTACTTCATTATAAGAAACATAGCATTTGTCAATAAAATTAGCTTGTCCACAATAGTATATTTTAGCATATTAAACATTAATATTAGATAGTTTATTGTACTCTGGGGTCTCTCTAGAAAAAACCCTGAATAATATTTGTATGATTTAAAAAATTGTAATACGTAGTATTTTAAGATTAAAACTATCTGAATATTATTTTCAACATTTTCTTGGCTTGGGTATTTTAACTGCTCATGTAAGGCACAATAGTAGATTTTAAGTTAATTCCGGCACACACTCTTTCTTAAAATAATCGGAGTAGGTATTTAGTCCTTCCGTTTGTCATAAGCTATCAAAATATGAAGAAAAGTCTTAATCTATTGTATTGCACTTTTTTTAACTTCCAGAGTTAAAAAAAAACTGGACCAGTCTCAAATTGTAATATAACTTAAAAAGCATCTTATTTAAAAGCGGTATAGTGAAATTCCTGACTTTCTTTTTTGAATATTTGTTTTCCTTTTTCTCATTGAAACTTGTTATTCTAACAATATCCATCCTTTTATATAACGTGAAACGTTATCAGAAACATTGGACGAAACCGTATATCTGACACTTACCAACCCTATATTTGAACGAAAACTCTTCTAAGGAGACGAATTGTAAGGTATGAACTAAACCCACACTTAAATACTGGATATGGGTCAGCTTTGCATTCTTTATTTTATTTTATATCGTTAAATCAGGTGAACAAAATGTTGGGCTCAACTAGTCTTCATAAAGAAATTATCTATGTTATCCTCTAAAAAGCTAGGTATTTTTTTACTAGAGCGGAAAATATATTGTTTTCACTGCTGAATAAAAGATTACCTTACTTTGTTTGCTTATCTAGAGTTACAATTAAGTAATCGTTATCCTATCAAGTAATTCCTAAAACCTGTAATCAAAATAATATTTAAAAGGTTATTTTAAACTTCATTGAATGCATCTTTGTTTATTCAGAACACTCTCAGCAGAGGGTCGTTACATGAACGCTCGAAGCTGGTAGTTCTAGACGAGGCCGTTGTTTACAATAGAAGTCTGCCACACCGCTGCATAACAGCGTAGAATGCAGATTACACTGTGATACCGTTTAGACCACTGCTTTGGTGAAACGTTCTTTAGCTTGAAAAGAATGTATTTTTGTTTACTTTAATGCAAAAGCAGGTACATCAGTGGCATCCCCTCCCCTCAAATAACTGTTACAGTTCACTCATAACTACCTATGGCTTTGTAAGAGATATTTTGTTAAATAATATGAAGGAAAATCGAATATCCATGCAACTTGATTAATATTTATAGACGTTTCTTCTTTCACACAAATTACCAAAACCAAAGTTTTATTTTTGTTCAATATTAATAAATCCAACCTCAAAATTATGTTTATGGCCCCACATGAAAAAATCCGGATGTGCAAGTTTTGATAATGTTGCGCTTGGAACGAAACACGTGAGCATAATTTGTTTGGACTCTTGACGGAGCTCAGATAAGCTATTTAAATTTAAACTATATCGTTTCCTGTAAAATAAAAAATAAAATAAAAAACAACTAAGCTGTAAGTTAGAACAGATAATTTAATGTGTAAACTTATAAACTCAGTTAAAATCAGAGGATTCTAAAACTATTGCAGGTTTGGAAATAGATTATATTTTTGTAATTTTGGAATCATAAATGCGTTTCTAAGGCACTTAATTTTTTAAGACGAAATTTTTAAGAGGAAGTCATAACATTATAGCTTAAATAAAAAGCAAACAAGCGTATAGCTTAAAACGTAAAAAGGTTTTATTTAAAACTAGAAGGTTGAGCTTTTTTTAATTTACCTAACATCAGTGACTGAGAATCCAGCTATAAAAAATCGTGTAAACTCGAAAAGAATACAACAAACTGTTCTTGTTTTATTTGGATTAGCATTACTAACAACATTTGCTTATTCATAAAGTGTTTATGCTTGGAAAAAGTTTGCTATAACAGTAAAATTATAATATCTATAAACTTGAAATACCTATAAATAGGTTTACAAAATACATTACCTTAAATATATTAAATAAAATGTACATAAAAGAATCGATGGAATAAATTTAACTCTAGTATAGGGGAAACACAGACAAATATTTTTTTTGTAATGGAAGTACTAATATATGATAATTATATAATAAGAGTAGCATTATAAGTAGTATTAAATCTATAAAAAGCTGAAGGATAATAAAATAAACATGAATAATGGAAAAAAACGTAATCCTTATGATTCACAAATTTAAAGGCTTTACAGTATGAACCGAGTAAAACTTATGTTCTATTAAGAATTATTTATTTATAATTTGTAGATGCTTACTTTTTTCAAAGAAAAGGTTGGTAGTTTATTAAGAAACTAATTTTATTAACTAATATATTCATCCTAAGAAATACGGTTTGGAGTAGTTTCTTCTATACTTTTTTAACAAAAATAATAAGAATATCATGATATATCCATATATTTTAACACCTTAATTTTAACTGTGAATAAAAACAAATGAAGCATCAATCATGGAGTACTACAATTTAGAGATAATTTAGATTCTTTACAATTTTTAATCCCGTACACATTCATAGAAACCACTGCATATAGTATTTGTCCATTTTTTCTTCATACACCAATAAGAATTGTATAAACAGTGCCATCAGTCAAGTCGATGATGTTCTTAAAGTATTAATGATTAATAATAATGGTCCCAAAAATCGGAAACAAATCGTCCTTTAATTTTAACTCTAGTTGATATTTTTTAGATATTATGATACCCTTCACTAGTCATGATTCAAAATTATGACAATTTTTTATTTTTTAAATTATCCCGTTATCATTAACAAGGAAGACAACGTTTCTTTAAAGTAGAGGTAATAAAAAAAAATTAAAAACTTACTTCATATGTTTTAAAATGTTCCTGAACATAGTAAACGCTCTAAATATCTTTCAGACGAGGAACATTTTAAGTCCGTGCCTTTTTTCAAACCCTTATGTGCCCACAATTGATGAGAAAAATTATAGTAAGCAAGGAAATGTACAGTTATTTCATGTTGATCGTACTGCAGTGAAGTTCAGACGTAGCATTTACACTATATATACTAAGTTTTCAGATTTACCTGTTGTAAGGCGTTAAGACACTATTTATTATTGAACATTAGGTGTTTTTTAACGACAACATACATTATTTAATGATGAGTAGCATATGATATAGATCAAATTGTTCTTGTGTGCCCTCCTCTTAGTATGTTACAGTGTTAGATTTGTTATTGTTCCTGTAATTTAAAACTTCATAAATTAGTTTTTTTTATATTTTATCCATCGCATTTTTTTGCTTGGTCATACACTTAATGAAGCAAATCTGGACTTCAATCTATGTATCATTTGTATTAAAGAGAGAGTTAATTATATAACCAGGTTTTATTTTGGCCCTGATCATGTTTAAAACCTGTTGTCCCTCACAAATTACTTTTCCTTTAAACCCTGG
The DNA here is from genome assembly GCA_963675035.1 of Allygus modestus. Classification (NCBI taxonomy): domain Eukaryota; kingdom Metazoa; phylum Arthropoda; class Insecta; order Hemiptera; family Cicadellidae; genus Allygus; species Allygus modestus. Next base: position 383,935,414 of record OY776111.1, on the reverse strand, counting down.
TAATTATTAACATAAAATAAAAATCCATTTAAAATGCTTTAAACTCTCTAGTCTCACATTTAGATTTCCACAATACACTGACGTTCTCCTAGGTACTGCCACACTCACATGTATTAACTAGTGTGTTAAATAACACATCCTAAGGTATGCCTAGTCAATATTCAATGTGCTTTATTTCTAATGTTTAATAAATCTTTCAGGGACGTGAGTACGAGTAATCGTTATTAGAGGATTACTTTAAAGTTTTTAGGACATAGTTATAATAAAAGATATCACGTAACCAATATTCAATTTCAAGACACTTTAATGGGTAATAGCTTCTATGCCAATTCAGAGTTAATGATCGGTTAAAGTGTAAGAACAATATAAGTAATCCGTAAAACAAATTGTATAGAGAGTATAAAACAGAATGAAAAAGCATAAATTCTATTACTAAATCAGTTTCCCTTAACGTCGGGTCACACTATCTCTACAGAAGTAATTTTTTGTTATATTTTGATACTAATAATTTATGTGTACGATTATTCAATCCTAATTCAAATAATTATTAATTCTACATTAGTTTATCAGTGATTTCATCCATGTTCTATTTTGAGACGGTAATTTAACTTTAATGCAAAAAATCAAACACGTTGTTATGTAAAATATTTTTTGTTTAATTGTTATTATAATACTCAATAATATGTTCAGCAGCATAAAACGACTTTTTAAACTTAAAGAGGGTTGTAAAATAAATCACGTCTTACTACATTACAAAAAAATAGAGTTGGTTTTTTATCCTGTTTAATGATAACAAAAAAAAAACGTGTCTGTAAGCTGTTGTTTATGCAAATAAATAATTAAGTACTGTTTTCGTTAATCATAAAATTAAAATTATCTTTTAAAGAATAATTATTAATTTTAACCTACACAAATAAGTAAATAACAAAACATAAAAATTGTTATATCATATCTGCAAGTAACGGTTTGAACTTAATTATAAAATTTGCAAACTATACTTTTACATTTATGTTTTGAAATTAGCTGGATAGTAAAGCAATAACGTTTTAAATTGAAAATTATATAATCCATTCACTTTGGTTTAAGAATTACACATTCTGAAATCTTCATTGTGGGATTTAATAAAAATGTAAATATTATTGAATAAAATGAAGTTAAAGGTGGCAGTAAAAAGTAAGTCAAGCGCAGAGATAGTGCTGAGAGGCTAGTTTATGAATATGAGAGTTTCATCCTGTGATTTCTTCACCGTCGGGAAATGGCCAGCAATATTTTTCCCCACTACGTTAATTTTTATCTATTTCAAAAACAACTGTGATAACTGACTATTACTTTAGGTTGGCTTAGTGTTTTTAAAACACTTAGTGTTATGATAAGTTAAAAGACATAAACTTCAGTTGTTGGGACCCCTCCAGTCGCTATTATAAAAAACTTTAACTCCTTCAGGCTGTAAAGTATTTTTCAAAGCTACATTTTCCTTATATCATGCCAACGCTATGTGAATCTTCATTAAAATGTTCAAGACCCCATCGAAACCCACCGAAGATGACTTAGCCCATGAGTGATCATTCGAATAGTGATTTTCAACCCTGTTATGATTCTTTTGTTATGATTTAAAACTACGTAAGACCAGTTTTAATCTTAAAAATAATGTATTGTTCAAAGTGGTATTTTTCTGAGGATGGGCCACGTTTTAGGAACACGTTTTTAATCGTGTTAAGTTGATTACAACTTATAATCAAAACTAGCTATGCCATTTTTTTATCAGAGATACAAGCAAGCAACCATACAAGTAAAACTTTTATAAAATTAAAGTACGGTATGGAATGAACAGATGACCTATTTAAGGTATTACTATAAATAGATATTTATAGTAAGATATTATGTTTTTTGTATACTCAAACTCTTAATAAAGGTATAATGAAGTTAATTGGCGTTTGTAAGGACTATTTACACACTATAAATAAAGTTTATATTGTAATAAAGTTTATTTTCAATAATATTAGCCGACCCGTTACAGCTTCGCCCGCGTTAACTATGATAGTTGTGTGTGCTTCAATCTTGGGTTAGCCCGTGGAACTAATACGAATCAAGATCAGCTGTTTGAATTTTTATCAGCTCAAACCAAAGTGAATGTCCATAAGGAATACATGGGAACTTTGGGACCCAGCGGGGCCGAACAAAGGGGGAATTTCGTAATACCGTTTCTTAGCAAGCAAAAGGCCAAAGAGGAACCTACATATCAAATTTCAAATCTGTAATCCTTATAGCTATAGGGGTTTCGTGATAGGTCAGTAAGTTAGTCAGTGGTATTTGGATTGTATATACAGATTATTATCAAACTTATACCTTACCAAATAGTTGGTTCAAAGCTTTCTGAGACCACATCACGACATTTTTAACATAAATAGTAGGATTTTTACTGTCTGACAAATGTGAGGAAAATGTAAAAGATTAAACGTGCAAGGTTTTTTATGTTAGTGTCTAAAAAGCACGGCAACGTGAAAAGCTGTACAAAGTGGCGAAGTGTCCGCTTAACTCTTTTTGTCACGTCTGTCATTTCGTTCCAGCACTTTCTGCACAAATGTATTGCTGTGAAGAAATGTGCGGCATGAAGGTGTCATAGCTCTGCCAAAATACTTTTAATCTTACGAGGTACATGTATGTAACAAAAAATGTTGCATATAATTAGTTCGCAATCATCAGCCCTCTTTAATATAATAAGTTCTAATTTTTATAGCATTCACATGATATTCATAACTAATCTATATGTTGATAATAAAACAATAAAAAACATAATAATACATTTTACTTCAATTCGTTATTTAAATCATTCTTTCTCTGCTTGATCATTCGTTAAGTACTAATACAATTTATATATAGGTTATGTTGGTTGCAAAATACATTATGAATAATAACAAAATATGATATATTAGAATTTTTAACTAATGCAGAAAGGTGATAAATTTGTAAGTGTTAGCGTTTTAAATGGTTTACAGTCAAAATCACTCCCAACACATTGCAATTTACCTCTAGTTACCACGTTCACTTAACAAGTTGGAAACACATTTTTTGTGTTTTCTTTTAACTAAGAAGATATTGTATGTGTATGAAAATATCAACAACAATTTGTTTGGTAAAATTTAATACAAAATTAAGCTAAATTTTTGTTTAAACTCATTGTTGGTTAAGGTGAGTTTATGCTATATCTAACACTTTCAGTGATATGGACCTATATACTATTTATCATCTTTTAAAATTAACACCAAAATAAACATAGTTATTGCTGCATAAGCGGTAGTACCGCTTTGAACTTCGTCTGCAGCCTGCGTCTGACATCAAATGTCTGCGTTTGTGGTGTACCTTGGCTCAAACTGAACCACCTTGTCCAACACCTACGCACTAATACCACTTGATACTAGTTTTTTTGCAACTTTTTACCTATCCTTACTCTATATGGGTCCATCGGAAGTACGGTTTTTTGTTTGATTTTAACACATTTAAAATTCAATAAAAATCGCAAACTCATTTACTATTTTCAGAAGGTTATCTTAATAGAAAGAGTTATGAAATTATTGTGGACATTTTCCATCACTGATTAGTAAAAACACTATCCTAAACATTTACGAGGAACTTCTTCCCTAAATACAGGTGGAGCCTTAATGTCATTAATAGTGATTAAATCCAATGAAAGAAATACATTCATACCAAAGTTTAAAATCTTGCTTATGTATAAATATGTTTGTGCGTTTAAAGATGGATTTTTAATCATATTGAGAGGTGTAAATTTAAAACAAAGGCTATTCAAAATTGTTAACACCTATTAACTGCTACCTGGTAATTACTCATTTATTGGTTATGTCACATTTTATACTCCTAGAGGAAATAATTGGCGGTAGAAGTGCGCAGAATTTGCGAATTCCAAAAAAAAGACAAAATTAGAAACAGACAGCTGAAAATAACCAGTTCACAATGCTAAAAGAATGTGTTGGATAGGCAACAGTACATACCACTTGACAATGGTGACAACTTCACTTATTCTAAATAGACAGGAAAATTAGGATGACAAATTATATCAAAATAATACAAATCAAGGAGAAATATTTTTACTGTAAACGGTTACCTGAGATATCCTTTTCAATTAACAAGTTTTCTACATTGAGTGAAGTGAGTTTTCACCGCTATTTTGGATTTCTCTTCAAATCAATGTCGAACGATATGATAATTTGAATGACATTGCTTGTAAGTAGTACAGTTGTTATCAAATTTCAACAGTATGTGTTGATATTGTATGTAGGCCTAATAATTAATTTACTATGTTCATGTGAACATAGTAAATAAATTAAACCGGCCTTTTCTGTAAGGTTTAGGTAAAATTAATTATGCTTCTATGAGCTGATTTTGAAATTTATTTCATTGAGTTTATTTTAAGTGAAAATAATACAGGAGTAGTGGGTGACGTATGATTCCACAACATTTTCTTATGTTGGATAAGTTTTATTTGTGGTTCTGGACCTTTTTACCGGGCTCCCAGTATGTTCTCCACCCGTGTCCGGAAGAGAGAGGGAGCTGCGGGGATTACAACCTTGTCCGGATCTGATTTCTGCTACTCGGCCTAGCTAGGCGAACAGTTGCCTAGCCACCTACCTGCTCACCAACTGCCGCCTACTGCTGTACCGCAAGTGCATCACCTTTTGTTATTTGTATTTGCGTGACATGAACCGTCAGACTCTTTAAAGATTTAGTGCTGTTGACTAATTTTAAGCAGATTTCTTTCTATGGTATAACATGGGCCCCGTTAAATACAAAAAAATAAATTCAATGTCTCATTGAAGTTGTGCACAACCTGAAAACTTAATATTTTCCAACGAATCCATTTATTAGTTATTTTCTTGACTTCACACAGTTGATGTTTTTGGCATTTAATTTAAAGCTTTTAGAAAAATGTTGATTTAGAATTTATATTTGTTGCTCTAATTTATATTGTATGATATCCTAGTTACAACTTATTCTTATTCTTTTCCTAGTGTACTCAACTTCTTAATTTTGTAAGGTTATTGTTACTTGGTTCCTGGATTCACATAAAGATAAACTTAATGCAGAAACTGTTTGGAAGTAGCAGACTTAAGCTGGATCAATACCTCATGATTTTGTTATTTAGCAATTTTCAGTTTTTATTAGTTTACACATTAGGTTTTTTAGTTTACACCATATTCTACAACCATTTGATTTCAATGTTAACAGAGTTTTAATTTTAATTGTTCCTTAAACTTGCGCTCAAATTATGTTACTATTTAACTTATAATGATTGTTATTTGAATATTGAATTTTCTTTATGTGTTTCTTTATGTGTAATTGTGAACCTGAGGAAAGTGTCATTCCAGTTAATATTGTTGAACGATTCTTATAGGGTACTTGCTGGGGTATTCCTTGTTCTAGTTCAATTGTGCTTTGTTATTGCTCAATATATTCTTTTAGTGCCTCTCAACAGTATGTTTCTTTCTTGAACCGTCCCGTCATTTTTTAAATATAAATTCATTAAAAAATAATGTTATGCATAACTTTTATAAATGTTATTATTAGTTTGACATGTTTTAAAACTTGTGTTAACATAAAAAAGGCGCGTTATGAAATATTGTATAACTGGTGTTAATATATAAATAAATGGTATCAGGAAACTGACACATATTTTCTCCCTTTTAGCCCAACTTTAATGAATACATTCATTTTTAGTTACTAAATTATAGAATACAAAGCACGGTCGAAAGTACAGAAAATATTTTAAACAAGTTGTTTTCAGAAATATCCACCCAAATCCCTGTTTAGGAGGCACTACAGAATCCATCGCTACACACGTGGTTTTAAGAGAGAAAATGCCCCCTATTATCCCCTCAGGGTTATTAAGAGATGCAGAATTTCACTCTAGAACATGGAAGATTGTGATAAGTTTGCTAAGCCCGGTGTATATAAAATCAGTTGTAATGATTGTGATAATTTTTATGTTGGTCAAACTGTTAATTTTGTAAAAAGACACAAGAATCATGTTTCAGCATGGAAGAACCGAAAACCGGAAAGATCGAATGACGCGAAACACCTCCTGGAAAATAGCCACTCATTGGGAACGATTGAAGACAATTTGAATATTCTCCATATTTGTAAAAAAGGAAATGAATGCATGGGAATAATTGTTTATTTTTAAGGAAAAATGTATGGATAGGGATAAATTGATCAATGAGCATGTCAACTTTGACTCTGGTGGTACTTATCACAACTTGTTTCCGGAACTTCTGGTAGTCAATAGTATAAAAGCTGTTCACTATCTTGTTTCTGTCATTCTCTGATTGGGCCTGATGATGACCGGTGTAACTGGTTGAAATCGATCGCCTTGTACCATCTTTTGTGTATATTTTACCGTCTTGTATCTAAGTACAGTATAAGTGTAAATATACTTTATAGTGTTGTAAGATTATTTTATTTATCCTGTTTAGTTGTGAGAACACGTATCATGGTAATAAAGAAATTATTTAAAGTTGAATTTAAATCGTTAGAGCCGTTTTTTAGAAATCTTGATTTTTCATGTTTTTTGGCGGTTTTTGAGAGATAATTACCCTTGAAAATAAAAAATTCCAAAAAATGAAAACACCTGGAGATATCGTGGATTTGTACATACAAACCAAATTTCATAAAAATAGGACCATTGGTTAGGGCTCTATCTCTGTAAACATCCATACAGACAGACAGACAGACATCACATAAAAATCACTTTTTTGGGTTCAGGGATATATTTTAAAACTATCATTAATTTTGAAAAAGGGGGACTAGCATAATTGAATAATAGTTTTGATTAAAGTTTTGATATTTATGATATTATTTCTAACATAACAACATGTTTTAATATTAGTTTGACATATTTTAGAACTAATATTAACATTAACAAAGGGGATTAGCATAACTTTAAAATTAATTTTGATACAAGTTTTAATATATTTAGGATATTATTTCTAACGTAACTTTAACATGTTTTAATATTAGTTTGGCATATTTTAAAACTAATATTAGCATTGAAAAAGTAGGAATAGAATAATTTTAAAATGAGTTTTGATACAATTTTTAATATATTTTGTTATTATTTCTAACATACCTTTAACATGTTTTAATATTAGCTTGACATATTTAAACAATATTTTTAACATAACTTTAATATGTTTTAATATTAGTTTGACATATTTAGATATTATTTATAACATAACTATAACATACCTTACTATTAATTAGTTTGGCATATTTTAAAATTGATGTTAAACCTAATATTAACATTGAAGTAAATGGAAATAGCATTATTTAAATTTAAGTTTAATACGAGTTTAGCACAAGTTTTAACATATTTCGAGAACACTTTTTAGCGAATTTCCCCTATAGGGAAGAAGCTATTACCGTAGGTGGTATGGTAAGACTTAAGCCCGAGACCATGATAATTTTTCGTTTTGAGGTCCCCAGATGTCAAAAACACTATTCGTTCAAATTTATAAATATGTGTGTGTGACCGTTACCGCGATAACTTTTGAAAGAAGCACCCGATTTTGATGAAATTTGGCACAAATAACAAATAAAAAAAATTTAGTATTTTGAATCATTAACCTAGTGGTTAAGTTAACCATTAATCGTTAAGTGGTTGCGGAGAAAATCCAAAAAAAGTGTTCCTTGTTAATCTTATGGGAAAAGGTTTTTAGATTTTTCTCAGATAGTTTTACTAAAAACTTCAAATTTATGTTTATTAATGTGTTTAGCTCAACAAAACAAACAATTTGGCGTTTTAGTCGTTGTTCTACGTCCAACCGTTGCAGAGATATTTAAAGTGCTAAACACAGTACGTTGTCCAATGTTATCCTTAGGGAGAATAAATAAAATTCTATATCTCGATTATTTTTGAATGTATATTGATGAAACTTGGTATGTAGCTTCAACTCGTTGTGGTATATTGATATTAGCACAAAAAGAAAGTTTTTTATTGAAATTCATATGGAGAATAAGTAAAGTTGTATATCTCCCTTTATTATGATCCTAAATTAATAAAACTTAGTATATAGCTTTACCTGGTTCAGTTATATTGATAATTGCAAAAAAAATTACTTATATTCCTCGTTGCAGTAAACCTGCTTCCTCAACCCAAATGTTATTCTTATAGAGAATAAATAAAATGCTATATATCACTTATTTATGGATGTATTTTTGTGAAACTTGGTAAGTAGCTATATGTAGTAGTGAGTCACATATATATGCATTGTAAATTCACTGAGTTCGCAGGTTTGCTGCGACGGAGGTATTTTATATTTATGTTTTTTAATGACAAATCCAAAAAACTTCCTGTAATTTCCTGTAACAAGACTTGGTTTTAAGTCCTGTAATTTCTGAACCTGAATGTTTACATAAATGCGGGTGGTGTCATTTTGTTGGGAAACTAAAGCTCTACAAACCACTAAAGTTTAATTAAAATCGTTAGAGCCGTTTTTGAGTCATTTTGATTTTTAATTTTGTTTGGCGGTTTTTGGGGAATAATTACCCTTACAAATAAAAATCTCCAACAAATAAAAAAACGCCTAGAGATATCGTGAATCAGTACCTACATACATAATTTCATAAAAATCGGACCATTGGTTAGGGCTCTAGCTCTGTACACATCCATACAGACAGACAGACATACAGACAGACAGTTAGACACACAGATATCACGTAATAATCACTTTTTTGGATTCAGGGAGCACCAAAACGAATATTTCCACTAACAACTCAAATTCGAAAATGTTGACGAAAACAATACTTTCTCCACATACTATGTATAAGTAGGAGAAAGTAAAAAACATTAATTTAAAATCATGTCTTTGCTACTTGGGTAATCAATGAAGTGGAAAATATAATTAAACAGAATACCCCCCGTCGCAGCAAACCTGCGTACTCAGCGAATTTCCAATGCATTGATATGTTTCTCACTAGTACATAAAGCCACTCACCAAGTTTGACAAAAATACATTCATAAATAAGTTATTTATTACATTTTATTTATTCCCCATAAGAATAACATTAGGACTGAGTACGCAGGTTTGCTGCAACGAGGAAGATAAGAAATGAGTTTTTATGCAATTATCAATGTAGCTGAACCAGGTGAAGCTACTTACCATGTTTTATTAATTTATGTTCATAATTAAGGGAGATATAAAACTTTACTTATTATTCTCCATAAGAATAACATTAGGGCTGAGTATGCAGGTTAGCTGCTACGGGGACAATCAACAAAAGATTTATTTTTTATGCAATTATCAATATACCAGTACAACATGAAGTCACATACCAAATTTCATCAATATACATTCATAAATAATCAAGATATCAAATTTTATTTATTCTCCATAAGGATAACATTGGACAACGTACTGTGTTTAGCACTTTGAATATCTCTGCAACGGTTTGACGTAGAATCACAATTTAAACACCAAAATGATTTTTTTGTGGAGCTGAAGTGATTGGTAAAAGAAAATGTGAAGTTTAAAGTAAAATTAACTTAGGAAAAGCCAAAAACCTTTTTCCCATAAGATTAACATGGGAGATTTTATGAGCATGTTTTTTGGATTTTTTCCGCAACCACTTAACCTAGGTTAATAATTCAAAATACCATATTATTTGTTTTTTAAAGCTCTATAACATGGTCTAAACCTAAATTAAGTGTTTTAAAAATTTTAGGGTAAAAAAAGCAAAAAACTGATTTTTGGAAAATTTAAAACCCCCATAAACCCCCCTTCCCATAGTCCGATTTTTCTGGTTTTCGAACTTAAAGTCATAAATGTCAGTTTACACATTTGAGCCAAATTTCATCGAAATCGGACGTTTTTTACTCAAGTTATCGCATTCACGGACACATATATATATATTTGAACGAATAGTGTTTTGGACATCTGGGGACCTCAAAACAAAAAGTTATCATGGTCTCGGACTTAAGTCTTACCACGAGACCTACGGTAATAGCTTCTTCCCTATAGGGGAAATTCGCTAATACACGTTCGAGTCATGTAGAAGACTTACAACCTTTTATCTAAATTACAATGCTAATTGGATGTTTTAACAATTTTTTTGGCTAAGAAGTTAAGAATGGCCACACAAAGTTGAAATATGGATAGAGCTTCTAAAAAGATAATATGGTTTGAATAATTAGGGTAAAGTGAAAGGGTGTTTATTAAAATGCAGACATTATCTGGTAGAGTTCAAATCAAGTAATAACTACTAACTTAAAAAATTCAAAAATTAAGGTTAATTGTAATATTTTGTAGTTATATACAATGAAATACGTATAAACTATATACAATGTGTCTCATGTAAGGTGTCTCAAATCGATTACAGACGAACCACGTGACCTAGAAGGATGTAATAAAATTATGTCCATCTAAATCGACTCCAAGGAGTAACATAAGCATAGTTTAACTTGTTTAAAATACAGAGTGTACCATAAACTGAGGGTCTCTAGTTAGAATCTCGGGATTTTCAAAAGTAAACATAGGTAATTGTATGCACTATTTTAAAGCCCTTTATCAGACAAACATTTTGGTGAAAACAAAACTCACTTATCTTAAATTGTTTCAAAATGGCGGCCAAATTTGCGAAATATATTAACATTTACGAAATATTCTGTATCTGCTAAACCACAAGACATAAATTTATTCTGATTCAAGATCCTTATTCTTAGTTAATTGAGCTTTACCCTGGTATGATACATGCTAGTGTTTAAAACATATAAAATATTAGACAGAATATTTGTTTGAAAGTTTTTATATGCCCAAAATTCAAAAGAGTAAAATAGTAATGTATATCAAAAAGAACTCTATTTTAATGGTCTTAGAAATAATAATAACTTTCTAATTTATATCAACCTCGCATCTCCCTTTGTTTTTTAGTAATCAACGAAAATCTTAATTTCCCCGTATAAAATACATGTTGTTTATACACAACACTTCCAAATCCTCTGAGTTCTCTTTTATGAATTACTTATGTATAAATAACATGCATTTTACATGGGGAAATGTAGATTTATGTTGATTGCTAGAAAAAAGAGAGATCCAAGGTTGATGTAAATTAGATAGTTGTTAGGATTTCTACGACCTTTAAAATCAAATACTTTTTATTTACTAAACATAGAATAAAAAGCACGGTCGAATATGCAGAAAATCTTGTAAACCAGCTGTTTTCAAAAACTAACTTTTTACCATATAGGCTAACTTTTTTGAATTTTGGGCATATAACAAGTTTCAAAAAAATTTGTAATATTTTTGATTATTTTTTAAACACTAGCATGTAGCATATCAGGGTAAAGCTTTGTTCAACACGAGTAAGAAACTTGAATCAGAAAAAAATGATGTCTTGTGGTTTAGCAGATACAAGGTATTCTGAGAATGATAATATATTACGCAAAAATGGCCGCCAGAGATAAGTGAGTTCTGTTTTCACCAAAATGTTTGTCTGTTAAAGGCCTTTAAAATGGTGTATAATATGACCTATGTTTATATTCGAAAGTTCCGAGATTCGAACTAGTGACCATCAGATTTTGGTACAAACTGTATTTTAACCAATAATCTTTACGTTACTCCTTGGGGTCGATTTAGTGGAAAATAATATTATTTCATCCTTGTAGGTCAAGTGGTTTGTCTGCACTTGAGACACCTTACGGGAGACACCTGTATATTGCAAACAAACTGCAAAATATCTTTTTAAACTATAAAATGTTTTATGGGTCCAATTTATAATTAGGTATTTTTCGTGTATTTTTATACAATTATTAAAATCTATTCTACCTTATAACCTTATTCTGATTGCAATAAATACTTGTAATGGTCGATATACCAAACTTCTAATGCCTGACACCTGTCAGAAGAAGGTCTGACAATGACGTTCACAGAAAAATAACTTCTATACAGTATAGACAATCATTCTCTCTAAAAATAATTCATAGTGCAAAACTCATGGATGGAATCAATGGTATTAATTTTTTGTTGTGATAGGGCCAATTGCTTTACACAACTATGACACATAATACAAAATATAAATAGGATAGTAATTACATTCCATTTAGCTAATTTAGAGGTATATCAATCACTCTTTAAATAATTTTACGAACAGCATTGATCTAGGTTTAAGTAACAAAAATAAAGCATATATTGAGACTAATGTAAATAATTTATATGATGGTTTAAGTCTAAAATTATGATTACATGGTAAAACTAGTGCTGACGTTAACGGTTGCACAGTAGAACAACAATCCATCTGTCTATACATCTTGTTTACTTACGCCAAACAATCCTTTTTTTAATCTACGTATTTTGGGATTCATGCTATCGTTGAATCATCGTAGCAGCTGAGAATTGTTGATGAATAGATCAATTTTTTTTAAGTGTAAAGAGTCCTTTTACACTTCTTCGATACACTGAAAGAAGTGTTGTCTGCAAACAAACAGAGATCGACGCCAGGGACACTGCAGGCAATATCGTTTATGAATAGCAAAACGAGGATCGGCCCAAGGACCGTTCCTTGTGGCACCCCAGAGTTAACAACAACTTCATTGGACTGATTTTTACACAGAAGCCTGCCCTCTTTGATGTTTGAGATCTCGACTGTTTTAGTCCTATCTGTGAGGAGAGAAGAAACCAAGTCATTTGCTCTTCCCCTAATGCCAAGATGGTAATGTTTTCTATAACCGTTTGTGGTTAACCATATCGAAAGCCTCACTAAGATCTAGAAAAACTCCAAAAACGCATTCCCTCCTATCAGGGGCTTTAGCAACATTATTGATACAATTAAACATAGCATCCACAGTTGAGTAATCTTTCCTGAAACCAAATTTTGTATCAAAGAACGTATTATTTGATATTACAAATGTATTAAGGCGGTTCAAAAAAAGCTTTTCAAGAATTTTGGAAAACGTTGAAGTAAGAGAAATTGGTCAATAATGGTTTTGAAGAATAGGATTTCTTTTTTTGAGCAAGGGTTTCACAACTGCAGATTTAAGAGCTGAAGGAAATACACCCTCCTGAAATGAAACATTTCATATGTAAGTCAGTGGAAAAACGATAGTATCAGCTACCTCCTTTAACATATTGGAGGAAATGCCATCTTTTCCAGATGAATTACTATTTGGAAGTGACTTAATAACACATATGACCTCTTCACAGGTAGCAGGAGATAAAAACAGAGAGGAACAGCAACTTGGCAAGCGGGAGCAACGGCAACTTGGCAAGCGGGAGCAACGGTTCGCAGCAATAGGGTCACCTACAACTTTGATATTACCTACAGTGGCAAAAACGTGTTAAAAGAGCTAGCAACGATATGATGGAAGTAAGTTCTATTATGCATTATCTCAATGTGTTTGTAAGGTTTGGAAGACTTGTTAGGGATCATTTAATTTATTATGTCCCATACTGATTTAAACCTATTGCCAGATTCAATCAAATGCGGAAGAACTTTTTTTTATTTGACTGCCTTAACAGTATCCCTGTAACTTATTTTCAAAACAAGATAGGGCTTTCTCAGTTGATGATCTGACTGCAAATCCTTAGTAGAGAATTTTAAATGGAGGAGGTTTTCTGGCATATTCAAGAGTTCAGAAGTAAATTTGATCCTGGTAAAAGTGTTTTGTTGGCAGATTTTCTTTTTTAGAAGAAGAGTCTTAAAATACAAATATTGTTACCACAAAATTATCTTTTCATGATGCATTTTGGAAGATAAGTTAAGAGAGGTGCAGACAAATCGAATTTCATTGACTGAGCATGGTGGTCAGAGATCCCTGATATGATGACTTCAGTGACTGCCTAAGTAAGAGGAATATTACAACAAGTATGGTTAATAAGTGATTTACATCCATTGAACTCACGGGAATATGAAAACGCCGTATCCCGCAGTCAAAAGCTCAACATAATATTGACAATTTGTTGAGAACAATCATCGCTAATGACAGTATCTAAATTAAAATCCCCAGCAACTAAAACTCTAAGACTGTCTTTCGCAAACGACACCAAACAGTTATGAAGAGTCTACAAAAAATGTATACTGACCACTGTACGGTGTGGTGGTCTTTATAAGACCATTAGAAAATAAGAAATATTATCAGACTCGAAATTGATTGCAGCCACTTCACAATAGCCCCCAACACAAAACTTTCTCACTTCAACCTCCTGGAAAACCATAGAATCCTTGACAAATATGTCAACACCACCTTTGTCTATGCATAAGAATTAAATAAATAAATAAATAAAATAAAAGGGATTTTCTACAAAACTCAGCTGCTGACTTGTAGCTCAGGAAAGAAAACAAACTGAATTCTTTTTCAAGAAGGAAGTGTTCCGACAGACAAATTATATCAGGAGCTATGAAATCCAAAAGAATTTCAGCCATGCATAGCTTGGCTACACAGCTATGCATATCCCTGCCCATTATGATGGAGGATCCTTAAAGTGTGTGTACTTTATTTCAATCTGCATTGAAGTCTTGAAATTCACATAATAAATGCCTCTTAGTAGATTCACTCCTAAAAAATTATCAGAGGATTTGAAGGAGATTGTGCCTTGAGAAGAGTTGTGAGGAGAAGAGGTGGTAGAGGAATTGGTAGACCTTGTAATATGAACAGGGATATGTTAAAATTATGGAATGGGTTCTAAAGCAGATGTTGGCATTATATACTTTGAAATAAGACTCGTGATATTCTTCCTCTTAAGCTAAAATGTCATCCAAATCTGGTGTAAAATTAAGCTTTAAAAATGGTTGCCAAAAGTAAAAAATGTACGTGACCATATTCGGAAACAGCCTTCAAGATTTGATCAATAATTAATGCGATGTTTTATTAAGGTACACTGATCCCTCCTTAATCCCTTAATCTCTCCGTAATTTATGTTACACTTTTGTTGTAAAAATGTTTACAGGTTTTTACACGACTCTTTTCTTGAATGGATAAATATAATAGATCAATATGCTAATTTATAATGTTTTGATTCGGTGTGTCAAAAACTACAACGGTTTATCTACCTGACAATAAACAGTACTCTTAGAAAAACATATTATGTTAATTCTGTGTTTTGTAAGAACAGAAATATATACTACGAGAGCGAAGTTTGTGTTGTTGGAAGGATAAAAGAAATTAAAAGAGAAGTTCTAACGAGTGGCTCTTTATTTTCGTGCGCAACAGTCTCGTCCCAGGATCTGCTGTTGGAGAACTTTAAAGCTGAACCCTTTATAGCAAAATACGTTGGTAATCTAGTTAGGCTTTGTATTTACAGATCCTCCTAAGGGTATCCACCACCTGCTGTTTATTAACTAATGTTGACTGTAGTTGTGACACAAGTTGTGTAAATATTTAAACCGTTACTGAAGTTGTATCAAATGATAAATAATAATGGAAAGGGGTTCAAGCATGAAATTCATTATTTATATTAGCCTATGGATTTTATAATAAATAATTTATAAACATCGTGTAGATTTTCATTTGCCACCGGTCATACTGTTCTTTAAGGAGGACAGGGGGAAGTTAGGTTCCGTCTTAGGTGTATCAGATTATTCCGATTACTGATAATTTTTCGAGACTGTATAAGCTTCAAAATTGTTGAAGAAACTTCCAATTTTAATGACTCAGGGATTAAATGTTTACTCTAAAATCTGATAAAATATATTTTTAATGTTTAAAATATTAAAATATAAACAAAAACTAAAGTGGGTCAGTTGCAACTTGAACTCTTGTTGTATTTTTATCCACAATGATACGACTATGACAATAGGGTGCAATCGACAATAGTAGTATAATATTTAATAAAAAGTATTAGTTATATTTGAAAATAATAGCATTGATCTATGTATTTATTTTAATACAAGTATTTCATTATAAACGAGGAGTTTTTTGTTCTCTCATTTATTTAAAAACCGGACATATTTTTTTAGGATTCAGTGTGTAATACAACATATACAAGATATGTTTATATAAATTATCAATTATGGAAATTAGCCTAAAGCTTGACTTTATACACTTCTGAAAGGGGTTATAGAGTTAGAGCTATTATCTGTTCAAATTCTAGCTAATATATTATACATACAACTTTAAAAATATCGCAAATTAAGAAAACAAGAACAATCTACCGAGATAAAACTGTGTTACTAAGTAAGATGTAATAAATACAGATACCGTCCACCACCACTTGGACTGCTTTAGAGCACCTGGTGATAATCTCATATTTCCCAGTCTCCAGAGTGGTAGAATTCTGTTCCCATTAACAACGCATTGCTCTCACACGCAATTTTATCGTTTTGTTGGATTTAATTTTGTTTTAGCCAAGTATTATTTAAATCCTTTTCTTAGCGTCATATTTAAAAAAAATTAATATGAATGTTTTAGAATTTTATTTTCGTTGTTGTTTTCGCAACGTTTTGTAGATTTCTTGTCGCCGAAGTTGCAAGTGTTTGTAAGTTGCTAAATTGCCTGTCAATAGCAATTCATTACTTTGTCAACAGACTACTACAGCTTTGATCAGATCACGGTGACAACAGAAAACTTCATTCTTGATCACAGAAAACTTTGTATTCACACAAAAAGATCCAAACATAATAAACATTTAAGCAATTAGTAATTGCGTTAATAATTACTTGTCACTAGTATTTAGTAGTTAAATTTATTATTATTTGTTAGGAACTAAAATGTATAATCTACAAAATAATAAAATCGTCCGTATCTGATGAAAACTATTTCTATGATTACACTGGTTTACAAAAAAAAAAATGTTATGTAACATAAATAACTTATACTTTTTTTATGTATTTTTACCTGCTGAATCCGAAAATGACACTGAAAAACATCTACCACGTCTGGGTTTTTTGTTACACACACTGGCAAATGTGTGGTAGAAATGGCAAAAAATAACGCCACGAACTTACAATAAAATCAAAGATTTATTATGTAACTGTACACATTAATTTTCTTTCTCTTTTAAACAATTTTAACACATTATTCTACCTACGAGCATCTTTTAAATATATACATATATACAGTTTGTTCGTGTTTCTTTTTCATTTTTTTCTTTTATGTGGAGTGGCATCTTCCTTTTTCAAAAACCAACAGTAATCTCCGAGCATTGCAGGATCCCAGCGGCCTTGGTATCTCGTTTCAATGGTTGCTATATCCTGGTGAAATCTCTCACCTTGTTCATCAATTACAGCTCCAAGATTCTCCGGGAAAAAGTTGATATGCGAGTGAAGTAAGTGAATTTTAAGGGACATTCGGCAACCCATAGCTCTATACGTTTTCAAAAGGTTAAGAACTAAACTCTTGTAGTTATCTTCCCTGTTGTTGCCAAGAAATCCTTTTACTACCTCCACAAATGCTTTCCAAGCTGCCAATTCTTTTTTGTTTAGTTTTTTTTCAAATTCACCATCACGTATAACCTTCCTGATGTCAGGTCCAGTGAAAACACCTTCTTTTATCTTCGCTTCGCTAAGTTTAGGGAAAAGTTCCGACAAGTACTTGAAACCTGGTCCCTCTCTGTCCATACCTTTTACAAAGTTCTTCATAAGACCCAACTTAATGTGCAGAGGAGGAAGTAGCACGTTTTTGGGGTCAACCAAAGGATCGTTCAACACATTCTTTTCCCCTGGAGTATAAGATTTTCTTGACGGCCATGACTTTTTAACAAAGTGGTTTTTTTGGTCCCTGCTGTCCCATAAGCACAAAAAACAACAATACTTTGTATAGCCGCCCTGAAGTCCCATTAATATAGCTATCACTTTCAAGTCACCACATATTTGCCACTTAAAATCTTCATACTTAATTGCCCTTAGAACTGCACCCAAGTTTTCATACGTCTCCTTCATTGAAACTGAGTAAGCAACTGGAATTGACGGCTTTTTATTTCCATTATGTAGTAAAACAGCCTTGAGGCTAGACTTAGAGGAGTCGATAAAAAGTCGCCACTCTGTAGAAACATGAGTTAGTCCAAGTTCATTCATTAACCCCACAATGTCGAAACATACACACATAGGCCCCTCAAGTTTGAAAAATACAGAGAAGTTAGTATTTCTTTTTCTAAAGGTCGTTATGATTGTGCCTTTTGCTAATAGAATCCACTCTTTTAATCTTGAGCCTAGTAGTTCAGACTGCTGCTTTGATAAACCTAAGTCACGGGCCAAATCATTTAGTTCATTTTGCTTAATAAGGTGAGGTTCAGTAGACGGAGGAACATATGTAGGATCAATAGTATTTTCCAAAAACTCTACAGTTTCCGCATGTAAATCTTCATTGTCATTTAGTTCTGGAATGACCAAATATTCCCAGTTTAACGGTGGAGTTGGAATAGGTAAGCCTTCACCGTGAGGAACAGGTTTAATAGCTGAAGGCACAGTCGGATAGTCAATATTCTTCTTCTTCTTCTTTGAATAACCTTCAGTATTAGTAAGGCAAAAGTAGCAGTCATTAAAGTGGTTAGTTGGTTCACGCCAAACCATAGGTACAGCAAATGGCATACTGCTTCGGTTACCCTTCATCCACTGAATAAGTGTTACGTGGCAGCTCACACAACTACTATGTGGCGCCCAGTGTTTATCTTGGTCTCCTATTTTGCATCCAAAATACAAAAAATATGCTTTTTCTACATCATCAGTCATAGGCCTACCTTGAGATTTTATTATATAACGTCCACAAATATAACAAAACTTATCTGGTGAATTTTTACAAAGTCTTCGCTGATTTGATGTCATTTTTGCACAAAACTTTAAATGAAAACACACATAACCTCACTTCACAAATGCAGAGCTTCACTGACAGTGACAGAAGAAAACAATGAACATCAAACTGTCCCCCTCCCACTTCTGCAGTGTTGCCAACTGTCGAGTTTTAAAGAGAGAAATAATGTGATATTATGGTAACATATGATGGTACCATATGTTCGTAACATAGAAATAGGACGTGATGGGTATATTTTGATATTTATTTCGTTATTAGGAAGGTAACCGCATAATAAAAATGCTATTTGGATCTGTGTTACATACACCTTGTAGACCAGTGTTATTACAGATCTTTGGTGAGGTAACTAATGTTCAAACAGTCATTTGGAATGACAAAGATTTTGTATGCTATGATCATTTCCTGTGCTGTAAACCAAATAGTGTGTTATGTATAAACTAACGTGATAAATAATTTATCTTAAAATTTTTTTTTTCAACAGTCATATTATTATATTGTATAATAAGGCAGGCACAAGAAAAAGGAGGAAGTTTGTAGACAAATGGCCTGACACGGCAAGGCTTTAGACGTGACAAGAATCAATCGCATACACAACTATTATCTCGTAGCCTATCCCTGCCTGCTTGACTCAATTTCATGGTTTTAAAATATCTCGATTACCATAAACATGAATTATTTAATACCATTAATTCTATTAACTTATAATGTGTGGTCTACCGGTTTTTCCTTTCCAAGGAGTCAAATATCGATTATTTAAAACTTGTTATTAAAGTAAAATGGTTATTGGAACTTTCATCAATAAATTAAACCCAGTAAAAAACCTTGAAGTAAACTGTCCATTACTAATGGCTATTAGCTTTGTGTCAACTTCTCTGCGCGGTGGTTCAAAATAACATAAAGCTGCAGAACAATCTTTAAAAGGAAAACGGATGGATCTGTAAGGCGAGGAGAACAGTTCTCTAAATGATATGATTTATTAATTACTATTATTGGCTGCTCATATTGGTATGTTAAATTGGGATTCCTCCCACAAACTCGTCTGTATTGAGTGTCGTCAAATTTCGCATATCTGTATATTGACGTCCGCATAAAAACCCATTCATTGTAGCATTTATTTTCATTCATTGTAGCAGAAACCTTGCTTAATCAGTCCTAATATAGAAGCCATTCTTGTATTCTTGTTTATCAAACAAAATGTTATAGATTTATTATTTATGAATACATTTACATTATACATGTTAAGTGCCTTTATGATGTAGTGAGGTAGGCCTACATATATTCGTATTTCAAACTCGCTGAGTAAGCCTGATTTATGCAACAGGAGGATTTCCAAGGACTATGACACAATTTTAGAAATTTATATTTGACTGAAAGCTACACTTTTAGATTATTTAAAAAAATAACCAAAGTAATCAGTGTTTTGAAATATACGTTCAAAGTTTAACTTTTGCCTCCGTTCAAAAAATATAAGTACACCATGAAAAATATGTCAAATATCCTGTTTATTTCTCATTTTCCTGAGTGTTAGCTAACAAGGAGTTGTGGTCTTATAAATGCGTGATAATAGATTGGCTTGTTAGTCTGATAACGAACGGTCAGTAATATAAATATAGAGTTCCCAGGAATTTTACAAAATAATCTTTCTATCCTACGACATAAATATGTGTGGTTATATAAAATTGAACATTTTAACAAAAACCCGTTTTAAAAATAGTTTTTTTGTTTATTTTAGCCAAATGACAATTACTGTAATATTTAATTACATGACTACATAAAATTAAGAAATCAGCTTTTATCAAGAACATTCTGGGAGATATAAATTTTAAATATGCTTTCTTGTAACTTGTCAACTTTATAATGATTTGTTTATCCACATGTTAAAGAAACCAAACATCTAACCCCACTCACTAAGTATTTTAGAGCTACCTTAGACAGAGAATCCTAAACAAAAGGCACCAATAATGTTCACTGATGGTATTCTTTTAATCAACCTGTTCTCTACCAGTTGCATTCCTTATATACTCAAGAAATTAAGCATTCCAACAAAGCATTATATTTATTACTAGTGGCTTTAAGGGGCCGTAGCCCCTTACCTTTCTCCAATACTCTGCCTCATCTGATTTGTTTACTCTTTACGTGCTGAGGAAAATAAAACAATCAAAGTAAACAGAGTAAACACGTAATCACACGTTTTAATGCCAACAAAGCAGACGTGTTTACATCCCCATGCTTTTCTTATGGGTGATGTGTTACGTTATTTCTCGTTTGCTGGTAACTTTATAGAAATACTGTTATTTTTCCCGAGTCCCTGGGATCGAGACCGTTAATTTGAACCCCCTCCCATCATCCTGTGATTTGCCAAACTCTCATAGTTTTTACTTTAAAAAAAATGGTTTTAGAATTATATATAAAGATATCTGCAATTTTTTACACCTCTTCCTGTCACTTAACCTAAAACTAAAACAGTGAATATTTTTACAGTGTCCAAACTTTCTATTCCTATTTATCAAATTGTAGATTCTCCATAGCTAAAAATAAGTAATTTGGCAGCATGTTTCTTTCTACTTCGTATTCTACCCAACAATTATAACACCACTAACTACTAAAAAGGGTAACTACGATTCCCCTATGCTATGAAACTTACTGATGCAGGCAATACATATTATCGAGCTGATTCTCACCTCAGTAAGCAATACTTCAAACCTATATGTCCTTAACACTAATTTGGCTCTATGTTTCAGCTATATTGTGCGGTTTTTACTTTGGTTTCAGTTGTTTACTTCTTTGGCTACATCTATCAGCTTAACACTAACGCTTCAATGCGGAAAGAAAAATTTGACAATTGTATTTACTATTATATTAACTTTATCTTAAGACTTTTAAAGAGATCTGAAGCGTGCTCAGGTTCCAGAATCTACATACTTATTACTAAACTTACAAAATAAACTTTTAAGAATACTTGTAATAAACGTGACAAACTTCTTCCTGAAATAAGCTCAAGTTTATTTTGTATGTTTATGTGGCGTTTTGAAAGTCTTGTAAAAAGCCAAATTTCCTGAGGAAAATTTAAACATAAATAATATGTTTGGGCTGGACGTTTATGGGAAAGATTAAACAGATAGGCGAAGGTCCACCGAAAAAGGGGAACAATGAATGATAAAAATGTACAAATTATGGCACATAACAAACGTTTATTTTACTTAGAAGAACCAGCAATAAGTATAAACTGACAGGCTGGTTATTGACATAAAGTCGAAAACATTTTATGTACTGTACTTCATAGTTTATGCCAATTGTGTTTAGGGCACTGATCACAAATGTTAGGGTAATTATAATTAGACAAAAGAAAAGGAAAATTGTCAAAAGAAGTTTATATTGATAACTTATCCACTTATTGGGTAACAGTTCTGAACCTTACGTCACTACTTTGGATGAGGCATGCGGAGATCAAGGGAGTTAGGAGGTGGGATGAGGATCTTGAAGGTTTCGAAGGTCTTGCAGGTCTTGAAGATCTAGATGTTCTAGAAGATCTAGAAGGGCTAGAGGGTATAGAAGCTCTAGAAGATCTTAAAGGTCCAGGGTTATAGATGCTGTCACTCACTTGAAAACAAGTACGTAGTTTGGGGTGTAAACCAGCGTAACGAGTAATAGTTGTTGAAAAGCAATTACCAAGAAGTTTGAGTCATGTTGATACATACATTGTCATATTTATAATTGACAAAAAGGGTAAATTAATGATGAAGAGGTAATTAAATATAAACAAACGTGAACAGGGAATGATTATTTTGCATTGCACTAATTTTGAATAAGTGAGGAGAATTAAAGATTATCAGAAGTGAACTGGGAGTGATTATTTGCTTGTACTGAAAATATTGAGGAGATGTTTGTTTTTATACGATAGGTAACAATGAAAATGTAAACAACAAACATCAGGTGAGAATAAAAGTATAAGGAAAGAGAAATACATAAATTCAAATAGAAATAAAAACACAAGATCTTAAGTGGTGGGGTAAAAATGTGATAAACCAGGCTCTTGTTAAGTAATTGGAAATGAATTATTTTAAAAACAATTTTATATAAATCCAGAACATATATAAACCTTGAACATTATATTTTAACAATAATGTATTCGCATCACAAAATTACAGTATAAATTTGTTCTAGCCTAGTGATTAATCAATTTAGTATTTTATATGTATATTAAAACAAATTATAATTTATATAAAATATTAATTAATTTTACCGACCGAATCTTTAAGAATAAAATACAAACTGCTGAAAAAGTCTTATCTATGGAAAGTGTTTACTACACAATCACGTATACTGTGTGAATGGATTCTAAAATTTTTAAAACCTGTTTATTAAACCTGTTAATACCTAAGCTTTTTAAAGCACACCTGTATACCCCTTGAGTTTACAATGGTATTACAATAAACTAAGGATAAACTATTTGCATGAATAGTAACAGTTAATAGGTTAAAAAAGTAACTAAGAAAAGAACATAATTAGTGAATTTCCTTTGGAAAGTGAACTATTAGCATGACCCGCACGGTGAAACTTAAGCCCGGGACCAACATAGAAGTTCCTAACGTGACCCCCTGAACACGTTTTGGGGGGTCGTTCAAAATTGTATATATATATATATATATATATGTGTGTATATATATACATATATATATATACATATATATATATATATATGTGTTTGCACTCTAGCGGTCGCATTTTTTGTCCGATTTACTTCAAATTTGGTAGGGACGTTCCTTTCTGTAATCGGTTGGACAAGTTCTTTGGGCAAAACAATCGGAAAACTCTAAACGCCTATTTTGGGGGATTAATCTATCGAATTTCGTGTTTTTGGGCCCAAAAAGGGTCATAATAGCCCCAGATGTAAAATCAATGCATGAAAAAGATGGGAATTAGAGAGGCGAAAGTTTTAAGCCCTCTCTCGTCATTCTAGCATAAATATTAACCGAGTTCTTAAAGAAAATGTATATCAACTAAAAACAGTACGTTGTCTTATGGGGGTTTTGCACTAGAAAAGCCTGTTATTCCTTTGTTAGAGTACTTTTATCATTCCCATCAACCTCACGCCTACTTTCAAGCATGTCTGGACCTTCTCCTAACCTTATAATGCGCAAAATTGTATTCCCAGCTTTGCAATTAAATGAAACCAGGAGTATCAGAATAGCCAAAAAAACAATGTTTTCAGATTTCAATAAAAGTAGGACAAATGTATGTTTTTACACTGATTTTGAGTTTTAAAAGTTGTTATGTGTAAATTCACTTCCCTCACGTCAGCGTGCTGCGTGCGAACTCGTTTTAAAAAGTAACAAGTTCTTCAGTTTTCACCGGTTAAAATTAATCGAATAATAGAAGTTTCTATTGCCTCCTAATTTTCTTTATTTAATCTTATCTCCGTTTTTATTTAAAAAAGAATTGTGATTTTTTATATTACTTTGTTAATTTGATTATAAGATATTCTTAGATTGTAATCCTATTCCAAACTCGTTTGGTTAGATTTGGTTGGATTTAAAAACTAAACCAAATATTTAACTGTTGAATCAGTACTAAATAAATAATAGATTAGGATTCTGTTGCGGCGAATTATTTTATCTCAAACATAATTGGCGCTTTTGAACCAAGCGAAAAACATTCTCTGCTACATTCCTCCATTCCTTTGAACTTTATACAGGTAAGCCGCCTTTAACATTGTGTTTGCTTCTCTTATTTCATAATGCGTTGTCCCTGTCCAACCACCCTTGTCCTGACTTTTATTTAATAACAAGTTATTGGGCAGCTCAAAAACCGTCTACGTGATCTTTTTCCCCATTTGTTTACCACTTTTTATTTTTTGCTTTATCTTCTGCTTCCAGCCGCTTCCTGATTTTTATGGGATTTTATAAACCTTTATTAACTTCTTACTTATTTCATTATCTCTTTATTATTTATTCCCGATAAGATTCTGCTGTTGCTTTGAGCTAGACTGTGTTTATGCTGTTCTCGTCATATTAAAATGGGACCCACCAAAGACGACACTAAATTTGCAACACATATTATATTATTAATATACGTAATCACTACAACCAAAAACGCATTTCATGTCTAATAAAACACATCTGTAATAACAGAAAGATATTAGTAGATCTTACCACCTAATGTACAACATAAACAGAAATGGCAAACACATCCCCTAATAACCATCCCAAAATGAAAGAGAAAAAACTTGCGCTCTCGTGATTTATCTAATTAACTGAACATATTGTTAATTTAAGTTGTTATTGATGGATTAGGAAACCCCAGCTGAGGTTCTAGGCACATCTTCCACTATCGGGAATTTTGTGAAGGTTACCGGAAGGATAGGATAGGCAGGATAGTAAAGGGGGGATGGGTCAGGGGGCCAACTCCTGTGACAGTTGTGATGAGGCTCAAACCGTCCAACCCGCTCTGCCCTCCAACTGGTCAACTCTACTGAATTGAGTGTCAGTAGAGTTGGCCAGTTGGAGGGCAGAGCTGGTTAGACTCAATACCATGTACTACAGACAGGAACCACATTCTCGGGTCAGGACGTTTCATTCCCAGCCGCTGAAAATATAATCTCTGAACATGTTTTTTTATATGCCGTAAATAGTGAGAAAAAGTGACCATTTACGAGGTACAATCAGGAGACAAAAGGTGACATTTTATGGAAAAAAGTAACAAACAGGATAGAACTAACAAACTACCTTCCTCGTGCAACTTGTTACAAAAATTAATCGTTTTATTTTAACGGTATGTCCCAATTTAAAATATTTTAAGCAAAAACTATTAATTAAAATGATACATGGAGAATTAGGAAAAAACTACACGGCGTGAATTTTTCTAGCGATAAAACCCAACACACTGCCCCATCACACAAAGAAAATACACATATTGTAGCCAATCAGACTAATTCTAAGTGATTTAACGTACTCTTGAAAACGTTTTTGCTTGCTTAGATTTACAAGTAGATTTGATATTAGGAATAAATAGCTTCCTAATATCGATACCTTTATCTAGATTGATCATTTTTATCTCGATATAGAATTAAACATATTATCATATGAATTAATTTTAACATTAATAACATTACTTTACAACTTATTTTCGCAACGATTTATTTCAAGTTTGTTCAAGCAGCATAGGTGTGACGTTTTAAGTGCGCATTTCAATTACTAATGTTTTTTTTTTGTATATTGTTGAAACAGAAAAGTGACAGAATATAATATTTTGGTTCTGGATCCATATATACACGGATTAAACCCAATTGGTAATAGTTGTGTTTTAGTAAATCTTATATAACATCATGCCCGCCTCTTCATTGTTTGGGGATAGTTGTGTTAACTCTGTACTGTAGGAAACACTATAATATACCTACTTTTACAATATAACACTATAACAATTTTACTTTGAAGGACTTTGAATTTACTGACATCGTACCAACGTTATAATGTGTCATATAGATACCTCACTGAGCATATCCGAGCGCAGGTTGTGTCAGCATAACACTTGGTTTCACTTCGGATTTGACATGATGGAATTAAAGCTTTACCTACTGTATTTTGTAGACGACTTTCCTTATTTTAAACTTATTCAAAATAATGTATTTAAACTATTTTTCTAATTTAAATGTAAGAAAACTAGTATCTAGCTGCAATAAATATTTTAGTTGGAGTATTTATTACTTTAATATTGTAATTACTCCTTGAAAGTACTACAATACTGTAACAATAGTTTGTCTCTGAACCATGTGCATATAATATAAGCCTGACTCAATTTCTATTAGTTACAAGATAGACCTTCAGTGCAACTGATATCCTCGCTCATTAAACCATCCATATCGTGTAAATGGAATGACTAATGTTATTTTTTTAATGACTGTAGGATATTACCATAGTTTAGTTAGGCTACAATGAATGTATGTTTATGAATGTACTAGGCGGAAATCATTAAATACAAGGGTATTGAATTTTATGCTAGGTATTAATAAATGCAATTTCTTAATACGTCCAACAGACGTATATCCTATATCTTAATATTGATTATTTGACCACAAATAAGTTATAGTTAGACATTTCTTTGGTTAACTTGCCGAAAGCAGAGGATTACACTAATGGTTGATGGTTAGTGTGTTGCATGACTGATAACATTTTAAAGGGGCTACACATATTGGATATTGTCGAACTTAATTACCAATATATTATTTTCTATTCAACATCTGTGATAGCGTATCTTCTTCATATCACAGCTACCAATAAAATGCTTTAAACATCAACAAATAATAGCATGCAGTTTAAATTTTGTATCTGAAAAGATTTTTATGTTAAGTATTTTTAATGAAAATGTTTGTAATTATTAGTAATCTGTAACATTTCGTAGTTTGTTATCATCATACATAATTAGTAGTAGTGTGTTACTCAATTGTCATCGGGAAGTAACATTTGTCTTGTTTCACTAGTTACAATGTTACGTGGAAATATAAAGCTTAAAGTATCAGTTGTGTGGTGTACCGTGACAACGCCCTAGTAGGTGAAAGGGTTTAACAATTCAGTTCGGTTGTAATACAAGGTTAATGTCGCTCAGTCCTGGAGAACGTTTCAGGGGGTAGTTCTCTATAGTTGACTCAATTGTCATCGGGAAGTAACATTTGTCTTGTTTCACTAGTTACAATGTTACGTGGAAATATAAAGCTTAAAGTATCAGTTGTGTGGTTTACCGTGACAACGCTCTAGTGGGTGAAAGGGTTTAACAATTCAGTTCGGTTGTAATACAAGGTTAATGTCGCACAGTCCTGGAAAACGTTTCAGGGCAGTTCTCTATAGTTGACTCAATTGTCATCGGGAAGTAACATTTGTCTTGTTTCACTGGTTACAATGTTACGTGGAAATATAAAGATTAAAGTATCAGTTGTGTGGTTTACCGTGACAACGCCCTAGTGGGTGAAAGGGTTTAACAATTCAGTTCGGTTGTAATACAAGGTTAATGTCGCACAGTCCTGGAAAACGTTTCAGGGCAGTTCTCTATAGTTGACTCAATTGTCATCGGGAAGTAACATTTGTCTTGTTTCACTAGTTACAATGTTACGTGGAAATATAAAGATTAAAGTATCAGTTGTGTGGTTTACCGTGACAACGCCCTAGTGGGTGAAAGGGTTTAACAATTCAGTTCGGTTGTAATACAAGGTTAATGTCGCACAGTCCTGGAAAACGTTTCAGGGCAGTTCTCTATAGTTGACTCAATTGTCATCGGGAAGTAACATTTGTCTTGTTTCACTGGTTACAATGTTACGAGGAAATATAAAGATTAAAGTATCAGTTGTGTGGTTTACCGTAACAACGCCCTAGTGGGTGAAAGGGTTTAAAAATTCAGTTCGGTTGTAATACAAGGTTAATGTCGCACAGTCCTGGAGAACGTTTCAGGGGGTAGTTCTCTATAGTTGACTCAATTGTCATCGGGAAGTAACATTTGTCTTGTTTCACTAGTTACAATGTTACGTGGAAATATAAAGCTTAAAGTATCAGTTGTGTTGTTTACCGTGACAACGCCCTAGTGGGTGATAGGGTTTAATAATTCAGTTCGGTTGTAATACAAGGTTAATGTCGCACAGTCCTGGGGAGCGTTTCAGGGTAGTTCTCTATAGTTGACTCAATTGTCATCGGGAAGTAACATTTGTCTTGTTTCACTAGTTACAATGTTACGTGGAAATATAAAGCTTAAAGTATCAGTTGTGTTGTTTACCGTGACAACGCCCTAGTGGGTAAAAGGGTTTAACAATTCAGTTCGGTTGTAATACAAGGTTAATGTCACACAGTCCTGGAGAACATTTCAGGGTAGTTCTCTATAGTTGACTCAATTGTCATTGGGAAGTAACATTTGTCTTGTTTCACTAGTTACAATGTTACGTGGAAATATAAAGATTAAAGTATCAGTTGAGTTGTTTACCGTGACAACGCCCTAGTGGGTGAAAGGGTTTAACAATTCAGTTCGGTTGTAATACAAGGTTAATGTCGCACAGTCCTGCAGAACGTTTCAGGGGGTAGTTCTCTATAGTTGACTCAATTGTCATCGGGAAGTAACATTAATTGTCTTGTTTCACTAGTTACAATGTTACTTGGAAATATAAAGCTTAAAGTATCAGTTGGGTTGTTTACCGTGACAACGCCCTAGTGGGTGAAAGGGTTTAACAATTCAGTTCGGTTGTAATACAAGGTTAATTTCGCACAGTCCTGGAGAACGTTTCAGGGGGTAGTTCTCTATAGTTGACTCAATTGTCATCGGGAAGTAACATTATTTGTCTTGTTTCACTAGTTACAATGTTACTTGGAAATATAAAGCTTAAAGTATCAGTTGTGTGGTTAACCGTGACAACGCCCTAGTGGGTGAAAGGGTTTAACAATTCAGTTTGGTTGTAATACAAGGTTAATGTCGCACAGTCCTGGAGAACGTTTCAGGGTAGTTCTCTATAGTCTACTCAATTGTCATTGGGAAGTAACATTTGTCTTGTTTCACTAGTTACAATGTTACGTGGAAATATAAAGCTTAAAGTATCAGTTGTGTGGTTTACCGTGACAACGCCCTAGTGGGTGAAAGGGTTTAACAATTCATTCGGTTGTAATACAAGGTTAATGTCGCACAGTCCTGGAGAACGTTTCAGGGCAGTTCTCTATAGTTGACTCAATTGTCATCGGGAAGTAACATTTGTCTTGTTTCACTAGTTACAATGTTACGTGGAAATATAAAGCTTAAAGTATCAGTTGTGTGGTTTACCGTGACAACGCCCTAGTGGGTGAAAGGGTTTAACAATTCAGTTCGGTTGTAATACAAGGTTAATGTCGCACAGTCCTGCAGAACGTTTCAGGGTAGTTCTCTATAGTTGACGCAATTTTTTCACACACAAACACATGAAAAAAACACAAGCATTTTAATCGAAAAACGAATGAAAAAATCTAAATCTGCGAGTTTTTTTTATCTGGATGTCAAATAACAGGATTAAAGGACTGATGTTTTCGTTAACAGTATCTTTTGAGGAATATGCATTATTACTTAAATAAGTATCCAGATTGGCAAGTAGCAAAAAGGTTTAGGGCTATTAACGTAAAACAATTGTATGTAGTTTTGTTATTTTTATTACAGCATTTCTAAACAATAAATTGCTTGTTTGGTTAATCTATTTTTGTAATAACCTGTGAGAATGTAAACCACAAATGAAACAGCAGTTACACTAATAATTTCTTGAAACTTTGTTTACTTTGCAGTTTGAGGGTTTTGTTTGTTATTTCATCAGCTTTGTTGCTAGTTAATACAAATTATATTTAAGTTATTTGATACAGTAAAATAATTGGATTTTCCTCTCCTTAACTCTTAGGCTCTTTTAAATAGTAATCTGTAACCAGGGAATACGATACATAATAGATATTTAGAACTATTGTACTTAAAAGGAATTTTTTCCAATTCAATAAATATAGATATTTACTTGACTATATTACATAGGCCTAAGGGGGTTTACGTTTAGTTGATTGCATATTAGTTTGTATAGTATAGTTTAATTAAGTGGTTTAACGAGCTATGTATACTAAATTATATGAAATAATACAATCTTCTCATTATAAACACAATATTGTACTTATTATCTGAATAAAATTCATACCCAATCTATTTGTAAATACTCGTTTTTATTTGTGCTTGTAAAGATATGGAAAATACGTCACCGACTGACTGTCTTGTAATACTATAGTAAATACAAAAATGTCAGGCTCATTTCATTGTTATTTTTATTTCATATGCATGCGAAACAGATTATAATAATTGTCCATGATTGATCGTCAGAACCTTGTGCGTGTACCTCTGCCACGCTGCGCAATGCAAGGGTTTGCAGAATATCCACTGTACAGTGGCTACACAAACCCTTTAGTTAAAGTATAATATTCAAGAGGAAAACACTGTAAACGTTTCAAATGTGAAAAGGACAGTTTTTCATAAAACAACTTAAGAGAGAAAAATAACGACTATCTGAAATCTAGCAAAAGTAGCGTTAACCTTATCCTACTGAATGCACTTTGAGTGTGTTCATAACCTAATTATCTTAGCTGTGAACTGATACTCCGCGGACCTCTGTAACGCTCGTGTTCCCTTTCTTAACAATTTGTTCACGCGGCGACACACATTTAAGGGAACTAGGCCGGTGCCTTAAGTAGCATACCGAGATAATATGCCGGTTGTTTGAATTTCATTTAAATGTGTATATTATGATAAACCGTAGCAAAGTGACACTCGTGTTCATGATGCACAAGTGCCCATTACCTGTATATGTAAGTGTTCCGGGCCACACTACCTGGCCAATTCTATAGTGGCTGAACCTATGATTTCAAATGCTGGGCAATTTCATAACCAAATGCTGGCCCACCGATACCCTTGATTGGCAACCCTTTTGTTTTTGAACTTTGTGCTTTGTGACCCGTTCATAATCAAGTGGCCAATTGGCTCGTTTACAAAAAACTCAACAGTTTGAAATGTGACGTAACCTATTTAGTAGTTTTTTTTGTGAGTTTAATTATTTGTTGAACGACCTTTGAAATTTTCAATAAGTTTGAATATTAGCGAAACGCTATAATTAAAAGAGAAATATTATGAACTATTTACTTGGTAAAGTATTTATTATCAGATAATTTATGTGTACGTAGTAAAAATAATGTACAAATAATTGGACATAAAATAACAACTTCTGATTTCAGGCGCAGTTGAAATGTGGAGGGATGATAAAGAGCCTGCTAAACTAAAAGAGAAATATTATGAACTATTTACTTGGTAAAGTATTTATTATCTGATAATTTATGTGTACGTAGTAAAAATAATGTACAAATAATTGGACATAAAATAACAACTTCTGATTTCAGGCGCAGTTGAAATGTGGAGGGATGATAAAGAGCCTGCTAAACTCTTGTCACGTCCGACGCCTTGCACCGACAATTTCCTGCTGAAATGTTCCACTTATGGCGACTTTTATAATCGCAACATGTGTCGTGTGTTTCGGGTCAGTTCCTTTTTTGTATGTAAGGCGTCATTTTTCCCTATATAGTAATGCAAAAGATGATAAAAGATACATGATAAATGATAAATGATTTTATTTCCTTAAAAAGCAATACAAAACAAGTACAGTGGAGAAGTTTGAAATAAACTGACCACTCTAACCAGTTGTGTGGTCAGTAAAACTAAAATAAAACTAATGAACAACAAAATAATACTTCAGTCTAGCTCAATATGTAAAGCTGCTCAATGTGATGTTTGATAAATACAACAAATAAAAGTACAAAAAGGAGTAACAATGCCAGACTGTAATTAACTTTACACCAACAAAAATATCAAGAATAATATTTAAAACAATACTAATATAACGTTTACCATTTATAAACGATACAATCAAAAACAAGATTTACTCATAAACTAGATTAAGCGAAATACTTTGAATTTTGAGATATGAGGGAGGACAGCTGATACTGTTATCACTCGCACACGCATACACACAGTTGACCCTTGACTCTAAATAGCAATGCTTCTGTCGCCAGCGCTACCTCACACCGATACCATCAGGTGGCTGGTAGCCCGTAGGGACGTCAATACTCCGTCCCTGTATGGCCCAGTATGAGACGCTCTTAGTTAGCCGGCAGCCCGCAAAGGCTTCCAAGCTAACCGTTTAACACAATCACACTTACATTCACACAACATTCATTCCCTTGAAAACTTATGTTAGAATTAAATACATGTAACTTACGTCTTTTTGTTCCAAAAGCCAATTAAATTTTTTTTATAAAAATAATTTTTTGAATTATTTTTTCTAATATGTTCCGGAATTTGATTGAAAAGTTTTGGTCCTAGATATAATAAAGAACGTCGGAATACTACCTTTCTAATCTTGGGAAGAATAAATAACCCGTGCTCTGCATTCCTTGTATTATACAACCGGTTATCATCACCTCTGTTTCCGCTTCTTACGTAAAAGATCCTTAAAACTTTATAAATGAAAAGGTGTTGAATTAATAAGATTTTCAGTTCTTTATACAAGGGATATGAGTTTTCTCAAAAATTTTTTCTCAGTATAATTCTTAAAAAAGTTCCGATTTACTCTTAATCTGTCAATTAAATGTTTGTCCTTTTATATCCGATCAAGCTCGTCTATTATAACATTTTTGAGCATCGTTACGGTCTATAAACTTCATCAATTGAAAGAGAGAATATTCAGCAGATAATTAAAATGTCCTAATTTTAGTAACCTCATGTAAGATTACTTACCGACTTTAATTTTTATCTAAGTTTATTTGACACAGAGGAGGAATGTGTTTTTCAAATTACATCTGAAGCAGTTATTTACAATAAATTAAGGATACTTATTATCATTAAATTTAATTATTTCAATTACTCTGTTATGTTCATTATTTTTCTTTATATTTTATAAACCTCACATGGATGGGGTAGTGAACCTTATTCATAATGTTGCATGAGTTACCCAGTTATCAACAACAATCTTTTAGTATAGCCTCAGAGATCCTATATACTTGAAAAGGGAACTCAGCATTGACAAAAACACATACACTTCATACAACATTCACCCACAGAAACAAGATCAGAAAAAATCCACCTCCTGATGGAAATATATTCATCAGAAATGTGACCCCAGAATCATTGCGCTTGTGATGCTCACCTCCCAAAAGATACCCCTTGAGACATGTCTCAAACCCACCTCCTGATGGAAATATATTCATCAGAAATGTGACCCCAGAATCATTGCGCTTGTGATGCTCACCTCCCAAAAGATACCCCTTGAGACATGTCTCAAACCCACCTCCTGATGGAAATATATTCATCAGAAATGTGACCCCAGAATCATTGCGCTTGTGATGCTCACCTCCCAAAAGATACCCCTTGAGACATGTCTAAAACCCACCTCCTGATGGAAATATATTCATCAGAAATGTGACCCCAGAATCATTGCGCTTGTGATGCTCACCTCCCAAAAGATACCCCTTGAGACATGTCTTAAAACTTAAACACCCAGCAACAATGACTCGTCTTACTAAAAAATGCCAAATTTATAAAAAAATATCTAAATAAGGGACTTATAACACGATTCATAGGACCACCTAATATATTCCAGAATAAGCTTTTTATATAAACAACCCATTATATAAACTAAACTCAATGCATAACAGAAATCCATACAATTTTAATAAATCATAAACACGTCTTATTCAAATGCGAGGGGGCTCATATTATTGAACTTTTTTGGATACTTTTAATGTAAAACTCTTTTAATGTGTAACTTGCCTACTTTACTTATTATTAGTTAGATACTACATAGACCGAATTTCAGTTTTACTTTCTTGTTTTCTCTTATAACACTAGTTTTTCCTATTCTTACAAAAACGAACACGGCTATAAAACTGTAAAATCCCTCTCACTAATGTGCTTCTATTAGTTTAAATATTTTTTGTTGAAGCTAGTCGTATTCAGAGTATGTAACTTTGGTCCGTAAGAGTTCCGGGTCCGATCACGTCTATCAAAGGCTATAGCTATAAAACAACGCCAATGCCCGGGGTTCGGAACCAACATAAAGGTAAAAGTCCACTTATCTATAAAACAAAATTGGATAGGTTTCTGAGGCTATGAGTGTTCTCTCTGTATTAAGAAAAAAGATTTATATCAGATCCAGATAATAATAATTTGTATCACATACATAAGATATTTCTGAGTGAGAGAAAGATACAGAATCAATTTAATTAAATTGTTTCGTTTCAATAATAACAACAAATATTTATGGTATAGCGTCCCAATTGCCATTGAAACACTATATATTTAATATACTATTTATGATATGTAAAAAAGATAATGTATATAATATAAAATAAGTTTTGTGAATAATTGCTGACAGTTGCAAATAAGAATTCCTGGTGCTACTTGGTTTTGCAAGTCTGGGCAAACTCTCGATTTTCTTGTTCGGGGATGTTGGAAAGAGTTGGAGACAATGATTTAAATTGATGCTTGGCCTGAAGGAACTGGAGCCGGGTCACGTGACGGCCGGCGTACTCGGGTTCGATAACTTTCTGAACCAAGCTTATATATTCACGGTCGCTGGGGGGCTGCGGCATTTTACGTATATCTCTGGTGTCGTGAGTTTGTCGCTAGTCTACCTAACGAGACGTGAATTTCTTCAGATTGGAAGGTACAAAAGTTGTTTTAAAATTTAGAGTCTTAATTTAAATCATTGCTCCATTTATCATTTTGTTGTTTTTAAAAAGGGGGAACAGTCTGTAAAACAATATTTTCTTTTTCAGGGTTCGAAGCGTTTCTTTTTTGATACTTGGGTTGAAGATAAACTAAAAACCAGACTGTTAAAGTACAGAAAGAAGAATTATAATTAAATTTCAGTAATATCAATAATCGAACAATTAACTTTTATTTTAAAACATTGAAGTGATAAGCAAAACCAAGTTTAATTTTATTTCGAATTTGAATTATTTTATTTGAGAAGGAAGACTTTTAATTTGTTCGTTTTAAATAAATACAAGAAGATTTTATTTAGTTCATTTTTATTTAAAAAGACCTTTTCTTACCCTCAAGAAATACTATAGCCTGCTAGTCAGCGCTATAATCGATTACGAGTATTAAGCTATGATTAATAAGCTGCCAATCAGTAAACTACATAATTTGGCCCGTTACATTGTTGTTATTGCTGGATTAGGAAGTCTCAGCTGAGCTGCTAGTAATTACCGGTAGTCTTCCACTACCGGTAATTTTTCGCAGGTTACTGAAAGGATAGGATTGCAGGCATCAGGCACCCAAATTAGCCTTTCAGAGTGGCTATTATTATTTTCAAATATACCGTGCTCCTGTGACAGCTGCGATCAGGCTTAAACAGGCGGCCCGCTCTCTCCTTCAACTGGTCAACTCAACTGGCAGGGAATCCATGTGTACAACAGCCACGTACCACATTCTCGGGTCAGAGCACGAATCTGGACATTCCGTTCCCAGTTACTTCAAATGAAGGGACCGAAGGTGAAAGGGAACCTATGTCGTAATGTCGCCAAAATACTTACTATATGTTACGACAACTTCATCTGCAGCACACAATGTCAGCCTCGAAACTGGTATATACCAGTTTTAAGGAAGTCCTTGGATATCTATGGGACGTATAAACAAGTTTACATGGCCTCGTCTGGAAATACTTGTCACAATCCTCCAGTAAAAAAGTCATCGATCTTATTTAAAAAAACAGGCTTTAGAGATAATTAGAACAGTCATTACTACGGTTCTTGCAACTAGTTAAAAAAATTAGCATGATATTAAAAAAATATAAAAGCATAAGTTATTTAAAATTTAAAATTACGTAATAAACTTAAAATAAACAATTATGATTTAGAAGTCTTTTTTAATTTTAATTTTTTTTATTGTAATAACTAATTCTTACTCGAGGAAACAAAAAACGTAAACACCCATATGATTTCATAATATCTGATAGCGAAAAGCTCTGATACCTAAATATCAGGTGGCAAAAGTAAATGAATTCCCCTTTACCAAGTCGGGCTCTATTCAATGCTGAGAGGAACTGAAGATTGATCACATTGTTTCACAGTAGAAACTCTTGACATTTATCTTATTCCTCTATTGTGCGTTTTTGCTTTAATACACAATTTATAACAAAAAACATTGTTTTCATATTTATTTAACTTTCTATTTCTTAGACGGTTTACGAAATAAACTTAGTTTCTAAAACAAATTGTACAAAGTATGTTAACCCAGATGGTAGTGTACGCCCAGTATAATTTACTAAAATAATTTTAACGAGGTAAGTAATAACACAGTTGTAAAACCTTTCTAACGAGGTAATTAGGTACAACATGAACCTACATTTAACTGACGTTGAGCAACTTAATATAAGCATGTTTAAATAAGGATTCGCATCTTACGTTTGCGTGATCTTGAGATATTTATTTAACTTGAACTTATTATGCACACTTTCTAATACTTTTTAGTGTATTTTCCGAGATCAAACAATATTAATAATATTTGAACATACACTGCTTCTCATACTTTAGGAATATAGAATTTTAAATTGTTGCTTGAATTCATACTTCGATCCCAATCTAAAGATGTTCCTATTTAAGCCGATTTTAAGTTGACTGAGTGGTTCAGTATTGTGTGTTCACGGTAACCTGTGTCTTATTTTAGAGGTTTTACCCCATGCCATTGGAGCACCTACCTGAAATGGAGGTACGCTACTGAAATTTTCTAAACAAAGTAGTTTAATAACATAAGTGTATCACAGTTGACGATCACCTACCAGCCGTTAAGCGTTAAGTGCACATCTCTGTTTATTTTTGTTCGTGTATAATGCACGATTCTGTGCACGATTTTAACTTGTTAACGTTAGACAATTTTGTAATGTTTGTGATTTGAATTCTCAATATGAAAATGGAAGCATTTCAATATCGCCGGTATATTTATTCGATTGTTTGGAAACAATAGATTTGCATTAAATTGTAGACAAAAAGCAATGATAAATGTTTTAAATAAGCAAAACGATCCCTAAACAATTTCCAAAACAGTTTTGTTCCGTAGTATAAAACATCATAAAACAGTTGATACATATTTGTTTGTTAAACGGGATGTGTAAATACTTCAAGATATTGCACGGTTAACTTTATTGACTACTCGTTTTTAAGATGAACGTTTATGTTTCCTGTCAAAATTAAATTTAAACGTACCGCAGCGCAAGTTCTAATCAATAGGATTAACTAGATATGCCTACTAATAATTAGAATACATAATGATCCTCTTTGTTCATTATTAAGTTCATAAATGCTTTGATCATGACTACAAAGTTATCAGTAACTCTATTACCACTAAGCCTACTTATGTTTAACGTTATTTTGGTCGATCAAAACAATATAAAGTTGTATTTTATTTTAAACTAGCTGGTATCCGGCGCGTTGCTGCCGAAGAAGGGGCATGGAATTTGTTTTATGTCAAATACTCGTTCATTTTCAATATGAGCTCGTTCGCTTCGCTCACTCGCCTCCCGGATTAGCTAGTTCGCTTCGCTCATTCGCCTCCCGGATAAGCTCGTTCGCTACGCTCGCTCGCCTACCCAAAAAATAGTTTGAGTTGCCATTCAAGTAGTTTTTATTTCCATTATGAGAGTTGCCATTCCAGTGGTTTTTTTATTTCTATAGTGATAAACAGCTGTTTACAATATTTTAAGTTATAGATATCATCTGATAAAATCAAATGAAATCTTTCTTCCATAAGATTAACGTTGAAACTTTGAAGTCCATTGGGGCACAGCCCTAAAGTCCTAGGACTTCGGTTAATGACCTATAACCTTCCCAGGGATAACCTGTGTTACTATGAAAAATGTCAAAGCAATCGGATGAACGGTATGGCAGCGCATAAAATACGATCGGACAGACGAACAGACGTACAAAAATTGATTTGTATATATTAGAAACAATAACTCATATCATAATTATAAAAGGAATTTAATAAATTATCATAGGATGATAAATTATATAGTTTTAATTACAAATGATTTACATTGTTTATGTAAGATACAATATTTGTTTAAATTACCTTTTATTGAAAGAAGGTCTCATACAAGACTATTTTCACGTATAAATTAATTTTAAATTTTGCACTCTAAATATAGTTTTAAGATTAAACAAATTATTTACAAAAATAACGCATCAATACCAGCAAAGGTTAAAAATTAATTACATTAAAGTCAATTTGATTTCTTTATAATTTTGAAGTTATGCATCCAGAATTAATTTGTTTTTATAATTAATATATATAAGTAGGGGTCGCAGCGCTTTAGAACCGGAAATGGCATAGTGGTTAGAGCGCGTTATTCCGGAAAGAGTAAGAAGAAAATTTTCCCGCCAAAACTTTCCCGCCAGATTTCCTAACCTCACTTTTCCCGCCAGATTTCCTAACCTCACTTTTCTCCCGCCAGAGTTCCCTCCAGATTTTTTCCTGTAGTGTTGCCAACTTAGCAGTGCTGCCAACCTATGCTCTACATTATTATATATATATGCTCCACGGTTAGACTATTATATGCTCTATAACTACATTATATATATATGCTCTATGCTATTATATATGCTCTATGTATACTTTTAATTATTGCTACATTATATGTATATGCTCTATGCTATTATACTATTATATTCTCTACTATTATATATGATCTACGGCTACTGGTTTATACGGTTATTACTATACTCCATGGTACATACACTCTATGGTCTAAGCTCTATGCTATTATATGATACATAATTATACATATACTGTATGGCTACACCATTTATTATTTATATAATAATATATCATCTTCTTCCTCCTTGCCTCCCTCTTCTTCTTCTTCTTACTCTGTGCTGTACTCATCAAACACCGTTAGTCATCTAAATTATCCAGTTTCAACCTGTTTGGCGCGCAAGCCGTAGCCTTCCTCCGTCAGCTATGACAGGAAAACACCAAGGTTAGCCGCTGCTTTCATCTTCTTCTTCTCTTTATTGAGTCTGTTTATCTTAAAATTGCTAATATCTCAAAAACGGTGGGTCCTAGGGTCATATTGACACCAGAAAACTGCCTACTACGTAGTGTGGGCACTTCAGAGAAGTATCTACCTATATGCAAAGTCTTAACCAAAATGTTGCAGGTTGCATCTCAAAAAATGAAGGGGCAAAATTTAAAAATTAAATATCTCAAGAACGGCTAGGCCGACTTCAATGAAACTTGGTATGTAGGTACTTTTTAACCTCCGCTACATCTTACAAAAACCTAAACTCTGTATTGTGGGAAAGTATCAAAAAATGTAAGGAGCTATACTTTAAAAATCAATATCTTAGCAACGGCTGGGCCTATTTTAATGAAACTTTGTATTTATGAACCTGTTAACATCCTCTACATTGTACTAAAACCTAAACCCTGTACTGCGGGCAAGTATCAAAAAATTGAAGGGTTATTGTTAAATTCCTTAAATCTCGCAGTTCGGGGGGAACGCAGTGGCCTAGTGGTTAGCGTCTTGGACTACGGTTGAGGAGGTTCAGGGTTTGATTCCCTTCCTATGCTAGGTACCCTTCATCAAAGGTATTATACAGGCTGACTCGTACCCTGACTTTACCAACAGGGACGTTAATCCCTGCTACATCGACACTAAAGGTGTCGCTGATGGTAACTGACTCAGAGTTACTTTGAATGATGCCCCCAAAAATCTCCCAAAAGACATCGCAGGGAACATAGCATGATCTAATCTAAGTAAAGCAAACTCCCACAGGGGGAATTTTTTTAAAACTACAAACTAACCTGTAATAGAACAATGAAAAATACAAGTCAGAAGCAGTCACAATAAATCCGAGAGGATGTGGTGACGATTAGATCGCCCGAGCCTCAGGCAGTCGCTATGGCACCATCACTCTATCAACTGTCTCTTGAACATATATGTAGCCGCACATACACAAACAACACATTTCCAAACAAGCATCAGCTTTTAAGTATTGTAAGTGAGCCCAAACCTACAGTGAAAGACTTGGACGAAAAACACCAGAGCAAGTGCACTAGACTGGACCACAGTGCCTATATGACATAATTTGGAGGTGTTTACTGTTTTCTTTGTATAACGATAATAAGAGATACCATACCAGACACGTTTTTCCCTGGGATCTGAGAGGGTACCAGAGAACAACTGCGGTTAATCTGGTTTTACACTGCGATGCTTGAGGGGTCATCGCAATATCAATCTTGGAGAGATTTTTGCTGTTAAGGTAAGATATTTATTTATACTATTAGAGTTTTCTACCTCCCCTGGGGAATAATTTACCTTTGACGGTGTAATAACTTGAGAAATTTATCCAAGTCCGCTGAAAACTGTCCCCGGGGACCACGATTTTCTTGGCCCGGAACGTTTTAAATTCTCCGGTCAAATACTTCCAAGTAGAACGTTTTCCTGCGGCCAGTATTCCAGCCTCGATCCATCGAGTCTCCACAGCTACTGACTAGGATCTCAGGGCATCCCGTAATACAGTACTCCTGTATAACTACACAAGTCAGAAAAACACTAACTCACAAACTACGTATGTCAAACCAGAACTACAAGTTATGAGGTTACTGAAAGGCAGAAAACAACTCTAATGAAGGTATCAAACACTACTCTAACCAAAACTGTATTAAAGAACAAGAATAGAAAGTAAGATTACTGTTATTTTAGTCAGCACATACAAACACAACACTACCCAGCCACAAGGAAGTGAGGGTATGTTTACTTTCTTTACTGTAAATTACCAAATCAAACAATTAAATACAAACACAACACTACTCTAGCCAAGTCAGACAGTTATACTGTTTAGAAACCTCAGGATACTATTAACAGTAACTTAAAGGAGAGAAAAGGCTTGTAAACACTACGACTAAGCAGAAGTGGATGAATTAGATGTTAACATTTATTTTTTACTTTAAACTTTGAAACGCTGAAACAAATGGTCCTTAGTGAAAGTGTACAAAAACTGAAAATTAACGAATCTAGAATCAGGAGGACTAAAGACAGAGATATTGTAACTGTAAGCGAAACTAAAGTTTTCAAAATTACTGGACCAAAAAGGAAGCTCGAGGGAGAGTACGACACCCTGCCTTACGGCTACAAAATTCAAAGACTTGAGTAAAACAACACCGGAAGTGCAAGGGGGGCGAAACGCCCCCCTAACCCATAACGAGTCATACTTTCCCCTCCCGCGAATCGCTCTGCCTCGGTCACTTTTGCCACTGCTCCTGCCGAGGTAAGACGTGTCCCTACGTTGCTCTGATCTGTAATATTGCACAATACTTGATATTAAATGTCTCACTTAACCTCTTATATATTTAATAATCAACCCGTTACTGTACTATTTGACAGTGAAAATAATCCTTGGTTCAAAGGAAAAGATGTCGCAAAAGTACTGGGATACTCTAAGTTACATAAAGCTCTTTCAACGCATGTAAGTGAAAAATATAAGAAAACTCAACCGGAAGTAGGTCTATCCCAAAGTGGGGTAGACCAATCCTACAATGATTCTAAGGTTATTTTCATATGCGAGCCCGGCTTGTATGAATTGATATTTTCCTCCAAACTACCAATTGCTAAATAATTCAAGTACTGGGTTTTCGAAGAAGTATTGCCCTCCATAAGAAAGTATGGAATGTATAAAATCCAACAAGAAAAAATCAGTGGTTACAATCACTTACAAAATCACTGGAAATTAACCAACAGCTCACTCAAATTAACTCAGAATTTAAAACTACAAACGATAACCCTATTGGTTATAATACAAATACATTCTATTGGCTGTAATTAGACGTCCTGCTCTCTGATTGGTCGAATTTTTAGCGCTCTTTATTCGCAAGCGTTAACTTCACTCTGCCCCATGCATCTGCACCGGTCAGAGGTCCCTGCGCTACTTAACATAACCTTAAAAATGTCTAACTTAACTTCGTATGTATTTAATAACCAGCCCATGTCTGTACTTTTTGACAGCGGTGACAATCCTTGGTTCAATGGAAAAGAAGTGGCTCAAATCCTGGGCTACTCTAACCCTAAAAAAAGCTCTTCTAGCACATATCAGTGAAATATACAAATCAACTCAACCGGAAGTAGTTGGGACCCAAGATGGGTCCCAACTCAATTATCATGATTCTAACGTAGTTTTTACTCAGAACCGGGTTTATACGAGTTGATTTTTCCTCTAAACTACCAGAAGCTAAAGCATTTAAATACTGGGTTTTTGAAGAAGTCCTGCCTTCCATTAGAAAATATGGGGTGTATCAAATCAAACAGGAGAATAATCAGTTAAAAAATCAAAACTCTCAACTCATGCGAGAAATTACAAACGTTATGGAAACTAACCAACAGCTCACTCACATTAACTCAGAATTTAAAACTGCAAACGATATAATGTGTAAAGAAAACCAGTCACCTAATGAGTTGTTGACACAGGGGTTATTTTATAACGGTACAGCCATAGCCAAAATAACTTTCCTGGTAATAGTTTTATTGGACTTGGAAACGATGTGACAGGCAAATTTAAAAGTTTCAGGCAATGTATATTTTGTTCCCACTATGAAGTATTTTCAGGGGAGGTGGAAACTTTTGGCCGGGAAATTTAAGATGCTACTGCCAAGCTAAATGTAACCCCCGGTAAAGTATTCAAGCGGTGTTTTTTAAGTTTATATCTAAAGGAAAGATAAATATAATTTCAAAACTCCCTATTACATGCTCAGAGTATGAGTTCTTTCTACAGGGCCAATAGACGTATTAGAATGGCCCTTGACGTTTTCGGAGTACATAGTAGATAAAATAACGGAGAACTCCCTATCAACTGCCTACATCGGAGTATCAATAAAGCACGCTGATACTTCAGGAAATATACCATTCATGCCTTTAGCAAAACTAACACCGACAGTTTTTGATGATCACTTTGAACAAATATTTTGAAACTTGTCTGTACTATTGAGTAAACTGTGACATGGCTGCCAAGTACTATACATTTAATAACAAACCGGTATTGGTTCTGTTTGATAATGAAGGAAAGCCATGGTTTAAAGCTAAAGACGTAGCGTCTGTTCTTAAGCATGTTAATTGCTGGAGTGCAGTTCGGAAAAATGTAGGTGACAGTGATAAATTAAGTGTTGGGAGTTTTTTTGACGCTCAAAAACAGGGCGTAGGACCTATTGAGAAAACAACAGTTTTCATAAACGAAGCCGGATTATGTTCTTTGATGTTAAAATCAACTACTCCTGAAGCAAGACTGTTAGTAAGAAGTCTGTTGCCGGAGAAGTTTCACCTTACTTACACAAATATAAAATATGAACTTTCTAGTTCACTTTAAATGTTACTTTTATTTAAAATCACAAGTTCCCACTGTATGTTTGTGTGTGCGAATGAAGGTCGCTGGCACGGGTGACGAAAAACCCCGTAAACCTGAATGAGGGGTCTAATAGATTGAGGCGTCTAGCTAACACCTAGGCTACTCCTTTGAACGGCATGTACGGTGGGACTTGTAAAAAACTAAAAACAGCAACAAAAATAAA
Source organism: Allygus modestus (assembly GCA_963675035.1). Lineage (NCBI taxonomy): Eukaryota > Metazoa > Arthropoda > Insecta > Hemiptera > Cicadellidae > Allygus > Allygus modestus. Next base: position 383,891,544 of record OY776111.1, on the reverse strand, counting down.
CAGTAAAAAAAAAAATATATATATGAAAAATAAAAAGGAGGTATTAAATCGTCAGTGGCTACCACTGTGAGAGGCGATGGTTGGGACCTCTCACCTCAGAGGTTTAGGGCTCCTGATGACGCTCTGGGTAATAAAAAAGAACGCGCCGACGCTCCTACGGCCCAGCTTAAGGCTTACCATGATGTGGAAACGTGAGCGTTCAAAATTATTTCACCGGGGTTATAAATATTTGACTGGATAATTTAAAAAATCCCGGGCTAAGTACATCACAGTCCTCGGTGAACAGTTGCCATTTGACCTGGAAATAAATTACGGATAATTTTAATCGGTCCAGTGGTAGCTAAATTAAAGTCCCTGGCTATAGTTTTATCGGACTTGTAAACCATTTGACAGGCAATTTTAAAAGTCTCAGGCAATGAAAATTTTGCTCCCACTATGAAGTATTTTCAGGGGAGGCAAGAGTAAATGACCGAGAAATTTAAAACACTGCGGTCAAATTAATTGTAGACCCCGTTAAAGTAACTTCACCGGACTTGGACATAATTGAACGGGAAACTTAAAAAGACACTACGGTCAAGTTAAATGTAACCCCCGATAAAGTATTTTCAGCGGACGTGGAGTCGTTTGGCCGAGATATTTAAGACATTGCGGTCAAGTTATATGTAACCCCCAATGAAGTGACTTCAACGGACTCGGAAACGTTCAACTAAGAAATCACACCCTTAAACTGTAGAACGACCGTTGTTTTACAAAACTTGGACGCATATGACCAAGGAATTACATCGTCAAAGGTAAATGTTGCCCCTGGTTTCATGGGAATCATAAATAAATTACCGAGGAGAAAATACCATATAATTTACCATACTAAAGATCGTATTTCACTGTTGGTCGTCTTCTGATATGTACCCATGGTGAGTAATTTATGGCCAACTCTCCGATATTGGTGTTGGTTACAATCCTTTTACTAGTAAATTCAGTAAAATGATATATTTATTTTTTGTTGGTGTTTCGTAACAGCGTTTTTCAGTAACTGATTTAATAAATACAACTACAACAAAAAGACAACTCTAATCTCTGTATTTGTTTAACTTTACAAAATACCCTACTGTCACCTGTCTCTTTTTTACACATTAGTTAAAATTTTTAAACAGTGGACTCGATGTACTACAAGGTCTAACTCTTTGAATCCTTATCAAGTGGGACCCATTTTGGGTCCCACCTACTTCCGGTGGAGTTGGGGTATAGTTTTCTTGTCTGTCCATTTCTGCTAGTTTTTACAAGCCTCTTCTCTCCTTTCAGTTAATATTACCTTGAGATTTCTAAACAGTTCAATACATGTAAAGTTGCCCAAAGTAATCCTGCTATCATAAGTATAAAGTTCTAAATATTCCTTTAATTTACATACACTACCCCATGCACAACAACTAAAGCCCAGCTATTGGTCTATTTATCTAATAAACAAGGCAGATACATACCCCATTAGAACAGCTAAAAAGTCAACATATTTTAACAATAATTACCTTAATTGTAATAGCTACAATTCTGTAAATATACTCTCTGAAGGGGGGTCTATTGATAAACCCCCCTTGATCTTCAGTACTTTCAACACCTTCACCGGTTTATATTCTCGTTGAATAATCAGTCAAAGTATCATTTATTTTGTGTTGGTTTGTCTGTCAGACAAGCTTTCTTGTATGTTTGTTTTTTCAACCACATGTATTTGACAGTGACATGGTTTAAAGCCAGGGAGATTGCTCAAATCCTGGACTACCCTAACCCACGAAAAGCAATCAGAGATAATGTCAGAGAAAACACCGCAAAACAACACCAGAAATACTAGGCAAAATCCCCTTCCCCACCCCGCCCCAAGGGGGCTCCAAATCGGAGCCCCCTTTGAATTATCAATCTCATACAGTTTACATCAATGAGCCAGGTCTTTATTCATTAATTATGAAATCAAACTTGCCCATTGCTGAGAAATTTCAAGACTGGGTTTTTGAAGAAGTCTTGCCTTCCATTAGAAAGTATGGAGTGTATAAAATAAAACAAGAAAATAATCAGTTAAAGAATGAAAACTCTCAACTCATGCGAGAAATTACAAACGTTATGGAAACTAACCAACAGCTCACCCACATTAACTTAGAATTTAAAAGTAAAAATGAAACAATGGATAAAATGTTAACTGACCAAGCACCTAAACTGGCAGTTTTTCCTAAAGAGGAAGACCTTAGCCACGTATTGTGTATCCTTATTAAAGACACAATGTTGCAGTTATACGGAGTCTGTGAGTACAAGTGCATTCGTACTCAAAAAATAAGATTCCACAAGGCTTTAAACAAAGCAAAGAAGGAAGGTTTTGTACCTTGCTTTATAAAATCATCTGTCCCTAACGGGATAAATGTTGTAAATAAAGCTAAAGAAGTAATGAAAAGTTATGGTATGCACTTTGACTCTGCATACAACAATATCCTAACTTCTCACAATTTTGTAAATATAGTTGAGCATGTCTTGGACAATGCATAAGAGCCCACTGTATGTATGTGTGTGTGTGTGTGAGTGTGTGTGAATGAAGGACCCTGGCGTGGGTGACGAAAAGCCCCGTAAACCTGAATGAAGGTCACTGGCGCGGGTGACAAAAAGCCCCGTAAACCTGAATGCGAGATGAAGGGTCTTGTACGTTGAGGCGTCTAGCTAACACCTAGGCTACTCCTTGGAACTGCCCGGAGTGAATGATGGACTATTAACACTGAGGAGCCCCGATCCGAGGAGGACTTGGGCTACTCCTTGAGTCCGTACGGTGGGGACTTGTAAAAATAAAAATTAAAATACAAAAAAAGAAAAAACGGGGGAGGCAGCTAGTTTACTTTCGGAAGGCCTCCACCGTTTTATCTTTTTTTGTATTTTAATTTTTAATTTTACAAGTCCCCACCGTACGGACTCAAGGAGTAGCCCAAGTCCTCCTCGGATCGGGGCTTAAATTTCAGAGCAACGTAGGGACACGTCTTACCTCGGCAGGAGCAGTGGCAAAAGTGACCGAGGCAGAGCGATTCGCGGGAGGGGAAAGTATGACTCGTTATGGGTTAGGGGGGCGTTTCGCCCCCCTTGCACTTCCGGTGTTGTTTTACTCAAGTCTTTGAATTTTGTAGCCGTAAGGCAGGGTGTCGTACTCTCCCTCGAGCTTCCTTTTTGGTCCAGTAATTTTGAAAACTTTAGTTTCGCTTACAGTTACAATATCTCTGTCTTTAGTCATCCTGATTCTAGATTCGTTAATTTTCAGTTTTTGTACACTTTCACTAAGGACCATTTGTTTCAGCGTTTCAAAGTTTAAAGTAAAAAATAAATGTTAACATCTAATTCATCCACTTCTGCTTAGTCGTAGTGTTTACAAGCCTTTTCTCTCCTTTAAGTTACTGTTAATAGTATCCTGAGGTTTCTAAACAGTATAACTGTCTGACTTGGCTAGAGTAGTGTTGTGTTTGTATTTAATTGTTTGATTTGGTAATTTACAGTAAAGAAAGTAAACATACCCTCACTTCCTTGTGGCTGGGTAGTGTTGTGTTTGTATGTGCTGACTAAAATAACAGTAATCTTACTTTCTATTCTTGTTCTTTAATACAGTTTTGGTTAGAGTAGTGTTTGATACCTTCATTAGAGTTGTTTTCTGCCTTTCAGTAACCTCATAACTTGTAGTTCTGGTTTGACATACGTAGTTTGTGTGTTAGTGTTTTTCTGACTTGTGTAGTTATACAGGAGTACTGTATTACGGGATGCCCTGAGATCCTAGTCAGTAGCTGTGGAGACTCGATGGATCGAGGCTGGAATACTGGCCGCAGGAAAACGTTCTACTTGGAAGTATTTGACCGGAGAATTTAAAACGTTCCGGGCCAAGAAAATCGTGGTCCCCGGGGACAGTTTTCAGCGGACTTGGATAAATTTCTCAAGTTATTACACCGTCAAAGGTAAATTATTCCCCAGGGGAGGTAGAAAACTCTAATAGTATAAATAAATATCTTACCTTAACAGCAAAAATCTCTCCAAGATTGATATTGCGATGACCCCTCAAGCATCGCAGTGTAAAACCAGATTAACCGCAGTTGTTCTCTGGTACCCTCTCAGATCCCAGGGAAAAACGTGTCTGGTATGGTATCTCTTATTATCGTTATACAAAGAAAACAGTAAACACCTCCAAATTATGTCATATAGGCACTGTGGTCCAGTCTAGTGCACTTGCTCTGGTGTTTTTCGTCCAAGTCTTTCACTGTAGGTTTGGGCTCACTTACAATACTTAAAAGCTGATGCTTGTTTGGAAATGTGTTGTTTGTGTATGTGCGGCTACATATATGTTCAAGAGACAGTTGATAGAGTGATGGTGCCATAGCGACTGCCTGAGGCTCGGGCGATCTAATCGTCACCACATCCTCTCGGATTTATTGTGACTGCTTCTGACTTGTATTTTTCATTGTTCTATTACAGGTTAGTTTGTAGTTTTTAAAAAATTCCCCCTGTGGGAGTTTGCTTTACTTAGATTAGATCATGCTATGTTCCCTGCGATGTCTTTTGGGAGATTTTTGGGGGCATCATTCAAAGTAACTCTGAGTCAGTTACCATCAGCGACACCTTTAGTGTCGATGTAGCAGGGATTAACGTCCCTGTTGGTAAAGTCAGGGTACGAGTCAGCCTGTATAATACCTTTGATGAAGGGTACCTAGCATAGGAAGGGAATCAAACCCTGAACCTCCTCAACCGTAGTCCAAGACGCTAACCACTAGGCCACTGCGTTCCCCCCGAACTGCGAGATTTAAGGAATTTAACAATAACCCTTCAATTTTTTGATACTTGCCCGCAGTACAGGGTTTAGGTTTTAGTACAATGTAGAGGATGTTAACAGGTTCATAAATACAAAGTTTCATTAAAATAGGCCCAGCCGTTGCTAAGATATTGATTTTTAAAGTATAGCTCCTTACATTTTTTGATACTTTCCCACAATACAGAGTTTAGGTTTTTGTAAGATGTAGCGGAGGTTAAAAAGTACCTACATACCAAGTTTCATTGAAGTCGGCCTAGCCGTTCTTGAGATATTTAATTTTTAAATTTTGCCCCTTCATTTTTTGAGATGCAACCTGCAACATTTTGGTTATGACTTTGCATATAGGTAGATACTTCTCTGAAGTGCCCACACTACGTAGTAGGCAGTTTTCTGGTGTCAATATGACCCTAGGACCCACCGTTTTTGAGATATTAGCAATTTTAAGATAAACAGACTCAATAAAGAGAAGAAGAAGATGAAAGCAGCGGCTAACCTTGGTGTTTTCCTGTCACAGCTGACGGAGGAAGGCTACGGCTTGCGCGCCAAACAGGTTGAAACTGGATAATTTAGATGACTAACGGTGTTTGATGAGTACAGCACAGAGTAAGAAGAAGAAGAAGAGGGAGGCAAGGAGGAAGAAGATGATATATTATTATATAAATAATAAATGGTGTAGCCATACAGTATATGTATAATTATGTATCATATAATAGCATAGAGCTTAGACCATAGAGTGTATGTACCATGGAGTATAGTAATAACCGTATAAACCAGTAGCCGTAGATCATATATAATAGTAGAGAATATAATAGTATAATAGCATAGAGCATATACATATAATGTAGCAATAATTAAAAGTATACATAGAGCATATATAATAGCATAGAGCATATATATATAATGTAGTTATAGAGCATATAATAGTCTAACCGTGGAGCATATATATATAATAATGTAGAGCATAGGTTGGCAGCACTGCTAAGTTGGCAACACTACAGAAAAAAATCTGGAGGGAACTCTGGCGGGAGAAAAGTGAGGTTAGGAAATCTGGCGGGAAAAGTGAGGTTAGGAAATCTGGCGGGAAAGTTTTGGCGGGAAAATTTTCTTCTTACTCTTTCCGGAATAACGCGCTCTAACCACTATGCCATTTCCGGTTCTAAAGCGCTGCGACCCCTACTTATATATATATATATTAATACATAACACTGCTGACTGCTGAGTTTATTAGCTCTAGACGTGATACCTCAGAAGTATCTTTTGAATCCTTTTAGCGAATTTCCCCTATAGGGAAGAAGATATTGCAGTATACAACACCTAAACTGCTCTACGCACTAAATAAACTCTATCAAGGAAATACGCATAATCCTATTTAAATGTATTTGGTGTATAGGAAGAAAGGGTTTAAAATGGGAATCAAACCTTTTTCACGAGGTATTTTTTGAATTACCAAATTGTTTTTCCTCCATTAAAATAAACTTGAAAAGAAATGATGGTGTACCTTTATTATTATGCTACTTTAATTGGTAACAAGTTATTAAAAATATCAAAACAGAAAAATATTTAAAGATACTCTAATAAAGGTTTAACCAACATTTTATGTACAGCTTATTTTATAATATGTTTTGATAAATCCTAAAAAGAGGCTTAATCCGGTTGCATTCTATTGGTTCATTGCACATACTTCATATGCAAAAACCTGAATAATTAGTCATAGATTTTTGATATATAAACTTAGCTCGGTAGTGATAGACAGATAGTTAAAAAATCAGGTTATTAAATGATTTTTATTTTTTAAATATTTTATAATTTTACATACATCAAAATGTATTCTTTTTGCATGTTTTCACCCATACAAATTACAATTGCTTGTCAATGGGCTGAGTGGTCTTTATAATATTTATATCATCCTTTTTGGTTTAAAGTTTCAAATTTCTTAAATATACGGAGTATATAATCAATAATTTGCCATTTTAAAGAGTTAATCTTTAAACCAATTTAAATGGCCACCATTTTTAAACGGTTAAGGATAGAAACACCAAAATGAATACCTAATTATCCTTAAGCTAGTGTCATGTTTCAAGTCCAGTATCTTAATAGTGGTTTCTAAGATATGCTGCATTAAAAACCAAGTGATTCAGAAAATAAATTATGAGAGTTGTCTATAATTCTTCTACGCTATTATTACATTTGCAACAACCTAAACACAAGACTAATATCCGAGATTATGTTAGTGTATTATTTATTAATTCCCGTTGATTCATGGTTCCATCCCGTTACCACGTAAACAAAATAAAATAATAAAATAAGGTATAAGTCAAATAAAATAATTATAATCTGAGGTTAATACTGATAGTTATGTCTAGGAGGGGAGGGCCCTGGTATGTATGATTTCGATTAATCACTCTAGAAACCTTCCCAAGGTTAACCTGAATTACCTTACAAAGTTGTGTCACAATGGAGGTATGGTATTGGACCACGTAAGGGGCAAAGACACACTTATTTTAATATTTAGAGAATATACCGGTCAAATATGTTGAAAATTGGTATTCGAAGTTATAACTTTTAATCAGTAATATGAATTTATTCATTTATTTGATTAAAAACCTATTATATTGGCTTGAACGTTAAAAAAGTGTTTTTACCTTGACAAAGTTCTGCTACTTCTATAATATTACTTTAACTAAAAGTTACCCGTTAATTGCAGTTTAATTTCCTATAAACAACTCCAGCATCTAATCAGGATTACTGATCAATAGTTTATTTGGCTAAAAACTTGTTATATTCTCAAGGAACCTTATTACGTGTATTGAAAGTTTACAATAATTTATTATGCTTTTATTAAAAATATACTACTCAAGTGAGGTTAAAATGTGTATTATACATTTGATCATCCGATCGGTAGTACAAATCAATTGTTTATTTGGTTATTAGCATCTGTCTAATAATCTAATTAAAGTGAGCGCATGACGAGACATGAATATAACTTGTTCCTATGTTTTTGAAAACACACGTCATAAATATGATAATATTTTCTATTAAACATTACGGGAAGTAATAAAAGACGTTAATACAATGACATTCGTCATTAGTTATTGCTTTCATTGGGTTGATGATGACCGGTGTCAACCGGTGTCAACCGGTCGAAGTTGATAGCCTTGCACTATCTGCTATATATGTTTACTGTCTGATAAGTGAACACAGTATAACTGTAAATATAGTTTTAAGTGTTATAAGACGTATTTGATTACATCCCGTAAGTAAAACAACACGTAATATGCTAATCAAAAAGTAGTTTATTAAACATTATACAACTGATACAGGAATACAAACAAAAAGCAGTATGGCCAAAAACAAATTATCTTTGCGGGAATTCCAATTCGACTGGGTGCGTGTCCAGTTTAAAGGGCGATTATTAGCTTCGTTGAACCGATTGCTAAAGCATTGGCATGCCCTCTCTAGTAATGATTCATCATGATATGGATATGGTATCCAACAAACTTAAACTAATCAGACAATCTAAATGGTTATAATGGTACTTTTTGTAAATAAACAGAAAAAAATAAATAAATGGAGTCGAAACTTTGGTCACAAAATGTAATAACAATAATGAAAATATATAAAAATATTTGATAAGTAGAATCTCTTATTACAAGATAAATATAAAAGTTATTAAAATAGTAAATTGTAATTTCTTTATGTTTTTCTAAACCAACAGTTAACTAATATTTAATTGGTAAATTTGGAGTTCAACTTGCGCTAAATTATTCCATTTCTGTTAACTTCTCATTTATATATTATTTTTTGGTTTTAACTAGGACATTTATTGAAAATTATCATTTATGAAATACAATATGTTTCGCATGTTTCAAAATTCATGTTACAAAACTATCGTTAACTTGAAAAACAAAAATAATCATTTATGTATGCTCAGTTGATATTTTTCTAGTTTAAATTACATGGTCAACATGTTCTCCCATATTTCCTGTCACTATATCTGCATTAAGAGTGCAATCACTAAAAGATCTTGCGTTAAAAATGTTAAGCTTAACAATTAAATATACGTTTCTTAGTCTATCCAAAATAAAACCAAAACATAAAATATATCTTTATATAACATATTGTTTACGCACAATTTAATACTGGCAAGATAATTATTTTTATTCAAGAAGTTTTCTTGTATAATGTATAAAGAAAGCAATACTTAAGGAAGCGGAAAACGGAATCTGCTTGTTTAAGAATTGTGACAACGCGGCACTGGAGAAGATTTATGCCTTCTTCAAAATTCAAGGGAACAAAAATTTATATATGATAAATAATGTTTTAGGGCTTTTGCAGTGTGTAAGTGTAACCACCACAAATTAATACGGCTAGAAAACTTAATATATAAAAATCATGAATACAATCATACATGAACCGAAGCATGTATCTACAAATGATAATCCAGTACTTTAAATTGTTCTTTAAAGTAATGCTCAAAATTAATCTCGCGTTTCTCTTATTTCCTGATCTTTATATTAGGTAAAGTATATAATACGAGACTTCATTTAAGCTTTATAGACATAAATCATAACACAAGAACACAATCTGCATCGTCTTTGTCATTCAAAATGTATATAAATTGCAGGCGGATAGTTAAAACTAACTGCAGGGAAAACATAGTGAGCCGCACTCCTCTGTCTCATGGCCCCCCAACCTAACAAACAGGAAACGTGCTAAAAACCCAAGAGACTAAGGAGAGGCTCACATTTAAAAACCTTGGGTAACTTAAGAATTAAACACCCAAAGTTACAAAACCAGATGTATTTTCATAGAAGAAAACCTTTACAGCGTATAATCAAGAAGAAGCATCAATAAAAAAAAAAAATAAATAAAAACTGGATTTCTTTCAAATCAAACAACTTTAAGGTCGTTCACCCGTCTCAATCAACCTGACCATTTCCATTTGAGCAATTTTATCAAAACCCAATAACACAATCAAACATGGTTCCTTAAATAAATTAAACAATTGTGTACATATCCTACCTGCACTAGTGGTTGGCCAACCTAAATAAAACAAACAAAAAATTTTTTTACAGTAAGGTCATTCACTGGTGTGAACTCAAATTATCAAATTCCCAAAGTTTCAGCAATTAATTCTTTTTTTATTTGAGCAATGTTTTTAATTACAGTAAAGCATCTTAGTAGCAAGTTAAAATAAAATCTGAATCGTCAGATTTGTTGAAATAACAATTATGGAATCTGGCAAAAATTTAACAATTCAGACACTAAAAAGGTCTGAGCTCTCCAGTGTGAGTTGACTTTGTTTTTATGACATACTAAATGACTGGAAATGGCAACAAATATTCAGTATAAAATAAACAGCAAGTAAATAACATCAATAGGCAAATGAATATATGACACCAAGGTAAATAAATAAATAATCAATAACAATAAACATATACAAATTGGAAGGTACCCATACATCTAAAAAGAAGGGGAAAAAATATTTGACAACAATACCTTTTTATTATTTATTATTTTATTACATTTTGATTCAGGTCTTGTCTCAATAAAAGCCAATAGTGAAGCATGAAGGACCTAAAATTTCCCGACACATTCAGCAGCTTACAAATATTTCCCGTGCCGAACATAATTATTCCCTGACATTAGCAATAAAAGATAAATTTAATGTTGCAAATCCGGTGAAAGTTCTTGTAATGATTAAAATTATATTTAAATATTATGTTGAATGGTTCCAGGAAGTTAAATGTAAAATTGAGCAAAATAATAAATATTAACATTTTCCCTGACAAAACCGGGAAAAATTTGTGCACTTGTAATTTTCTAAAAGGCACAATTTGATTTCTTCAGGTAACGTTGTATTTCTTCAGATGCTGAAAGTATCAATAATGCAAGAATGGTTCTCACCAGTGAGCAGTTTTAACGTAAACTGTAGTTTACGATGACAAACAATAGCCAACCTCAATGTCATTGGTAAATTTCACCTCCACCAGTTTTATATTTACAAGGTTCTTCATTATTCAATTTAGTACTGCTTCATGGATTCAGGTGATTATGTTAAATTCCCTCACATTTAAAAGAACTTAAGCTTCTTCACAGTTTAATTACTTCTCATTTTAACCTTAATCTTCATCATGGCCATTTAATTTCTCAACGATAATTTGAATCTTAAAAAATGGGCCTTTTTGTCCTCCCATCGTGGACCCTAGACAAAATACAACAAAATAAAATACTAAATGCTACAAATTAATTTCAGTTACAGTGAACAGCCTTGAAGAGAGAAAAACATTTTTGTACAGGTATAGTCAGTTCCCAGCAAAATATACCTCAGGAGTTTTAAACAAATAGTGGAATGGGCTAAAGCTTGATTACAATTAACAGAAGATTTGAGGCAAATATTCATTTTACACTATCAAAACATTAAATTTAAGGCTCGCATTGTTTTATTATGAACAAAACAATAGTTAGTGAAACTTGAATTTAAAATTTAGGCTACTTGTCTGTGGCTAACTAAATCCCTTTTTTCAAACATTTTAATAAATTAAATGACCCAAAGTTTTAGGTGAGAATTTGGGTAAGTATCTGAGGAACACAAAAATCACTAACTGGAACAGTTTGGTCCACAATTTTGGTCAATAAAACGTTTAGGCCTATGACTGGTTGTCCCAGCCAACCTGACAAGAGGTTAGCCTAGAATTGGCACTAAGAATTTCCACCTACGAATAGCCAGTGGGAAAATTTAAAATGAGTGCTCTCTTTATTGACTAGGCTTGATGAAAACAACTTCAATCATTCAAGGACATTTCTCTAACACAACAGAAATTTGCAAACATGTGTGACCAGCCAGTTGTGCTACAGTGGGAAGTTTATTATTGAAACTAATGAAATGAGCAGCAGTACTTACCCGTGAGCATAGGGGTGGAAAGCTTAGTGATACATCAAGAAATCGGATTTAACATTTGGAAACATCCTAGGCCATATTTAATATAAAATTATTGCCAACGTCAATCTTGAGCATCAGACTCCAGTAGAGGTTCCTGCCCTTATAAAAACCGTTGCTCTGGGGTTCACAAAATTGAAAAAAAACACGGCTGGCTGGATCGACAACATAACATGACGACGTAGACAAACAACATATATATAACATGAGCCGTGACAAAAGCAACATTGCGTGGTGACACCAAGTGTCACGGCTCATCCTCCCCCACCCAAAACAGAGTCATCCCTCGGAACTTGACCTCCAAGGGAAAAACAACAGCCTCTCCCCATTCCTGAAGACAATGACGCCATATTAGCTCAATGTGGTCTGACTGCGGGGAACGTCGAGGAATTTCCCAACCAGAGGGAAAGAAACTCACCACCAGAGGTTTGTGCTTGCTGGCCAGCAAAATATAGACGGGGAAAAACTCGAACAGAATGAAAGGACAGAAAGTTGATCAGTCTCTCTTTCCCAGCACACTTCCTGCACAGACCCCCCCCCCCCTAGCTACGGTAAGGCTTGTAAGGTTCCGGCGTGCGAAGACACTCAGGCACCAACGAGGCCATCGCCCTTCAGAATGACTCAACAAATTCACAATTCACAAATCACACCCTTAACAACCTAAAGGGTCTCAAACATCAAGAATACCTACGCTCAAGAGGACCAATTGGAGAAGAAAATTTAAAACCCATGGGAACACAGTGACTCTTGGGAACCACGTTCTGCTACTATCTGAACCACACTCCCCCGTTTTATGCCCCCCAACCTAACAAACAGGAAACGTGCTAAAAACCCAAGAGACAAAGGAGAGGCTCACAGTTAAAAACCTTGGGTAACTCAATTGCATCTCAACATACATTTAAATAAACACTTAGATTCATCACAATAGACAAAAGACACACAATTGAACAAAAACACAAGTGTGCCTCATCAACCAACCAACTCCCACCTTAAACTCAACAAAACTAATTCCGAGTTAACCACTTTCTGCTCACAGGGCTCACAGTTAAAAACCTTGGGTAACTCAAGAATTAAACACCCAAGGTGACAAAACCAGATGTATTTTTATATGTTTGTACATATTAAATTATTTATTTATTTATTCAATTATTTAATTAAATTAGATCTTGTGATAAGGTTGTATTCTTATTTTATAAATTATTTTCAGTTTACTTACTATTCTTACTATTTAGTTTTAATGTTTTAATGTTGAATAACAGTAAACTTAAATGGAAAAGTAACTCTCAGTTTATTCTAGTTCGAGACATTACCGAGAGCTCTAAACATATTATTGAGGCAGTAGAACTGCGCGTCGTGATTTTTGAAAGCAATATCAAATATTTATTGGCAATAAGTTAGAGCGTTTCAATAACTGAAGATGAATATTTATACGGTGAAGAAAGGATATTGCAATGCGCACCAAATAATGGACTTTACATAATATGCATACATACTTGTGCCAGTTACATGTGTGTATCTTTCACCAAGTATTCACTTATGCTAATTCTTAGTAAAAAAGCCTTGTGGGTTTGTGCCGTATAATGAAATTACTAGTTACTTGGCTTATGGATGTAAATTCACTATTTAATTTACCTTACTATTATATTCCTTTGTAAATGATAGATATGCAATCAGGTTTTGTTGAAAGTTAGAATAAGTCTTATTTTATTATTTTTCCTTACTAGCTTTAGTTGGTTAAACTGTCATTAAAAATAATAAAATGATTACAAAATTATAACTATAGATACCGTGTTTTATCCGTATAAGCTTATCTCAGATTTATTTGCTAATATATTAGTATCTTTACTTATTTATTAAATAAATTTTAATTATTCAATTATATTTCACTGTTAAACTGATTCAAAACGATTCCACTGTTAAAGGGGTAAAAAAAATTAGCTTAGACGGACTGATAAAAGAAAACTTTAAAAACTGCTAAGCACATTAATATTTCAACTTTTAACAAAGATAATTTTATTAGATTGTTGTATTGCTTTGGAGGCCATAAATACAAAGTCTCTTAGAACTCTCTTCATAAAAAAGCTACTATATCTTGATTCCCTGTACATTACATTGGATTATACTCGTTAGATTATGTTTTACCGATACGGAAAAATATTCCATAAAAAGGAAGCTGAATTATATGTACTTTAACGACGATCATACCTTGTATTTTTAATTCGTGAACTTTTCTGGGGTCACGTGTTCAAACATATAAAAGGGAAAACTCCAAATAATTTTCTTCAATTATAATCAAATTTATAACATAGGGAGAATGTTACTTGGTCAGCTGTTTTAAATATCATTTATGATAACTACTAAACATCATTTTTCTATTAATTACATATTATTTATCTTATACCTTAATTTTATATGAAAAGATTTATGTATTTAGATAATCTGTCCAACATTTACGACTTTAACAATAAATATAAAAGTAATTTTTTAATATGCTATATCACCACACATAATCCACAAAGTATAATGTTGTTTGTTTGTTTTTTTATTTCCATATCTGTGAAAAACTAAGAGTTAGAATATCTTTCTGTGTGTATGAGTTGGAATTTAGTAATTACGTAGCTGTAACAAAATAAATATTTACATCTCCATGAGGCAATAACTTAGAGTAGGAAGTGCTCCAACAAGATGACAAACGTGACAGAAGCTGGGTGAACACTTGCAGCCATCCAATAAAGTGATTCGTGTTGCTTTAATGCCTTCTAAGATCTCAAAAATACCTAGGAAATGATGTTTAGAGAATTATAGAGAACTGAACAAGAATAATTAAGTCAAACAGTATCATTAGACTTTTAGATTAACACATAGTATATATTAACACTTTAAGTTACACTATGATTTTAGAAGTTAACGTGAGTTTTATGAAAATGCGATGGACAGAATGCAAAACGCCTGACTATGAATATAATGATTGTTTATCTGTTATCGGGTATTTAAAGAATAGTTTTAGCGAATTTCCCCTGTAGGGAAGAAGCTATTACCGTAGTCGGCATGGTAAAAGCTAGGCCCGGGACCATGATAACTTTTCGTTTTGAGGTCCCCAGACTCCAAAATCACCATTCGTTCGAAATTGTATATACATATATATATATATATATATATATATATATATATATATATATATATATATATATATATATATGTGTGTGTGTGTGTGTGTGTGTGTGTGTGTGTGTGTGTGTGTGTGTCCGTGAGCACGATAACTCTCGTAAAAATTATCCGATTTTGATGACATTTGGTATAAACGTGTAAAGCAACATTTATGACTAAGTTCGAAAACCAGCCAGATCGCTCCATCCAAAGGGGTATTTTGTACCCCAAAAATGTTTTTTTAATGTTTTTTCATGTAATATTTTAAAAGTCTAACTTTAGTTTTCACTATTGCATTCCGCTTTAAAACCCAAAATTTGGTGTTTTGATAATTTCTCTGCTTCAATTTGTTACAGGGATATTTAAAGTGCTAAACACAGTACGTTGTCCTATGTTATTCTTATGGAGAATAAGAAACATTTTATATCTCGCTTATTTATGGTAATGAAAATTGGTATACGGCTTCATCTGCTTGTGGTATATTGTTATTTTCA
This sequence comes from Allygus modestus, assembly GCA_963675035.1. Taxonomy (NCBI): domain Eukaryota; kingdom Metazoa; phylum Arthropoda; class Insecta; order Hemiptera; family Cicadellidae; genus Allygus; species Allygus modestus. Next base: position 383,876,156 of record OY776111.1, on the reverse strand, counting down.
CAAAAAAAGCTATTTTTACCGATGTTTACCGTAGCAGCAAACCTGCGTACTCGCAGCCCCCATGTTATTCTTATGGAGAATAATTAAAATGTCTCCCTTATATATGGGACATAAATTAATAACACTTGGTATGTGGCTTGATGAGTTATACTTATATTTGCATAAAAACGAATTTTTTGTTTTCTTTGTTGTAGAAAATCTACATACTCACCCCACAAGTTATTCTTACGGAGAATGAAATGGTATATATCGCTTACTTATGGATGTATATTGAAGAAACTCGGTATGTGGCTTCATCTAGTTGAATTCTATTTATATTTGCATAGTAACCAATTTGTTGTGTTCCTTGTTTCAGCAAACCTACGTACTCATTCCCAATGTTATTCTTGTAGAAAATAATTAAAATTGTATATATCGCTTTTTTGTGAATATATTTTTATGAAAATTGGTAAGCGGCTTTATGTAGTATGACATATTTTATGCACTGTAAATTCAGTGAGTACGCAGGTTTGCTGCGACGGTTTTTTTTATATGAAAATTGTAATTATTACTTCACGAATAATAATCACTATCATCTAACAATTTAAAGCCTTTCCTTAATTTACGGGAAATAATAAAATACTTTTTAGAACTCTTCAGGTACTCATATACTAGATTTACATACTAGATGGTAGACAATATTAGATAGATTAGACTAGGGCACTGGAGCAGTAAAATAAGCCAAAAGGCTGACTTTTACAGGCACGGTCACCCAATTATTGGGGTCTGGGCCGCAGCTTCCACCCTCCCTCCTCCCACCCTAACGTTACCTACTATATGGTAAATAGTACAAATGTTGTACAATGCTATTGATTTAGACCAATTACACTGGTCAATATCAGGTAAAATAACAGAAATAATCATCCTCTCATTGAGCATGATGATTACATGTATATCAGGTCGAAATCGATAGCCTTATGCCATATTTTGTACATATTTACCACCTAGTATACATTGTAACGTCAGTATTAATTTTAAATATCCGGTAAGTAATAACGACACGTATGGCAAATAAAAAAAGAAGAAGCAGAAGTCTAAGAGGTCTAATCAAGAAGTTTGCTATTTAACCTCCGCCTTTAAGGGATAAGTTAAAAATATATTATTTATATCAATTTGCCATCCTTATTCGCAAACGATCTGATTAAAGCATTGGTTTGGTGCAGAGAGCCAATGTAACTTGTTGTAATGATATGTGTTCAGCACTCACTCAGCAGTCTAAACATTCCATATTCATTATGATCTCACTGAGAGTACTATGTCATGGCTCCTCCGTCAATCAGGGTAGGGGAGGGCAGCGACAAACCCTGTAAGACCGATTAATTGTTGCTCCATCTAGAGCCCAACAGGTTCGCATTGTATTTCTCCATTTCCACTTCCGGCTGCCTCTTGATTTGATCTTTGTATGTTCGACCTTATATATTAGTTTTATCCATTTTATCCCTTGGGTTTCACCTCTAAAAGCCCAATGTGAACCGTAAAACGTGTTTTATGTTTCCTTTAATTGTTATAATTTGTTAATAAATATATCCATTAATAAAAATAAAGATTGCAAAATGACCATACAGGGTGTCACCGGGCTCTCTACAAAACTGGTCCTGGAACGTGCATTATACATATTTAGAGAAAATTTGGTATTGAATTTGACGTTTATAAATTTAACAGTTTCAAATTGGTGGCCGTTTCAAGTTTTATAGCTTACCGAACGAGGATAATTTGAGGTTGGTGGTTGAGATTGTTTATTATTGGCTGCTTTAGTCAGTGGTCGAAGTTCTAAGAATCGCCGGGCAGTGAGGGTTGTTTCTGTCACCTAACCGGTTGACTGCGCTCCGAGCACACTACAGTGTGGGGGTTTAGCAAACAGAGGATTTGGATGGCAGGGACTACCTGTCCATTTAATTCTAGTGCTGATTGAAAAGACAGTCTATTGACCGTTACAGCCAAAGCGCTAGTGGTTGTAGGGAGGAAGAAAGGTCAGTCAAGATAACAATTACCGGCGACAAGTGCGGGATCGTCGAGCATTCTAAAAGTCTTGAATATGTTACTCAGGCATTTGAAACGTTTTATGGTGAATTCATACAGTCAAGCTCTTGATAAATCATCTAGACATCTCATCGTATATATTTTCTTAGGTGAAGAATCTCCAAGCACTCAATAAGTGGTATACACAAAAGAAAGTTGCAACTGATCTATATTCTTCTAGGTTCTAGGATTTTCACGTTCTATTAACTTAAACTGTAATGCGACGGTTTTAAACTGATGTGACTTTTTGCGGTACGTATACAAATTCTTTAATTTATATATACTAAAATGATATATCTTGACGACACATCAGTTTAGAGAACTGATTACACAATTTTATGACATATGAAGGTTTTGAGGTAAGGTCTCACTGTGTCCACGGGACTTCTTCGAAATCAATTACAAGAAACAGTGTAAAATATAAGGGAGTGATAGGAAAGTTTATGAGATGGAACCATTAAATTACTCCTGCAGCTTGTCGTCGTCTGGGTGCTTACAACAGTGTTTGCAATATATCACCGAGACAGATGGCCAAATCTATTTGCGCGGGGCTAATAAATAGGCCCAACTCAATGTCAACATCCGTTGTTACTTGCTTACTTAAACTTCCAAACCTTTTTACAACGCTAACAATTTTACAACGATTTTCGCCGGGTTTATGTTTTACATTGTCATATCAAGAAGTTAAATATATTCAGAATCAAAAATTATTTATACAGTTGTTAAATAGAGACACGTTAATTGATTAATTGCTATTTTCACCTCCCCACACATTATGTATGTAGAATATTTGATTTCATAATAGTTCTCTACCAGTTTATTTTAATTTATTCTATTCTAATATACCTGTAAAAATGTATAGAAATTTGAAAAGGTATACAACTCTTTATAAAAATTGTCAGAGGTTATCTGCAGTATGATTTTTTTTTCTTTGATGAGAGGTAAAACCGATGTGGTTTGACTGATATGTGTAATATAAAATGTGCAGATCATACTAATGGGATAACATGTTTAGTAGATGTACTTGTGTTTGTAAATGTAATTTAACTACTTATGAATTCTGTCCTCAGATTATTAATGTTTTCATCTAGCGTTAAATAAATATAACGAATAAAGCATTGAGGTACCTGTTGTTGTATTTGTACTAAAAATTTAACCGAGAACGTTACTCAGCATATTCCCAACATCACTTTAGCTGGAGAGAGTTAATTGTGTGTAAACGTGATAATAAGGCAGAGTTATGTCACACGATAGAATCAACTGTAACTTCTAATTTATAGCCTTGAACAGAGCAAACTTTTTGCCTTTGAGAAAAAAACGACTATTGTATAGATAATCATAAAGATAAATGTAACTAAGTTAATTATTTACATTCATTTTACATTATTATACATTTATATTGTGTATTTTTAACATTTCACACAGTTTATCCTGTAAGACTAACAATATCTGTATTTAAATTAGTACAAAAATTAATAACAGTTTGTTCTAATTGAATGATAACTCAAATTATAGGCCAAAGGTTTTGACTGGACAAGACCTCACCCGATTAATAAGTAATATGTATGATAAAAAATAAATCATGTTGAGTATTTAAATATGCTGCAACGCAATAATAAAAGTAAAATAATTGATGGTTATATAACACGATTAAATTTTAATAGAAACAAATATTTACGCATGGTGTTTTGGTTGTACTAAACAAACTTTGTTGTATTACAAAATCCTGCCTTTACCCCCAACATTAGATATAAGACTGGGGGATGTAGCCCCAACCTTTCGAATGTAAACCCCAATTAAGTGACCGGAGGTCGATATTTTGTTCCAATCAAAAATGGTGGACGTGTCAAAACTAAAACGAAGTCTTGACGGAAAATAAGTCAAATTTAAGAACGAACGTTTATTTTACTAATACAAAGCACGGTCGAATGTACGAAAAATCTTTTAAACAAGTCATTTTCAAAACAAATCCAACCCAATCCCTGTTTTGGAGGCACTACAGAATCCATTGCTCCTCACGTGGTTTTAAGAGGGGAAATGCCCCCTATTACCCCCACGGTTATTAAGGGTCAACATATTTTGAATTTCCTCTGTTGGTCAATGCTAACTTGACAAGCATATCAAGTTTGAACGAAATTTATCAGTAAGTAAGAGAGAAACAGCAATTTGTTGTATTCCCCATAAGAATAACATTGGACAACGTACCGCGTTTACCGATAATTTTTGTATTTGGCCTAAGAATAACATTGGACAACGTACTGCGTTTACCGCTAAATGAAAATTTAAATTTTCTCCTCAAGCAGCAATTGTAGAATAGTAATTCAAGATACTAAATTATTTATTTTTTTGAGCTCTCATTAATGGTGAATAGCAATATTTGTTCATATTTATGTTTTTTTACAACAAATCCAAAAAACTGAATTTGTGATGTTTTAAGTCCTGTAATTTCTGAACCCGAATTTTTACAGAAATACGGGTGGTGTAATTTTGTTGGACAACTAAAGCTCTACAAACGACTAAAGTTTAACTACAATCGTTGGAGCTGTTTTTGAGAAATTCTGATTTTTCATGTTTTTTGGCGGTTTTTTTTGGGAATAATTGCCCTTAAAAATCTAAAATAAAAAAAAATAAAAAACACCTGGAGTTTTCGTGAATTAGTACCTACCTACATACCAAATGTCATCAAAATCGGTCTACTGGTGTCGTCTCTAGCTCTATACACATCCATACAGACAGATAGACAGACAGACAGGTATCACGTAAAATCACTTTTTTGGATTCAGGGAGCACCAAAACGAATATTTCCACTAACAACTCAAATTCGAAAATTTTAACAAAAACAATACTTTCTCCATATACTATGTATAAGGGGAGAAAGTAAAAATCATATTGTGAGTTATTACGAAGGGAGAAACTAATTTGGTGGAGATACCCTGCTGAACAGGATAGGAAAACAATAAGAAAGGAGGCGGGTGAAAAGTAGGGAGAAAAAATCATTTGACACAGCGTAGCTCTACGCGTGACGAGAATCAGTCGGAACATCCGCCTTCCTGGTAGCTTTTCACACAATGATCCATTGTTTCTCTTAAAGTTCAACGATTCTCTTCTCAAAGACAATACCCACCCCAAAACGTACTGGTGTCGATAGAATCTGGCACTTTTTACGGCGAGGTTCCATAACCTCAAATCTAACACCCCGATTAGTTTATTTACTCCCACAGCCTCGAATATCACATTTTCTTGTATTCTCTAAACTTTATTTTTAATTTAAATTAATCGTCTCACAACGTCGGAACAGTACTTATTCACAGCCACGAACAATTTGTTGAGGTGTCTTAAACCTACGAAGAGTTTGTAGTATACATATTCTCACACATATATTATTCAAATTAGGTGCCTCAATTTTCCACCATTATTGTTAACAGTAAATTCAAAATCATGTGGACAATTTATGGCATGACACACAAAATATTTCTTCACAAATAGTCACCGTAATAATTTATGGAGCACCATGAATGCGAATAAGTATGATACATTATTTACCGAAAACAGTGCACATTATAGCGAATTATATTAAAATGTTCCTGTAAACTCTTAAAATTAACTCGCAGTGTCAAACATACGTAAGCGTATATTTATTTATGAACCACCAAAATATTGTAATTGTTATTATTTGGTATTAATCAATTGAATTTAGAATGGCATCCGGCAAAATATTTAACAGTTAAACGGTTAATCTAAACAACTTAAATTTTGACTATGTTGTTGTATATTTGACTTTACGAATTTCAACACTTTTAAATAGTTTTGTTTATTTAGGCGGGATATGTTAATCAGAAGGAAGTAAAACAGGAGTTTAACTTAATTATTATTAACTATTTGGATTTGTAAGGTAAAAATTGAGAAAAACTAATAATTTGAAATTAAAATAAAATAAGCATTCTCCTTACAATTGGATCCCATTATAAAACAACCGACGATTTCTGTCTGATTCCTTACGACATTACACTAATTATGCCTTCATATCCTGCCTGCAACGTATCCTGCCTTTATCATATTTTGTATACTATCCACGCTCTTAATTTAAAATATGGCTTTATGGCTTACCATTTTTGTATGTTGTACCTTGTTTGTTGTGAATGTTTTGGACTCACAAGCCAACGGCATTTTCGTTAATAGAGCACACAAACGCTTTTAGGAGAAGCGGTCTAAGCCCTCAAATGTTTGTGTACACCCCGGGATTTGAACCCGGGACCCCTTGAAACAAAGTCCAAGACACTAACCGCTAGGCTATCGAGATACCCAACAGCAATATGATGGAAAAAACCATAGCACTTTAATTTATAAAGCTATTTAATAAGTATTAAGATTTTAGGAATCCAATTTGTGTTTTCTGAGTAATTACTGAGATCTGTGTTTTCCACATTTACCTTCAATTAGTGGTAGAATATGAATGGGAAAAATGAAATTGACTCTGTGAATTAAATATCTCGATATGTAACCACAAATGCCCTGAGGCTTCCAATTCTTGGGACGATAACTTCATGTTTTATGAGAGAGAGCTATTCATTTTCTTTGAGATTATATTCGTGCCCTTAAAAATTACATTTGTTTATAGATTCACACGCAGAAATGTAAGAACAGTTTGTTTAATTTGAGAATAAATCTGTTCTATATTTCTATTCATCAGGAATAAAAACCCATATACATATAGCGCAATTCATAATTATAACATATGGGAAATGAATAGCTTTTTGTATACTATTTGTATAGTATATAGTACATACATATGTATATGAATACGCTGTTTCTTAAATAACTGATATCTCACCACAAAATACATACGTAATCCAAGAACATTTTTGAAACGTTGCTGAGAGAGTTAAAACACTTTACTAAATAACCCGTTACTAATTTGACGACAATGTCAGTAAACTTCTGACCTAGGCGAAAAAAGTTTAGCCTTGGTATCTCCGTTAAGTATATATATTTACTCTTCACTATAACATCACATCAAAGACAATGACATCACATTTCAGTTGAATTTTTACTATGTTTGTCTTAGTACCTAATTAAAGTGTTTTAAGGATTTGCTGAGCTCTCCAAATAGCGTTTTTGTATTGTCAGCACACCTCGCTACAATAAGGCAGCTACTTATATTTCACATATTTTATACTGATAAGGCATCAATAATGGATTAGATACACAGTACGATAGATTTCATGACAAATAACAATAGTAGTTTAACTGTAACAATGTTCTAGTTAATTACTTAAAAAAGGCCTTGTAACGAATGTTTTTTGTATTTTATAAAATGTAATAGTTTTTTAACTAGCCTTACAAAAACATGCCCCTCAGTATCTGCAAAAGTTTTTGTGGGAATGGTTCTTCCTAAATCGTAAATTATTTCTTTAATTTATTGTCTGTTTTACTGGAAGGTGTTCCCAAGTTAAATTAAGTTTAGTAAATGCGTAAGTAATTGTGTGATTCTTAATCAACTAGTTAATAGGTATCGCGCGATATTTAAGTGCATTATTTGAGATATTTAAGAGTATTATTCTTAAAAACCGTTTCAAAATAAATTCCCACGAAACAGGCAGCTGAATAAAAATTGGGAATCCCACAGAAGAAATAAACATATTCCATTCGGAGGAGCAAGTTCTGGACAATTGACTTTACTATTGAAAATATATGTCTTCCCTCAGACCTGCAAAACAGTTCAATTGTGAATAAATTGATTTGTTCATACCTTTCACACCATTTAACAACTAAAAGACTTTGTGAATTTATTTATTTATTTTTACCGTCTTGCACACAAATAAAGTGTCGGTTATCAATAAATGTTATAATGCCGTGATATGTTATTTATTGAATGTTTATATATAATTCCACACATCGTATTATAGACAAAATAACATAATACTTACTTAAGCATATTTACTTGGTTTCAATGTCCTGTTCTCCGTTTAGACCTTCGTATCCGATCGTAACTGAGGTGGTGATCTAAACAGGAAAACAAATTCACTGATATCTAATTATTGAATGTATACCAATCCCATATTGAAATGTAAATGTATGTAAGTATTATTTTTATTCTAAAATTGTTTTACATACTGTATGGATTAGCCTTAAAGTGAAGGATAATATATAGAGAATGCTTGGTCTATGTTCAGGGGCGGTTCTAGCGGGTGGGCCACCAACAGTTTTTAATTTATCAATCTTGTGTTGTATTACAGTACATTTATTTTGACAATATTTTACAAAGGACAATTCTGTAAGATATCATTGGATCACGACTGGGATTGCTGTTTGTGCGTTGTGAGTGTTGAGCTCTTCCCGCCTCATTCCTTATATTAATTATAATGTATCATTACAAAATTTAAGTGTAGAAAATAATCATCTTTTTTTCCTAAAGTTGAGTGACGATGCACTATTATTATACAGAGATCCCAGAATTACCTTAGGGAACGACGGAATCAGGACCTTGCGCATCTTGTGCATTAGCTCTCCATTTGTAATAAAGCCGCTATTAAAACTGTGCTAATTTAATCTTTCTACTATTATTGCTCTTTTGGCTGATTAAAACTCAAACTATAACTTATTTTGCTTGGTGAATGGATAGAAAATTATGGTCAGATAGGCATCCACAGTTTTATTTCTGGTTTACTACCGTGAGAAAGGTAAAGAGCAACGCAATATGACTGAGTGTCCTCTTAAATCTTGTCACGTCGTCACTTTGCCACGGGTCTTGCTGTTACATTTATTGCTTGGCCAGGAAATGTGAGTCTTTGTGCCTCTTAACGTGGTACCAAGATTAAAATATACTATAGGTGATTCTATCTCTCTTTGCAAATTTATAAAATATTGTTACAAACTCAATAAAGTGTTTTTGTTAGTTTATGGCTGATTAAGCATATTGTACAATATACAAGAACTTCTGAATTGCATAATAAATAAGGTTTAGTTCTTGGTATGTTATAACTTTCCTGACTCTGATTTTGCTTTCTTTTGTTGTTTTTGTACTAATTATAGTCCGAAAATTGCTATAGGAGTTTTCAGTTATTGTAGAATCGTTTGGTGGATGCAGTTTTGTAATACTCTATTAAAATTAAAATACATTCACTGCTAAAAACATAATCAGTAGGGGCGGCAATCCTTGAGAACCGGAAATGGCATAGTGGTTAGAGCGCGTTATTCCGGAAAGAGTAAGAAGAACATTTTCCCGCCAAATTTTTCCCGCCAGATTTCTTAACCTCACTTTCCCGCCACCACGTTCCCGCCAGATTTTTTTCGGTAACGTTGCCAACTTAGCAGTGTTGCCAACCTATGCTCTACATTATTATATATATATATATGCTCCACGGTTAGACTATTATATGTATATATGCTCTATGCTATTATACTATCTATGGCTCCACTATTATATATGCTCTATGCTATTATACTATCTATGGCTCCACTATTATATATGCTGTATGCTATTATATATTATACTATCATATTCTTTACCATTATATATGATCTACGGCTACTGGTTTATACGGTTATTACTATACTCTATGGAACATACACTCTATGCTATTATATGATACATAATTATACATATACTGTATGGCTACACCATTTATTATTTATATAATAATATATCATCTTCTTCCTCCTTGCCTCCCTCATCTTCTTCTTCTTCTTATTCTGTGCTGTACTTATCAAACACCGTTAGTCAGCTAAATTATCCAGTTTCAACCTGTTAGGCGCGCAAGCCGTAGCCTTCTTCCGTCAGCTGTGACAGGAAAACACCAAGGTTAGCCGCTGCTTTCATCTTCTTCTTCTCTTTATTGAGTCTGTTTATCTTAAAATTGCTAATATCTCAAAAACGGTGGGTCCTAGGGTCATATTGACCCCAGAAAACTGTCTACTACGTAGTGTAGGCACTTCAGAGGAGTATCTTCCTATATAAAAAGTCTTAACTAAAATGTTGCAGGTTGTATCTCAAAAAAAGAAGGGGCAAAATTAAAAAATTAAATATCTAAAGAACGGCTAGGCCGATTTCAATGAAACTTGGTATGTAGGTACTTTTTAACCTCCACTACATCTTACAAAAACCTAAACTCTGTATTGTGGGAAAGTATCAAAAAATTTAAGGAGCTATACATTAAAAATCAATATCTTAGCAACGGCTGGGCCTATTTTAATGAAACTTTGTATTTATGTACCTGTTAACATTCTCTACATTTTACTAAAACCTAAACCCTGTACTGCGGGCAAGTATCAAAAAGTTGAAGGGTTATTGTTAAATTCCTTAAATCTCACAGCATAATCGGGGGGAACGCAGTGGCCTAGTGGTTAGCGTCTTGGACTACGGTTGAGGAGGTCCAGGGTTCAATTCCCTTCCTATGCTAGGTACCCTTCATCAAAGGTATTATACAGGCTGACTCGTACCCTGATTTTACCAACAGGGACGTTAATCCCTGCTACATCGACACTAAAGGTGTCGCTGATGGTAACTGACTCAGAGATACTTTGAATTATGCCCCCAAAAATCTCCCAAAGGACATCGCAGGGAACATAGCATGATCTAAGCTAAGTAAGGCAAACTCCCACACGGGGAATTTTTTAAAAACTACAAACTAACCTGTAATAGAACAATGAAAAATACAAGTCAGAAGCAGTCACAATAAATCCGAGAGGATGTGGTGACGATTAGATCGCCCGAGCCTCAGGCAGTCGCTATGGCACCATCACTCTATCAACTGTCTCTTGAACATATATGTAGTGCATTTCCAAACAAACATCAGCTTTTAAGTATTGTAAGTGAGCCCAAACCTACAGTGAAAGACTTGGACGAAAAACACCAGATCAAGTGCACTCGACTGGACCACAGTGCCTATATGACATAATTTGGAGGTGTTTACTGTTTTATTTGTATAACGATAATAAGAGATACCATACCAGACACGTTTTTCCCTGGGATCTGAGAGGGTACCAGAGAACAACTGCGGTTAATCTGGTTTTACACTGCGATGCTTGAGGGGTCATCGCAATATCAATCTTGGAGAGATTGTTGTTGTTAAGGTAAGATATTTATTTATACTATTAGAGTTTTCTACCTCCCCTGGGGAATAATTTACCTTTGACGGTGTAATAACTTGAGAAATTTATCCAAGTCCGCTGAAAACTGTCCCCGGGGACCACGATTTTCTTGGCCCGGAACGTTTTAAATTTTCCGGTGAAATACTTCCAAGTAGAACGTTTTTCTGCGGCCAGTATTCCAGCCTCGATCCATCGAGTCTCCACAGCTACTGACTAGGCTCTCAGGGCATCCCGTAATACAGTACTCCTGTATAACTACACAAGTCAGAAAAACACTAACACACAAACTACGTATGTCAAACCAGAACTACAAGTTATGAGGTTACTGAAAGGCAGAAAAAAAACTCTAATGAAGGTATCAAACACTACTCTAACCAAAACTGTATTAAAGAACAAGAATAGAAAGTAAGATTACTGTTATTTTAGTCAGCACATACAAACACAAAACTACCCAGCCACAAGGAAGTGAGGGTATGTTTACTGTCTTTACTGTAAATTACCAAATCAAACAATTAAATACAAACACAACACTACTCTAGCCAAGTCAGACAGTTATACTGTTTAGAAACCTCAAGATACTATTAACAGTAACTTAAAGGAGAGAAAAGGCTTGTAAACACTACAACTAAGCAGAAAGGGATGAATTAGATGTTAACATTTATTTTTTACTTTAAACTTTGAAACGCTGAAACAAATGGTCCTTAGTGAAAGTGCACAAAAACTAAAAATTAACGTATCTAGAATCAGGAGGACTAAAGACAGAGATATTGTAACTGTAAGCGAAACTAAAGTTTTCAAAATTACTGGACCAAAAAGGAAGCTCGAGGGAGAGTACGACACCCTGCCTTACGGCTACAAAATTCAAATACTTGAGTAAAACAACACCGGAAGTGCAAGGGGGTCGAAACGCCCCCCTAACCCATAACGAGTCATACTTTCCCCTCCCGCGAATCGCTCTGCCTCAGTCACTTTTGCCGCTGCTCCTGCCGAGGTAAGACGTGTCCCTACGTTGCTCTGATCTGTACTATTGCACAATACTTGATATTAAATGTCTCACTTAACCTCTTATATATTTAATAATCAACCCGTTACTGTACTATTTGACAGTGAAAATAATCCTTGGTTCAAAGGAAAGGATGTCGCAAAAGTACTGGGATACTCTAAGTTACATAAAGCTCTTTCAACGCATGTAAGTGAAAAATATAAGAAAACTCAACCGGAAGTAGGTCTACCCCAAAGTGGGGTAGACCTATCCTACAATGATTCTAAGGTTATTTTCATATGCGAGCCCGGCTTGTATGAATTGATATTTTCCTCCAAACTACCAATTGCTAAATAATTCAAGTACTGGGTTTTCGAAGAAGTATTGCCCTCCATAAGAAAGTATGGAATGTATAAAATCCAACAAGTGGTTACAATCACTTACAAAATCGCTGGAAATTAACCACTCACTCACTCAAATTAACTCAGAATTTAAAACTACAAACGATAACCCTATTGGTTATAATACAAATACATTCTATTGGCTGTAATTAGACGTCCTGCTCTCTGATTGATCAAATTTTTAGCGCTCTTTATTCGCAAGCGTTAACTTCACTCTGCCCCTTGCATCTGCAACGGTCAGAGGTCCCTGCGCTACTTAACATAACCTTAAAAATGTCTAACTTAACTTCGTATGTATTTAATAACCAGCCCATGTCTGTACTTTTTGACAGCGGTGACAATCCTTGGTTCAATGGAAAAGAAGTGGCTCAAATCCTGAGCTACTCTAACCCTAAAAAAGCTCTTCTAGCACATATCAGTGAAATATACAAATCAACTCAACCGGAAGTAGTTGGGACCAAGATGGGTCCCAACTCAATTATCATGATTCTAACGTAGTTTTTACTCAGAACCGGGTTTATACGAGTTGATTTTTCCTCTAAACTACCAGAAGCTAAAGCATTTAAATACTGGGTTTTTGAAGAAGTCCTGCCTTCCATTAGAAAGTATGGGGTGTATCAAATCAAACAGGAGAATAATCAATTAAAAAATCAAAACTCTTAACTCATGCGAGAAATTACAAACGTTATGGAAACTAACCAACAACTCACTCACATTAACTCAGAATTTAAAACTGCAAACGATATAATGTGTAAAGAAAACCAGTCACCTAATGAGTTGTTGACACCGGGGTTATTTTATAACGGTACAGCCATAGCCAAAATAACTTTCCTGGTAATAGTTTTATTGGACTTGGAAACGATTTGACAGGCAAATTTTAAAGTTTCAGGCAATGTATATTTTGCTCCCACTATGAAGTATTTTCAGGGGAACTTTTGGCCGGGAAATTTAAGATGCTACTGTCAAGCTAAATTTAACCCCCGGTAAAGTATTCAAGTGGTGTTTTTTAAGTTTATATCTAAAGGAAAGATAAATATAATTTTAAAACTCCCTATTACATGCTCAGAGTATGATTTCTTTCTACAGGGCCAATAGACGTATTGGAATGGCCCTTAGAATTTTCGGAGTAAATAGTAGATAAAATAACGGAGAACCCCCTATCAACTGCCTGTATTGGAGTATCAATAAAGCACGTTGATACTTCAGGAAATATACCATTTTTGCCTTTTGCGAATCTAACACCGTCAGTTTTTGATGCTCACTTTGAACAAATATTTTGTAACTTGTCTGTACTATTGAGTAAACTGTGACATGGCTGCCAAGTTCTATACATTTAATAACAAACCGGTATTGGTTCTGTTTGATAATGAAGGAAAGCCATGGTTTAAGCTAAAGACGTAGCGTCTGTTCTTAAGCATGTTAATTGCTGGAGTGCAGTTCGGAAAAATGTAGGTGACAGTGATAAATTAAGTGTTGGGAGTTTTTCTGACGCTCAAAAACAGGGCGTAGGACCTATTGAGAAAAATACAGTTTTCATAAACGAAGCCGGATTATGTTCTTTGATGTTAAAATCAACTACTCCTGAAGCAAGACTGTTAGTAAGAAGTTTGTTGCCGGAGAAGTTTCACCTTACTTACACAAATATAAAATATGAACTTTCTAGTACACTTTAAATGTTACTTTTATTTAAAATCACAAGTTCCCACTGTATGTATGTGTGTGTGAATGAAGGTCACTGGCACGGGTGACGAAAAACCCCGTAAACCTGAATGAGGGGTCTAATAGATTGAGGCGTCTAGCTAACACCTAGGCTACTCCTTTGAACGGCATGTACGGTGGAACTTCCAAAAAACTAAAAACAACAACAAATAAAAATAAACAGTAACAAAATAAATAAAAAAAATATGAAAAATAAAAAGGAGGTATTAAACCGTCAGTGGCTACCACTGTGAGAGGCGATGGTTGGGACCTCTCACCTCAGAGGTTTAGGGCTCCTGGTGACGCTCTGGGTAGTAAAAAAGAACGCGCCGACGCTCCTACGGCCCAGCTTAAGGCTTACCGTGGTGTGGAAACGTGAGCGTTCAAAATTATTTCACCGGGGTTATAAATATTTGACTGGATAATTTAAAAAATCCCGGGCTAAGTACATCACAGTCCTCGGTGAACAGTTGCCATTTGACCTGGAAATAAATTACGGATAATTTTAATCGGTCCAGTAGTAGCTAAAATAAAGTCCCTGGCTATAGGTTTATCGGACTTGTAAACCATTTGACAGGCAATTTTAAAAGTCTCAGGCAATGCAAATTATGCTCCCACTATGAAGTATTTTCAGGGGATGTAAAAACATTTGGCCGAGATATTTAAGACATTATGGTCAAGTTAAATGTAACCCCCGATAAAGTATTTTCAGTGGACGTGGAGACGTTTGGCCGAGATATTTAAGACATTACGGTCAAGTTATATGTAACCCCCAATGAAGTGACTTCAACGGACTCGGAAACGTTCAACTAAGAAATCACACCCTTAAACTGTAGAACGACCGTCGTTTTACAAAACTTGGACGCATATGACCAAGGAATTACATCGTCAAAGGTAAATGTTGCCCCTGGTTTCATGGGAATCATAAATAAATTACCGAGGAGAAAATACCATATAATTTACCATACTAAAGATCGTATTTCACTGTTGGTCGTCTTCTGATATGTACCCATGGTGTGTAATTTATGGCCAACTCTCCGATATTGGTGTTGGTTACAATCCTTTTACTAGTAAATTCAGTAAAATGATATAGTTCTTTTTTGTTGGTGTTTCGTAACAGCGTTTTTCAGTAACTGATTTAATAAATACAACTACAACAAAAAGACAACTCTAATCTCTGTATTTGTTTAACTTTACAAAATACCCTACTGTCACCTGTCTCTTTTTTTACACATTAGTTTAAATTTTTAAACAGTGGACTCGATGTACCACAAGGTCTAACTCTTTGAATCCTTATCAAGTGGGACCCATTTTGGGTCCCACCTACTTCCGGTGGAGTGGGGGTATAGTTTTCTTGTCTGTCCATTTCTGCTAGTTTTTACAAGCCTCTTCTCTCCTTTCAGTTAATATTACCTCTATATTTCTAAACAGTTCAATACATATAAAGTTGCCCAAAGTAATCCTGCTATCATAAGTATAAAGTTCTAAATATTCCTTTAATTTACATACACTACCCCATGCACAACAACTAAAGCCCAGCTATTGGTCTATTTATCTAATAAACAAGGCAGATACATACCCCATTAGAACAGCTAAAAAGTCAACATATTTTAACAATAATTACCTTAATTGTAATAGCTACAATTCTGTAAATATACTCTCTGAAGGGGGGACTATTGATAAACCCCCCTTGATCTTCAGTACTTTCAACACCTTCACTGGTTTATATTCTCGTTGAATAATCAGTCAAAGTATAATTTATTTTGTGTTGTTTTGTCTGTCAGACAAGCTTTCTTGTATGTTTGTTTTTTTCAACCACATGTATTTGACAGTGACATGGTTTAAAGCCATGGAGATTGCTCAAATCCTAGACTACTCTAACCCACGAAAAGCGATCAGAGATAATGTCAGAGAAAAATATCGTATAACAATGCCTGAAGAAGGTAGGAACGAAACGTTCCTCCCTTTGAATTTTCAATTTCAAACAATTTACATCAATGAACCAGGATTAGAGACCGGTATTTATTCACTTCATTTAACATATAAAACAGAAGTTAAAACTTACAGCTCCCAACACCCGCATGCTAGCCTTTACAGACTCAGGACTTATACCCAGTTAATGACCTAATAAAAAGACAGAACCTGATGAACCCGACAGCCAGCTAAAAAGTCAACATACTTTACTAACAATTACTTTTCTTCATAACAGCTAAAAAATTGCCAGAGAGCTATTTTAGCGAAGGGAGTTGTTTTGGCCCCTTTACCTTCAGTAACTTCTCGCTAAACAGTCAGTCAAAGTATAATTTATTTTGTGTTGGTTTGTAACCAGTTTTCTTGTATGTTTAATATTTTTCAATCACAAGTATTTGACAACTGTAACTGAACTAAAGAGACTGCTCAAATCTTGGGTACACTAACACAAAACACGCAATCCGTACCCATGTAAGAGAAAAACACCGCAAAACAACACTGGAAGTACGAGGGGGTGAAACGCCCCCCTAACCCATAATGAGAAACATACAATCTTTCTTAACGAGCCCGGTCTTTATTCGCTAATTTTAACACAGAGCTAGATTTCTTGTATGTGAGTGTTTGTATAAACTGTTTAACCATGTCAGTGGCATGAATTAAGAGTAGCTGAGGCTATAGCGACACAAAACGCATCCGCTGGGGTGTTTACTGTCGCTGCGTCGACAGTCAAACAGCGTTTACGGAATAGGCTCTGGGGCGCATTGAATCTTAATGAACGGGATCGAAATTGGTATTGCCGTTTACGGCAGATTCTAAGCTTTCTCACAATGTCTGTCTGCAGACGCTTTTTACGTTCGTGCCAATCATACTCCAGCAGACAGCTGAAGTATGAAGGTTTGTTGTGTGTCGTTAAGATAACTTCGGGAACGGTTTTGTTTTGCGATGTTTTTCGTTGTTTTTATTTGTAAAAATGGACAGTATTGACATGACATACGTGGGGCTTTAGATGAAAAATTTAGTGATGATGAATGGTTGGTTGATGTCCCTGGAGAAATAGGCGGCAGTGATATAGAGGTAAATTATCCTTCCGACTGTAACGTTGCTAAGGCCATTTTGCTCACTTGCTATAGCACGCAACAACAGATTATTATCTAAAACTGTTTTATTTGCTGCTTTAACTGATTATTTGTTTATATATTTACTATCCTTATGAAGTTTAAAACAAATTGGCTATTTTGAAAATTGTATATTCTAGATACGTTTTTAATTTGATAGAGCGCAAACTTAAAATGTTTTTATTTATTTTTATTTTTATTTATTTTAACATCACACAATTTTTCTATTATAATTTGTTTGAGATGTTGTATACATAATATTGAAGCCCATGATTTTCTGAACAATAAAAACTATACAATAATGCGGTTTGGAGTATTTTTGAGTCTCTTACATTTATTTGAATGTAACACTGCAAAATCACAAAAAATAGGCAAACATTAAGACCATTATTAAAGACACTTGGAGGTCAAAACTATACATTTACTCTCTAGTAAGCTTTTCACAAACTGTAGGAATAACAGATATCTACAAGTTCGGTTCCAAAGAATGCTTTTTTTTATTTCTGATATTGTACTTTTACGTATAGTGATTCGTTTCAACATTGTTATGTTTCTACTTCCTACTATAGTAGTTTTGTTATAAGTTATTTTTGAAGTGAATTTTGGAATTGTATTTTTTTATGTTTTAGCAAATTTCCCCTATAAGGAAGAAGCTATTACCGTAGTCGGTATGGTAAGACCTAGGCTCAGGAGCATGATAATTTTTTGTTTTGAGATCTCCAGATGCCAAAAACACTATTCCTCAAAACTGAATATATATATATATATATATATATATAATATATATATAAATATATATATATGTGTGTGTGTGTCCATGAGCACGATAACTCTCGTAAAAATAGTACGATTTTGACGAAAGTTGGTATAAACGTGTAAAGCAGCATTTATGACTTTACATTCGAAAACCAGGCAGATCGACCTATCCGAAGGGGTATTTTGGGGAGTTTTGTACCCCAAAATGTTTTTAAAGTTTTTTACATATAATTTTTGAAAAAGTCAAATTGTAGTTTTTCCATTGGAATCAGCTTAAAAAGACGCACAATTTGGTGTTTTGATCATTACTCTACGTCAATTGGTTACAGAAATATTCAAAGTGCTAAACACAGTACGTTGACCAATGTTATTCTTGAGGAGAATAAGAAAAATTGTATATCTCGATTATTTATCAACTTATCCTGATGAAACTTGGTATATTGCTTCATATCGTTGTGGGATAGTGATATTTGATTAAAAAAACATTTTTTGACCCATCGTAGCAGCAAACCTGCGTATTCAGCTCCTATGTTATTCTTTTGGACAATAATTAACGTGTTATCCCCCTTAATTATGAACATGAATTAATAACATTTGGTGTGTGGCTTTACCTTCTTTTGTTATATTGGTATTTATATAAAACCCCATTTTTGCGTTCCCTGCTTCAGCAACCCTGCATACTCAGCCGCCATGTTGTTCTTAAGGAGAATAATTAAAATTTCATAAATCGTTTATTAGTGAATTTCCTTTGGAAAGTGAACTATTAGCATGACTCGCACGGTGAAACTTAAGCCCGGGACCACCATAGAGGTTCCTAACGACCCCCTGAACACGTTTTGGGGGGTCGTTCAAAATTGTATATATATAGACATATATACATATGTGTTTGCACTCTAACGGTCGCATTTTTTCCCGATTAAGTTCACATTTGATAGGGACGTTCCTTTCTGTAATCAGTTGGACAAGTTCGTTGGGCAAAACAATCGGAAAACTCTAAACCCATTTTTTAGGGATTAATCTTTCAAATTTCGAGTTTTTGGGCCCAAAAAGGGTCAGAAAAGCCCCAGGTGTAAAATTAATGCATGTAAAAAGATGGGAATTAGAGAGGGGAAAGTTTTAAGCCCTCTCTCGTCATGCTAGCATAAATATTTACCGAGTTATTAAAGAAAATGTGTATCGGCTAAACACAGTACGTTGTCTTATGGGGGTTTTACACTAGAAAAGCCTGTTATTCCTTTGTTAGAGTACTTTTATTACCTCCAGCAACCTCGCGCCTACTTTCAAGCCTGCCTGGCCCTTCTCCTAACCTTATGATGCGCAAAATTGTATTCCCAGCTTTGCAAGTAAATGAAACCAGGAACAGCCAAAAAATCAATTTTTTCAGGTTTCAATAAAAATTGGACAAATGTATGTTTTAACACTGATTTTGAGTTTTAAAAGTTGTTATGTGGAAATTCACTTCCCTCACGTCAGCGTGCTGCGTGCAAACTCGTTTTGTGTTTAAACTCTTTATACCTTTTTTTCGAATTCTTTTAAGATATTTCGGCAAATAATTAAAAAATCTTATTCCAATATGTGAGTTGTTGTTTAAAATTAAGAATTATGCTTGTTATACGCCAGTTGGTTACATGTCCTTGTTTCATACCGATAAAAATAATTTAACTGGGTTAATTTATGAAAGTTTGATTTAACATGAATTACTAACATAAAAATAAATAAACCATAACTGTCTTAATTTCTGCATTTTGAAATGCTCTTTACAGAGTCCACTGGATTCAATTTTAACATCACACGAAGAGATTTATTCTGATGTATCTGTATTCCGTTTAAATTATTGTTTAAGGTAGAGCCATAAAGGTATACACCAAAAGTTATATGTGATTAAATTAGAGCATAATAGATTATTTTTAACGTTTCAATCTAGGTAACTAACGCTAATAGAGCAGACTGTGATCTCCCTGAGAGACCAGCAAAAATACAATTGTTTAGGATGATATTTTTAGCATACACTAGATCAACACGTATTATGAATTATACTTTACTATATTTGTATAGTTTGCTTATTGAATTTATATACATAGAAACAAGTGACTACTAGGGAAGCCCCCTGACATCACACGCCCTCCCCTCGCCCCATTCCAAAACACACCTCCCACCACTCCCCTCAACCCATCACCCTTCCTACGATATTTGGACAGTGTTACCAACTTAAACTTTTCTGCGTAGTGCTGCCATTTTTTGGGTCACGCTAAATTATACTGGTTGTTATATGTATATATTTACGTCACGCTACTTTCGTTTGCTACTCTAGGCCCCGTCACTCTGACTGTATATCTTTTAAAATACCTTTTTTCTGTTAAAATTTATGAGTAAAAGGTGATTACTATTTATTACAATTTATGTGAGGTAGTACCAGGTGTATCAGAGCAGACTGAAATAAAAACCATGTATTTATAAAATAAAAGTTGAAATTGTTATGTAGTGATTTCTCTTTACGGTGGAAATCATACCTTGTAGATAATGTTATACCCTTATCAGGTTCATCGTTCCTGTTTCAACCTGTTTAGACCTGTCACTACTTGTGCATTAGATATTACCCCTATAGAGCTCTATAACTTATTTGCTATGCCAACCCCTTTTAACTTGTAATACTAATTCATTGTATGCTTTTTGAAACTAGTTTCATCTAAATTGTACCTTGTGTATGTCAATAATAAACTATGCAGACAAGGGAAAATAATAAGTAATTAATTACAAAGCAAAACGTTTATTGATACATTTTGTACTATTACTATTTATATAATTATATTCTTCTTAAACAAATTCTATTCCTCTACCGTTGCCCTAGTACAGTAGAGACATCCTGGTGGCATCTCCGTTTCACAATGTTGCCAAATACGTTTCGCATAAAAAAATCTCTTATTTCACATTATTGTCAGGGTAACATACTTTCAGTGAATGTTTTTAATCTTAGGGTAAAGTTGTTTTTCGGTTATGATGAATCTGAAAATTTTTAATAATTTAAGTCAATTTCTACCTCCAATAATTCTCGTTATCAAATGTTTTACGATCACTCAAATAATAATCTACACAGGCAACTCATGTTCAAATCATGCTCTGCAACATTTGACTTCATGCTTGCCTTGTTTTTTGATTTAAATGCTTGTAAGTGTTCTTTATATCTGCAGTTGAACGTCCTGCCGGTTTGTCCGATGTAATATTTTCGGCATTCTGAACAATTTAATTTATAGATACCTGATCTGTTGTATTCTTTTATAATTTTATTGTTTTATTTAGTAACTTTGTTGTTGATAATTTTCATAGCATTGTTTTTGGTTCTGTAGCTTATTTTTAATATTGAATGTTGAAACGTTTTTCTAATTGATCTGTTGAATTTAGTGCTGTATGGT
Organism: Allygus modestus; assembly: GCA_963675035.1. NCBI lineage: Eukaryota > Metazoa > Arthropoda > Insecta > Hemiptera > Cicadellidae > Allygus > Allygus modestus. Next base: position 383,854,675 of record OY776111.1, on the reverse strand, counting down.
AAACATATATATTCTTCTGTTATCTTTTCTGTGTGAGTTTTGTTTTGATTCATCTCTTTTGTTTCTTTTTTGTCATATTTTCGATTATTTTTGGTTTGTATCCATTTTTAAATGCTAAGTTTAAATAACATTTTTTTCTTTTACAAAACTTGAATTTTTTATGGGGATGTTAGTTAACCGATTGATCAGAGAATGGAATGTTGACATTTTTTGTTCCTATGGATGGTTTGAATCTATTAGAATTATACGGTAGATGGTTTCCTGAAAATTTCAAAATATGTTTCCCATCTTTATTTGATATTGAAACATCTAAAACCTTGTTTTTTGATTTTTGGACCTCTTGGGAAAACTTTATCGAAACTGACAAAGAATTTACATATTCTAAAAGGTTTGTTGCTTCCTCTTCCGATCCTTCAAAGTGACAAATTATGTCGTCAACATACCTATACCAATATATGCTTTTATTTCGGAAAGAATTTATGTCATTTAAAATTTGGATCAAGTAAGAAAATAAGTATTTTTATGGAAAACTTAATAAAAAAAAACTAAATAAATAGGTTTATGATAAAATCTGTGCACAATACCACAATGAGAGTATTGAAGAAATACTAGAATACATATAAAATTGGATAAAACCTATTATAGATCAAAAGAAAAAAAACTCACACCAGGGAAATCAAACATTTGGTTGAAACCCATAAGAAACAACTAATGAAGTCATACAATATAACAGATATGAAGTTTAATCCTGGAGTTAACAACCTAACTGATATTGAGTTTACTAAAAATGAAAAACTCTACTTGGTGAGTACATAAAATATAACTTTAATCGATATGATAAGCTAAACGTTATTGAAATTTATCTATTTGGTGTAGAAGTAGCTATAAGACAAAAAGAAAAAGAGATTCAAGATCAGATTAGATTCAATTTTATTCACGAGTTGGAGAAATATGATGTAACAACAACAAATAAAAATGAAAGAACATTGAAAACCAAATAAGATTTCAAAGTAATTCGTTCTATAACAACGAAGTTAGAAGAGAACCAAGCAATAGTTACTAAATCTGACAAGAGTAACACGGCTGTCCTTATAAATAAAACAGATTATGATGAGAAGGTAAAAGACTTCTTAAATTTTTATTAATTTGAAACACTGAATTCTGACCCAACTGCTGAGTTTGCTAAAAGTACTAAATTACCTATCATTAAATGTAAGAGTATTCCTAAAATTATAAAGAACCAACTTAAGATAATTAAACCACAATCACCAACATTACGTGGACAACCCAAAATCCACAAGGAATACATCCCCATAAGACCTGTGGTAAACTACTTCAATGCACCTACAAATAAACTGTGTGGCTATTTACAACGAAAGATAAAGATAAATATCAGTAATGATAACAGGAATAATGCCATTAAGATATTAGATTTTATAAACAAGGTAAGAGATATAAATATCCCCCAAAATTCCTTACTTCTGTCATTTTATGTTAAAAACATGTATTCCAACATCCCGGTTGTATCATCTTTAAACATTCTTCAAGAATAATTGAATAAAAATAATACCTTACCTAAGAAAGAAATAGAAGATGTAATAAAATTTACAACAATTTCTTTGCATCAAAACTACTTCAGTTATGAGTATATTCTTTTACATAAAAAAGACGGATTATAATTACAATAGATTCAAACCATCCATGGGAACAAAAAATGTCACCATTCCATTCTCTTAATTAACATCCACATGAAATATTCAAGTTTTGTAAAAGACAAAAATGTTATTTAAACTTAGCATTCAAAAATGGATACAACCCAAAAATAATCGAAAATAAGGTCAAAAAGAAAGAAAAGAAAAGAAATTAAAACAAAACTCAAACAGAAAAGATAAAAGAAGAATTTATATGATTACCATGCAGCACTAATTTCAACAGAGCAATGAAAACGCTTCAACATTAAAAATTAAAAATAACGGAACCAAAATCAATGCTATGAAAATTATCAACAACAAAGTTACTAAAGGAAACAATAACAGTAAAAAATAATACAACAGATCAGGTATCTATAAGTTCAATTGTTCAGAATGCCAAAAATATTACGTCGGACAAACCGGCAGGACGTTCAACTCCAGATATAAAGAACATTACAAGCATTTAAATAAAAAATCAAGACAAGCATGAAGTCAAATGTTGCAGAGCACATGGTAAAATACAATCAAAAATTTAAAAGCATAGAAAATGATTTGCAAATAATAGAATATGGGTGAAAAGGAGACAAACTTGACGTTAAAGAAGAATTCTACACTTACTCCAGCTACAGAAAAATCCACAAAATATTATTAACACCATACAAATTCATATGCAAAACCCAACATATGAATAAATATTGAAACTAAAATCTATAAAGCCACAATAGTTAAGAAGCATGTCAAAAGGACTGTGGAAAAAAGTTATAAGATTATATTATCAGCAATTTATTGTTTACATATAGATTTCTTTGAAATAATTTTGAGGTTAAGTTTTGTTTACGACCATGACTATGGTCTTAAGGTCCGAAACATGTCGGTCTTGTAATAAAATAATTTAATCCAGGGTACTGTGTTTAAAATGTTAAAGGTAATAATTATATTAGTAGCTCTTTTTACTGAAAATTACACACACACATACACACACACACACACACACACACACACACACACACACACACACACACACACACACTCACACACACACCACACACACACACACACACACACACACACACACACACACACACACACATATATGTATTTTAAGCTTTTTCTCACTATAAAGGCCATTTGAGATTTGATTTTAAGTAATATATTTAAATTTGGAGGTGGAATTTGATATTTCCATGTGAGATACGATTCGCAACAACACAGATCGTATTCTTCTTGGGGTGATTTTAAACTTGTTGATAACTGAGTAAACTTAAAACCGGATTTACTTGAACAAGAATTTTGAGTTCTGTGACAAAATATCTGATGCATTACATTACAGTTAATAAATTTCCACTTGTAAACTTTAACTAACATAAGTTTATTATAGCCTTTTATTTTTAAGGTTTAGTATTCTGCTTTCAATATTTGTATTTGTAAACCAGGCCGATTTCGGGAATTCAAATAATAATAATAATAATGCCGGTTGGGAAACAAAATTACTATTTATTAAAATTTACAACTTTACAACAACTGATTTAAAAACCAACTTAAACGTCGTTAACAATAGGTATATCCTCGGTTAAAAATACAATAATTAAGGTTACATTGAATTTAGACAGAAAACACCAATTAATAATTTAGCAGGGAGAGGCGGCGCGACGCGTGTTAATTACATCGTCACATCTTAGGGACTGGGGCGCGGCTCTTGTCCCCTTCGCCGATGCTGAACCAAGCCAGCCAATCAGAAACAGTTTCGCACGTGACGTCACGGGAACACTTCATTGACAAGTGCTGCAGCCAAACGATCACTCACGCCGTTACTCAAACTAAGAGGCATGGGAATCGTGCACTGAGGGCCAGTGCTTATCGTCAAGTTACTGACACCACACATCCTTGCTGATATCAACGTCCGGCCGGCCCCGCGGGAGCGTCTAAGTTGAGATTAGCTTGGAGCAAACATCCTAGCGTCTGTTGGTTTATTTTATATTTCATACCAGCCAACTCTTTAAAATGAAATAATAAATGAAATAATTGAAATAATGTTAAGAGCACCGTTCCTCCTTCCAATTATAGATTTTAGTGACGGTAGAAATTTATTTATTAGGAACAGTAAATTGTATTATTTAATTACAGTGTCGTATTAATGGCTTTTAACAGTCTAGGGATTTTGGGCCGTCACACCCCCCTCACCCTTAGACCATGCTGTCCCCAGCATGAGGTAACAGCAGATTGCCAAGTCCAACTGCTCTCAATGTTTGGAGAGTACACATCCGTCTTCCGTTGGCTGGTCGGTGATCAGGAAATTTCTAACTCCGGACAGCTAACCTCAACTCTCTCCGCAAATAAAAAAGATATTTAACTTCAATTTTTCTTTTCTTTTTACAAAAAAACTCAAATTGTCACCGGTCCGCATTAGCCTCTCCCTTTACAAAGTACATCTCAAAAATATCACAATCAAAACATCTCAAAAGTCAAAGTTAAACAACCAAAACAACACCAAAAAAAAAACTAAAAGATCTCATTTTACAAGGACAAAAGTTACATAAACTTAAACACAAAAACATAACACACATTCCCATCTAAACAGACAATTACAAAAATGTTAGAAGATTCGTCACTGAATTTAATTATGTGTATTTAGAACCAATTGGTTAATTTTTCTAAGTATCTGAACAGGGTATGAATTATTATATTTTAAAGTTCGAAAGGGGGTAATTGAGTTCAGTACTTTTATGGGAATTTAGAACGCTACTTGCCCGCTATGGTGAAGCCGCATGGGTGTTCACTTGGGGCCGGTTTTCACTCTGTCACCCCTTCGGTAGTAACGGATCTTCTGACGTAAGGTCAAATATTAGCAAAAGAAAATTTAACATTATCCTAACACATTCTTTTCCCAAGCTACAGTACCTACTCTAATCAACTCGTCAACACATGTCAAAATAGCAAATTAACATATTGACACCGAGAATCAACAAAAAACACTTTTCGCCAATACAGTGATTATCCATAGATTCCGGTGAAACTTCACCCACTATCGGCTGAAGCCTCAAATCACTTAAAAATTACCAATAATAAATCAAATATACAATTAAATAATCAATATTATAGAAAGAATTATTAACTAATCTTTAACACAACCTCACGTTCAGTAGGCCTGGTAGCGACACAACACTGTCTTGCTAACGGGGTCCGGAAAATCCCTCAGCAAGGCATTTTCTGCAGTACTCTTGACTGACTATACACTACTATACGTAAATTTTTTTTCTTTAAATTTTGAAAAATCATTCAGGCTGGCTCCCGGGTGCCTACAGTCCAGTCGGGGAGTTGAAGGGAAGGGGGTATTAGGGGGGTGGGGAGTGCCAGCATTACCTTCCTGTGGACACCAAGTTGGGCCAGTGAATCCTTTACCCTTCTTGGGATATACTACTACCATTAGTTGGATCGCTTCGAATAATAAATAAAAAAAGTTGCCATTACCAGCCCACAAATATTACACCATTACTAGAAACACACAACAAAACATACCGGTACACAAAAATCATTAATGCTAACATAATAACAAACAACACTAATAACAAAACTCGGAGGGGGATCCCCAGTCCTTTCGCCATCGCGTCCTCGCGGAGACAAGTCCAGAAGTACTCACTCCTTCACAGCGTAGTATGCGACTTCTTGATCGCGGTCGAAAGTCTATGCTTCTTAAATACTTTTCACTTACTTAAAGTGTCCCGGGTCCGTAATTCACTCCTCGTCGCATCTTACCGCACGGTCAGCCTAACGTTAGCTGCGCTCGTGGAACTGTCATGCTCTGCTTCCTGGGCTCGTTCTGCTACCAATTCGACAGTAGGGTACCATCTCTCCACGGTTCTGAAGTGGCGACTCTGTCTGCGCAGCCTGAGGGCGCTGTACACGGCCTCCCAGGGTGACACGGAGCAGGTCGGCAACTCGAACTCTCCATCTCAAACCTACAAAGACAACTGTGATTATCACAATAACCGAACGGCCGCCCCATATGTCCTACTCAACCATGTGGGCGCCAGCATAATGGACCCTAAGGTGCTGGAAAGTACTCTCCAAAGAATACCCCTTTACGCTTAGGTGCCAAGCTGATCATCTAGTCCCTGCAGGACCTTCAAGGTGGCATTCACATCAATATTCATCAACTTGGTCTCTTCGTCAGAGAGCATCGACCTCAAATCAAGAACAAAACTTTACTCATCTGACCGACATGAGTGTTGCTGCCGTGTATACGGGCAGGCACCTTAAACTCATCACTAATAACGTCGCATGTTATTACACCTCGGAGATCACTCCAACTGCACTCAACTGCATGGTGGTCAGGTTGATCTTTTCGCCATTCTAATAACAGTTCAGAGTTACCTTACAGAGCTCTGAAGCACTATGCACCCATCAACCTCGGAAAAAAAATATTTTTCCACAAACGCTGGAATACAAGGAGCTGCCGATAAATCGGGCAGGCACCCGATCCGCCAGTGATCGAATCACACCGATCACTTCAGTCTCTTCAACAGAGAGCATATGACTTAGAAAAGTCAGAAATCACAACTTCACATTCCGGTCCGACATGAGTATACTGCTGCCATTTACACAGGCAGGCAATATTGGACTCATCAGTTGCTACTACAAACACATCTATTTTTTTTCCTTGAGGAAGGCCCATTCAACGTCATAATTTCAATGGGGCATTTCCCCCGAAACAAAACTCAAATAGACTACAAAACAGGCCCAGAAGACCATCGGCTGGTTTACTCGTACCAACCCTTTAGTAAACACACAACCATCAACCTCCGCTTTGTCAGCTGTACAGGCTGGGCTTTCTACCGAACAGCTTGCCATAGCACAAGCAAAACACAATTTACTCCCCATTCCCGTTTGCTTTGATTAATTTTTCGTTCTCTTCACGGTCTGGCCAAGAATAGCATGAGTTAACAAGCATATTCCCGGAGCAGAGCACACATTTTGGAATTCTATTTAAAAAACAAAAAAACCATAATGTGATTCCTAAACACTAGTGCATCAGTATACTTAGGTGATAACACTTGTCCACATCAGCATAATCCATTCAGTAATGGTTACGAATGCACTCCCTTGGCAACTCCACAGCGAGGAAGACCCTCCGGTGTCCCAATCCACAGGGACAGCACAAGAATGGCCTAGAATTATAACTTTCCTGTACAACAAACAAAACAGGTTATCCAGTGAACACGTGTTATCACAATTTAGAGCACAAACCATTAAAAACAACAAACTTCCTACGAAGAATCACTTATCACTAACTTCACCAGCCTTATATTTTAAATATAAGGGAAGCTAACTGGACTCCTTTTGTAAATTTTGAATTAAGTGTAAATGGACTAAATCATAAATCAACGTATTTAATCCTAATCTCTGGTTCATTATCTAATTCATCACACCGCAAATGGGAGCTCTGGCTTCACAATGCTCAGTCCCAGATGAGGGGGTAAAGTATTAGACACTTTAAATATTACATCGGCAAATAATTTCTGTCCATGTTCGGAGTACTGATAATAAAACAGATGCAGCCATACAATTTAAGGGACAGACTGCATGCAAAAAAAAACAAAATTAAATTTCTCAAACTGTAAAAAGAAATGCGATCATTGTTTACGAAGCACCGATCTGCAACAGTATTTAAAGCTATCTGCAGATCCTAAAACTGAACACAAATACGCATCACAATTTACTGGCTTCAACTCAAAGCTTTATTAGTTCCAATTTGAATTAATAATTTTTTTAAACCTACTCCTTTAATGGATGATAACTAAATTCAATCACACACAAAGAGATGAACTAAATATCTTCACGTTGCTGATTAACTTACATAAAAAAATACAAAGTCCAGTACCACAAACAAACAGTACCACTGCTCTACTGACTGTCATGTTCAGTTGGCCCAAAACCAGGAACCAGAACTTAACAATGAGCACAGTATAGCTCAGTTCTCAAAAATCAATGCAGCAACCAACTGCGATTTGATTTTCTCCTCTATGCTATTTTGTCTCACATAATTTTGAAGGAGAGCAAAACAGCCTTTTTTTAAAACTGCAAACAAAAGGTTAAATAATTGATTTATTGCCCATTCGCAACCGTTACCGAAGGTTACTGCCCATTAATTCTCTCAACATTAAAATTACTGGATCCACCGGTGTAGAACCAGCACTATCAATAACCCCCTACTGATGAGAGCTTCCGAAATAATTAAAATTCGCCCAGTCCCATTTATAATTTCCAATACTTAATTGAAGCAATCATCAGAGGCTCACACGCCTAAGTCCATACGTTGTTCATTTTCAAAGAAATTAAACAAAAATTCAAAGTCCCAACTTAAAGTTCAATAAAGTAAACTTAAACCCCAGAACGCGATTACTCTAAGTCCCAACACAGTAAATTATTCAATTAAAATTACCAAATTAATTTCAAACAAATATCACAAGTCGTTTGTAGTATTCAGTGAAATTTTGAAAAATCCGGCTAAGTCCTTAGCTCAAAATACACAATAAATTTCGAAAATTACTGTCGAACGCCCATTTCCCCACTACTATGATGGTCCACGTCGATTATTTCTAAGTCCCGATTTATTTCAATGAAATGTCACAGAACTCCTATTTCCCCACTACTAACGCTTTGTTTCGTCAAAAATTTTCAAAGTTCTGATTTACTTAATTTCTTCGGTAAATAAAAATGCACTGGTATCCTTTGACCTGACAATGGAGATAGGCCAGAAAATTGACACAGTTTATAAGTGTCAGATCATTAATTTTTATTAATTTGTAACAATAAAATTTTTCAATTATTTGATTTTAAATTATTGGCCTATTTCCAATGACGCCCAGATTTTTTTCCAATGCATTTATAGATTTACCACTTAAATATATAACCCAGAGTTAATCACACATGCAAATAAACTTAGGTTAATTTAGAAAGCATTTATTCTAAGGTTAATATAATTAATAAATCCTACAAACACCCGTTCTTGAACAAACAATGTCAAATCACTAAATAAAAATATAACTTGCTTCAGGGATGACTATCTCATCTATAAACAACAACAAGTGTGGGACTCTGTTTAGATTAATCTATACAGACATCTATTTACAAACACAGGCAAACACCACTGCCTTGTGCATCACGGCGTCACTGCCTCGTTACGATAATCGTCGCCCAAGTCGCACTTCGGACAATTCGGATTAAATTACAATATAATATTTCTTCAATTTAATTCCCAAATAATTTATAATTTCATTTTAATGTCGTCCTCTCCCTTTTCCACGATAAGTTGCAACCAAGTTCACGCATTTGCACTTCAATCAAACCGAATTGGCAAATCAAAGATGGCGGATTAATCCGAACGCAACAGAGACGATTTGTCAAGATTGCAAATGGCGGCTCCAAGCTTCCTTCCACAATTAATATTCCAAGTCACTTTACTTTTAAAATAAACCTCTTTAGTCACAGGTAATACTTAAAATCGACTCTACCTTTATTATTTATCAATATCTATTATCACTAGGCTCAACAACAACTCTGATAGCCCAATAATTTCGATTTAATATGTCTTCTCAAACAATGAAATTCTCATACATTCTCATCACGCGTCACATACAATGAATGCAGAGTGACGAAGGAGGGGGAACCGACGCTATCTGTTCCTCTCACAAAGAGGCTAATGGCGACTTGAGGATTTATTCAAATTAATCTAATTACTTTAAAATTCTCTAATAATTCGAAAAATGCATATTTCTTTACGGGAGTTGCGCTAAAATGAGTTTAATTTATTGCTTTACAAGATTAAGCGGTTACCTACTGTTAAAACGACATATATAAAATTAAACAAGATTGCACCAATTAATTAAAATAAATTTACTACTTACCAAAATCCATCTTCTGTGGGAACTTCAAGTGGTGTTTTCTTGCAACACTACCCACAAACCTGACACCAATTGTAACACGCAGGCCGATTTCGGGATTAAATATAATAATAATAATAATGCCGGTTGGGAAACAAAATTACTATTTATTAAAATTTACAACTTTACAACAACTGATTTAAAAACCAACTTAAACGTCGTTAACAATAGGTATATCCTCGGTTAAAAATACAATAATTAAGGTTACATTGAATTTAGACAGAAAACACCAATTAATAATTTAGCAGGGAGAGGCGGCGCGACGCGTGTTAATTACATCGTCACATCTTAGGGACTGGGGCGCGGCTCTTGTCCCCTTCGCCGATGCTGAACCAAGCCAGCCAATCAGAAACAGTTTCGCACGTGACGTCACGGGAACACTTCATTGACAAGTGCTGCAGCCAAACGATCACTCACGCCGTTACTCAAACTAAGAGGCATGGGAATCGTGCACTGAGGGCCAGTGCTTATCGTCAAGTTACTGACACCACACATCCTTGCTGATATCAACGTCCGGCCGGCCCCGCGGGAGCGTCTAAGTTGAGATTAGCTTGGAGCAAACATCCTAGCGTCTGTTGGTTTATTTTATATTTCATACCAGCCAACTCTTTAAAATGAAATAATAAATGAAATAATTGAAATAATGTTAAGAGCACCGTTCCTCCTTCCAATTATAGATTTTAGTGACGGTAGAAATTTATTTATTAGGAACAGTAAATTGTATTATTTAATTACAGTGTCGTATTAATGGCTTTTAACAGTCTAGGGATTTTGGGCCGTCACATATTTACATGTTGAACTTGTCATTTAATTCTCAGTTATGGTTTCATGAGTTGCCTGTGTAGATTCGTATTTGAGTGATCATAAAAACATTTGATAACAAGAATTACTAGGGGTAGAAATTAACTTAAATTTTTAAAATTTGTCTGATTAATCATAACCGAAAAACAACTGTACCCTAGAGATTGAAAACTTTCACTGAAAGTATGATACCATGACAATTCTGTGAAATAAGTGATTTTTATGCAAAACGTAGGTTGGCAACATTGTGAAACGGAGATGCCACCAGGATGTCTCTACTGTACCGGGGCAACGGTAGAGGAATAGAATTTGTTTAAGAAGAATATAATTATATAAATAGTTACAGTACAAAATGTATCAATAAACGTTTTGCTTTGTAATTAATTACTTATTACTTTCCCTTGTCTGCATAGTTTAATATAGAATTACACAAGGTACAATTTGGATGAAATTAGTTTCAAAAACCATACAATGAATTAGTATTACAAGTTAAAAGGGGTTGGCATAGCAAATAAGTTATAGAGCTCTATAGGGGTAATATCTAATGCACAAGTAGTGACAGGTCTAAACAGGTTGAAACAGGAGCGATGAACCTAATAAGGGTATAACATTATTTACAAGGTATGATTTCCACCGTAAAGAGAAATCACTACGTAACAATTTCAACTTTTATTTTATAAATACATAGTTTTTATTTCAGTCTGCTCTGATACACCTGGTACTAATTCATATTTTACTCTTATATTTTAACAGAAAAAAGCTATTAAAAGTTATATAAACATTGTGAGGGGGCCGAACGTAGCTAACGAAAGTAGCGTGACGTAAATATATACATATAACAAACAGTATAATTTAGTGTGACGTAATCATCCACACAAAAAATAAAAATAAAAAATATTTTGGCAGCACTACGCAGAAAAGTTCAAGTTGGTAACACTGTTCAAATATAGCTTAGAAGGTCGTAGGAAGGGGAATGAGGTGAGGAGAGTTGGGGGGGTGTGTTTTGGAATGGGGCGAGGGGAGGGCGTGTGACGTCAGGGGTCAAAGGTCGAAAGGCAGTCAGGGGGCTTCCCAAGTAAACAAGTAATAAAACCTTGGAGTTTTATTTTAATTCGAAGACAAATTAAATGACATTTCAACAAATCAAAATTGTACAGTTAAAATAAAATAGCAGTGAGAATATTAGTGAATATAAAATAATTGTATATACTAAGATATAAAGTGGAGTTGAGAACTCACGATCGAAAATGTTATGATTAGTTCAGGATTAATCAAATAGTTTCATTTCACGGTGAAATAGCCAGCTGGAACAGTATATTAACAGTGTGCAAACACATATCCATCCAAAGAGTGTCTCACGTACCATAGTGTATTAAAAGTCTAGTTAAAATTGAAGACCTTTTGACATAATCGGGATACTGCGACCAACGATGTTGATTTGAAATGGAACCAGACACCTTATCAAAACTGTCTGCTCCATATAAAGCTCAAGGAACAAGTGAAGCACCCACTTGTATCCGGACAGTCCACAACAGTTCGGCTGAACTAAAAGTAAGAAGATGAGCTGTGGTCCAGAACCATTCCCATAAGCTTATCTTATCTTCACTGGACATATTGATTTCTTTTAACTAGAAAATCAAAAGTATTTCATAAAAATATAGTGTATCAATTAAAACGGATTATAATTGATCAGCGTAGTGGTAAACTTCCTTTGAAAACATATTGGTCAAAAAGTTCATAGGTGAACAATTTGAAAAAAAGATAAAGATTCTGCAGTTCTTGAAATTAAATAAACTTACTAAACTTAATGTTGGTTTATTTCATATGGAAATTGGAAGCTGCTATCGGAATACTCAAACTCGTGTGATGATATTACCCAGAACCGTGTTATTGATTATTGACATTAATAGACAAATATTGTTTTTAAAAGAGATGAAACCACAATTACATTGCCAAGCAGCCATACAACTTAGGAAAGTAATAAATGTTCTTTGAATTTTTCGTTTTCGTTAAAAGAACGTCCTCTACCATTATCTATTATCTATTACTTTATAACGGTAATAGCATAAGAAATATAATACCAAATTATAAAAATAAGAACATTTGGATTAAAGGTATATGGAAATTCCTTTACAAAAATTGTTATTTGCCATCAAAATTACTACCCACTGTTTAAAAAAAAACTGTGAAGGGATTAAAGGACAAAACATTCTAACGAAAACAATCCCCAGTGGAGGTGGTGATGCGACATTAAAGATGCATTACCTCAGCTCAGCATTATCAATATATTTCTTTTCCTCGCCAAGACCACATTTGCTCAGAGTATAATGTGCTAAATATTGAAAAATACCCTTATTACTAGATAATGTTTTATAAGGTGTTTGAGATGGATTTACAAACTTTCATAATTTACTTGGAAAATTATCCGGTAAAACTTAGAAAGAGCAAAATAAGCTTTTAAAGTCATAATAAAAAGTTTAAATGCAATTATTTCTGTTAAGTAATATGATTTTAATTTAAAAACCTAAGTTTATTTTAAATAATAAAATAACTTACGTATCACTGAATATAAGATTTGTTTCATTAAATAGGTTTTACATTAAAAATAAAATGACATCAGATGAAATATTAAAATTTGATCTAGAGTTTTACTATAACCGGAATTTGCAGTACTCATCAAAACAATAAATACATTTATTATTAGAGGAGGATATTTTACTCTACTTATCAAAGTAAGGTATTTTATGTTTATACTTGCAATACGAGATATTTTTGGTCGAAAGATAAGTTTAGTCGGACAAGCATTTTGCAGCGTTAATAGTTAATATATTTAAGAAACAAAATTTAAAAGATAAAAAAATACCAATAATGGAATAATGTAACTATTTAATTAAGAAATAAGTGCTAACCAGAGCCATCGTCAAGTGAGACACAATCGAGGGCTGATTGATGATCCAAGTCAAGTGCAGTACACAATCGAGAGCCGTGCGATTCCGGCGAGCTACGATTAAATCTCTACCGAGGGTTAGGCTAACGTTTCATAGTAAACTTCAAACAAAAGTACATATAATATAAAGTACAAACAATATAAAACATTGGACTAAATATTTTAAACATGTATCATATGTAATAACTCGCATACCAGGCGATTGTGCAAATAACCAGTGACGGATTTAGGGAGGGGGGGCTGTAGCCCAGGGCGGAAAATTTAGAGACAAATTAATAAGTTGTTTACAAAAGAAAGGTTGAAACGGAGAACATTTTGACGAAAGCGGATGACAATGATAGTGTGTCACCCTTTTAAAGGTAAAGGTAGTAATCAGATTCTAATGTATTACGCTTGCAGTCCCTCACCCTGCAGTTCCTCAAATAGACATAATGTATTTGTCATTCATCCTTACTAGTGAAAAGACGATTACACTACAGAGAAAGGGCAGCAAGCCACGAACTACAGTTAATACAGCTTCTCCCCTCCGCTCATCAGGCATTGCGCTACTAAGACTTTGCCCAAATCGCGGACTTCCAAGTTTACCCGTACATTCGCATAGCATTAAAATTATTTTTTACACAATATCAATAATAACTAAGGCACACGGGTGAGAAATGTTGCAACAATAGAATTTGAGATGACAATAACAAAATTTAGACTACAAAGATATTGTCGATTCATTTTCAAACTCAAGGTAACAAAATATGTTATTTCAGCCAACGTATATTTACCATCAAAGGCTACCACACATAGTCGTTCATTCTGGAGCATATTTAAAAAATAAAAACATCTGACCGAAGTACAAATAAAGACTAACATCATTTATGAAGAGATGATTTGATTTGTTGTTGCCATGGGAGCAAAGTTGACAGAGGATCAAAATGGTGGTCAGCATGTAGGCTGCAGTTTTTTACTCCAGGCGAGACCACTATATAATATATATATTATATATAGTGGTCTCGCCTGGAGTAAAAAACTGCAGCCTACATGCTGACCACCATTTTGATCCTGTGTAAACTGTGTCCCACACAAATATATATATATATATATATATATATATATATATATATCATATTTGGTATTTTGTCCTGTTGTGGTGTAAAGTTAGAGGTACGGTGTCATTCGCCGTACAAGGCGGCTTGTTTTCAACACTATTTCCAAAGTGTTTTTTTTCCAAACACTATTGCAATGGTGTTTTCATTTAACTCAAAACATAACTTTGCTTCGAGATGAACAATAAAATTACATCTAAAATATGTCTCAAGATTACGAAGTTCAGATTAACATCATGATTCGCCTAAAGTGCCACAAGATATTAATTTAAAGACTTCGAATATCACAGTTTTTAATTTAATGAAATGGGAGATTTTGATGTTGTTGTTGATGTTGATGTTGATGTTGTTGATATATATATATATATATATTTGTGTGGGACAACATCAAAATCTCCCATTTCATTAAATTAAAAACTGTGATATTCGAAGTCTTTAAATTAATATCTTGTGGCACTTTAGGCGAATCATGATGTTAATCTGAACTTCGTAATCTTGAGACATATTTTAGATGTAATTTTATTGTTCATCTCGAAGCAAAGTTATGTTTTGAGTTAAATGAAAACACCATTGCAATAGTGTTTGGAAAAAAACACTTTGGAAATAGTGTTGAAAACAAGCCGCCTTGTACGGCGAATGACACCGTACCTCTAACTTGACACCACAACAGGACAAAATACCAAATATGATTGATCGTCTAAAACATATAACAAATTATTTTCATAAAAGTATAAATTACAATATGACTGATAAACTGTATTGAAAAACACTAATTTAGGATTAAAATAGTCAGAATTTTCTGGCTAACGGTCCGAATTACGAATTTTAAGGATACAGTGTTATTATATCTTATTTATAGATTATTTATTAGTATTTTCTGTAGTCAATGCGTTTGTGTACAAATTAATGTTTGATGATTTATAAGAACGGATTTTTAGGCCTTTGCTGAAGAATTTTCTTGTTATTAAAACTAGCACTGCTTCACCAACATTTGTCTCTAGGATTGATTGTCATTGAGTATATTGATCTGCGTTTATGTGAATCAAGTCAATTATACAATATTAGTTAATTTCCTTTGGAAAGTGAACTATTAGCATGACCAAAACATAAGCCCAGGGCCACCATATAAGTTCCTAAAATGACCCCCTGAACACGTTTTGGGGGTTGTTAAAACTTATATATATATATATATATATATATATATATACATATACATATATAAGCATATACATATATATATACATGTGTGTGTGTGTGTGTGTGTGTGTGTGTGTGTGTTTGAAGTCTAGCTGTTGTGTTTTTTGTCCGATTTACTTCAAATTTGGTAAGGACATTCCTTTCTGTAATCAGTTGGATAATTTCGTTGGGCAAAACAATCTGAAAACTTTAAACCCCTTTTTTTTGGGATTAATCTTTAAAATCTCAAGTTTTTGGGCCCAAAAGGGGTCGGAAAAGCCCCGGATGTAACATTAATGAATGCAAAAAGATGTGAATTAGTGAGGCGAAAGTTTTAATTCCTATCTCGTCATTCTAGCATAAATATTTACCGAGTTATTAAAGAAAATGTGTTTCGACTAAACACAGTACGTTGTCTTATGGGGGTTTTACACTATAAAAGCCTGTTATTCTTTTGTTAGAGTACTTTTATCATCCCCAGCAATCACGTCTACTTTCAAGCCTGTTTGGACCATCTCATAAAATTATAATGCGCAAAATTATATTCCCAGCTTTGCATGTAAATAAAACCAGGAGCATCAGAACAGCCAAAAAATCATTGTTTTCAGATTTCAATAAAAATTGGAATAAATGTATGTTTTTACACTGATTATGAGTTTTAAAAGTTCGCATGTGGAAATTCACTTCCCTCACGTCAGCGTGCTGCGTGCGAACTCGTTTTACTGTTTTTTTCAACTAGGAATTAACCGAAATTTCTTAAACTTTTTCATTCTGTAAATTTATGACTTCTTTAGATACTGTCACAAAATAACCAAACAAGATATATAACATGTGGGTAAACCTGGGCGGCGAAAAGGACAAATATTATAGTTTAGGTGGAGGGAAGGGGGGGGGGTGGCCAGGATTTCCTAATAGCCCTTATAGGCGGCAATTGCTTAAATCTGCCACTGCAAATAACGTTTAAAAATAACACAGTTGGCATTTATAAACAAACCTCGTTATTGGTAGAGCAGTGAGTGACTGTTTGACAGGATACCAAAAAGTCATAAAAGGTCTAACACTCCACGTTTCCAGTCTGTGTTGATTTATTTGTTTTAAAATACATTGCTGATATCTCAGTAACCACTTCAGATGTTAATTTGAGACTTGGAACACTAATTACTTTGGTTATTTAAGGAATTTTTGCGGACATTTTCCATCACTTATCAGTAAAAACAAAGTTTCGCGACGTTTCAGGATTTGGAATCTGATGCATCTTCAGGTGTACCTAGAACATAACAAAATTAGTGGCACAATCCAGGCAAGCTGGAACAAACACTGAAAATCTAAAACAGAGAACTGTAAAAGCAGTCAAAACAAAATCAAACTACAAAACACACAAGTAAACAGCCAAAATTTAAAACGCACAAACGGGACAACACTAGTACACAAGTTCACACGGTGGACGTTCAAGCGAGACTATGGTAACTGTCTTCCATCTAAAGTTGTATTTTTGTTGTAGGAGTTTAAGCGGTACAGCTTTTCACATTTTAATATGGTAGCTGTTAAATTTACTGAGAGAAAAATATCCACCAAACTCTAAGTTTAAAAGTTAATTACAACTAAAATATAATGGTTATAATGGTTTGGTTCGGAGATCAAATATATGGGTATTTGGAATTTTAAAATACTAAGCGTGCAACTTTAGTAATTTATAAATAAAACACTAAAATTACCCGGCAATGGACTAAGTCATCTTAAGAATTATTTTAACAACCTATTATGTACCAAATAATACATACTAGTATCAAAATACAGTTTTCTAAGAGTTGACATTTTTAAGTTATTCAGCTTTAAAATTTTTAAAGGCCACCGTTTTAAAGTGGTAAAAGCTTGAAACGTCAAATTCAATTAGTTTGAACAAGACATGTGCCTGGTCATGTATACATATGAGTGTATGTTATCCTATTCTTTTCGTTTGGTAACCTAAACCTATAAAATGTTAAAGTTATAAATAATATATAGGGGTTTCTAAAAGAAGATTCCTATTGCCACTACCATTTATTATTCCATCAAATTATCACTATTTTTCTTTGAAAGTTTGGAAATTTTTGTAGGTTGATGAAAGTTATTATATTCAAAATAGAATACCCCTGTGCAATGCATATATATATGGCTCACTACTACATAAAGCCAATTACCATGTTTCTAAAAAATACACCCATTAACAAGTGATATATAACATTTTATTTTATTTTCAATAAGAACAAAATTAGGGTTGAGGATGCAGGTTTGCTGCAACGAGGAAGATAAGTAATTGTTTTTTTTTGCAATTATCAATTTAACTGAACCAGGTGAAGGAAGCTACATACCAAGTTCTCTTAATTTAGGTTCATAATTAAGGGAGATATACAACTTTACTTTTTCTCCATATGAATAACACGGGGGCCGAGTATGCAGGTTTGATGCTACGGGGACTATCAACAAAAAACTTGTTGTTTGTCCTAATATCAATATACCACAACTTATTTGAATCCTCATATCAAGTTTCATCAATATACATTCATAAATAATCGAGATATCGAATTTTATTTATTCTCCACAAGGATAACTTTGGACAACGTACTGTGTTAGCACTTTGAATATCTCTGCAACGGTTGGACGTATAAAAACTATTGAAGCACCAACATTTTTGTTTTGATGAGCTAAACATATTAATAAAAAGAAATGTTATGTTTTTAGTAAAATTATCTGAAAAAATCTAAAAACATTTTTCCATAAGATTAACATGGGACACGCTTTTTGGATTTCCTTCTCAAGCAATTAATCTAGGTTTATGATTAAAAATACTACATTATTTGTTTTTTAAGCTCTATAAAATGGCTTTAAACAAAATTGAGTGTTTGTGACATTTTGGGGTATAATTTGCAAAAAAAACAATTTTTTAAAAATTGTAAACCTCCATAAAACCCCCTTCTCATAGTCCAATAGATCTGGTTTTTGAACATAAAGTCAAAAATGCTACTCTCCACATTTTTGCCAAATTTCATCAAAATCGGGTGTTTCTTTCAAAAGTTATCGCGGTAACGGACACAAACACACACACACACACACACACACACACACACACACACACACACACACACACACACACACATATATATATATATATATATATAATAAGTTCAAAATGTGGATGCCATAAATATGGCGGCCAACCTGCAAGTTTTGAATTAAAAACTTAACTTTGTATGGTGATTTTAGACTCGATAATTGGTTAAAAAAACTTGATTCTGAGGTAATAATGGTAAGGAAATTAGGTTTTATGCTAAAGATATATGAGAGCGGCGTAAGTTAAATTTTCTTACAATTGAATACACATGTCAGCTATTTCAACAACTGTTGGGTTGAATAAAAAGCCAAATATGAGAATGTCTTAGATTCAAATTTACTTATGGATCGATCATACCTAAAATATGAAATTTTAAAAATTTAGATAATAACTCCAATACCGAAAAATGGTAGAAAATTTATACAAAATATATTAGAGGAAAACTTGATTTCGTTGATTTAGTTTTTTCAAGTGATGTTTCAGTTAAACATAAGGGCTTCGATTATAGGACATGATAATACTTCAAAGATAACACGCCGATATTCAGTTTATAAAAAAAACTTAAATGTAGTTCCCCAACGTTATTTATGCCCATGTAATATATTGCTAAAATCTAATTTATATTTTGTATAAGTCACTGAAAACCGTTTAGGGAGACAATTGAAACGCTAATCTTGACTTTAAGTGGCAATTAATACTCTAATGGCCCACCATCTTTTCTGTTGCAAAACTAAATAGCCTTCTGTCAGTCAATTGTTAACAGCTAAAAATTTGTCATTATTAGTAAGTTTAATCTTGGCATTAATATTACATAAATAATAAATTATATCAACAACAATCAAACACTTTTTAAACAATATAATAAATTATAAAGCCGTGATACAATTAGTAATTTGTGATAATTTGGATGGTAATGTTTTAACTCGTACAACAGAAAACATTTAAAATTCATTAAGTTTAAATAATTTTGTCAAATTAAATTATTAAAATTATGAAAACTATCAAAATGTTCAGTTTTTATATTTTACAAATGAGATACAGATAGTATTTTTTTGTAAAAATGTTGATTCCAATCTTGTAATTTATTATTCACAACTGATCGAAACACGATGTTTTGTTTATTTACATAAACCGAATAAAAACAGGTTATCTATTGGCATTTATCTAAGGCATTTTATTTAGCAAAGTATTTTCTAGAGTTTTTGTACCCAAAGAAAGGGCATACCTAGATCTTTGTCCGATATAATAGCTATCGAAGATATAATATTAACAGACGAGGAATAGACCTTCGGTCATGACTGCAAGAAATCCTCTTAATCTCCCAATGCCTGTGGTAAAACATCTGTATCACTTCTGTTGTGACGCATAGCGTCACGCTATTTTATATAGTACGCGAAACTCCGTCGCGGAGCCACTGCCTGGAGCATTTCGCCTGTCGCGCCGTTGACAGACCGAACAACTTTTTTCCGTCTTGTCAACGAAATCCAGCTTAGCGGCGCCCTTCCCCCTTCCTCATCCAACCGTCACCCACCACGGACGTGTTCAACCTCAACTCTCCAAATTCGCACAACCGATAAGTTTTATTTTAAGCATAGGGCAATTTAGAAACAGTATGGCTGGCTAAACAGTTTATTAAGGGGGAAACCCTTAAGGTTCGCCCCGATACAGGAATGTAGGAACAAATAGTAGTGTTCGGGCCTGGCCCGAACACTTTGCAACAGGTTGAATTTTCAGCACGTTTAGACCAAATTAACCAGACTCCCCAGAAGATTATCCATAGTTTTGATTAGCTTGCAGTATTTCTATACATTCATTTACCTTAATGATTAGTTACCATGCCTAGATCAATATTGCAATAACCTCAGTTGCCGATTTAGGATATATCAGTTTTTGGAAGGATCTTAGTTAGTTTCTTTACAGTTATTTAGATTAAATCAAAGCTGGCTAAGTAGGCTTTCTGGTCTCGGGTAAAAGATCTCCGAGCCTCTGGTCCCCCAAGCACGTTTTCCAGTTCAATTATATAGTTTGGTACCGGTACTTCAACACAGGTTTGGAAGACAGTCTTACTTCCATTTAGGTAGCACAGTTCATTATTTATAGTCAGTAGCAGAGTCAGCACGCCCAATAATTTAGTCCACCAATTAACCATTTAGTCCCCCTCATTTTAATCCCACGCATGGGCACTACATAATTAGCTTATTTCCCCCCGGATACATATAGTTGCTATGTACCCCACAAAATCTCAGCTCTTTCGCTTCATATGGTAGCAGACATAAGCCTAGGACCAGAGAGCTTTAGGCAGCTTTGTTTTCAGTAGGTTGGAAAACTTAGGATTTAGTCGATTAATCTTCTGGGGAGGTTATGTCCCATATCAGAATTTTTTAGAATGCTAGACTGACACCAGGAAGGTAGGGGTCCTTGCCCACAATTTTTGAGGTTAAACCTTTTCTAAATTTATCAAACTAGGGTGACCAAGGGAAAATAGTGTGTCTTAGGTAGGATTTTGTATTTGTTGTTCTGTTTTGTATTTCAGTGAGAATCCACAACTCATCAGGCCTTGGCAGCAGTACAAGTGTTTCAGTGATGTGATTCAGTGTTTAGGATTTTAATTTGTAAGCCTAGCAAGAGGCACATCTGGTCTATAAAAAATGTATTGGGTACAGGTCTCAGGTATGGTGGTATAACGGCCATAACCCAATTTTTATTACAATTAGAATGGCATTTGGCCAAAGCCAAGGTGTTTTGTTTTGTTTTACTAATAAAGACCAGTTTCAATAGTTAAAGCTAACACCTTGCTATGTGTTAAATTCAGTGACTGTTTTTTATGTTACTTATTTATTCAATAAAATATAATTATCATGCTACAGCCTCATCTTTTGCAACTGTTAGTCTGTGGCTACAATCTGTGGTGTGTGTTGGTCCAGTGTTTAATTTATTCTTTGTATTATGTGATTTTGTCTTTAAGATTATGTGAATATATTTTCTCACACTATTGGTCATCCCTAGTAACAATAATATTCTCTTAGTGTAAGTATTCAGTAGGCCAGAAATACAGGGCCAAAGTCTGACAATAGTAAAATTTTTTAGGGCCTAGCGGTTTTTGCAGTAGGCATATTTTTGCTAATTTTGGATCAGTAAAACCCTTTAGGCTAGATTTTTATGGTATACAATTGTAGAATAGGTTCTCAGGACATGTTTAACATGGGTACCCATAGTCAATTCAGTTTATATTTTGCATTTCAGTTGGTTTTCAACTCGGTTCACTTTTAGGCTAAGTCAGAATTCTGGCTTGGTACAGCTGGCATTTTACATCAAGGCATTAATGTAACGTACTGTAGAATATATTTTTCTTTTTCCTTGTGCCAAATGGGTTTATAATTATGCATTTTGAACAACAATGTGCCTCCTGTAATTCAGTCGGGGCTAGTGTTTATAAATTGGTCGATTCTCTGGCCGGTCACGCTACGTCAGAACTACGTCACTCGCCACTAATTCTTGTGCTGAACTTAGCTTACCTACAGCTAACGTCTGGTTGGGCGGCCAATGGATTAGCGCTGCACCCACCTTTTTTGCTAGTAAAATCTTTTCAAGTAGTTTAACTGAAGTCAAACCAGGACTTTAACCAATTTTATTTTTGCTTGTGTGCAGTTACTTGTTCTGGGAACCGAATTTTACATTTGGGGAAAATTTAGAATAGCTCATGCTCATTTGTTTTCTTTTGTAGTTAAATACGGGACATTAGGGGCCGACCTTTTCCTTTCATTTCACAAATAGACACCTTCCAGTGTCGGTCGGCGTAGCTTGGGTTTTTTCCTTCACTGTTAATTTATTTATGGCCCAAGCAAGTAATTTGATTAGTGTTCAGGTCCTTGGCGACTCATATGCCGCCCGTTTTTACAATTTTTCTCGAGCAAATCCTGGCCTAACTGGGAGTTTGCGGCCAATTTTAATTCGGAGCATCTCTGGAGCAAGAGTATCTGATCTTAAGTCTTTTGTTAAGTTAAAGGTTTCAGCCATACAGCCGCATATTCCCTTGTTATGTTTCTTAGGTACAAACGATTTTTTGGCAAACGTAGATATTACAGTTTTCAAGGATTCCTTTTTGTCTTTTTTGAGACTGATACGGCGTTTATATCCAAGGATGGTCATTGTTTTTACAACATTGCCGTGTTATCCACGGATAGAAAAATACACTCCAGCAGTTACCATTTTACATAAAATAAATAGGTTTTTGCTCACATTACGATCACACTTCGTCAAAGTGATAGACCTCCCCGACGAATTAAATCGCACCCGATTTTTTCATGCCTATTATGGGAAATCAATGCGTCGTGATGGAATACATTTCAACAACGATGCATTTATAGAGTTGATTCCTGTAATAGAAAATTTTTATCACCAATGCCGACTTAGATTTTTTAGTAAATGGTTTTCAACGAACAGCAATTTTATGCTCCAGGGAAAGTCTGTTACGGCCAATTGTTTTGCAATTGCTCAACCCCCAATCATTTAGGGATTTGTTTTTCCCTTATCGAAATCAATGGGATTTTTTTTGGCATTCTGGATTAAAATTAAAAAAAAAAAAATTAATTAATACCTCTTTTCTTGTGTTGGGCGCGTTGCCTGGGTTACCCTTTTTGCGCAATTTGAATTTTTGAGCAACGACTCTTGATAAGGGATACCCATCGGCAGAAGGTGTTTTGTGTTAAAATTTTTTTTTTCTCACTTTGTAGTTTTCCTGGTTTTTAGACAAAATGCCCTCAAGGGTATATTCGCCCGAGGAGTTGCCAGCAGGCACTTCCTGGGTTTGTACCCTCAGTGCTTAATGCTCATTTTTCGCAGTTAAAAAGATTTTTTCAGCCACAATATTAAAGACCTTTTACCCAGACCAGAAACGCTCTACAAAAGTGATATTAGGTTAAGTCTTCTCTCTCTGTCGCTGTCCCCGCCAACGCCCGGGGGACTGTGAGTCTCAGGGTATCCTTCCCTAGGATGGGCTGCCCTACACGTCCTCCCCCGTGCGTTGTCGGCCAAATCTTTCCCCCCCCCTTTTTCGTCTCCGACACCCTCACTGGGGCTTGTAAAGAATTTTTTTTTCTGATTGAGATTAACCTTTCTGCGGATGGTTACCTTTTTTTTTGTTTTATTCATTTTTTACCTCCGCAGGAAAGGACCCAGTGGTGGCACCTTCTGTGGCGACCTGACGTCAGTCGAGTGCCGAGAGACAAAACTCTTCTCTATTTCTTTCCTATTGTAACCCTTGTTTCATTTTCAGCCTTCTTAGCTTAATTAGTCACTAAAGTAGTAGTAGTTAGGTTTAGGAACAGTTTGGGGAAGATCAGAGGGTAGTTAAGTTAAAGATTTTTATGTTGTAATAGGTATACCAAAACAAACGTCGATGTTAAGTACGAGTAGGAACGGGACTTTTCTCAATTAAGTAAGAACCGGGCACTAGGAAGATTGTTTTCCCACAAACAGTCCACAAGCACCTATCCTCACCTGAAATTACCGCTCATCACAGCGTAATTGCAAGCGCAATTCTTCTGCATGCGAAGCAAAAAAAAAAAAAAAAAAAAAAAAAAAATACAAAAAAAGGGTTTTCAACAGTTTTGCAGATCCTTCCAAACTCCACAACTCTCACTCACTTCAGAAACAGTTTCCGCGGACCTCACCAGTCTGGCCTTGGTAACCCGGCGCCAAACATGGGACAATCCCACGGTACCCCAGTTAGGAAATGACCAACCCGTCAGTTATCGGACCGCCGCCTTGCGATCAACCTTTCATCACCTTCACCACGACAGTTCACCTTTAAAAAAAAAAAAAAAAAAAAAAAAAAAAAAAAAAAAAAAACATTTGTTTAGCAATCATCACCGATCAATACAGTTAATACCCCCAACTATTAAAGTAACACCATGACAACTGCACAATCAAAAAATTTACATTAAACAGTACAACCGACAACCAAATGATATTATTTAAAGACAGAATAATAAAGTGATTTCAAGCAATATCAGTTACCAGTGCTTTATTTGGACAGTGTCAGCTATTTGGACAGTAAAATAGACATTTTCTCAACCGCAAGTTCACATCATCAGCTCCAAGTGACAGAAGTGATATTCCGACACCAAGTTCCGAGAGGATGGCAACATCTTCAAAGGCAGATCCAGCAGAGCCTCAGCCTTGTCCACACCAACAGCAACGCGGTGATCAGGACCTGCTGGGAGCACATCTCACCCTGCTGCCTGCAATCCTCGGCTGTTCCAGTTTTCTCCATCACTTGTCAGCGGGGAACCAGCCAAGTCGTTGACGGAGCAAGACCTCCTCTCGGACACCTCCCAAACAAAAAAACATCACCAAAGACTACGTTATCTTCTCCACCTCTGTGCGATTTTGAACTTAAAAAAAAAAAAAAAAAAAAAAAAAAAAAAAAAAAAAACTTTTGTGCGTGCAGTTGTCCGTCCCTTTTACTGTCGCTTTCCGACTATCTGTTTCAGCTGTACCAAGTTCACAGTAGTCACAAGTTTGCTAGGTTAGGTTAATTTAGCTGTCGCACCCAACATACCTTCCTCTATTCGCGAGGGGGGGTGGATCCCGATCCCTGCCGTGGTTGGTCAACCAAAACAATCAGCTGTTTCCCCAAACAAACGTTGCGAACGAGGTTCCAAGTCGAAGCCGGACTGGTCAGGGGTTTTCGCCTTTCCTCATCTGTTCTCGGCTTCCCTTGAGTTAAAACCGGGACCATGACATCTCGGGACCCAGAGCACGATAGAGGGAGGCAAATCGAACCAAAACCACTCAAAACACTCAACAACCTCACACCTTCAGCAAAACTGATTCTTTTTCTTTTCTTTTGCCGTAAGGGGGGTGGTTGTGACGCATAGCGTCACGCTATTTTATATAGTACGCGAAACTCCGTCGCGGAGCCACTGCCTGGAGCATTTCGCCTGTCGCGCCGTTGACAGACCGAACAACTTTTTTCCGTCTTGTCAACGAAATCCAGCTTAGCGGCGCCCTTCCCCCTTCCTCATCCAACCGTCACCCACCACGGACGTGTTCAACCTCAACTCTCCAAATTCGCACAACCGATAAGTTTTATTTTAAGCATAGGGCAATTTAGAAACAGTATGGCTGGCTAAACAGTTTATTAAGGGGGAAACCCTTAAGGTTCGCCCCGATACAGGAATGTAGGAACAAATAGTAGTGTTCGGGCCTGGCCCGAACACTTTGCAACAGGTTGAATTTTCAGCACGTTTAGACCAAATTAACCAGACTCCCCAGAAGATTATCCATAGTTTTGATTAGCTTGCAGTATTTCTATACATTCATTTACCTTAATGATTAGTTACCATGCCTAGATCAATATTGCAATAACCTCAGTTGCCGATTTAGGATATATCAGTTTTTGGAAGGATCTTAGTTAGTTTCTTTACAGTTATTTAGATTAAATCAAAGCTGGCTAAGTAGGCTTTCTGGTCTCGGGTAAAAGATCTCCGAGCCTCTGGTCCCCCAAGCACGTTTTCCAGTTCAATTATATAGTTTGGTACCGGTACTTCAACACAGGTTTGGAAGACAGTCTTACTTCCATTTAGGTAGCACAGTTCATTATTTATAGTCAGTAGCAGAGTCAGCACGCCCAATAATTTAGTCCACCAATTAACCATTTAGTCCCCCTCATTTTAATCCCACGCATGGGCACTACATAATTAGCTTATTTCCCCCCGGATACATATAGTTGCTATGTACCCACAAAATCTCAGCTCATTCGCTTCACTGTAAAGAGCTTGGATATTGGATTCGTTAAAGTTGAACCTACCTATTTAATCGCTGATATATGTTGTTATATTAAATATCAGTTTAAAGCTAAGACATATTATGTCTGTTGCACAACACCACTTTATAGCTTCACCGGGAATAATTTTTTTTAACAGCTGTTTGTTTGAATGAAATCTAATCATTTGGTTCAGAAACTGGAATTTTATAAGGGATCGCATTCTTAGGGGATATGTTATTTTAAAATAACCAATAGTTTTTCGTGAAAGCTTCCCTCAAGATACATTTTAGAAAAGGTTTATATCCTCAAAAAGGTTAAATGGGTTTAAAAGGCAAAGCAAAGCATAATTCAGGCATAGTAAAATTTACAAAGAGTTAAAGCAAACAAAAAGTTACGCCATGTTCAGGAACTAACTGGAAAGTAAATATACCTACTTTGAAATGGAAGTTTTCTCCTCAAACACTCTGCAAGTATCTTTGCCTTGCAATCTTTCCAAATGTTTATATCATAGTAGGCTTGTCATTTTTATGAAATATGTTATAAGGAAAGGTTGTTATTTAACTTAATATTAATTGCATTCGTACATTGCAGTATAGTAAATTATTTTTGTGTTTAAAAAGTATAAACAGAAAGAGAATAAGAATCACTTTTTAAAGTAAAGAAATAGTATAAATTAGTAAGTCAGTTACATACAACCCTACCCACCCACTGTTGTTTTTTAAAATAACAACATCAGTATTTTACATTGCTGGCACTGTTGTTATCAAATACGTTTACAATTAGTCAATTTTTTTTAAATTCAAATATAAAAGGACAACATGTATAATCAATTTATATGGAAATCAATCATATTTTTCACAGGTTTTTAAAATATTTTGAGCAATTCTATGTAACCAAAGGTCGTTTTTACAGTTTTCTGAATTTAAAATCTGATCATTAAAATAATTTAACTTTCAAGTGTTTAAATAAAAAATAAATATTACTTTGTTAAGAGGAAATAAACTAAAGATCACAATACTGAAAAATCATTTAGTAAATATAAGCTACTATTTAAACTGTCGAGGTAAATGTTTATTAGTAGTTTCATGGAAGTTGATAATGCAGTACGTTTACGTCATAAGTTTTAAAATGTTTACGATGTTTATAGACTGCATAAAATATATCATGGCATTGTTTATTTACATGCATTTTTGAAATAAACGTAAATATATTTCACGCGTTTAGATAATATTAATGTATATGATATCTGGTTTATTGCGTGTAGTAATGTGTCACAACTATTATTTCACACGTGAATAACTAATTGACAGGTTGTGTCCATATATGTCGCAATGGTTAAACGTTAATTTATTAGAAATATAACATATTAATTTGTTTTTGCAGATTTTATAGTAAAATTTACCATATATATTGCCTTTGGTTCTCCACAGTGACATAAACTATTCTGTTAAATAGAGAATCCTACATATTAATACCCTGAGGGGGTTTTTACTTCACAGTTATTACTCGATAACGGCTGGACTGATTTTAACGTTTGAGAGGTCAAATTAAAGGTATTTTTACATAGATTGGCAAACAATATGACTGAGAATTTTAAGAGAAGACATCACTTAAATACAGTAAAGGGCTGAATATTTGGAACAGTGGCGCCATCTGACGGCGGAAGGCTAAACTACGTGTTGATTAAGTACGTTATACGCATTATTCTCAGATGTTATCATCAGTGTTAATATCAGATGTTTTCATCCGTGTTAATATCAGATGTTTTGTTATGTTTGTTTACAACTGAAGTAATATTTCGTTGGGTACAACCTTGCTCGGGTTCGAGCAACAAAACAACTAGTATATCGATTAGTATACCAAGTGGTTTATCACAGTAATAGCATGTGTGCCTCAATCAAAATGTTCCGGGATCAAATCCCTGACTAGCTATTCTGAGTTGTGTTTTCACTGTTTTTCACACGGCAGTAACTGTAGGGCATCTTACAAAGGTAAAATGCCTGATAGATACCCCGACAGTCTTTACCCTAACATATTAGGTAGCAGAGAACACTTTAAAGTTATATAACTTAACCTGGCAAGCCAAGTCCCTAAAGAGCTGGCTCGCTCATAAATGTCAGTTTTGACTACACTGTTGTTAGTGATGGTTTTAAAAAAGCTGACCAACTTCAGTGTCCGTCTACAAAACAGATTTAATTTATGTATATAAAAAGAAGTATAACAGAGTACCCTGTAAATCTTGTTTATGGAAGACTAGCTAGTTTCGGCACTAAGGTCACCCTCACAGTCGAAATTCATAACCTAATTGAAATGTAGAAACATAAAAAATAATCTAAATTGTGTACACCTGTGACTGGTTGGTGTGACTGGTAAAAATGTATAGCCTTTTACCACATTGTATGTGAATTTACCGACTTGTATATGAATACAGTATAAGTGTAAGGATAATTTGAAGTTTTGTAGGACATTTTTATTTTTATCTGGCAGTTTCAATATTAATAATTATCAAATATTGCATTTGCATTAGTTAAAAACCGACAGAAAAAATTTAACTTTAGCAAAATTATCTTTTGCGAATAGAATTAGGTACCACTCCTGCACATTGCATACCAAACTGCTCGTAATTCTTAATTATTAGTCACAATTCGTAAGCGTAGACTATGGGTAGTATTACATTAAATTCAACATCCAAAATTTGTATATGTTTTTCGAGATACAGCCAGTGATAATATATACCGATTTCGACTTGATTATTTGCATTTATTTTTGTAATACAACATATATAGTGTTAGAATACAGCTTATATAGAGAAAATACAGTTTATGAGTAACGTTTTAACTTTAAACATGAATATAGTATTTTACACTGTAATTGTATACCTAAAATGTGTAAATGCATTTTGACTAGATTTTCTGTAGCAATCAATAGTTACTTTAATACGGTAGTCAATCCCTACCAAAAATTGTAATATTTATATAGTCTTATGTGAACGAATAAAAATAACAGTAGTCTTAAATAATTTAAGAGCTTATTTATTTAAAATGGTTCTTACAGATATAAATTACAACCGAAATACTATAAATAAGAAAAGTCTATGTTTTATGCAGCTTATATATTTTTTGGCATCAGCCCAGGAGATAAATCCCAAAATGTATTTATTATAAGATAAATAAATGTTAACTCTGTTTAATAATATATCAAAGTTGGCTCCATTCTGCGAAGTAAGATTATGTGTTCAAGTCACTAGAAAGTTTGCATGTTTCAAACTTCAAACAATGGCATCAAAAAGCGCCCACGGTAAGAAGGACTTTTGAAAGCAAAGTTAGGTATGAGCTAACAGTACTTTATTTGCAGTAAATCAACATTGGAATACAAACATTAAAATGAGTAAAATAATGATTTTTAACAGTAATATTTTGCAATCAGGAATAGATCAGTTGGAATATAATAGTTGTTCATAAAAGAACGTTTCGGTCTCGACATTAGATACCAGACAAACCAAAATAGTTATACTACAAATATTTATTTTATTTGAATCAAAATAAGAAACAGTTTAATGCAGATGATAGTAAGTTTCAAATTTAAACATTTGTTGCTCTGCAGACATCTAAACGATTATGTAATTCGGCCCAATAAACAGTGCATTATGACCTTCGTTACTGGGGATACTTCATATATTATTTGTCTTTAATGAACCTCACTACAATTTTGTTTGTGATTAAACTATGTTTTTCACATATCCTCACAAAAAACGTCAAATGGAGTAAAGTCTGGAGCGTGTCTCCTATGCGAGGGAACCGCCTCTACCTATCAACCTTAAAATACGACTTGAAAAGTCAAACTTCTGAAACCTAAATATAATTTTGTTTTCAAAGTACGATGTTAACCATCCAAGAGTGTTCTTACAGTTAATTAAAAAAAAAAAAACAGCTTGAGCTGTAGAATCCAGTTTTACCAACCTGGATTTTCTAATTTACCTACTAGTTTTTGTATAAGCAGTCAAAACCGCTCCATTATTTTATAAAAACCCTGTATAACTGATATAAAAAACCCTGTATAAACAAGCAATTATAGAGTCAACATGATTGTTTATTTTAATAGCGAATAATAATAAAAATAATATATAATGGACCACACGGAACTTTTATTCACAGTCATCCGATGCTCAACTACGCATTATTGTAGTTGACATATTGTCTGACTTTGACAAAATTCACATATAAAACCATTTTGTTCAATTTCTAGAAATAAAACGTGTAGAGTTGTATCTGCCCGGGCATATCTCAGCGTTTCTTCGTTCGTTCGTTTCGTGAAATTCCAGTGAGCGGGAAAGTCCCTGGCCCACTGTGGCTGTTTTAGGGCACTTGGGCCCTCTTCAGCCGTCGGATAGTGTTGGTTGGGGAGGGGGAGATTGACACACTGCAACAGGACTTTTTTTGCCTGCTACAGTGGCCAGGTGATGGGGGGGTGGAAGGAGGACTCACTGCGACAGGACTTTTTTGTTTGTTTTTTAACGAGTGCCTGTCACAGTGGTCAGGAGTGGGAGCTAGGAGTGGTTATATGGGGTTTAGTGGTGGGGGTAATGGTGCAGGCTGTTGGTCAAGGTTGGCAAGGTGGTGGATCGTGAGGCTGGGGCGGTCTGTGAAGTAGGGTTGAAAGTAAGGTTGGAGGATGTCGGAGGTGCGGGCTCTGTCGAGGTAGGTGGTGTTGAGGTGGTGGAGGAAGTCTCTGAGTTTGGGGATGGAGTGGGCTTCGTAAGCCGTATGGTTACAGGCCCAGGGTGGGAGGTGGGAGGCAAGGCGGAGGGCGCGTCTCTCAGTAGTCTCGAAGCTTGAGTTTCTTTAAATACCCTCCCATTTAAGCTATGGTTCCACAGGCTGTGGAATTTACGGCGGGCGGTGCGAAATTTTCTGCTGCGGAGATTCCGCCGCGTAAAATCCGGAGAGATGGTTCTTGTGACTGCGTAAATAACGATGCGGAAATTCAATTGTGTCCAAACTAGTGACGATTGTGGATAGGAAGAGGAAAGCCCTCGTGGCTTTGATGCTTTATGATGACATTGATGATGATGTTGTCGATCTTTTGTCTTTAATAGTGCCAACCCATAGAGATCGGAGTGATATTTTTTAGAATCGGGAGAATGAAAGAGCTTACAACATACTCGTTCGTAGACATTTGGTAGACAATGAAACTAAATTTAAGCGCTACTTTTGGGTGTCAAAAGACCCATTTTTCTTTTCGGATAATCTCATAACAGATGATTACTATTGTTATTATTAGTTAACAAAAAATTACCAGAATACTATTCAAAATTATTTGTTTGTATTCACTGACACGTGTTTCGAGGTTCATGATCACAGTGCAGCTAATTAAATTATCTGTAGTATATTTTACTAATATTATTTTCGGTAAAAACATTTATTTTCAATAAAAATACGTAAGCTTGATTTCAAGAGGATAGAAGTTATAATTTGTCCATGTTAAAAGGGGGGATATCCCCCTGATACCTACAGAATCTAGGTCACTGGAACTTATAACACCTAATGGTAAATCAAGATTATCTGTTTCACCAAGTTTTTCTCCTACTGCATTCCAAATTGCGCATTTCTTATAATCCGGGTCACGTAACTTCCACAAAACGTCACGGCCTGACACCAACTCAACAAGTTCCTCCTCTTAGGTCGATGAAAAACGTTCATCAATAATTCTTTTGTATGCATAATACATAATATTACAACAAAAATTGCCCAGTCACAATGAGAGATCTCCGCTGGCGGATTCCGGACTGGTACCGCTCTCAGACCAGTATGATTTGTCCGCCGGGCGGAACCGAACATTCCGGATGCGTAAACGCACATCAGTAGAACCAGTCAACAGGGAACTCAGTTGAACCAGTGTCGTTATAATAACGCAGCGGAAAATTTCGCACCGCCCACCTAAACGCCGCAGCCTATGGAACCATTGCTTTAAGTCGCACCTGCTGAAGTCATATATTATTCCAGTTATCCAAAAAAACTTTAAATACATAAAGGAAATACGTAAAGTCTTTTATTACTATAATTATTACTATTTTATTCAAACAAATTGTTTTGTTTTAAGTGGTTATTAAATCTAAACTATTGTTAACAAATTGGCATGACCGTATAAAAGAATTTCCTTTGGAATATATTTTAAACTAAAAATAAAAGACGGAACATGGAATAATATTGATTTATAATATTATACTTTCTATGACAGCTTTGTGTTGAAATTCAATACCAAGAGAAACGTGTTACTTATTTCATGCATTACTGTTGAATTTAATTGAGCATTATTCAATTATATAAAATTAACAACTGTACCCACAAAAGAGTTTAAAATAAAGCGAGGACACTTAGTAAATATGATT
Source organism: Allygus modestus (assembly GCA_963675035.1). Classification (NCBI taxonomy): domain Eukaryota; kingdom Metazoa; phylum Arthropoda; class Insecta; order Hemiptera; family Cicadellidae; genus Allygus; species Allygus modestus. The sequence continues at coordinate 383,821,776 of OY776111.1, read as the reverse complement.
TTGATATATTTACCTCTTTATGGTGGATTAAATTTCATAAAACATGAGGTAATTTTAAAGTAATAAGATCATAATGAACGCTGACATACTGTCCCATTCATTAGACTAGTGCAGACTGTAGAAGGTTGGTAATTTGTCTGGATGATTTATTGCTAACGCTGATATAACTGGCTAGACGACATGCTGTGAGTGCTGGTTAAGAAACTTAAATCACATAAGTTTAACTCCATCTTTCTTTATGGGTCTTATCTTTTACAAATAAAAAACAGTTTTTCTTTCTAACCTGGTGTTTTTTGTTTTTATTTACACTTGTTGTGATGCACCCTTGTTGATTTACCAAGTTATTATACATACAGTATACGTTATCACACACAAACTACTAAAAAGATAATCATTTAGGTTCACAGCTAAACCAGCAATTCCATGGATAGTTTAGTGATACGCTTGTTGTGCCCCCTTAGCCATCTTAAGAAAGCTCAAGCATCAGGGTAGGTTGAGAAAGTGACATTACCAAGTAGTTTGAAAGTTCAATATCCTGACTTAATGCGTAATGTGAATAAACAGATCAGCAATTGCTATGCCCATTTTGTTAGCATTGAATCAAAGCTTTTGCTATATATTCACATCACCCAATATTACATTAAGATTTTTACAACTTACAGAAAAGTGCTAAAACATGTAATAATCTTTTAAATTTCTTTTAAGCATTAAAATATGTTAGAAATGGCATTAAAGTATTCTTAATGTATTAAAAACACAATTTCTTGGTCACACTAAATAATGCAATTTTTACCCAGCATTAAAGTGATTTGCCTTTGCAGTTAATATTTTACCATGGAATAATCTTTAACATTCGAGAAAATCTGTATAATGAACTCATAGTTTATATATCTGGAGGGTACTAATATGTCTTGAAAAGCACCCACAGCTTTGCGATGAAATTAAAGTGCCCCTGAAGATTTTAAAATCTACGTTTAAACATGTATTTAACATGTATCCCGGATCCGGATATGCTACGCGTATTATGAAGGGAACCCCCATATATACGAGTTTTGTCTAGAAATTCAATAGGTCGGTCATTTTGCTTATTCAGAGATCGATGACACTGCGGATCTCAAATTTGGCGGGATTTTCGAGTTACACCGCCATTTTTATCAGCTGTAGAATCAAGTCGTGGACCACTCACCAATGAGACTCGGCTCGTACTTTGGTGGGAGGTGAGTGGACTACCGAACGAGCCAACGGTGATGGGGGAGCCGTGCACTACAGTATAAAATATCTTTACTTTCTGGATGACCTTTGTAATTATATCAGTTCTTATTACTAAAAAGTAAACAAATAAGAATTGCTTACCAGCATATTCACTGAAAATATCAGTAAACTAGTGGCTTGAACGGGCCATAACCCCTAAAATTGTTCCAATTCTCTGCTTCATCTATTTTTGTTATCCTATTCTTGCTGAGGAAAAAACAAAATAAGTAGGAACACATGTCAGTTCGTAAACAAACCAGTAAATACCAGTTTTAACAGGACCACCTTTTTAAAGTGAGATAAACTTCAAATATATTTTGAAGATTAATTTGTACGCTACCGAACGCATTCGTCACACCTAAATGTTGTAGGGTTAGAAGGGAAGTTGGAGGAGTCGTTATTCACTTGAAAGTGGTTAGATATTTGTTTAAAGGGGTATATAGGTACCTCAACCGTTACTTTAAGGAAAAGAAGAAATTAAAGTGTTTTGATTTATTGTGATGAGGGTAGAGGTGATACGGGTTATCGGATTGCTGGTGAGTTTCCGCAAAAACATCCTACAACATTGGTTGCTGCGTGTTAACTTCGAACGAACGTAGTAAATATTATATTCATAAATGGACTTCGTATCTTGCATGAAAAAATGTACAACTGCTTGTAGATTGTTTATAAAGAGATTATTACAACTATCCTAAACCCAACATCACCAACAATCAATTTTAATGAATCATGAATAAATTATAATCTAGCTTACCTAGCTGAAACTCGGTATCTACCTTCAACTCGAAGTAATCTACAAATATTTGCATACAAACTCAGTAATAAAAAATAATACATTTGTTTGGAGAAAAACATGTTTTTATTGCCTACCATTTGAGGGAACATTTCAAAACATTTGAATTGCGGTTAAATGAAGAACCTAACATGTTACAGTAGAAAACATTTGGACACGTTTGTTAAGAAATGGTTTTTGTCATTAAAATTTTTAAATACATGAATACCTTTATCAATACTAGTTTATTAAAATGTAAATTTAATTAAATTTTAAATTTCAGGTGCCCTGTTAATACCAAAACTAAATGACGTGATGATATTTTAAATTTTTTGCTAAGTCCTTATTTTTTTGTAACATTGTTCATTACAACTATTTAATTCAAAATAGATTCTTTGTGCGTAGTTTTCTGTAATAGTAACATTCAAATATTTGCAATTTTTTCTTTTTAGGACCTCAAATATATTGGCGAATTTCCACCATAGGGAAGAAGATATTACCGTAGGGATGTGTGACCATTTATATAGAATTAATAAAAATGATGTATATCACTTATTTATAAATTCATTTTTATGAGACTTGGTAAGTGGCTTTATGTGGTAGTGAGAAACATACATGCATGGGAAATTCGCTGCGTATGCAGGTTTACTGTAACGGAGGTATTTCAAACCTATGATTTAGATTTAAAAATGTGTAACTTGTTTGTGGAAATACTGTTCAAGATGCCTTGTTTCTAGGTTAAACCTGTTTTAGTACTGATCAACATCAACATTAATGGCTTATCAGAAATAGCGCGATTGATCTGCAATGTTTATCCACCCTACTATACATACATTAACAAGGTAATGTCAATACCATTAGACCTGACAATCTCAGAGATTGATGAAGAGCGACAAAAAATTGTTTGTGTTGCATTGCCCTTTATAAACTTGCTAGCTTTAATAAAACATAATTTATGTAATAATTGTACCAAATAAAACCCTAGAACTTTAAATTCTAATGAGACAAAGCTACACAGGTATTTATAATGTTTTCTAAATGTCGATACATTAAGGAATTATAATGACCACATTTATATGCTTTACAGTACATTGTTGTCAATAAGCTAGACGTGGCCAAGTTCACCCAAGTCATCTTACGGGGAGCGCAAGAGGATCCCGCAGCACCTGACGAGGCTGGCCCCGGGGCATTAGTAACGACTCTGATTATCTTGGCCTGTGACCAGTCTATGCCATGGTGGTAAGAGCTGAGAGCTACAACCATTTGTCCCGTTGACTAGTTTTTCTTGTTACGCTTGATGTCAAGAATGACTTCACCTCGGCGAGGTGGATCGATTTGTTGGATGCGCTACGAAATACCTTCTGCATCCCATCGTTTCTGGTGCGGCTCATCGACGACTATCTCCGCTACAGGCTCTTGATTTACGACACGAAGAACGAAACGCAGACGATGGATGTTACTTCTGGTGCCACGCGGAGTTTAATACTCGGCTTGGATCTCTGGAACGTCGCCGTCGCTTACGACAGCCTTCTGAGATGCGACATGCCTGAGGAAACCATTGTGGTTAAGTCCTTAAGAGTAGAGAGAGTTTTTAGTGGGTAGTCAATATTTTTTAGTGAGTTCCCAGACTCGAGGTTGGCCACCTGTGTGCGTAAATGTATTTTTTCATCCTCTCCCTAAAAAAATAAATTGTTGTCACGATAATGCCTTTAAATGTAAAAAGGTTAATAACCTAATGAAATATTAATGCCTTAAATACCGACCACTTATTTTACCATAAATAAATATGGCAAGCTTGTATATTTTTGATAGCAACAGTTTTTGTAACAAATATCTTAATTTGCCATTAGACATACATTTTGCAACACTGTCTCCATTTATAACCCCAATGACTACTGCACCCCTGTGAAAATATCTCAGTATATACATGATTTCAGGGCACGAATCTTTTACCAAATAATACACGAATTCAATTTCCTTATTTTAATGTGTAACATATATTCCACTTGTGTATGTTTAAATGTAATTAAACAACTTTTAAGAATGTCATTCATGGGTTATAATGAAAGTTAAATATTATTTTTTATAAACAATCGAGCAACTTGATGTTTTTTAACTGATGTTTAAATTTTCATATTAATTCTCGTTCAACAGGTGCTATGTGACCTTCACAATTGGACTCCTCTCCTGGGACAGAAGCTGACATAATTATATTTGTTTGTATACGCTGAATTATTGGAACTACAATATCATATGCACCGATTTTGACACATTATTGGTAAAATAGAGGTTAAATATTGTATTTATCTATCGTTTATGCTTGTTTATAATAAATGCATTTTGTATATACATATGCATTAATATCACAATCGTTGCATATACATATGTGTTTTAATTGTTGCCATAACTATTGGGTTTGGGTTTCTGAAACTGACCCACTATTTAAAACTCATTTAAATATATATAAAAGAAAAGGTATAATAGATCTTTAGAAAATAGCTATACAAGCTCTAAATATTCATTTATTTTTTGAAAACACTTTTATTACTGATAAATATAAATGTATAATTAAAAATATTACTGATTTGATCTTTTTCACTATAAATTTAAGCTCCAAATAGTTTCATCATTTCATGAACATACTATTTTCATTTTTCATATTTTTCTTCAGGTCTTATTTTAGCAAATTAAATTATTATGCTGCTCATTGAAAATTATGGATTAATAAATGGCCGAGATTGATTCAAAAGAGGAATTATACATTTATTGGACTACAAAATACCATACTGTACACAATCATAATATACCAATAAATAATATTAATTAATCCAATTTCATCCATTAAGACTAATAAAAACCAGAAAATATGTTCAAAAAGGATTAAATTACCTGGTGATTACTGCCGAGTGATCCTATGTCATGGTCCAACTACCATTGGTTTCAAACCGCAGGGGTTCATTTTCAAGTTGACATCAAGCTAGCTAAATATAAAACCAAAATAAAACTAAATAAAACTCTTTGTCACTGGAGGTGAGAATATATGTTTCTAGAAAATATGTTCAATACAAATGATAACGTATTATGTAGAATAAATGTATTTGATAATAAATCATGCATTAAGAAGATTTTTTCTGTTGGGTTGAATTTATCTTAGCTTGAAAGTGGCCTTAGATCAATTTGGCCATTAGATCATTGATTTGCTTCGATGAAGTTTGGATTTAAGTACATAATTTGTCAATAATTTTTATCATGACTGCCCTTGATTATGAGTATTTTTTATTTAGGAATTTGTACAATATAACCAAATCTCGTTAGTAACATTATATTTCATTGGCATGTCATGTGAATGTGTAGTATGTCATGTGACTAGTTAATTGTATTGACCTGTCATGTCAAAAGCTATTACGGAGAATTTTCATCTTTAGTTTGATTATTGTAATATCAAAATACTTTTGTATATAGAATATGGCAATTGTTAATTAAACTAATCGAGTTGTCTGATAGTTTTATTTTATTTTTTGTATGTGACCTCTAATACACAGAATTTATTTGAATATCTCTATTATTAGTAAAAGGCAAATTTAGTTGTGTTTTCAGCAGATTGCTTAGTTGGAGTCAGAAGGTTATGATGTGGATAGAAACAAATATAACAAAGAAGTACACATTTAATTAAAGTACTTATACTAGTATCCAACAATAACAGTTTCCAGGTTGTTACTCCGGATCTCGATAAACCATGGTCTCATAGTTTTCCAATTAGTGTAATGGGCTGTCTGGGGCCAAATCCAATAGCCTGCAGACTATTTATTTATTTTTTAATTAAAAGATACCTGTTATCGCCATAGTGTGCTCGTCAACACAGAATTACTTCTGATGATATATTTATCCCTACATACTAATATTAAAATTCATATTTTCACCAACACTAGATTGACTGTTTAATTTTCTTTAAAGATACGATACTTTAAGTATATGCTACATAACGCTGCAATCGATGCGTGTTTCGCATGTAATAATGCTTTAAAACATATATGTGTATTTTTTCGTCTATCACTCTGGTAGATGACTCAAGTTCCCTGGATAGGTAGTCGTACATTGGGATTAGACGATGAGTCAATCATCATAGGGCAATCAGCCTTCCCTATCATTGTCTCCACAGGTTGCACTGACAATTAAATAAAACATAATTGATCATATTCAAATAATTATAAAAATATGGGCATCAAAGGAATCCGAACAGATAAATAATTTTAAATGTTTATGTGACTTATTGAAATTTTGTAACAGAGGATTAAACGATTTTACAATGAACTCGCTATAACCTAATGTGGAATTCGGTGTTTTAATTTAACCATATATTTAATCATCCAAAGCTTATCTAAAACTGAAAAATATATAAAAAAATTATAGACTCTTCATGTGTTTATTTGTATAATTTTAAGTTAAACTTCTTAAATATTTGTATAAAATGAATTGTGTGAAGTGTGCTGCTGATGAGTGTTGTGAAAATATGCTTTCCGGAGGAATAAAGTTTACTGCATTGTAACCGGAGGTAGCCGGAGAATTTGCATAGTGCATAAAACTGGAATTCAGGTTCTCTTCTTTCTAAAACATATCGTTCTAAAAATATGTCGCAAGGAATAAATAGCGTTACATTTAATCCTATAATATTACACCTAAAGTCATACTCTTTATCTATATCTATAAATTTAAAAAACCGATCATACCCCGGCCAAACCTCTACAAACCGCAATCACGTATTTCGGCATGTGTACTCTTTCCATAACTTAGATAACCACTAAGAAAAGAGAAAACCCGATCATCCCCCAGGCCAAAACTCTACAACTAAAACCACAAAACTTGAAATGTATACTCTTTCCATAACGTAGGTAACCACTAAGATAGGATTTAAGAAATTCCCATAGAGCTCCACCCCACGGGGAGTCAAAGTTCCTATCCTGCGTTATTCCTATGGACATACACTTAGTTTGAGCTGATGAGAACTCAAACATCTGATCATGTGTTGTAGTAGGTTAATGTTCCCACACGTTAACCACTGAACGCAGCACACTCCACATGTTTTATTCCCGGGTGAAACCGGGTACTATGGCCGCTAGTCTATATATAAAAATACGGAAAAGCGATCATTCCCCAGGCTAACCACCTACACCTACAACCACGACATTTGGCACGTATACTCTTTCCATAACCCATGTAACCACTAAGAAAGGATTTTAAGAAATTCCCAAAGGGCTCCGCCCCACTGGGAGTCAAAACTCCGATCCAGAGTTATTCTTATGGACACTCAATTTGGTTTGAGCTGATGAAGATTTAAACGGCTGATCAGCTGATTCGCAGTAGTTCCACGGGTAAACCATATAATTAAGCACACACCACGGTTTTTATTCCCGGGTGAAACGGGGTACGGTGACAGTTTATATAGTTTAATATAAATACCCTAATATAAGGAGTTTTTCATCAGATGTGAAGATGTAGAAAATATGTTAATTCATTTAACTTAATAAAGATTTAAATTCGCGCAGAATTATCTTTCTTGTTTCATAAGCAATAATTGTTAAAACGTAATATTTCATTTGTAAATAAGGTCACATTTGACTGCAACAGTTAAAAAGGTATTAGATATTTGTAATGTCTACTAATGTATTTCATGAATACATCATACGATCCAGTATAATGTAATATGTAATTAGTATAATACCTATATTGCTGAGGGTGGCCACGTTAGCAGGAGTTAAAACAAATGATTTTAATAAGGAAACGTAAGCCTTCATGTGTTTCTCATTTTCTAAAAATATATTACTTGATCATAATCTTTTCATATACTATGCCAAGGATAGTTTCAGTATATTTGCGTGGCAAATACACATTACGAGTTATTCTTAACTGTATTAGGAACTACATTCCCTAATGAAAAAAAATATATAAGTAATTTTAATATATATTTACAACTTAAAAGATTCAGTACTATTAACTACATTATTGTTTATTAGTTAACGAAAGAAGTTGTAAATCGGAAAATATCTGCACAACTATATAAAGATGTAGTAGGTACCTTGGATATATTATAGAACTTGTTTACCTTATTTATTATTTTAAAACTATTGGTGTCGTTCTTTGACTTTTTTTAGGTAAATACGTTAAACCAGTAGAGTTTGATAATTGGGATCATAACTTTAACTTAGGACGGAGGCAAAATTCTACCCATTTATCATAAGATCAGCTCTTATGATTTCTCACAGAGAGTAAACATGGTATTGACTTCTCCATATTTCTATTACGTAGCCACAAATAACTTTACATTGCTAAGAAAAGATTTCAAATAATCACTGTGTTGTCTGATTTTGTAAAAGGTTTAACTCTGTACATATTTGCACTTGACTTTAAAAAACTAGCATTACTCCAATTTTAAGTTTAAAAAGTGCCTCAGCTCTAGTGATTAAAGTGATAATATTTACGACGAATCAAGATATTATTAAGTACAATTTAACAGGCCAATACACCTCTGTATTTGTTTCAAATAACAGAACTCATTCTTAGTGGTCAATAAACGTTTTATGTTTTACAAAAATACCGGCTATTCTCCCTTTGCCGTCCATACCCTTTAAACTTAATGTAAGCTTACTACATTGCTCTTTTCCCGTAACTGCTAATCAAATACACCTAACCCGGATCTTATTTAATTTCTTAATACTTTGTCAATAACAATTGTTGGCTATACCTTTGTGATAAACCCATTTAAAATCTAACAAGTTGATCATAAACAACAGGGTTTCAAAAACAATCCTGGGAGGATTTTATTTTTGCGTAATAAATATTCTTATCTTGTGTAATCTCTTGGCCCGGCCATGTCAGAAATTAGAGAAACCAACTATGCCACGATTTAGTGCCAAATTGGTACAAAATGGTACCACCAATGAAAAAATACGTACTTCAACCATTTAACGGTAATAACGATTTTCATGTTGGGGTCAATGACCTCTCAGCCCGGCCATGTTGGAAATTACAGAAACCAACTATGCCACGATTTAGTACCAAATTGGTACTAAATGGTACCACAAAAGAAAAAATAGGTACTTCAATACGTAATGAGTAATTAGGTACCAAAGTTTTCCGGGCCAGCGACATGCCAGCCCGGCAACTTTCGATTTTTACAATATAAAATATACCAATATTTAGTAGGAAATTGGTACTAAATGGTACCACTAATGAAAAATAGGTTCTTCAACCATTTAACGGTTATAACTATGTTCAATAGATAGAATATAGCTGGCTCTAAATAGGAAATTCGTCCTTTTTGTCGTAACTATCCACTGCATTAGAGCCTCCGTCGTTGAGCGATATTTCGGATCAAAATCAATTAATTTAATTATAAGTTTACCTTATTATAGAAATATTAATTCCTAACTTTAAAATTATATAAAAACACGTAATAAAAAAATGTAACTTTAATAATATTTTTTGTTCCAGTTCAATAAATTGGCAAGTTTATGGAGGCCTACATAAATGTATAAAATAATCTTGGCTCATATTAAGGGTCCGAAAATTGTACTTGACACCCATAGTAAAATAAGTAATTCTCGCTGTCTTTTGTCTATCATAATGTACAATTTTAAGCAGTACAACTCTTAACCATTTGCTACAAAATAAAAACAACATTATAAACAGAAGACCCGTTGTGTTGCTTAAATAAGACGCCCAGACGAACTGATGAGTGGCCATTAATGTAAATTCCCCGCGTAAAAACGAAACATTAATGACAGAATGCGCCACAGATGACACCAGAGTTTTTGCCCACTTGAAACGCCCGCTCAACCCGGATACATCCCACCACACACAGCTGTATGCGCTCGGAAAACGCAACACCCTAACACGGGACATGGGCGGCGCACGTTCCAGTAGTACAGTTCGTTGCTAAAAAAAAGTTTGGTGCAGCTGTATGCAATAGGACACACCCAAAGCTATTCAGAAATGGTCGTTTCCACGAGCTCATAGTATTGACTATAACAGATTGTAATCACCCAGTAACCGATGCTCTCAGTGCTCCCCCTTGGGGATTTGAGTAACTACGTTCACGAAGTTCAGACTGCAGCACAGATTAAAACTTCGTAATTTTATCTTTGTTTTGGACAGCTTTTTGAATTTAATTAGTAACATGTGATTATTTAAACATTTTTAAATTTTGTCTTTATACAGGAGCTTATGAACTATATAATAAAAATAAATAAACACGACATGTAAAGTACAGCGCCAGGTGCGTAACACAGCGGTCCAGTAACATGAAGTAAACTTACGATTGCATTAAAGTTACATTGTAAAATATCCAATGATAGAGGGGTGGATGTTAATAACAAATTTACACATACACACAAACATACATCACGGTATTCTGTGATAAACTGATGCTGTGAGAATTACCTATTAAGGAAAATGTAATAAAGTTGTTTTTATTTTAATTTTTTTTTTACAACGTTGGCCTACCCAAACCTACACAGCGTGATGTGTAACGTGATAGTAATTTATCACACTAGAAACGTTTATTTGTATCCTTAAAGTTAAATATGAAATGCATACAATTCTTTTGGAGGAAAGATGTGTTTCCCAACTTTGCCGGGCTAGAGGTCATTGGCCCCAAAATGAAAATCGTAATTATACCGTTAAATCATTGCCAATTTTTTCCTATTATTTGGGACAATCTTGGCATATAATTTAAATATGAGTAATAATTATTATTATTATATTATATAAAATATTGGTAATTTTGGTATACGATTTATTTTTAGAATTAAAAGTTTCCGGGCTGGCATGTAGCTGGCCTGGAAACCTTAAGTACTTAATTACGCATCAAATATTTAAGTACCTATTTTTTCTTTTGTGGTACAATTTAGTACCAATGTGGTACTAAATCATGGCATAGTTTGTTTCTCTAATTTCCAACATGGCCGGGCTGAGAGGTCATTTACCCCAACATGAAAATCGTTATTACCGATAAATGTTTGAAGTAACAATTTTTCATTGGTGTTACCATTTTGTACCAATTTGGTCTTAAATTTTGGTATATGATTTATTTTCGAAATCGAAAGTTGCCGGGCTGGCATGTCGCTGGCCCGGAAACCTTTGGTACCTAATTACTCAGTAGATATTGAAGTACCTATTTTTTCTTTTGTGGTACCATTTAGTTCCGATTTGGTACTAAATCGTGGCATAGTTGGTTTCTCTTATTTCCAACATGGCCGAGCCAGCGACATGCATCTCTTTTAGATATACATTAAACTCACTCTTTGTAAACAAATTAAACTTGCATCACCTTTATTTTCTTACTAAGTTAATAAACAAATAATGTTATCTTAAGATTACTTCTAAACAAATAACAACATAATGAAAGTCGGAGTTTTCACTAACGATTTTCAAGCTGGCTACCATATTGGAAAATTAAATTCAGGATTAATTAATGGGCACGAAAACAGTGGATAAAATCCCACAAATAAAATTTCCTTTAAGTGTTTTGGTTACTGAGATACTAATAGTATCCCAATTTAAATTAATTCCTTGTAAATACTCTGATATTTTTTGAGCTTCAACCACCTTGGTACATCCAGTGTGTAAATTTCAGGGTCCTATGTAAACACAAAACGGAGATAGTGCACTGTCACACGGACAATAGAGGAACGTTTCAAAGTGATTTTTTTGTATTTTTTAAATAGAAATACATTGGTATTTTATTATTTAAGCTAGTACTAATATTTGGCCCCCCAAAACTGTCCCAAAATATACTTCCAGGATAAGCTGATATATGTTGGATTTATTTACATTAACTTTAACATTTTAATTTTGTTTACTTTTTATTATGTGTTAATTTTATTTTTCTGATTTTAAGTATTTTTATCCTGAAAAAGGAGGTATAAACTTCTTCCAAATATAACGGGAAACCCTAATATGTTTTATTTATTTTTAATATGTACCAAGAAAAGTATATGCACATTAAGAATTCATATTTTAACTCAGAAATAGTATCATGTTATCAAAATAAAACAATAACCAAGGGCTCAAGAAAAAAGAGGTAGTGTGAAGAAAAATGACCTGACACAGCAAGGCTTTCGACGTGACAAGAATCAATCGCATACACCAGTATTGTCTTGTAACCTATCCTTGCTGTCTTGCACTCCTTGACGCCGTTGCATGGTTTTAAAACATCTCGCTGACAATGAACAGTCATGGAATCCTGCTGATGATATTACCTGTTTGGTTTAGATCGCTAGTTGTAATTTTAAACTGTCCAATGAGCTAAATATTGTTATTATTTTAACTTATAACTAATGTAAAATTATCATAAAATATTTGCTTTGCCTTAATTTAGACTGAGTAGAAAGTCTTGTTGTAGACTATCTAACTATAAAAGATTATTATTTTTGGGATAATGCCAGAGAGTGGCTCAGAAATACTGAAAGCTGAAGATCCACTGATCTAGAAAATAAAATTATATGGCTCTCTAAAACAAGTAGAACTGGGTCTGTAAAAGAGGTCTCCCTCTTCTAAAAAGCAAATATGATATGTGTAATTGTTATTGTATAGTTATAGTGAGTAATGAAGTGAACCAACACCTCCCGTAAACATATGGCATAAATGTACAACTTATGTGGGGTATTATTATAGATTTTTGTGCAAACAATAAGTAAATTATGTATACATTTTATAACTAATTGCCTGATAGCCTTGGCTGTGACCGGTTTGTGATATCAAAATATAATTTCTCGTGATTCCCATGCGTAATTTGTCTAACCTATGTATGACACATACGAGGTTAATAAATAAACGTATCCAAAAAGCACACACACACACTTTCTTTCAACACGTCTTAGTTATTATTATTATTTTCTAAATACACTTAACTTTATTTACAGGTTATGCCTTCGTATGTTGTTCCGCCCAGTCTGTGTAGGGCAAATTTGAAATGCTTATTAACAGGCGTATAAGCATTTTTCCTTATACAAATAACATAACGTATCCCAAGCATAACAACTTTTGGTAGGCTATTTTTTACGTTTGGCCTACGTCACCATGTACTCTGTACAGAAACATACATTAAAACAAATAATTATGCTTAATGCGCATATAAAAACTAGGTAATCCTTTTTATGATTGTAAATTGTAATTAAAAAAGGTTTAAAATAGTTAAATATTGGATTATACTGTCTCGCCAAAATTCCCTTGACCATTTTTACAATCTGGAATATAGCATGTTAAATTTGCATACTCTCAACAATAAATGTTTATATATTTTTTATTATTCAATACTAAATTATATTCTCCTCTCTCCATGATTTTATATATTACTGAATATGAATTTTATGCCCGAATTTAAAATGACACTTTATGTCAGCTGCAAACTTGTAAATATTGCATACAGTAACAACTCTTGATACAACAAGAACTTTAATACTTTAAGCTCCGTTTGTGCCACACGAAAGTAACACTGAATAAATTTGTCCCACCAGTTAAATTTTACTTTATTTTTTATACTCTTGTTCATATAAAACGCAAAACCAAAAACAAAATACTTTGCACTTTGCAAATCTTTATAGAAATAATTTATTTATAAAATTATAACAATTTGGATATTAAACCTGAGTTTTTAGTTCTAACTAAAATATTGAAATTTTATGATATCTATAAACAAATTCTTGCCTATAAATTAATAATTATCATATTTTACATTATATTTTTTTAAATATAAACATTATATCTGTTTTGGTAAAATATTTATTATTAAACAGGTTGCGATCAAAATGTCAATCGGTTATGAATGAAATATTTTCAAATTTGTAGATTGCTTCCAAAATGATGCATTTAAAATTACAATAGCCTAATGTTAAAAACAGTAAAAAGTATTTTATGGAGAAACGGAGAATAAATTTTACACAATTTATATCAGTAGTAAATCTTTCTAACGATAACACATGAACACACTGTTGTATCCCACAGAGGAAATACACATATTCTATCCAAAGAGGAAAGTTCTGGGCAATTGACTTTACTACTGAAAACTTATATGCTCGTTTAGATTCACAAAACAGTTCAATGATGTACATAACTTCTCTTCCCAGAAACTGAACGAGCGACATTTTCATGTATAACTCATTTCAACAACACCTTAATAAACCGAATATTATTTATATCAACATCTATGCTGGATATACCTTTAAAACATTTTATTATCATATAATTTAACCTAAAGATATTTTTTAAACACTCTTTTAACTATTTTTTCTTACTATTTTATCAATCTTAAACATGACAGACAGTCAATTCTATAAAGTGGTTAGTTTAAAGTCTATCAAAAATAAAATGTTTAAATCATGTAAATACCATCACAGAACAAATAAGAGCCTATATCAATAAAGAAATATATAAACTGCCCTTTCCGTGTACTATTATGTTCTTTTAAAGATTAATATATATGAACATCAGTACTTTTACTTATTACACTCTAAACTGCTTTTTTTGTAACGGTAATGACCTGGTTATTGGTCAGGTTTTTAATAAAAACTAAGGGCGCCTAGTTACCGTTGCAACGTGCAGTTACTTTGTAAGTAAATAAGTAAGTATTGTGTTTCCAATATTTTTATGTTTATTGTGAAATTAAATTGTGTCTAACGACGTAAGTAAAATATATCAATATACAACTAAACCACACCAGTATTTCATCCCTGCATTTGATCAGTATACATGTTTTGTCAATATATTTTTTTTATTCTGTAGCCTTAACCAGATAAACTGTATAGTGCATGACAAGATACAATTAAGTGAATCTTAAAGTATTGATTAAAATACTGTTCTCATGAGGAATAGGGAAGCTATTTCTTGCCTTATTAATGTTACGTGTCTATGACGTATAATTATACACACTGATAAATATAAGAAACTAATACTAAATCAGATTTGTTTGTTTTCTAAACGAAAACATTTACACGAAAATTAAAAAATGAACTATAGGTAGGTTATAAAAACACCCAATTTAAAAATCTAACATATATACAGCCGCATGTGTAACTCACTGACTGACTGACTGACTGACTGACTGACTGACTGACTGACTGACTGACTGAGGTATACGAATTCTAGACCACTTCTAGATGAGCTAGAAACCTGAAATTTTGCATGCAGGTAGCTTATAGCTTGTAACCCCCAGGAAAATCCCCAAAACTAACAATATTTTATTTTAACCACCCTAAAAAAAATATTTAAAACTCCCAAAAAAGGCTTATTTTAAAATTCCAGTTTTTGAGCTCTAGCGCGCGAACGGATGGTCCTATCAAAAAACGGACACCACCACGTGCCACGGATTTTGCAAGATCTACAACTTTGGTCCTATGACTTGTTGTCGTATCTTGTCTCCTTCACCCTTAGATAGCTCTAGATTTTTTCAAATTTTGAGAATTTGTGGCGGTTTTTTATTTCCTATCGCGTTAATATACTTGATGAAGGCCTAATATTGGGCACGCAGTATGTCTACATCACACTTAGTAAATAACAGCAGAAATCTGACCAGTTTTTATTAGTTAAACCTGTCGGAAAATAAAAAAACTCTTAAATTTTAAAGATTTGACCGTTTTCTAAGTATAAGTAGTAAGGAAATGCCGGTTCCGGAACAATTGTTATTAATTAGAATGCACGTATCACCATTTATACTTTAACTAGGATCTTGATATATGGCTTGCGTGTGCGTTGCACCTTTTCTTCCCAAGTCCTACTATTTTTAGTTTGAACTATCTCAAAAAGAAAATTTGGGAATACAAAATCAAAATGTAGTATTTTTTATTTGAGCTCTAGTGGCCAAACGGGTTGTCCTATCGAAAAACAAAGACCACCATGTGCCACGGATTTTAGACGAACTACAACTTTAGTTCTATGACATTTTGCCGTATCTCACCCCCTTCACCCTTAGGTAGCGCTAGATTCTTTAAATTTAAGCTTTTTCTAAGATTTGTTGTGGGTTTTAATGGTTTTTCGCTCTAATATAGAACTTAGAGGCCTAATATTTATCACACCGTATTCCTACATTACAATTAGTACCAAGAAACACTCACACGCCCAGATTAAATATCTTATACACCCAAAAAAATTAAAGTCTTTGAACTTTTTAGATTTATTCGTGTATTTCGGGTATATTTTCTATATTGCGCTTTGTCGAAGGTAAAATCTCTTATAAATCATGTCATATTTGCTGCAGAAGGATTGTATAAACCCAAAGTCATAGTATTTCAGGTTGTTAACGGTGGTCGTATTCCTTATAAGGTTCAAAAGACGCCTTATAAGTATTCATTTTTTTCCGAGCACTTAGGTAATTTATTGAGGCTTAACATTTAACATACTACGTCTCCATGCCAAGTCGTATTCAGCAACAGGCATATAACTGGATTTTATAGGTTAAACACTTAAAATAATCAAAGCCTTGGAATAGATGTAGAATTTAGGTCTTAAATAGAATTTGGACCAGTTTACATTAAACTGTGGCCAAACAGCGAAATTGGGGCGAAGCCCCCCACAGGGGTCTGGGGGCGGAGCCCCCAGCGAGCGAAGCGAGTCTAAAATATATACAGCCGTATGTGTAACTCACTCACTCACTCACTCACTCACTCACTCACTCACTGAGGTATACGAATTCTAGACCACTTATAGACTAGCTAGAAACCTGAAATTTTGCATGCAGGTAGCTTATAGCTTTTAACCACCAGAAAAATTGCCGAAACTGAGAATTTTTTATTTTAACCCCCCTAAAAAAATATTTAAAACCCCCCAAAAAGGCTTATTTTCAAATTACAGTTTTTGAGCTCTTGCGGCCGAACGGATTGACCTATCGAAAAACGGACACCACCACGTGCCACGGATTTTGCAGGATCTACAACTTTGTTCCTATGACATTTCGTCGTATCTCACTCCCTTCACCCTTAGGTAGCGCTAGATTTTTCAAATTTTAGGCAATTTCGACGGTTATTTTCGTGGTTTTTAATTTCCTATCACATTAATTTAGTATATAAAGGCTTGACATTTGGCACTCAATATGTTGACACGTTATCCTTCACGAAACACTCGATAAACTGACATGTTTTAATAATTAAACATCCCAAAAAAATTAATACCCCTAATTATTCCATAAATGTCAAACTGCATTATCGACTTACTCAGGGAATTCTAGATAAGCTAGAAACATGGAATTAGGCCTACATGTAGCTTGTCCATTGAAACCCCCAGAAAAATTGCAAAAAGGTATAATTTTTTATTTTAACCTTTTCAAACAAAATTCAAAATGGAGGAAATTTTGAACATATCCAAAATAGTGCATTTTTTGTGGCTGTAGCGGCCTAACGGTTGGTCCTATCGAGAAACGGAGACCACCACGACACACGGATTTTAGACGATCTACAACTTTGGTCCTATGACTTTTTGTCGTATCTTGTCTCCTTCACCCTTAGGTAGCGCTAGAGTTTTCAAATTTCGGCATATTTTCGAAATATTTCGGCCGTTTTTTATTTCCTATCACGTTAATATACTTGATGGAGGCCTAATATTGGGCACGCAGTATGTCTACATTACACTTAGTAAATAGCAGCAGAAATATGACCAGTTTTTATTAATTAAACCTGTCGAAAAATTAAAAACTCTAAATATCTTTAGAAATGGCCGTTTTCTTAGTATAAGTAGTGGTGTATTGAGGGTTCTGCCAATTTATATTATTGGACATACACGTGACACCAATAATACTTGAGCTAGAGACGTGAGATTTGGCATGCATGTGCCTTTTACCTTTTCTTCCCAAATCCTACTATTTTTAGTTTGAACTATCTCAACAAAATAAATAATTGTGAATACAAAAATCAAAATGTAGTATTTTTTTATTTGAGCTATAGAGGCCGAACGGGTTGTCCTATCGAAAAACGAAGACAACCACGTGCCACGGATTTTAGATGAACTACAACTTTCGTCCTATGACATTTTGCCGTATTTCACCCCCTTCACCCTTAGATAGCGCTAGATTGTTTAAATTTAAACTTTTTTCATAGATTTGTTCGTGGTTTTTAATCGTTTGTCACTCTAATATAGAACTTAGAGGCCTAATACTTATCAAACAGTATTCCTACATTACAATTAGTACCAAGCAATACTCCCACGTCCAGATCAAGTAACTTAAACACCCCAAAAAATCAAAGTTTTATGAGCTCTTGTAGACTTTTCGTGTTTTTCGGGTATATTTTTTATGTTGGCTCTGTTGAGGGTAAAATCTCTTATAAATCATGTCATATTTGTTGCAGAAGGCTTCTAGTTACCCAAAGTCATAGCATTTCAGGTTGTTAACGGTGGTCGTATTCCTTATCTGGTTCAAACGACGCCTTATAAAGGCTACTTTATACATCAGTTAAGGGTATTAATTTGTTTCAAGCACTTAGGTAATACATGGAGGCTTACCATTTAACATACTACGTCTCCATGACAAGTAGTATTCAGAAACAGAATTTACATTAAACTGTGGCCAAACAGCGACCTGGGGGCGAAGCCCCCCACAGGGGTCTGGGGGCGGAGCCCCCAGCGAGCGAAGCGAGTATTTGTATACTATCGTACACATTTTATACATAACGTATACATACTTAGTTATAGATTTTTCTACAGAAGGGCAACAACATATTTTACCTTTGCTAAATGTCCGTCGTTAGGTAGGGAAAAAAGTGAAAAATGCACATGTCCTTAAGGCAGCTAGTTGCTGACATCTCTTTTCCGATTCGATACTGAAAATCAATATTAATTTATTAGTAAAGTATGAGTGATGGGGTACATTCTTATAACCTTTCCTTATACATTTTTCCTAGTACTAACCTTTGAATCAATCATATTTTCCGTTGTAAGAATTACATTAAGGGACATTAAAAACATTATAATTTTATAATATACAAAATTGTTTGTGTTAAATGCATGTTTACTAAAACTAAATAAAAATAGAAATATGTTATTACATTTAATTAAACTTTATGAAAATCATTTCTGCCACTTTCCTGTTTGGCAATGTTCGTGTAAAATCCTACATTTTAGAAGACCCTAGATTCAAACTGAAGGTATTCTTAGACACTTTGAACTTAACCCTAGCCGTGGCACTAGGCGAGTCAGCATCACGCTTGGTTTACCTCTGGTCTGCCATGATCGATGTGGAAGGTGCGAGCTTATTTGATTTGGCATATAAGGTTGTAAAACCTGAGGTGGATTTCTCATCATGGATTACTAAGCAAGGTGAACCACATAGTTAATTGAAATGGTGGATATGTGGAATTATTTGGAAGATCATGTGATATGTTTTGTTTGTAACAAATTGTTTAGTGTATGTTACGTGTACATATCAATCAAGTTATTACTCTGTTAGTTAAAATAACTTAAATTTAGAGCTCCACAATTTTTAATATCTCACTATAATTGGATAAGTTAGGAAGGTAAACATGTCTAAATTGTCCCAACAAAATCATCAATTTAGCTATTATTTTCATAAAACTCCTTACTAACCAAATGTTATAGAATCTGTCATTGTTGTTATTCTTTGTATGTTGATAATAATCTAAACACTTTAATCTATTAATAAAAGGTAGTTAATAATTCATTTATTACACTTTCAAATGTTTACTAACTATATAGATAGTTTTTAATACTTTGTTGTCGTACGATCATTTTTTTAATTAGCCTTCGCCAATATCGATGTTTTATTAAAGTGCGTCTATGAATCTGTAATAATAATAATTCTGATTCAATATTGCGGAGCATTGTAACAGGACTTTATTTCATCCGATAGTCTTGCTCATGACACAATAACAGGAACACCCATAATGTAGGGATTGGTGGTCTCTGCTATTGAAGCGACCTGTATCATGATCCGTTAACAATAGTTTTAGAATTACCACAGCTAAATACCTTCCATTGGATCTATTATAAATGATCTAGTATTATAAAAGTAATACTAATATTATTTGACGACAAAATTATTATACAGTGCTATTAAGTGGGGCTAATTATAGATAAAAAATCAGGTATGTTTAAATGTTATATTTTATAATGTATTTAAAGAAAAATATTATCTTTAAACAATTAATTCTTATTTATGAAAGCTGTAGCATTTATGTTTGATGTAAAAAAGCTAACATATTAAAAGGATTTAGTAAAGATAATGCGAGCTGATTTTGTATTAAAACAGTATACACACAGACTTATTGTTTTTTAATTACAGTAAAATAAAAAAATAAAAAACACATGTGTGGTTGTTTATTTAAACTGAGTACAAATAACTCGTCAAACCACTCCTATAAACTAAACTATCCTAAGATTTAATTAACAATGGGCCAACGTCAAAATATCTAAGTATAAACATATTATATTAAATCAAGACATTTAATTCGATGTATTCATTTACTTGGCGGAAATAGTTTTTGGTTTCATGATTTGAGTTCTTCAATATTTTTAATTTCTTTGTTTAGAAGTTCTTTTGTTTCTATTGTTTTTCGTATGTTCATATTTTATTGTCAGATATACATGATATATTTGTCCTATCCTGCATTCTCTTTTGTTTTTAGTCGTTATTCATTTAGAACTGTTTACGATTGAATAGACTAAATCTGATAGCTTAGTAATAAATTGCACATATTTAATCATCAGTGATTCGTCTCTTCCTTCATCCGAGTCTGAATCAGAAGACGTACAATCGTCCCCCAAAGACGTCAATTAGTTTCCATTTGTTTTCTTCATCATCTTTTAACTGACCTGATTTCTTTCCTTTTATGAGAGCTTGTGCTTTCAAATCATTCGAGCTTTCCTTGCTATCATTACGGGTAGAGTTCTAAGGCCGTGGTTTTGAGGGTTTGATTTTCCCAGAGAATATCTTGGCTTAAATTCTAGACCTCTTCTTAACCTAATCTTCATTGATCCGTTTCTTCTTTGCTGGAGTTAGGTACGTTTACGAAGCCGGGAGAACTCTTAGTATATTTTCGTATGAATAGATGGCGAGAGTGTATGTGATCATCTACTCTTGTTTATGACTTTTAGCCGTATGTAAGATTTTTATTTTATAACAATGGACGAAGTGACCTAGTATTGGTTCAGTGGTGATGCTGTAGGTTTTGGACGCCTCAGAGGATGCAGTGATACCGCGATGAATGATAGACCCTGTCGGGGCTCTCCCGAAAGAGATAAAATCGCAAAATAAAATCCACTATAGCCTTTGGTTTGTACGCAGCTCTAGAGGAATTATCGGCAATCTGGTGGCCAACAGGTTTGTATCCCATAACTGCTCTCTTCTCCACTTTTTACCCGCGGCCACCAATCATATACTAGCTGAACCCATCTTCCTACATCTTTATAACTTCACCTACAATACGCTGAGTGAGTGACACCCGTGTTTACGATTGCACAAATGGCTGATATCTGAATATGCAAGTGCCTTGGGTCACATTGCCCACCAATTATTTCATACTCTAAGCAGTTTCAGATTTAATATGGTGATATATTTTTTAAAAAATTCCAACTTTTTTGCGTGTTTTTTAACGCTGTGCATTTACGTATTAAGTGCTACAAATAAGACCACCTATAAAGGTAATCAAAGTTACCCATCTAATATGTCATTTATTAATATTAGTAGGGGGCATTGGATGGGCGTGAACCAGCAGCAACAGCAGTTATCCACTGTGGATCAACCCCCCCCCACCCCCGTCACGTGACCCCGGTCGTCGACCGACGCCCCCCCCCCCGACGCCCCCCCCCGACGCCCCCCCCGACGCCCCCCCCCGACGCCCCCCCCCCGACGCCCCCCCCCGACGCCCCCCCCCGGTCGTCTGCGGCACTTTTCGTGATGAGGAAAAAACTTTCGAAAATTAATAACTAGCCTATTTATCCACCGATTCCCACGGGACTTTTTCCAGAGTGTAGGCCTATCCCCAAGGAAGCGAATGACGAAAGAACCCCATAGATCCGTCATCAAACAAGGCCGCTATTAATTTATAACCGCGTTTTCCTTATGGGATCTCAGCTGTTTACCGACCGATTTTGATGAAACTTAACCACATGTTAGGCGGCGGTCTAAGTAAACCATCGCTTAAAGAAAATTGAAAATCCACCGTTAAACGGGCTCGCTATTAATTTTTAAACGTGTTTTCCTTATGGGATCTCAGCTGTTTACCAACCGATTTTGACGAAACCTCACCACATGTCGAGCCATGACCTAAGTAAACTATTGCTTAAAGAAAATTGAAAATCCACCGTTAAACGGGCTTGCTATTAATTTTTAAACGTGTTTTCCTTATGGGATCTCAGCTGTTTACCGACCGATTTTGACGAAACCTCACCACGTGTTGGACCATGGCCTAAGTAAACCATCGCTGAAAGAAAATTGAAAATACACCGTTAAACGGGCCCGCTAGTAATTTTCGAACGCGTTTTCCTTATAGGATCTCGGCTGTTCGCTGACCGAATTTGATGTGACTTCGTTACACGTTGTATGCCAGCTTGACTAAACCAAAACTGCGAGCGGTTCCGCGGCGTCACGTGTCGAGGTGCGTGCTAGGGCCTACGTGACTGTCCCAGCCTGTTTACTCCTCCTCCACTCCACTATCCCTCCACTCATCCTCCACTCCGCTACCCCTTCACTCCGCTACCCCTGTTGTGGACCGTGGTGACATCATCTCCATGCCTACGTGACCGTCCGGGCCTGTTTACTCATTAGCGGTTCCGAGAACTGTTTACTCATTAGCGGTTCCGAGAACTGTTTACTGCTCTCACCGTCTACTGTACGGTACGTAGCAATGTTACTTCAGTGATTGTCATCGCTTCCTTCATTCAGTTTGTGTTTGGAGCCCAGTGTGTGTAGACGTTCTACTTCAGTGCTGTGCTAGTCTTTACTACACCATATTCCGAGATCTGTTAAACGTAAGTATATGTAGTCTTATAAGTTGTAGTGTGGACCACCTCAGGCTGTTTACTCATTAGCGATAATTACCGAGATTTTGAGAATTGTTCACCGCCTTCTACTGTACGGTACGTAGCTATGTTTCTTAAGTGATTGTCATCGCTTCCTTCATTCAGTTTGCGTTTGGAGCTCAGTGTGTGTAGACGTTCTACTTCAGTGTTGAAGTTGTAGTGTGGAAGACTATTACATTCCCCTTTATAGTAAGATTCTCATTTAAGGTATGATCGTTCAGCAACTTTCAAGTCATAATGTGCAAAGAGAGGTCTGGCTTGTTAATAGAAGTTGAATAATTTTCATTATGTTTTAGGGAAAACTATTCGTTATTGCTATAGAACAATTTACACGTCATTCCAAATTTCTTGGAGGAAACCAGTGTACTAACATAAAACGAGGAAACCTGTGTACTAATGTTAGACGTGTCATGGTTTCTAAATCATGTCTATCACGCATCAATGTAAAGCTTTCATTCTCTAACTTACTATCTTTTCTTTCGTTTTATATAAACTAATTTTAATAAAGGAGGAAACCCGTGCACTAACATTAAATTTGTCATGGCCTTGACTCTTGTCTACCAAGCATAAAGTATGTGTTATGTTACCAATGAAGTGTTCTCGTTGCGACTAATTTGTAAATGCAAGAGACTTATCATATCCGTTGTTGCAGATGAACAACCAACACCTGTGCGAGGTCTGCGGCCGAGCCTTCAGCCTGCTCGGAAACCTGAGGCGACACGTGGAGTCCGCCTACAACGCCAGACGTCACGACTGCCACGTCTGCGGTAGGCGCTTCACAAGAGGTGACAGCCTCCGCCGCCACGTCGCTACGGTTCATGGACCACACGCCGCGGCAGAGCCCCAACCGCAACGAGTGGACCATCCCTGCCGACTGTGCCCGACCATCTTCGCCAGCCTGGAGGACGTGCGCCGCCACATGCAAGCGGCTCACTCCGCGATGCCAGCAGCAGCTCCTTCCTCCTCCTCGAGTCCCGATCGCCACGTGGAGTGCGAGCGATGCGGTAGACGCTTCGACCGCGACCTGGAACTGAGACGACACGTCCGGACCGTCCATCCTCCCACGTTCCGTTGTGCCTACTGCGACCGCGGGTTTACCCGTCGCTTCAACCGCGACCAGCACGAGTCTCACAACTGCCCTGTTGTGAGGAACCTGGTTCAAGAACCATCCAAGTTCCGCTGCGCGTACTGCGACAAGGGGTTTACTCGCCGCTTCAACCGTGACCATCACCAGTCTCACAACTGCCCTGTTGTGAGGGACCTGACCCAAGACCGACTGTCTAGGTTGTCCTCTCCTCCTCTTCCTCACAACAACCAGTCGCTGCGCCAAGGAGCCAGCGCCGAGCCCCGATCGCACCAGATGCCTAGCGCCGAGCCACGACCAGGACCGAGCACCGAGCCACAGCCAGGGCCCAGCACCGAGCCCCAGCCCCGACCAGGACCTAGCGCCAAGCCTCAGACCATCGATGACGAGATGGAGGGTGGCGGCCGCCCCATGTTCCAGCTCGTGCATCGGGCCTTCCGGAGTCGCCTCCTCACCTACCGCCTGGCCCGGCCGTTAGACGCCTTGCTGACCGTTGAGGATGCGCTGACCCTGTTGTTTGACGAGGTTCTGGACCTGATGGAGAACGTCATGACCCAACATCCGAGCATCAAGGCGAACATGGTCCTGGAATGTGAGTTCTCCAACATTCACGGGGCCACCTGCCTGCGCTCCTTCAACACAAAGAACGTCCCACTGACCGAGGCCTCCGACTTGGAGGCTTTCCTCTCCGCGACGTTCGAGACGATCGTGAAGAAGAAGGAGCAGTGTGAACTGGTAGGTAGCGGCTGGACCTACCTGCGTATACGCGACTTAGAGATCCGCGTGAACCAGTATACGCCGCTCGGAGGCAGAGCCTTTATGCAGCTGCCAAAGGCTATCGCAGATATACACGCTGTTGTCAATGTGCAAAACGCTGATGACATGTGTTTCATGTACGCCATCCTGGCCAAGTTCGTTGCACAACACGCAGAGAGACCTGCAGCGTATACACCGGATGTCATCGCCCGCTACGACTGGACCGGCCTGCGTTTCCCCGTGACGCTCAAGGACATCAAGATCTTTGAGGGCAAGAACAACATCAGTGTAAACGTCTACGGGATCGAGCGAGCGATGGTGGGGAGACGCCCCGATGGGACGCCAGAGTTCAAGGACCGCGTGTTCCCGCTGAAGATATGCAAGCGGGAGCGCGAAGACCACAGAGACCTGCTGTACATGACCATCGATGGGGACAGCCACTACGCATACATCAAGGACCTGGGTCGACTGGTCCGGCCCCAGCTCACCAAACGTGAAAATAGGATTTACGTCTGTAAGCGGTGCTTCGCTTACTTCGACAATCGGCCCAGCAAGCTAGGGTTGACGGGTGCCCAGCGTCTGGAGGAGCACAGGCGTTACTGCTACGCCAAGGCTCCCCTTCGCCTGGACTTGCCGAAGAAGCAGCAGATCCGCTTCACCCATCCAGAGTACACTAGGCGGGAGAGGTTCTGCATCTACGCGGACTTCGAGTGTGCTCTGCAGCCCGTCGCTGTTGACTCGGTGGAAGCACCGCCACCCGGCACGACGCCCCTGCAAATGCACGTCCCGTACGCCTTCGCCTACCAGATCGTGGATTCGCTCGGCCTGGAGGAGTTTGAGCCGCGGGTATACTTCGGAGCTGACGCGTCCAAGGTCTTTATGGAACGGCTCAAGATGGACGTGCTGAGCCTGTGGGAGTTCCTGTTCAGCACGAGAGCTCTGCACCCTTCTCTGACCCGGCAGGAAATGGACGAGTATCTCGCAGCGACCCGCTGCTACCTCTGCGGCAAGGAGTTCACCGAGCTGGACGTCAAGGTGCGGGACCACAACCACGCCCCGCCTTACGAGTTCCGAGGAGCGGCGCACCGCTCGTGCAATCTGCGGTACAGGGAGCAGCGGGTCATCAACTGCTATTTCCACAACCTGTCCAACTACGACGCTCACTTCGTAGTGCGGGAGCTGGCCATCGACCCCGGTGATGTGGACGTGCTGGCGCACACCGAAGAGCGCTACATCGCCTTCACCAAGCGGTTTCATTTTGGCCAGCCCGGGGACAACCAACGACAGAGCAGTTTCGCGGTGCGGTTCCTCGACACCCACAGGTTCTTGTCCATGAGCCTGGCAAGCCTGGCAGCGGGACTGCCCACCGACAAGATGCGTGAGACCAGGAAGCGCTTCCCCGACGACCGGCTGTTCGACCTGGTGCGCAGGAAGGGCGTGTTCCCCTACGACTTTGTCACATCGTACGAAACGCTGTAAAGGACCAGGGAGCTGCCGCCCAAGGAGGCGTTTAGGAACACCATGACCCTGGAGGACGTCAAGGACGAGGACTACCAACACGCCCTCAACGTGTGGCGAGCCTTCGAGTGTCGCCACCTCAAGGACTACGCCGACACGTACCTGCGCTGTGATATCGCCCTCCTCACCGACGTCTTCGAGCAGTTCCGTGACACCTCTTTGGCCGAGTACGGACTGGACCCCGCCCACTACTACACCCTGCCATCCTACGCTTGGGACGTCATGTTGAAGACCTGCGACGTGGAGCTGGACACAATGCAGGATTTCGACATGTACCTGTTCGTGGAGCAAGGCATCCGAGGAGGCATCTCCCAGGCCGTCACCCGCTACGCCAAGGCCAACCACGATCGGTGCCCGGACTACCGCCCCGACGAGCCGACACGCCACCTCCTGTACCTGGACGCCAACAACCTCTACGGCTGGGCCATGTCCCAGTACCTGCCCACCGGAGACTTCCAGTGGCTCAGCCGTGAGGAGATCGATTCCTTGGACATTGGTGCGCTGGATGCCGAAGCGGAACGGGGTTACATCCTCGAAGTGGACCTCCGCTACCCCACCCACCTCCACGACCTGCACAAGGACCTCCCTTACTGCTGCGAGACCAAGCGTCCGCCAACAGGGAAATACCCCAAACTGATGACCACCCTGGACGACAAGATGCATTACGTCTGCCATTACAGGGTCTTGCAGCAGGCGCTGAACAACGGACTGGAGCTTGCGGCTGTGCACAGGGCGATCTCGTTTCGCCAGTCTCGGTGGCTAGAGCCCTACATCCTCATGAATACCGAGCTGCGGAAGAAGGCCAGGACCAAGTTCGAGCAAGACTTTTTCAAGTTAATGAATAACGCGGTCTTTGGCAAAACCATCGAGAACGTCCGCAAGCGCCTGAACGTCAAGCTGGTCTGCACTCCGGAGAAGTTCTCCAAGTACGTGGCCAAGTCCAATTTCCTGGACCGCACGTATTACACGGAGGACGTAGCTCTCGTGCACCTCGCCAGGGTAAACATCGTCCTGGAAAAGCCCATCTACGTCGGCATGTCTGTCCTGGAGCTGAGCAAGTGGCTCATGTACGAGTTTCTGCGGAAGATGAAGGACCGCTACGGTGACCGCTTGAACGTAGACTACATGGACACTGACAGCTTCGTGTTCGACATCCTATCCCGGAACATCTACAGGGAGATGATGGAGCACTTGGACGACTTCGATACCAGCGCCTACCCGAGGTCCCACCCCTGCTACAGCCCCGCCAACGCCAAGGTGATTGGCAAGTTCAAGGACGAGTGTAACGGCCGATCCTTGTTCGAGTACCTCGGCCTGCGCTCAAAGCTCTACTTCATGGACGTTGAGGACGAAGACAACGGATCCAAGGCGATCAAGCGAGCCAAGGGAGTCAATTGGGAGACAAAAAGGGAGACAATTCTCGAAATCGCGGCAATTATCGCTAATGAGTAAACAGCCTGGGGCAGTCACGTAGGCACGGGGTGATGACGTAACCGCGGTCCACGACTTCACTACTTAAGGTAGGCCAATGCGTGCGTTAGGTTTACAGACGCAGGTTTAGGTTAGGTTTACAGACGCAGGTTTAAGTTAGGTTTGAGGATGCATGAACGTCGCGACGCAGGTTTAAGTTAGGTTTGGGGATGCATGAACGTCGCGCGCGCGATTTGCCGCGATTTCGAGAATTGTCCACCGCCTTCTACTGTACGGTACGTAGCTATGTTACTTAAGTGATTGTCATCGCTTCCTTCATTCAGTTTGTGTTTGAAGCTCAGTGTGCGTAGACGTTCTACTTCAGTGCTGTGCTAGTCCTTACCGCACCATACTCCGAGATCTGTTAAACGTAAGTATATGTAGTCTTATAAGTTGTAGTGTGAACCACCTCAGGCTGTTTACTCATTAGCGATAATTGCCGCGATTTCGAGAATTGTTCACCGCCTTCTACTGTACGGTACGTAGCTATGTTACTTAAGTGATTGTCATCGCTTCACGCGACGTTCATGCATCCTTAAACCTAACTTAAACCTGCGTGCACTTGTCTGCTGACTCTTGACCTACCCTAGATAGTGTAAGCAAATGCGGGTACTGTGATTGGTGAAAATATCCTGCCCTCTTAGTGGCTAAAATTAGACGTTCTGTCCTATGATTGGTCGAATTAAAGAAACACTTCTTGAGATGGATTTTGTGAATATAAATGCAGACGCGCACCTTCAGTTTGTCTAGTGATGTTGCAGAGTAAACACCACTCAGCGACTACGTGCAGCTCTTCGACCCGGTCGCTCCCACCATCAACGACGCACTGGTCTGCAGGCTCTTCGACTCCATCTTCGCTTAAGACTACTTTTGTGTTTCAATAATTTTTTTTTTGTTGTTTCTCGTTAACTGTTGTTTTCACTTGTCCTTCTCTTTAGTGTTTAAGAACGAATATCGAATTTTTAACAATTTTGAAAGTTTTGTTTTGAAAACATGATAGTTTTACAATTTCATAAAAGGTTAATTTTGAATGTAGTTTCGACAAATTCGGTTTGCATTAGAGGCGTCTTTTGAAAGTAAATGTCAGGGAAATGCAAGGGGTAGTAACAACACAGATGTATGCTGTAAACTAAACTGTTTGACTATATTTGCTTACGAATACTATTTACAATATATTTACAAAGTTAACCTAGTTCTATTTACACTTAAATCTACACCGGGAACTCTTCGTCCATGTCCTCCTCCTCGTCCATGTCCTCCTCGTCCACCTCCATAGGCCCGCCTTGCTGCTCCTCCTCGGGATTGCCTCGCCTTCTTGCTGCGGACAGTGGTGGGATGTCCTTATGCCCCCAAGGTAAGGTGTTGATACCATCGGCCAGGATGTAGCGTTTATCATCGGCTGGGCTCAAGGATAGCTTTTCTACTTGTACGGTGAAGACACGGTGCAGGTACGACTGGAAACGGGTGTTGACGGTGGTTTTCAACACCCCGTCGAACAGACATTCCCTGTAGTCGTCGGGGGTTAGGACGTTTTTAACAACCCCCTTAGCGACTCCCTTGGCTCGCTTGATCGCCTTGGATCCGTTGTCTTCGTCCTCAACGTCCATGAAGTAGAGCTTTGAGCGCAGGCCGAGGTACTCGAACAAGGATCGGCCGTTACACTCGTCCTTGAACTTGCCAATCACCTTGGCGTTGGCGGGGCTGTAGCAGGGGTGGGACCTCGGGTAGGCGCTGGTATCGAAGTCGTCCAAGTGCTCCATCATCTCCCTGTAGATGTTCCGGGATAGGATGTCGAACACGAAGCTGTCAGTGTCCATGTAGTCTACGTTCAAGCGGTCACCGTAGCGGTCCTTCATCTTCCGCAGAAACTCGTACATGAGCCACTTGCTCAGCTCCAGGACAGACATGCCGACGTAGATGGGCTTTTCCAGGACGATGTTTACCCTGGCGAGGTGCACGAGAGCTACGTCCTCCGTGTAATACGTGCGGTCCAGGAAATTGGACTTGGCCACGTACTTGGAGAACTTCTCCGGAGTGCAGACCAGCTTGACGTTCAGGCGCTTGCGGACGTTCTCGATGGTTTTGCCAAAGACCGCGTTATTCATTAACTTGAAAAAGTCTTGCTCGAACTTGGTCCTGGCCTTCTTCCGCAGCTCGGTATTCATGAGGATGTAGGGCTCTAGCCACCGAGACTGGCGAAACGAGATCGCCCTGTGCACAGCCGCAAGCTCCAGTCCGTTGTTCAGCGCCTGCTGCAAGACCCTGTAATGGCAGACGTAATGCATCTTGTCGTCCAGGGTGGTCATCAGTTTGGGGTATTTCCCTGTTGGCGGACGCTTGGTCTCGCAGCAGTAAGGGAGGTCCTTGTGCAGGTCGTGGAGGTGGGTGGGGTAGCGGAGGTCCACTTCGAGGATGTAACCCCGTTCCGCTTCGGCATCCAGCGCACCAATGTCCAAGGAGTCGATCTCCTCACGGCTGAGCCACTGGAAGTCTCCGGTGGGCAGGTACTGGGACATGGCCCAGCCGTAGAGGTTGTTGGCGTCCAGGTACAGGAGGTGGCGTGTCGGCTCGTCGGGGCGGTAGTCCGGGCACCGATCGTGGTTGGCCTTGGCGTAGCGGGTGACGGCCTGGGAGATGCCTCCTCGGATGCCTTGCTCCACGAACAGGTACATGTCGAAATCCTGCATTGTGTCCAGCTCCACGTCGCAGGTCTTCAACATGACGTCCCAAGCGTAGGATGGCAGGGTGTAGTAGTGGGCGGGGTCCAGTCCGTACTCGGCCAAAGAGGTGTCACGGAACTGCTCGAAGACGTCGGTGAGGAGGGCGATATCACAGCGCAGGTACGTGTCGGCGTAGTCCTTGAGGTGGCGACACTCGAAGGCTCGCCACACGTTGAGGGCGTGTTGGTAGTCCTCGTCCTTGACGTCCTCCAGGGTCATGGTGTTCCTAAACGCCTCCTTGGGCGGCAGCTCCCTGGTCCTGTACAGCGTTTCGTACGATGTGACAAAGTCGTAGGGGAACACGCCCTTCCTGCGCACCAGGTCGAACAGCCGGTCGTCGGGGAAGCGCTTCCTGGTCTCACGCATCTTGTCGGTGGGCAGTCCCGCTGCCAGGCTGGCCAGGCTCATGGACAAGAACCTGTAGGTGTCGAGGAACCGCACCGCGAAACTGCTCTGTCGTTGGTTGTCCCCGGGCTGGCCGAAATGAAACCGCTTGGTGAAGGCGATGTAGCGCTCTTCGGTGTGCGCCAGCACGTCCACATCACCGGGGTCGATGGCCAGCTCCCGCACTACTAAGTGAGCGTCGTAGTTGGACAGGTTGTGGAAATAGCAGTTGATGACCCGCTGCTCCCTGTACCGCAGATTGCACGAGCGGTGCGCCGCTCCTCGGAACTCGTAAGGCGGGGCGTGGTTGTGGTCCCGCACCTTGACGTCCAGCTCGGTGAACTCCTTGCCGCAGAGGTAGCAGCGGGTCGCTGCGAGATACTCGTCCATTTCCTGCCGGGTCAGAGAAGGGTGCAGAGCTCTCGTGCTGAACAGGAACTCCCACAGGCTCAGCACGTCCATCTTGAGCCGTTCCATAAAGACCTTGGACGCGTCAGCTCCGAAGTATACCCGCGGCTCAAACTCCACCAGGCCGAGCGAATCCACGATCTGGTAGGCGAAGGCGTACGGGACGTGCATTTGCAGGGGCGTCGTGCCGGGTGGCGGTGCTTCCACCGAGTCAACAGCGACGGGCTGCAGAGCACACTCGAAGTCCGCGTAGATGCAGAACCTCTCCCGCCTAGTGTACTCTGGATGGGTGAAGCGGATCTGCTGCTTCTTCGGCAAGTCTAGGCGAAGGGGAGCCTTGGCGTAGCAGTAACGCCTGTGCTCCTCCAGACGCTGGGCACCCGTCAACCCTAGCTTGCTGGGCCGATTGTCGAAGTAAGCGAAGCACCGCTTACAGACGTAAATCCTATTTTCACGTTTGGTGAGCTGGGGCCGGACCAGTCGACCCAGGTCCTTGATGTATGCGTAGTGGCTGTCCCCATCGATGGTCATGTACAGCAGGTCTCTGTGGTCTTCGCGCTCCCGCTTGCATATCTTCAGCGGGAACACGCGGTCCTTGAACTCTGGCGTCCCATCGGGGCGTCTCCCCACCATCGCTCGCTCGATCCCGTAGACGTTTACACTGATGTTGTTCTTGCCCTCAAAGATCTTGATGTCCTTGAGCGTCACGGGGAAACGCAGGCCGGTCCAGTCGTAGCGGGCGATGACATCCGGTGTATACGCTGCAGGTCTCTCTGCGTGTTGTGCAACGAACTTGGCCAGGATGGCGTACATGAAACACATGTCATCAGCGTTTTGCACATTGACAACAGCGTGTATATCTGCGATAGCCTTTGGCAGCTGCATAAAGGCTCTGCCTCCGAGCGGCGTATACTGGTTCACGCGGATCTCTAAGTCGAGTATACGCAGGTAGGTCCAGCCGCTACCTACCAGTTCACACTGCTCCTTCTTCTTCACGATCGTCTCGAACGTCGCGGAGAGGAAAGCCTCCAAGTCGGAGGCCTCGGTCAGTGGGACGTTCTTTGTGTTGAAGGAGCGCAGGCAGGTGGCCCCGTGAATGTTGGAGAACTCACATTCCAGGACCATGTTCGCCTTGATGCTCGGATGTTGGGTCATGACGTTCTCCATCAGGTCCAGAACCTCGTCAAACAACAGGGTCAGCGCATCCTCAACGGTCAGCAAGGCGTCTAACGGCCGGGCCAGGCGGTAGGTGAGGAGGCGACTCCGGAAGGCCCGATGCACGAGCTGGAACATGGGGCGGCCGCCACCCTCCATCTCGTCATCGATGGTCTGAGGCTCGGCGCTAGGTCCTGGGCGGGGCTGGGGCTCGGTGCTGGGCCCTGGCTGTGGCTCGGTGCTCGGTCCTGGTCGTGGCTCGGCGCTAGGCATCTGGTGCGATCGGGGCTCGGCGCTGGCTCCTTGGCGCAGCGACTGGTTGTTGTGAGGAAGAGGAGGAGAGGACAACCTAGACAGTCGGTCTTGGGTCAGGTCCCTCACAACAGGGCAGTTGTGAGACTGGTGATGGTCACGGTTGAAGCGGCGAGTAAACCCCTTGTCGCAGTACGCGCAGCGGAACTTGGATGGTTCTTGAACCAGGTTCCTCACAACAGGGCAGTTGTGAGACTCGTGCTGGTCGCGGTTGAAGCGACGGGTAAACCCGCGGTCGCAGTAGGCACAACGGAACGTGGGAGGATGGACGGTCCGGACGTGTCGTCTCAGTTCCAGGTCACGGTCGAAGCGTCTACCGCATCGCTCGCACTCCACGTGGCGATCGGAGCTCGAGGAGGAGGAAGGAGCTGCTGCTGGCATCGCGGAGTGAGCCGCTTGCATGTGGCGGCGCACGTCCTCCAGGCTGGCGAAGATGGTCGGGCACAGTCGGCAGGGATGGTCCACTCGTTGCGGTTGGGGCTCTGCCGCGGCGTGTGGTCCATGAACCGTAGCGACGTGGCGGCGGAGGCTGTCACCTCTTGTGAAGCGCCTACCGCAGACGTGGCAGTCGTGACGTCTGGCGTTGTGGGCGGACTCCACGTGTCGCCTCAGGTTTCCGAGCAGGCTGAAGGCTCGGCCGCAGACCTCGCACAGGTGTTGGTTGTTCATCTGCAACAACGGATATGATAAGTCTCTTGCATTTACAAATTAGTCGCAACGAGAACACTTCATTGGTAACATAACACATACTTTATGCTTGGTAGACAAGAGTCAAGGCCATGACAAATTTAATGTTAGTGCACGGGTTTCCTCCTTTATTAAAATTAGTTTATATAAAACGAAAGAAAAGATAGTAAGTTAGAGAATGAAAGCTTTACATTGATGCGTGATAGACATGATTTAGAAACCATGACACGTCTAACATTAGTACACAGGTTTCCTCGTTTTATGTTAGTACACTGGTTTCCTCCAAGAAATTTGGAATGACGTGTAAATTGTTCTATAGCAATAACGAATAGTTTTCCCTAAAACATAATGAAAATTATTCAACTTCTATTAACAAGCCAGACCTCTCTTTGCACATTATGACTTGAAAGTTGCTGAACGATCATACCTTAAATGAGAATCTTACTATAAAGGGGAATGTAATAGTCTTCCACACTACAACTTCAACACTGAAGTAGAACGTCTACACACACTGAGCTCCAAACGCAAACTGAATGAAGGAAGCGATGACAATCACTTAAGAAACATAGCTACGTACCGTACAGTAGAAGGCGGTGAACAATTCTCAAAATCGCGGTAATTATCGCTAATGAGTAAACAGCCTGAGGTGGTCCACACTACAACTTATAAGACTACATATACTTACGTTTAACAGATCTCGGAATATGGTGTAGTAAAGACTAGCACAGCACTGAAGTAGAACGTCTACACACACTGGGCTCCAAACACAAACTGAATGAAGGAAGCGATGACAATCACTGAAGTAACATTGCTACGTACCGTACAGTAGACGGCGAGAGCAGTAAACAGTTCTCGGAACCGCTAATGAGTAAACAGTTCTCGGAACCGCTAATGAGTAAACAGGCCCGGACGGTCACGTAGGCATGGAGATGATGTCACCACGGTCCACAACAGGGGTAGCGGAGTGAAGGGGTAGCGGAGTGGAGGATGAGTGGAGGGATAGTGGAGTGGAGGAGGAGTAAACAGGCTGGGACAGTCACGTAGGCCCTAGCACGCACCTCGACACGTGACGCCGCGGAACCGCTCGCAGTTTTGGTTTAGTCAAGCCGGCATACAACGTGTAACGAAGTCACATCAAATTCGGTCAGCGAACAGCCGAGATCCTATAAGGAAAACGCGTTCGAAAATTACTAGCGGGCCCGTTTAACGGTGTATTTTCAATTTTCTTTCAGCGATGGTTTACTTAGGCCATGGTCCAACACGTGGTGAGGTTTCGTCAAAATCGGTCGGTAAACAGCTGAGATCCCATAAGGAAAACACGTTTAAAAATTAATAGCAAGCCCGTTTAACGGTGGATTTTCAATTTTCTTTAAGCAATAGTTTACTTAGGTCATGGCTCGACATGTGGTGAGGTTTCGTCAAAATCGGTTGGTAAACAGCTGAGATCCCATAAGGAAAACACGTTTAAAAATTAATAGCGAGCCCGTTTAACGGTGGATTTTCAATTTTCTTTAAGCGATGGTTTACTTAGACCGCCGCCTGATATGTATACCCGGTTGGCCAATTAGGGCAACATTATAATTAATTTAGAAATATATCACCAACATTTTTACCAAGAGGCATGTAAATGAAAACAAGAATGATTGTTGAACTGAACACTTTAATTATTTGTTAAATATCAAACAATAAATACATTTCTTTAATAACTGGTGGAAATTTCTAAATCCTTATGCCTTTTAGAATAAAAATAAAATAAGGTGGATCTTACATTAATTGGAAGTGGCTGTGTCCGATCCAAGATATATCCCATAAACCTCGTTATTTCAACGAGGAGGGTTCAAGTCTATCGGACAACAGTTTCCAACGAACAGATTTGAACTTTTAGTACCTACAAGAGACCTACGCGTCTGCACAGCCATCTAAATATCGTCTGCAACTTAACAGGTAATCTTCTACTAATATATAATAAAAATATTAATTTACATTTTGCATATTTTATAAACATATTATATCGGGTATAAATATCCCCCTACCAAAAAAATATCAAAATGTAAATAATAACTATTTCTAATACAAATTCTTACTTAAAATAAATCCTCAAATATATATATCAAGATGCAAATATTTAAACATAAAAATTCTTAGTCTTCTTCTTAATAATTTAACTTGTGACAGAAGTAAATTCACTTGACAGGTGCTGAACTCTAGCGCTGCAATACGCAATTTAACTCAACTAGTTCCATCTGTCACCGCTAGATAGCATAAGATTTCACATTTGTTGATGTTTGTTTACATTTACAAATCAAATTAATCTTTAATTATATTTACATACAGTTTAATAGAAATTTTATATTGAGATACAACATAATAAAAGATTTTGAGATAAAAAGCAACTAAATTAACTATTTACAATCATTTTTGAGCAATATTTATTTATTTCAGTATGTAATATGAGTCATATTGAGGAAACTAACGGTAAATACTCCTCCCAAAATAACTTTCACTTTTCAATAGATATCCTGTCTGAGGTCAGTTCTCAACTAAACCGAATCCAATGCGTATGTTTGTCTGTGTGTCGTGTTCTGTGTTAGTTTAAGTGATTTGTTTTTAGTGTGAAGTGCTTTTGTGTTCAGTGTGTTTTAGTGTAGTGTGATTTTAGTAATGCGCGTGAAAATGTGTGTCGTGACAACGTGTATCCTTAAAACTACCTAATATAAATTCACTCTACTTTCATCAATTCATTCACATTTATACGCCGCGGCTCATACTTTCACACATATATTCTCTTACATACAACATTTATTCAACATTTATACTAACTGACAGCGGACAGTGATATTTTGCTTACATTTAAACAATCCCTTAATTATTTGGCAATTAAATATAATTTGACCCTTTTACTTTAAATAGTTTTCTCAATATTTCATACTTATAAATATATTTCTTTTATTTTCAAATATTATCTCAAATAAATGTCACTTTGTTTTAAACATCACTTAATTTATATTTACAACAGTTGTAGTTCTTCTCGAAGTCATGGGTAGTTCATAAATGTTTCCAAACATATTTCACGACTTAAATTTTCTTCTTTCATTTACGATAGCTTCAAATCATAAATATGTAATTTTCGCACATCTTCCAAGTTTTCTACATTTTGCACTAAAACAGTACCTTCACTTATGAAATACAAAATTCTGTAAAGATCCTGCAAATCCTGTTAGGCGACGATATATTTTTCCCTCCCGGCCTTAGTAGTTTTTTTGCTTTCGAAAACATTGTCGGGCGATATGGCCTGGTCTGTTGCAGTGATAACATACTTTCGCACCAGCAGGTGTTAAGTTTGGATTTCTCGGGACGTTTTTGAATTGAGGCCTATAATTGTCTCCGATGTTTGAACATGGGGGGCTATGCGAGTTATGCATTTGAACTTTATTACGGGAATTTTGGTACACATGATTTCTGACAAAATCGTTGTATGACACATTATTTACATTTATGCACAACTGGTCAAGATCAGCAAAAGTTTCTGGGTTTTTCTCGAATACTAACTTATTTCTAATATCAGGGTGTATGCCGTTTTTGATAAATGAAACCAATTGGTTTTCGCTTAAATTAGTTTTCAAGATTTCGTGGTTCATTTTCACTTCATTTATATATATAGACAGTGGTTCATTGGGCTTTTGCGGTCGAAATATTAAGTCTTGCTTTAACTTTTCCCTTAATGTGATTGGAATGAAGGTGCTTAAAATATCAGAATGAAGTAGTTCTATGGACTTTTGTGCGTTTTTATGTTCCAAAATTTTGTTCACCAATGGGGGCGTTGAATATATGGGTAGTATTTCATATAGCTCGTTTTGACTCAAAGTAGTTTCATTTTGAATGTTTACAATATTTCGCAGAAATTGTAGTAGAGGGCTTGTTTCAAGTCCGTTACACACTGGAAATTTTTGTAAGTAGTTTTCCATAGGATTTGTTAATTTCCCAAAAATATTGTAATTGCAAGGGTTAGTAGTTGTGGCTTGTTGAATGATTTCAGGGGGATGATGAGGGACGTTTTGATTTGGAGCAATGAGTGTTTTGAGTGATGTAGCGGTGGGAACTGCAGTGGTTAGGTTAGGTCGGTGGGCCTCGTGGTGTGGTGTGGATGTAACAGGTGTGGTTGCATCGAGTCGATGTTGTTCAATTTTCCCTAACATTTCTTCATCTTCAATGAGTGACGTGTTAAGATCTTGCTCAAATTTATCCATTTCCTCAGAACTAATAACACCGGCAATGGTTTTAAAATTGTCTATAGCTAAGGTTAGTTCACTATTTACATCTTCAAGTTTTTGTTTTTGCACAAGGTCAATTTTGCATTTCAATAAATTCGTTACTCTAATTTTTAGATGACTCAATTTGGCTTTAACTTTTGCAATTTTTAGTTTATTTGGGTTTTCACTGCATTGTTCAATCAGAGTAGTAATTAGTTCGTACTTTTGGCTTATACAATCAATTTCTTCTTGTAACGTATAGTTATTTGACAAATTATTAACATCAGGTTTTACATGCAAAGAATTTCTTAAAAGTTTTCTCATAGAATCTACATCTTCATTGGTTATTTGTTGTGCCCTTAAAGTAAGTTCATATTTCAATTCTTCTTTGTTCAAATAATTCAAATTGTATTTAGAACACATTTTACTAATCTATAACATAAAATATTCTTGACGTAGATAAATATTTATATATCACCACTGAATTTAAAGCAGAATTTATTTTATTTCAATTTTAAAGCACTGAATTGCACAATTCTCCAAGATAAATAAGCCATTTATATATCAATCATAATTTAATACACAAAATTTGAATTGAATGGTTTAGAAAATTGTCCTTCAAAGTAATCTAGGCTTTAAAATATTTGAAGGTTATGTTAATATAAGTGTTCATGATTCCAGGTAAAATTATACTTCATATTGTAGACTAGTTCAATTATCTTGAAGTTCATATTGTAAGATAAATCAGCTGACTGGGTAGTGATAACAACTGACAGGACATGTTGTTATCTGGACATCAATTAGGTTATCCTCATGTCAATTTTTACATAACCTCTGGTTTTGTTGGTTTAATATAAGCAGAGTTGCGCAACTAATGTATACCCGGTTGGCCAATTAGGGCAACATTATAATTAATTTAGAAATATATCACCAACATTTTTACCAAGAGGCATGTAAATGAAAACAAGAATGATTGTTGAACTGAACACTTTAATTATTTGTTAAATATCAAACAATAAATACATTTCTTTAATAACTGGTGGAAATTTCTAAATCCTTATGCCTTTTAGAATAAAAATAAAATAAGGTGGATCTTACATTAATTGGAAGTGGCTGTGTCCGATCCAAGATATATCCCATAAACCTCGTTATTTCAACGAGGAGGGTTCAAGTCTATCGGACAACAGTTTCCAACGAACAGATTTGAACTTTTAGTACCTACAAGAGACCTACGCGTCTGCACAGCCATCTAAATATCGTCTGCAACTTAACAGGTAATCTTCTACTAATATATAATAAAAATATTAATTTACATTTTGCATATTTTATAAACATATTATATCGGGTATATATGTGGTTAAGTTTCATCAAAATCGGACGGTAAACAGCTGAGATCCCATAAGGAAAACACGTTTAAAAATTAATAGCGAGCCCGTTTAACGGTGGATTTTCAATTTTCTTTAAGCGATGGTTTACTTAGACCGCCGCCTAACATGTGGTTAAGTTTCATCAAAATCGGTCGGTAAACAGCTGAGATCCCATAAGGAAAACGCGGTTATAAATTAATAGCGGCCTTGTTTGATGACGGATCTATGGGGTTCTTTCGTCATTCGCTTCCTTGGGGATAGGCCTACACTCTGGAAAAAGTCCCGTGGGAATCGGTGGATAAATAGGCTAGTTATTAATTTTCGAAAGTTTTTTCCTCATCACGAAAAGTGCCGCAGACGACCGGGGGGGGGGGCGTCGGGGGGGGGGCGTCGGGGGGGGGCGTCGGGGGGGGCGTCGGGGGGGGCGTCGGGGGGGGGGCGTCGGGGGGGGCGTCGGGGGGGGCGTCGGGGGGGGGCGTCGGGGGGGGGCGTCGGTCGACGACCGGGGTCACGTGACGGTGGGGGGGGGGGGTTATCCACAGTGGATAACTGCTGTTGCTGCTGGTTCACGCCCATCCAATGCCCCCTACTAATATTACGTGGATGCATTATATTTTATATAATTTTGGTATATAAATAGTTGGAGATAAACCAAAACCTCCAAATCCAGCTGTTGCAGAAATGTTAAGGCATGATAAAGAGCCTACTATACTCTTGTCACGTCCGACGCCTTGTACCGACAATTCCTGCTGAAATGTTCCACTTATGGCGACTTTTAAATCAAAAAAATTGCCGTCTATCTGTTTTAATGTAGTTTATTTTAATATCAAAGGCGTTAACAAGCACATAGTAATATAAGTGTCAGTCCTTCAATATTCACTCAAGCGTGTCTGTTTTCTCTCAAATGTTTTGTCTTTTATCACTTCCATGCAACGCCTTGCTCTATAAGTAACAATAATTTAACTAGCAACTATCCCTAAGGAAATTTAATATTAATTTTCCTAACTGAATATAACATTATTAGCAAGATTTTTTAAATAATAATAAATGTATGTCAAAACTCTTAATACAAGTTTATTATATCCTTGCTATTTTAATTGCATAAACTCAAGGCTTAAAGATGGGATAGAAAATGTTTTTAAAATAAATTACGTTTGTTGTTAGTGTTCATTAATCACAATCCTTTCAGATTATAGTCGAAAATACTATTCGGATTTAATAAAATTAGTTTTAAACCAATTACGATCATATTTTACCATAAATGGTAGGGGGGGAATCAAATAAACGAAATATTTGGGCGCTAATAAGTCAAAATGTGTAAATGGACACCGTACCTGTATTCAGTTATTGTTATTCGTGGTATGGCATTTCAGTGTTTTGTTTGGGCTTTTGCCTAAAGCCTATTACGGTCAATTCGAAAGAGAATCGACATGGCTACATGCCGATAAAGCCGTGAAACTTACAAATATTTTATGTGATATTACTATAATTAAATACACTCCTTACATTAAATCTTATGAGGAAAGCTACAGAACAAAGTTAACTAAATCACTATGATACTATAAACTTTCAGGAACATTGTTATGATTTTAAATACTAAATAATTTAATACTTAATTTAATAATTTTAAATACTTAATAATCTTGTGAATCCTTAAAAATCAAATGTTGTTTTCATTTACCTTCTAAGTGCATTATGCATATCGATCGTTAGTTAGCAACAATACATTGTATCCTGAAAAAGGTGACAGCAGAAAGTTATTTCCTTTTTACAAAGTCGGGCTGTATACAATACTGAGGGAAACAGAAGATTGATCATATCGTTTCACAAAAGAAACTCTTGGAACGTCTTACTTTATTTATTTATAATCATTCCTTATTCCTACACATATATTCTGTATTCCTATTCAAGGTAATACACACAGTAACAAATATACTAAATATTTGTTAAATTTAGTTTACAAATATGAAATTATTGCAGGAAATTAAGTTAAATTGGTTTAAATCAACATTTATACCATTCAGAAATTTCAAATTTACTAATTTTATTTAATTTTCTTCAGATAGGCCTTGTAACGTCGTTGCCCGAGTTTTTATCATAGGGCCGGGTTCTTTGCCATGGCAAGTCAAGGATCTTGGGTCTGGTAAAACATGTTAGTAAATACAAAAGAGGTCAATTGAGACCAATATTAACCAACATGTTCTGTTTAAGCTAATTGATGGTTAGTAAAATATATATATGTAAAGAGAAGTCAAATAAAATTTAGAAAAATCTAGATTTTACTGTCTGGTTAAGTAAAATAATCTACTAATCTTCTGTTGCCTTTCTTCTTTTTACAAATTTGCAATATTATGGATAAAATAAGTTCTCACTACGTGCTTACTTGAGAGTTGTTTACAATAACATAAATTTTATATTTATATAATTATTTTTTGAATAGCTACTATTTATATGTTGTTGGGTAATAAATTAAAGGTTTAATAGCACAAGCTCTTACTCCTTTTCATGATTAATTTCCCCGTTCATCTCCTCTTTGTTTTTGAAATTTAAATTCATAACCCGTCTGATTTTTCAATTGTTGTTTCACTGCGCTCTATATAAACATTGTTAATAATGTATATACATATATTTATATAAAGTTTATTTTTTAAATTTACATTGTAGTATTCAATATCTATATTACTGTTATTATCAAATATGTTCTGAAACTATTACACGTCATAAGTCATAACTATTATCAAACTTCTCTTTGTTTATACCTATACTGGCGAAGGCGTTTAATCGAGTAGTTTGCTTCAAAAACTGCTCTCCTCGTGATTTTTTCATATTTATTCTTGTTTGTTTCAAGACCGTCACTTAATATTGTAAGGGCAATCCAAACAATTTTGGTAATCAAAGTCTTCCCTGCTACTAGTATTAAATATTTGTCATCGCATTAAGTCTCAAATCTTCGTTGTTGAAATGTGATACACAACCAAATATTTGAAATGTTGTCGGTGGGTTTGGTGTACATACTTGATAGACGTTGGTTCTTGACATACTTAAAGTTAGGCTTCGGATTATTTCTTTACAATTATAAATACATTTATAATTAAAGTGGACACTCCGAAGTATTCCTGCAAGACATTTATAATAATAGTTTTTTAATACAGTATAGATATGTATTTTAATAATGTCTAGGTTATATTTTTTATTTTTTATATCTTTAAGTAACGATACCAAGCAATCTCTATGAACAATTTTGTAGGTTATTATTTAGGAAGTCGTGACTTTGCATAATTTAAACTACAAAAATTGTTTCTTATTATAAAAAATTGTTGAATGAACGTCTGTCACGAAAGACCTACAGCACATGTCTTACCCGTGAAAAATAACTGTAGTGTTAAATTATATACTAGTTTAATTTAAAAATCTCTTATTAGCGAGGGTTGCTATAGAAAATCAAGCTATTAGCATAACACTCACGGGGAGACTCACATTGTTTCTATTGATTATATGTAAATGAAAACCTTCGTGCAAATCAACAATATATTCATCTAATGTAGTCAAATCTGGAGTACCTGTGACAACGTTAATCCTTTAATAACCTTTTTTAACTACACTCTTACATGGAAATCGTAATCCGAGGATAAAAAGTCGTTGTTATTTCTTAACGTCATGCAATTGTTTTTTTTTTGCAAGAAACCCTTGTATTTTGTTTTTTTGCAACAAGTTAAATAAAAACGTATTATTATTACTCCTTTATTTTAATATTGCTACAAATTATTTTATTCACTTGTTTATTTTATACCCTATGAGATCTGGAAACAAGGTTTATGGTTAAGTTTAGTCGTATTTTTAGTTAAATAAAAAAAGAGGTTAAAGGTAGG
This sequence comes from Allygus modestus, assembly GCA_963675035.1. Lineage (NCBI taxonomy): Eukaryota > Metazoa > Arthropoda > Insecta > Hemiptera > Cicadellidae > Allygus > Allygus modestus. The sequence continues at coordinate 383,778,758 of OY776111.1, read as the reverse complement.
AATATATTTCCGTTAGGAATAGAGAGTATTCAGAATAAGATCCACAATTTATTACCCTAATGAAGTTGAGTGAGGTAGAGTGATTTGGCATAAAGTCTATTAGTCCGGTTCTCTCGGTGTATCAATTTATTTTACTCACTTGCTAAGATATAATATAAGTTCTAATACATAAACTTTGTCAAGGATGCTTTATTCATTTCACTTATCACCAAAATGATCACTTATTCATTTTTGTTGAGAATGCCCCAGGCGAATAAACATGCTGCTTAACACAGTATGATACACCGACTTTACGCTGTACCTAAGTCACAAGTGCCTTTAATAATGAATTTAATGTAATTAAGCATATAGCGTTGGAAAATGGTTACACTTTGAGTCTAATTGAAAGTATTTTGAAGAAACACAAAAATAAAAACAAAACCCAGTCTCCATAAATTAAATTGCAAGTCCTAAGTATATACCTATAGAGTTTAGGCACAGAACCTATAGAACATTATCAAAAGAGCTCAAAAACACGGAATCGTCCCTGCACCTAAAACATCTAACAAAACTGAACGTCTTTTAGCCCCTAAAAATAACGAATTTGACAAACTCAATTCAACTGGAGTTTATAAAATTAAGGGTAATGACTGTACCAAACTTTACCTTGGACAAACCGGCAGTTCATTTATAAGTGAACATAAATCTGACCCCAAATTAGTCACTCAAAAGTCCAGTTTTGCACAACATCTTATTGATGAAGGTCATAGATTTTTAAATAAGGATGGTAATGTAGAGGTAATGCACACTTGTAAAAAGGGATTTGTTTTAGACTCACTGGAAAATTCTAAATTTATAAGTCATTCAAATCAGAACCACAAATGTTTTAAACAAAAAGCTAAATTTGAAGTCGAATATTATTTACAATTTAATTATCAGCCAACAAGGAAACAGGAGTCGACGATGTGATAAGGACGGGCAAAGTTCAGTAACACAACGTGGTACCGTCAGTTTCCAGTGCACGGGCCGGTGAGATGTGTGTGTCTCTTATATATATTTTATATATTTTTTCAAACAAGAAGTGACGAAGTTCTATGAACTGACATTTTGAAGATACATTTGCTACTGAAGGTTTGACCATGACACAAAAGGTGTCGAAACCATGGTAACCATTCAGTTACATTTAGGATTGATAACGAAAGGTATGTAAACCTCTAATACTAAATTATCAAACATATCGAATAAAATTGAATTAAATATTTTGTTGTATCAGCAGACATAGCTTTACTAGCTGTAAAAGCATTTGGTGTATTAGCTGTGATTCGATTTGAAGAATTCTCTATTCTTTCTACTTAATTTGAGGCAATGCTACCTTTCAAAGTCCGTCCCTCTTCAACCGAATTTCCAATATCGTTGTTTTATAAAAATAAAATATACTTAGCTATTTCAGTGAGCGGAATTTTGAAATCACAAATAATAATCGCTCAATAAAATTTTAAAATAACCTATAATCAAGATTTTTTTGATCTATTTGTGTTATTGAATTTCTGCTCACTGAAATCTCTAGGTTATTTTATTGTCCTTTACAATTAACTATATATAAACGGTTTTGGGGTCATTGAGATGGGACGGGCTTAGAAAGTTAAAATTGGCCTTATGGGAGAAGTAGGTAACCTAGTGACAGGACCCACTCTTAATGAGCCTAAAATGAAAACCAAATATTCAAAGATTACTGAAGTATAAAATTAAGGTTTGACATACCATGTTAAATAAATGTAACAAAAAAAATAAAAAATGGTTCTTTATGTTTCAGCAACTGCATACTACTTAATAGTTAAAGCGGTAATAAAACAATTACACAGAAACGTGTCCTCGAATATCAAGTCAATAGCAAGAATAAACAATTGTTAGAACGCAGATTAGTTAACGTTGAAATTGCTGCAGATATTACTTAAGCTATCGCATCGCTAGTACTGATGTCATTGTAACAAAGCACGTATTATATCCTTATGTTGAATAGACTGAGATAACATTCACTGAGCGGAACTTCGTTATTCCAAAATATTTTTAGTAAAATAGATACAAAAAAACATAATTAAGATATGAAAATAAGGAAAGTTTTGAAATCCAATCTAATATGACTAAATGTGCACAAACATAATCTGTATAATATTTTGATCGAGGGTATAAATACTGGAATTACTTAAATCTGTTCAAAATATTGGGTAGTGTTGGTAATAAACAACATTCTAAAAGGCCTACTATATATATACTTCTGCATTGAAGAAGCGATAATAATATGTTTGCTGTCGTGGTCGCGCTTGCGTATTACATGATCAATTAACTATTACACTTAGTCAAGTAATAACAACGGCTTGTCTTTGTTCTATTTAATGCATTGGTTCAATTATCCGGAAAAAATAATGTTTTACTCAAACTTCTTGTAAAACTTTTTAATGGGGCTAAAATTTAGAGCTTAAATTATTTTGAGATTGTACTCGCTTAGCTAGTTAGAGGTAACTCATAGGATCGTGGATTAGAATGAACACAGATCAAGGAAATGAAAACACTTTAATATACATAATAAAGAAAACCCAACTATAATAAATGATAGAACAGATTAATTTAAAAGGTGCACTTATACCTCCTGGACAATTTATATCTATAGAGAGTCCTTTATTCCCTGATAAACACACATATATTTTCCTCCTCTTACTCACTTCATGTCCTCACACATTTGATACATTTCAAGTCCTCACTTTGCACTTTAATTCTACTACCCTCTACAAGTTAAAGTATTATAATGGTCCTTCAAAGCAAACGTCTGGACAACGATGACTAATACACTTATAATATAATTAAAACATGACATAACAACTCTCTAGAAATTCCAAGTCCATTAATGGGATTTCCCCATGGATATATCTCATTCAAATACATACACAGAATAAACCCGTAAAATAAAAGCTTCTTATCTCTCTCTTGTTTAGTTATTCTCTATATTCACATATAATTCATGTGATATACTGAACAAAGGATCAAAATACACTAAATAGAATCATCTAATAAACCCTTTTATATATCCGACATATTAATAATCTAATACTTTGTACATTCAACATTCATGCGATATACTGAGAAAAGGATCAGAATACACTAAACAGAATTATCTAAAAAAAAACCTTTTATATATCTGACATATTGTTAATCTAATACTTTGTACATTCAAACCAAGTGGCAGGCGGGTTCTTGACTTGTCTTCTAATATCACCCCTTTTAGTTTATTTTAGTTGTATTATTTTATCCCTTCGAGATATCTTATAATTCTCCTGCATTTAATCTTATTATTTGAGTAGTTTACTTTAACTCCTGCTAGCTATTATTTCTTGATTTCTTTTATTTAAGTTCGTATTTCATTATTTTTATTTAATATATCCTAACTGTGCACCTTTTTATAATGAAGTGGGAACATACCCAGATATTTTGGAGTTCTCTGTAACGCCTCGCGTTCCCGTGCACCCGGGTCCGTCCTTTCTTCGTCCCTCCGGGTCGCGTCGTAGGTCGGCTTCTCGAAGTCCCGCGCCCTCTGGGGTTGACGGTGGGTTGGTGGACGTCGGTCGGTGTCCTCGCTGATGTCCTCAGAAGATGGACTCAGGTGCGATGGAATCCCGTCGAGGGGAGTGGTAGAGTGTCGTAAGGCACTGGTGGAAGTTATCGTCCTCCCGGGTGTCCTCAGGTGCATTTTACTTTCCTGAAAGACATTCTGTTCCTCCTCAATCCGGAACAGCCCAGAAGATCTCCACAGTGTCTACCTTACTCTTTCAAAACTCTCCGAAGACTCTCCTTCTCTTTTCCTCCCTCTGTTGCCATCTTATCCCCCAATCCCTCATCGTTACGCCTCCTAGCCAATCGGTGATTATTGCATCCGATACCTACACATTATTGGCTATACCCCTTCTGATCGGCCTACTAGTTCGAAGAAATGGGCGTGTCGCTGACCGTAAGTTATTTTACGGCATGCTTAGCATGCTTGGCTCATGGATTTGTCTGTTTTCTTAACGTTGTTCTCAAGGGTTTTAATTTTCAGCTTGATCATTATCGGAGATCGTAATTCTATACTTCCTGTTGTTCGCCGAGGAGTCGTGACTTCCCGTGGGAGCGTAATGATTTGATTCGATCTGTCTCTGCTTTCATAATTATTATTTTAGAGTAAAGGGAGTAATTATTTTTTAAATTTGATTCTATAAATTCTTTAATTAATTACATACATTTGAATTCCCCTTGTTTATATTCCGCCGCCACCATTTTAACTTGGTCCCCAAGTTAATCAAATTGTAATACGTGTTGTGAGGTTGTTTATTGTTTGTTTGTGCGGTTTAGAACCTTGATTCTTGTGGCCGTGGGGTTAGTTATTTTGATGACGTTGGTTGTAGTCTCTCGTGGGTAGCAACATTCTGAGTTTTATGGCCTGTATGTTTAGACAATATATTAGGATGAGGCATAGTATAGTCAGTAAAATATTTTATGTTAAAAGCATGTAAAACTTGTATTGTCTTGTATTGTTGAATAGGTCGAAGTCATTATTTTTCAATGATATGTGTTGTATTTTCTCCATTTTTGTTAAAACGAAGGTTGGGTTTGTAATGTTCCAATCCGTGTCTAATATTTCCGTTAGGTTGTCAAACTCGAAAAGGAATTCCTGATTCGAGTGTGAACAATTTTAGGACTTTAATTTTGTCCAAGCTGCTGGTATCAGATTTACGAAATGTGGTGGGTCATTGTCTTTTCTGTCACACGGTCGTGTTTTTGTTAATAATAATAAATTGTCCATTAGTAATTCACATTCGCACGGTATTTTTACCTGTAGAGTTCCTGTGTTCATCTTTGGTATTTTCCTGGTATTAGTTAAGTTGTCACATATTAAATCTAGGTCTTGCTGGACGTTGGTAATTAAGTATTTATTTGGGAATAATTCGGTGATTATGGGGTATTGAGGTTGATTTTTACATATAAAATGACAGTTATCTTGTAGTTTATCGATTGATGTGGAGTTGAGAATTAAATGTAGGCATAGCTGCATCTTGTTTGCGATAATTGTGGTTCGTGGACTTTTGCATAATGGGTACGACTTTTCGTTACAGTAGCTCTCTGTCGTGGTGATTACTTTGGTATATTTTTGGGTTTTGAAAATGATGTTTTCTTCCGTGTGAAGGGAGCATACTTTGTGTTCCCAAATTAAGGGAGTGTTTATTGTTTTGTAAACTTCGCCCTGTGCATTCGAGTTTATAAGGGCACATTCAGTCTTGCCACTAGTGTGTTCTTAATTATTTTGCAATGATTTATCTTCAATCTGTAATATAGATATACGTCTCTTAATGGTATTGCTAGAATGAGGCCTTTAGTTTTTGCTTTACTTGCTAAATGTTGCAAGGTTGTTGTTAAGTTTTGTGGAGGTACCATTTTTCCAGATAATAGGTTTAGGTGATATTTTTCTAGTATTTCCCTTTGTGTATCTTGATAGTAATTGTACAAAATGTAGTTCCATGTTTCTTGTATAGTAGCATATATCTGATGTAAAATCTCCCCATTATTTATTGATTTCATTCCCAGTAGATTTTGATTCACGGCATCGAACCCCTGATGTACTTTAGTTGCTAAATGTTCCACGTTTTTACTAAAGTTATTTAAGTTCCTCGTGGTTTTTACTAAGTCCTGGTACTGGGTCCCTACAGAATCAATAATTTACTCCCCTAATAAACCAAAAATACGAGCGTTTGGGGTAGTTAATCTTATTATTTGAGTAGTTTACATTAACTCCTGCTAGCTATTATTTCTTGGTTTCTTTTATTTAAGTTCGGTTTTCATTATTTTTATTTAAGATATCCTAACTGTGCACTTTTTTAATGAAGTGGGAACGTACCCAGATATTTTGGAGTTCTCTGTAACGCCTCGCGTTCCCGTGCGCCCGGGAACCCCCGTAGTTTAGTTTGTTTTCGTTCTGCCAGTGGTTATACTGTGCCGCGATTTCATACTTATCGATAAATTCATTAGGATTTTCGGACTGTAGACCGTGGTAAGTACCTGCTGATATGAGGGGTAGTTTTTCCTTGACTGTTGCCATATTTTGTGCGGGGGTTGGTAAATTCTTTCTTAAAGGGTCTTCGTTACTTTCTACTGCTGTTTGTGGGCTTAGTGAAAGTGTTTCGGGGAAATTTATGTCCTCGTATTCCGTGTCGGAACCTTCGTCGCTCGCCGGGTTATCGTACAAGTTTTCCCTATCTTGTAAAAATTGTTTTATTCTTGTTAGTGATGGATATTTAATTAATTCGGTTTCAGTGAGATATTTCCTGCCTAATAGTTTCCTTATAATGTACTTCTTTTCCTCTCTTAGCGGTGTTTTAAGAAACGTTTTGAGATCGGCTACCACGGGACGTAAAATGGCTACGGTGTCTTCTTCCCTACACTTTATGTTAAATTTTGTTAGAATATATATGAGGTGTTCCTTACTCACGCTATATATGTCTGTCGGTAAAGTTATTCCTGTTTCCGGCATTTCATATCTTAAGATCGGGATTCCCTAAACGTGTGGCGTTTATTTTTATAATTATCGTTTATTTATTTGGGTAACTTTCCAAACTAGCACTTGGGGTATTATATTTTATTCTTTTAGGTTAATATTAAATTTTTTGTTTTGTTTATACGTTTATTAGTTTATTATTTCATATCCCGGTATCCTATTAAAATTCGTTTCCCTTTTCTGGTTTTACCCAAATATAAACTGTCACACCTAAAAATATGTAAAACACCTTCTTATATTCTACGCATATGCTCTCACTGTGTTCATTCCATCCTTGATAATTAAATCAAAACTGGCTGTCTCCACCATGTAAAACATTTAATGGGGCTAAAATTTAGAGCTTAAATTATTTTGAGATTGTACTCGCTTAGCTAGTTAGAGGTAACTCATAGGATCGTGGATTAGAATGAACACAGATCAAGGAAATGAAAACACTTTAATATACATAATAAAGATAACCCAACTATAATAAATGATAGAACAGATTAATTTAAAAGGTGCACTTATACCTCCTGGACAATTTATATCTATAGAGAGTCCTTTATTCCCTGATAAACATACATATATTTTCCTCCTCTTACTCACTTCATGTCCATTTGATACATTTCAAGTCCTCACTTTGCACTTTAATTCTACTATCCTCTACAAGTTAAAGTATTATAATGGTCCTTCAAAGCAAACGTCTGGACAACGATGACTAATACACTTATAATATAATTAAAACATAACATAACAACTCCCTAGAAATTCCAAGTCCATTAATGGGATTTCCCCATGGATATATCTCATTCAAATACATACACAGAATAACCCCGTAAAATAAAAGCTTCCTATCTCTCTCTTGTTTAGTTATTCTCAATATTCACATATAATTCATGTGATATATTGAACAAAGGATCAAAATACACTAAATAGAATCATCTAATAAACCCTTTTATATATCTGACATATAAATAATCTAATACTTTGTACATTCAACATTCATGCGATATACTGAGAAAAGGATCAGAATACACTAAACAGAATTATCTAAAAACCCTTTTATATATCTGACATATTGTTAATCTAATACTTTGTACATTCAACCCACGTGGCAGGCGGGTTCTTGACTTGTCTTCTAATAACACCCCTTTTAGTTTATTTTATCCCTTCGAGATATCTTATAATTCTCCTGCATTTAATCTTATTATTTGAGTAGTTTACTTTAACTCCTGCTAGCTATTATTTCTTGGTTTCTTTTATTTAAGTTCGGTTTTCATTATTTTTATTTAAGATATCCTAACTGTGTACCTTTTTAATGAAGTGGGAACATAACCAGATATTTTGGAGTTCTCTGTAACGCCTCGCGTTCCCGTGCGCCCGGGTCCGTCCTATCCTCGTCCCTCCGGGCCGCGTCGTAGGTCGGCTTCTCGAAGTCCCGCGCCCTCTGGGGTTGACGGTGGGTTGGTGGACGTCGGTCGGTGTCCTCGCTGATGTCCTCAGAAGATGGACCCAGAAGATGGACTCAGGTGCGATGGAATCCCGTCGAGTGGAGTGGTAGAGTGTCGTAAGGTACTGGTGGAAGTTATCGTCCTCCCGGGTGTCCTCAGGTGCATTTTACTTTCCTGAAAGACATTCTGTTCCTCTTCAATCCGGAACAGCCCAGAAGATCTCCCTAGTGTCTACCTTACTCTTCCAAAACTCTCCGAAGACTCTCCTTCTCTTTTCCTCCCTCTGTTGCCATCTTGTCCCCCAATCCCTCATCGTTACGCCTCCTAGCCAATCGGTGATTATTGCATCCGATACCTACACATTATTGGCTATACCCCTTCTGATCGGCCTACTACTTCGAGGAAATGGGCGTGTCGCTGACCGTAAGTTATTTTACGGCATGCTTAGCATGCTTGGCTCATGGATTTGTCTGTTTTTCTTAACGTTGTTCTCAAGGGTTTTGATTTTCAGCTTGATCATTATCGGAGATCGTAATTCTATACGTCCTGTTGTTCGCCGAGGAGTCGTGACTTCCCGTGGGAGCGTAATGTTTGATTCCATCTGTCTCTGCTTTCATAATTATTATTTTAGAGTAAAGGGAGCAATTATTTTTTTAATTTGATTCTATAAATTCTTTAATTAATTACATGCATTTAAATTCCCCTTGTTTATATTCTTAAAATATAAAAGGATTTTATAAAGACCCTATACATCACTTACAACTTGATTTCGCTCCTATCGAAGTTGGAGTTGTTTATTTCGGAGGGGTAAACTACTAAAACCAGTTTAAGCTTTTGAAGAAGCTTCCCTGGAAACGAATGTTGAGCAATTTTGAGCACAGCGCAAGGTGCTTGTTGCCCACTGTTATGGTAGAGAGACCATTCTCTATCAGTTGATTCGTAACTGAAATTTAAATTATAAAAAGTCATAGAACATTTGAGAAGGTTTCACGTGATCTAGTGGTAACACGTTTAGAAATACTTTAAAGTTATCATGTTCAGGATTTAGACTTTATTAAAAGTTACACTGAATCCAGCTAGCATATAATTGGCGGATGTCAGTGTGGTATCCGGAAAGAGTTTTAAATTGTCTTTCTTGTTTTGGGTTTGAGCGTTAATTGATAAAATTCAAAATAAAAATGTTTGTTTCTAAAATTGGTAATTCGTTCTTTTTAGGTATCGCTACTTTCCTTTTTTATTTATTTTTTTATCAGTGATCGCCAACTAAGCAACAGAACTTATACGCGTGTGCATCATTTACATAGCTTTTCATTACTATAACGTTACTATAGCGTTATTAGATACAGAACAAATTAAAACAATTTCTAATAAGAAATTAAAAGAGTTATGATTTGATACTTTGTTCATTATACAAGGTTCAGTGCAATATATATTTTACCACATCAGTGACATTAGTATGAACTGTGTATTGTTTATTCCAGTTCATACCAACCAACTATTTATATAAATAATAAAGCTGTCAGTATGAACAAAAATGTTAGGCACAAATATATTCAAAACAAATACATTAAATCAGTAATATTACATTTTTTTGGGAAAAGGCATTTTTTTTACAATGTAAACACCGTCAGGCTCAAATCAGTTTTTTGTTACAGTTTAATATGTAAATAAATAAATATTTTTTTTTTTTAACAAATGACAGTTTTAGCGAATTTCCCTATTACCGTAGTTAGAGACTCCATGATCATGGTAAGACTTAAGCCCAAGCCCATGCTAACTTTTTGTTTTGAGGTCTCCAGATGTGTTCAAATGTATATATATACAGGGTGTCTTAAGTAAGGTGTCTCAAACCGATTGTACTCAAACCACTTGTCCTAGAACGATGAAATAAAATTATTTCCCACTAAATCAACCCCAAGGAGTAACTTAAACATAATTTTAACAGGATTAAAATACAGAATGTAACAAAAACTGAGAGTCACTAGTTCAAATCCCGGAATTTTCAATTGTAAACATACGTAATTTTATACACCATTTTAAAGCCCTTTGACTGACAAACATTTTGATGAAAACAGAACTCACTTATCTCTATCAGTTTTAAAATGGCGGTTATGAACATTTACGGAATATCCTGTATCTACTAAACCGCAAGAAATATGCTTCTTCTGATTCAAATTTCTTACTCGTATTTAACTTAGCTTTACCCTGATATGCTACATGCCATTATTTAAAACATGGTAAAAAATAGCAAACGATAATTTTTTGAAAATATTTACACGCCCAAAATTCAAAAAAGTGAAACAGTAACGTATATCTAAAAGTATATAATTTTAAAGGTCTTAGAAGTCCTAAAAACTTTATAATTTACATCAACCTCTTATCTCGAATTGTTTTTAGCAATCAACAAAAATCTTCATTTCCCCATATAAAATCAATGTTATTTCTACATAACACTTCCAAAAACTCTGAGGCCTCTTTTATAAATGAGTTGTGTAAAAATAACATAACGCACACACGAGGACGAATTAAATATGTGCTTCAATACTGCTTCAATACTGCTTCAATACTGCTTCAATACTGATTCAATACTGCTTCAATACTGCTTCAATACTGCTTCAATACTGCTTCAATACTGCTTCAATACTGCTTCAATACTGCTTCAATACTGATTCAATACTGCTTCAATACTGCTTCAATACTGCTTCAATGCTGCTTCAATACTGCTTCAATACTGCTTCAATACTGCTTCAATACTGCTTCAATACTGCTTCAATACTGCTTCAATACTGATTCAATACTGCTTCAATACTGCTTCAATGCTGCTTCAATACTGCTTCAATACTGCTTCAATACTGCTTCAATACTGCTTCAATACTGCTTCAATACTGCTTCAATACTGCTTCAATACTGCTTCAATGCTGCTTCAATACTGCTTCAATACTGCTTCAATACTGCTTCAATACTGCTTCAATACTGATTCAATACTGCTTCAATACTGCTTGGAATTTATTACTAAATCAATTGCAGCGGAAGAGCTATAAAAGAAAATAATACATCAATAGTATTATAACAGGTTAAAGTAGGAATTCCTATGGAATAGGAACCATCATCACAACTTATAGCCTTGAGTTAAGTTGACAACTTCAGTTAAGTTGTCTGGCCTATGAACTCAAACATGATCTAGATCTGACTTTCACCTCCACAAGCTCAAGTTTATGGTTAAAGGGTAAGTATATTCAATCGTTTTATACATTTAACATACCTTTTAAAATACCCCCTTAGCAGAAAACCTGGGTACTCAGCGAATTTAGAATGGATATATATGTATCTTAATATAACTTAAAGCCACATACCAAGTTTCAGCAATATACATTCGTAAATAAATAATTTATGACGTTTGAATCAATCTCCATAAGAATAAAATAGCGTCTGAGGGTGCAGCTTTGCTGTAACAAAGTACAAAAAAATGGGTTATATGAACTTTTTTTATAACTCAACTAGGTGAAGCCAAATACTAAATTTTATTAATTTATGTGCATATTTAAGGGAGATAACATTTTATATATTCTCCTTAAGAATAACATGAGGTCTGAGTTTGTAAGTTTGCTGCTATGAGAACTATTAGAAAACAAATTGTTTTTCGTGCAAATATCAATAGAACACAACGGTATGAAGCAATATACCAAGTTTCGTCAGGGTAAGTTCATAAATAAGCGAGATATTGAGTTTTTCTTATTCTCCATAAGAATAACATTGGACAACGTAGTGTGTTAAGCACTTTCAATATCTCTGTAACCAATTGACGTAGAACAATGATAAAAAAACAAGTTGTTTGTTTTTTAAGCTGTATTCAATGGTGAAAATAAAAATTTGATTTACTAATATATTATATGCAAAAAACTCAATAACCCATTTTTGCTTTACAAAACCCCCCTAAAATAACCCTTTGGATAACGCAATCTGGCTGGTTTTTGAACTTAAAGTTATAAATGTTGCTTTAAATGATTGCACCAAATTTCAAAAAATCAGACAATTTTTAAGAGAGTTATCGCACCCACGGACACACACACACTCATGTATAATATATATATGTATATATATATATATATATATATATATATATATACAGTTTTGAACGAATTGTGTTTTTTGCATCTGGGGACCTCAAAACGAAAATTTGTCATGGTACCAGGCCTAGGTCTTACCATGCCAACTGCGGTAATAGCTCCTTCCCTATAGGGGAAATTTCCTAAAATATATTTTGTTCAATAAATCAGAAAGAATAAAATTGATTTTTTACAAATGTTGTACCAACTGGTATAAAACTGGCAAAGCTTTCGTTGTATATTCGATGTTTAAAGATAAAAACACTTTTGATTTCATGATAGTGTGTCGCTTTTATTAATTTGAGTTATTTTTCCTTTGGAAAAAAAGTCCAGTTAATAATTAATTAAACTTTAAAGTTATCAACGAACAACCGTATTTAATTTCAACTTTGCCCTACATTTCTCAGCGAAATGTAAACCGTCTGACAAAACGAAACCATCGTAATATTGTAGATGTATGTTTTCTCATGAGAAGTATATTTCACTGAAACTACCGGTTGAAAACGCCTTACGTGAGAGGAGCTGCAAAATAAATGCATATAACTTATGTATTTACAAAATACTTCTGTAAAATTTCAAACCTAATAGTCAAGACTGGTCCCTTTTGAGCAATCGTTATGTATTTAAAGTAAGCATGGTGAATGTCATACGGAAAAACAACTCCGAATTTTAACCATATTAAAAACGGCTCCTAAATATATAACCTTATATAAGTGCAGTAGACAGGAACATGCAAGTGGACATAATGAATGTTGACACACTGTCGGGCCTATTCACTAGCTACCCACAAATTATCAGAGGAGGGGCCGTTTGTCTGTGTAATTTAATACAAACATTATTGTAAGCACCCAGACAACAACGGCAATATTTGATAGAAATCTAATGAAAATTGCCTATATGTTTCCAAATGCACATTCTAATTAAGCCATAAATATAATTCCTGGGATGGAATTGTCATCTGGTGAATAATGTTTTTGACTAATACTTGTTTTAATTATTGTACACTGTCACACGATTTACTTGGCCTTGTAAAGAGTAGTATGCATAGCTTGACAAACCAACGATCCAATACATACAAGCTTTAAATAAAATGTTATTATAGCTCTCACATATTATTATCTAGTGTCTTTATATTGTTAAATAAATTATACAACATATAAATTTAAGATAATGAGAATGCATTAGGTTATTTACCAATCATTATCCAATCAAAGTTGTTATTATTTAAGTATGCCAACACCCAAAATAGACTCAATGAAATGTTATTAATAGAATCAGAAAACGTTATAACTTGTTCAAAAATGCACTGAGCAGTACATTAAATAATTAAATAAATAAATAAAATAATGTACTGAGCAGTTTTATTAGTTATAATTACATGCAATTTGGTATTTAGCTTTATTCCCTAAAGACCTAATTACAGAAAAAAAATTATTTTTTTACAATCATTAATTTCAAAATGGCGGCTGCCTAAAGATTTCAAACGTAAATATCTTAAAAACCGCTGATAGTAAAAAAATTACTTTAGTAACGTTGTATTTAGATAATTTAATTTTAAATCTAATGGCACCAAATTTACGGAAATCGGTTCATAAATAATGGAGAAAATCTATTTTTAAGATATTGCATTCTTGTCAATATCAACTGTTACCATGTGACATCGCTGCTAGTGAGCCACGTCGATCAGCTGTTTCAAGTATAATTCCACTAAACAGCTGATTGATCAATGTATTGTTAAAACTATTACAGTTTCCTGTTACAATTTGTCTTTTTCCTGTATGTTGCTTATTGTTAATCAGTGTGCTGCTTTTTAATAGTAATCTGAGTTAACGTATTCATTATTCATATTTATTGATAAATGGCTAATTATAGTGTTGCAGAGTATTGCAATATGCATTTTTATTATGGAGCTGCATTTGGAAATGCAAATGAAGCGAGAATGTTGTATAGTGACTATTTCCCCAATAAACAATGTCCTACTGCCAAAACGTTCACTGCTGTCCACAATCGTCTCCACGCAACTGGTACGTTTCATGTGAGTATGGCAGATACTGGTGCTGCGAAGTCGGTGCGTACAGTTGAATTTGAGGAGGAAGTCCTTCGTAAATTTAAAGAAAACCCTCGAACAAGTACTCGAGCTGTGGATAGTGAGATGGGGGCAGGCAAAGGCACCGTGTGGAGAGAATGGAGACACTCAATGGAGAGAATTTGTACCCATATCATCTCCAAAAGGTTCATGCCCTTGAACCTCAAGACTATCCAGATCTGGTCGGGTAGATTGTTCCAGGTGGTTCCAGCACAAACTGGCGGACGATCCAGATTTCTTGAAATCCGTTCTTTTTACAGACGAATCCAGTTTTAACCAGGATGGTATTTTCAATACCAAGAACAGCCATGTTTGGGCTCCTGAAAATCCCCACGAAACTGTTATTTCCAGCAAGCAACACCATTTCTCAGTTAATGTTTGGGCTGGAGTTTTTGGGGATAATTTAATTGGCCCCTACATTCTCCCAAATAGGTTGAATTCCCCCACCTATCTTGTGTTCCTGAGGGACATACTCCGAGAACTTCTGGAGAACGTCCCCTTGGCAGACTTACAGAACATGTGGCTGCAACATGATGGTGCTCCTGCACACTTTGGGCAAATTGTAAGAGATTTCAATTGTTAGAGATTTCCTCAACCAAAATTACAATCAGCAGTGGATTGGTCGTGGGGGACCGGTGTCGTGGCCTCCGCGATCACCTGATCTTACTCCCCTAGATTTCTACGTTTGGGGGAGAATGAAGGAACTTGTTAATTCAACACCTGCGGAAAATGAACTGGACCTGATCGGTAGAATTGTAGAGGCGGCTGCGGTCATCCCAGAGAAAAATGAATTTGAAGCTGTCCGGCAATCCATGACATCTAGGTTCACGATGTGCAATCGACTTGGTGGTGGGCATATTGAACATCGTTTGTAAATACTGTAGAATTGTAGTCATATCTCATGTAAATAAATCCATTTTTTTATTTTAACGCATTTTTGATATTTTATGTTTTATTTGAAGCATTAGTGAACCCTGGGAATCGTAAGGGTATCAATCAGGTGATTGGTGCAAATGAACTTAATAACAGCTGGTTAATATTTTAATCAGCTGTTTGGTGAATTATACTTGAAACAGCTGATCGACGTGGCTCACTAGCAGCGATGTCACATGATAACAGTTGATATTGAAAAGAATTCAATATCTTAAAAATAGATTTTCTCCGTTATTTATGAACCGATTTCCGTAAATTTGGTGTCATTAGATTTGCAATTAAATTTTTCTAAATAAAACGTAATTAAAGTAATTTTTTTACTTTGAGTGTTTTTAAGATATTTACGTTTGAAATCTTTAGGCAACCGTCATTTTGAAATTGATGATTGTAAAAAAATTTTTTTTTTTCTGTAATTAGGTCTTTAAAGAATAAAGCTAAATACCAAATTTCATTTAATTATAACTAGCCGTTCTCAAATTAAAATTTTCTGTGTGAAAAAAACAAAATGGCAGCTATACGAGTAACTTTTGAGTTTTCGAAATTTTGAATATGATAATTTGGCTTGTCTATGGTCCAGGAATAATACCTGAAAATGTTGGTAGAGAGTTCAGAAACACCCTGTATATATATATATATATACAGTTTCGAACGAATGGTGTTTTTGGGGTCTGGGGATCTCAAAACGAAAAGTTATCATGGTCCCGGGCCTAGGTCTTACTATGTCGACTACGGTAATAGCTTCTTCCCTATAGGGGAAATTCGCTAATATATATATATATATGTGTGTGTGTGTGTGTGTGTGTGTGTGTGTGTGTGTGTGTGTGTGTGTGTGTGTGTATTTACTCAATTGTAGCATCATGGACATGCACACAACCACACTGTGGTATCGTGATCCAATTGTGGCATCTTACACACGATGCTACAATTTTTATCGATAATTTTGAGGTTAAAATGTCAAAATAAGTCAAATTAACTCAAGTTGCCACTTTTGAGTTTCCATCATGTGTGTAAGAAACACCGAAATTCGCTGGATTGTGGCATTTCGCCGGCTTATCGTTCACTAGCGATCCTAGCGGAGCAGCGTATAACTAGTGGCAAGGTCGTGCGGTGTTGCCGCTACGTTATTTCATGTTCGCGGCGTCCGTTGCTGGTTGGTTTTTACTGTTAGAAGACTCTGCTTATATTGTTTTGTTTGTCATATTACTTTACTGTTGTATCACCCTAATTATGTATGTCAGGCTACAAAACAGTAAACTGAAAGATTTGTTTTAATAGAACGATATTATTGCAATTAATTGGGGCATAATTATTTACTATCTTTGTTTGCAGGATTTTGCAAACATCACCTGTGTTTTACAAATACAATTATTATACTTTAGTTGTTTTTATTTTTGTACTTAAAATTCATTTTTTAATCAATTTTGTTCTCTACTCTCTAAGCATTAAAAGCCAAGTTATAGTTGAGGCATGAATTATTAGAAGTTATTTATCTAAGTACGCTGTTGATCAAAATCTTGATTTTTTCAGTGGAGCATGAGTTATTTATGACACAAGTTGCCATCCGAAGAATAAAGTCTTAACAAATAAATAAATTATTACTCGGAGCGCTCTGACTGAAACCTTTAATTCGCTTCAGCGCACCTAAGGTTGAAATGAGGGTGGTTTATTGTATAACTGGAGGTAACACTGATGAACAAACCTGCAAGCCGTTCTTTCAAAATTTTGGTGAAGCAAAGAACTATACTCGCTGAAATCGGACGAGTCGACAAAGTGAATCAAACAAGTACCTATCCCAGATTTTAAACACAATATACTTGTATTAGTTTATTTCCTCATAATACATTATGTTTCACGGAAAGATTAGATACATAAATCAAACGAAAATATGAATTTACTTCAACTCTTATTACTTTTATTCCAATGATTTTCAGGAGTAGATTCACTTATTGGAATAAAACAACCAATCAGGATAGTTCAAAGAACGGATACATTTTTACCTCACCAAGTGTACCAACCTGACAAAATCACCGGCTCGCGTTTTTGACCAAAATCGTTAAGCAGTGTTACCTCCAGTTATACAATAAACCTCCCTGGTTGAAATTAATAAGTTACGCCACTGAATCACTCTGCATATAGAGTACATATCATCCTCGTCATTAAAATAAACTAGTCTTTATATATAAATATTATAATATATAAAACTAGACGGGTTCACTCATTCACTGACATAAACTATGAGGCACTTCCCGTAATCTAACCTCCCTCAACATCATACTTGAGTTAAAGCTCTTGACGAGAAACTGACAGAAATTTTGCTAAAGGTTAACGTTTTTGAGTTTTTAAGGCATTTATGGGGCGGGGAAAATTCCACTTTTTCAATTTTTCCACTTTGAGCGCGTTTTATACGGAAACGGTAAGAGATGGCAAAAAATGTTAAATACAAAAGTTGTATACAATTTAATTTCCAACTGACGATATTTCGTCAGATTTAAGATCCGATCATCTGTTTAGCCGCAATTTATCGTAGAAAGAGGAATTTTGAGTATTTTGGTCCATTTAAATGTGTACAGTTTTGGAAAGCTGTTTAAATGAAAGAACACTACCTTTGGCTAATACCACATTTTTGTATCAGCTGATTTAAATAAACAATAGCTGATTTATTTAGTAGTGTAGGCATTACTAATTTGCTCACATGAGGTGTATATAAATCAGCTGTTACAAAATATGGTAAGCACATTACACAGGAGGTTCAGTATCGCGAATATCGTTTGTTGCGAGAATGGAAAATGTAATCAAACCGATTCTACCGGTTCTATGGAATGAATTTAGCCCAATAGCCCAGTGGATATGTTGTCAGATGATTCAAGATCAGTGGTCACGGGTTTGAATCCTACTTTTGATGCTTACTTTTTGAGGTCTGCAATTTATGTTTATTTGACTTTATTTTGTTTTTACAAATTCATTTATTTGTAATTATGTTGCTCAACGATCAGCTACCGTACAGCGCTCTGTGGAGTTAGGTTAGGTTAGGTTACTATCATTTTGTCGTGAACTGAAGTCTAATTTGTTGTTATCTTTTACACGTAAATCCATTTGTAGAACTCCAATTTAACATTGTAACCACAACTTTTTATTTATACCCGATTGACTATGATTGAGTGAGTACTTTTTTTGCTTTTATACACCTCGAAACAACCATCGTAATCGGGAGTTCATTCGATAAAACGAACAAGCAGCCGGTTGATAACATGTTTCGATACCGAAACGATACGGGAGCGCCGGTGTAGGTGCTCACCAAAGGTCATTGTTTTGTAGTTTTTCTTTGGTTAATGAACTACGAGTTTGATTTAAACTTGAGTTGACTGAGGAATGCAAGTGAGCGAAGCGAATTCCGAAAGGGGGTTTGGGGGCGAAGCCTCCAACGGCGATAAGCCTAGTTATATATAATTCTGTATGCGAAATATTTTACGTCAAAATTGTGGGAATTTGGAAAATCGAAGGATGATGGGAGACGGTTCAAATTAAAGGTCTTGATCCCAGGGACTCGGGAAAAAACAGCTGTATTTCCAAACATTTAGGAGCAAACGATAAATAACGTAAAACACCCTCCATAAGAAAATTATGGGAATTTAAATCGTCTGCTTTGTTTACAATAACACATGTGATTGAGTGTCTACTTTGTTTACAATCTGACAAGTGTTCCTACTTGGAGCAAGGTTAGGGGCTATCGCCCCTTCAAGCCACTAGTTTTAATCTATATAAAGCAAATATTTCATCAGACATGTGTTCCGCTAAAGATATATAATTTCTACATTCAATAATCTATATTATTAAAAGAATATCTTGACTTTTGTTAGGCGATTTTCAACCCTTAAAAATATTATTTCATATACATATTTCGTATTAATCGAAAGCTCTTACTCTCTAGATGTGTCTTGTAGGGTTTCCATACACTCTCGACCACGGGGCTTCGCCCCACGAGCTTTCATAGTTCGTTTTTATCCCATAAGATTAACATGAGGAATATTTTGATTTGAATTGCAGCTGTTAGTACATTATGGACAGGTTATTAGAAAACCCGATTATACAAGTAAAGAATTAATTTATCTATATAAATTAAATAAGTTATTTTTCTACATCGTTTTGAGCAGTGAAATGTTGTATGCTACGGAGATATTTAATTTGTTTTAAACATTTGTTTATCCGTCTGTCAGTTTATAAGCCAGATTTTTTCTGCGCTTCACAAAAAAATTTACTCAATGAAATTAAATAACTTGCCTGTTTTCGTGTAGAGGAGGAATCTCTTTTGGCTGTTTTAAATCATGGTAAGTAATTAGGGTTACGCCCCTTTGACCGGCACTGCTACAAAGTCGATCCTAGGGGTACAGGTTACTTAATATTTCACTACAGCTTGCACCGTATTTGTTATAATCAGCATTTAGTCAGCTAATTATATTTTATCACGGAATGAAGAAAACAAGAATGGATATTTTACTACTCTACATAGGTATACTAAATCATTTAAAATAACGGCATGGTAATAAATCATTGGCTATACAGAACACGTAAGCTTTACATGGTATTTATTAAAGCTCAGTTTGTCTAAGTAGCCATTGTGATTATAATATCGAATATTTTATGTTTTTAAGCCCACTTTCAATAAGTTTAACAAACTACAGGAGTTATTGAGCAGATATTTGGAAGAAGACGGGTTCATCCCAAAAAAGATTGGGCTAATTCCCGTTCCAATGAGGCTAGGCCCTAACACCCTTCAACATTTCCATGTTAATTATGTACTTACTAGACCAATTGAGCGTATATTTTGTAGAAAGACAGCAGGCAATGCACTTTAGTCAGAAACAGGCCTAAAATTTCTGGGGACCTCAAAACGAAAATTTGTCATGGTACCAGGCCTAGGTCTTACCATGCCAACTGCGGTAATAGCTCCTTCCCTATAGGGGAAATTTCCTAAAATATATTTTGTTCAATAAATCAGAAAGAATAAAATTGATTTTTTACAAATGTTGTACCAACTGGTATAAAACTGGCAAAGCTTTCGTTGTATATTCGATGTTTAAAGATAAAAACACTTTTGATTTCATGATAGTGTGTCGCTTTTATTAATTTGAGTTATTTTTCCTTTGGAAAAAAAGTCCAGTTAATAATTAATTAAACTTTAAAGTTATCAACGAACAACCGTATTTAATTTCAACTTTGCCCTACATTTCTCAGCGAAATGTAAACCGTCTGACAAAACGAAACCATCGTAATATTGTAGATGTATGTTTTCTCATGAGAAGTATATTTCACTGAAACTACCGGTTGAAAACGCCTTACGTGAGAGGAGCTGCAAAATAAATGCATATAACTTATGTATTTACAAAATACTTCTGTAAAATTTCAAACCTAATAGTCAAGACTGGTCCCTTTTGAGCAATCGTTATGTATTTAAAGTAAGCATGGTGAATGTCATACGGAAAAACAACTCCGAATTTTAACCATATTAAAAACGGCTCCTAAATATATAACCTTATATAAGTGCAGTAGACAGGAACATGCAAGTGGACATAATGAATGTTGACACACTGTCGGGCCTATTCACTAGCTACCCACAAATTATCAGAGGAGGGGCCGTTTGTCTGTGTAATTTAATACAAACATTATTGTAAGCACCCAGACAACAACGGCAATATTTGATAGAAATCTAATGAAAATTGCCTATATGTTTCCAAATGCACATTCTAATTAAGCCATAAATATAATTCCTGGGATGGAATTGTCATCTGGTGAATAATGTTTTTGACTAATACTTGTTTTAATTATTGTACACTGTCACACGATTTACTTGGCCTTGTAAAGAGTAGTATGCATAGCTTGACAAACCAACGATCCAATACATACAAGCTATAAATAAAATGTTATTATAGCTCTCACATATTATTATCTAGTGTCTTTATATTGTTAAATAAATTATACAACATATAAATTTAAGATAATGAGAATGCATTAGGTTATTTACCAATCATTATCCAATCAAAGTTGTTATTATTTAAGTATGCCAACACCCAAAATAGACTCAATGAAATGTTATTAATAGAATCAGAAAACGTTATAACTTGTTCAAAAATGCACTGAGCAGTACATTAAATAATTAAATAAATAAATAAAATAATGTACTGAGCAGTTTTATTAGTTATAATTACATGCAATTTGGTATTTAGCTTTATTCCCTAAAGACCTAATTACAGAAAAAAAATTATTTTTTTACAATCATTAATTTCAAAATGGCGGCTGCCTAAAGATTTCAAACGTAAATATCTTAAAAACCGCTGATAGTAAAAAAATTACTTTAGTAACGTTGTATTTAGATAATTTAATTTTAAATCTAATGGCACCAAATTTACGGAAATCGGTTCATAAATAATGGAGAAAATCTATTTTTAAGATATTGCATTCTTGTCAATATCAACTGTTACCATGTGACATCGCTGCTAGTGAGCCACGTCGATCAGCTGTTTCAAGTATAATTCCACTAAACAGCTGATTGATCAATGTATTGTTAAAACTATTACAGTTTCCTGTTACAATTTGTCTTTTTCCTGTATGTTGCTTATTGTTAATCAGTGTGCTGCTTTTTAATAGTAATCTGAGTTAACGTATTCATTATTCATATTTATTGATAAATGGCTAATTATAGTGTTGCAGAGTATTGCAATATGCATTTTTATTATGGAGCTGCATTTGGAAATGCAAATGAAGCGAGAATGTTGTATAGTGACTATTTCCCCAATAAACAATGTCCTACTGCCAAAACGTTCACTGCTGTCCACAATCGTCTCCACGCAACTGGTACGTTTCATGTGAGTATGGCAGATACTGGTGCTGCGAAGTCGGTGCGTACAGTTGAATTTGAGGAGGAAGTCCTTCGTAAATTTAAAGAAAACCCTCGAACAAGTACTCGAGCTGTGGATAGTGAGATGGGGGCAGGCAAAGGCACCGTGTGGAGAGAATGGAGACACTCAATGGAGAGAATTTGTACCCATATCATCTCCAAAAGGTTCATGCCCTTGAACCTCAAGACTATCCAGATCTGGTCGGGTAGATTGTTCCAGGTGGTTCCAGCACAAACTGGCGGACGATCCAGATTTCTTGAAATCCGTTCTTTTTACAGACGAATCCAGTTTTAACCAGGATGGTATTTTCAATACCAAGAACAGCCATGTTTGGGCTCCTGAAAATCCCCACGAAACTGTTATTTCCAGCAAGCAACACCATTTCTCAGTTAATGTTTGGGCTGGAGTTTTTGGGGATAATTTAATTGGCCCCTACATTCTCCCAAATAGGTTGAATTCCCCCACCTATCTTGTGTTCCTGAGGGACATACTCCGAGAACTTCTGGAGAACGTCCCCTTGGCAGACTTACAGAACATGTGGCTGCAACATGATGGTGCTCCTGCACACTTTGGGCAAATTGTAAGAGATTTCAATTGTTAGAGATTTCCTCAACCAAAATTACAATCAGCAGTGGATTGGTCGTGGGGGACCGGTGTCGTGGCCTCCGCGATCACCTGATCTTACTCCCCTAGATTTCTACGTTTGGGGGAGAATGAAGGAACTTGTTAATTCAACACCTGCGGAAAATGAACTGGACCTGATCGGTAGAATTGTAGAGGCGGCTGCGGTCATCCCAGAGAAAAATGAATTTGAAGCTGTCCGGCAATCCATGACATCTAGGTTCACGATGTGCAATCGACTTGGTGGTGGGCATATTGAACATCGTTTGTAAATACTGTAGAATTGTAGTCATATCTCATGTAAATAAATCCATTTTTTTATTTTAACGCATTTTTGATATTTTATGTTTTATTTGAAGCATTAGTGAACCCTGGGAATCGTAAGGGTATCAATCAGGTGATTGGTGCAAATGAACTTAATAACAGCTGGTTAATATTTTAATCAGCTGTTTGGTGAATTATACTTGAAACAGCTGATCGACGTGGCTCACTAGCAGCGATGTCACATGATAACAGTTGATATTGAAAAGAATTCAATATCTTAAAAATAGATTTTCTCCGTTATTTATGAACCGATTTCCGTAAATTTGGTGTCATTAGATTTGCAATTAAATTGTTCTAAATAAAACGTAATTAAAGTAATTTTTTTACTTTGAGTGTTTTTAAGATATTTACGTTTGAAATCTTTAGGCAACCGTCATTTTGAAATTGATGATTGTAAAAAAATATTTTTTTTTCTGTAATTAGGTCTTTAAAGAATAAAGCTAAATACCAAATTTCATTTAATTATAACTAGCCGTTCTCAAATTAAAATTTTCTGTGTGAAAAAAAACAAAATGGCAGCTATACGAGTAACTTTTGAGTTTTCGAAATTTTGAATATGATAATTTGGCTTGTCTATGGTCCAGGAATAATACCTGAAAATGTTGGTAGAGAGTTCAGAAACACCCTGTATATATATATATATATATATACAGTTTCGAACGAATGGTGTTTTTGGGGTCTGGGGATCTCAAAACGAAAAGTTATCATGGTCCCGGGCCTAGGTCTTACTATGTCGACTACGGTAATAGCTTCTTCCCTATAGGGGAAATTCGCTAATATATATATATATATGTGTGTGTGTGTGTGTGTGTGTGTGTGTGTGTGTGTATTTACTCAATTGTAGCATCATGGACATGCACACAACCACACTGTGGTATCGTGATCCAATTGTGGCATCTTACACACGATGCTACAATTTTTATCGATAATTTTGAGGTTAAAATGTCAAAATAAGTCAAATTAACTCAAGTTGCCACTTTTGAGTTTCCATCATGTGTGTAAGAAACACCGAAATTCGCTGGATTGTGGCATTTCGCCGGCTTATCGTTCACTAGCGATCCTAGCGGAGCAGCGTATAACTAGTGGCAAGGTCGTGCGGTGTTGCCGCTACGTTATTTCATGTTCGCGGCGTCCGTTGCTGGTTGGTTTTTACTGTTAGAAGACTCTGCTTATATTGTTTTGTTTGTCATATTACTTTACTGTTGTATCACCCTAATTATGTATGTCAGGCTACAAAACAGTAAACTGAAAGATTTGTTTTAATAGAACGATATTATTGCAATTAATTGGGGCATAATTATTTACTATCTTTGTTTGCAGGATTTTGCAAACATCACCTGTGTTTTACAAATACAATTATTATACTTTAGTTGTTTTTATTTTTGTACTTAAAATTCATTTTTTAATCAATTTTGTTCTCTACTCTCTAAGCATTAAAAGCCAAGTTATAGTTGAGGCATGAATTATTAGAAGTTATTTATCTAAGTACGCTGTTGATCAAAATCTTGATTTTTTCAGTGGAGCATGAGTTATTTATGACACAAGTTGCCATCCGAAGAATAAAGTCTTAACAAATAAATAAATTATTACTCGGAGCGCTCTGACTGAAACCTTTAATTCGCTTCAGCGCACCTAAGGTTGAAATGAGGGTGGTTTATTGTATAACTGGAGGTAACACTGATGAACAAACCTGCAAGCCGTTCTTTCAAAATTTTGGTGAAGCAAAGAACTATACTCGCTGAAATCGGACGAGTCGACAAAGTGAATCAAACAAGTACCTATCCCAGATTTTAAACACAATATACTTGTATTAGTTTATTTCCTCATAATACATTATGTTTCACGGAAAGATTAGATACATAAATCAAACGAAAATATGAATTTACTTCAACTCTTATTACTTTTATTCCAATGATTTTCAGGAGTAGATTCACTTATTGGAATAAAACAACCAATCAGGATAGTTCAAAGAACGGATACATTTTTACCTCACCAAGTGTACCAACCTGACAAAATCACCGGCTCGCGTTTTTGACCAAAATCGTTAAGCAGTGTTACCTCCAGTTATACAGTAAACCTCCCTGGTTGAAATTAATAAGTTACGCCACTGAATCACTCTGCATATAGAGTACATATCATCCTCGTCATTAAAATAAACTAGTCTTTATATATAAATATTATAATATATAAAACTAGACGGGTTCACTCATTCACTGACATAAACTATGAGGCACTTCCCGTAATCTAACCTCCCTCAACATCATACTTGAGTTAAAGCTCTTGACGAGAAACTGACAGAAATTTTGCTAAAGGTTAACGTTTTTGAGTTTTTAAGGCATTTATGGGGCGGGGAAAATTCCACTTTTTCAATTTTTCCACTTTGAGCGCGTTTTATACGGAAACGGTAAGAGATGGCAAAAAATGTTAAATACAAAAGTTGTATACAATTTAATTTCCAACTGACGATATTTCGTCAGATTTAAGATCCGATCATCTGTTTAGCCGCAATTTATCGTAGAAAGAGGAATTTTGAGTATTTTGGTCCATTTAAATGTGTACAGTTTTGGAAAGCTGTTTAAATGAAAGAACACTACCTTTGGCTAATACCACATTTTTGTATCAGCTGATTTAAATAAACAATAGCTGATTTATTTAGTAGTGTAGGCATTACTAATTTGCTCACATGAGGTGTATATAAATCAGCTGTTACAAAATATGGTAAGCACATTACACAGGAGGTTCAGTATCGCGAATATCGTTTGTTGCGAGAATGGAAAATGTAATCAAACCGATTCTACCGGTTCTATGGAATGAATTTAGCCCAATAGCCCAGTGGATATGTTGTCAGATGATTCAAGATCAGTGGTCACGGGTTTGAATCCTACTTTTGATGCTTACTTTTTGAGGTCTGCAATTTATGTTTATTTGACTTTATTTTGTTTTTACAAATTCATTTATTTGTAATTATGTTGCTCAACGATCAGCTACCGTACAGCGCTCTGTGGAGTTAGGTTAGGTTAGGTTACTATCATTTTGTCGTGAACTGAAGTCTAATTTGTTGTTATCTTTTACACGTAAATCCATTTGTAGAACTCCAATTTAACATTGTAACCACAACTTTTTATTTATACCCGATTGACTATGATTGAGTGAGTACTTTTTTTGCTTTTATACACCTCGAAACAACCATCGTAATCGGGAGTTCATTCGATAAAACGAACAAGCAGCCGGTTGATAACATGTTTCGATACCGAAACGATACGGGAGCGCCGGTGTAGGTGCTCACCAAAGGTCATTGTTTTGTAGTTTTTCTTTGGTTAATGAACTACGAGTTTGATTTAAACTTGAGTTGACTGAGGAATGCAAGTGAGCG
Source organism: Allygus modestus (assembly GCA_963675035.1). Taxonomy (NCBI): domain Eukaryota; kingdom Metazoa; phylum Arthropoda; class Insecta; order Hemiptera; family Cicadellidae; genus Allygus; species Allygus modestus. The sequence continues at coordinate 383,752,436 of OY776111.1, read as the reverse complement.
AAGCGAATTCCGAAAGGGGGTTTGGGGGCGAAGCCTCCAACGGCGATAAGCCTAGTTATATATAATTCTGTATGCGAAATATTTTACGTCAAAATTGTGGGAATTTGGAAAATCGAAGGATGATGGGAGACGGTTCAAATTAAAGGTCTTGATCCCAGGGACTCGGGAAAAACAGCTGTATTTCCAAACATTTAGGAGCAAACGATAAATAACGTAAAACACCCTCCATAAGAAAATTATGGGAATTTAAATCGTCTGCTTTGTTTACAATAACACATGTGATTGAGTGTCTACTTTGTTTACAATCTGACAAGTGTTCCTACTTGGAGCAAGGTTAGGGGCTATCGCCCCTTCAAGCCACTAGTTTTAATCTATATAAAGCAAATATTTCATCAGACATGTGTTCCGCTAAAGATATATAATTTCTACATTCAATAATCTATATTATTAAAAGAATATCTTGACTTTTGTTAGGCGATTTTCAACCCTTAAAAATATTATTTCATATACATATTTCGTATTAATCGAAAGCTCTTACTCTCTAGATGTGTCTTGTAGGGTTTCCATACACTCTCGACCACGGGGCTTCGCCCCACGAGCTTTCATAGTTCGTTTTTATCCCATAAGATTAACATGAGGAATATTTTGATTTGAATTGCAGCTGTTAGTACATTATGGACAGGTTATTAGAAAACCCGATTATACAAGTAAAGAATTAATTTATCTATATAAATTAAATAAGTTATTTTTCTACATCGTTTTGAGCAGTGAAATGTTGTATGCTACGGAGATATTTAATTTGTTTTAAACATTTGTTTATCCGTCTGTCAGTTTATAAGCCAGATTTTTTCTGCGCTTCACAAAAAAATTTACTCAATGAAATTAAATAACTTGCCTGTTTTCGTGTAGAGGAGGAATCTCTTTTGGCTGTTTTAAATCATGGTAAGTAATTAGGGTTACGCCCCTTTGACCGGCACTGCTACAAAGTCGATCCTAGGGGTACAGGTTACTTAATATTTCACTACAGCTTGCACCGTATTTGTTATAATCAGCATTTAGTCAGCTAATTATATTTTATCACGGAATGAAGAAAACAAGAATGGATATTTTACTACTCTACATAGGTATACTAAATCATTTAAAATAACGGCATGGTAATAAATCATTGGCTATACAGAACACGTAAGCTTTACATGGTATTTATTAAAGCTCAGTTTGTCTAAGTAGCCATTGTGATTATAATATCGAATATTTTATGTTTTTAAGCCCACTTTCAATAAGTTTAACAAACTACAGGAGTTATTGAGCAGATATTTGGAAGAAGACGGGTTCATCCCAAAAAAGATTGGGCTAATTCCCGTTCCAATGAGGCTAGGCCCTAACACCCTTCAACATTTCCATGTTAATTATGTACTTACTAGACCAATTGAGCGTATATTTTGTAGAAAGACAGCAGGCAATGCACTTTAGTCAGAAACAGGCCTAAAATTTCATCCAGTATGCCCTTTGGGACTCATCTGCTCTGTCGGCTTTTAAAATTGTAATTTATTCATCACTAATGTAAGTAGTTAACTAAACCGATTGAACATATGATTATTTATCCTAACTCTAGTTATGATAATTTTTATCCTAACTTCAGAATAGTTAGGAGAATAGTTAATATATCAGAATAAAACCTTTGCCTACTCCTGCTCCAAAATATCTTTACCAAATGTTAAAACTATCAAATTTATGGGTTAATAAATGTGTTCTAATTAGATCTCATCCATAGAAAAATATAGTATTGTATAGAAATATATTAAAAAACTATCATTGGAGTTATGGTTAAGATTTGTAAATAAAAATAAAAGAATCATACCAGCTGTTCAAAATCAACCATTCAATTGTAAAAATAACAATCACTTGGTAAAGTATCATGTGGTTTTTGTAGGAATAGAGATCAGAACCAATGAGTACATAACTTTAAATATACATGATTAGGTTATTTATATATTGTGAGCACTATTCAAACTGAAGATTTAATATAAAACGGACATGCCCAAAATGAAAAGAAACGAGCAATACGCAATAAGCAAAGCAAATACGCACGCCTTGGAGAGGACTCGTGAATATAAGTACTCTAGGCATTTTTAACAAACTGACTGGCTTTTCGAACAAACCTGGGTCCTCCAGGTGCTTTAACAAATGGAACTGACATCTAAAACATAACACTGTACTGTGATCGCGAGCGAAGCCGCGACGGGCTACAAGTTTATTAAACAATAGTTTTCAAGGCTACAAGATGTGAACTTCTCTATCCATCAGTTATTTTCATTTAAAATTAAGATTATCAAAGAACTAGGCACATGAACAGGTGTATGCTGTGCTGTATTCTATCGTTAACATAATGAACAACTCCAAAGATGTAATATTTCTTACGCTATTAAGTAGTCAATTAACATGAATGTCCGTAAGAATAACTTTTAAAATTTGACAATCGATAGGGTGAAGCACTATGGAAATTTCTTGAAATCATTAGTGCTCATGTATATTACATACAGTAAAGTACATGTGTGCTACAGTTCAGCCATCAAGACCCACCGTTTTAGGCTCTGCTTTGACTGACAGCCACTGTTAGGAGATAATTATTGATTAGATTCTCACGTTCTCTTTAGTTTAGTTAATGTTATTTTTATTTCACTTTCGAGTTTTATTTGGCTTTCATTTCATGTTAGCTATTTTATTATTGACTAGTGGTAACTGGCGTACGCTGCTGTGTATTTCTTATGAGATTTACAAAAAATGCTTGTTGTATTATATTTTTTATTACATTTTTAATACACTTTCCAGGAACCATCCCGACCCAATGCTACATTGATAATGAAAATGTCATTAAATTCAGTTGAGTGGCTTAATAGTCCATAGGGAACATAGATTCAATTTTATATATTAAGATAGCATGGACATAACAGTATGTAGATTGGGGGACAATTCAAGGACACGAACATAGTCGCGTCTAAACTAAATAAATTGAATCAGGAAACTAACACATACTTAATTTCTAACTCGTTTTTACAGTTCATAATTTTCATTTACTAGTAAGTGATTGAAAATATCTGCAATAACTCCTGAAATAACATGACCTCGCCATCACCAACTATGAATTAATTACAATGAATTAGTTTTAGAATGAGTCAGTTTGTATGTATCAGTTCTATCTCCGTCCCAAGTTTCAGCTCAATTGGTTCAGTAATCCTTAATTTGATAATTTCCAAAGCTAGTGTGGCGGAGCACAAAAGGGCACTTAGGTCATGAGCGGATTTGTGTGAGTATGATTATTCTAACACCAATCTCCCTCCAGAATTGCAACCCAATTGGTTCAGTAGTTCCTAATTTGAGAACTTTTAAACCAGTGGGACGGAGCCCTAAAGAGTACTTAAATTGTGAGTAATTATATGTCATTCATAACTGTACTACTTACCTCCCTCCCAATATGGCCTGTCATCTCAATGGCCTCAGTAATAACTAATCTTCAAAGGCAATGGGAGAAGTCCTAAGAGATTTTTTTTAGATATTTTGAAGGTTTATGTCAGTAATAATAGCAACTACTAATCAACTAACAAATTTTAGCTTAAACAGTTGAGTAAACATTAATATCCATAAGTTTAGTTTGGGGACCATGCTCATCCCATGATCACCCGTGAGGCAGAGCGCCCTAAAGGCGAAAACAAAATCAAAATCCCGTAGTTATCCTGTTTTGTACTGTTTTTTTTATTGACATCCGTTTACATATCGAATTTAATTGATTTCTATTATACAGTTAGAATAACATGGGGAGTTTAACAATGCCTGGGGTTAGATCCCCTAAGGTTAGATCGGGACACATTTTATCAGGCCTGATCAAGACAGTCGATCAAGTTTGATTAAACTGACTTGTTTAGCTTGCTTGATCAGAGTTCCCAAAGTTAATCAAATCTGTTTTAATTTGATATTTTTTAATAATATTTGATCAAGTATGAGGAAATTTTTTTTCCAAATCCGTACCATTCGGTGTTAACACATTTTGCACCTTTGTTTATTGGCATGAGAATTATAAACTTGTTTCGGTATCTCAAAGGGATCAGATAACCAATCAACAAACTAGTTTTACTATTTACTTACAATTATTGAGTTATATTCAAATTTTACGCTCATTACTCATGAAAATACTCATTGAAAATATTTTAGCATTTAAATGCACCTTATGCATATCAAGACATCCATATCATATAAATGTATGTCGTAGCAAACCCCCGTCGTACCAAACCTGGAAACTCAGCGAATTACAAATGCATATATATATATATATATATGTGTGTCTTAATACTACATAAAGTCACATAAAAAGTTTCATCAATATGCATTCATAAATAAGCGATTTGTAACATTTATACGCAAGTTTGCTGAAACAAGGAACACAAACAAGGGGTTTTTATACAAATATTAATATAGCTCAACTAGGTAAAGTCACACAGCAAGTTTTATTAATTTATGTTAATAATTAAGGGAGAGAAAATTTTACTTATTCTCCATAACAATAACATGGGGGCTGAGTACGCAGGTTTTCTGCTACGAGAACTATCGGCAACAAAACTGCTTTTGTGAAAAATTATCAAAATAGCATTTTTTTTTGTAAGCTGAATTAAATAGTCAAAACTAAAATGTTATGTATAAAAAACTAAAAAAAACATTTATGGGGTACAAATCCCCTCCCTCCCCAAATACCCCTTTGGATGGAGCGATCTTTCTGGTTTTCAAACTTAAAGTCATAAATGTTGCTTTAAATGTTCGTATCAAATTTCGTAAAAATCGGACAATTATTTTAGAATTATCGTACCCACGTACACACATAAATATATTTTTGAACAAACGATTTTTTTGGTATCTGGGAACCTCAAAACGAAAAGTTATCATGGTCCCGGGCCTAGATCTTACCATGCCGACTTCGGTAGTAACTTCTTTCCTATAGGGGAAATTCGCTAAAATAAGTACCGAATACTAATAACAATATAAAAGTTCTACAATGATTTTAATTATTAAATAATATAATATATACCGTACTATATTAACTAGTTTTAGGGCGTACTGTTCAATTTACGTAAAAATGGGTTTCTATTTTAAATCAGAGATAATTTAACATACAGTGATTTCAACAATATATTATGATATACAACATGTAGCCCAATTATCAAAAAGCATCAATAGAGCATTAAAAACGAACATCTGAGCCAACAAAGATCACGGAGTGGAGGCAAGTTACCACCAAGCTGGCCGCCGCGCCGCGCGCCGCCGCACCGGCACGAACTGGCAACAGCGCTGGGGTGACGTGGTGGGGAGTACACACGAAAGTTGGAGTTTGCACGATTGTGGCACGTTGCTACAATTGTTTTCTAGTTTGTAAGGGCTAAAATCGGTGTGTATCGGGAAAGTGAGTTGTGGAACATACTGTCCACAGTATTGTCGATAACGCAGTATCTTTCGTCTGAAAGATGCTACAATTGGGTGTTTTCCACAATTGAGCGAATACATGTATGTGTGTGTGTGTGTGTGTGTGTGTGTGTGTGTGTGCGCGCGCGTGTGTCCGTGGGTGTGATAACCCTCGTAAAAAAGGTCCGATTTTGATGAAATTTGGTACAAACTCGTAAAGCTGCATTTATGACTTTAAGTTCGAAAACCAGACGGATTGATTTATCCGAAGGGGTATTTTGGGGGGGTGGGTTTGTACCCCAAAAATGGGTTTTTTGAAAATTTTACACATAATTTTTGAAAAAGTAAAATTTTATTTTTTCTATTGAAATAAGCTTAAAAAGACGCAAAATTTGGTGTTTTAATCATTGCTCTACGTCAATTGGTTACTGACATATTGAAAGTGCTATACACAGTACGTTGTCCAATGCTATTCTTATGGAGGATAAGAAAAACTGTATACCTTGCATATTTATCAACTTATCTTGACGAAACTTGGTATATTGCTTCATTTCATTGTGTTCTACTGATATTTGCACAAAAACCGATTTTTTTGCCGATTGTTCCCGTAGCAGCAAACCTGCATACTCAGCCCCATGTTATTCTTATGGAGAAAAGTAACGTGTTATCTCCTTTAATTATCAACATAAATTAATAGAACTTGGTATGTGGCTTTACCTAGTTGAGTTATATTGATATTTGTATATTTTTAGTGTTTCTTATTTCGGCAAACCTGCATAATCAGCTGCCATGTTATTCTTATGGAGAATAATTAAAATGTCATAAATCGTTTATTTATGAATGTATATTGATGAAACTTGGTATGTGGCTTTATGTGGTATTAAGATAAATTTATATGCATTGGAAATTCGCTGAGTATGCAGGTTGCTGCTAAGGGGGTTTTATTAAATTCTATGACAACAAGTTTCGGGGCTCAAGCCCATTATAATTAACAACAAATAACTAACTACTTTTACAATATTAAACATATTACAGAAACAGACGCATATTAAAATTACTTCTCACATCTTTCACTTTGATGAAAAATTGTTCTATCTATCTATTCTCAGTTTCCTTATCTTTTCAAATATTGGATTATTTGAACCAATTTGAGTATTTATTAATTCCTGAGGCATTTCTTTGTGAGCGACAAAGATTAAAATGTTTATAAAATCTAAAATATACTTAACTTAAGTTATTACGCCTCTAACTTATTATGTCCCTGTTTTACGTATGTTCAATGCATGTTCTATGCATGTTCATTACATGCAAGTGAATATAAAGCAATAAGTTCATAGGTTTAAAGCTGATTGTAAACAATTACTGTGAATAGCTCTTGCTACATATTATTCGCAAACCAAAACACATATTACGGCAGTTATATCTTTGCCCTGAGTGTAAACACCCTGTTTGTGATTTTGAAGTGAGAAATAGCCTTACATCTCTTTGTATATGTTTCCATGAATTGGTTTATTTTTGAATCAGTGACTATACCTGTAATACCATCCTCCCAATGAATTTTATACTGATTTTGCTATCAATGTTTAGTCAACTTGAGGCTATAAATTAAATAGCTAATGCGTAGTTAAAATTATCGTTGTAATATGTCGTTTTACAATTTAATTCTAACAATAATTTTTCATTGTATAGTAACAGTGTTGAGTATTGTCTAGTTATACGTTTAGTAACTATGGACAAGTTGAGATTGTTTATTAATGACAAGCATTTTTAATTAAAAATTTATGGTAATTTTTCTTTTTAAAAAATAAAACAGCATTATTGAAGTCCGGTAAAAATGTGTGGTGAAAAATAAAGAGAAAATTATAAAACCAAATAAATTAAATAAAGTCATAATTTGTTACGTCTAATTTCACAAATCCATCTAGAAGTTGATCAAGATCGGAAAAATATTGTCTTAAGATTTGAGATTGTCTTCGTCTTTTTTTGTTTCCTATTTTTTTTATTATCTTGTTAAACCCTTTTTTAGGTTCGTAAAAAGAGTGAAATTTGATTACAAATGTCTTATTTGGCTTTTAAACCGACTTTAAAAAGTGTTAGTTTTAATTCTATATTAACAAAACAGATTTTTCTATTGAACAGCTTTGTTTATTTTATCGCTGTTAATTTAAAATATATAAGCACAAATAATAGTTCCAGTACAGAACAATAGTTGAATACAGAATAATATACAGCAAAAATCACGTTATGGTTTTTGAAGTTGACTGTTTACAAAACGAGGTTGCCCTATCTTTATTAGTTGGTACTACAGTAATGAAAACGTATATAAAATACCCCCGTAGCAGCAAACCTGCATACTCAGCGAATTTCCAATGCATATATAAGTATCTTACTACCACGTAAAGCCACATATCAAGTTTCATCAATATACATTCATAAATAAACTATTTATGACATTTTAATTATTCTCCATAAGAATAACATGGCGGCTTGAGTATGCAGGTTTGCTGAAGCAAGGAACACAAAAAATGGGGTTTTATACAAATATCAATATAACTTATATAGGTAAAGCCACATACCAAATTTCATTAATTTATTTTCATAATGAAGGGAGATAACACGTTACTTATTCTCCATAAGAATAACATGGGGCTAAGTACGCAGGTTTGCTGCTACGGGAGCCTTTGGTAAAAATTTGTTTAGCAAATATCAATGGTCCAAAACCAGATGAAGCCGTATACCATTTTTCGTCACTATACTTTCATAAATAAGCGAGATATAAAATTTGTATTTTCCTCCATAAGAATAACATTAGACAACGTACTGTGTTTAGCACTTTCAATATCTCGGTAACCAATTGACGTAGAGAAATGATCAAAATACCAAATTGTGTGTTTTTTAAGCTGAATCCAATGGCACAAACTAAAATTTTACTTTTTCCAAAATTATATGTACAAAATTCGGAAAACCCATTTTTGGGGTACAAAACCCCCCCAAAATACCCCTTCGGATAGAGCGATCTGGCTGGTTTTCGAACTTAAAGTCATAAATCTTGCTTTACATGTTTATACGAAATTTCATCAAAATCGGATAATTTTTACGAGAGATATCGTGCTCACGGACACACACACACATATATATATATATATATATATATATATATATATATATATACACACAGTTTCAAACGAATGTTGTTTTTGAAACCATTCAAAACGTCTGGGGACCTCAAAACGAACAGTTATCATGGTCCCGGGCCTAGGTCTTACCATGCCGACTACGGTAATAGCTTCTTCCCTATAGGCGAAATTCGCTAAAACATTATACATCACAGTTTGAAATAGATAGAAATAAGTCTTGGACCGTTTCGATCGTTAGTTGATAGTTTTCCCAATTATTAAGTTAAAACAATCTGTGAGATATTTAAAATAAGTATATATGTCCTTTATCTATAATATTATAAAGAAGAGGTGGTTTCTGTCTGTCTGTCTGCCTGTCTGTCTGATGTTCCGGGTGAACGCAAAAACTACTTAACCGACTGGGCTGAAACTTTACACAAAGGTAGATCTTGAACCCATGCAACACATAGTCCTATTCACTTCCTTAAAATCCCCTCGGGCTACGCCCCGTGAACGTTCTAAGTTTCAATGTTTACATTTCATAAGAAAGTAAACATTCAGAAACTGTAATGCGAACAGCTGAGGGCACTTACATTTGACAGCTTAAAGAGCAGAAGCAAGAACAACAGCTGTTTTAAGCTAAATAAAATGAAATTTGCATTGACTATAGAACGGCTAAGGAAAACCCCTGTGCGAAGAACGTGTACATCAAGTATATAAGTATATTTATTTCAATATACCGTATAATTGATCTATATAAATAAAATTAGAGTTTTGTCTGTACATTGCTTGGAATGATGAAACGTTTGCATATTTTCACGTTTTACACCCTAGGGAAACCAAAACCAATCTTATCTCAATTTATGTCTGTCTGTCTGCCAGTAACGCTCAAAGGATGGGTTTTTGTTCGCTTTTCACTGGAAAACGGGTGCAGTGACATTAATGAAACTTTGTTTCTTTGTTCTATATATGCGTGAGAAGGTTTTAGGGCACTATAAACTGGCATACGCCTTTTTAAAAAATAATGGCGGCCGCTCAAAAACGTGATTTTGTGCGGTTTTGGTCATGTTTTGTTCGCTTTTCACAGGAAAAAGGGTGCACCGATTTTTATGCAACTTTTTATATGTTCTATATGTGCGTTAGAAGGTTTTAGGCTAATAGGATTGTTTTAAATTACCTTAGGACTCTGCCCCATAGGGTTTTAAAGATCCTATGCTATTCTTATGGACAAAGCATTTATTTATATTGAACCAGATGATGGCATAGTTATTCTATAAATAGGTTTTTTAGTTCTTTTTTAAAACGTTGAGTGAAGATTGGTAATAAATAACGTAAGTGGATATATGATCTAAATCTATATTTGTCAGACTCATGCACTCACTGACATAGTGATCACTTTATCTAAGAAACGACAATGTCTATTGAAGATAACATTTTGGATGGTGGTTCCCTTTATGCTTCAGATTCACAATAATAATACGTTTAAAAAAGTCCTATAGGGTTTTTTGCTGATTTACTTTTATGGAAATTGTATGAGTATTAGTAATTTCTGGACCTTTGTAAGTTACATTTCGGTAGGAACATAACTAATTCATCAGAAAAAAACCCAGCCTATTCCTGTTACAAAAATGTTTAAGGGCTTCGCCCCCGAAATTTCAAAATACAATATTTTAACAATCTTGCACATACTCTTGGACTGATGGATCTGAAATTCGGTAGGAATGTAGCTGATAGCTCAGTGCAGACATTTACCTACTCCAGATACAAATATACTCAAGGACTCTGGCCCAATGGCCTTTAATATAAGTGCGTTAGTCATTACACACCAACTACTCAACCAGTAGAGCTGAAATTTGATGCCTTGAAGGAAATAAGAAACAACATCATGGGGAGTCACGGTGTTGTTCTCTGGAGATCTCACACAGACCCTTTGTCGTAAGTGAGATATGAGTGGACGAGTCTACGCCTCTCTAAAAATATATTTTATGTAGCCGACCACTGAGCGTCTGAACTTAACAGTAAAATGAAAATGTATTTTTGAGAAGATTAAGGGGTTGATCAGTTTTCTTATGCGCTTTTAAAAGTTGAGATTGGGACATTGAAAAACAAATTAAGGTATCAGAAACGTCTATCCTTCACTCGGCACTATCGATGAATCACAGGATTTATTGATTGACAGTTTGTTACACCGAGGTTCATAAACAGTTTAATCTGGAAAGTTCCTGGCTCTGTGATTGTGCCATCCTCACGTCCACCAATGAACAAGCAACGGAGATCAACACAAATGTAGGTCTATTCCAAAGGGAGGAACGAACATATACAATATTTAATACCGTTCATTTAACCATGACCACTGTTAGAACAGTTTGTATATATTGATTTACATTTATTTAAATAAAATCAAGTAGTCATATGTTTTTAAAACATATGATTTTTCCAAGTTTAAATTGTTTATTTACAATTATAATGAAAACAGGACCTGGCAAGAATGGTGATTTTAAAAGTGGTTTGTCAATGTTTTTAAAGAGTAATGTTTCGTTACATTACTATTAATTTATTGGAATGTAAAGATTAATGTATCAAAGTATTTAAAATGTTAAATTAAACAGGGTAAATATTTTGTTGTACTTGAGTTCTTTTATTTCTAAAATCGAATCCAAAGTGTTACGTGTACCGATTTGGAGTAGAAAAAACCACACCGTTCACTACCCGACAGAGTTCCTCGACTTGGCAACAGTACCCGAACTATCTGCTATCGTTAACTTTAATTTAATTCTACTTTAAAAGTGTATAACGTTATTTTAATATTGTAAAATTATGTGGTTTGTTAATATTTTTAGTTAATCAGCCATTTATATACAACCCGTACGAAGGACGGGTACATCAGCTAGTCTAAGATATAATATAAATAGTTACAATAAATTTACTACTATATTATATTTATTGTATTGACATTACATCCGTCCATTACTGTTTATCCTATTAACTGCTCAGGAAAGGCCAACTCATGTTAACATGCTGATACAGTTTACTGCTCAATTTATGGTATTAGGTCAAAAATGCGTGACAAACTACCTAAAAGCACTTTGGAAATGTGCTCTTTGAATACCATAAGATGATCACTAAATAGCGTGTTTTACGTTCTGCGAAGAAATTTTCAACCTAAAATAAAGAGATACTGAGAAGTCTTTATGTAGTAGATACATAATATTATCTACAGAATACAAACAGTTGTGTTAAAATTACCTTTTCTTTAAACTAACTAAAGTGTCCTTGAATTTAAACACAGAAAACAATTTTCGTCTGTCTAATTTTTTTACACGAGTAGTGCATAAACAGCCGCAAAGGGATTAGGAAGGTAGTCAAAATGGTAATGTAAAGTAAACAACTCCACAAGTGAGAAGTTATGATAGCATTTCAACAACATAAAATGCTACGAAACTGATTTGAATAATAAAATAGCATCCCAAAACGGGCGTACATTTTCTCCTACTTCAAGCCAATGCTCGTTATGTTTACTAACCCTGACTTTGTTTAATCATTTACTTAAATCAGATCAAATTAAATAATTAGCTTTGGTGGAACTATTATTTATTGAAGCTATTCTGCTTTCCAATGACTTGAAATTTATTTTATTTTGATATTTTACCTGCAATAAACCTGTGTGTAAAGTGATGTTGCACAGTATCGTATAGCAGTTAGTCATTCAAATGTAATTGGCCAATAAGGAACCATTGGGTAAATCTGGCAGGCTTGCCAAGGGGGAATCACTCCCTCCCCAGTCACAATGCAATTTCCAATCAACTAATTTGTGCTCTAGATCTAATTCTAAAAACACGGGAATGATACTGTATCGTTCATATATAAGTATTGTTTTAGTGTTTAAAAGTATCAGGTTAGTTTCAATTTATTAAGATTTCATTTAGTTATCAAATTTAAGCTGAAAGTCGTCATCTGAACTGACCAGCTTAAGAAACTGTCGTTTATTTAAGCTGAGCTCTTCCGTTGTCCTATCGTCTCCGGCGTTTTTGTAAACCTAAATTCGTACCTTACTTAAAATACAAATATGATAAAGATACTGCTTCCTTTGATAGTACGAACATGCAAAGAATGCGTAAAAAGTAACCGTAAAATTATTTTAAGAAAGTAAACAATGCTCAGCTCACGCTACAAATTAATAATAAGAACAAAAATTAGTGTTGGATGACGAAATTATATAATATATCGGAAATATCGATATTTTAAGGCCGATATTCGTTATTTTTTGTATCGATTTGGCATCCGATATATTTACAGTATCGATTATTTCCTACGGTAATATTGATATTACTAATTTTAAAATACGAGTACATACCTATTATAAAATGTACCCTAGTTTCAGTGCACTACATCTTAATTGTTTTTAAATAGGTATAATATATTTATTCTCTGCATCATACTTAATATTATAAATGTGAAAGTATGGATGTTTGTGCGTAACTCTGAAGTTCCATCACGAGAAAACTACTGGACCGATGCTAGGACTTAAGCCCGAGACCATGATAACTTTTTGTTTTGAGGTCCCCAGATGCCAAAAACACTCTTCGTTCAAATTTATATATATATATATATATATATATATATATATATATATATATATATATATGTATGTGTGTGTGTGTGTGTGTGTGTGTCCGTTACTGTGATAACTTTTGAAATAAACACCCGATATTGATGATATTTGGCACGAATATGTAGAGTAACATTTATGACTTTAAGTTAGAAAACCAGATCGATCGGACTATGGGAAGGGGGTTTTATGGAAGTTTTAAATTTTCCAAAAATCTGTTTTTTGAATTTTTCCCCCTAAAAATTTAAAAAACACTTTATTTTGGTTGCAGCGATTTTATAGATCTTAAAAAAACAAATAATTTGGTATCTTGAATCATTAACCTACGTTAAGTGGTTGTAGAGAAAAGTCAAAAAACGCGTCCATAAAATTTCTCATGTTAATCTTATGGGAAAGATGTTTTTGGATTTTCCCAGATAATTTTACTAGAAACATTATATTTCGTTTTACCAATCACTATAGCTCTTCAAAACAATCATTTTGGTGTTTTATTTGTTGTCCTATGTCCAACCGTTGCAGAGATATTCAAAGTAGTAAACACAGTACTACGTTGTCAATGTTATCGTTATGGAGGTTAAATAAAATGTTATATCTTGATTATTTGTGAATGTATATTGATGAAACTTGGTATGTGGCTTTAACTAGTTTTAATATATTGGTATTTGCACAAACACGTTGTTGGTTGATTTTCCCGGTAGCAGCAAACCTGCATACTCGGCCCCCATGTTATTTATATGGAGAATAAGTAAAGTTGTATATCACACTTAGTTATGAACCTAAATTTATAAAACTTGGTATGTAGCTTCAATTGATTGAGTTATATTGATAATTGCAAAAATGAACTTTTTTATCTAACTCGTTGCAGCAAACCTGCGTACTCAGCCCTAATATTATTCTTATGCTGAATAAATAAAATGCTATATATCACTTATTTATGAATGTATTTTTGTGAAACTTGGTAAGTGGCATTATATAGTAGTGAGCCACATATATATGCATTGGAAGTTCGCTGAGTACGCAGGTTTCCTGTGACGGGGGTATTTATAATTAATTCGTGGGGCGAAGCCTGCGGTAAGCAGCTAGTTTTTAAATAAAAATATACTAATAATTGGAGTAAATGATTAATTTTGTAGTATTTCACTGTGTAACGATCGTATTACCAATCATATAGTCTTGTAACGTAAATAAAAACATTATAGTGCATGATCCCACAGACTGATCGTACTAAATACCTAACTAAAGAATAATATATAGTTATTATTAGGGCCTATACTTTTTATAGGCTTCGAAATACCTATAAGGTGATAAGAATTTCTGTACATTTTAGACTGTGAAATCCTCTTAAAGGCAACTAGTTTACAATTTATGTCTATCCTCTTTTTATTTCCAACAAGTTTATTCGAATTTACTTTACAAATAATGTTGAATAAACGGCGTTAAAGCAGTAAATTGTGAGTATGCGTTCTATAAGAATAATTTGGTCAAAAAGCTAATTTTCCCACAATGACACTGATAATGGTCATAAAACAAGACATTTCAAGTCTTTAGTTCATAGATAGAGAAGCTAAATTTGTTTTAATTTTAAGTAGTTCTTCAAAAAATGTTACTCTTTGCTGGCCTACAAATCAGCTTATATTTAATATCGATATTTGATACAATATCTTTATTTTTGCCTCGATTTTATTGGGGTATCGACAGTCTCTGCCTGATATTATTAGCGACATAAACATCGTACTTTTCTTGTGATATCAAAACACTACCAAAAACACTGTTTGGTGACAACAAACAGTGAATCCCAGGTAGGAGTACTGTTCAACTCGTGCTGTAGCTATAGCATGTATTAGTTAAGATTACAGAAGAGATCAGGTATCTGTAGCAGTTTATTGTAGTAACTGCCCGTTAGGTAATAAGCTAGGGTTTCTTACACCACTATTAAAAAGTAATTAAAATTATATATAAAATTGTATAACTGTTAGTTATGTGTTTTGTTTCTTACTAGTGTATCCATATATTTGATTAATTATAAGTATTTATTTGTGTACTTTGAAATAGTTATACGATATAAGGTTTATATGTCAATATGCTTTGAATTAATAGTTTACGAGAGTTAATTGGGACCATGAAAAGGGCAAGAACAATCAGCTTAGACAGATTAATGAAAGTGAATTCAAACTTTGAAAATGACAAAGAAGCTTGTAATCTAAACTTTTTAACTAAGGCCATTATCTTTTATTTTATAAAATGATATTCCAAAGCTGTTATTTTTTCTTTGAAGATTATAAATATTTGTGTCTCTTACTACACGTTATTTTCATAAACAAAATTTTAACTTAACTAGTAGGATTTTCATTATAACATATTTTATGTTACTAATATAGTACGCAAACCTTGAAGGATGAAGAGAGATATGAAATATTTTAACATGAAACGCTATATACATCAGTTCCGGACATGAGTGTTTTCGATCATTTCAGTTTGTAAATGGTTAAGAGTGAATAGTTTAAGTGGAATTTAGTATTTATTACATGGCTACAAAATTAAATTACTTACATCCCCAAGCAACGGTAAATTAAAGTAGAAAGTGCTGGAACGAAATGACAAACGTGACAGAAGCTGGGTGAACACTTGCAGCCATCCAGCAAAGTGATTCATGTTGCTTTAAGGCCTTTTCTAGATGTCAGAAATGTACAGGAAATTGTGTTTAGAATTCGGCAGTATACCTCAATACATAAGTAATATATTAAACTAAATAATTCGGCTTTAAGTATGCCATTTTTTACATAAATTGTGCATAAGCTTATAACATACAACTCTGTTGGTCTCAATTAATTGGTGTGGTATAAATAAACCTTTATTATGACGATAGAAATTACTTATCCTTTATATTTTATTAGTTTTATAAATTATTGCGGTATAATTTTACCAACATATATATTTCATTACAAATCTAATCTTCTATTAGAGTTATTTAGACTTTATACTACAGTAGCAGTAACATTTCATTTTATTACTGGTTTATGCTGTAGCTCTATAATTTGTGTTGATGTTACTATAATAATAATAATAATAATTATTATTATTACTTTAAAAAGTCTGAATTTGTTATTTTTCACAATCTACACTGTCCCCACATATTCAAAATCATTTACACAACTGCTATGCAATTATTATCATTTGAGTTTTAAACCTGAAATAACGGATAAATATATTTTATTTAGTAGCATTTCCGTGAAATTATTATTCCCATTATTATTTTATGGTAAAATACTTCAAAAATCAGCCAAGTAATCTAAAGTGGGTATGATTCAATTGTATACCTCTCAGTGTGAAGAAGAGAAGTACTGTAAAGAATTTTAAAATGAAACTCATATAATAATTACTTTGATATGACATGTTGTAAAAGGTTAGTCACTAATGTTTTTTTTGTTTGACGTTTGTGGGTTAATGGATGTTTATTATTTAGCTAAGTTTCGGCCCAAATTAAATATGAATTATAGCGTAAAACTACTGTGTGACACGCGCACAGTATTCGCGTGTATTTTTCGCACGCTAGCGAATTCATAACTATTGTCGAAAAACGCGCTGTTCTATATAAGAAGCACCCTTGTCACAGCAAACCTGCATATTCAGAAGTTTTTTTAGTATGATATATTTTACCTAAATACAAAACTTAATTCTATCAAAATAACCCCGTCACAGCAAACCTGCGACCTCAGCGACTTTCAGATGAATACATGTGTTTTATTAACACATTAACACATTGCCAGGATGCATAAGAAATATATTCACAAATAAGCAAAATATAAAATACTAATTATTCTCTATAAGAGTAACATTTGGGTGAGTACGCAGGTTTCCTGAAACAAGGAACACAAAATAACGGGGTTTTAAGCAAATAACAATAGAATTCATCCAAGTGAAGTCACATACCAAGTTTCATCCATATATATCCATAAATAGCCGATATATAATTATTCTCCATAAGAATAACATGGGGACCAAGTACCTAGGTTTGCTGCTACGGGCAAACCCAAAGGCATAAACATGGTTTTTTGTGCAAACAACAATAAACCACAACCAGATGAAGCCATATACCAAGTTTAGTCAGTTTATGTTCATAAATAAGCGTGGTATACATTTTTTCCTTTTCTCCATAAGAATAGCATTAGACAACGTACTGTGTTTAACACTTTCAATATCTCAGTAACCAATTAACGTAGAGCAATGATCAAAACACCAAATTGTTTGTTTTCTAAGCCGAATTCAATGGTAGAAGTTAAAATTTGATTTAAATAAAAAATACCGGTGAAAACCCCAAAAAAATTTGTGGGGTACAAAACCCCCAAAAAAAACCTTTTGGATGGTGCGATTAGTCCCGTTTTCGGACTCGTTCAAATAAATGGTACATTACACATTTGTACCAAATTTCATAAAGATCGGACCTTTTTTATGAGAGTTATCGTTCTTACGGACACACACACACACACACACACACACACACACACACACACACACACACACACACACACACACACACACATATATATATTTATTTATATATATTAAATTAAATTCGCATAGAAGGGCTACTATATGATAGATGAAAAATAAGTAAAATCACTACCCTGGAGAAATCATTTTAATTAATTAACACTACATGTTTCGACTTAAAAAAGCCATGATCACGTGCTGATTAGCTAAATACATAACCTTATTTTCATTATCATTCACAAAATGTAAATAAATGAAATATGATTACAGACAGCTGATTGCGTTCTATACTGGTTTAAGTGTTATCTATTTGTCTTTATACTTATATTTTTGTTAAAAACTGGATTACTTGATTGTACCTGCATGGTGTTTAAAATATTGTTACTATTATTTATATGGCTCTGATATATATGGAATTCTGCTTTAACATTTAATGTTTGGCCTTTCTTCATTATTTCTAGAATAGACATATTTTCATCACAGTTCTTGTATTTATGATCTGTTTTTAGAATGTGGTCAACGAAGACAGATTTTTGTGAGGTTTTATTGTTTGATCTAACTGCTTGAATGTGTTCGTTGAACCCACATTTAAAACTTCTATATAGGTTTGGCCTATATAATATTTTGGGCAATCGCTACATTTAATCTTATAGATACCGCACTTTTGAAATTTGTTTGTTTGGTTTTGATTAGTATTTGAGAATTTATTTATTAAGTGAAACGAATTATTTCTGGTTCTAAATGCTAGCTTGTAATTTGTCTTTTCAAAAGTTTTCCTGAAGGCTTTGTTTACAGTTGCGCTATAAGGTAGGCATAACTAATCATATTTAGCTTTTCCAACTGGAATATTCTGTTTTTGTTTTTTATTTGATTTTATAACATCCTGTCAATTAAATTGGTTATATTTTAACGTTTCATCAGAAAAAAATCAAACTAAATAATTGTATCCGCAAAATTGTTTTAGATTTTTTGTATTTCATTTTAATTAAATATATTACCTATACACCAGCACGCAGGTTTTATACAAATATAGCACAGATTCAGTATTATAAAACTATTGTTATCGTACCAGAAAGTTCAATGATACCTTAATACACGACTATTAAGCAACTCATATAATACAGTAACCTATACAGTATGTCTTACGTAAGGTATCTCAAACAGATTGCAGACGAACCACTTGACTTAGAAGGACATAAAATTATTTACCTCTAAATCGACCGCAAGGAAAAATGTAAAATATTGTTAAATTGCTTTAAGATACAAAAAGTTGTAGAAACTGAGGGTCGCTAATTAGAATCTCGGAATTTGTCAATCAAAACATTTGCCTGTCATACATCATTTAAAAGATTTACTACAGGCAATCATTTGGGCGAAAACAGAACTCACTTAATTTTATCCGTTTCAAAATGTTTAACAATTCCGAGATTCTAAAGAGTGACCCTCAGTTTTTGGAGCACCCTGTATTTAAAAAAATATAAAAATATTTTAAATTTATTCCTTCTCCTTGGGTTTGATTTAGTGGTATAGATTTAATAAAAATGCTTATTCTAAGCTTATCTGTTATTGAATACAGTCGAGTAACTTACATTTAGTTTATTGTTACACAAGAGAAAATAAATTACTGTTACTACTTATCAACTTGTTATTTACTAAATGTAAAAACGTTTGTTGTTTTTTGTTTTTCTTTATTGGTTCTGCAAGCATGAATATCAATACCATCCATAATTAAGAAAACTATAGTTGTTGTGTAAAGGACCGACTGCACCTTTACACACTTGACGCAGAATATTTTCAGTTCAAACAGTTGGGAGTGTAGAACGAGATTTAGACATCGGTCTAAATCTGTCATCTGTTGTCAATTTCGGTCAATTAATATTTTTGTTATGTAAAATAACTGTATGCCAGTATTCCATGTATGTAATGCCAAAACAATTATAACTTCATGAATTTAAAATAGGATTTGTTGACTAAGATTACAATTACTCTTTATTCCCTCATGAACAGGTATGTCCAAGAATCCTGTTTAAAAGATTGTCCTCTCTCTGTCTCTCTCTCTTTTGACAAGTGAAATGACATTATATTAAAGGTGGTCCCACACTTCTCACGAACACGCCCAAATATTCGGCCTAACTCCGAGTGTTCGGAGTGTTCGCGAGAAGTGTGGGAGCTGCACGAACTTTTGAATATACTTTTTTGGGAAAATACGAAACGGAATGTTCAGTGAATATTCGGGAGAATGTTAGACCGAATGTTCAGGCCTGTTCACGAGAAATGTGGGACCGCCTTAATACAATCGATAATATAACCGTCAACGGCGCAACTGAAACTCGAGTCACTCCGGCAGTGGAGTAAGCCACAGGTTACTGGTTACAAGGTTATATTCCGCGTGAAGTGTTCTTAGTTTATAAAAAATACAATAATTTCTTTAGTATCATCATACGTGTTGTTAAATAAACAGGATTAATAAAATACGTCCTACAACACTACAAAGTATATTTACACTTATACTGTACTTACATACAAGACGGTCAAATATACACAAAAAATAGTACAAGGCGATCGATTTCAAACAGTTACACCGGTCATCATCAGGCCCAGTCAGAGAATCTCTGATTCAGAGATGGTCTGAGTTACAGATTTAAACATGAAAATTAGTAGTAGTCGTTTATCGTAATTAGAACGAGAGCGTTTTGTTTAATTTTACAATATTAGATATTTCTGAGCAGGATCTGCCAACTTTTACATTTTAGGAAAGTTTTAAGATTTTCCCTTGCGCAGAAATTTCGTAAAGCAGCCATATAACAAGGAAATACCTCCGTGACAACAAATCTACGAATTCAGCGAATTCAAGTGAATACTTCCATACTTACATACTTCCACATGAAGTAACTTTCCAAGTTTCATCTGATATATTTATATCGCTTACCTATGGGTAACCGATATATAACATTTTATTTATTCTCCTTAAAAAATATGGCATTCTCATTGGACATCGTTAAAGCCATATTCATACAAATTTTAATGAAGGGAATACTTTAAAACAATAAGTTATAATGGTCTTAGGCAAAGGTCTTACTTACCATGCTAAATACGGTAATGGTTCCTTCCATATAGGAGAACTTTGCTCAAGTTACGTTATTTCCCTTTTCCCCATAATAATCGAGTTTAAAGTAAATGTTTTAGGCCAAATTAGGGTTGTTTATAACTAAGTTACGTCCTTGCAGTGGATTCACCCGCATGTAGAGCGTGATTTAATCTTAACAATAATCGTCATTCCGTATGTAAGCACTTAATGCCCAACAATAATTTCTAAATACAATTTATATATCCAAACTAATTGCACTGTTAATAATATATGTAGTGTGCAAACAGTTCACTAGGATGAAGGTACAAAAACTAAAATCCATAGAAAATACTTATAAAACCCCCGTAGCAGCAAACCTAAGTATTCAGCGAATTTCAAATGCATATGTATGTATTTTACTACCACATAAAGCCACATACCAATTTTCATTGATATACATTCATAAATAAATGATTTAGGACATTTTAATTATTCTCTATAATAATAACATGGCGGCTGAGTATGCAAGTTTACTGAATTAAGAAACACAAAAAATGAGGTTTTATACCAATATCAATATAACTCAACTAGGTAAATCCACATACCAAGTTTTGTTAATATATGTTCATAGTTAACGGAGATAACATTTGACTTATTCTCCATAAGAATAACATGGGGGCTGAGTACACAGGTTTGCTGCTACGGGAACTATCCGCAAAAAATATTTTTTTTAATGCAAATATCAAAAGACCACAACAATATGAAGCAATATACTAAGTCTCTTCAGGATAAGTAGATGAATGAGCAAGATATACAATTTTTCTTATTCTACATAAGAATAACATTGGGCAACGTACTCTGTTTAGCACTTTTAATATCTCTGTAACCAATTGACGTAGAGTAATGATGAAAACGTGAAATTGTTTGATTTTTAAGCTGAATTCAATGGTGAAAAGCAAAATTTGATTTACTAAACTGTTATATGTAAAAAATGTAAAAATAAATTTCTGGAGTACAACCCCCCCCCCCCAAAAAAAAACCTTTTTGGATGGAGCGATCTGGCTGTTTTTCAAACTTATAGTCATAATTGCTGCTTTACATGTTTGTACCAAATTTCATCAAAATCGGAAAACTGACGGACATATATATATATATATATGTATATGTATGCATGTATATATATGTATATATGTATATAGTTTTGAACACATGGTGTTTATGGCATCTGGGGACCTCAAAACTCGGGCTATCATGGTCCCGGGCGTAGGTCTTACCATGCCGTCTACGGTAATAGCTTCATCCATATGGGGGAAATTTCCTAAAAGAACGATTAATGTAATCTTTATATCTATAATCATAACTGAATTTAAAATTAAATGAGTACAATGCAGTTAATGATATTTTCAATTAATAAAATATAATTAAAACCATACTTCAAAGAGCTAAGTAAGCTTGCCGTGTCTGTGTTGTTTTAACGAACACCTAAACAATCATTGTGGCTGAGGTTATTCATCCGAATTATCAAATACTTCAGATGTCTCGTTTTATTGTGGTTTACTACTCTTTATGGAAATATTTTTTTTTGTTCTGTTAAGATTACGATGTTCTAAATGTATTTTGACGTTGAAACATATGTTAAAACAATTCTTTAAAATGTGAAACTGGTTACACCAAAAAAAATAAGGACCACATACGATATATTTATATATAATTCTGTAAGTGAAATTGTTAAGTCAAAATTGTGGGAGTTTGTGAAACCGCAAGAACATAGGATAAGACTCAAATTAAAGGTCTCAATCCCAGGACACGGGAAAAATAGCAGTCTTTCCATAAAACTACCAGCAAACTAGCTATAACGTAAAACATCTCCCATAAGAAAACAATAGGGATTTAAAAACGTTTGCTTTATTTACATTAAAACATGTGATTAAGTGTCTACTTTGTTTTCGAACTGACATGTGTTCCTAATTATATTGTTTTGATTTTCCTCAGTATATAAAGAGTAAAAATTACCAGATGAGGCAGAGTTCTGGAGCAAGGTTTAGGGGATATGGCCCCTTCAAGTCTCTAGTGTATAGTATATATATATATATATATATATATATATATATATATATATATATATATTATATTCGATTGAATTTAATAACATGACTACACGTCACTTGTTACATGTAACATAACATAAAGTGTCATTATAGTGCATTACAATGGTACATAATACGTTTTGCACCAGTGAGTCCACGACTTTCGGAAAAATATTAAAGAACTATAAAAATATTCTGCATAAAAGGTTTTTTTAAGTTTTAAAAAAATTGATTGTTTACAAATCGAATGGTATTTATATTTTGTAAATATTAACTATTTCTTGTCAGTATAAGTTATAAATTGACTAGAGTGACACTATAAGCGAGGAAATTCGATAAGGAAATAAGTGTAGCAAACGTATAACATGTGGTGCACTACAGATAGTTGGTGCACAATGGAAAGATGGATACTGTTGCTCTGTTAAGAGGTACAAATGATGTTGAGAGACAGGTCACAAGAAAGGACCATGTTTCTATTGATTTTTGTCACAAGCAGGCATTGTATTGTCAAATACTTGTTATTATTTGATTTTTATTTTGGATTCCTTTTTCTTTTATCTACTTTCCGTAATGTCATCTACTTTCAGTTATTAAAATAATAGTTTAAATAAATTTATATTTTTCTTTGTAAAAACAGATTAGTGAAAACTAAGGATATAAAAATGTATCAAACGCATCCAACTAACCATAAATGTACAGAAATACTAGCGTATTCCAGCGCTCACTACATAGCGTTAGTAAGATATGATAACTAACTAAGAGTCACGTCGTAAACCAAGGCAGCAATTTCAAAGACGCCCCTCACATTTCTGTTGAACGTTGGCTGCCTCTGGGCATAGTCTTACATTAAGAGCTCATCTGCGAGCTTCAGCTTCCTCAAAAGTTTCTGAAGATGGCAGAACTCTGCCACAGTGCCATTACAGTTACTCTCAAACTGGCCTGCCACTGAGCTTGCTCTTCACGTCGAAGTTTCTGTTATTCTGAAGTTTCTTCTGCTCTATGTGTTGCCTGTCATATAGCTTGTTGAAGCCTTCTAATTTACAACTGTGCTGAAGTTACGTGACTTCTAACTACTTTATTATTAAATGGGGCTTTTTCGATTTTTGAGACAAATTTGGTTTACGTTTCTCCGGTGTTATTGTGTTACCGGTACATTCGTGGTTAAACAAAAGTATAAACTAAAATATGAACATATTAATCAATTCTAAATATTGTTGAAACTACCAAAAGCAGAACGCCTAAAGTCTCTACAAAACAAACAAATAAAGTAAAAAAGTTGTTTAATACGGGTTACATTAAAATGTTAATACATCATTCTTAAAGGGATTTTCTCAGAACATACCTGATCGATAACTCTTTGTCCATTATACAAAGTGTATTTACTCTGTCGGTATATTATTTTCATGTAACTGTTCTTTTAACGGTATTATACAATTTACATAACCAAAACATATCAGTACGCATTACTAATCGGAAAGGCAGCAGGCTTGAATGAATTATTTCCTGAAATTGTCAAACATTTGGAACACAAGTTAAACAATGGCTTATTGCAGTTTTCAACTCTATCTTAGATTCCAGTGAAATGCCCGGTATGTTCAAGAAATCAAAAATAGTAGCTGTCCTGAAGCCCGGAAAATAACTACAACAGCCTGAGAGTTATCGCCCTATAGACCTTCTGAGTGTCTGTTATAAGTCACTCAAGAGGCTATAATAGAATCCTCCCTGACCCTAATGCCAGCATCCCTGTAGAACAAGCTGGATTTAGGCCTGGTCGCAACTGCTGCGGCCAGGTCCTTGGCCTTACTGCATTCATTATGGCTGGCTCTGAGAGGAGATTAAAGACCTCTGTTGCTTTCTTAGGTCTGACCGCAGCTTATGACACTGTCTGGAGACAGGGCTTTCTGGTTAGGTTTTATAGTCGAATCCCATGCCATTCCTTATTGCGTCTCTCACCTCAATACTATTTAGTAGGTTGGACAAAGTATATCTAGGAAGCAGAGAAAGTACTTTTAGGCAACTGAAGGATGGTCTGCCACAGGGATCAGTGCTTGCCCCTCTGCTATTTAATGTGTGCACTGCTGACATTCCACTTATACTCGGTCCAGGAAGTTCATCTACACCGATGATATTGCCTGGGATATCAGCACAAGGGAACACAGCAGGCTGAAACTTAACCAACCAACGACCTTGCGCCCCTCAAAGAATATTTTAGAACCTGGAAGCTAAATCCAAACCCAACAAAAACTAAAATCTCATGCTTTCATCTAAATAACAGATTGGCCAACCTAAAACTTAAAATCGAATTCAACGGCGTAGAGCCCAAGCACAATGACCAACCCTAGAACCTAGGTGTCACTATAAATCAATCCCTCACCTACAAAATCCACAACACGCTCACTGCGTTACGGCAAATTTGTATGTGATTACGGTGGTATGTTACGAGACCTGTGGTTCTCGTTTGGTGTGATTACGGCTGTCCGATACGAGACCTTGAGATCTCGTTGCGCAGACGATCTTTTGCGCATCATAACATTGAAATGTATAGAAACAGAGCACTCTGTGGTGTATTTTGTGAACTAGCACCTTGTTGTCAATCTACAGTCTGATCAGGATTTAGTTAGGACACAATAGTAGAGGCACCGAGATCTCGAACCGCACACACTAATGATAACACAGCATAAAACACACCAAAACACATTACAAATCACAATAGGTTATTGCAATAACAAACAACTTTTGGCGCGATGTTGTAAACGGCACGTACTTAAGAACTCCAACGGGCACTGTGAGCAACTAAGCTTTGTTAGAGGTCCGTGGGTCTCGTATCGTAAAAAGTAAGCATTTATGACTTCAGTGCGTCCGTATAGATCACGTTTGTTTCCATGGTTACCAAACGATTCAGCAATCAAACAACTTTATTGATGTATATTTTACTTCTCTAAATAAATTGTACATAGAGTTATCGAAACCGTATCTGAGGGAAGAATATCATATTGTGCAAGCACACCAAATAAATATAGTTTACAGCTCGAGACCTCGGGACCTCGTGACACAGTGAACAAAGACTACAGACAAAGTAACAACCAGGGCTGATATTGTACGTAACCTATCTGAGTCTCCTCTAGGGGAGCCACTGCACAAGTTCTGCGCACTGCAGTTTTGTCACTTGTCTATTCGACAGCTGAATACTTATAAAAATCTTATATTAACTGGGATTCGTAAAAGGTGAATTTTTGTTTACGAAATAGGCAGGCATTCTTTTATTTATTGACTTTAATAATATTTATTACCTTAAAACGAATACTCTTATAAAAGAATATTTCCTAGTTTTATTGCTAAAATAAATTAATTTATATTACATAAATAAACGATACATAGCTAAACGATATTCAAGGCACTAAATTAATAGCACTCATTAAACTAATAAATGATCGAGTAAAATTGAAAAATAGTCTTGCTTAGGGTTTTTTATGGATTGCGACTGAGAACGCTAGATATAGTAAGATAAAAACATTCAATAAATAATCAAGATTTATCTTTTCTTTTATCTAGGTTCTCTTCTTTAACCCAATTTCATCAACAGTTGCAAATGACGACCTAGTGTATTTTAGTTTAAAATATTTTTAACGATATAATTTTAACAAAATTTAATATACGTAATCTATTGAGGGATATCAGCTAACTTCAATGAAGACTTTGAAAGAGAACATTATTCAGTAATTGGCTCCACTAGGAAGGTGATGAGGGTATAGTCAGTATTTAGGATTCATGAACTAGATGCGACCACATGACCTAGCACTTTTTAGAATCAACAGAGGTTAATATGCCTTCGGCCCTCGACGGCTCTCTGACTGTCTATACTAGTATAGAGGTCAACATTGGGTAGAGCAAAAAGAAGCTGTCACAGTATTGGTAAGTCTTTTGGCTATCCAGTGTGACCAACTTCCCTCCTTAGTTCCTCCTTGTCTCTTCTGGGAGCTTGACTCCCAGTTGAGTCTGGATACTCAGTATAGTCCAAGTCCTTGGAGGGAGTAGTGGATCTCCCTTGCAGCCTGGTACGGGTGCCTGGGAGGAAGGGCCCTTGCCCGACGGTCTCCGGTCTGTTGGGCTGGGGGACGTACCGCCCTGGGGCCACCCGACCCCTAAGAGGTTGGAGGCTCTGTGCGATGGCGGTCCCTATCTGGTGGACTTCGGGGGTGTTGATGTGGGGGACGTAGGGTTAGAGAACGGATCGTCCTGGGGTTTATGCCACCCATAGAGCCCGAGAGCTAGGAAGGGTTCTCTCTTCCTTTCTGGAGGTAGGCAGACTGACCCCGTCCTACCACTTTTCCCATCCGTCTTTTCCCTCTTTTCCCTCTTTCCGGAGGCTGTACAATATCCCAAGGGAGACGTGCGTATCCGGTAATCCCCCCAAAAACAACAATCAACAACAACATGCCTTCAGTCTCAATAATTGGCTAGATAGGTAGATAGGTCTTTTGGGGGAAAGTTACGACCTTGAGAAGTTCTATGTATTATTACCACGTAATATTTTGAGATTAGCTGAGTAATAGAAACTATACAGTATAATATATTTATCTCTTTCGTCCATGGTTTTTCAACAGCTTCACTATGTGAAACGTTCGAGTTGGTTAGACCCCATGCAGCTTGTTTTTCAACAAATATTTCTTATGAGGTAAATTATCAAAAAAAATACTTCATTACAAAACAAAAATAGAATAAAATTGTAGGAGTACTTATACTTAAATAAAAATGTGGATCATTGTAATTTATAATTTATATAATTTTGATGTAACGAAATTGCCTTTTTACTGAGCGTAGTTTAATTACTGTGCCAACCAAACAGACGGTTCTGGTGATCAGTGTTAATAATTATCTGCATTTTATTATTTATATTTCTTTTCGCTGTATATGATTTTGTACTGACGGCTAACAATTAAATTTGTTGCCCCAAAATTGTACTTTTATCCAAACAATTTAGTGTGATGAAAATGTCTGTTTGAATGTGTTCATTTTGCTTGAATAATAAAACACTGTTTCATTTAATTTTTTTATCATACTATGTTTATGGAGTACTACACAGTAGTGATATTTTTGTTGTATTTTCGAGATTTTATAGATCAATAAAACCAAATTTGTACTTGCTCATTTTTCATAAAGGCAGAAATAAATGTTGTCTTTATGACTCCTATAAAACTTGAAATTATATTTTTGATTTTTCAGTTATTAAAAATTCTCTATTTTCTTATTATCTTACGAGAAGCAAGTTACTAGACAAATTGACTAAGAAAATAAATAGTTGATGGTGTAAACATAAAACTTAAATCCTTGTATTAAGAACTGAGTAGTTTAAACATTTTGTATTTATTATGTTTGTTCTACGAGTACCATTTTCTGGCACCATCAATCAGGACAGAGGAAGACGAAGACTGGCCACGTTAGTCCAATTATTAATTGTTGCCACGACTAAAGCCCAGCAGTGTCAACTTTATTTTTCTTCATTTTCCTCTTCCAGCTTCTCTTTATTGATTTTTCGTATAATAAACCATATAGTACATTTTAATATACTCATAGTTTTGCCTCTTTAAGCATACCTAATGCAATTAGATGTTTATACGTTTTTATTCAAGAGACCTTACTTCACGCAGGTTTGCTGCAACGAGGAAGTAAGTAATATGTTTTTTGGTGAATAACAATAACACTGAACCAGGTGAAGCTATAAACCAAGTTTTATTAATTTAGGTTCATAATTAAGGGAGATATACAACTTTACTTATTCTCCATAAGAATAACATTAGGGCTGAGAATGCAGGTTTGCAGCTAAGGGGATAATCAACAAAAAATAAATTTGTTGTGCAATCAATATAACAATACTAAATGAAGCCACATACCAAGTTTCATCAATATACATTCGTAAATAATGGAGATATCATATTTTATTTATTCTCCATAAGGATAACATTGGACAACGTACTGTGTTTAGCACTTTGAATATCTCTGCAACAGTTGGATGTAGATTCAAAATTTAAACACCAAAATGATTGTTTTCTGGAGCTAAACTGATTGGTAAAAGAAAATGTAAAGTTTACATTAAAATGAACTGAGGAAAATCTAAATACCTTTTTCCCATAAGATTAACATGGGACACGTTTTTTTTATTTTCTCCGCAACCACTTAACTTAACCACTAGGTTAATGATTCAAAGTACTAAATTATTTTCTTTTTAAGCTCTAAAAAACGGCTATAAACAAAATTGAGTGTTTTTAACATTTTGGGGTCAAATATGCAAAAAAAAACAATTTTTTGAAAATTGTAAACCCCCATAAAACCCCCTTCCCATACTGCGATCGATCTGGTTTTCAAACTTTAAGTCATAAATGCTACTTTCCACATTTGTGCCTAATTTCATCAAAATCGGGTGTTTCTTTCAAAAGTTATCGCGGTAACGGGCACAAACACACACACACACACACACATATATATATATATATATATATACACGGCTATGCCCGGAGAGCCAGTCACTGAAAATATACCCGGGGAATGCAGTCAGTAACACCCCCACATATACTTGGAAAATACGCGATATATATATTTTTGTATTTGATAAAATATTTTCGTTGGCCATTTCCGATTATATATATGTCGTATATATTTAAAAAATAAACACTTTTTATACGTAAAAACTCCTATGCTAAGCCAGTCACCAGCGTTTTTGCCCGGAAGGCCAGTCACGTAAAGTTTGTACTGCTAAGCCAGTCAAAATATATTGAACGTAAGTGCCCGGGATGACAGTCACTGAAAATCTGCACTGGGAAGCCAGTCAGTTACATCCTCAAGTATATCTTTGCTTATCTGTTGTTTAATTAAAGCGATAAAGCATTTTTCACTGATAATATGTGTGGCATTATATCAAGGGAGTCTTTGAAGCTCCCACGTATTCCATCAATATTATTTTAAGTTATACGTCTTATAAATCATCAAAGATCACTCTGTAATTTTAAAGAACTCAAAAATGTAATTTTATACATACAAAAATAAAAACAGAAGTAATAACAATTAATAATGGCTGAGCAATATATGTTTCTTGAAATGGATCATTAAAATAGAACTTATAATAAAACAATTAACATTTTATATTCTACTAGCTGCTATCGTACCCGGTTTCACCCAGAAATACAACAGTTGTGTGTGCTGCATTCTGTTGTTTTCCCGTGGAACTACTACGAATCAAGATCACTTGTTTGTATTTTCATCAGCTTAAACTTAAAGTGAATGTCCATAAGAATAACACAGAATTGGAACTTTGAGTCCCCGTGGGGTGGAGCCCTTTGGAGATTTCTTAAAATCTTTTCTTAGTGGTTACCTACTTTATAGAAAGAATACAAGTGCCAAATTTCGTAGTTGTAGGTGTAGAGGTTTGGCCTGGGAAATTATCGGTTTTTCGTTTTTATAGATATAGATTTGTTACATTCGCATTCATATCAAATCAGGTGTCTTACAGATTAGGTTACGATCACCTTATTATGTGAAGGTATTTGAATTTTTTTGGTATTTTAATTGTAAAAAATTAATTAAATGATTAGTGTTTTAGCTAAATACATTTGTGGAGATTCTCCTAGGGTATTTAAAAGGTCTATTATGTTTGTTTTTTCGTCTGAAAAGGTTTCAAGGCCATCATCTTTTTGCAACAGGCACTGATAGTAATGGAAAGTATAGGTTAGCTTGTAACGCTCATCATATGAAGCATAGGCTTTATCTAATTTGAACGTTATCATTATATTAATAGGCAAGCACACAACTGTCCCCCTTTTTTCTCAGCGTGTGTGCATCGTAGGATAAATTCAAGCATACCGTTAATAGAAAGGTATTGTTGTATAAGTGTGTAGAAACACATTATAATTTACACCAGCCCTCAGGGCTATGCCCCACAGGCCTTCATAGTGTCAATGTTGATCTTTTAGAAGAATAGTAATTAATTGAATTGCATTTTTGAAAATTGATATAATAACAAAATGCTAGCACAACAGCAATAACAGATGTTTCATGACTAGCGTAAATAAAAAATGTCACTGACTACTGGAATAGTAACACTTCTCTTATCCGTTTAACACCACATACAAAAATAAACCTGGGTGTGAGGGGGAGTGGCCGATAAAGGGGAGAGGGAGAGAGAAAAATATAGGTTATTAGAGAAGTTCAGCATAAGGGCAATTGTTCGAACGCATTTTTATTTAACTGCTCACGCAGGATGAAGCAAAACATTCACGCAAACAACCATCATTCGTGTGCACCACTTTGGGTTTACTTAGAATTATTTTTGGTCGAATTTCAAACTCTTGGTGATTGCTAATTTTTTGCGGTTTACGTGTATTTTTCCCATACAAGAATTAATTTATAATAGATAAATGTTGGCCATATTTTTGTAAGACAGATTATTTTATTAACATTTAAGCAGATGCAAACCCAGCAGGCAGCCCAGTAGACCGTTTCTGAATTTAGTGCACAGTGCAAAGAGACAAAAAGAACTGCAATTATATCTGATGTATTTTTTTATTATTTTGCAAGTACACATTGAAGTAACTATTTAGGTTGTAGTTTACGTTTAAATGAAATATTTGTAGTAAATAAAGTACTGATTTATTTAATCCATTTTACGCCAGTTACAGTAATTTACGTTTGTAATACTTACCGGATCTGTTCCGGTAATTAGGCTCATACTCAGTATTTTGTGGAAATGTGCATCATTTATTGTCTTCGCCTAATTGAATGTTTTAATAGGAGAACTTTTCTATGTATGACTGGAAGAATTAAATTACCTTTAGTACCATCAGTGCTTAACCATCTAAGCACTCTTATAGGCCTTATAGGTGGTATAAGGGTCGTAATTTATATTATAATGTCCTTTGTATTATTGTAATTCACAAAAAAGACACATATTATTCTTTTTATTTTAAAATTTTTATTTCTTAATTTGTTTTACCAACATACACACCTTAAAGTAATAGAGTATTACATAATGTATCAGCTTGGAGACAATGATGTGTATAATTTGGCATGTTAAGGTATTACTACCGCTACACAATACTTACCGTCAACATGTCAACATGGATTCACTTAAGGATAATCTAAAATTTCTCACCAAATATGCACACAAAAAACTGATATAAATACATTATTAAATATATGATATTTGTCAAAGTATTCTTAACTACCACAAAACCATAAAAAGTATCACTAATTATGAAAGTTAAAGTTAAAGGGTTATATGATATACATTTCCCCAGAGAATGTGTGTTGTTTTTGTAACTAGTTATAACAATAGGATACGGTGTAGTGATCGAAATACACTTGGAAACGATCTGTTTAATGGATATGCACAAAATAAGCAAGTACATAAGTCCTTTGTGTTTTATGAGA
Source organism: Allygus modestus (assembly GCA_963675035.1). Taxonomy (NCBI): domain Eukaryota; kingdom Metazoa; phylum Arthropoda; class Insecta; order Hemiptera; family Cicadellidae; genus Allygus; species Allygus modestus. The sequence continues at coordinate 383,720,201 of OY776111.1, read as the reverse complement.
TAACTTAACAGGAAAATATGTTACTAGGAAAAACAGGCATTTTATATCAATTATTGTAACACAAAAAATCACTAATGTTCAAAAATATGACAGAAATGTGTTAGTAAGAATTGCAATTGCAATTATTAAAAGTATTTAAAACTACAGACATACAGAAATCTTTAAAGTTAATTATAGGAAAATAAAGTTTGAACTTAATTTCAATACATGGGAAAACTATTTTTTACTAGGAAAAGCAGCGAATTTTGCTGAAGTTACCGGCACTAGAAGAACTAATCTATTATGCAATACTTATATGGAACAAATAGGTATTGTTTCTTATTTACTCGTTTCCTCTTATTTTTGATATGTCCTCCTTATATTCAATCCTTATTTTTAATATTTATAGTTACACATAACCTAGTCCATGAACATATTTAAGCCATGTACATTAGTTCTAATCACCAATCTCCAAAAATCTAACTATTATACTTTACCAAGTTAGTGTTACTTTAGGAAATGGTTGTTTTTGAACAGCTGTAGTTTAGTTGTTCCTTAAGCTCGTGATGAGGGATGGACGTTTCCCAAAATGTCGGGGAATGTCCTGGAAAAAAATTCCGTTTTTTGGGTGGTATTTATTTGACCTCGAGATTATTTTGGGGCGAGATTATGTACACAAAACGGTAATCTGTGGTGCGATCGTCTTTGACGACCAAAATTACGCGGTGCAATCGTCATTTACGGCCATGATTACGCGGTGTGATCGTCATTTACGGCCGATATATCTTAGTGTGTGATCATCATTTGCGATCTGTATCACGTGGTACGATTGTCAGTTACGGCCGTGATTACGGTCGTAGTTTACGGGCTATCACGTGGTCCAATCGTCTGTTTCGACGGATAGCGGTGCAATCGTCATTATTGTTTTATAAAGTGCAGTGCGATCGTCATTTATGGCTGAGGGCACATGTTGCGATCATAAATTACGGCTACTATAACGTGGTTCGGTCATCTATTACTATAAGCGTAGTTCTGTATTTTTATTGGAGGGCAAACAAGGTCGTGATCATGATTATTGTGACTTTTCATATATTACAAGAATATTTTCACCAAATTGTTGGGGGTCAACTGCCCCTTGCCACCCACGAATCACGCTTATATCTATTACGTTGTTGGTGCATAGTCCGGTCCTCTTTTACGGCCTATATTACGTTTTGCGATTGCCAATACGGCCGATGTCATACGGTGCGATCGTCATTCACGGCCGATGTTACGCGATGTGGCCGTTATTTATCATGGGACTGAAACCGAGAGACATAGGCCTAGGACTTTTTAGGTCAGACAATGTGCTTTAAGGGGATTCCAAAGGTGCCCCTGAGTTTAGGCAACCACTCATTGGTTAGAAAGAGATGGAGCTCTACATTGATAAGAGACAAAGTTATCTGACGTTGGTATACTCTTAACGCTTACGCATCCACAAAATGAAGCTACCTTGGGCAAATTGAAGCTACTCAGGGTTCAGACATTCGTTCATGAAGTCATTTCGACACACATCCCTCTTCAAGAGTCGAGGGGGTGCCAAATCAACTCAAGTCTATGGGCGCCACACATCTTAATCAGGCCCTGACCATGTTTAATTGTGTTCAGTTTCATAATAAGATTTAAGTAATTTCAAAGTTAGTGACAGCTATTCACTCCTCTTACGTATATAATTTTGTACGGTATTTTTTTATTAATTAAATTTTGCATACCACAGTTAAAATAATAGTTGTACAATTTTATGAATGTGATTGAAAAACCTGTTGTTTACAACACTGAGTAATATTTGGACCAAAACTCGCAATTTGGTATCTAATTTTCTAAAATCTTCTAGGAGGGCCCCCGGACCCTTTTTTTCTGTGGGGTATGTCCACGGCACTGTTTATCCAGTATTATAATTTATACCCCGCTTTAGGCTTCAACGGATCTGGTCACCTTAGTCCATGTTGCATGTTGTATGGGCTTATGTGTTCCGTACCGTCATATATGTTATTACGTGCCGTTATATGGTTTAGTATACCGTTGTAGAATAGTGAAGCAGGCGTGTTTCCTTCGATCTGTGGTAAAATATAAATAGCTGACTAAATGCTCCTTAGAACAAATTTGTACATTCTATAATTAAAGGTTAAGTAACCTGTACCCAAAAGAATTCCTTTGGAGCACTGACGGACCAAGGGGCGGCGGCATAACCCTAATGACGTACAATGATTTGAAACAGCCTAAACGTGTCATGCTCCAAACAACGATGGATTATTTTATTTCTATCGCTAAATACATTCCTTACTTTTAACATCTGGTATTGCTACTGACCATAACGTATTAACAGCTGCAATTCAAATAACATTATTCCTCATGTTTATCATAAGGGCGCAAAACGAACGTTGAGGCCGGCCCGTGCCCTTCAGATTTAAATTATCGAAAAATAACAACCTTTATGCACAACTAGTAATCAGGGCAAATATATTGATACCTCAATCGACAAAATAGGCTCAGAAATAACAGAGGAGTTCTCTTAATAAGAATATTCTTAGCGTGTTAATATATAAGATATAGAATGATAGTAGGCGAAGTTTAATAACATTTTCTTTCCTATTGCTGGAATGTCATCAGTACTAAAAATGTTAGATTTACCTCACATGGTTCCAAAATTGAAGCAGCACTAGATTGCCCGAAGATGTCACTGTGTTGACGAAACGAATTCAAGTTAGGAACTGCCATACAGTAAATTTTAAATTTATAACATAGTTTGATATTTGTCAGTACAATAAATTGAACGGAACTGGTTTTATAAAAAAATAAGGGTAAACTAACCACTATTCCCCAGTCTACTAGATTTACTCTTAATCGTTTTAAATATGTGACGAACTTTCAACTACAGAGTTCTGTTAGGCCTTGTCATCATGATATACTTTCCTCATTTGTTTTATAGTATCGAATAGTTTATTACCATTGAATTGTATGTTATTAACAATTTCAGTGGTCTTATAGAGTATGTTTTATGTTTGATTGTGCAAAGGTTGGGGTGTCTGTCTACGTCTACAGAAATAGAAGTCCCAACATACCTACACTTATGTCCCTTAAATTAAACTTAAATTGGAACATGTGTAATACAAATGATGAAGATTTTGAAAACATATGGAGGAGAAAATAAAATGCATATGCAATGTGAAAGGTGCACTATCCATTTTTGTAGGTTTTGAGGTTTTCTGTCCTTTTGTGAGGAAGTAAAATATAAATAATACAAAAATACAAACTACTTTTAAATTTCAAGATATAAAGGGTAAAAAACTTAAACTTAATATGTGCATAATTTGTACCGACATATTTTCGTTGTTCATTATTAGGTAATTTTACTTAAAGAGTACAGTAAAAATATAAAACCTTTTATTACAAGGATAAGTATATTTATACATTTGTATCTTGCTTCATAAAAAATTATAAAAACAGAGAAAACTTGTTTATAGATATAAGTAACTTATAATTAATTATAAAGTTACACTACAAAAGTACTCCTTGCTAATTAACGATATGATTTTAGTATTATATAGTATTTGTGAAAATATTAATAAAATAATTGAAAGCCTGTCCGACGGGATTAAAATCCAAGTACTGTATTTTGTATTTGACAGTCATACAGCAGTTAAAAATAGTTTCCACTCCTCGACTGAGCGCGAATGTGATAAGTAGTTCCACATACCGGCACACTATAGCAGCACCAGTAAGCCGTCTCGATATGTAAAGGATGCACGGCAAGCCGTACCTGACTGCCTTTCGGGAGGGCTGACTGGCTTTCGGGCAGGTGACTGCCACACCGTGTAAAATACCAGCGCGATGACTGACTTACCGGGCGCAGATGAATGTATATATATATATATATATATATATATATATATATATATATATATATATATATATTTAAACGAATAGTGTTTTTGGCATATGGGGACCTCAAAACGAAAAGTTATCATGGTCTCGGGCTTAAGTCTTACCATGCCACCTACGGTAATAGCTTCTTCCCTATAGGGGAAATTCGCTAAAAAGAGCCTTCTTAGAGTTTAGACGTTTTCAGTAGAGGAATTGGGGTTCAGATTTATTTTCCTAACTACTCTCTTTGGAAAATTAGTTTCTATGGCTTAAAATTTAAAAAATCTGCTTAAATATAACATAACACCGCTCCACCAATATCTTACGAGATCGTTGTAAAAATAACCAAGATTTATTTTCTCAGGCTTTATTTTCTCCCTTGAATAGCGACGGACGATGTCAAGATTTATAAATTCTATTAGCCTACTCCAGAAACATCCAAAGTAGAGCATAATTTCATCATGCTAAATATTTATGGGTATCTCTTTTTATTATCATAATAAAAACAAAGGTTTTATATTTTTTTATATAAATTACTAAAACACTCATTTTTCGGGTTCATAATTTACCAAAGTACTCTTGGGATAGTGAACTCAAGTTTCCAAAAAACTAAATCGTTTAATAGCATATTAAAATAGGTCTATGGACATGTTCTGGTTGTATTCCGAAGGTAAAAGTCGTTTCGTTAATCTGCCACGCTAAAAAAGATTTACCAAGTTAAAAAGTGGCCAGTTACGCTTTTGGTGTAAATTGTTAAACTACTCAGGCAATAAGTTGTTCGATATAATTTATCGGTAGAAGCAAGATAGTCACTGGCCACTGGTCAGGGCATCATATATCACCTCCTACTGATAAGATTTTCAGCAAGAGGTATAACACATTATTATTTCTTGAAGGAAAATAGTTGCTACAGAATATAACGATTTAAAATTTCGCAATTGTTTCATAAGTGATTATAGCACTATCAATGAAATATTATATGTAATTAAACTAATTAAGGTTTTGCATTAACTGTGTAAAAGCATGCCTACAATGCAATTAAATACATGGTTAATGTTAATCTACAAATAATTTTAAGGTTAAATTACATTTAAACCCGAGGGGTGATGAGATACAAACAAATATAAACGAAAAAGGAAATAACGTTTGATTTTCGGTGATTGTGATTTCCTCATGCAGATAAAAAGGCATATCAAACTGCGATGTGCGGTTTATCAACTGTGAAAATAATGGTGCGTAATAATTGACTTATTTTTACACGTTTATTACAAACCCAACCTAAGTACAGGTCTGTTCAATATTTTATCCACTACCTTATATGTCCGCCCTTGTTCCTAGCTACAAAATATTACTTACAACATTGTTAACTGGTTCATACAACTTTTAAAACTTAGCAACGGAATCGCCAATGTCAAATATTCTCAAATTTTTAAAGCAGGTGGTTGGGCCTATTAAACTCTCACAATTTATATCGTTAATTTCATTTGTATTTATCACGAATGATGTGTTTCACTTTAAAAATTGTATAAATATACTTGTTACCCTACAACCATATTCGTTTAGTTATACCCTACACACTAACCGAATACGCGTTTATAGTTTTAAGTATAAGCTACATAGTAGTCTGCACTGTATGTAGATGGTACATACAAAACTATCTATTCAATCAAATCGATTATAATTTTGTTTTCAAAGTATATCAAATGCGAAACATTTTAGAGATTCAAATTTCGGATGATGAGGAGTAGGGAAATTCATCGACTGCACCTCACCCAATTCGAGGAAAGCACCTTTACTCTGAGGAGCTAAACGCGATTATTGAGTCTGGTAACACCTGTGCCTCCTGCATACTCCGGCTGATTTATGTGGTCCAGTACCAAATAAAAGATGACATTCCGAGACATTTTTTCTTAGATACTCAGCCAATTTTTACGACCTGTGACAGTTAATTCAATATTTTAAGTTGCTTTCTTCGGCCATGAAGCCTTAAAGCTCATGATAATCCTAGAAACCTGTTAATTCACACCTCCTATCTCTTTTTGTTTTTTAGCAATCAACAAAAATTATCATTCCCCCAAATACGAGTAAAGTGCATAATTTATTCATAACCTATTTATAAAAGAGACTTATAAGTGTTACACACAAATAAGTGATACTTGATCTAGTTTTCAGCCATTTAGTAGTTTCATCCGTAAATATATACAGCATTGGAAATATCAGACACGATTTTGTACCTTTATTCAAAAACATTTTGGTACAGCAAAAAATTGTAAAAAATTGATTTATTAAAAAAAGTAAAATAATTATCAAAGTTCAAATAAATACAAACAAATAATAGTTAACTGAAACTCTGTATTTATTTTATAACTCAAACTCTAGCTCAATAAATTACAATCATAGTTTTATATATACAGTCCATTAATCGTAAAATCATGATTAGTCATGTATAACAATCTAAAGACACGTTAATCAACTGTAAGGTATTCACACATAGGTATATGAGTCTAATTAATAACACATTTACTTAAAACTTTTTAGAAGCAGGTTTGTATATGTGATCGAAATAACTAGGTACGAATAACTAATGTACATAAAAACTAAGTAGCAAACCATAGACAAAGAGTACTCTTCAGAGTGGCATTGACCTACTTTTCGTCACACAATATCTTGGACAGTGGTCAATGTCAGAGGGCTGCGCCTAATGCAACTTGGCAATCTAGTCCCTGCCGTAGTGGTATATCACTTAGTGAGTTATCGGTTTTCAACAAGAGCATTAAAACTCTCCCAGTGAGCCGTGAAACAATTCAAAATAATTTACCGAAGGTTATTAAATATGACCTAGTGGCTTACAGGGGCTATAGCCCAACATATGGTTTTTGTGTAAGTGGATAATCACAGCTGATCATTAGTTCATTTTGCTTATTAATAAAAACACTGTAGTGATATTTCCATAGGAAAATCATTGGATATTTAAAGTCCAGTGGGGCGTAGCCCACGTGATTTTTGACATTTCTGATATTTTTCCCACCGTCCTTGGCCCTCAAGATTCAAAATGAATCGTCATAACCTAATTCAACTTCTTCCTAGCTCGAGATATTTCGTGAGGACCGATTCGCTTAGGAATTCAATATATAGATAGCATTGTTTTATCTACTATAGACAGATTAATTAGCTTGGTCCAAAGATACAATTAATCAGCTGTTTATTACTACTTCACAGAAATAGCCATACTATGTTTGACGTATCCATCTAATTTCGAAAACAGTATTTTCAGACATTTTTTCCAAGTGCACCGACAATTTTCCACTTCACTTACCAACTGATTTACGAAATATATAAAACTGCTAAAAGAAATAATACGGAAACGTGTTTTTTTTGCAAAAACAGCTTCTTGATTGTTTTAAATCCACAAACATGTTCAAAACTTATATTGATTTTCTTGTGTCATTTCGTAGTATGATGAAAAGATTCGTTCATAACTCGTCCCAAAAGTGTTTTTCTGGTGCTTCATGAACCCTTGTGAGCCCTCGCCTCACACGAGTACTTGCAATGATATATGCTATGTTACTATTATTATTATTATTATGTCTAATTTCGTATACATACTACCGAAGTAGTATGCATAAGTCGATTTATTAATTATTTTAATATCTTGAAACTGCTCTGCAAAAATTGGAATGTCTCTATCAGTACTGTTTAACAATCTATGTATAAAACCATATTTATAAATCAATATTAGTGTGACAGTATACAAATTAAAATATCATTGAGTAATTGTTTAATAAATACAATAATTGCTGCTAGATGTTGAAAGCAGGTGTGTTTATTGAGATAATCTTTTATAAATTGAATGCAAACCGTAGATAATCAACTGATAAACGTGCGAGCTTTGCTACTCATTACTAACTAATCAAGTGTAACTAGGTTAAAACTAACTTCTTCCACACCGATTCACTAATGTTTATTCCATTTAATCGTTAATATTATAATTATTCTCTTAGCAGGATAAATAAAATACGTCTTACAACACTATAAAGTATATTTACACTTATACTGTACTTACATACAAGACGGTAAAATATACACAAAAAGATGGTACAAGGCGATCGATTTCAACCAGTTACACCGGTCATCATCAGGCCCAATCAGAGAATGTAATTTAACCATGATTTTGAAGATTATCTCTACCGCTAAATTAAAAAAATAAACAAAATATTCAAAACCATAAAAGTTACACGGTAGACTCCCGATTATCCGAGACCTGATTTACCATGTTAGTCGTCTAAAAACTCAATCATTCTCTTATTAGGCCTGATGATGTAACTACCGGTGTAACTGGTTGAAATCGATCGCATTGTACAATTTTGTTGTGTATATTTTACCGTATTGTATGTAAGTACAGTATAAGTGTAAATATACTTTATAGTGTTGTAAGACTATTTTATTTATCCTGCTTAGTTGTAACAACACGTATCATGTTAATAAAGAAATTAATTTTACTCTTAAATTTAAAATATATTTTGTCTAGTTCTAAAAATAATCAAATGTTCAAGTTATATTAAGTACCAAACAAATGTTAGCGATAAAGAATTTGGACAACTTAGAAAACTATTCTTAAAATTGAGAATAAACAACATTTAACTAACAAAACATGTTATAACTTTACGTAATTCCAAACTAAACTCAATTGTCAGTCGTTTACGACATTCTCTAAATTTATCTGGTTCAATTACTTGAATGATTTCTCAATGGACGTCTGCAACTAAAGATCCTATGTGCTAAGCTACTCCTTTAAGATGTGAAGCACGAAGGTAAAGTTTTCTAGTACGATATTTTTTCATATACGCCCAACACGGACTTATATCTCCATGTCCCCGGCATGCATGAACAGGGATGATCTAACAAACGATATAACATTGTACAATAAATTAACTAAACCGAATGTAATGTTCAAAGGTAAATTAAAAGTAATTCATCCCCAAAAATTAAAGTTACTGTACGTGACGTATGACTATAGACTATTTTATGCCAGCCATAAATAAACTTGTTAATAATGATAAATTAGTTATACATATCTACGACTGAATCGCATTGCTTCCATGTGATTTTGTCCCATATTGTCAAACGTTTTAATGGCCATTGAAATCAACAGAATGAACCAATGTAAAATCTCAGTTTTAATAAAACTTTAAGCGTTGAAAGACAAACTAAATTACGGTCAAACAAATTACACATGAACCAACAGGGATGCAAAAGTCTGGGGATAGTTGACTGTAAACAATAACTAACTCAATTAAGGCTACGGTTACTCTTTGCGATTTCGGAACAATTCGTACACTTACGAACAAGCTCAAAATATTTGACACCTCTTCTATTACGTTCTTCAGGCAATTCATTCACTACTTCAACACTTCGTAAGAATACCGAATTCATTTTTTATTTTGTTAGAAACTAGAGAATTCACAATAAGCCATCCAGTTGTACGTCTCAAACAACAGACAATAGGGTCAGTGTAAAAAAGTGTAGTTTGGGAAGTCCGGCTGAAGCATTGTCAGCGGCAAGTTCACGGTTTAGTCTGTACGGATATTAGAGTAGATGCATATATATATTATAAATAAAATAACCGAATATATATATTATATATATATATATATATATAGAATCGTCTTAGTTTGGTATCAGGGGCAGTAGCCTGGATACAAGCTCTACTCCTAGATAAATTAAGTAATACAAACCGGGATACTCACTTACTTGATTGGTTTGATCCTATACTCTAATAAAAGTATGGTTTGTTTGATTGGTTGCTTGCTTGCTTGCAATTCTGATCTCAAAAAGGGCCCAAACTATTTTCTTAATATGATAGAAATTACTAATTTCTGGGATGAAAATAATTAGATAGGTCTCATTCCCAGGAAAATCAAATAAAGTAGAGAAACCAATAAGAAATGTGAAACAATTAACTTTCGGCTTATGGAGTTTTAAATCAAAACACGCTAAATCATAACAGCTGTTTTTAATCAACCAGTAAACTGTCAAAGTAATACGCAGTTTAGGTATCAACATGTGTTTTTCTGAGAGCAAGACTAAAACCACTGAATGGGTTGACTAAAACCAATCAAAGGGACATTGAGTTATAATAACATCTGGAGTTATAACATGTAGAAAATGGGCAAACAAGAGAATAAAATCTGCTCCTTCCTCAAGCCAAGCTTGGCCCTGTAGGTACTATCAGCTAAATTAGAAACATTAGTTTCAGAACAGCTGATAAGAGAAAAAGCTTGGTTTAAATTATGTAATAGCCACAGTTATGAAATATCACTTTGTACCTAATATAATAAACACCCTGCTCATTGTTGCGCGGATGAAATAAACCATTAAGTGTTGTTCTGGTAAAAAATTAAGTTCGTATTCCTTCTGAAACCCATAACTACAGTGATATTACAAATGTACATACTAAACCCTCCTCCTCAAGTTAAGTTTAAATATATAACAGTAAATTCTCTATAAATAACTGTCCTAAAATATGATAGATTTTACATGTTTTGAGCCCAACCAATACAGTATTCAATTTTTAACTTAAAAATATATACTGTAATTTATTATTCTAAAAGTAAGTTAGAAAGGTTGTTGATCAAAGTTGTACAACTGGCATCATCAGCCTACTTTGTTTACATCCGTGCAACAATCCAGGCTTGCAGCTTAACTAAATGTGCTTGGCTTTATTCTGAGCCCTACTCAACACACTTTACAGGTACCAACTTAGTTTCTCGCTTCTGACAGGGTAATTTAACCCGCTCGCTAGTTCAGTTTTAGATTTTATGTATGCTAGGACTGTTCAATATCAACACCAACCCACATACGCACCCATCGACTGAGGACACGCTACGCCGATAAATATTACAATTCTGATCTGATATTCAAATATGTAACATGCTTTCTTTTATGTAAACATATGGCTTATTAATCGAAGATCCTTCAGATTTAAACATTAAATAATGTGTTTGAACTTAAAACGTTTATTAAACATAGAGGTTGTATAAAACACCAATATTGTTCCTCCAATTTTCTTATTAAGTCCTTCCATTAAATATATGGTTTTTTGGTGTCAGGCTTACGTTTTTTTTCTAGTATGGTTTTAATTTTTAATATAAATTAATTGTCAATCGTTACTAAACAAATGATAGTTTTTAGATGTGTATTTTTAATTAGGTTTTTATCTATTTTTTTATAATTTCCATTAAAAGAGGGAGACTGGAATTTCTAAACTAGACCATTGACCAAATTAAATATGCCACATTATTTTAACAGTAACCACAGGTTAACATTCTTACATAATTTATTGAACAAGATGTACCACATGTGGATGGGCCCAGCACATCTACCTTATCGAGGTTCACTTTATAGTACATTAAAATTGGACATTGAGGATAAATTCAAATAGAAAAGATCAATAAGCAGAACTAACATGGATCATAACTAGGCAACTTCCACTGTTTTGTGCCAAAAAACCCAAAATCAATTTTAAATGGTGGAAATAAATAAATGAACTCATGATGGATTTCCCGAAACTTTAGGGGAAATGATGATTATTTGGTAAGTTTGCAATAGTTGTACATACTTGGCATTTTCAAACTCATTTTTTACTTATTTATTTGAATGTTGTGTAGACCTATTCAAAATTAAATGTCAATCATGTTAAGTGGGATATATTCCCCTTAATTGCATTGCATTTATATCTCATTTAAAAGTCTTTAAGATCTTGATTATTTTTTGTTGTTTAATTTCTACATTATGATAGAGATTTTATTAATAAATAAATTTACTCTACATATATGACATTGGTCAACTTACCGCTTTTTCCATTGTAAACTCCATTGAAAACTCCATTTTTCCATTGAAAACTCCTATTTTCTACGATTTTAATTATAGTCGAAAAATAATGCAGACATTTATTTAATTAGATTTTTCACTCGTTTTATGGTGATCGTAACATTTAAATAAAGAAAATGATTTTGGGCAAAATCCAAAATAACCTTACTATGAAAGCATAATCCGGTATATACAGTACTATATAGACCTTGAATCTTCCCATTCATGCGATTGATGCCTAAAGCCATTTTTATTTGGGGCCTAAAGCACTAAAATCCACCAACTTTAATCAAAATTGTTACAGGCGTTTTGTCAAAACTAAATATCAAATATTATTCAAAACGAGTTTTTAGTGAGTAGAGTTTTTAAATATTTATTCAAGGAGGATGCATTTACACTTTAACGAAAATATTATACCTGCACATGTAACTTTAAGATAAAACATTTCTAAACTGACTGCTGAATATTTTTAAATTTACCAACAGCAATTTGCAACATAATATGGAATTGTATTCAGTTTTGTTAAAATAACAAGTTGGGAGGCTAATGAATAAAATATATATTTGGACTATTAAGTACCACGAAATTGAGCTAAAGGTTTCGTAGCTAATTGGTATGTTGTTTACCGATATTTTGAATTAATAAGTAAAAATTACAACAGTTATGCTGTATGATCAACTGTTACATAATGGTACCAGATTATGGCGATGCAATGGTGAAGTTCGGCGATCCGCAAACTGTATGCATGCCCGTGATTGAACGTTACTTCTACTAACATTAAATATAACTTTGGTTATTACATAGGGTGAGTTTTAAATACCCCCTCCCCACTTGAGAACAAATCAAGATTCTAAAAAGCAAATGATACTATTGTGATCAGCGAAAACAAAATTAAGCAAATTTTTATAGTTTAAAATGTTGGGTCACAACAACCCCTTGCATTTTAAATAAATTATTAAAATTCAATATGGTGGATCCAAGATGGAAGCCAATAATATTAACTCAAAACAACATTATAAAAGACCTACCACCGACAATGATCGGTGGTGGCCCGGAGTTGCTACTTGTAGCATTAGGTAGGAGGGACATTCAAAAATCACCCAGTCTAACCATTACATAAATAACTTTTAAGAGCCAATCAGCCTCCGCTAAACAAAAATAAATTAAGGCCAGTTATAATAAATACAAACCACTGACCTAATTATATTTTTACTTTCTTACTAAATGACAAAGGTCCTGACGATGAGAAGACTGAGATGTGTTTATGGCAAAGTGTGAAATTATTTCCAGGAGGATAACCTCCAAAACTAGAGAGGAAGAAAATAAAAAAGGGGACGAGTGAATAGAAGGGATGAAAAATGATGCGACACAGCATAGCTCTCTACACGTGACGAGAATCAATCGGAAGCCTTTCTTGTAGCTTGTCACACAAGGATCCTTTGTTGTTCTTAAATTTTCAAGAGCTTTGGTAAAATTATCTTTCTTTCCAAGGACCTCCCTTTTAGTTTTAGAAACCTGATCAAGTCGTGTTCTTAAACAGATCATTTAAATTTTTAATTAGTGTTAAATGAGTATCAAATTAAGTTTTCAGAATTAATATTAAATATTACGGTTTAATTCAATGTTTCCTCACCTTTAAAATAATCATTAATGACTTGTACAACATTATAAAATGTTGTCTATTCTCTCAGTTACAAAAACAACATAAACTTAAACAATTCAAGATAAAATTTGTACTAGCAATCCATTTTTGGATTCTACACCTAATGTAGAACATACATTTTTTATTCCTCTAAGTTCAAAGTCTTTAGTTTACTTTTTTCACTAAACCAATAATATCTTCATAACCAAGTAAACTTTTTTATTGAAGTTCTGCAGACGATTTACCAACATTAAATTCAGTTTAGGTACTGAATTTGATATATTACTTACTGTCTTACCTTAGCAATCCTAGTTTGCTATGTTTAATTATAAAATCGATTTTGTTTTCAAAGATCCATCATCAGTTATTAATCCAGGAAAGACCAAATTTATTTGAATTATTCATTCAGTTAATTTTGTTGATGGTGGAGGTAGATAAAAGTCACAAAAAAGGGACTTAAAACACTTAACATGAACTTAAAACACACATTTAAAAAAAACCATGGTTTAACTGTAGGTCTTCTTCTTTTTGATATGGACTTCTTGTTGTTTCTCGTACTTTAAGTGTAACGTACGTCAATTTTATGTTATCAACGAAATCCTCTGGATAAATACTGCAAATAAACTTGGTCTTTCCTGGATTCATAACTAATGAAATCAATTTTAGAATCAAAAATAGAGGAGGTTTATATATAATTTATAATTAAATATTTGAGGTGATTTGGGGAGTCGTTTATAGGTTTGTATAGAGGTTATATCAATTGGAGACATAATTAGGTCAGTATAACCTCCTCCAAAAGTGATTCAGCATAGTGGTACATGATTTGTATTTATTTGTTAGTTTGTTTTTTTTTGGGAGGGGAGATTTTAAATAATTTATTTATTTTGACTTACGACTTGTAGGGTATCATTTTCAAAGTTTTTCTACATGCTGAATTGAGTGGAATCACTATTTGGTTGATAAAACCACCTAAATATGAGATTTGGCATGATCCCTGCGATAAAATATAAAATAAATAAATATAAATATATAAATTAAAAATTTCCAGAGCACAGGATGAATTGTAATTTCAAATGTATAATACTTAATTTCAATTTGTTGCTAACAATTTTCTCCCTTGAGCAAACGGGAAACTAATGCAATTATAAACTCGTGGTATATGTGCATCTAAGTTCCAAATTTAATTTTCAGACAACGATTTAACTTAAGCTAAGGTCGTAATGGGAATACCAAATAAGCTCCATTACAAACACAATGCGTACACGTTTGCAGCATAGATTTAAAATTACATTTTAGGACAAAATAAAATAAAAATACATTTTGGAGAGCGATGATAGAAGTTTTATCAAATGTCACATCCAATTAATGGCTGTCAAGCAACGTATTGCTCCACAGAGCACATGGCGTGTTAGAAATACGCTTGTATTCCCATCGGGTGTGATGTGATTGTGCCTTGATTGTGATCTTGATAGAGATGGTAGAGCGATCCGAATTCACTTAAGATATGATTTTACAATGAAACGTGTGTTTGATAATGTACACATTCTGTAATGTAGGTGAATTTAAGACGTATTTAAAATAAAATTCACAGTGTTTCGATCATGAATTCCGGATTCAGCCAGTGCAGCGTCCGGCTGAAGCATAGTCAGCGGCAAGTCTACGGTCCAGTCTGTACGGATGTTAGAGTAGATGTATATATGGAATCGCCTTAGTTTGGTATCAGGGGCAGTAACCTGGATAATAGCTCTACTCATATATAAATTAATTCAAACCGTGTTACTAACTTATTTGATTGGTTTGATCCTATAATCTGATAAAATTATGGTTTGTTTGATTGGTTGCTTGCTTGCTTGCAACTCTGATCTCGAAAAGGGCTCAAAATATTTTCTTAATTTGATAGAAATAACTAATTTCTGGGATGAAAATAATTAGATAGGTCTCATTCCAAGGAGAAATCAAATAATGTAGGGAAACAATTAACCTTTGGCTTATGGAGTTTAAAATCAAACTAAGCGAAATCATAACAGCTGTTTTTAATCAAAGTAATACTCACGCAGTTTAGGTATCAACACGTGGTTTCCTGAGAGCATGACTAAAACCATTGAATGAATTAATCAAAGGGACATTGAGTTAATTATGCAGAAATAGGGCAAACAAGCGAATCAAATCTGCTCCTTCCTCAAGCCAAGCTTGGCCCCGCAGGTACTATCAGCTAAATTAGAAACATTAGTTTCAGAACAGCTGATAAGAGGAAAAGCTTCGGGTGGTTTAAATTATGTAATAGCCACCGTTAAGAAATATCACTTTGTACCTAATATAATAAACACCCAGCTTATAGTTGCTCAGATAAAATAAACCATTAAGTGTTGCTCTGGTTAAAAATTAAGTTTGTATTCGATCTGAAACCCATAACTACAGTGATATTACAAATGCACATTCTAAACCCCCCTCCTCAAGTTAAGTTTAAATATATAACAGTAAATTCTCCTAAAATCCTAAAATATACTAGATTTTACCTATTTTGAGTCCACCTAATACGATATTCAATTTTTAACTTAAAAATATATACTGTAATTTATTATTCTAAAAGTAAGTTAGATAGCTTGTTGATCAAAGTTGTACAACTGGCATCATCAGCCTACTTTGTTTACATCCGTGCAATAATCCAGGCTTGCAGCTTAACTAAATGTGCTTGGCTTTATTCTGAGCCCTACTCAACACACTTTACAGGTACCAACTTAGTTTCTCGCTCTGACAGGGTTATTTAACCCACTTGCTAGTTCAGTTTTAGATTTTATGTATGTTAGGACTTTTCAATATCAACACCCACCCACATACGCACCCATCGAATGAGGACACGCTACGCTGATACATATTACAGTTCTGGTCTTATATTCAAATATGTAACATGCTTTCTTTTATGTAAACATATGGCTTATTAATCGAAGATCCTTTAAATTTAAACATTAAATAATGTGTTTGAACTTAAAACTTTTATTAAATATAGAGGTTATATAAAACACCAATATTGTTCCTCCAATTTTCTTATTAAGTCCTTCCATTACAGTATATGGTTTGTTGGTGTCAGGCTTACGTTTTTTTATATAGTATGGTTTTACTTTGCAATATAAATTAATTGTCAACGTTACTAAACAAATGATAGTTTTTAGATATGTATTTTTAATTAGGTTTTTATCTATTTTTTTCTAATTTCCATTAAAAGAGGGAGACTGGAATTTCTAAACTAGACCATTGGCCAAATTAAATATGCCACATTATTTTAACAGTAACCACAGGTTAACATTCTTACATAATTTATTCTCGCTAAACAGTGCAGCCCTAAAAACAAGGATTCCAGATTCACTGTAGGCTATAATTTAGAAGCTCGAGTTTGCAAACTTCAACCGTGTAACACTGCTTACGCCTAATTATCACATTTACAGACAATAAACTTTATACAACTAATTTGTGGTTTGAATTGAAGGTATTCATTGTAAATGGAAGAAGAAGACAACACAGATTATGTTGCAAAAATATATCTTTATAAATAATGACAAACAATCAACCATATTATGATATGTTTGTTTAAGTTTATCTTTAAAGGAGCGTATTGATATGCATGTTTAATGTTTTGAATAGGTTACGATACATTAGGAAAACAGTTTTACTGTAATATTAGAACTTATAACTCTTCATTTCGAAAAACTTGTTTGTACATAAAGTACGTATCCACTTCAACTTAAAACTTGAATGTCAATAAGCTTAAAAGATTCCAATCAGTCATGATTTAATATAAAATGACATTGAAATACTATTTTGTATAGCCTAAATAACAGTTAATAAAAAGTGGTTCTTGAGTTATTTCAAAATTTATTGTTAGAAAGGTTTACTTGATCTTAATACTATGCTTAAAACAGTCTTCTTGAATTAAATCTTCCAAATGATTACATTATGTGTTGAACAAGATAAATCACATGTGGATGGGCCCAGCACTTCTACCTTATCGAGGTTCACTTTATAGTACATTAAAATTGGACATTGAGGATAACTTCAAAAATAAAAGATGAATAAGCAGAACCGACATGGACCATAATTAGGCGACTTCCATTGTTTTGTGACAAAAACTCCCAAATCAATTTTAAATGGTGGAAATAAATAAATAAACTCATGACGGATTTCCCAAAACTTTAGGGGAAATGATGATTATTTGGTAAGTTTGCAATAGTTGTACATACTTGGCATTTTCAAACTCATTTTTTACTTATTTATTTGAATGTTGTGTAGACCTATTCAAAATTAAATGTCAATCATGTTAAATGGGATATATTCCCCTTAATTTCATTGCATTTATCCCTCACTTAAAAGTCCTTCTGATCTTGATTATGTTTATTTGTTTATTTCCTACATTATGATAGAGATTGTATTAAAATAATTTTTATATGAGTGTGGCAATGTATTACTAATACTTTATATTGGTAAATTTTAGTTTAAACCTACATCCCAAGGTTTAATAACAATAATGGATAAATCAGAGAGAAATTGTAATTAAATTCACTCTACACATATGACATTGGTCAACTTACAGCTTTTTCCACTGATTGAAAACTCCTATTTTCTACGTTTTTAATTCTAGTCGACAAATAATGCAGACATTTATTTAATTAGATTTTACACTCGTTTTATGGTGATCGTAACATTTAAATAAAGAAAATGGTTTTGGGCAAAATCCAAAATAACCTTACTTTGATAGCATAATCCGGTATATACAGTATAATATAGACCTTGAATCTTCCCATTCATGCGATCGATGCCTAAAGCCTTTTTTATTTGGGGCCTAAAGCACTAAAATTCACCAACTTTAATCAAAATTGTTACAGGCGTTTTGTCAAAACTTAATATCAAATATTATTCAAAACGAGTTTTTAACAGTCTACATTACCTTGCAGTGAGTTCACTGAGTTTTTAAATATTTATTCAAGGAGGACGTATTTACACTTAAACGAAAATATTATACCTGCACATATAACTTTAAGATAAAACATTTCTAAACTGACTGCTGTATATTTTTAAATTTACCAACAGCAATTTGCAACATAATATATAATTGTATTCGGTTATGTTAGGATAACAAGTTGGGAGGCTAGTGAATAAAAAATATATTTGTACTATAAATACCATGAAATTGAGCTGAAGGTTTCGTAGCTAATTGGTAAGATGTTTACCGTTAATTTTAATTAATAAGTGCAAAATACAACAGTTATGCTGTATGATCAATTAATTGTCACATAATGGCACGGGATTATGGCGATGCAATGGTGAGATGCAGCGCTCCGCGAACTGTATGCATGCCCTTGATTGAATGTTACTTGAATGTTACTTCTACTAACATTAAATTGAACTTTAGTTATTACACAGGGTGAGTTTTAAATGCCCCCTCCCCACTTGAGAACAAATCAAGATTCTAAAACACAAATGATACTATTGTGTTCAGCGAAAACCAAACTAAGCACATTTTTATAGTTGACAATTTTGGGTCACAGCATCACCTTATATTTAAATAAATTATTAAAATTCAATATTTCGGATGGCAGCCGAAAATATTAACTCAAAAGAACATTATAAAAGAACTACAACCAACAATGATCGGTGGTGGCCCGGAGTTGATACCTGTAGCATAAAGTACCCCTGTCTAACCATTAGATAAATAACTTTTAAGAGCCAATCAGCCTCCGCTAAACAAAAATAAATTAAGGCCAGTTATAATAAAATACAAAACACTGACCTAATTGTATTTTTACTTTCTTACTAAATGACAAAGGTCCTGAGGATGAGAAGACTGAGATGTGTTTATGGCAAAGTGTGTAATTATTTCCAGGAGGATAACCTCCAAAACTAGAGAGGAAGAAAATAAAAAAGGGGACGAGTGAATAGAAGGGATGAAAAATTATGTGACACAGCATAGCTCTCTACACGTGACGAGAATCAATTGGAAGCCTTTCTTGTAGCTTGTCACACAAGGATCCTTTGTTGTTCTTAAATTTTCAAGAGCTTTGGTAAAATTATCTTTCTTTCCAAGGACCCCCTGTTTAAAAATAAGTGTTCCCTGTTTACAAACTCTACTTATGTTGCCCTGGTATTTTCATAAATGCGTAAAGTTAAATCACCATCGAAGTAAACATAGGCACAAACAAGTAGATTAATACATTTAATGCCATAACTTCTTCAGGAAAAAACCTTAGAATTCATGCCTTGAGGAAATTTAGAAGTAAGATAAGAATACAATTAAAATACTTAGTATTTTGATATTTGAGCGAAAAAGCTAAATTAGTAGTACATTTTTAAATCCCTCCTTCTTAGTTTTAGAAACCTTATCAAGTCGTGTTCCTAAAACAGCTCATTTTACATTTTTAATTAGTGTTAATTGAGTATCGAATTATATTTTCAGGATTAATATTAATTATTACGGTTTAATTCAATGTTTCCTCACCTTTAAAATAATCATTAATGACTTGCACGACATTATAAAATGTTGTCTATTCTCTAAATTACAAAAAAACCTAAACTTAAACAATTCAAGGTAAAATGTTTACTAGCTATCCATTTTCGGGTTCTAATGTAGAACATACTTTTTTATTCCTATAAGTTTAAAGTCAGTCGTTTACTTTTTTCACTAAATCAATAATATCTTCATAACCAAGTAAACTTTGTTACTGAATTTCTGCGTACGATGTACCAACATTTAATGCAGTTTAGGTATTGAATTTTATATATAACTGTCTACCTCAGCAATCCTAGTTTGCTATGTTTAATTATAAAATCGATTTATTTTCCAAAGGTCCATCATCAGTTAATAATCCAGGAAAGACCAAATATATTTGAATTATTCATTCGGTTAATTTTGTTGATGGTGTAGATAGATAAACGTCACAAAAAAGGCACTTAAACACTTAACAATAACTTAAAACACACATTTACAACAAAACCATGGTTTAACTTTAGGTCTTCTTGTACTTATGGTGGTTCTTGATATGGACTTCTTGTTGTTTCTCGTACTTTATGTGTAACGTCCGACAATTTTATGTATCTACACCATCAACGAAATCCTTTGGATTAATACTACAAATAAACTTGGTCCCTCCTGGATTTGTAACTGATGAAATCGATTTTGAAATCAAAAATAGAGGAGGGGGATTTTATATAATTTATAATTAATGATTTGAGGTAATTTGCGGAGTTGTTTATAGGTTTTTATAAAGGGTAAATCAATTGGAGTCATAATTAGGTCAGTATAACCTCCTCCAAAAGTGTTTCAGCATAGTGGTACATGATTTGTATTTATTTGTTAGTTTTTTTGGGGGGAGGGAGGGCAAGATTTTAAATAATTTATTTCTTTTGACTTCCGACTTGTAGGATGCCATTTTCAAGGTTTTTCTACATGCTGAATTGAGTGGAATCACTATTTGGTCGATAAAACCACCTAAATAAGAGATTTGGTATGATCTCTGCAATAAAATATAAATATATAAATTTAAAATTTCCAGAGGAAAAGATGAATTGTAATTTCAAATGTATAATACTTATCTTCAATATTTTGATAAAAAAATTGCTTCCATGAGCAAATGGGAAACTAATGCAATTAGAAACTCGTGGTATATGTGCATCTAAGTTCCAAATTTAATTTTCAGACAACAATTTCACTTAAGCTAAGGTCGTAATGGGAATACCAAGTAAGCTCTATTACAAACACAATGCGTACACGTTTGCAGCATAGATTTAAAATTACATTTTAGAACAAAATCAAATAAAAATACATTTAGGAGAGCGATGATAGAGGTTTTATCAAATGTCACATCCAATTAATGGTTGTCAAGCAACGGGTTGCTCCACAGAGCACATGGCGTGTTAGAAATACGCTTGGATTCCCATCGGGTGTGATATGATTGTGCCAGATATCTTGATAGAGATTGTAGAGCGATCCGAATTCACTTAAGATCTGATTTCGCAATGAAGCGTGTGTGTGATAATGTACAGATTCTGTAATGTAGGTAAAATTAAGACGTATTTAAAATAAAATACACAGTGTTTCAGTAATGAATTGTTTTTATACTGGAAAATATTACATTGTGTAAATAAATGTTTGAATCCACATCGAAAACGGTTTGAGATAGAATGTAACAATTCTAAAGTATTTGTTTAAACCTGAACATTTGATTAAACTTAAATATCTTAGATACAAAACCATACTACGTGCAATGGAGGTCTTGCAAAGGAAGCGAATTATATCGATAATATAGAGCTGAGGCTGAGGTAATTTATCGTTAATGTCGCATCGCCACCTCCGCTGGGGATTGTTTTCGTTGGTTGTTTCATCTTATAGTTCTTCCCAAACCATTTTAAACTAAATAAAAGTGTGCTTATTGTGCTAGTACAATATAACTGATCAACGATTAATATATTTATTTTAATTGATAACATCTTACATTTATAATATGCTATCATATGTCTGATATATTTTGGATATTTCTATTAAATATCATTATATAGCATTGTGGATGACGGTTAACCCTTTTATTTCCTTAGTGACAAAGAAAAGTGTTTAAAATATATTTGTTTGTTTCTTATTTGATAGCTTTTTGCCTGTTATTGTATAAACAACTTCTAATCGTACGTATTGAATCTGATAGAGATGTTATAAAGAATAATTAAAAACCCTTCCTCTGTTACATATCAAATTTGGTTCCAATTTTTTTTTAAATAATCATAAACCAAAGTTGCTTTAAAATTAAATTTTTCCTTTTTATTTAAAAATAGCAGTTGATACCAGTGGCGAATCGACTCAGAACCTCATACGTGGGGAATAAATATTACAGTAGTTTTTAATATTAAGATCGGAGACATCACAAATTCTTTGTTGAATGGAATGAGATGTGTGGATTTAAGGAGGGAAGAGAGTGCTAAGAAAACAAAAATAAGCTATGGTAATTGATACATTTAATGACTCATAAATTACAACCTTAATCGCGTAGGAAAATACAAAGAAACTCTATATTTGTGTTTGTGTTATATTATAAAATAAAACTCAACACAGACAGAATCAAAGTGATTCAATTCATACATATATTAAATTGTAAACAATGCAGTCTTTGCAAATGCTTTTGAACGGAATTAACTATATGAGTTTACTGAATGGCCTGATGAAATCCAGGAATTGAATGTAATTTCAATTCTGGAATATGACGTATATGTAAATTTGTTTTGCTTACGATATATTGTAATTTACTGAATGATTTTTAAAAATTATCTTTTGTTATACATTAAAAACATTATTCTTAGTATGTAAATTCAATCAAAATCATATATTTTAAGTTCTTAGAGCATTCACCACAGCAACTACAACAACATAGTCACTCAAAAAAGTAGTTAACTGGTAAAGACAATATCTTAGGAAAATGAATTATATTTGTTAAAAATAAATATTACAAGAAAATCTCCCGCAGAAATATTGCATTGATAAACTTACGAAAAAACACGTACACAAAAACATAGAACAAACAAAACAATAGAACAAAACATAGAAGTAATACTTGCTGTATCATGTATTAAACCTAATGACCAAATATGTCTAATAATCAGGTGATCAAAATATATATGATGCTTGATGAAATATCTAGGCTTAAATGTCTATAGATAAACGGTTTCGGAAAACTGACACATATTTTCTCCCTTTTAGCCAAACTTTAATAAATAAATTACTTGTTACTTTCTAAATATAGAATATAAAGTACAGTACTGAAAGTCTTCCAAACAAGTTGTTTTCAAAAATATCCACCAAAATCCCTTTTTTGGAGGCACTACAGTATCCTTTGATACACACAGTGGTTATAAGAGGGGAAATGCCCCCTCAACCCCTCAAGGTTAAATGGCAACATATTTCGAATATCCTCTGTGTGTTGATGCTAACTTGACCTGCATATCAAGTTTGAAAGAAATTGATCGGTAAATCAGAGAGAAACAGTAATTTTTGTATTCCCCATAACAATAACATTGGGCAACGTACTGCTTTCCTGCAAAATCAAAATTTACATTTTTCTCCGTAACGGCAATCGTGGAATTATAACTCAAAATACTAAATAATTTAGTATTAGTTTTTTTAGCTTTTTTTAATGGTGATAAGTAATATTTTTTAACATTTATTTTTTTTATATAAATAAATCTAAGAAACTTAATTTTGCATGTTTTGAGTTCTGTAATTTTAAAACCCGAATTTTTCCAGAAATGCGGGTGGTGTCATTTTCTTGGAAACTTAAAGCTCTACAATGTTTAGGAAATTACATCTTAATAAAGAAGTAATCAGTTTATATTTTAACTGAAATGAGCTGGAATTAACTTAATTAATAACAAAAGGAGATGCAGTACCAAGACTTTATGTCTTAAATATTAGAAAGCAAACCTAATACAGCATACTGAATAATCATGAAAAACTCACCAATAATAACTGCATGGTAGGCCGGTTGTTGGCGGGAACCTATAATAAATCGCAGCGAGGATTAGAGTCAAAGAAACACGTGATTGGTCGAACATCTAAAATTGGGAAATTTGTAATTAGAACAAAAAATAGACAGGAATGATGGACAAGAGTAGGGGAAAATCAGTCTAGGATGAGGTGGCAAAAGATTTGGAGTTAAAGAAAAGAAACTAATAGGTTGGATTGATAAGATTCAATAGGTTTTGGAGAGGTGGTGAAAGCCACCAAAACGTTATTGTCTGTTTTTACAACTTGACAAAACATAAAAGAAGATACTACACAGACAGCTGGTGTTGTACTACACAGACAGCGGGAGGTACTACGCGTACTAAGAGGGAGAAAGATGACCGAGACGACCACTGAAGGTACGAAGCATTCCAAGAAGCGAGTACCCGCCAAGGAAGGAATTCGTGGACAACACAGGATCGTCACTAATGGTCTCGACATTGGAAGTGAGATGTGGTGATCCAGGAGGCAAAGACGGCTGCCAACCACGGGCAGGACCACGGTTCGCTTACATACCCTAGGCAGTGTACCTCAGGACGTTCATGGCATTTCAAAAGTGTCTTTATCTTCCCGGTGAACAGTCAATTTAATAAATATTAAGGTAAATCCCAAAATGGGAAAACAAAGTAATCTTAAGAACAATTAAAATAATAAATGTGGTGGTTTTAAAATAAATAAACATTTTAAACCATAGTAACAAATAAAACTAAATATGAAAATACAGTTTCGAGTTAAGAAACTAAGGTTTTAGCAAAAAAAACGAGTTTACTAAACTAAAACTAATTTTAACTGGAACTAATTTAAGATAAAGACGTTACGCCTTAATTTTTAATAAATAAACGGCCTCCCTTCAGATAATTTAAATTGAAAATAAATGTTATAATATTCAAAATAAATAGTCGTCATTTGAGTCAATACACGTCATATTTATTACTCATACTCTAGAAATGTTAGTGAGCTTCTCATTAGGTTTTGTTTTTACCTTTTTACATTTTTAGAGGAATGATAACCACAAGGAAGATATTTTATCTATTTTTTTAATTGTGTTTGTAAGTAAGAATGGTATAATTTCAGTTGTGTTTAATCTATAGTATGATTTTGTTGTTTTGATATTTAATTTGTGGTAGTAAATTAAGAGTGTAATTAAAACTATTGGGAATTAATTATTGGTTATGATATTTGCTTTAAGAGACTATTTATAAGTCATTTGGATTTAACATATTCCTTAAAGCGTGCACCGTATTTAGTTTAGGAGTAACTAATGGATAATAAATTCTAGATGTATACTAATTACTCTAGTTTTGATTACATTAATTTCTGAGATAATCTCTTAAGCTAAATGAGTTGATAAGCATTTAATTAAGTTTTCATCCTAAAACCAGGTCGTGAGTTTCATTAAAACCCATTTCGAAAGTTCCACAGAGTTTTACACGAATCGGACGAAGAGAACGGCCC
Source organism: Allygus modestus (assembly GCA_963675035.1). NCBI lineage: Eukaryota > Metazoa > Arthropoda > Insecta > Hemiptera > Cicadellidae > Allygus > Allygus modestus. The sequence goes on along the minus strand of OY776111.1, from coordinate 383,694,822 downwards.
GACGAACTGTCTCAAATCATCAAATGTTGCTTAAATATTTATTATTATTATTTCTTACTCGTCGGTTATTAGTTTACATTACAATCAACCTCATACACAAAAAACCATTGGTAAAAATAAGTTAATAATTAATGAACTTTGGAAAAACCTTAGACTGCACGCACTATGAATCACACACTTCGGTGGTGCACAATCCTTTTTGAGTGGAAAATTCTAAATAATCAATGTAATTTATTTAAAAATATATTTAATATTGTCAGTAAAAAAAGTGAGGTAAGTTGGAGAAAAAATTTAATTCCTGTGTAATGTTAGTTATAACCTTAGCTTGGTCATCTAGACATAATTAAAATTGTATATGATTGAAATGTATTGGTCATTACTCGGTGAAATAAATAAATAGACTTGAATAAAATAAAAATTTACTTTCTTATTATTTTTCGTAGGAAATAAATACAATATAATTGAAATAAACAAAAACTTTTGGTATTTTTAGTATAGCCAACATGTTCCACCAAAAAATAACAAAGTAAACCCCAAATAAAATCTCAAAATTATTGTTCTACTTACTTAACGTAATTAAGATGGAGAAACAAGGCTAAAATTGTCTTACTCAAAATTTCGAAACATAAATACCAAATCCGTAATGAAATAAGGGGACATTTATTCGCCCGCTATCTAATTGCCTTATGTTGAAATCTACTAATGAGCTTCAGAGCTCATGGTAATGAGCAGCTGTATTACACCATCCAGATCGATATCCTACCTGTTGTACAAGCTATTGTTTGTAGCTTTTAGAGGACGAAGAGCGCTTGGCAGACTAAACGCAGCTTTGCAAAAGGTGAGAGTCAGTGAGTAAACTGATTATCCGCGTTAAGCTGTTATCAGCAGTTGTAACGTTTTAACCTGAAAATCGATGCTCCAAAACGCCCTAACTACGTGTCAATATGAGAAAACTTTTATTGAGTTTAAATATATAAATATATGTAGGTATAATTACTCATTAATAATCAAAACAACGAGGAATGAACTGCATTCATTTTAATTTTAACCTTAGCCACTTAACAAATAAATCCAATTTTAAAATATGTATTTATTTTTAATTAACGTTTGATTAAAGTATAATCATAAAAAAATCCCTAATCATTAAAGTCTGTTGAAAAATCGTGTACATGAAAATATTGTACTAATTTACCACCTTCCACCTCCGAGAAATTGTCTCCTGCCAAAATGATATATTTAGTAATATACACATACAAATTTTCAAACACTGATACTTATATTTATATTTTATATTTTATTTACATAGAAAAATGTTATGGGATTTTTGGTTATTCATGTCCCATATCAGTATTCAAAAATTTAGTTGTATTTACTTATTTACCAACGGCTTAGCCATTATACAATATATTTTTTACGATGATTAATACCAGTAATTAATGCAATATAACATAATATAGCTCATAGATCATTAAGGTAACTTGTGTTGGTTGTAATATTTTCATTTAATGCGACAATATAATAAATCAATTATGTTTATATAATACAAATATTATTATAATAATAAATAAAATATGCATCGATTAAATCAACTATGCAAATGTTTAATCAAAAAAGAGCAAAACTCCCAACAACTTAATTTGTAAAATAAGTTATATCAAACATGCATAATAAATTCAAGTACAATAAACTTCAACGGTACTTATATAGAATAATTTATTACAAACATAAATATCAAAATAGGTAATCCATAAATCATAACATTGATAGCAAGCTAGTTCAACTAATCCTTATTGTCAATGACAAGTAAGAAATAACAAGAAATGAACATGCTAATTAAAACTATTTGTGCAAGATAAAAAGTTATTTAGTGACTCAGAGACTAGATACTAGAGAAGATACGCCATTGAGTATGCCAATGTGTGTATTTCATTTTCATATGCAATCCCTCACTGTACAAACCTCTTAAACTAAGCTTCCCCATTTCACCATAATAATTATATCGCACTATTGCTTAACAAAGGAATCCTGCAACTTAAATTGATCTTGGACCGAAGCCTTGACTTGATTGTAGAGTGGCTGTAATGTTTATATCACCGTATTGAACTTATCATTGTTACCAAAAACGGGAAACTAAAGACTCAAATTCTTGTCTCCGTTATTGGATAAATAATTGATATTTAATGAGTACTATATCTAAACTGATGATGTAATTATGTATTACATCACTTTTATTATTCATACAGATTTGTTTTAAGTTGTATTACAATAACCATGGTGTTAAAATGGAAATTATATATTATTTACCTTCACTAATTAACCACTTGGTTAGTGGTTTGAAATTTGTTTATTTTTTTAATAATAAACAAAATAAAAACCAAGATGATCTGTATTGTACTATATAATAAGCAATATCTTATGAATACAATAAACCCACATAGCATGACCAGTTTATATATTGTTCAATAAATATATATCTGCTCAATGAAAACTACGTATTTATCATAGCATAGGTCTTCTTAGCCACATTACGTTTCTGTTCATCTATTTTTGAAGTTACTCTTACTCAGTTGACTTTTTCTTTTTTTTTAACGCCAAGTGCATTTTTGTTAATAAAGTAGATAAACGTTTTGTAGGAAAGCGGTCCAAACCATTCAACCTTTTGTGGACTCAGAACAACGGTAGTCTTTATGATTTTACATTTTTGAAAACATTTCAGACTCTCGGAGCCTCGTCTAGTTTATCTACAGGTTCTCTTAAATGTAACAGTACAAAAATGGAAATAGAATTGAAAATTGGTTAGGGTAATAATTCCTAATATTTCAATACTTTTGAGTCAATTAAATAACTTGTTTGTCGTATTTATGACAAGACAAACAATACTGTCTAAATGGATTGAAATTAGATAACTACTGTACTATTTATGAGTCATTTCATAAAATGATAACTTAATTTTAAAATAAAATAATGCTTAAATAAAATATTGTGGCAAAAGCACACTTCACTCAAAGTGGAAAAGAGTCGAGGCCATGATAACTTTTTGTTTTAAGGACCCCAGACGCCAAAACACTATTCGTTCAAATTTGGTTATATGTATATCTATCTATCTATCTATCTATATATATATATATATATATATATATATATATATATAGATATATATATATATATATATAAATATCCGTGAATGCGATAACTTGAGTAACAATCGTCCGATTTCGATTAAATTTGGCTCAAATGTGTAAAGTGACATTCATGACTTTTGAAGTTCGAGAATCAGAAAAATCGGACCATGGGAAGAGGAGATTATGGGGGTTTCAAAATTTTCCAAAAATCTGTTATTTTGAATTTTCTACCTTACAATTTTTAAAACTCAAAACTTTTAATTAGACCATTTTATAAAGCTTATAAATACAAATAATATAATATTATGAATCATTAACATAGGTTAAGCTATCGGCGGAGGCGTCCGTCGCGTCGTCAGTGAGTTTCATGTTCCGGTTGGGAAAAGTTAAACTCAAAAAAATACCGTCTTTTTCTGAGGTCATGGCAGAAATACCGGACGCGGTAGCTCAGAGGTAGAGCGTTGGCCTCACAAGTCAGAAATGGTCAAGCGTAGGTTCGATCCCGACTGACTGCTATGATGCATTTTCGCAAGCGGTCACCACTTGCTTTCCCATGTGACTAATGCCGTTACGCTACCTCGCTCTCTTTAGATCGCCGCGCAGGTCTATTGGCCTTTTGCGACGGCCAGTTCAGGTTAACAAAATAATAACAATAAGAGCCGCTCTTTGAATGTGATGAAAACTAAATTTACTGACCTTGTAATCAGTCTTATATGTTTACAAAATGTTGAATTAATCCTTGAAAACGCAGAACAAAATACACTTGCTTTCGAATTGCCCAAGCTGCTAATCTTTGGGTCCTAATTTATTTTGCTCTTCCTCAGTTTTTAAATTTACTGTCACTGTTAACTGGGTGGATGAGATAATAGGAGTAGGAATTTTACCATCCCTAAAACTATTTTATGGTTAAATATTTTTAAACTCACACATCCAGAGCTATAACTTTGATTAATTAATTACCTTACACTTAATTTTAAATTCTGGCATAAAGTAGGTCCTACGTATTTGGTAAGTTAAAAATAATTAAAAAGGCTTTTTGATCATTTTAATTTTATTAATAGTGGACTTTGCACATTGCACAACTTATTAGTATACAATCTTATTTAATATTTATGCATGATCATACACCAGCTAATTTAATATTTCCAGTTTTATGCAAATCTCTTGCTTTAGTCATAGGCCCTACTATCAGTCAGTAGGTTATTAATAACAGCGTGTATTTAAATAATCTGTAACGTTAAGTTTATGTCCAGTATTATATTATTTAATTGTATTTCTTTCTGTGACATATTATAACTTAGAACGTAGATCTTAACTCTAAGCTCTTAATAGTAAACCCTAAACCTATTAATTAACTGGGCGAAAGAGATGTCTAATTTAGGGGGTAATCAAACAAAGTTAATTGTCTGCAGACAAGTTGTTTTTCAATTCCCTCACTGTTTCGTGGTTCGTTTCACCACATTAATTGTTTCTGTGAATAGTGTTTACAGCTTATCTACATTAAAAAGCTAATTTTTATTTTATGGGTGACTCGACCATAAGTTCAATAATTCTGGATCCTTGAGCAAACGCACAATGCTGTGGAGTCCACATAACATAACCCTACGCCAAACCTCCCATCGGCCAACATTGGCAATCAATCAGGGAATAATTTACTTGACCAGGCATTTCAGATTAGCCACCTAACCTAAATGCCACACTGGGAGTATGTATTATGGTTGACATAGTACACATTGCATATATTATGATTATAAAAATTATGGAACATGCACGCTATATTGTAAATTGGTTACTAGTTATTAGTTTACCTGGATTGTTTCAGAAGTATTGAACATGATGAAAAGAAGTCTAACATATTATGTTTGTATTATTACAAAATGAACATACTCATAATCATAACTCATTAACACTCCTAATATTAAAAAAGGGTGTATTTTAACGTATTTTTAAACTATGAAAAGTAAATAATTATGTGCTTTATTAACAAAGAAAATATTCAAAAATGGTTTGACACCGTATATCTTAATTATTAAATGAATAACCAGTACATTTAAATAATATCTACTTGGAGACTTTACGATTCAAACATGACTGTCCAATATCTATTAGATTTACACCTATTTGCTAAATAAAACTATATCAATTATTTTGGTTTTGCTAATAACGCATTATTCTTCAGAACTGCCCAATTATATTACATCATTCGAAACATTAATGAAGAAAGTATTTCAGAGGAATTCTTTTTGGACTGCTTTATGTTTGTATTAAAACACTGTGCGAAGTCAGCTACTATATTTATGGAAGAATAGACAAATGAGTTTGACAATATAAAAGGGAAATCGAAAAAGGGATTAATCAAATAAATTAAATAATAAATTAATATTAAATCATAACGTTTAGATTAATCAAGATGTTTAACTTGTATTTTTATGAGAGTCAAGCCTATTAGAGTTATAATTACTTTAGCTAAACAACAGTAAGTGAAAATTCAGTCTTTGATGTCCTAATTATGATTATCAATCAAATAAACCAAAAACGAAACCACAAATTATATATTCAAAGTAATGAAATTATCGCCAGGGGTGAAAAAGGTTGATCGGTTACTTTTCTATTTGATAATACTTCTGTCATCGCTATTACACTTTTAATATTACTCTTAAATATAAAATACAATATACATTTAATTTAATTTAAAATACTACATTAATGTATTTATTTATTAAGAACTTTTCTCTTTGATGGTTTAAACGTTTATGTTAATAACATTTGTTTTGACTGTAACAATACAAAATGCTTTTGACAGGGTCAAGTAAAGCGATGAATAAAATTATGAGGAATATGCCATATTTTAAATAAAGGTTGTTTATTAAGCTTTACGTCATACTTCTACTTTTTAGAAATGGTGAAAATGTTCAACTTTGAGAGTGGTTTTGGTAGTTATTTTAGTATTAAATTTTATTTTATAAACAAGCACTATAGGTTATTAATTTACAATTAAAAATTTCAATTTCAATATGACCTCTAAATTTTACTATTTCTCAAAAAAATTTTGAAGTATGTTTACAGAAACAAGGTATTTAGATTAAGTGAATGTTAATAAGTTCAAACTTATATTCTTCCCAAAATACCACATGAAATTTGTCAGACGAAGATGACTAGCGTCTTCCTTATGACTGGTAGTGAACAGACCTACATAAGACATTAGTCAATCTGACATCACGTTCAATACTGGAGGTTCCCTCTGAACCTCACTCTGTGCCGTGTTCATTGTACGTGATGGCAGTTCCGTGTAACGGATGAATACCTTGGATATGTTAATTTTATTATGTGTGGATGTAGAGCAATTAAATTTCAATTTTTTCAATAATTTAGTATCAAAAAACAAATAAGGTTTGCAAATTTTGTATAAAATCTTTAGTCGATCTATATGGGGTAAGTTATTGGAAAGCTGTATCTATGGCATACAGTATTATACTTTCCAAAAATGTCTTATATTAGTTGATTTTGTAATACTTTGTTGGTGAAAACATTTTAATTTTGTTTTTGATACGTAATTTATTTTATTTGTTAGGAGGACTGTGTGTAATGGTAACCCATTTTTTACATCCCTTCTATGCACTATTGTTTCGCTCATGACATAAAACATACGATGTCGTTTCGGTCACGCTAGTCTGGACATAGCACCCGATCTCGCACGTGCAGGCATATAGCTACCAAAATCATAGCCACACTTTCCTTCCGTTCAAACTCCCTTAAGTGTGTTGCATTTATTAGCCACAGTTTTTTTTTATAGATTCCTAATAGGAATATTGGAAAAAACTACTGAAACCCAATTTTGTACACTATAATTTATAAAGTTAAAAAGAGAATGGAAAATATATACGAATACGAGTTTAAAACTACCTTCAGTTTGATAAAACCGAGGGTTATCTTCTCTACAGCAGAAAATAAAATGTATTTGTTGATGGTTGAATGACATCAAGCTTTGCGATACAACAGAGCTCGACCTAAATAACTTTGATGAAATCTTCCATCAGTGAGCACTTGTGTTCCTCTCTGCAATGGTCTTAGAGTCACTTTGACCTTACCGTGGAGTTTTATAAAATAGATTACTTCTTTCCCTATCAAATAGAACTTGTATTATTTTGCGAATCGATCATCAATATTTCCATTACACTAAAACGTATGACACAAGTTATAAAATGTGATAAAAACAATTGCGAGACAGCTAAAACAGAACAGGCTGTAATTATAATATTATGATATTTGATCACTTTAGAATAGAAAAATGATATATTATAAATGTGTAATAAATAAAATCCTGAAATTATTTATCCGTTGGGTGAAATTTACTATTATGCTACATAAATTTATTTATTTAGCAATTTAATTATGTTTTACGTTAATAATTGGTAATAAATTAATTAATTAAGCTGTATCCAAGGTTTACTATTCTATATTAAAACCATAATATCCGATTTTTAAGTTTTACGTTTTTTCAAGTATAACGTATTTAATAAAAACCAGTTAAGCAAGTTCGAGTATTGGAAACGGTATGTATGTCTATCCTGGTATATTAAATATCCAAATTTAACGCCAATAACAAATTGGTGTCCAAAATCGCCTTAACATTTCCATGGTGGGTAGTAAATTTGCTTTGGCGATGTATCTTAGGTAGACTTTCATAACGAGAAAACATGCCAATATAATTACCCTTATTATTTACAAATATAATAAAGTTGATGACAACAAAGTATGATGATCCCAGTTAGTCCGGAAAGATTCATGAACACCCGGGCACTTGAGGCTCGAAGGGTTAAAGTGTATGTTATTTAAGTATTCAAAAACCAGCGAGCACAGAACAAAACAAATGCAATAAACTTACTTATATGAACGTTTGATTTCTCTGTGTTTACTCAGTGATATCGGAAAATATATTGCAACTGTATTCTATCCACAAGCATTATCAAGTGTCAAACTGAAAATCTCTTGTTAAGACTATTGTTTTCTGATACAATACGACTCTATATTAAAAGCCATTTTTTTCATGAGACACTAATTCATTCGCAAATTTACATGTTTAATGTATCCAGGGGATCTTCTCGTTGGATGACGAGCCAGATATGAGTTATGTTACAATATTTATTTCAGAGATGCTCTTCAGTCATAGACATTTGTTATGTTTTTCGACACATGTATTGCGTTAATCTACGTGTAAAACATCCGCCTTATGCTTGGCTATTTTAATTTCTCTATTAAATAGGTGAGTTACCTTCCTCCACTCATTCTGTGTTTCCAACGTCAAACTCAGTATTGCTAAGTATACCTATCCAAATACTGTAGTAGTTTAGCACCTCCAACTACTATAAATTACTAAAGAGTGCTCAATGCATGCGCTCCTCTAAAACCATCCCATATTCTGTCTTAATTTGTCGCCATATTATTTTATTTATCTTCATATGTAACGCTTATCTTGTGTAATACTAAGTTTCGTTGTTAAGCACTTGTAATACCCTTTAAAGCCGATTTGACTTTAAACTCAATGTTGGATGACATATCGTCACTTAAGAAGTGACAAGATGTATCTCTTAAAACCCAACTTTCAGAAACACTGCAATAGTAATCAAAGGTGTACGAGGAATCACTTAAAACGATACTATATGAAAAGTAATTTGTTCGTGGGATATCCCCAGAAAGATTGCGTTATTTTTTTCTAAATTTAATGATGACTATATCTTACAACGAATACAAATGGAGATACGTGTTGTCCCTTCTTAAGCGACGGTATATTCCCTGCAAATCTTTTTCGTCATACTGTTTCAAAAACGGCTGTTTTCAATACATTCGTTGAGGGGCTAAAGTAGTTCTTTTTAGCCCCATGGAAAAAATAATCAGCTGGTGTCGAAGACATCAGCTGTTCGTTTTTGTCGTCTATATAAATGTAGTAAAACTGCAAACTTCTGTTGGCCGATTGTAAGTGATTTATTGCATCGAGGGTAGTAATCGATTATTTTATCGATTGTAATTCATGGTTGCATTGTTGTTGTTTTAATGATAGTCAACAGTGTTTAACATATCAATTGTTATAGTTAGTCTAACCTACCACTAACATAAACGTAACAGACAATAGTTGAATACATCCGTAACACCTGTTTGTTTTGAATAGCAAGAACAAAATGGAAGCCATTTTGGGAGTGAAATTTCAAAGGTAAACAAGTTGTACAGTTGTAGTTTTGTGCAGTAGTTAGCTTAATATATTGTGTAGTATTAAGATAAATATAGTTCATATTTCATTTACTATCTATCAGATAAATTCTTTTACTTTGGTTTAAAAGTTAATTTGAATTCATTTTTTGTGTTTTAAGTGTTTCTTTTACAAAAGTTTGAGCACTTTGAAAAGTTGTAACATTGGTATACAGCGTTTGGTGAATACATGGTTTCGAAAGAGGAGTAGATACGTCTCCGTCGCATAAACCAGGATCAAAGCTGTTTCTCATATCCACTGTTGAGTAAATAATCCTTAAATGCTAAGGTTGAACTTAAAGAAACGCATGTATGTTGTTTGGATGATTAATTTATTTAACATTGAAAAATATCGTTCTGAAATTCTACCAGCAAAACGAATGACTACAACTATGAGGAAAGCGCTTCAAGAAGCTGATAATTACTTTCAAAAAGATGTTACTGATTACACATTTGATCCAAACAATGAAGGAGACAGGGATGAAGATGAAATCAGTATAATAGAAATATGTGATATGAATAACCAACTTAAATTTGAAAAAAATAAAGCTGAGAAATCCCTTAGAATAGCAGAAGAAGAATCTCAAGAAATTTTGAATAGCTTTAACGAAGAAATATCTAGTCTGAACAAAAAAATATCACAGCTGACTGATACATTAAATGCTAAGGATGGATTAATTATAAGGTTAAAAGACGAGTTAAAAAACCATCATATAGGCGGTGGGGGGGAGAAAAACTTTACAGCCGAAAATGCTAATGAAAGTGTGCTTAATTCAAATACTACGGTAAACTGTTTTACTCAAACAGATTATTTACTATCTGAGAGCATCTTTACTAAAGAAAGAGGCAATGAAAAACTCCTGGATGTCAAGTTCTTCCAAGAGAGGACATTGTTAATAGAGGAAGAATTGGAGAGATTATTAAAAGAAAACCAAATAATAAAAGAGCAAATAGAAAATCATAGCAATCAGGAAGAAGAGTTAGTAAAGGCACAACAAAACATAACAGAACTCACAGAACAGTTGAATGTTTTTCAAAGTAGTCCACCCACTGCAGAAAATTATCCTAATGATAGCTTAAGAACCTTGAATAGTCGATTGCAAAGCTACATATCCTCTTATAAACGTGATTCACATGAACTAGAAAAAGAAAATAAAAAGATAACCCAAGAAAAAAACGTCCTCAGAGGATAACTGTAGTGCAAAACAAATAGGACTGCCAACCAAAGTATGGGGAAGAACGTTAACTTGTTTGTCGATCCTAAACAAGGAATGGTTGACAGATGACACTATTGGACATTACTATGAGCTGCTAAGTACAAATGCAGTGTACAACAATAAAACACTACTGATGGACCCAGTCACTGCGCAAGCAATAAAATGTCTTGATGATACAGATTGTTTACTGAAAGACTTAGATCTTCAGAAAAAAAGCAGCGTCATCATCCCAGTCAACAATTCTCCAGCAACGGACAAGCCGGGTGGCTCAGGCTCACACTGGAGCCTACTTCCTGTATACCAAGGATGGAAATAAGTTCTTTTACTTTGACTCTTCCCCCAAACTCTCGAATTACAACCATGCATTAGAAATTGTAAACAAAATCAAAAAACACCTAAAAGTTGCTAACCCTGACAATATATTAGTAGTTGATGTCCCCAAGCAAATTAATAGTTACGATTGTGGGGTTTATCTAATTCTTTTTACCGATGTACTTGTGCAGCGCTTAATGTTTGACCAGCCATACAGTGCGTCTGAAAAAATATTTAAATGCCCAACCCAGAGTGATTTGCTAGCAAAGCGAGGGCAACTAGCATTATTGTATAGCATTAATGTTATGAGTGTGGACCCTATAACAACCTCAGCAATGGCTTTTAATTTTTCCGCTGTCCCTAGAAGTGAGCCAGATACAGAGAAGGTGAAATCAAAACACCAAAACCATGAACCTGTCAAAAACAAGGAACTAGCAGGAGAAAGTAAACAGAGACAAAGTCAAGAAAATAATCATAGAAAACATCTTGAAACAAGAAATGGATGGACACGTGTCATGTACAAAAGGAATAATAAGGAAAATGCTAAAATCATGAAACAGTCCAGATCTCAGGGAAAAAATGTCGCTATCTCAAACAGATTCGCACCTCTAAGAACAGAGGATTCAGAACCAAGTAATATGGAGACTGAAGATAATTTTAGCAAAGGAGGTAACACACAAAAAACATTTAAGCAAACTACAAGAAAAAACTTTTACACAAGGCAAAATACCAACTTCCACAAACAACATTTTACATCACCAAACATAAAGGCAACACTTTGTGCTGATAGCCAGGGTACTTTTATGCATGGAAAAATTGAGAGTCAAAGCTCAAACAGAGTAAAAGTATTTGGGTATGTCAGAGCTAATGCTGGCATTCTTCAGATAATGGACTCGTCGGACATAGAGAAAGACAACCCCCTCATAATAATGGGTGAAAGCAACGACTATTTGGATGGTAGTTTTAAACATCTGTATGAATGCCTTGAGAAAAAACTCAAAGATATAAGTAAAAAAAGAACAGTGTTTATAACGACCATACCACAGAGGTACGATGTCCCGGCTAATGATCCCATACATGATGACTTGACACTTATGAATAATTACATTAAAGAAATTGTTCTCAGGACAGAAAATGCATGTATTGTAAATTTAGATCGGCTAAAAAGATTCCATTTTACGAGGCATGGCCTACACTTAAATGACAAAGGCAAAACAAAAGCTGCACAGCTTATAATCAATGCGATTAACTGGAAATGTAAACAAAATGTGGGGGACGAATACAACAATGACAATTCAAACCAAATCAATTGCGAACAGGATAACAATGGAAGGCCAGAGGCTACGGCTACCCAGGAACCCACAAAATTGTTACACACTTCTTTAAATTCAACAATGGATGTCAACCAACTACAGGAGGAATGTGTTCTACCCAGTGCTTTGGCAGTTAACACTCCTACATATGCAGCCAGCCTCCAACTTGACGACAGCTCATCAACATCTGCAGGCAACCTACAACTTGATGACAGCACATCATCCACTGTCAGCTCCCACTCATCCAGGCGGTGTAGTGAAAGTTGTGATGGTGTTATAAATGTCTCTTCTAGTGATGTGGAAAGTGCTGATTTTGTAAATAGTTTTAGTAATAGTATAGATTACTTAAGTTTAAACAGTAACCATTTTTTACAAAAACCAATGCCCAATTTGATAGCACGATAAAAATTTAAATTTTAAACAAATATGTAATAATGATAGGCCTAGTATAATTCATTGGAATATACAAGGTTTGAACAAAAAACTTAATGAACATGAAATTCTTTTAAATGAGTTTAACAGTATGATTAAAATAGTCTGTCTGAATGAGCATCGTATAAGTGAAAGTAATAAGACGATTCTGAATAAAATAACAAACTTTGAATTAGCTGATGGGTTCTTTAGAGAAACATCTGAAGGAGGATCATGTATACTGATACATAAATCTAAGGATTATAGTACAAGACCTGAATTAAATATTTTGAATGAAGAGCTTTTGTTTGAGGGATCATGTATTGAGGTGAAAAAATTAAATTTATTGATTGTATCATTATATAGAATACCAGGCTATAGGCAAACACAATTATTTTTGAAAAAATTCAAAAAGTTTTTATTTCATTTGAAAAAAGAGTGTGTTCACAAAAAAAAATGCAATCCTGGCCGATTTTAACATTAACATTTTAGAAAAATCCAAATTTTCTGAAAGTTTCTTTGGCATTTTGGAACAAAACGGTTATAACCTTAACTGCTTTACTCCAACAAGAATAACAACCCATTCTAAAACTTGCATTGATAATGTTGCAACCAATATGTTATTTGGACCGGTAAATCTAAGCAACATACAGATCATAATTTTTTAGTTGCACCCCTACCTTTAAGTACTAATATAAATAAAAATATTACCATAACCAAAAGATGTTTTCCAGTGCAAAAGAATGAACAATTTTTAGCAATTTTAAGTAATGGGTTAAACAACTTTTTACTTAAAGAAAGCTTAAATGAAAGCTACAGTATTTTTTTGAGAATATTTATTCAATGTATGGATGAAATATTTCCACAAAAACAAATTAAGGTATCTCAAAATAGAAAATCAAACTGGATAACTCCTGAAATTAAGAACTTATCTCAGACCAAAAGACATTTGCATAACTTGGCAAAACACAGCCAAGATGAAAATTTGTTGGACTATGTAAAACAATTTAAAAAGAATTTTAAGTCAATTGTAAATAAAGCAAAGAAAAATGCTAATAACAAATATATTACAAATTCAGAAAATAAAGCAAATGCAACTTGGCAAGTTGTAAAAAATGAATTAGGTTTAAGACAGGATGTGGGTAAGAATAGGTCAAAACTTGTTTTAAAAAATGAATCTATTGAAAATCCATCAAAGATTGCTAATTGCTTTAATGAGTACTTTTGCAACATAACCAACATTCTTAATGTACCTATGGTATCGTATATTGCAACAAAATTAAATTCTAACAATAGTACCTTCTCTCTTCAAACACTGAATTACGTTAGCACAAATGAAGTAAAAAGTTTAATCTCGGGTCTTAAAAATTCATGTTCGGTTGGATGGGATGAAATTCCTACTAAGTTACTTAAGTTAAGTGTTGACGTTATAGCTCCTGTTTTATGCAAACTAATAAATAAGTCATTTATGAGTGGAACATTCCCAGACAAATTAAAATTATCTGAAATAAAACCAATTTACAAACATGGTCAGAAGTAGACATAGCTAATTATCGCCCAATCTCTGTTCTTAGTAATATATCAAAGATTTTTGAGAGGGCCATTCATAGTAGAATAAATCAATATTTAGAACAAAATGAACTGTTAAAATCCTCCCAGTATGGATTTAGGAAGCAAAAAAGTACACAGACTAGTTGATTTTGTTAATGAAACTTCTGAAGCCTTGGATGGGTCACAGCATACTTCTGGTATATTTTGTGATCTATCCAAGGAATTTGATTGTGTTAATCATAGCCTTCTTTTAAATAAAATTAACTCATTTGGAATAAAAGGATCTGTGCTCAAATTACTCCATTCTTATCTTAGTGACCGAAAGCAGCGTACAGTAGTTGCACACGATTATAAGAAATTTAAATCAAATTGGGTCAATGTAACTTCTGGCGTTCCGCAGGGGTCCATCTTAGGCCCCTTACTTTTTATCATGTTTATAAATGACATAGAAATATCTTCTAAATTATTTTTATATGCCAATGACACTACAGCATTGGTGAAGAATAGTAACTTTGATGACATGATCATAGCGGTTGAAAGAACTTACTCGGAATTAAGAACATGGTTTTCCAAAAATTGTCTGTTATTAAACAATTCAAAAAGCAATTTGGTCTACTTTAAGCCCTCAAACCATAACTTCCACTCATGGAAACAATCTGAAAGTATAAATCGTACAGAATCTCACAAATTTCTTGGAGTAATATTTGACCAAAATTTAAAATGGGAAAAACATATCAGTTATTTAACTAACAAACTAAATAGTTTCCGCTATGCATTATATATTCTCATACAGTCAACATCCCTAGAAACTTGTAAAACTGTTTATTATTCTTACATTGAATCTGTCCTTAGATATGGTATTTTATTATGGGGATCACATAAAAAATCTGAAAAAATATTCATAGCCCAAAAGTTTATTATTAGAACCATATCAAAAAAAAGCAAAAAAACTAGCTGTAAATCACTTTTCAAAAAATTACAGTTTTTAACATTACCAGGCTTATATATTTATGAACTAATCAAATTGATTACAGAACGTCCAGATTTATTAGAGAAGCACAAATTTAAGCACAATCACATCACAAGCAAAAATTCAAAATTTGTCTTTCCTCAACATAACTTAACTTTATTTGAAAAGAGTCCACTGTATATGGGAATAAAAGTTTTAATAAACTTCCTAATTCCATAAATCAACTGAGCAAAAGAGTTTTTCTTAAAAAAGTTAAAGATATTTTAATTGACAAAGTTTATTATTCAGTTGAGGAATTTTTTGAAGACAGCAGCTGGGAGAGTTTGTTGTAGTGTTTTATATTGTTAACATTTTAGTTAGTTAAGATTACATGTATAGTTTTATTTTGATATATTTAACAATGACACTGTCACCTGTTATATTTCTGTATTAATCAGAAAATTTGTTAACGTTTGTTGTGACAATAAAGATGACTTGACTTGACTTGAACTCACATAAACCACAAAACACTTGTTTAAAAACAAAGCTATCCCACTTTATACCTCTTTTCTAAGAGAGAAAAAAGAGGGTAAACGTTTAAAAATCAGGACTAAAAAGGCTCAAATTAGTCCTTATTGAGTATATTCATCATGATACTCAATGGCTTTTCACTTGCAGTCAGCGTCGGCTTTCGGATATTCAGAAGACCACTTCAATGTGGGCTTCAGGTTTAAATAAAATGGCTTTATTAGAAGGCAAATAGGCTGTAAATCCGCCTTAGAACATATCACTAAATAAAACTTAACTTAGTATTAACATTCTTCTAGGAAAACTTTAAATATTTATGACACTAACCCGATTTTCCTTTTGAGTACGAGGTTGTGTCAGTGTGAGGTTGTTCTGGTACAGTGTTGAAGACGACTGTTAAATCTACCCCCAGTTTTATTTCAAATTTAATATAGTTTTGAAGATGTTTCCTTGTATTAATTCCACTCTAAAAGGTTACCGCAATAGTGGCTAACCTGTAAAACCGAACTTCACGTGATTACAATCAGTGGTTAGTACTAAAAACTAATTATTAGTCATCGTTCAGCGATAAGGCAACGTGGTCCAGTCACGGTTATCAGTTAGACGTTAGACCGCCCGCCTGACCGTGTTCCGTGTTTCGATTTGTGCCTTGTACGACTTTGTGTAGTGAACACTGTAATTCTTGCGTTACAGAGCTCATCTTATGTCTAAAACAATTGAACATTTTATCGCCTTCTTCAAGAAGACCGAAAGGTCAGCGGCTTTCGAATTCACCTGAAGAATCTAACCTTATAACCGTCAATATGGAGAACAAATTAGTGGGGCAGCTCACAGTCGCAGTTTTAGTACTTGAAGTAAAACTGGGTTTACTTGCAATGTTGCAACAAAACAAGATGTGACTATTCTCTCAAACCAAAATCAAATTCTAAAGTAAGTAAATGAATGTTTACGTCAAGAGGTTATCTTTCTTAAGTCAAATGAGGAACATTATGGATAAACTTGTTGACTTAGAGTATAAATCAAGCCGGAGCAACCTAAGTTTTAGAGGTATACAATTTTCTCAAAAAACTAGAGACTATAAACAGTTAATAGTTAGGTTCTGCAATGAAAGGTTTGGAACGCAAATTATGTCTGGGTAAACCGCGCACATAATCTAGATAAGGACAAAACATCAATAATTACACACTTCCCTGACTCCTGTGATATAAAATACATAATAGGGCGGGTAAAGAGCTGAAAGGAACGGCATTCAGCTTGTACCGCGACTTCCACCGGGAGACGGTGCGGTGCGAGCCGAGGTGGAGCGAGCCGCCGGGAGGAAACGGATGCTGATGACCTGCGACCATCTAATCGTAAACGAATTCAGGTTTACGTGGGAGGAAGATAAGCTGATGGCCTTAGATATAGAAGGGGCTGTGAAATTGAACGAACAATTCAAACTCGGTTTTTAGTGAGTTCTTCCGATTGCTAAAAGAAAACGGACCACTTGCAACTGATACCCAGCCTGAGCCAGGGGTAACAGGCAGCAGAATGACTACTGCAGCAGTCACACCTACCGAGGCCATGAGCACGATGCCGAGAACACCGACACCAGCGGCCGAGAACAACGGCGATAGCGCCGGGGTGTGAGGGGGCCACGCCGATCACAACGCCAGTTTCGACAACGGACAGTGATGAGCTTCAGCACAGCAGCCGGTAACCGGTTCTCAACACATACCCAGCCTGAGCCAGGGGTAACAGCCAGCAGAACGACTACTGCAGCAGTCTCACATACGGACGCAATGAGAACGACGTCGATAACACTAACACCAGCGGCCGAGAACAACAGCGATGGCGCCGGGGTGTGAGGGGGCCACGCCGATCACAACTCCAGCTTCGACAACGGACAGTGACGAGCTTCAGCGCAGCAGCCGGTAACCGGTTCTCAACACATACCCAGCCTGAGCCAGGGGTAACAGCCAGCAGAAAAACTACTGCAGCAGTCCCACCTACGGAGGCCATGAGCACGACGCCGATAACACCAACACCAGCGGCCGAGAACAACGGCGATGGTGCCGGGGTGTGAGGGGGCCACGCCGATCACAACGCCAGCTTCGACAACGGACAGCGACGAGTTTCAGCGCAGCAGCCGGTAACCGGTTCTCAACACATACCCAGCCTGAACCAGGGGTAACAGCCAGCCAAACGACTACTGCAGCAGTCTCACATACGGACGCCATGAGCACGACGCCGATAACACCAACACCAGCCTCCGAGAACAACGGCGATGGCGCCGGGGTGTGAGGGGGCCACGCCGATCACAACGCCAGCTTCGACAACGGAGAGTGACGAGCTTCAGCGCAGCAGCCGGTAACCGGTTCTCAACACATACTCAGCCTGAGCCAGGGGTAACAGCCAGCAGAACGACTACTGCATTAGTCCCACCTACGGAGGCCATGAGCACGACGCCGAGAACACTAACACCAGCGGCCGAGAACAACGGCGATGGCGCCGGGGTGTGAGGGGGCCACGCCGATCACAACGCCAGCTTCGACAACGGACAGTGACGAGCTTCAGTGCAGCAGCCGGTAACCGGTTCTCAATACATACCCAGCCTGAGCCAGGGGTAACAGCCAGAAGAACGACTACTGCAACAGTCCCACCTACGGAGGCCATGAGCACAACGCCGATAACACTAACACCAGCGGCCGAGAACAACGGCGATGGCGCCGGGGTGTGAGGGGGCCACGCCGATCACAACGCCAGCTTCAACAACGGACAGTGACGAGCTTCAGCGCAGCAGCCGGTAACCGGTTCTCAACTAATAGTATTATGCAACAATGTTTGTGGACTTAAAAGTAAGATAAACGATTTATATATTTGTAATTTAATAATGTATTTTTAATTAGGGTTGTTAATAGAATTTTTTATTTCGAATCAAGAAGAGATTGTATTGTACAAAAACTAAATGGTTTTATTTTTGCAAAAGGAAGTCTAATTTCAATAGAAATATAGGAGACCTATTATTTTAGAAATATTTAAAATCCTCTTATGCTAAAAATACATATCTGCATAAAGAAATTGGTTTGCTATTATTTGAAGTTAGTAATGCACTTCTGTTACCTGTTTATTTCAATTATAATTCGTGAGATTCTGATTTTAACAGTTTAGAATGTGTTTTTGGATGTTAAACATAAAAATAATTTGAAATTTATTTAGAGGATCTAAACGGTCGAATCGGGTGAGAGTAAAGTTTTTCTGAAAATATGATTGAAAATATTAGCGATATCATGAACTCGAAAGACATTTCAATTAATGACAGAGGGCGACAAATATTGGGGGTTATGGAAAATCTAGGATTGGTAGTTTTAAATGGGAGAAGTAAAAGTTGTAAAAAAGGTGAGTTTACCTTTGTACAGTATGATTAGTGGGGAGCTCAGTGATAGATATTGCTCCCGCATCTTTAAATTGTTTAGATTTGATTCGTGATTTTAAAGTTGTGAGTCTTCGAAGGTCGGAACATCATCCCGTAAAATTAACTTTAACTATCCATAATTTGGTTGCGGTTGGTGAGAGGGGTAGAGAGGGAACAAATCATCCCACTGCTACCTAAACTAAAATGGACGGGAATGGACGATTGGTTCTATCGAGACAAAATGAACCAAAATATGTTGATTCAAATTAAGTAATGACAATAACAATTATGTTACCGAAATGACCGGTATAATAACCAATTCAGCCAACATTAAGCCTAATTCAGCGCCACAAAAACGAATAGTGGCATTCAAACAGCCATGGTTTGATCGAGATTTTATTTTACAACGTGTTTTTAAATCTTTCAATAATTTACGAAAAAATTACGATTCCGAGTCTAAAGGTAAATCAAGACAAGATTGTATTATACAAAAAATAAATAATTTTGTTTTTGCAAGAAGAATGTCTAATTTCAATAGAAATATAGGAGGCCTAGTGTTTTAGAAACATTTAAATCCCCTTATGCTAACAAAATTTAGGAAAAGCAGCAAAATACAAAAAAATTATATAATGAAAAATGAAGGCGGTACGGTGAACTGGTTATAGCAATTGTGTCAATGTGGATTATGTAACCACCAGTTGCGAATTCTTAGTTAAATATTAGCAAATAAATTCTTTAATGCCCAGAAAAGTAACCTGATAATCACTTTTTTAAACACCAAAACCACTTTCTAAATTTGTATAGACAACTCAGATGCCAGTCCGAAACGATAAATTAGGACGGCAACGCCCAGCAAGGTGCCTGACAACAAATTCATTGTTCAGCAATACCAACATAGGGCAACACGTGACTGGGAATTTACCTTGCCGTGAGCTACCGATAAGAAGTTCGGGAATGCCCCTCCACGTGACATATTACAATGTAATTGGCAAATTGATGAAAAATAGGGGATGACGAGGAAGATTTTTCAGCCGGAAGGAAAGAAGTGCAGTCTGGAGGTAGAAGTTGGAGGAGATATTCGTTCCGCTTCCGAGAGTGGAAGTTTATGCCTTGTTCCATCTCACGTTAAAAATGTGTTAACTGTACAAATGGGCTTTGGCAAATTGCCGAACTTATAACTAAAGTGGACTGAACTTAGTGAATTTAGATAGTACTATCATCATAAATTTAAAGTAATATGTTTTAATTTTTAACTTGTAATTATTTGTTTATCAGGCAAGCCAGTCCTTTATTAGTTATTATGATGTAAGCCTAAATTATTAATCATTTAATCTTTTACTTTATCACTTACTTCAATTTCAATGTTGGTCAGAAGACAGACATAGCTAATTATCGCCCAATCTCTGTTCTTAGTAATATATCAAAGATTTTTGAGAGGGCCATTCATAGTAGAATAAATCAATATTTAGAACAAAATGAACTGTTAAAATCCTCCCAGTATGGATTTAGGAAGCAAAAAAGTACACAGACAGCTCTAGTTGATTTTGTTAATGAAACTTCTGAAGCCTTGGATGGGTCACAGCATACTTCTGGTATATTTTGTGATCTATCCAAGGAATTTGATTGTGTTAATCATAGCCTTCTTTTAAATAAAATTAACTCATTTGGAATAAAAGGATCTGTGCTCAAATTACTCCATTCTTATCTTAGTGACCGAAAGCAGCGTACAGTAGTTGCACACGATTATAAGAAATTTAAATCAAATTGGGTCAATGTAACTTCTGGCGTTCCGCAGGGGTCCATCTTAGGCCCCTTACTTTTTATCATGTTTATAAATGACATAGAAATATCTTCTAAATTATTTTTATATGCCAATGACACTACAGCATTGGTGAAGAATAGTAACTTTGATGACATGATCATAGCGGTTGAAAGAACTTACTCGGAATTAAGAACATGGTTTTCCAAAAATTGTCTGTTATTAAACAATTCAAAAAGCAATTTGGTCTACTTTAAGCCCTCAAACCATAACTTCCATTCATGGAAACAATCTGAAAGTATAAATCGTACAGAATCTCACAAATTTCTTGGAGTAATATTTGACCAAAATTTAAAATGGGAAAAACATATCAGTTATTTAACTAACAAACTAAATAGTTTCCGCTATGCATTATATATTCTCATACAGTCAACATCCCTAGAAACTTGTAAAACTGTTTATTATTCTTACATTGAATCTGTCCTTAGATATGGTATTTTATTATGGGGATCACATAAAAAATCTGAAAAAATATTCATAGCCCAAAAGTTTATTAATAGAACCATATAAAAAAAGCAAAAAACTAGCTGTAAATCACTTTTCAAAAAATTACAGTTTTTAACATTACCAGGCTTATATATATATGAACTAATCAAATTGATCACAGAACGTCCAGATTTATTAGAGGAGCACAAATTTAAGCACAATCACATCACAAGAAAAAATTCAAAATTTGTCTTTCCTCAACATAACTTAACTTTATTTGAAAAGAGTCCACTGTATATGGGAATAAAAGTTTTTAATAAATTTCCTAATTCCATAAATCAACTGAGCAAAAGAGTTTTTCTTAAAAAAGTTAAAGATATTTTAATTGACAAAGTTTATTATTCAGTTGAGGAATTTTTTGAAGAGAGCAGCTGGGATAGTTTGTTGTAGTGTTTTATATTGTTAACATTTTAGTTAGTTAAGATTACATGCATAGTTTTATTTTGATATATTTAACAATGACACTGTCACCTGTTATATTTCTGTATTAATCAGAAAATTTGTTAACGTTTGTTGTGACAATAAAGATGACTTGACTTGACTTGAACTCACATAAACCACAAAACACTTGTTTAAAAACAAAGCTATCCCACTTTATACCTCTTTTCTAAGAGAGAAAAAAGAGGGTAAACGTTTAAAAATCAGGACTAAAAAGGCTCAAATTAGTCCTTATTGAGTATATTCATCATGATACTCAATGGCTTTTCACTTGCAGTCAGCGTCGGCTTTCGGATATTCAGAAGACCACTTCAATGTGGGCTTCAGGTTTAAATAAAATGGCTTTATTAGAAGACAAATAGGCTGTAAATCCGCCTTAGAACATATTACTAAATAAAACTTAACTTAGTATTAACATTCTTCTAGGAAAACTTAAAATATTTATGACACTAACCCGATTTTCCTTTTGAGTACGAGGTTGTGTCAGTGTGAGGTTGTTCTGGTACAGTGTTGAAGACGACTGTTAAATCTACCCCCAGTTTTATTTCAAATTTAATATAGTTTTGAAGATGTTTCCTTGTATTAATTCCACTCTAAAAGGTTACCGCAATAGTGGCTAACCTGTAAAACCGAACTTCACGTGATTACAATCAGTGGTTAGTACTAAAAACTAATTATTAGTCATCGTGCAGCGATAAGGCAACGTGGTCCAGTCACGGTTATCAGTTAGACGTTTGACCGCCCGCCTGACCGTGTTCCGTGTTTCGATTTGTGCCTTGTACGACTTTGTGTAGTGAACACTGTAATTCTTGCGTTACAGAGCTCATCTTATGTCTAAAACAATTGAACATTTTATCGCCGTCTTCAAGAAGACCGAAAGGTCAGCGGCTTTCGAATTCACCTGAAGAATCTAACCTTATAACCGTCAATATGGAGAACAAATTAGTGGGGCAGCTCACAGTCGCAGTTTTAGTACTTGAAGTAAAACTGGGTTTACTTGCAATGTTGCAACAAAACAAGATGTGACTATTCTCTCAAACCAAAATCAAATTCTAAAGTAAGTAAATGAATGTTTACGTCAAGAGGTTATCTTTCTTAAGTCAAATGAGGAACATTATGGATAAACTTGTTGACTTAGAGTATAAATCAAGCCGGAGCAACCTAAGTTTTAGAGGTATACAATTTTCTCAAAAAACTAGAGACTATAAACAGTTAATAGTTAGGTTCTGCAATGAAAGGTTTGGAACGCAAATTATGTCTGGGTAAACCGCGCACATAATCTAGATAAGGACAAAACATCAATAATTACACACTTCCCTGACTCCTGTGATATAAAATACATAATAGGGCGGGTAAAGAGCTGAAAGGAACGGCATTCAGCTTGTACCGCGACTTCCACCGGGAGACGGTGCGGTGCGAGCCGAGGTGGAGCGAGCCGCCGGGAGGAAACGGATGCTGATGACCTGCGACCATCTAATCATAAACGAATTCAGGTTTACGTGGGAGGAAGATAAGCTGATGGCCTTAGATATAGAAGGGGCTGTGAAATTGAACGAACAATTCAAACTCGGTTTTTAGTGAGTTCTTCCGATTGCTAAATAAAAACGGACCACTTGCAACTGATACCAAGCCTGAGCCAGGGGTAACAGGCAGCAGAATGACTACTGCAGCAGTCCCACCTACCGAGGCCATGAGCTCGATGCCAAGAACACCGACACCAGCGGCCGAGAACAACGGCGATAGCGCCGGGGTGTGAGGGGGCCACGCCGATCACAACGCCAGCTTCGACAACGGACAGTGATGAGCTTCAGCGCAGCAGCCGGTAACCGGTTCTCAACACATACCCAGCTTGAGCCAGGGGTAACAGCCAGCAGAACGACTACTGCAGCAGTCTCACATACGGACGCAATGAGACCGACGTCGATAACACTAACACCAGCGGCCGAGAACAACGGCGATGGCGCCGGGGTGTGAGGGGGCCACGCCGATCACAACGCCAGCTTCGACAACGGACAGTGACGAGCTTCAGCGCAGCAGCCGATAACCGGTTCTCAACACATACCCAGCCTGAGCCAGGGGTAACAGCCAGCAGAACGACTACTGCAACAGTCTCACATACGGAGGCCATGAGCACGACGCCGATAACACTAACACCAGCGGCCGAGAACAACGGCGATAGCGCCGGGGTGTGAGGGGGCCACGACGATCACAACGCCAGCTTCGAAGCTGACAGTGACGAGCTTCAGCGCAGCAGCCGGTAACCGGTTCTCAACACATACCCAGCCTGAGCCAGGGGTAACAGCCAGCAGAACGACTACTGCAGCAGTCTCACATACGGAGGCCATGAGCACGACGCCGATAACACTAACACCAGCGGCCGAGAACAACGGCGATGGCGCCGGGGTGTGAGGGGGCCACGCCGATCACAACGCCAGCTGCGACAACGGACAGTGACGAGCATCAGCGCAGCAGCCGGTAACCGGTTCTCAACACATACCCAGCCTGAGCCAGGGGTAACAGCCAGCAGAACGAATATTGCAGCAGTCTCACATACGGAGGCCATGAGCACGACGCCAATAACACCAACACCAGCGGCCGAGAACAACGGCGATGGCGCCGGGGTGTGAGGGGGCCACGCCGATCACAACGACAGCTTCGACAACGGACAGTGACGAGCTTCAGTGCAGCAGCCGGTAACCGGTTCTCAACACATACCCAGCCTGAGCCAGGGGTAACAGCCAGCAGAACGACCACTGCAGCAGTCTCACATACGGAGGCCATGAGCACGACGCCGATAACACCAACACCAGCGGCCGAGAACAACGGCGATGGCGCCGGGGTGTGAGGGGGCCACGCCGATCACAACACCAGCTTCGACAACGGACAGTGACGAGCTTCAGTGCAGCAGCCGGTAACCGGTTCTCAACACATACCCAGCCTGAGCCAGGGGTAACAGCCAGCAGAACGACTACTGCAGCAGTCCCACATACGGACGCCAAGAGCACGACGCCGATAACACCAACACCAGCGGCCGAGAACAACGGCGATGGTGCCGGGGTGTGAGGGGGCCACGCCGATCACAACGCCAGCTTCGACAACGGACAGTGACGAGCTTCAGCGCAGCAGCCGGTAACCGGTTCTCAACTAATAGTATTATGCAACAATGTTTGTGGACTTAAAAGTGAGATAAACGATTTATATATTTGTAATTTAATAATGTATTTTTAATTAGGGTTGTTAATAGAATTTTTTAATTCGAATAAAGAAGAGATTGTATTGTACAAAAACTAAATGGTTTTATTTTTGCAAAAGTAAGTCTAATTTCAATATAAATATAGGAGACCTATTATTTTAGAAATATTTAAAATCCCCTTATAACAAAAATACATATCTGCATGAAGAAATTGGTTTGCTATTATTTGAAGTTAGTAATGCACTTCTGTTACCTGTTTATTTCAATTATAATTCGTGAGATTCTGATTTTAAGAGTTTAGAATGGGTTTTTGGATGTTAAACATAAAAATAATTTGAAATTTATTTAGAGGATCTAAACGGTCGAATCGGGTGAGAGTAAAGTTGTTCTGAAAATGTGATTGAACATGTTGGCGATATCATGAACTCGAAAGACATTTCAATTAATAACAGAGGGCGACAAATATTGGGGGTTATGGAAAATCTAGGATTGGTAGTTTTAAATGGGAGAAGTAAAATTTATAAAAATCGTGAGTTTACCTTTGTACAGTATGATTAGTGGGGAGCTCAGTGATAGATATTGCTCCCGCATCTTTAAATTGTTTAGATTTGATTCGTGATTTTAAAGTTGTGAGTCTTCGAAGGTCGGAACATCATCCCGTAAAATTAACTTTAACTATCCATAATTTGGTTGCGGTTGGTGAGAGGGGTAGAGAGGGCGGGAACAAATCATCCCACTGCTACCTAAACTAAAATGGACGGGAATGGACGATTGGTTCTATCGAGACAAAATGAACCAAAATATGTTGATTCAAATTAAGCAATGACAATAACAATTATGTTACCGAAATGACCGGTATAATAACCAATTCAGCCAACATTAAGCCTAATTCAGCGCCACAAAAACGAATAGTGGCATTCAAACAGCCATGGTTTGATCGAGATTTTATTTTACAACGTGTTTTTAAATCTTTCAATAATTTACGAAAAAATTACGATTCCGAGTCTAAAGGTAAATCAAGACAAGATTGTATTATACAAAAAATAAATAATTTTGTTTTTGCAAGAAGGGTGTCTAATTTCAATAGAAATATAGGAGGCCTAGTGTTTTAGAAACATTTAAATCCCCTTATGCTAACAAAATTTAGGAAAAGCAGCAAAATACAAAAAATTATATAATGAAAAATGAAGGCGGTACGGTGAACTGGTTATAGCAATTGTGTCAATGTGGATTATGTAACCACCAGTTGCGAATTCTTAGTTAAATATTAGCAATTAAATTCTTTAATGCCCAGAAAAGTAACCTGATAATCACTTCACTAAACACCAAAACCACTTTCTATATTTGTATAGACAACTCAGATGCCAGTCCGAAACGATAAATTAGGACGGCAACGCCCAGAAAGGTGCCTGACAACAAATTCATTGTTCAGCAATACCAACATAGGGCAACACGTGACTGGGAATTTGCCTTGCCGTGAGCTACCAATAAGAAGTTCGGGAATGCCCCTCCACGTGACATATTACAATGTAATTGGCAAATTGATGAAAAATAGGGGATGACGAGGAAGATTTTTCAGCCGGAAGGAAAGAAGTGCAGTCTGGAGGTAGAAGTTGGAGGAGATATTCGTTCCGCTTCCGAGAGTGGAAGTTTATGTCTTGTTCCATCTCAAGTTAAAAATGTGTTAACTGTACAAATGGGCTTTGGCAAATTGCCGAACTTATAACTAAAGTGGACTGAACTTAGTGAATTTAGATAGTACTATCATCATAAATTTAAAGTAATATGTTTTAATTTTTAATTTTTAATTATTTGTTTATCAGGCAAGCCAGTCCTTTATTAGTTATTATGATGTAAGCCTAAATTATTAATCATTTAATCTTTTACTTTATCACTTACTTCAATTTTCCTTTCCTGAGTTAATAAATCCTTCTGCAATTCCTATTTTGAGAGAAACGTTTTAAGTAAATTATTTGAACTATTATGGGAATTTTCTATTAGTTGATCAAGGAAACCTTACTCCAATAAGTCTGGCTACTGGGGATCATAAATTTGCGTAAAACATTCACTATTTTGTATTTAATTGCTGCTTATTGCTCATATTAAGTTTTTTATAAGTTAATTAATTTTATAACCAAGGTTTTATAATTTTGTTGTAAAACTTTTCACCAGATGGTTGTTAACAGGATCCCCTATATTCTGTTGTGTTTAACACTGGTCAATTTTGAGGATTGTCAGGGCATATTCAGTTGTTTATTTACGTAAACAAACTCTTCCACGAAGGACGTCCATCAGAGAAGACACATTATGGTAAGCATACATGGTAAGCAATAAATGATTATAAATGTCTTGGAAATGATTTTGTATACTTTTATGTATAATTCATTTTATAATGAGATTAATTATCTTTTTAAATCACTGTAGGTTTTTCCCACTAAAGGGGTGAATTACTTGAATACTTTTATCTTGGCTGCAATTAATTTGTGGAGAGTTACTCGTATAACTCATTCTGTGAACAATAAGGTGGGGGATGTGCAGTCGGTCCAATATTGCCTACACTGCTCTTACTTATCGTTACATCATAGAATGCAATTTTTAAATCACAATCCCAGAAGTCTTTTTACTAAAAGGGTACCTTTTTAATATATATTACTATAGCATAGAGCACTTTTTTATTCCCTGACAAAGAAAGTCAATCCCTTAAAATGAATTTGGAGGGAAAGAGATGTCTAATTCGTAGAGTCATCAAGCAAAGTTAATTATCTGCGGACAAGTTGCTTTTCACTTTTCTCTTGTTGTTCTGTAGTTAATTACACAAAACCAAGAGGTTTTTGTAGTTCATCAATGTTAATATTGTAATGTTATGTTTAAGGATGAATATTTGTTTTGGTTTCTGAATATTAAGCTCTATAAAACTGTAAAGCTTTTAGAATCTCCTTTATTATGTTGATACGTGTTGAGGTGTTTCATTAGTACTGCACTGCTAGGTAGACATGTCTTTGTCTTCATTATTCAAATTTTAAATTGTACAATAATAAGATAAACATTTATTTTTGCTTATTTTGAAACATTATTATTTTCGAGATATTTCATAATATTTTTAAGAAACAGATATAAGAATCATCTTTTTTACTGAGGGTTTGTTGTTATTGTTTTTGTTTGTTTACTATGTAATCTGTTAGTAACACAATTGATGATTGTTATCTATAATATAACAATTCTTATAACCGTTATGCAGTAGAAATTGAAGACTATTTCTACTGTGCCCATTGAAGCCAATTGTCAGTTAATTATAAGTCAAAAAGCACGACTAATTTTAAAGAGTTCCACAGTTTTAGTTTGAACCAAAATAATATATTAAACTATTTATAGGAAATCATTTACTGATTTATCGGTTGTATTAATTTAATTTGTATTACATTTAGTCATCTAAACTGAAGGGATATTAATGCCCTTTTATTGGTATTATGGTTTTAATGTTTATGCTATCAATCATTGATCATTGTATAAGCAAACATTTATTAATACCTATTGATATTTAATATATATATATATATATATATATATATAGTAGATTTAAGTAATTATATGTTAAAAATAAAATATTTAAGTATCATTTACTTTTAGGTCAAATAATCATACAAATACTGTTCTCTACTTTACTGACAGAACCATATTAAATTTCTCCCTTAAAATATCTTACGGGTTTTACAAATGTAATAAATGTTGAATAGCCTTTTAAATAACTCTGTTTATTTTCCTCAAAATTCGTTCCAGATCAGTGACATTTTCTGGAAGATTGATAACCCCTTTGAGGTGTGAATTACTCGGTGGGAACTAAGAAGTGGCGAAATTCTTTCTCAGGTTATTTCTCCTCTGTATATTTTCACTAAACCATTAAAAGCACGTGAACCTAGTGTAACAATAATTTCAAAAAGATTGTCTTCCGTCTTGGCTTTTGAGACGTGATTTAATTATCATAAACTAGAATGTAAGTTAATAATACAAATTGTTTTCCTCTATGTATGAAAATCCTTCTTTCTGCACAGCATTTCCTCCTATACAGATAGGAAACACACTTATGATTGCATTATTCAACACTCTCTCCTGAAGATAGAAGGGCGGTTCAGAAAGGCTAATTAAAACTGAACGTATAACTAAGAATCAGACAATGGATTGAGCATTCCACTAATTATAAGAAAAGTATTTATATAGAAACTGCTATTAAAATCCTATGCAAATGGAGATATGGTATTTGTATTTATTATATATTTTTGTCACCATAAAAACTAACTCGTAAAAGTATATAAACAAAGTACCAAAATATTTTACAATACTTGCTATGTTTACAATAGGTTTTGGTTTTGAAATTTATTGGTAACCGCGGAGCTAAAAAATACTGGGTATTTAACAAGTTTATGGTTGATGGAGCCTGGTTTTCGCCTCACTGGCTGTCAATTAATTATCAAAGTTAAATGCGAATAACAGCCTCAGAAGCGCCTATTTTTTAATTGAATTACTGTATTTTTGTATTCATTAGAGTGTAAAAAATAAAACCTCCTCATAAGTATTCGTGTATTTAAACAAATATTCAATAACCTTTTTTTACAGAATGTTTGTCGATATTAACTTATAATGGATTCTTGCACTATTAAAACAATATTATATCATTTATGCAGATAAATATGACGAGTATATGTATACATTAGAATGGCTAATAAAAAACTATGACAATTTAATTTTATAATAAACAATGCTAAAAGGAAAAGAAATACGATTTTCAAGATTTATTTGTAAAGGTTGGTTTAGTCAAATAGTAATTATATGTTATACCATTATTCAATACAAAAACTAATTGGTAACAATTTAAGTGTAGTAATTTAATGGTAATAATTTAAGTGTAGTAATTTAATTTATACTTCTGAAATTTGCCATTAATTTAAGTATTCACTCACAAAACTTCTACACCACTTGTTATACATCGCATTTTCCTGGTGAGAACATTACCTAGCTTAGTGATGAGAGAGACTTATCTTGCACATTGATATTTTATTCAACTTCCAATCACGCTCCGTCAACAGATTGATTTCCAGATTTGATACCAGACCAAACGCAGCGGTACATTGTGATCTCGGTGGAAGCGTGTTAATTTGTATATGTAATTTATTTTTGGAATAAAATTGCCATATAAACTGGTGCCCAGTAAAAAATCTGAAATCACCTTTGTACAAGTATATAGTTTTAATTCAATATACAGGGTGTCTCACGTAAGGTGTCTTAAACAGATTGCAGACGAACTAATTGACCCAGAAGGATGAAATACAACTATTTCCCACTACATAAACCCCAAGGAATAACCCGAACATATTTTCAATTTGTTGAATACAGATTGTTTCAAAAACCAATGGTTACTAATTCAAATCTAGGCATTTTCAAATATATGCATATGTCATATTATTGACCATTTTAAAGCTCTCATACAGACAAACATGTATGCGGAATTAGAATTCACTTATTTTTGTCAGTTTTAAAATGGTTGCCATTTTTTCGAAAAATACTGGCATTTACGGAGTACCCTGTATCTGCTAAACCACAAGACATATTTTTGCTCTGATTCAACTTTCCTACTCGTATTAAACTCAGCGTTACCCTGATAGGCTACACGTCAGTATATAAATCAAAATTTTTAAATAAAAATAAAACACTTTTTGGAAAATATTTATTTGTCCAAAACTACAAAAAGCCAAATGTAGTATGCCAAAATATATAATTTTAATGGTCTTGGAAATCCATGCAACTTTCTAATTTATATCAACCCCGTGTGTCTATTGTTTTTTTTTCATTTAACAATAATCATAATTTTCCCGCTCGTAGGTTTTTTCGAAAGTTAGCTACAATTTTGAAACGGAGAGAGATAAGTAAGTTCTACTTCCACCAAAATGCTTGTCTATTGTAGAGCTTTAAAATGGTGTATAACACGACCGAAGCTTATATTTGAAAACTCTGAGATTCTAATTAGTGACCCTCGGTTTTAGGAACATTCTGTATTTTAATAAAATAAAAATATGTTACGTTATTCCATATGGTCAATTAGTGGGAAATAGTTTTATTTAACCCATCAATTGGTTCGCCTGCAATTTGTTTAAGACACCTTACGTGAGACTCTGTATATATTTCTATACAGGATGTCCCGTAAGTAAGTACAACAACTTTGGGAACAGGTTATATGGTTCAAAATAAAAATAAAATCAAGATTTTTTTCTAAAAACGCCTTGTTGTCGATATATCCGCCATTTTGTATTTTTTCAATAAAAATGTATATCTCAAAAACCTTTAAATATTACTTTATGAAACTTGGTATAGTGTTTAAGGTAGAAATTAAATAATTGCAAAACAAAATTTTGTCAACAAATATTTTTCCGTTTCAAAATCGCGGCCATTTTAATTTTTCAAACTAAAATTACAAAAAACAGCTGATTTTATGGAAAACAGACAAGAACACTTTCTTTTTGTATTTTTAATTGTCTATCAAACGACACCAAGTTCAGAAGGATCAGGCAACAAACAGCTGAGAAATAACGATTTTTAGTTGTACACCTATAATAACTTTTCGTTTTGAGGCCCCCAAATGCGAAAAACACCATTCGTTCAAATTTTTATATAAAAGAGTATATAGGTGTCTTACATTTATAAGGTGTCTCAGACAGATTTCCAATGAACCACTTGACTTAGAAGGATGAAATCAAATTATTTCCTACTAATTGACCCCAAAGAATAATGGAAACATATTTTTAACTTGTTTAAAATACAGGGTGTTCCAAAAACTTAGATCACTAGTTCGAATCTCGGAATTTTTTTAATGTTAACATACTCCATGTTATAAATAATTTTAAAGCCTTATAACAGACAACCATTTTGGTGAAAATAAAACTCACTTATCTTCATCCGTTTCAAAATGGTGGTAATTTTTGCGAGGAATATGATCATTTACGGAATACTGTGTACTTGCTAAACCACAAGACATATTATTGCACTGATTCACATTACTTACTTGTTTTGAACCCACCTTTATCCTGATATGCTACATGACAGTATTTAAAACAAAATTCAAAAACAAATACTTTTTTAAAATATTGATATGCCCAAAATTAAAAAAGCCCAACAGGAAAGTATATAAAAATTATATAATTTTAGATATCTTAGATATCTTATAAACTTTCTAATTTACATCAATCTTGTATCCTATTTGTTTTCTAGCAATCAACAAAAATTGTTTTTTTTTTTATTTTTTTTAATACTGTCATGAATCACATCAGGGTAAATGAAGTTCAATACCAGTAAAAAATTTTAATGAGGACAAATATATGTCATGTAATTTAGCGAGTACAGGGTACTCCGTTAATGTTAATATATTTTGGATAAATGGCCACCATTTTGAAACGGATGGGGATACGTGAGTTTTGTTTTCACCAAAATGTTAGTCTGCTATAGGGATTTAAAATAGTGTGTGTAATGGGGTATGTTTACATTTGAAAAATTTCGAGATTTGAACATCCTGTATTTTATACAAAATAAACATATTTTTACGTTATTCCTTGGGGTCGATTTAGTAGGAAATAATGTTATTTCATCCTTCTCGGTCAAGGGGTTCATCGGAAATCTGTTTGAAACACGTTACGTGAAACACCTGTATATATACATATTTTATGTATACCAATTTGAACGAATGGTACTTTTGGCATCTGGGAGCCTCAAAAGAAAAAGTTATCATGGTCCCGCGCTTAAGTATTTCCATGCCACTTACGGTAGTATAAAGCTTCTTTTCTACAGGGGAAATTCGCTGAAAAGGGTTTGATTGTGTTTTTGAAGTATTTTACAATATAGGCTATTATTTATTTTGTAGAATGTATATATCTTTTTAACGGGTAGAGTTATGATATTCTTTGTAATAACGAATTTTTCCTCGTTTAACTATTAATAAAAAAGGTCATTTACAAAAGCTTTATAAAATCAGCCTTAACAAGTTTATAGTGCTAAAAAGACATCAATATCGGTGTTGTCGGTCATCTTTTAAGTATGACGTCATACACCGGCTCGGCCACACTTAGGGACAAAACACCCGGTATTACACGATTCTGTAGCTCATTACCTATTCATTTACACCAATCATATAACTTCTTCATTCAAAATCCCACGGAATTACTTATGCCCCAGAACTAGATGGTGCATGAAGACAACCCAAACAATGTTATGCAATGTACTCGAAAAATGCCCCGGTTGCAGCAAAATTGCGTACTCAGCAAATACTGTAATATATATGTACCTCACTACCCCAAATGAAGTTACTTACCAAGTTCATTTAAAATATATCCATAGATAAGTAACCTATATTTTTTTCTCATAAGTATAATATTATGCCAGGGCTGTATACTATTCCCAGATTTTCTGCAAAGCGAACCCCCAAAAAGTTATTTTTATTCAAATATCGGTGGACCATAAGCATATGGAGACGCATACTAAATAACAATCTACTTATTGCCCATGTTAATGATACAAATACGTTGCCCAACAACGTGCTGTGATTAGCACATTCAATAGTTTTGTTTATATATTTTTACTACCTGATGCAATCTACTCATAATTGTCTTAACAGATGGCCACTAGCTTCGTAATGTATAAGTAGGCTTGGCGTGCATTCAATGTCTCAGTTACCAACTGATGTAAAGCAACGATTACAAATCTATTTATTTTGATTTTTAAGCTGAAATTGAATTACAAGATATAACATATAGCCATTTTAGATATCCGTTTATTTGTCTTGAACCAAGGAACATATCCATGGAATCTAAGAGTTCGAACACAACCTTAAGTAGCGTAACGCGTGGCAGCTTATTGTGCAATAAAAGGATTGAGAGGGAGGGATTATAGAAGAGCCAAACCTCATATGCGCCGACCGATTGTTTGGCTGTAACATCACCGTTTCGTGTACATCTCCTTTCATAGGATGAAATAGCTTGACACTAGGAATAGCTTAAAGGTCATCATTGTTGTTATTATCATTTAACAACAATACACCCCTTACACGCTTTACACAATGTACTAATCACTATTAGGCTCCTACCCTGTATCGTTTTAACCAGATCTTACGCTGAAGATCACGTTGACTTCAATCAGATGTTTACTGAGCCTGTACTCTCCAGCCTGTACAAACAGCCTGTATCCTCTCCTGTTGGTATTAGGATACATGTTTTAGAAACAGGGACATTGAGTGTTAGGCTGTAAACAATATTTAACTACTACATGCTCTTATTTGTTTTAAGTTATGACCAATGGCTTCGTAATGTATGAAAAGGCTTGCCTCGATTGTCTGGGACAGTGCTAGTTTTATTATTACACTATATCGAGGCAGAAACCCAATTGCTCGATCTTTCCTGTTCAGATTGGTATACACGTTCTTTAATATTAGGGGAGCCCATCCCAGTGTTTAATTTGCATTGGTATTTTTATTATGCTTATTTAAGCAACAGTATTCTGGAAAACGTGTATTTCATAACTGATGATTACTTGCATTAACCATATATCTAGCAAATATTTCCAAATGGTCTTCCGAGTTGCTACTCTGTTACGTTATATTTTTATATTTATTCAAAAAAAGTTTTTTTATAAAACTTTAACATTGTGTATACACCATACAAATATACACAATATAAAACCGTTCCGTATATCTGTCCGTTCTGTAGATATAGAATATTTACAGTTTTTTTATTTCGTTGAATATTTGTTATATTTCTTTAATAAAACGATAAGATATTTGTCCACATAAAGTTATCGAAAACGTTTTTGTCCTTGTATTTAGACAATGGTTTACTTCTTAAAAGGTACTGTATTTTGTAATAAGTACCTATCATTACAATAATGCCATGATTACAACATGTATAAAGTCTATAACTACAGCCTAGTTACCCCCACTAACCCTCATAGGCCGTCATGTGAACGCAGCAAGTACCTCGACCGGCAGATATTATGGCACGATGAGTAAACCACCCGTCGCGTCGTGGGCCCTGATTCAGACAACTTTCATACTCAGGCGTGATGATGTTCTTATGGAGAATAAATTTAATTGCAAAATCTCTCTTATCTATGAATATATTTTAATGAAATTGTATGACTGGCTTCATGTAGCAGTGGAAATTCGCAGAGTACGCATGTTTCTGCAACTGGTGTATTTTCTCTTAGCTATTCATAATATTAACAGTGTTTATTGTTATTTAGTGTATAAAAACGGCTTAAATAGCAACGGCTTTAATGTATAACAACAATTTAGTTTAAATCTATATTACAACGCTTTATAATAATGGTTTTCGTTACTTCGATGAAATAAAGTTGTATTACGACGTACGATTACTCATTCTGTTATGTTAACAATGTAAATTAACCAGTTATTTCTTCCCATGCATGAATACAACTTGTTTATGTCCTTATTTACGCCAGTGGCACTTTTCAAATGATGTTTCCAAACAACTGTTTAAATTAAACCTTTAAAGGTCTTGTAGATACACTGGTATTCGAACCAGTGACCTCTTTCGCCAAAGCCCAAGACGCTGACCGTGAGGCTAGCGAGGCACTCAACTGATTTTTCACTGCCTCCCCTTTCCTATACTGGACAGTATTTTCATGACCGGAAAATAGAGTATAAATTTAAAATTAATAAAATGGTTGTATCATCTAATCATTATGTTATTACCATAGCAAGTACTTCATTTTTGGGAATTCAACTAAAAAAATTGAAGATATAGATAGATTTTACTGATATTTTAAATTGAGTACAGTACATATACAATTTGGAGAGCACCGAAATTATAAGCTATTATAGCTGATAAGCTGATATATGGAGCTTGTGAAGTGATGTCAAACAAATCCAAAATAGAACCCTACATTGCATGCACTGTGGATAAAAGAGGTCAAGTGCAGTGGTATGTTTACCTAATGAATAGAAGCTCTTCACTAAACCCCACATATCCATGAACAGTGGAGTACTGATGGACCTAATTGAACGTTTTTCATCCATTTCAACTTTGGCATAGTTTTGTTGGCTAACGTTTAAATACACACAATAAGCATCCTTAAAACACTACTATTTTAGTTATCACGTTCTTTTTAGTGAATTTCCCCTATAGGGGTCCCTACGATACTAAATTTTTCTACGTTTTTAGTGAATTTCATATGGAAAGTGAACTATTAACATGACCCACACGGTGAAACTTAAGCCCGGGACCACTATAATGTTCATGACGTCATCCCCTGAACACGTTTTGGGGGGTCGTTCAAAATTATATATATATATAATTACTATAATGAGAGGTAAATGAGAGTAGTTGGGCCCTAAGTTGGGGCCGAACAATAGTTGTGGGCTATAATATACTATAACCTATGCATGGGCTTAGGAAAGTAACATATCCTAATTATTGATTCGGAATATAAAGACAAAAGTTAGTATTTTGTGGATATTTTATATACAAATCATACAAAGTATTGGAATTGTGAATATGGCAATTATACTATAACATGTCCGAAAATGAAATCGGATGGTAAATAAGCTTGCATTTCGCCCTATTTTAATTTAATTTTTTTAACTTAACCGTAATATTGAATTTGGAAATTGTATGGGGTATTTACTTATGCAATAGCTTAGGACAGTAACATGTCCAAATTGTAGACAAATCGGACCATAAACACCAAAGTTAGTTTTTGCGTGATTATGACAAAATAAACAAACAAACAAACTATCGACTGCATTAAAGGGTTAATGGAAATAATATGCGGTAATTTTATATATAGTAGTTGGGGGCTATAAAATATCCAAATACCAAATCAGACAGTAAATAAATAAGTTGGCATTTGGCAATAATTTACAAAATACTGATTAAATTGAATTTGGAAATTATAGGCGGTATTTCCTTATGCATTGGCATAGAGCAATAATATATCCAAATTGTAGACAAATCGGACCATAAATACAAAGTTAGTTTTTGGTTGATTAGAACAAAATAAAAAAAACTACATTTTGACTGTATTATAGGGGGTAGTGGAAATTATAGTAGTGTGGTTATTCTTAGCTATAAGGGGGCTATAACAAATCCAAAAATAAATCAAATCGAACAGAAAATAAAGAAGTTTGATATTGGCCATATATTTTTTTCAAAATATTTCTTAATTTGACCGAAATATTTAATTTGGGTAATGTAGGTGGAATTTATTAATGCATTACCTTAGGACAGTAACATATCAAAAAATCTGTCAAATCGGACCATACACACCAAAGTTAGATTTTTCTGGTTTATATTTATATAAACTATACAAAGTATCAAAGCTGGAACTTATATGTGGTGATTATACATATTATAGTTTAAGGCTATAACACATCTAAAAATCAGTCAAATCGGAGAGTAAATAAAGAAGTTGTCATTTGGCAGTGATTTTTTAAATGTTTTTTAACCGTAATAGTGAATTTTGGAAATTTAATTGGAATTTATTAACGCATTAGTTTAGGACAATAAAATATCAAAATTGCAGACAAATCGGACCATAAACACCAAAGTTAGTGTTTTAGCCTGATTTTGAATTTTTTTATATAGGGGCGGATTAGGTTTGGAACATTTTATTTAGCGTAGGCAAGGGTTGGATAGGCTATACATGAAATTTGTATTTGAGGAAAAATTTAGGATCGGACTTGTGCTTAACTTTTGATCCCCATGTTATTCTTATGGGGAAAACAGGTCAAAATTGATTTATCTTTGCCAGTTTACCTCTACTAACGTAAGGTCATAGGATTTATGCCAATTCGAAGCTGAACCATTCCGATACTCCCCAAAATTATCAAATTTATAATTTCCTCCTTTTAAGTTAGTTAAATGAGAGAAAATGTAAATGTCTACAAACTGTATTTTTTGGAGGGAGGGATTTATAGTATGTTTCGTTTACAATAAACAGCTGGTTATAATCCTGACCTCTGTGATTTTCATTTGACAGCTGATCAGCTCATCAAGCTTTTAATTTATTTTTGTCTGTAGCAAACATTAAAGTAAGCATTAAATGTAACCCTTAAATACCCCCATTGCAGAAAACCTGCATACTCAGCGAATTTCAAATGGTACTTCACTAAATCATGAAGCCACTTACCGACTTAAATCAAAGCAAGCGAGATAAATAAGCGAGATATGACATTTTATTTATTTCCCATAAGAAAAAATTAGGACTGAGTATGCAGGTTTACTGCATCAAGGACCACAAGATCTGGTTTTTATGCAAATACCAATGGATCACCTCCAGGTGAAGCAACAAACCAAGTTTTATCAATTTATATTCATAAACAAGCAAGCTATCACATGACATGTTTATTATTCTCCATAATAACAACATTATAGCTGCTGAGTACGCAGGTTTTCTGCCATGAGGACCTACAATGAACTTTTAAAAAGTAAAAAAAGTTCAAAAAACCCATTTTTGGGGTACAAAACCCCCAAAACCTTAAAGTAGAGCGACCAGTTTGATTCTCGAACTCATGATGATAGATGCTGCCTTACACGTTTATACCAAATTTCATCAAGATCAGACCATTTTTACGAAAGTTATCGTGCCTACGGACACACATTTACATATATATATATATATACATATATATATACATATATATATATATATACATATATATTTATATATATATACATATACATGAATTTGAACGAATGGTGTTTTTGGCATCTGGGGGCCTCAAAACGAAAAGTCTGGGGGCATAGGTCTTACCATGCCACCTACGGTAATTGCTTCTTCCCTATAGGGGAAATTCGGTAAAATGAATTAACTTTTGAATTGTTAATTTTTAGTTTTGTGTTATTGTTAATTTTGAACTACGTCGTGCCACATATAAAGTTGCATTTTCATAATTTGTAATATTTTCATTAGTTATATGTTAAAAAATGCAGGTATTTCATTGTAGGTGATTGCTCCTACATGGTGCCGTGAAATTACTCAACCTTAATATTGTAGTCGTCGAGTTTCGACGGGCACCCACTAGTTATTATTATTGCAGTGTGATGAAAAATATCGTTCATAACTCGAAACTAAATTGTTTTTCCGGTACTTGATCGAATTTCCGAGCTCGGCTGTCGCCTTGCACTGAAAACATGTTTGCGTGCCAGAAAAACAAATACTCTCGGCACTAGTAATTAAATATACTATTATGCTTTAAACAAATATACATCAATAATAACAAGTGCACATATAATTTACCATGTGTTTTTGAATTATGTTTTATAACATAAGTTTAAGAACATGACTGAGATTCTCCTCGGTGACAAGATAAAGGTCGCAAAGTTCAGCTGAGTGAGTTTGCAACTTCAAGTCACTTCAAAGTTTGTTTGTGTGAAGAACAGGAAGAATTATAAATGACAAAAGGTTTCTCGACAGATAAAACATATAACTCATAGCATTTGACCCATATTAAAATAAAACGGCTTAAATATTGTTTTATAGAATCACCGAGTTTATTTACATCGATATTATAAAAATGTACGGTAAATTTAGTTATTGTAATAGTTGCAAACGGTTTAGTTTTAACTGATGCAAAGTGATCAAACTGCAGTATATACTGAGGATGGATGATAAAATAATTTACCGCTTTATTAGATATACATTACTCTAAGAATTTTATCAACCCTTTTTCCTAATTACCAGTATTTTTAAGTCGACAGCCCAATAAATAAATAAAATGTATAACTACGATTATATGTTTTCCTTAGTGTATTTTAGCTAAAATAAAATGCCGTGACTTGAATTAAAAGTGCAGCTTTTATGTATTTTGAATGAACCTGATTTGTCAAACTGATTTGGGTAGAACACATTATTTTTAATTTGCTTTTCTTCTTACTTAGCGACCTAAAATATATACTACCACAATACTATTACAATACTATAACATAGTTTAATCCAAGCTATTTCAATAAACCTAAATATGTTCATTAATTTTGAACAATCGGACTAATATTTTATGTTTATAACAAATAAAAATACACATTCTCAATGTCTGCATGATTAGTTAATATTGATAGACTTTACGTTAATAGTCCCGTAAATAGAATATTCTAACGTTGAAATATGTTTAATACATTTTTTCGGTAAGAATGGACTTACGTTAAAACATTAAATTTTCTTTCACATGAAAACTCAACTTAAGTGTCAATGTTTTTAGTGAAACGTGAAAACGGCTGACAAAAGGTGATACTATTGAAAAGTAAACACGTCAATATAATAATAGTATAATAGATTTGACCGACCAAAATTAAACTGCCAGTAAACGATTATTAAAAATATAATTTGAAAAACCTTACAGAGTTTAATTAGTTACAGGTGTTACAAGTTTAGTTTAATAATTTAGTTTGGTTTCGGCCTCTTTTTACGATTAAATAAACCCCTGACAAATCAAATCAATCACTAAACGAGGCTTTTAACTGACGTTGAAAATAATTTGAAATATTGTTTAAATATCCTCTTAATCAAATTATTGTATTCAACATTTAGAGCGGCGATAGCATTCTGCTGTAATGGGAACTGTCTGCAGCAACAAATTACATTGTTTGCATGTTCTGTAACAACAATTGTATTTAATTATTTAATTTAGTTGCCCTTTTAGTTTTCGTTATAAGGTGCAATTGAAGTTATGTTGTTGTTAACGTTAGCGTTAGCGTTACCGTGTTTACCATTGGTATCTAAGATAAACTTAGTACTGAATAAAATATTACTCTTCCCACAAATATCCTGCACAGTTAACATAATTTATATTTTACAAGATACTAATTACCAGATCTTTATCATCAGAAAAGATACAATTCAATATACAATATAGTAAACTAGTATCCTCGAATTCGTCATCTTAAACCTATACAAAATGTAATACTAAAGTTTGAACGATCCACATAAACATTTGAGAATTGCAGACAATCAACAGTAGCCAGTCCACTGAACACCATTTATATTCCAAAACTCCTCCATTGTGTATAGGGAATGGTCTAACATAAACTTGTTTAGTTTTATTTTTATACTTTAACAGGCAATTCTCTGAGTTTTCTTTGTTACTTATTACATAGTTTTGGACCAAAGGTTAAGCTTGCCAATGTTTGTCATCTTTGATTACGCTTTATAATATGAATATTGTCCCTACCTCTTGTGTTATACGAATATAATTCATGATTTATTTGAAAACTGTAATTTACTTTTAAATTTACCAAAATTTTATAAATAAAGGTGCAAGAACAGTTAAAATATTTGACAACATTTATTCACAAACAATATTATAGTTAGTTTAATTTTTAACATACTAAAAAATTATATATTAAATTCGGATGTAACGAACTACTCTTTAGAATATGTAGGTTAATGTTTGTTGTATTGATGAACTCCCGACGGCGGGTAAACACAATGTTTGTAGTCAGCACCAGATAATTGTTCTATCTCAAGTTAGTTAACGTTGAAATTGCCTCACTGATTACTGCACTTTGTTATAGGTAGCTCAAGCTTTATTATTTCCACTATCGTAACAACTAATTTGTATCGTAATGTATAGCGGTAAGGGATGTTTCACATAGTAATTTACAATAAAATAAATTAGTTAAATCCTTTAGGTTTATGAAATAATGTGGTATTCATTAATGTAAAGTCTGTTCTGATTACTGAAAACAAAAACAGTGATAGGACATTGAATGTTTAATTTAAATTATATTTTGTACGTATTATAAACTTATATGAGCAAATTTAACAGTATATAAGCAAAACCTAGGTTCTCTATTTGAAATATACATTCAAAATCATGAAGAATAACATAGTATCATAGAGGAGGAACAAGCTACAGATGATATTTTGAAGATGAATATCCTGCAGAAAAGGTAACATTTGTTAACTTACTGGGTGAAAATGAACCAAATAATTCCCATGTTCAATCTAATGAAGTTCGTTCCATTCAAAATAGTTTCCCATATGACTCTCTAATCCTCAGATCAAACTACCTAGTCAAAATTTACTATTTTACAGCGGAAATATAAAAAAATCGTTCAGTATTCACTGAGCCTTTTTTTTCATGGCAATCAGACCTTTCCTAACGCACAGCAATTGTTTTACTTTAAATCATGCTTAAAAGGTAAGACACATCAGCTGCTGCAGTCACTTCCTTCAACGAACCAAAACCATTTTGAGATATTTTTCAACTGATGCAAAAAAATACTGATTATATAATCTCATCTAAAAGTGTTATTATCTATCATCATTGGTACCTATATGGGTTTTCACATGGACTTAAACAATTAGTTGAAAAACTAACGAGTTCGCACGCAGCACGCTGACGTGAGGGAAGTGAATTTCCACATAAAAACTTTTAAAACTCAAAATCAGTGTAAAAACATACATTTGTCCAATTTTTATTGAAATCTGAAAACATTGATTTTTTTGTTGTTCTGATACTCCTGGTTTCATTTACTTGCAAAGCTGGGAATACAATTTTACACATTATAAGGTTAGTAGAAGGTCCAGACAGGCTTGAAAGTAGGCGTGAGGTTGCTGGGGGTAATAAAAGTACTCTAACAAAGGAATAACACGCTTTTCTAGTGTAAAACCCCCATAAGACAACGTACTGTGTTTAGCCGATACACATTTTCTTTAATAACACGGTAAATATTTATGCTAGAATGACGGGAGAGGGCTTAAAACTTTTGCCTCTCTAATTCCCATCTTTTTACATGTATTCATTTTACATCTTGGGCTTTTCTGACCCTTTTTGGGCCCAAAAACTCGAAATTTGAAAGATTAATCCCCAAAAAATGGGTTTAGAGTTTTCCGATTGTTTTGCCCAACGAACTTGTCCAACAGATTGTAGAAAGGAACGTCCCTACCAAATTTGATGTAAATCGGACAAAAAATGCGACCGCTAGAGTGCATACACATATATATATATATATATATATATATGTCTATATATATATATATATATATAACATTTTGAACGACCCCCCAAAACGTGTTCAGGAGGTCACGTTAGGAACTTCTATGGTGGTCCCGGGCTTAAGTTTCACCGTGCGGGTCATGCTAATAGTTCACTTTCCAAAGGAAATTCACTAAAATTGTTTGGTGAAAATGTAGAACTACCCTATTTTACTGCAATTCGACTTTTGGCCGCTGACGTCACGCCCTCTTTCTTTCTCCCTCAAACGACTTTGTTCTAACCTATTTGTGTGCAGAGATGCCAACCTAACATTTGTCTGTGCAGTTTTGGAGAAAATTAAAATTTTAAATTAGCGGTAAACGCAGTAGGTTGTCTGTTGTTTATTTTAATGGAGAATTAATTCATTATAATTTGTTCTTCTTCCCTTTCTTTTTCCCCCTTTAAATCATACTTAGAAACATCGATACATTCATACATTCGTACATTAATAATTTTTTTTATGCTGATGTCATAAATTGTTCTTATATGTATAGGGATATGCAACATTTGTTTTGTTCTTTAATAAATTGAACACATTATGTTTGACATGACATTGTGTAAAATCGTAACAAAGTGCTTTTGTAATAAAAAAGTAAAATTTAAAATTAACTGTTCAATTGTAAAAGAAAAAACTATTATTTG
Organism: Allygus modestus; assembly: GCA_963675035.1. Classification (NCBI taxonomy): domain Eukaryota; kingdom Metazoa; phylum Arthropoda; class Insecta; order Hemiptera; family Cicadellidae; genus Allygus; species Allygus modestus. Next base: position 383,651,179 of record OY776111.1, on the reverse strand, counting down.
TCAGACGTTGAGTAAAATCCATGTACTTTAATCTCTTACGTATTCTTTTCATTGCTTTTTGTCTAGTGTGAAATCTGAAAGTCAATCAGTGGACTTGTCTGTGGAGGATGAATTAAAGATAAACGCCAGTGAAGCCTCTCTAATCCGTTAGAATAGTCAATCAACACTAGAGAATAGCGAAGACCATTTTATGTATAACGTGTTGCCAATATCCATCTAAACGTGATTTTGTATTTTCATTATTATTTCAAATGGAGTTATTTATTTTGGTTCCATGGCAATTACCTAAATTTGGAATATAAAATGGTGTGTTTCTTCGGACGTTTATTCACAAATTCAAACAACCCTGCGGAGTTATACAATATGATTTTAATCGCACATACCTAAATTTGGAATATAAAATGGTGTGTTTCTACTGACGTTTATTCACAAATTCAAACAACCCTGCGGAGTTATACAATATGATTTTAATCGCACAGCTGGTAGCGTTACAAAACACTGAGCCATTTTCATCGCATCTTGCTCTTGGTTAGGGCCTTCGGCGTACTTAGAATATAATCAACGTTTTAAATAATTATAAACATGTGTTACGTTCCCATTCACAACTTTTATATAATCTTTCGATTTTGTGAAACTCGGAATCAGTAAATCTTTTAACAATCTAATTTTTGGAGAGTACTATTTCGGCTGCACATTAAAACGCCTTCATGATTATATGCGTTAATCACCTAAAACCATAGATTAAGAATGAAGCTTATGTTTAATCTATGCTTCAACCTTGTCCCTAGCTATTTGTCACGCTAAACCATTATTACATTATAACATTATTACATTATTACATTATTATTACATTATTACATTATTATTATTATTATTATTATTATTATTATCTTTATTCAATGACTTAAGGCAGTTCGGAAAGTGGGCCTGCAAACAGTGTTGCCGGACATATTTCAGACTCCAGGGAATACAATTATTGTGTAATGTATTAAGTTGTAAGTTGTAGAAGTTGTACCGATGCAACAGTTAGAAAAAGTGTTTTCATGGATTTTATTTTGTTGCTGTGGTACTTTTATGGAGCAGTACGATTGTTTTATTAATTATTACTAACCGTGAAATATTGCACAACTCAACTGGTCAACGGCAACACTGTACTGCAACAGAATAGTGTGATAGGTCCACTTGATGTGATTGTGCGTATAAAAAGTAGCTCCATTGCATTGGTCGATCAGGTCGGAAGTTAAAATTATTACAGCACTTTAATTTTTTGTTATTTTTCAATCGAAGGACAGAAAGTATTAGCATTGCTGAGTTATATTTGTTATGGAACTCTACCAACGCAAACTACGAAAATTCTAACTTTGATTCTGGAAAGGTTTTTGCTTTAAATTTGCTTTTGTAGACGACCCTTTTCACTACTCAGGCGTTTTAAATATTTTAAATAATAACCAGGTTCATTGATGTATACTGTATGAGATTGATCATTCAAAGGGAGGTCCAGATTGGACCTCCCTTCTTCCACCATTGTTTTGTGAATATTTATTAAATCAATCCAAGTTGGGAAAATGATAACCAGGTTCATTGATGTATACTGTATGAGATTGATCATTCAAAGGGAGGTCCAGATTGGACCTCCCTTCTTCCCCCATTGTTTTGTGAATATTTATTAAATCAATCCAAGTTGGGAAAATAATAACCAGGTTCATTGATGTATACTGTATGAGATTGATCATTCAAAGGGAGGTCCAGATTGGACCTCCCTTCTTCCACCATTGTTTTGTGAATATTTATTAAATCAATTCAAGATGGGAAAATAATAACCAGGTTCATTGATGTATACTGTATGAGATTGATAATTCAAAGGGGTGCGGGATTCGGACCTCCCTTCTTCCGCTATTGTTTTTCTTTAATATGAGTTCGTATTGATTTACCTGGGTTAACGTAGCTAAGGGGGATGTATCGATACATCCCCCTTTGCTGATTATGTTCAAAGCATTAAACTCATCTTTTTCAGCATAGTTTACATTCACTGTCTGCTTTTTAGCTTGACAAACTAGTCATTTGTGTTGATATTTACTGATGAATTTGAATAAATCTAGTCACCTGTATACTTGTTCAATTTTGTAATACAGTAGTGCCTCTCAACGGTGGGTTTTATTGAACTTTTCCTGCACGTCCTTCCTTATTGTTAGGTAGGGATGTGAGCCGCCACTCGCCCCGTCTCCATGAGAGCACGCTTCCAGCTCAAGGTTCGCTTGTTTGTGGGTGCGGGGGTGCGGTTCAAACCTGAGTAAGATTGCCCAAGAATGTAACTTACATAATACACTTACATGTACTTACATTGTATAAAGGCATAACAATTTTGAAACTAAAAATTAAATAGTCATTAAATTTAATTAAATAGTATTTTTTAATTTGGGATGCTTTTGGATACTGTAAGAGGAATGTAAAACCAAATTTTCTTAAAAATACATGCTGAGTAGGGATATTGGCCTATTGCTGTGAGCAGTTGATGAAAAAAGAAACACATTTAAACATAAATACAAAATCTTTACATTCAAAAACCATTACAATTTTAAATATTCTAAGGTACCACGATTATTTGTTGTTACTATCAACACTTTCCAAAATTGTCAATAACAGTAAACAGTATTCAGCTTGACCCATTGAATGAGTTAATAAAACATTAATAAAATGTTCCACACGTCTTACTAGCATGTAATATCCTCTTCACAACTTTTCAAGGTTTTTAAGGCTATTTGTTATGCAATTTCCTGGAAATGTAATTAGTTTCGTTCATTCATACTGTTTTTATTAGAAAATTCTTCGACGTTCCGTGATTTCACTGAACGACTATCACGAATAATCAACACTTACTAAGTAATCGTGTAGGTCAATATAAATAATTAAATCCTCTATCTTGGAACTTAATAGGCCACATACACTAACAAATTAAATGGTTGTTAGTTTTATGTACTTTATCGTTCACCGTTAAGCATGTTTTTAAAGTGCAAATCAGGGTATCTGACGACCATAATCTCGTACATTTGTTTATGATTCTAAGGTTTCATGTTGATAACCTCTGTGTTTCAACAAACATATCTTGATAATAACTAGAGATAGCCCAATGGTCGAAATTCAACCAAATATTATTTGACGAATAGGCTATTTGAAAAAAAAAGTTTAATATCTAGTGGGTTCTGTTGCGCTCATCACTCTCTCCCTCTCTCTCTCTCTCTCTCTCTTTCTCTCTCTCTCTCTCTCTCTTTTAACTGTATACACCATGAATTATTATTACTTAAACTTCGTTACTATGATTTATCTGATGTTCTATTAAAGTTGTTTAAATCATATCTTAACAACAGAACTCAAACAGTTATTTTCCAGAAAACTATGTCTGCTCAGTGATCTGTTACCTCAGGGGTACTTTAGAGCCCTTTTTATTTTCCGTTTTTATAAATGTCTTGACTAAGGTACTGCTCAATTCAAAGTACCATATATTCGCAGCCGACTTACACATTTATTTACATGTTCTAATCACTAACATTGCATAGGCTGTAGCCAATATGAATGCGGATTTAGCCTCTATTGTAATATGGTACTTTACAAAAATTTACTAAAACTGAACAAAAACAAAACTCAACCAATAATTATTGGTTATACCAAACGAAAGACCAAATTGCATATTTAAGTTAACGATGTACCTCTTATAGATGTTAATTGAACAATAAAACTGTTAATAACTGTAATACTGTAAAGAACAGGACAAACCATTAACGATACACTGACATTGACTGACCAAAAAATCTTGTTATAGTATTATCTCGTTTAAGTAATATCTCGTCAATAGCAACATTCTTAGAAAAATTCTACATCTCGTCAAGCTCTGTTTTACAGTTGATTAAACAAGCTAGTGGAGTATCATCTAGTCCAGACGAAAAATTGACGAGGGGGGTAAGAACGCAATTCAGGTAGTTAGTTGTCCCTGACACCTGTGACTGTGCAACATCCTGAGGGTGGAATGTATGATCTTTAATTGGTTTATGTAACACACGAAGTGAGTCAACGTATATTACAAAATTCTTCGTTGTCAGTTATTCTTAGTAGTTAAACTTATGAAACTTGGTATGGGATGTGGTACAAAAATATTTGTATGATTTAATAATCATGTTCAGTTTTGTGTTTATTCATTTCAAAAATTCTCTTTGGCAGTCCTTTGAAATCGGTAACAGGATATTATTCCGTTACCGTAGCAGGAGCGGATCCACGGGGGGAGGGGGGTTGGTAAGGGCGGCCGCCTCCCCAAACCTAAGAATTATTGTGTTTTAATTTATTATTCAGGCATACAATGAAAGTTTGAATATATCCGAATGAAAATGTAAGGAGCAAAACCCTCCCAAAACACCGTTTTTAGGTTTAGAGAGTCAAGTTTTGCCGCTCCCGTCTACATTGTTACATTAAAATTAAAGCTAATGCACCTAAACTTTCGAAAAATGGAATTAAATATATACCATTAGACAGGTGAAATATTAAACTTCCATTTTAGTATAAAACACATTACATAGACCCACGTCTTTTACCTAAAAGCGTCTTACAAAAACATGGATATTCCCGAGTATTGCGAAGTGGCAGACCGAAAATTCAGTGTTTTCAACATGGTCTTGGAGGTGGATTTTAGCCACACACAGAAAAGGTTGCTACCATTGTATTCGGTGATTATTGTTTACTGGATTTCGCTCGCCTACCGTCGTTTGCTGTCAGCTGTGTTTTGTTTACAGGTTAGATTTGACTTCTGAGTAAAACCGCGTAATCCGTTGCTAGGCAATAAATATCCAGTGACTAGGCTAGAAGCAAAAAGTTACTCGAATTATAGGTAATGAAATAAGAGGAAACAAAGATTAAATTGCGTGCAAACGGAAGCTCATACGCCAAGTATTTTATTTTGTACAAATGTGGTACGACATTTTAATTTTTCGAGACGTTGACCTTGGCTGTCAGCCTCATTCCTCATTGTATCTTCGCGTAGCATAGTTCAGTATTGCAGATTTCAAATACGTTTTGTAAATAGTTTTTCGCGTGGATAACTACTAAAATAAATTGTTTATTTAGACATCTCACTTGTTTTTTCGATGCCTACAGATGACGTAGAAAAAAGTTTAATGCCTAAATATATGTTATTTTTATTTATGGTCGGGCGCAGTAGAACTAAAGTTAATTTATGTTTAGCTTGTTTGTAAAGTTATGATTGTTATTTCTCTAGAGTCCAAGGTTATTGATATATTATGTTAACTTATTTTCATTCGTTGTATAATTTCATATAGTTAAAAAAATAATGGGTTGCCAGGGACCATCCACAGGGAAGGGGGAGGGGTAACTTTCGGTGATCACCCCCCCCCCACATTACCTCTGGATTCACCCCTGTACTGTAGTTCATAATTAAATTTGGTTTAAACATAAAATTGGATTTCTCGATATCCTTATGCTCTTCCTGTCGCAGCATAAGTTAAATAATAATGTGGAATTGTAGTGCTCTACTTTTTTCAGACCTCTAAGTATCAGGGAAGTGTACAGATTTAGACGTCAATCCACGTTTATAAAAAAACTATTTATTCAACACACGTTTGGCTCTGAATATATTAGCTACTATGAGCTAATAATATTAATGCCAATCAATATTGATATACTCTTAATGTTTGTCTTCCCATAAAGATTTTTGGGTTTTTATGGCAGTGTGAGCAATAAACCCGAATAGTATAACTCGCAATACTATAGCATTGTGTTAAGGTACTCTGAACATGTTTTGATGGATTTTAACTCTGTTGAATGTATTACAATTTATAATAACTTTTAAATTGATTATCTAACAAGTTAAATACGTATCGAGTGTTATAATTTTAAAACAAAAATCTTCGTTCATCCTCTTACGTGAAGTATGACCGTAAACCTAGTTTAATGGTTGCCGGTACACAAAGAAGAATGAAAATAAGTGAGGTAAAGTTGTGTGGCGTTGCGTGAATCGATCATGCAGTGCAAAAGTGATTACTAAAAATTGTAAGTTGATTAAAGAAGAGATTCATGGCTCGTGTGTTCTCGAAATGATTTTTATAATGAGTAAAACTGTTGAATAGTTAGTCTGTTCTATTGTCAATGGTGCGGACCTGCAAAACTTTCAGGAGTTTGGTATTTGGACGAGATATTACTAGTGGGCAGGTAGAGAGGTGAACCCCAAGCCTCCGGTTGTGGAATTCGGACGAAATCATACCTGGACAAGATGATATTTGGACGAGATTATGCGCCACGAAAAACCTTGAATTGTATCAGATTTTTCGCTACAATGCATTCTGAAACATTTTTCATTTATTATTCCTCAATCAACAAAAGCAAAACTGGTGAAAGCATTGATTTCCCCTTTATTTTATTATTAATCTGTCGTTTATAATGATATGTCGGTCTAACTTGGGATTCTCCCTCAAACAGCACAAAATTACTGCATTCGATCTATCATAAACTTAAGACTAGACAATCACATTACACTTAAGACTAGATATTCACATTACTCCTGCTTACAATCAGTTACAGTGGTTAAAACTATATAAACGAATTTAGATTATATCAATTACTATCATTACTCCATAACACCATTCATACTAAAGTTCCAAGATATTTATCACAGAATTTTATATTTTTGAATTATATAAGCGGTCTAAGAACGAGAGAAGGTGGTTCTAAACTCTCTATTCCAGTCCACAGAAAAGTTAAGTTCAATACATCTTTCTGTGAAACTTGTTGCAGGGAATTAAACGTCCTCTCAGAAGCAATCAGGACTAAACACAATTACAATAAATTGTGTAAATTAATAAATAATTGGATTATTACACATCGAATCATTTTGGAGCAGGTATAAGTTAATTTAGTAAAATTAACGATAACTTTATAATTTACCGACTTGTATGTGAGTCCAGTATAAGTGTATATATTTTGTAATGTATTGAAACGTAATTTAATGTATATTGTTTGATTGTAATAACATATCATGCTACTCAAGAAACAGTTTATTTTATAAATAGCTAGATGACAAACTATATCTCATAACTATAATGACTCATACGCAACTGAGTAAGAATAATTAGAACAACTCCATGGATCACAAAATTATAGAGACATAAAGTGGCGGGCTTTACATATGTTGGCTTTGATAACGTAGCAAGCCGTGCCCAGCAGTTAGAGGGCAAATTACAAGGGTCATTCAAGGGTCAAATTCCGTTCCTTACTATTCGCGTACATAATTTCTTATAGATTTAGACACCCATGTATATTATGCCTTATGAACAGAGTCATTTATCTAATACCATAAAACAAGCTATGTCCGTATGAAAAATTAATCTAAGAAGCCCACGTGGGAACTTTGCTTAACCTTTAAATTCATGAATTAGTTGGGCCTCAGAAATCAATTGGAATGTACAGAAATGTTACATATTTGTATAAACGTATATTTTTCCGTAACCATAACAAATATATTTGCATAAGTTAGATGTGCCGGTAGCTGTCAGTGATCCCCTAGCTGACAGTTTTAATTTATTTAGATTATAATTATATTTTTTCTTTCAACTGAAACACATTCATCATATTTTTGGAAATAACTGTGATTATTCTTTTTTTGTTGAAAAACCAATTAGTAGTATTTGGTTATTTTTTAAGGAATGGCAGCTCTTTCTAATACTGGTTAACGCTGAAACTCTGGTTACAACTGGCTATTTAGCTAATTCTTTAAGGAGATGAGTTAAATTTTTAGCAATTGAAGTATAGGTTTACGTACCTTCAGTCAACAGTTAAATTTCCAGTAGATTGACAGATGATTGATAGCTACACCGGTAATGAATTCGTTTACTGGCTTACAAATATACCTTACAAATTACATACTTGATATCTTCAAAATTAATAACTTAAATCAATTGAATTTGACTCGTGAACCCCACTATTAGTACTTTCAATCAGTAAAATCCCTCAACATAATTCAAATTATTTACCATTCTTTATCTCTTCTTGAATTTTTACTTTGGCCCATGAAGTTTATAGAGGACATTTATGAAACCATTATCAAAAATAACACTAAACATGAAGAATTACAAAACATTATAATAATTTGTTATAAGACAACAGTTATAATTGTCTTGATACATGAGAAATAATGAAAATAACTTCTACAGCTCAATACAAAATTCAAAATGCAGATATTTTGGATATGTACAAACTAAAATGTCTGTTTGTTATAAGTAAACAAAAGACGACAAATAACTTATCGCTGCACTAAAAAACATAGTTAAACTTATACTGTACTTACATACGAGTAGGAAAATATACATGAAAGCTTGTACAAGGCAATCAATTTCATCAAATCACACTGGCAAGATCAGGCCTAATCAGAGAATCCTGGAGATTGCCTCGTACCATCGTTGATGCATATTTACTTTCGTGTTTGTACAGTAAAGCAATTGTAAGTGTAAATATATCTTACAGTTTTTTTAGACGAAATTCATTATATATTCTTTTATTTTAACAACTCGTATCTTGCTTTTCAAGATGTTATTTGTAGAAGGTGGTGCTTTACGACAGACGCTCGTATAATAAACTGAAGTTCCTTAGAATTGACAACTAAGAGAATGAAGAATGGCACCTATCCTTCCCCGTAACATTCACAAATACCCCCGTCGTACAAATCCTGCGTACTCAGCGAATTTCCAATGCATGCATATGTTTATCACTACCACATAAAGCCACTTACCAAGTTTCATAAAAATACATAAATAAATAAGTGATCTATAACATTTTATTTATTCTCCATAAGAATTACATTAAGGCAGAGTACGCAGGTTTGCAGGGAACACGAAATATGAGTTTTTATGCAATTATCAATATAACTCAACTAGGTGAAGCTACATACTAAGTTTTATTAATTTATGTTCATAATTAAGGAAGATATAAAACTTTACTTATTCTCCATAAGAATAACATTAGGGCTGAGTATGCAGGTTTGCTGCTCCTGGGATGATAAAAAAATCACTTGTTTGTGCAAATATCAATATACCAGTACTATGTGAAGCCACGTACCAAGTTTCATCAGATACATTCATAAATAATCGAGATATTAAATTTTATTTATTCTCCATAAGGATAACATTGACAACGTTCTGTGTTTAGCACATTGAATATCTCTGCAATGGTTGGACGTAGAATCACAATTTAAACACCAAAATGATTGTTTTGTAGAGCTGAATCGATTTGAAAAAGAAAATGTGAAGTTTACATTAAAATTAACTGAGGAAAAGTTAAAAAACTTTTTCCCATTAGATTAACATGGCATATTTTATGAGCAGGTTTTTTGGATTTTCTCCGCAACCACTTAACCTAGGTTAACAATTAAAAATACTATATTATTTTTTTTTTTTCAAGCTCTATAAAATGTTTTAAACCAAAATTGAGCGTTTTAAAAATTTTAGGGTGAAAAGTGCAAAAAACTGATTTTTGGAAAATTTAAAACCCCCATAAGCCCCCTTTCCATAGTCCGATTTTTCTGGTTTTCGAACTTAAAGTCATGAATGTCACTTTACATATTTGAGCCAAATTTCATCGAAATTGGACATTTTTTACTCATGTTATCGTGTTAACGGACACATATGTAGATATATATATATATATATATATATATATATACAGGTATATATATATATATATACATATATATAAATTTGAACGAATAGTGTTTTTGAGATCTGGGGACCTCAAAACAAAAAGTTATCATGGTCATGGTCTCAGGCTTATGTCTTACCATGAGACCTACGGTAATAGCTTCTTCCCTATAGGGGAAATTCGCTAAAAATAGGCAATAGTTAGCCGATTGTAAACAAAAAATACACCCGTCGCAGCAAACCTGCGTCCTCAGCGAATTTCAAATGCAAAATATTTGTCTTAATACCACATAAAGCCGCATACCAAGTTTCATAAAAATATATTCACATATAAGTGATTTTAATTATTATCCATAAGAATAACATTGGTAATGAGTACGTAGGTTTGCAGAAACAAGGAACATAAACAATTGGTTTTTATGCAAATATAAATGTAATGTAACTAGGCGAAGCTACATACCAAGTTTCATCAATATTCAATCATAAATAAGCGCCATATAACATTTTAGTTATTCTCCATAAGAATAACATGGGGGCTGAGTAAGCAGGTTTGCTGCAACGAGGAACAAAAAAAATTGTTTTTTATGCAATTATCAATATATCTCAACCAAGTGAAGCTACATACCAAGTTTTATTAATTTATGTTCATAATTAAGGGAGTCATTACATTTTACTTATTCTCCATAAGAATAAGATGGGGGCTGTGTATGCAGGTTTGCTGCTATGGGAATAATCAACAAAAATCAATTTTTTGTGCAAATATCAATATACTAGTACTACGAGAAGCCACAAACCAAGTTTCATCAACATACATTCATAAATAATCGAGATATCAAATTTTATTTATTCTCCATAAGGATAACATTGGACAACGTACTGTGTTTAGCACTTTGAATATCTCAGCAACGGTTAGGCGTAGAATCACAATTTAAACACCAAAATGATCGTTCTGTGGAACTGAACAGATTGGTAAAAGCAAATGTGAAGTTTACATTAAAATAAACGGAGGAAAAGCCAAAAACCTTTTTCCCATAAGATTAACATGAGCGATTTTATGAGCAGGTTTTTTTTGATTTTCTCTGCAACCACTTAACCTAGGTTAATAATTCAAAATACTATATTATTTGTTTTTTTAAGCTCTATAACATGGTTAAAACCAAAATTAAGTTGTTTAAACATTTTAGTATGAAAAATGCAAAAAACTGATTTTTGAAAAATTTAAAACCCCCATAAACCCCCCTTCCCATGGTCTGATTGTTCTGGTTTTCGAACTTAAAGTCACGAATGTCATTTTACACATTTGAGTCAAATTTCATCAAAATCGGACGTTTTTTACTCAAGTTATCGCATTCACGGACACACATATATATATATATATATATATATATATATATATATATACATATATATAAATTTGAACGAATAGTGTTTTTGTCATCTGGGGACCTCAAAACAAAAAATGATCATGGTCTCGGGCTTAAGTCTTACTATGAGACCTACGGTAATAGCTTCTTCCCTATAGGGGAAATTCGCTAATAGGAAACTAAAAGGAAAATGGAGAAGTAGAAGACAAAAAAACATGACCTCTTACCCTCTCGAGTAGTCACGAATTTCATAAACTCTGTTATGTATGGATACCTATTTAGCTTATTAAAAAGACATATTTATTCGTTGTACGTAAATTTAACTGGAACATTGCTGATTCTCAGGCATTTGCTCTTATTCAATAGTTTACAAATAAATTATCAACCGTGTTGCTTTATCGTTTCATTGTCTGTGCCATATAATTTGACAAGTAGTTGATATGGTTACATTTTAAAAATTGTTAGATTAAAATTCGAATTCAAAAACCGTAACAATCAAAGCAATGAAAAAAGGTAAAGGCATTTTATTCATCAAATCAAAGTTCAATAATATGTGTAGCAAATGCATAGTAACAAAACAGCTTGAAATTTAATGAAACGTAATCGGAACAAAAATTGGGCTACCTTGCGATCGATCGGGTGGTTAATGATATTTGATTTAAATATTGTCTTGGTAACTAATGTCGTAAAAAGGTTTTCTCGTTTAGCGCTCCTCCTAAAATGCGTCACGGTGTAGAACATGCTGATGTGGTCATGCTGAGACTGTCAGGCGTCACCTATGTGATTGTTATTTTCATTATTTCTCATGTATCAAGAAAATTATAACTCTTATAACAAATGATTATTATGTTATGTAATTCTTCATGTTTAGTGTTATTTTTGATAATGGTTTCATAAATGTCAACTTCTAAAATGGTCTTTCTATAAACAGTTTTCCTATGTGTATTTAATAACACCCCAATTACTTTTTAATTCCTCTCACCCAAAACATACATTATACTTATTTAATTCACTTAATTTAACAATTTCATGCTGCGATCACGGGCAAAGAGCAACGGGCAATTTGTACGTTTTTGATATGTTACACAATAAAAAATGTATTTTGTTTGCTAGAGTACGTTTTAAATTGTATTAAGATAGAAGTTTTATGAAGTCCCCCCTTACAAACAATCATGTACATAGAAATACCCTGGTTATGTATTTTGCATACCCATTGTTAAAAAATTTAGTGCGAATGGATATGGCAATAAACGTTATCGTTGATTTATTCAAAACATAACCGATTTATTAGGAACGACTCTATGTTTGAGGGTTTAAAGTATTCAAAAGGTCGCTTTTATATCATATAGTTCCAGGCATTCAAATTATCGTTTCGCAACAAATAGTTTCGGGCATTCAAAAGGTACTATTTATGTACACTTGCTTTAGGCCTTCAAAATGTGCCCTTTATGTCTGATCGTATAAGCCTTCAAAAGGTAGTTTTTCAAACATTTCTCCAGGCACTCGAAATATTCGGACGCGTTCCGCGATATACAGAGGGCTCAAAATGTCGTTTTTGTGTATGAGTATGACAGCCTGGAGTCAGGCACACTAGCCATTTAAAATGACGTTTCCCATACCATTAAGCACTGGAAAGGTATTATAATTAAATGTATATATATATATATATATATATATATATATATATAAAACATTCAAATTTATGTATAGGGCTACTAATAGTATTTTTATAATTAACATGTTAAAACAAAGTGTCATTTTTATATTTTGTAAGAATTAAAAATTAAATTAATTATATATATATTATCTATATGAAAAGAAACTAAGTATGTTACCGCATGATTAATAACATAAATATTTAATTTCATTTGTAATATTTTATCTTACTGAATTACCAAAATAGGTTATATGGACTTTGATAATGTGCTCAGTGCCGAAACATGTCGTCAGTTAAAATTATATAAAAAATATAAAAAGGGTACTTTTTTAACTCGTTTATTTTAAAATAATATATAATAATAATAGTATTATAATAAGTAATTTATATAATATATCATATCCGTAAAAAACTAACTTTGGTGTTTCCGGTCCGATTTGTCTTCAATTTGGATGTTTTACTGTTCTAAGCTAATGTATTAGTAAATTCCCCTAATAATCCCTAACGTTTAATTTAAACAATATTTAGCAAATTAGTATAATGCCAAATTACAACGTATTTGTTTACTGTCCGATTCGATTTTCAAATATGTTATAGCCCTTAATTCGATATTTATAATTACCATTGTTCCAAAATTCGATACTATTTAAAGTGTATATAGTATATTTTCGCAAAATACTACTAGCTTTAGTGTTTATTAACCAATGATATTGATTAAACGATATGTTGTTGTGATATGTATAAATGTATATAATTATATCCCGATTCCATCTTAACTTATATTTATAATTTACAGTGCCAAATAAATTTATTGTTGGATTTGATTTTGGATATGCCACAATACTACCCTTTGCGATATTTTAGCTGTAAAAATACTAACATACATTAGAAAAAATAAATTTTTAAACCCAAAAACAACTACACACAAAACACCAAACTTTCTTTGTGCTTGTTTGGAGTAGTTTTTATTTTATCCAACTTAATTTTAATTTTGTAGTTAAAATAAAACTTTCCACTTTCTAGCTCCCTTTCCGGCCAATCGTTTGAGACATTAAGGCGACGAATATCTTCGAATTGTACAACATACCTTTATACCCTTTGCTAGACTTGTTTAATAGCGCTTATTAATAGTTCCGTACCATCTTCCAAATCCTCCAATCTACTGCATTCTTTAAACTTAATATTACCTTTAATATCTTGCATTAACATTGCTTTAGACATCTCTACATCTCCTTGCCCAACAATGTCTGTAGTATCCAACATACTATTATGGAAACTTAATTTTTATATTTTCGGAAAGGAATTACCATAACATTTTGCGGTTCCATTAGTGCTAAAGCTTGCAAGTGGCTCGTTTGTAGGTAGGTAAATAATGTCCATATCACCAGTGAATTGCAATACGCTATAACCGTCCCTATTCTTATTTATCTCTATAAACACAGTTTACAAATACCTTTAACATATTATACACCTCCTTGTCCATCTTTCTCTGCCAACACCCCCACAAACTTGTTTTTATTGTTTACTACAAACGCATATACCATGTAATTTCCATAATGCTCTGGATCCTCCCAACGTCGCAGGAAGTAATCTTTTAATTTATCTTCTCTTTCCCTTATTTCTTGTTCTTTTGCAAGTTGTGCTTTGTATTCCTCTTTAACCGCAACAGTATTTTCCACATATTTCAATTTACGCTTAATATTGTCGATGTCTTCTAATTCGTCTCCTCTTGTTGGAACACCTCTTTAAGAAAGACTTGGAAGGTGGTTCTATTTCTTTAATAGTGTATGGGTACAGTTTTTGTTACTTCTTAAAATTTAGGGAGCAAGGTTATGACTTTCCATTAAACCTAATTCTTCTAAATTTATGTGTTTAGGTATAGTAGAGAAAGGTGTATTAGATTTTGTAAAACATGTGCGTCCAGATTTTATATAACACTTATGCTTTACACTTATGGTGTCTGGAAATTCCTCTATTACCTCCACATAGTTAGTTGGTAAACAGTTAAAGCTAAATGCCGATAGAGCATACTTTATTAACTTTTCCCTTTGTGTACTATATTTTGGCAGTTTTAGTTGTACTCCAGTTATCTTATTCGTACTACTATTACCCCAATTTGCGTATTGTAATAAATCGTTAAACACTAGACAACAACTGTTTTGTAACTGATTGGCAATTTTCGTCCACATCTTATGCAGGGGCACCGCATAGAATAAAGCATTATGGAAGTACCTTTTGTCGTCTTCTATTAGGCTTAAGCAATCTCTTGAAGGTTCGAACTCTTTACCAAATCCTCTACAATAGTTATAGATTGTTGCCTTTAACCTTATTATTCCGTTCTCTCTCGTTTTGATGAAAATGTTTCTTTTATCCCTACATCTGGACAGTTTACAAGGTTAATTATATGGTTTCCTTTACTTTTAAGTACGCCGAGGCTTTTAATCTGGTATATACATTTATTTTATATTTTTACCTT
This sequence comes from Allygus modestus, assembly GCA_963675035.1. Taxonomy (NCBI): domain Eukaryota; kingdom Metazoa; phylum Arthropoda; class Insecta; order Hemiptera; family Cicadellidae; genus Allygus; species Allygus modestus. The sequence continues at coordinate 383,635,996 of OY776111.1, read as the reverse complement.
GCTATTTATATGAAACCATGCTATAATTTTGATTAGTTATGATAGTAACATTTAGCCATGTGTTTCGTTTTTCAGTCATAGTTCAGTTAATTTTAATCCGATTTTCAATGTTAAAGCATATATAGGTTTGCCATTACATTTTCTGACTTTTATAATCTATAACTTTTTTGTAAATTTATATTTTTTTATATATTTGAGGTTAAAAACTTTCAATAGCCGCCATTTTTAAACGGAGAGGTTTTATGACAAAATCATTGTTTGTGAAAAAGAACCTACCAAGAAGAATATTCAACCAAAATTTGGTTGAATTTGGTAAAAACGTTTTTAAAATATAAAGTTTGTAGTAAAAATCCCATACAGACAGACAGACTGTAGACGAAAATAAATATACACCCGGTTATTCGATGATTTATGTTCCTTTTGGCATAAGGAAAAATATCCCGAAGTTAGTACCATTAATTTGGAAACACCCTGTATAAGATAGTCCATAATAATGCAACATCTTTTTCAGACCCTTTTATCAGGTTTGTTTAGTAGTCTAGTAGTTAGTTGATTTCAAATACAACACTGCTGTCGGTAGGCGCATCAAGCTACTAACTCTACTAGCATCAGAATAACTACTATAATAGTTGACATTATATTACAAGTTGAGGTCGTGGTTTGCCGGGCTTTCAACCAAAATCAGCCAATAGGAGACGTGCTGCACTGCCAAAACTCCACATCAGCTGATCAGAATAACATTCGAGTGTTATTTTTATATGCCAAAATGGCAACCGTGACAGCGTAAAACCATGCTATTGACTAAAGCCCAACTATCAACCTGATTGTCCGGTATTATAGGGAGGAAAAGGATCACTTTCGGTACTCACAACTGATATCAATAATAACTACTTTTGGCACAGTGTGCTAAAAATGTAAAACATTTAGTCTACTATTTTCCATATTATTATTTATAAAACACATCTTTGTTATTTTGCGTTTTAGTAACAAATTTTAACTAGTTATTTAAAGTTGTAACTTCACCAAAACCAAACGAATAATGAAAGTGAATTAATAATAAATTATTGAATGCCATAACATAACTTTTTTACTCTCGCATTCAAAATACTATTTTCTGGACGGCGCGACGTTAGAAGTTCGTTTTGGTTATAGGATCGCAATTCTTTTTCAGGCATTTTTTGTTACAAAAGCAAACATAAGACTAAGATTTTCACGTTAAGTGTGTTAAAGTAAACGGACCAGAAGATATAGAAAGTGGTCACTAGTAACAAGAAGATTATACTACCATTCATACTATGCGTAATATCAGAATGTGGTTTGAAAGTTTTATTTGATTAGCAGGGCTCTCATTAGTACCAAACTATGTATGATCCTTAAATATTGGTTCCGGAGGATCAATGTAAATATCACTGGTTATTTGCCAAGCTTAAGATTGCTTAGCTAAATTTTGTTATCGAAACTTTAATGATAACAGAAGATTATTTATTTATATTAAGTACTAGTCTACACCTTTAAACACAGTAAATATAGTTTAACGGTTGCACAGTTAAACTGTAACAAATTGGCATTAGTTTTTATCAATAATGCAATTAATATTGTCGAAGAGGTGCATTTATTGAAAATATGCACATTATCGTTTTTCCTTTCGAACATTATAACTAAAGAATGAAATAAGGGACATTTTCTCTCATCGAGAAAAACGCTTTGGGCTATGTTAAATAGTGTTAAGCTATTTAACTATAATTTCGTCTAATTGAATTATAAGAATCAAATTAATAAAAATCGCATTAAGATAGATCGAGTTATGAAGCGTGAAGAGCAAGTGGTATTTAAAAATAGAAGCTACTCACAGTGTTGTAAAGTATTCAACAATTTCGTTTAACGTTCTTGTGTAACAGGGAAGAGTTGAGTGGATATTGCCGTTTTCATGATCCTTGGTTAACTTTGAGGGAGAATATTTTTTAAAAGCCTCCACTTATTCATTCTCGTATTTAAATTCACTTGTTTGACGACTGTAGGGTTGTACTATTTGAATTTGAAACTCTCGCATTCAAAATACTATTTTCTGGACGGCGCGACGTTAGAAGTTCGTTTTGGTTATAGGATCGCAATTCTTTTTCAGGCATTTTTTGTTACAAAAGCAAACATAAGACTAAGATTTTCACGTTAAGTGTGTTAAAGTAAACGGACCAGAAGATATAGAAAGTGGTCACTAGTAACAAGAAGATTATACTACCATTCATACTATGCGTAATATCAGAATGTGGTTTGAAAGTTTTATTTGATTAGCAGGGCTCTCATTAGTACCAAACTATGTATGATCCTTAAATATTGGTTCCGGAGGATCAATGTAAATATCACTGGTTATTTGCCAAGCTTAAGATTGCTTAGCTAAATTTTGTTATCGAAACTTTAATGATAACAGAAGATTATTTATTTATATTAAGTACTAGTCTACACCTTTAAACACAGTAAATATAGTTTAACGGTTGCACAGTTAAACTGTAACAAATTGGCATTAGTTTTTATCAATAATGCAATTAATATTGTCGAAGAGGTGCATTTATTGAAAATATGCACATTATCGTTTTTCCTTTCGAACATTATAACTAAAGAATGAAATAAGGGACATTTTCTCTCATCGAGAAAAACGCTTTGGGCTATGTTAAATAGTGTTAAGCTATTTAACTATAATTTCGTCTAATTGAATTATAAGAATCAAATTAATAAAAATCGCATTAAGATAGATCGAGTTATGAAGCGTGAAGAGCAAGTGGTATTTAAAAATAGAAGCTACTCACAGTGTTGTAAAGTATTCAACAATTTCGTTTAACGTTCTTGTGTAACAGGGAAGAGTTGAGTGGATATTGCCGTTTTCATGATCCTTGGTTAACTTTGAGGGAGAATATTTTTTAAAAGCCTCCACTTATTCATTCTCGTATTTAACTTCACTTGTTTGACGACTGTAGGGTTGTACTATTTGAATTTGAAACTCTCGCATTCAAAATACTATTTTCTGGACGGCGCGACGTTAGAAGTTCGTTTTGGTTATAGGATCGCAATTCTTTTTCAGGCATTTTTTGTTACAAAAGCAAACATAAGACTAAGATTTTCACGTTAAGTGTGTTAAAGTAAACGGACCAGAAGATATAGAAAGTGGTCACTAGTAACAAGAAGATTATACTACCATTCATACTATGCGTAATATCAGAATGTGGTTTGAAAGTTTTATTTGATTAGCAGGGCTCTCATTAGTACCAAACTATGTATGATCCTTAAATATTGGTTCCGGAGGATCAATGTAAATATCACTGGTTATTTGCCAAGCTTAAGATTGCTTAGCTAAATTTTGTTATCGAAACTTTAATGATAACAGAAGATTATTTATTTATATTAAGTACTAGTCTACACCTTTAAACACAGTAAATATAGTTTAACGGTTGCACAGTTAAACTGTAACAAATTGGCATTAGTTTTTATCAATAATGCAATTAATATTGTCGAAGAGGTGCATTTATTGAAAATATGCACATTATCGTTTTTCCTTTCGAACATTATAACTAAAGAATGAAATAAGGGACATTTTCTCTCATCGAGAAAAACGCTTTGGGCTATGTTAAATAGTGTTAAGCTATTTAACTATAATTTCGTCTAATTGAATTATAAGAATCAAATTAATAAAAATCGCATTAAGATAGATCGAGTTATGAAGCGTGAAGAGCAAGTGGTATTTAAAAATAGAAGCTACTCACAGTGTTGTAAAGTATTCAACAATTTCGTTTAACGTTCTTGTGTAACAGGGAAGAGTTGAGTGGATATTGCCGTTTTCATGATCCTTGGTTAACTTTGAGGGAGAATATTTTTTAAAAGCCTCCACTTATTCATTCTCGTATTTAACTTCACTTGTTTGACGACTGTAGGGTTGTACTATTTGAATTTGAGAATCCGCCATCCTGGAATGAGGGCGAGAGAGGCAGTGGTAAAGATTACTCTATTGAGCAGGTTAAACGGATTGACCTATTCTGAGAAAATCTACTAAAGGTTGCCAATCGTCGAAATGTAAAAGTCAAGCAGAAAAAATTTGGTTTATTATGTTAAGCTCAATAAATAAAAGTAAAATTAGTGATTTTAATTACTTTTGTTTTATTCTTCCTAGGTTTAAGTAGTTTTAAAGTTGCGTTTAAATAGTAAATGAAAGTAAAATTAAATAAAAAGTAAATAAAATATAAACATATTCATATAAATCGTATTCATGTAAAAGTGTGATTTTCATTACTAATTTAAAATTTCTGCGTACCTTGAACAAATTTTGTTCCTTTCTTTTATACATTAATCTCTCTGGAATCACACTTAAGTGCTTAAAGTGTAACAGGCGGGTGATGACGTCATCGCTGAGTAAACGGTCTGACCGAACCACAGATGTGGGTTATGGCCTGCTGGCTGCTTTCACTTAATAACTAAATATTATATTTCCTAAGCCAATCTGAAAACTTTATTTCAAAACAAATGAAAGAGTTTGTTTAAAAAAAATCATTTCTTAAGTAGCAAACTACGTGTTGTTACAATTAACAGGATACAACAAAACCACGTCTCACAACACCTCATATTTACACTTCTACTGTACTTACATACAAGACGGTAAATATACAAGAAATGGCACAATGCGATTGATTTCATCCAGGCACACCGGTTATCATCCAGACCTGATGATGACCGGTGTGACTGGTTGAAATCGATCGCCTTGTACCATATTTTTTGTATAATGGGTGTCCCACGGAGAGGTCATTATTTTTTTAATTAATATACCAGACGTATCGGACACGCTACAAACTTGAAACTCTACAGTAAATACATATGTAAAAAATACTCCCGATTCTCATTTTATTCTGGTAAATCAGAACATAATGGCTGAACATCAAAATAATGGCGCGTTTTCGTTGGGTTATTTTATTTTCAAAACCATTTCAAATTAATTATTGACTTTTTACAATGTCATTAAGTACTAAATAAAATTAAAGAAATTGAAGAGATAGGAAAGTGGTAAATCATAAATTAAATTAATTTAATTTATAACCCTTCATTCGAACTGATGTCCATCAATCGCTACGCACTGATGGCAACGAAACAAAAATGAGTCATAAGCGTTTTTTTTTAAATTGTCGAGGAATCAACAACAGTTCCTCTTCAATCAACCTCATTAATTCATCATCTGACGAAATTTTGTGAGAATAAACCTTTTACTTCAATAAGCCCCATAGGACTTTGCAACAGACGTTGATTTAGTGAGGTTGATTGAAGAGGAACTATTGTTGATAACTCGGCAATTTTTTAAAAACGCTTATGTCTCATTTTTATTTCGTTGCCATCAGTGCTTAGCGATTGATAGACATCAGTTAGAATGAAGGGTTAAGATTAAAATTAATTTCATTGATGATTTACCACTTTCCCATATCTTTAATTTCTTTAATTTTATTTATTACTTAATAACATCGTAAAAAAAGAATTAATTTGAAATGCTTTTGCAAATAAAATTACTTTAACGAAAACGCACCATTATTTTGATGTTCCGCCATCTTTTTCTGATTAATCAGAATAATATGAGACTAAGGGGTATATTTTTACACATGTATTTATTATAACTGTAGAGTTTCAAGTTTGTAGCGTGTTCGATATGTCTAGTATATTAATTCAAAAATAGCAACCTCTTCATGGGACACCCGGTATTTACCACCTTGTATGCAAGTACAGTAAAAGAGTAAATATATTTTAGTGTTGTGAGACATCGTTTTATTGTATCCTGTTGTTTCTAATAATACACTCTAATAATAAAAATTAATTTACTTAACCACCATCTAATTGTCAGGTACTTTGACTTACCAATCGCACATAGGCTAATTTCACGGTGGGGATCTAGATACAAATTACTTTTGTATAATTTCATCGACGTTTGTTTTACTCTTGGATTATGTAAATAAAATGTATATCTAAAACTCTACAATGAGAAACATTTTTGTATAATTCTGTATTAAAAGGTAGTTTTCACCTAATATTTTTAAAATTCGCTGCTTGAAATGGTACATGCAACAAAAACATTAAACAAAACATATAGCAAGAGTTTTACAACTGAGTTAAACACTTGTTTATAACTCGTTATATAATTTTGAACTCGTTACATATAAAATGTAAGAACTACCAAGTTAAGATGAGTAATAATAAGTGTAGGGAAAACTCTGCATAAATTATGTTTAGTGTATTTTTATAAAAGGAAAACGTCTAGGTATTATGCTGTGCCTAAATTTATTATTTACTTAAATTGAGAAGAATAAGGTTTGCAGAAAATCATCTATTCATTATTCACCCATTTAACGACTGTTGTTTGTTTGGTGAGTGCAACATTAAAGTACTTGACAATCTGCTCGTAAACGTTTAACTATTCGCAGGGAGCAACTATCTTATACGAGTACTTTGGTTGCTATCGTGTCTGTTCGTGCATTTGCTTGAAGGACTATCTCAAATCCAGCTTGTAATGTTATTTTGCTTAGTTCGCAAAAGGTAACAAACTTTGAACTGACTGATACACTAATTATATTCTCGCTTAGCCTGTGAAAGAAAACTCTAGGATTGAATACTGAGCAAACATAGATAAAAGATATACACTGTTTTATTACACAATTTAAAATCAAAATACATGCTTAAAAATAAAAGATGCACAGATAAGAGCTAAACAAATCTGGATATAGGTAACATACAATAGACAAAGGATATTGTCCCTCTGAAAAGAAAATAGCGCTGTTCGGGAATATCCTTAAAAGTCTCTATTTCCCATAGCATTAACACATATTGTAATCACTGTCCCTACAAGGGTTAGGCTATCACTGATTTAGATTCCTTTGCCATTATATATCCCTCATACGATAATTACTCCAAGGTCTCAGTACTACAACTAAATAAAAATGAGCATAATGAAATAAGATACAAGGACACACTCCAGTACGTAATTAAGTAACAAAGTGAAACCTCATAAAACAAATTATCAAGTCTAAAATCTAAATCTAATTTACTACGTTCCCACAAAATCTACTCTAATATATGACACAGTTCGGGCAACCCTTCTACTAGAGCATATCCTATGACAAGGACTTGGGTCCGCACTCTTTCCCAAAATTGAGTTCTCACACAAGTATTAATTATTTAAACATCCCCAAATCATAATTATATACAACACTTATTTATTGAAAATTCCTTAATTATATTTTTATAGGGCCCTAAACCTTTTATTCTTGAATTACTTTACGTGTCTGTTCGTGCATTTGCTTGAAGAACTATCTCAAATCCAGCTGAATGATTAAACCGTTAATATATTAAAAGTAGCATAGCTAAAATTTATGTTTACTCTAATCCTTATTACATCTGAAAACACATGTTAAAACAAATAAATACTAATTTATATGAATTGAAACTTAATACAGTTCAATAACTACTTATCAAAATAGAAGGTGATAACGATAGTAATTTATTTCTTACCAATTTGTGTTCGTGATATAACGGAGTTGTTCATACATTTTCGTCTATTTACACAATTACAGTATATAAATCACTGACGCCCAATGATGTTTCGTCCACTTTAATCATCATCAGTAGAGAAGAATCGGCAGTCTGACGTTGGATACACTTTGCCTTACCGCTTGTCATAGATAGAGTTGCGTGACCTGTCTGAGTGACAGACACCTACCGCGTTTGACCCTATGGGTGGTTCTGCATTTCCGTTCGTTTGCACGTTTTCTCAGATACTTTCTAGTGAAAAATATACTTAAAACAACTACAGTGACCCCTTAACTCATTAATTATGTTCAGGAATGGGTCCAGTGAATTCACTCATCATTAACCGAAGTAAATCTGCTCGCCATGTATAAATTGGTGAAGATATATCCTAGGCATGATAGAAAATTGACCCACCTTCTCCAAGCGGCTATGGTTACAGTATTTACAACTATGAAAACAAAGAGGAAGGGGAATATTTTCCTGATTCATCGTCTCCAAATCAAATATTTTTGGTTGTTACTGTTAAATTTTGTTTATATTAATTTCATTATATGTTAATCGTGAAATCAAATAACCAGTTATGTTCAAATAACGAGACCATATAAATAACCTACGTTGAATAGAATGTTCTTTGGAAAAAATGTTGTTAGGTGAAGCATGTTCTATTTCTTTGTGATAGGCCTCCAGTTTTGCAGGTTTGTATCAAAATTGTTAAACTCATTCCGGATGTGTTTCACAATCTAATTAAATCGCTGATTAACTTGTAAGATACTTTACATTTTCCAAAAACCATTTCCCTTAAAATACTCCAAACAAACTAATTAATCTCTCCTAACTAATTCTTCATCTTCCTTCCTTCCCCCTTCCACACCTAAGCTGAGGCTCGTTGGCATTGGCTGTCTCGGTGTAATTTTGAAAAGGAATTTCAACAAAATGAATTTAATTTACATTATATTATCAAAAGGTATTACACTATTTAACGAATCCAGAATCTGAAACAAGACCGTTAAAAAAAAATTGTTTCCTACCTACATGTATATTTAAGATTCATATTCAGTAGTATCAGTAAAACTCAGATCAGTGGTATCAGTAATATTAAAAGCATAACTATGTATAAACAAAATATTATCATGTTAAGCAGAATAAAAGAGAATTTTCTATTGCCAAATATTTCGTGATAAAACTGAGTACATATTTCGAATTTAGAATATCGTCTCAAACTTTAATCCATTATTATCCTATCTGAATGTTGTGTGCAACTTTTCATTAAACTACAATAACATATTCCTTGAATTTATCCTCTTGTTTTAAACGTTCTCCAGTAAATCAATGGTAAGTAAACAAACCGTGCAAATTATGCTGATAATACTTATCATATTTGGAATGTAATTTTACTTTATATTTTTCTGGAAAAAATAATATTACAACAGTAATATTAAATTTAAAATGTAGAGAGTATACCCAGTAGCGACTTCATGGTAGGAATTGAGAAACCAAACCACACTAATTGTGTTTCCACTACTTCACTTAGTTTACCACAATATCCGTTCAATCTGAAAATCTGTAATATTGCTTACTCTGGAACTCTTCGCTACTAACAGTATAATACGCATTTGAAAATGTTCTATTTAAACGTTACATTAAAGTAAAGTAACCAAGGATTCCCTATTACAAATGTATGTTTGTAAATAGTAAAATATCTCACCTTTGAAACGAATTAACTAACAATATTTTGTTCGCAAAACGAACAAATTTAAAGAAGGATCTAAATTCACCTTAACAACTGAAAGATACCTTTTTCCATTTAAATCCTATAGTAGTCAGGCACCCATTTAACAGCAGAGAATGTGATAATAAATTCTGTATGAAAAGGTTTAGTGGTTCCGTGGAAACAAATTACTTCAAAATCAGTGGTGTTATAATATTTAGTCCGCACACAATCAGGGAATCAGACCGCTAGACTCAACTGTTAGAATCTTTGCCAAAAACAGTTCAGTAAAGCGAAAAAGGCCAGCAGTACATCTATCAAGGGCTCCGTAGAACATCATTTTGACCAATAACAATAGTAAAAACTATTTTGATTTTGATTACCAATATTTATTTTCATTTTCAAGAATCTTTTATCATTAAAAATCACAAAAAAACTTGTTTATAACCATTCTACGATTATTGATTGCCAAGAAAGGTTGAAAACAGTACTTAACCATAGTATATTGTTTCAATTTATTGTCCCTTACTAACACATGTCAACTGTAATTTAGTACCTTCATACGAATGTCTTGGGTTTCATTACCATTTACACTTCGTAGCATAAATTATGATTGTACGTTGTATACGAAAAACGATTGTACGAATTATGATTGTTTGTTTTTATGTGAAAATAATAGTTAAAATACAAGAGAAACTATATTATTATTTTTCTAGGTTCTTCAAAATAGTTGTAAACAGATCAAATAAAAATACTAATTAATGAATTACAAACACAGTTAATTTTAGGTAAATAAAGAAACACAAGAACATAGTATATGTTTCATATTAATCCAGGTATTAAAATCTTTGCATTGCATCTTTGAAAGATGTTAAGCCACAGAAACAAGTAACTGATGAGTTCACCATTTTCCAAAAAGGTGGTGAATGCTCAACTCGTTCATTTTAAAAAGATTTCTCTTTAAACAAACTACCTATTTATATTTGTTTCAAAAACATCTTTTGTTTCAATATTTGAGGTTTTACTGTCCAACTTTATATGCAGTTTGTAAAATAAAATAAAAATGTTATTCCATGATGTTTATGCTTTAATGACAGGCAGTTAATTAAAACCAATAATCACAACAAGTTCAACAGCCATGAAGTTTCTTATTTTTAAGGATCAGACTGTTAGTGGAGAGAGGCGTTTAGTCTGGAAATAACTTGATACTGAAAAGTAACACCTGTACCGTACCGCTTGCTGCAGATAGACTGTTTAACACTTGCCGGTAAGACTGTAGACTGTTACAATGTACAGCATAGACTCATATTGATTAGTCTTTCACTCAAAGGACCTAGTAGGGAAGAAAAACCATTAATACATTTTTAAAAGAGTTAGTACAGTTATTTTGTAAGTAGTTTGATTTATTACAATCGCAAAAGCTGCGGAGAATACAGAACGTATATGAGTTACTTGTACATGTTGAATCAACAAAACTGATCGCATGCATCTCTCATAGGCTTCACTTGAATGGGTCCAGGTAATATTTCACTGTAACGTTGGTTTTTCGATTAAGTGCTTGCAATATTATGCCGTTATGAGCCATAATCAAAAGCCGAAACGTATCTTGGGGACTATTGAATCTGCTTATTGAACATTTATAAAAACATTTAGAAGATTTATTACTGTAATAATAGTATTTTGACATTATAATGATATGCATACAGATGTTTTCCAAAGATGCTTCTTACTGTAATAAGCTGGTTTTTGAATAAACTGTTAATGTTCACTTTGTAGGTTAGGCTATTTTATTAAAGATTATTACATTATTACCATATTAAGTTGGGATATTTTTTCCAGTTAAAACAACTATTATAAATATATTCTGTTTAAAATATTTGCATATTTTTGTTTACTTGTTTTGTATGAATTTGTTAAAACATTTAAAACATTAATAAACAATAAGATTGAACAGTTTTAATTGCTTTCTTGTAGTAGCTTGATAGTAAGTATTTCCTTTGAATTATTAATATATTACTAAAGATTCTGTGTTTTGGATGAATGTTTTAAGCTAAATATTAAAACCCTAAACGTTTATTACTTTAATATATTATTGGCATATTTTGTATTCGGTGCAAACATGGGTTTTTCCTACTCATTGTGTATGTCATGTATATTCTTCACGGAATAGTAAAACTTGTATGAGATAAGAATATCGAGAATACTAAAATTAATTTTAGCGAATTTCCCCTATAGGGAAGAAGCAAATACCGTAGTCGGCATGGTAATACCTAGGCCAGGGACCATGATAACTTTTCGTTTTAAGGTCCGCAGACCCCAAAAACACCATTCGTTCGAAACTGTATATATATGTATACAGTATATGTGTGTGTGTCCGTGAGCACGATAACTCTCGTAAAAATGATCCGATTTTGATGAAACTTAGTATAAACGTGTAAAGCAACATTTAATAGGTTCGAAAATCAGCTAGATCGCTCTATCCGAAGGGGTATTTTGGGGGGGTTTTGTACCCGAAAAATTGTGTTTTTTTAATTTTTTACGTATAATATTTGAAACAGTCAAATTTTAGTTTTCACCATTGTATTCAGCTTAAATAAACACACAATTTGGTATTTTGATCATTCCTCTACCGAGGATATTGGTTACCGAGATATTGGAAGTGTTAAACACAGTACGTTGTCTTATGGAGGAAAACAAAATTTTTATATCTCGCTTAATTATGAACGTATACTGACGAAACTTGGTATACAGCTTCATATCGTTGTGGTCTATTGATATTTGATGACAAAATGTTTTTGACAAAGGCTCCCGTAGCAGCAAACCTGCGTTCTCAGCCCCAAAGTCATTCTTATAGAGAATAATTAAAACTGTATATATCACTTATTTGTGAACATATTTTTATGAAACTTGGTAAGTGGCTTTATTTAGTATTAAGACATTTATATCTCCATTGGAAATTCGCTGATTATGCAGGTTTGTTGCGACTGGGGTATTTGTAGATTTAGCTGTCAGTATGTGTTATTATTAGCATTATAATTAATATGTATTTGGTATTATTAAGCCTATTAAACTGAAAGTGTTTCGTGTTTTACAAGTTTTATTCACATCCCATCGTCTTTCAAAATAATAAAATAATTTTTTTATAATAATCTACAAAATAATAAAAGCGTGATATTAAAAAGAACTACAGAACATATAATGTGATAAGTTTTCAGGTTTTGTTGCATAAAAATTCAATAAAAGTTAGGAGCTTAAAAACATACTTGTAGAGAGTAAATGGTGAATAATAGCTTGTTTAAAAGCTCCTCATTTAATGACGGAAGCTTTACCTCAACTCAAACTCTGTTATGATTTCATTTATAATCTAACGTCCTTCTTAAGTACTTCTTAAGGACATCTGAAACACATACCTATTTGTCTTAATTTATTTTTGTTGTAGCGGATTTACCCTGTAGGGAAAAATCTGTTACCGTAGACCTAAGCCCGATACCCTGATAAATTTTTGTTTTCATGTTACCCAGATGCCAAAAACACCTTTCGTTAAATTAATTATATGTATATTTGCATGTCCGTTAACGTGGCAACATTTGAAAAAAACGAACGATTCCGATGAAATTCGGCACAAATGTGTAAAGTAACAAATATATATAGAGCTTAAAAACAAATAATTTCGTATCTTAAATCGTCAGTCGGGTCAATGCCCCCGAGTCCGCGCCACCCTCCGGCCAGTCTTGATAAAGCGAATGTGTTTTTTCTAATTCACGAAACATAGACCATATAAATACAATGCGTTTCGTCCAGTATTTTTGTGTCGTGGGTTCGTGTTTAATCTCTTGACGACTGGATACAGCACTGATAACTGTAGTGAGTGTCGCCTAAAATAACTCTGGAGTAATATTACCACAGCAAAAAATAGACCATAGAAATACAATGCGTTTTGTCCACTATTTTTGTGTCGTGGGTTCGTGTTTAATCTCTTGACGACTGGATACAGCACTGATAACTGTAGTGAGTGTCGCCCAAAATAACTCTGGAGTAATATTACCACAGCAAAAAATAGACCATAGAAATACAATGCGTTTTGTCCAGTATTTTTGTGTCGTGGGTTCGTGTTTAATCTCTTGACGACTGGATACAGCACTGGTAACTGTAGTGAGTGTCGCCCAAAATAACTCTGGAGTAATATTACCACAGCAAAACATAGACCATAGAAATACAATGCGTTTTGTCCAGTATTTTTGTGTCGTGGGTTCGTGTTTAATCTCTTGACGACTGGATACAGCACTGATAACTGTAGTGAGTGTAACTCTGGAGTAATATTACCACAGCAAAAAATCATTCAAAATGAATATGAATCATAAACTTAGGTATATGGGTGGTTGTGGCTCGTGTTTTGTATATGCACAAGCTGCAATTAATGTTATTGTCATCCAGGATTATAGCGAAGACAAACTAATTACATTACTTTACTTGGTCAATTTAATTTTACTCTCGATAAGAATATTGAGCAATGGTTGTAACTAATGTTGTTAATTATAGTATCGTGATATGTTGATTTAAGATACACTGATTATAAATACAAGCACCAGTAACCATATTCGTTTCCTCTCAGGAAATTTCCTTTTATTGCGAAATTTAACGTTCTATTAGATTTATACGGCTTGGAAGTGGATATGACTTCGCAGGTCTTCAGACTTTTATTGTGAGGTGTATTTTTAAGATGGATCTAGTAATTTCCAGGCCTTAAACTAGTACTTTAATGCTAGCTAAGCCTATCAGTTGCTATGGGAAATATGTGTAGGTGCAATATACTGTATAGTTTATGTGTATAAAGAATAATTATTAATTCTCTTCAACTTTAACTTGTTTAGTGATAAAATGTATTTAGATATAAATTGATTTTTATAACTACCTGCAGGTATTAGGGTTTCACAAATTAAGATTTAATACTCATGCATCTTTAGAATGCTGCGTCTGCACTGAATTACGTGTGATTGCAAAGTAGTGCAGGCAATTCGCTGATCTCAAAGACAATGCCACTTGACCAGATTGTTTATGATGGCTAATTAAAGTAGAAATTTACCGCTTTGAATGACAAATTAGTGAATTAAATAAATCGCTTGCAGTGAAACCCCTTGAAATACATTGCTTTATGAATCCTTAGAGCAAAGGTCAGCTCTCTGGCACTTTTCCATATGACTGTTGAAGTGATATTGTTGAAGTGATAATAATTTAATTAATTTAGGGGGCCTGTTATTTTGCATGTAATGAAGTGTTTGATCGGAATAAGTTAGTTTGTTCATATTAATTATCATACGGAATCATTGTTAGTAGGCCAGCTCGTGTCTTTTTCAATTTATGTAGAGTAATGTTAACCTTATTTGCAGATGTCTAGATTTGTTTTCTTTACTGATGTACAACGTTCATATAATAGCACAACGTTATTCAAATTGTGTCTTTTAGCGAATTTCCCCTATAGGGAAGAAGCTATTACCGTAGGTCTCATGGTAAGACTTAAGCCCGAGACCATGATAACTTTTTGTTTTGAGGTCCCCAGATGTCCAAAACACTATTCGTTCAAATTTATATATATGTATATATATATCTATATATATATATATATATATATATATATATATATATATATATATATATATATATATATATCTATATATAGATATATATATATATATATCTATATATGTGTCCGTGAATGCGATAACTTGAGTAAAAAACGTCCGATTTCGATGAAATTTGGCTCAAATGTGTAAACTGACATTTATGACTTTAAGTTCGAAAACCAGAAAAATCGGACTATGGGAAGGGGGGTTTATGGGGGTTTTAAATTTTCCAAAAATCAGTTTTTTGCATTTTTTACCCTGAAATTTTTAAAACACTTAATTTAGGTTTAGACCATGTTATAGAGCTTAAAAAAACAAATAATATGGTATTTTGAATTATTAACCTAGGTTAAGTGGTTGCGGAAAAAATCCAAAAAACATGCTCATAAAATCTCCCATGTTAATCTTATGGGAAAAAGGTTTTTGGCTTTTCCTCAGTTAATTTTACTTTAAAATTCACATTTTCTTTTACCAATCACTTCAGCTCCACAAAACAATCATTTTGGTGTTTAAATTGTGATTCTACGTCAAACCGTTGCAGATATATTCAAAGTGCTAAACACAGTACGTTGTCCAATGTTATCCTTATGGAGAATAAATAAAATTTGATATCTTGATTATTTATGAATGTATATTGATGAAATTTGGTATGTGGCTTCATGTTGTACTGGTATATTGATAATTGCACAAAAAATAAATGTTTTGTTGATTGTCCCCGTAGCAGCTAACCTGCATACTCAGCCCTAATGTTATTCTTATGGAGAATAAGTAACGTTTTATATCTCCCTTAATTATGAACATAAATTAATAAAACATGGTAAGTAGCTTCACCTGGTTCAGTTATATTAATAATTGCATAAAAACTCATTTCTTATCTTCCTCGTTGCAGCAAACCTGCGTACTCAGTCCTAATGTTATTCTTATGGGGAATAAATAAAATGTAATAAATCACTTATTTATGAATGTATTTTTGTCAAACTTGGTGAGTGGCTTTATGTACTAGTGAGAAACATATCAATGCATTGGAAATTCGCTGAGTACGCAGGTTTGCTGCGACGGGGGGTATTTATTATATGACAATACTTAATTTAATTTTAGAGAATACTTTTAGATATTATAGTTTATGTAGCCAGTTTAAAAGTATATATGCCATGTTAAATATGTTATAGAACATATTTTGTCGCTTCTCTACAACCGCACGTTTACACGCTGGCAAATTTCACCTGTAATTATAAAATTAAATCAAGCTTATTTTACGAGATACTTATATAAATGACCTTATGAATTCCTATTGTTGTTTTTCTACCCTTTCAAACAATAAAATAAAGGGTGAAAACATACCTAGTAATGTACAAAACAATGTAAAGAATATAAAACCTCTCGCTCTCTCTCCCTCTCTCACTTTAAACACAGCTTATGTCCTGATTTTGTTTATGATTTCAAAAATAATATTAAAACTGCGTGTGTTACGGAGAATTGTAAAATGTATGTTTATATACTGCTATAATCTACATTCAAATTTATTTGATAACAATCCTGTGGCTAATACGGACAGCTTTAAGCTCTGTAATAAAAATTATATCGACCTTAAGTTACGTTAACGAATAATAATTTGATATTTGAATTAATTTACGTATTTTTTTATTAATTTAATAGCCCAAAAACAAGTAATGGATTTGTTAAGGATATAAATGCATACACACAAATACATATAGTAAATATAGGTTATTCAAAAATTAAAATACGATAGGTTATTAGATTATTTTACAAATAAAAATAAACAGGCAATTAATTGCGAAATGTAAGAAACAAATTGAGTAGGTCTTGACTTGTGTTGTAATTTGGAATTTCCATTGAATAACTATTCTTAAATTGAACATTGTGTCTGTGAAAAATTGATATTATTGTACAGCTTTAATCCAAACCTAAATTTTCCAAAAAATCATACGATAGTCGAGTTTCCAAAAAATAATAAGTTTTTTTAATGTTTTTCCAGGTGAGATTTACAGATGGTTTATTTGGTTTATTTAAATGAAATTATAGAACTCACGCTGTTATTCAGCTTGGGTTCTGTGTTAGAACTTGAAATAATTTTAGGTTTTGAATTTCTAATAAACGTAAAGTAGTTTTGCTGTTACACCAATCAAAATTATCTAAACAATTTTTTTTAAACTAATGAGGTTTGTTTGCCGCTCGAATAACATATATTTTTATAGTAGTAGCATTTAAAAAATAATTTACATTTTGTTGCAAAACATTCAATTGGTAAAAGTGTGTATATTGTATATATTGAAACACATAAACAATTTTATAATTAAAGACAATATCCTTTTTAACCTTTAAAATATTACAATTTTCTCCCTAGAGTGCAGAATCAAAATATTACAAAATTCTATCAGGCTTTTCCAGCCTAAAAATTCACTTTCAAATTCCTCAGGCTTTCTCTACCCAGGCAAACTGGCTACTAGAGAGAGGGAGTAGGTCTCCTTGCCCAGCCATCTGTCTGATTTCAGAATAAAATAAGTTCCATCGAAATTTCGATTGAGAGCTCGTCGAATTTAAGATAAAAAAAGTCCTCATTATTATGACTTTTCCATCATGATAACAGAGAGAAGAGTAGACTTCTTCTCTGATTTAAAGTTTAAGACAGAGTTCAGAACTCAGAGCTCAGAAATGATTTATTGTAAAACAACGAGAAGTTTCATAATAGCGCCAAACACTGTACGTACAACGCTTCCCTGAAGCATTCGGGATTTTTTCGAATTTGCTCATGCTTCCCTCAAACTGTAATGAGCCCGATAGTGTGTTGAGACATTTTATGCCACCATATGGAGTTCATTTTTTAAGCTGGTTTTGTGCTGTGGGAATTCTTAAGTTGTAATTTAAACGAAGACTGTAAGGATGAGTTTGAATGGTACAAGATTGAAAGAAATCTGGGTTGTTGCTAAATAACATGATAGATATAAATAAAGGGGAAAATATACAATATTTAAAGAGCGGGAAAGGTTAGAATATTATTTTCCTGACCAAAAATGTTATTAATGTAAAACGAAAAATGTGTTTACAAGAATATCTGTAAGGCTTCTTGAAAACTGCCCTGATTACTTTCTTTTGAAGTTTGAATATGAACTTAGCAATGCTTATAAACGTCTTGAAAACTCCTTTCAGAAAAAGGACTCACTTTTAGATTAAAAACTGAAATTGTACATATAAATGATACCTTTAAACTGTCACTACCAAAACTTTCATTACGCTTTCTTCTGGCATTGCTCATTTCAGTACGCGACGTCCTGTGACAGTAACATTACGTTTGAGCCTACTAACTTAAAGACTACAGCTAATATCGGAGTGTTAACTGATTTTCTTAAGTAAGTAAAACTGGAAGGTAAAACTGCAATGAAAAGTTAGTCAGAATCATGAATTATTCCTGTACAAAGTTTAATATCAGTATCGCGAGTGATACCTTAGAAATTAAATTGAATTAAATGATAACACTTCTTTATTTAGGCAAACTTGCGGCCACATGGTCCTTTTTTACAGTTAACCTGTGTAAATGATGTATTTATTAAATTTATTAATTAATAATCTATTAATATAGGAATGAGTGTTGGTAGATTAAACAATTACTGGATTGGCCGGGCACTATAGCCTGGTGCACCTGAATATTAGGACACCTGTCACTTGTGAAAATGAGAGGATGGGTCCAGAGAGTAAAGGATTGAGGGCACATACAAATCTGAAACCGTCCGGAATGAGAGATAGGATTGGTCCAGACAGTGTAGGTTTGGGAGTACATACAAATCTGAAATTGTCTGGAATGTGAGATGTCTAGACAGAACAGAATTGAGGGCACATACATACCTGAAACCGTCCGGAATGTGAGATGATGGTTTTAGTCAGCGTAATATTGGCCGGGCAGTGTTGCCCGGGCACTTACATATTCAGACGTCGGTCACTTGTGCATTCATGAACACGAGTGTCACTCAGCCAGGATATTGGATGTGGTTCTGCGCTCTATTGTTTATCAATCCGGTACAACGGTGACTGCGTAACACGTTTTGAATACAGGGAAAATGTAACACTAGCCAGCTGAGTGACGAGCCAGTTGAAGTCGATAAAATCATTAGTTTATTCCTATTCGGAAACTTAATTCAGCCGTTATTATAATTAAAACAACGTAATTAATTATTTTGAAGAAGATAACAAAAAAATTGGTTAGATTATAATTTTTAAAATAAAACTAATGATTTTACAGAAAATACCCAAAATTTGCTGCTTGAATACGTAGCAAGGAACAATCAGTAATTAATATGGCACTTCTGTATCTAAAATATGTTGTCTTATCACAAAACTTGTTATTATGTATTTTCCAATTCATTAACTGTTGTTTCCATTCATTGATTGCTATATTAATCCTTACATTAAAGTGGTTAATTAAAGGTTTTATGAAGAGACTAAATCCAAGAACTCTACATGTATTTGGTAGCTTACTGGCAGGAACCACAACAAATATACTTTTAATTTTGCTCTGCAATATGTGTTGCATTAGTCAGTTGTAGTAAAAGCGGTTTCATCAGCGTGTTATAAGATATTACCCCTTGTCAAGCTAAGCTCGACCCCCACAATCAATATACTTCAATGTCACTGTCGAGAACACATGTTTGTTGTTACAGTGAGAAGGGCGGAGATTTTTGACAGTTGTTTTATTAGCTATTTATGTTTGTTAAGTTCTTATTATTAGTACATTAAATGTTTCTACTTATCTCAATAATAAACAGTCCACCAAAAGATTTTTTTTTTTTATAACATTGAAAAAAGTATGCTCTTTAATCGAAAAGCACTTGCAGGTCGTGCCTGCACTTGATGGGCATATCGGGTTCACCGGATTGCATCTACTGCCCGGGCGTTCCTGACGACGCGAAACACACTTTCTTCTGCTGTCCGCGTTGGGAAAGGCCCCGCATGAAGGCCATATGTTCACTTGGTGCATTTTCGGTGGGCACGGTCTGTGAAAAGATAATGGAGGACGAGGACAACTGGGACAGTATGTCACGTCTTGTCCAGGGCATCCTCGGGAGAAAAAAGAACTATCCAGACCAGGAAAGATCAGATAGCTGGAAACGGAGCGAGCCCTGCCGGCTTAAGCCAAATGTAGGCCTAGCCTGAAGTAATGTGACAAACAATCCCTGGTAAGAGTCCTAAAGTGTAGAGGGGGTTTTTAGTGGGTGGTATTTTTTTTTAGTAGGAGTCCTACAGGTTAGCCACCTTTGTGCGTAAATGAATTTTTCCCTCCTTTCTATAAAATAAATCAATCAAAAAGCAATTTATTTATTAAGTAATCGAACGTCTGTGTAAAGTGGCTTTATTCCGCCGGCACTTAAGTCAACCACATCATTGAAAAAATAGTGAGCTAAGCAGGCATTGACTGACTTCGAGACCTCAATCTTCCTACTTCATCATTTGGCTTGGTTATCATAAATTAAAGACATATATTGTAGAAGGTAATGTTTGTACCTAAATTATAACAAGTTACGTGTAAGGCATACAAGTGCCTTTATATAAGACATTATCATGGGTAATACCAACTGACGGTTATATTTATGTTAGACAATAAAGCCCTAATTTGTTAAATTATATTATTGCATTATATTTATTGTGGTAGCTACTTTTTCAAAATACACTTTGTAATTTAAAGTATCAATTTTGAAAACTTGAAAGCTGGAAAAATAATTGTACTATATGAGCCAACACTTTAGTCGGATTATTACAATAAGGCTTAGCTTATAGTATAAAAAATATATAGGGCGAGTGCTCTAGTGAATGACCGCTTTGTAGAAAATTGTTTACGGTAAGACCTTGAATTAAAATACAAAATTTGTTAAAAGACTGTTGCTATTTTAGATTGCGATTTTATCAGCGTATTAGCATTTTTGATAGTTATTGTGTGATTTTATGCTGTTGAAGTTTTGAGCATGTGTAATGTTGTCATCAGAGCCTCTGCTAGTTTCAATGTATTTTATTTTAACCGTGGCTGTCCTATAGTGTTCTCATTACTGTTACTGAATTTATACTCTTTAGCTGTAATTTCCCCACCAAAACCAACCCGGTCATTTACTGGCATAATCCTGGTCATTAGCTGTCAGGAGACCGGTCATTCACCAGACTCCACGCCGGACTATATATGTAGTAATTTGTAATGCTATTTGTTATGGTATACAAGAGTTTAGTATTGTAAAATACATCGCATATCAAATCATACCACAGTAATTCTATGCTAACCCTTAACCGGTCAATCATCGTTGCTCTTACCTAGGCAAACTTACATTTCTACAGCACTTAGTCGCTGTAAATGCTGATTTCATATGCAAGTTTCATTCTTAAATGTTGATTCAATATGATATTTTAATTCTGAATTTATTTAAAGTACCTAATTATTACATCAAATTGTTATTTTGCGATTAAGTATACATTAATCTGGATGTTTTATTTTTAATTACGTGGTTATTATGAGACCAGTAAAACAACCTGCTCACCGACCGCCTTCCCTCACTCTCAAATGAGCAAGGGTCCTAAATTGCTGACAAATTTAGTATGTTTTAACATATTTGTACATGTACTGCTAAACCTCACTGAATATGATAAGTATACTCTTAAATGTAAAATTTTCCTAAATTAAAACCAACCGTTTACATCTAGCATATCAGCTATAACTAGATTATTTGGTAATGCTAGTATTTTAAAATGTTTAATTTAATGTCAGTTCAAGTTGGGAATGTAACAGTTAGGAAAAAACCCAAGATTCAAAATGATAATTTTATTTTGTATTTGTTTTTTAAACAGAAACGCTAATTTTGCATAAATTACTTAAGGTCGCTTAAAGGTGCATTTTGCAAATAATTGGGTTGGTACAGAAGTACAAGAAATAGATATTAACATGCCCATTGCTCAAAACCTTTAAAAGAACAATCATATCGGAAACTGTAAAATTGTGGGTTAGTACAGAAGTACAAGAAATAGATATTAACACGCCCATTGCTCAAAACCTTTAAAAGAACAATCAGATCGGAAACTGTAAAATTGTAAAGCGTATCTAATTGAAAGCAAACTTGAACGAGTTGTCATTTCTGATCACTGTGTCTGTTTCATGTCAGATTTGCGATTTCGTGTTTTCATATCTTTCATTTTATTTACAATTATGTGTATTTTGTTTCATGTAAACATAATTATGTTTACCTTATAAAACAGATGGGCAGTCACATCGATATGCTAAGTAAGTGGATATGCTAAGTCGCTTTATCAGTGTTGGCAAACGTTGCATTACCAATCAGCGGACTGGTCGACGCCCTGTCCACTAATGTAATCTTTTAAATTAAAGCCACATTTATTCAGGGACTACAAATATTTTGTTAACCACACTACATAATAGTAAATAAGTTAAAGTAACTAAAAATACAGCAAAGTTTTTTCCGTTTTTTTGTGGGGTGAATGTTCTGATATTTCATGGGCAAAACAGGATCAAGGTTGTAAACGTTTACTGGATATTTTTCATATGTTCTACGCCTCAAAAGGTTTAATTTTATTTTGGCAATCATCCTCGTAGGTCTTAACATACCACTTTCCACAGGTAAGGTATGGCTAGTGGAGGAGAGAATTGCCTTTACAATGATGCCAAATGCCACAAAGATTACCTAACATTACGTGAGGAATAGGAGTTTCTTTAAATTATTGCTTAATAGTTGTATGTCAGAATTGATCGACGTTTTTAAAATTGTATTTTAATAACAATTGATATAATAGGATAAAAAACTTCAAATGAATTTAAAACTTAAAATAAAAGACCGCAAAACAATTCTGTGGTTAAAACAGCAAACTAATAAATGTTCTTAAAACTTTCAAAGCAATCCCAGGATCTTATTTAAGTGTATAAACATAAACAACACGATATTATTTTTCTCCCAATCCTGGAGAATTCGAGTCATTTAAGATATCAGCCACGCGGATTTGTATGACGTTTATGTTATTGTTTTAATCTTTAACACTAGCACAACATAGGACTAGAGAGAACGTCATGCTACAAGCTTCGCATCTGCAAACAAATTGGCATATAAACATTTGTATTTCGTAATCATTATCATTATATGATTAAACTTAGGTATACATTTTAAAGAGCAAGTTATTTGTATCATTATCATTATTTTTTATTTTATTAAATTTTGGTATCGTTGCGGTGTAATGTTTGGTTGTATATCTTACTTATCCGTCAAAAATACGATGAAATCATAAAAAAATGAATAATCTTTTATAGTTTATACTCTTCATTCATTAAAATGCTTAAAATATGTTATCAAAATAACAATATCTGACGTTCTATATAAAATAAATATCTTTGAACTTTAGAGTTAAAATTAACAATTAATTCTTGAAAATAATGTTTTTGTGTATGCTCCGATATTAGGAGCAACTCCTATTAGCATTATTACTTGAATGTTATTTATTAAATTATGGGTTCATTAAATATTTCTATAATGACAAAATTGGACAATAATGTAAACATTTGTAATAAATAATAACTAGATACTCTAATTACTACATTTTCTTCAGTAAAAGAGTATTCACAATTAAATAAGTGACTTAAAACTATTTGAATTATAACTGAAACTACTTAGTCCGTTTACATTTCTTACTTATCAACATTCTATTATTGTTAAACTAATAAATTAATTTGAGACAGGGTCAGTAATTTTTATTGGCCTAAACACATATGTATACAATATATTTATTAAATTTGTAAACCTTTGATTTTTGCAATGGTTAAAAGTGAATGTTACATTTCAGAAAAAAAACCTAAACTTACCACCTGCTTTAGTGTACTTTTTAACTAAACGTTATTGGTTAATATGAATACTAAAATAATAATATATTTTCCCATTTAGTTGGCATTGAGTAAAAACATTTGTTAATATTTATTTGAATCAATCATTAAAAGTCAGCAATCCTTTTGTAGTTTTATATTACCCATAAATATATGGATTTCAAAAATGCTTGTCCAAAATTTAAACATGTAAAACTATTCATCTTAAAATATAAACTATTTAAAGTGCTATAGTAAGCATGATAGAACTTTAATACTCCGATTACCATAAATTATCAGCTGTATAATAATATTGTAATTTTTAAATCAAGTACATTCTTTAAGTTACAGTAACGAGTAGCACTGATATCTTGTGTAAAATGTTAGCTCCGTTCAAGCCAAGTTTGATGAACCAGAACATTGTTTGCCACCCTCAGTAGGGAAGTTTCTTGCTCACCGAGTGTAACGCTGGTTGCAGTGTAACTTCTAATAACCGGTTGAGATGTTGGGTTGTCTTAATGTTCATCGCAGGTGGAGTTTGAGCCATCTCATCTGCAGGATGATTGGAATACGCAATTGCAATTAATTGTGCGTTACATTTAGATTCGTACATACATGCACATTCATACATTTTTATGTAGAATAAACGTAAAATGTTTTTACAATAATCTGTTAGCCATTGTCATAAATACAATCATACATTCCATTAAACATACAAAAGCAATCTATGAATTGCATTGCTGTTACCGTATGAACAATGCTACTCAGCCCTAACAAATCTTACAAATGTAGCATCGGCTTTAAAAACAGTGTCCCAGTGAAGGTGTATCTTCAACATCAAAATGTCAAAGCGAGGGTATAGCCGAAGGCCGTTCAGTGTTTGGCTCAACCTAAACCGTAGAAATGTATACATTTATTAAAAATCTAGTTAAGGATTTCTTATTTTAATAAAACTTCAAAAAGTTTATTCAGAACATTTATAATACAGCTTTTATGTGTCTTAAAATGTAATCCAAGCAAATGATGGAGCAGAATGGTTGGTTTGTGGTTGTGACAAGATCTCAGTGCATCAGTTTGAATACCCTAGTAAGCAGAATGGTTGGTTTATGGTTGTGACAGGATCTCAGTCCATCAGTTTGAATACTTCCCTTGTTATCACACCTAGTAAGTAGAATGGTTGGTTTATGGTTGTGACAGGATCTCAGTGCGTCAGTTTGAGTACTTCCCTTGTTAGCACAACTAGTAAGCAGAATTGTTGTTTTATGGTTGTGACAGGATTTCAGTGCATCAGTTTGAATACTTCCATTGTTAGCACACCTAGTAAGCAGAATGGTTGGTTTATGGTTGTGACAGGATCTCAGTGGACCAGTTTAAATACTTCCCTTGTTAGCACACCTAGTAAGCAGAATGGTTGGTTTATGGTTGTGACAGGATTTCAGTGCATCAGTTTGAATACTTCCCTTGTTAGGACACCTAGTAAGCAGAATTGTTGGTTTATGGTTGTAACAATATCTCAGTGGATCAGTTTAAATACTTCCCTTGTTAGCACACTTAGTAAGCAGAATGGTTGGTTTATGGTTGTGACAGGATCTCAGTGCATCAGTTTAAATACTTCCCTTGTAAGCACACCTAGTAAGCAGAATGGTTGGTTTATGGTTGTGACAGGATCTCAGTGGATCAGTTTGAATACTTCCCTTGTTAGCACACCTAGTAAGCAGAATGGTTGGTTTATGGTTGTGACAGGATCTCAGTGCATAAGTTTGAATACTTCCCTTGTTAGCACACCTAGTAAGCAGAATGGTTGGTTTATGGTTGTGACAGGATCTCAGTGCATCAGATTGAATACTTCCCTTGTTAGCACACCTAGTAAGCAGAATGGTTGGTTTATGGTTGTGACAGGATCTCAGTGCATCAGTTTGAATACTTGCCTTGTTAGCACAACTAGTAAGCAGAATGTTTGGTTTATGGTTGTGACAGGATCTCAGTGCATCAGTTTGTATACTTCCATTGTTAGCACACCTAGTAAGCAGAATGGCTTGTTTATGGTTGTGACAGGATCTCAGTGGATCAGTTTAAATACTTCCCTTGTTAGCTCACCTAGTAAGCAGAACGGTTGGTTTATGGTTGTGACAGGATCTCAGTGCATCAGATTGAATACTTCCCTTGTTAGCACACCTAGTAAGCACAATGGTTGGTTTATGGTTGTGACAGGATCTCAGTGAATCAGTTTGAATACTTCCCTTGTTAGCACAACTAGTAAGCAGAATGGTTGGTGTATGGTTGTGACAGGATCTCAGTGCATCAGTTTGAATACTTCCATTGTTAGCACACCAAGTAAGCAGAATGGTTGGTTTATAGTTGTGACAGGATCTTAGTGGATCAGTTTAAATATTTCCCTTGTTAGCACACCTAGTAAGCAGAATGGTTGGTTTATGGTTGTGACAGGATTTCAGTGCATCAGTTTGAATACTTCCCTTGTTAGGACACCTAGTAAGCAGAATTGTTGGTTTATGGTTGTGACAATATCTCAGTGGATCAGTTTAAATACTTCCCTTGTTAGCACACCTAGTAAGCAGAATGGTTGGTTTATGGTTGTGACAGGATCTCAGTGCATCAGTTTGAATACTTCCGTTGTTAGCACAACTAGTAAGCAGAAAGGTTGGTTTATGGTTGTGACAGGATCTCAGTGGATCAGTTTGAATACTTCCCTTGTTAGCACACCTAGTAAGCAGAATGGTTGGTTTATGGTTGTGACAAGATCTCAGTGCATAAGTTTGAAAACTTCCCTTCTTAGTAAACCTAGTAAACAGAATGGTTGGTTTATGGTTGTAACAGGATCTCATTGCATCTGTTTGAATAATTCTATTGTTGGCACACCTAGTAAGCAGAATGGTTGGTTTATGGTTGTGACAGGATCTCAGTGCATCAGTTTAAATACTTCCCTTTTAAGCACACCTAGTAAGCAGAATGGTTCGTTATGGTTGTGACAGGATCTCAGTGGATCAGTTTGAATACTTCCCTTGTTAGCAGACCTAGTAAGTAGAATGGTTGGTTTATGGTTGGGACAGGATCTCAGTGGAACTGTTTGAATACTTCCCTTGTTAGCACACCAAGTAAGCAGAATGGTTGGTTTATGGTTTTGACAAGATCTCAGTGCATCAGATTAAATAGTTCCCTTGTTAGCACACCTAGTAAGCAGAATGGTTGGTTTATGGTTTTAACAGGATCTCAGTGCATAAGTTTGAATACTTCCCTTCTTAGCAAACCTAGTAAGCAGAATGGTTGGTTTATGGTTGTGACAGCATCTCAGTGCATCAGTTTAAATACTTCCCTTGTTAGCACACCTAGTAAGCAGAATGGTTGGTTTATGGTTGTGACAGGATCTCAGTGCATCAGTTTGAATACTTCCGTTGTTAGCACACCTAGTAAGCAGAATGGTTGGTTTATGGTTGTGACAGGATCTCAGTGCATCAGTTTAAATACTTCCCTTGTAAGCACACCTAGTAAGCAGAATGGTTGGTTTATGGTTGTGACAGGATCTCAGTGGATCAGTTTGAATACTTCCCTTGTTAGCACACCTAGTAAGCAGAATGGTTGGTTTATGGTTGTGACAGGATCTCAGTGCATAAGTTTGAATACTTCCCTTGTTAGCACACCTAGTAAGCAGAATGGTTGGTTTATGGTTGTGACAGGATCTCAGTGCATCAGATTGAATACTTCCCTTGTTAGCACACCTAGTAAGCAGAATGGTTGGTTTATGGTTGTGACAGGATCTCAGTGCATCAGTTTGAATACTTGCCTTGTTAGCACAACTAGTAAGCAGAATGTTTGGTTTATGGTTGTGACAGGATCTCAGTGCATCAGTTTGAATACTTCCATTGTTAGCACACCTAGTAAGCAGAATGGTTTGTTTATGGTTGTGACAGGATCTCAGTGGATCAGTTTAAATACTTCCCTTGTTAGCACACCTAGTAAGCAGAATGGTTGGTTTATGGTTGTGACAGGATCTCAGTGCATCAGATTGAATACTTCCCTTGTTAGCACACCTAGTAAGCACAATGGTTGGTTTATGGTTGTGACAGGATCTCAGTGAATCAGTTTGATTACTTCCCTTGTTAGCACAACTAGTAAGCAGAATGGTTGGTGTATGGTTGTGACAGGATCTCAGTGCATCAGTTTGAATACTTCCATTGTTAGCACACCTAGTAAGCAGAATGGTTGGTTTATGGTTGTGACAGGATCTTAGTGGATCAGTTTAAATATTTCCCTTGTTAGCACACCTAGTAAGCAGAATGGTTGGTTTATGGTTGTGACAGGATTTCAGTGCATCAGTTTGAATACTTCCCTTGTTAGGACACCTAGTAAGCAGAATTGTTGGTTTATGGTTGTCACAATATCTCAGTGGATCAGTTTAAATACTTCCCTTGTTAGCACACCTAGTAAGCAGAATGGTTGGTTTATGGTTGTGACAGGATCTCAGTGCATCAGTTTGAATACTTCCGTTGTTAGCACAACTAGTAAGCAGAAAGGTTGGTTTATGGTTGTGACAGGATCTCAGTGGATCAGTTTTAATACTTCCCTTGTTAGCACACCTAGTAAGCAGAATGGTTGGTTTATGGTTGTGACAAGATCTCAGTGCATAAGTTTGAAAACTTCCCTTCTTAGTAAACCTAGTAAACAGAATGGTTGGTTTATGGTTGTAACACGATCTCATTGCATCTGTTTGAATAATTCTATTGTTAGCACACCTAGTTAGCAGAATGGTTGGTTTATGGTTGTGACAGGATCTCAGTGCATCAGTTTAAATACTTCCCTTTTAAGCACACCTAGTAAGCAGAATGGTTCGTTATGGTTGTGACAGGATCTCAGTGGATCAGATTGAATACTTCCCTTGTTAGCAGACCTAGTAAGTAGAATGGTTGGTTTATGGTTGGGACAGGATCTCAGTGGATCTGTTTGAATACTTCCCTTGTTAGCACACCTAGTAAGCAGAATGGTTGGTTTATGGTTTTGACAAGATCTCAGTGCATCAGATTAAATAGTTCCCTTGTTAGCACACCTAGTAAGCAGAATGGTTGGTTTATGGTTTTAACAGGATCTCAGTGCATAAGTTTGAATACTTCCCTTCTTAGCAAACCTAGTAAGCAGAATGGTTGGTTTATGGTTGTGACAGGATCTCAGTGCATCAGTTTAAATACTTCCCTTGTTAGCACACCTAGTAAGCAGAATGGTTGGTTTATGGTTGTGACAAGATCTCAGTGCATCAGTTTGAATAGTACCTTTGTTAGCACACCTAGTAGGCAGAATGGTTGGTTTATGGTTGTGACAGGATCTCAGTGCATAAGTTTGAATACTTCCCTTCTTAGCAAACCTAGTAAGCAGAATGGTTGGTTTATGGTTTTGACAAGATCTCAGTGCATCAGTTTAAATAGTTCCCTTGTTAGCACACTTAGTAAGCAGAATGGTTGGTTTATGGTTGTAACAGGATCTCAGTGCATAAGTTTGAATACTTCCCTTCTTAGCAAACCTAGTAAGCAGAATGGTTGGTTTATGGTTGTGACAGGATCTCAGTGCATCAGTTTAAATACTTCCCTTGTTAGCACACCTAGTAAGCAGAATGGTTGGTTTATGGTTGTGACAGGATCTCAGTTCATCAGTTTAAATACTTTCCTTGTTAGCACACCTAGTAAACAGAATGGTTGGTTTATGGTTGTGACAGGATCTCAGTGCATCAGTTTAAATACTTCCCTTGTTAGCACACCTAGTAAGCAGAAAGGATGGTTTATGGTTGTGACAAGATCTCAGTGCATCAGTTTGAATAGTTCCCTTGTTAGCACACCTAGTAAGCAGAATGGTTGGTTTATGGTTGTGAAAGGATCTCAGTGCATCAGTTTGAATACTTCTCTTGTTAGCACACCTAGTAAGCAGAATAGTTGGTTTATGGTTGTGACAAGATCTCAGTGCATCAGTTTGAATACTTCCCTTGTTAGGACACCTAGTAAGCAGAATTGTTGGTTTATGGTTGTGACAATATCTCAGTGGATCAGTTTAAATACTTCCCTTGTTAGCACACCTAGTAAGCAGAATGGTTGGTTTATGGTTGTGACAGGATCTCAGTGCATCAGTTTGAATACTTCCCTTGTTAGCACAACTAGTAAGCAGAATGGTTGGTTTATGGTTGTGACAGGATCTCAGTGGATCAGTTTGAATACTTCCCTTGTTAGCACACCTAGTAAGCAGAATGGTTGGTTTATGGTTGTGACAGGATCTCAGTGCATAAGTTTGAATACTTCCCATCTTAGTAAACCTAGTAAACAGAATGGTTGGTTTATGGTTGTAACAGGATCTCATTGCATCTGTTTGAATAATTCTATTGTTAGCACACCTAGTAAGCAGAATGGTTGGTTTATGGTTGTGAAAGGATCTCAGTGCATCAGTTTAAATACTTCCCCTTTAAGCACACCTAGTAAGCAGAATGGTTGGTTTATGGTTGTGACAGGATCTCAGTGCATCAGTTTAAATACTTTCCTTGTTAGCACACCTAGTAAGTAGAATGGTTGGTTTATGGTTGGGACAGGATCTCAGTGGATCTGTTTGAATACTTCCCTTGTTAGCACACCTAGTAAGCTGAATGGTTGGTTAATGGTTTTGACAAGATCTCAGTGCATCAGTTTAAATAGTTCCCTTGTTAGCACACCTAGTAAGCAGAATGGTTGGTTTATGGTTTTAACAGGATCTCAGTGCATAAGTTTGAATACTTCCGTTCTTAGCAAACTTAGTAAGCAGAATGGTTGGTTTATGGTTGTGACAGGATCTCAGTGCATCAGTTTAAATACTTCCCTTGTTAGCACACCTAGTAAGCAGAATGGTTGGTTTATGGTTGTGACAGGATCTCAGTTCATCAGTTTAAATACTTTCCTTGTTAGCAAACCTAGTAAGCAGAATCATTGGTTTATGGTTGTGACAGGATCTCAGTGCATCAGTTTAAATACTTCCCTTGTTAGCACACCTAGTAAGCAGAAAGGTTGGTTTATGGTTGTGACAAGATCTCAGTGCATCAGTTTGAATAGTTCCCTTGTTAGCACACCTAGTAAGCAGAATGGTTGGTTTATGGTTGTGAAAGGATCCCAGTGCATCAGTTTGAATACTTCTCTTGTTAGCACACCTAGTAAGCAGAATGGTTGGTTTATGGTTGTGACAAGATCACAGTGCATCAGATTGAATACTTCCCTTGTTAGCACAACTAGTAAGCAGAATGTTTGGTTTATGGTTGTGAAAGGATCTCAGTGCATCAGTTTGAATACTTCTCTTGTTAGCACACCTAGTAAGCAGAATGGTTGGTTTATGGTTGTGACAAGATCTCAGTGCATCAGATTGAATACTTCCCTTGTTAGCACACCTAGTAAGCAGAATGGTTGGTTTATGGTTGTGACAGGATCTCAGTGCATCAGTTTGAATACTTGCCTTGTTAGCACAACTAGTAAGCAGAATGTTTGGTTTATGGTTGTGACAAGATCTCAGTGCATCAGTTTGAATAGTTCCCTTGTTAGCACACCTAGTAAGCAGAATGGTTGGTTTATGGTTGTGAAAGTATCCCAGTGCATCAGTTTGAATACTTCTCTTGTTAGCACACCTAGTAAGCAGAATGGTTGGTTTATGGTTGTGACAGGATTTCAGTGCATCAGTTTGAATACTTCCCTTGTTAGGACACCTAGTAAGCAGAATTGTTGGTTTATGATTGAGACAATATCTCAGTGGATCAGTTTAAATACTTCCCTTGTTAGCACACCTAGTAAGCAGAATGGTTGGTTTATGGTTGTGACAGGATCTCAGTGCATCAGTTTGAATACTTCCGTTGTTAGCACAACTAGTAAGCAGAAAGGTTGGTTTATGGTTGTGACAGGATCTCAGTGGATCAGTTTGAATAATTCCCTTGTTAGCACACCTAGTAAGCAGAATGGTTGGTTTATGGTTGTGACAAGATCTCACTGCATAAGTTTGAAAACTTCCCTTCTTAGTAAACCTAGTAAACAGAATGGTTGGTTTATGGTTGTGACAGGATCTCAGTGCATCAGTTTGAATACTCCGTTGTTAGCACAACTAGTAAGCAGAAAGGTTGGTTTATGGTTGTGACAGGATCTCAGTGCATCAGTTTGAATACTTCCATTGTTAGCACACCTAGTAAGCAGAATGGTTGGTTTATGGTTGTGACAGGATCTTATTGGATCAGTTTAAATATTTCCCTTGTTAGCACACCTAGTAAGCAGAATGGTTCGTTATGGTTGTGACAGGATCTCAGTGGATCAGTTTGAATACTTCCCTTGTTAGCAGACCTAGTAAGTAGAATGGTTGGTTTATGGTTGGGACAGGATCTCAGTGGATCTGTTTGAATACTTCCCTTGTTAGCACACCTCGTAAGCAGAATGGTTGGTTTATGGTTTTGACAAGATCTCAGTGCATCAGATTAAATAGTTCCCTTGTTAGCACACCTAGTAAGCAGAATGGTTGGTTTATGGTTTTAACAGGATCTCAGTGCATAAGTTTTAATACTTCCCTTCTTAGCAAACCTAGTAAGCAGAATGGTTGGTTTATGGTTGTGACAGGATCTCAGTGCATCAGTTTAAATACTTCCCTTGTTAGCACACCTAGTAAGCAGAATGGTTGGTTTATGGTTGTGACAAGATCTCAGTGCATCAGTTTGAATAGTACCTTTGTTAGCACACCTAGTAGGCAGAATGGTTGGTTTATGGTTGTGACAGGATCTCAGTGCATAAGTTTGAATACTTCCCTTCTTAGCAAACCTAGTAAGCAGAATGGTTGGTTTATGGTTTTGACAAGATCTCAGTGCATCAGTTTAAATAGTTCCCTTGTTAGCACACCTAGTAAGCAGAATGGTTGGTTTATGGTTGTGACAGGATCTCAGTGCATCAGTTTAAATACTTCCCTTGTTAGCACACCTAGTAAGCAGAAAGGATGGTTTATGGTTGTGACAAGATCTCAGTGCATCAGTTTGAATAGTTCCCTTGTTAGCACACCTAGTAAGCAGAATGGTTGGTTTATGGTTGTGAAAGGATCTCAGTGCATCAGTTTGAATACTTCTCTCTTTAGCACACCTAGTAAGCAGAATGGTTGGTTTATGGTTGTGACAAGATCTCAGTGCATCAGTTTGAATACTTCCCTTGTTAGGACACCTAGTAAGCAGAATTGTTAGTTTATGGTTGTGAAAATATCTCAGTGGATCAGTTTAAATACTTCCCTTGTTAGCACACATAGTAAGCAGAATGGTTGGTTTATGGTTGTGACAGGATCTCAGTGCATCAGTTTGAATACTTCCCTTGTTAGCACAACTAGTAAGCAGAATGGTTGGTTTATGGTTGTGACAGGATCTCAGTGGATCAGTTTGAATACTTCCCTTGTTAGCACGCCTAGTAAGCAGAATGGTTGGTTTATGGTTGTGACAGGATCTCAGTTCATAAGTTTGAATACTTCCCATCTTAGTAAACCTAGTAAACAGAATGGTTGGTTTATGGTTGTAACAGGATCTCATTGCATCTGTTTGAATAATTCTATTGTTAGCACACCTAGTAAGCAGAATGGTTGGTTTATGGTTGTGAGAGGATCTCAGTGCATCAGTTTAAATACTTCCCTTTTAAGCACACCTAGTAAGCAGAATGGTTGGTTTATGGTTGTGACAGGATCTCAGTGCATCAGTTTAAATACTTTCCTTGTTAGGACACCTAGTAAGTAGAATGGTTGGTTTATGGTTGGGACAGGATCTCAGTGGATCTGTTTGAATACTTCCCTTCTTAGCAAACCTAGTAAGCAGAATTGTTGGTTTATGGTTTTGACAAGATCTCAGTGCATCAGTTTAAATAGTTCCCTTGTTAGCACACCTAGTAATCAGAATGGTTGGTTTATGGTTGTGACAGGATCTCAGTGCATCAGTTTAAATACTTCCCTTGTTAGCACACCTAGTAAGCAGAAAGGATGGTTTATGGTTGTGACAAGATCTCAGTGCATCAGTTTGAATAGTTCCCTTGTTAGCACACCTAGTAAGCAGAATGGTTGGTTTATGGTTGTGAAAGGATCTCAGTGCATCAGTTTGAATACTTCTCTTGTTAGCACACCTAGTAAGCAGAATGGTTGGTTTATGGTTGTGACAAGATCTCAGTGCATCAGTTTGAATACTTCCCTTGTTAGGACACCTAGTAAGCAGAATTGTTGGTTTATGGTTGTGAAAATATCTCAGTGGATCAGTTTAAATACTTCCCTTGTTAGCACACATAGTAAGCAGAATGGTTGGTTTATGGTTGTGACAGGATCTCAGTGCATCAGTTTGAATACTTCCCTTGTTAGCACAACTAGTAAGCAGAATGGTTGGTTTATGGTTGTGACAGGATCTCAGTGGATCAGTTTGAATACTTCCCTTGTTAGCACACCTAGTAAGCAGAATGGTTGGTTTATGGTTGTGACAGGATCTCAGTGCATAAGTTTGAATACTTCCCATCTTAGTAAACCTAGTAAACAGAATGGTTGGTTTATGGTTGTAACAGGATCTCATTGCATCTGTTTGAATAATTCTATTGTTAGCACACCTAGTAAGCAGAATGGTTGGTTTATGGTTGTGAAAGGATCTCAGTGCATCAGTTTAAATACTTCCCTTTTAAGCACACCTAGTAAGCAGAATGGTTGGTTTATGGTTGTGACAGGATCTCAGTGCATCAGTTTAAATACTTTCCTTGTTAGCACACCTAGTAAGAAGAATGGTTGGTTTATGGTTGGGACAGGATCTCAGTGGATCTGTTTGAATACTTCCCTTGTTAGCACACCTAGTAAGCT
This sequence comes from Allygus modestus, assembly GCA_963675035.1. Classification (NCBI taxonomy): domain Eukaryota; kingdom Metazoa; phylum Arthropoda; class Insecta; order Hemiptera; family Cicadellidae; genus Allygus; species Allygus modestus. The sequence continues at coordinate 383,601,435 of OY776111.1, read as the reverse complement.
GAATGGTTGGTTCATGGTTTTGACAAGATCTCAGTGCATCAGTTTAAATAGTTCCCTTGTTAGCACACCTAGTAAGCAGAATGGTTGGTTTATGGTTTTAACAGGATCTCAGTGCATAAGTTTGAATACTTCCCTTCTTAGCAAACCTAGTAAGCAGAATGGTTGGTTTATGGTTGTGACAGGATCTCAGTGCATCAGTTTAAATACTTCCCTTGTTAGCACACCTAGTAAGCAGAATGGTTGGTTTATGGTTGTGACAGGATCTCAGTTCATCCGTTTAAATACTTTCCTTGTTAGCAAACCTAGTAAGCAGAATGGTTGGTTTATGGTTGTGACAGGATCTCAGTGCATCAGTTTAAATACTTCCCTTGTTAGCACACCTAGTAAGCAGAAAGGTTGATTTATGGTTGTGACAAGATCTCAGTGCATCAGTTTGAATAGTTCCCTTGTTAACACACCTAGTAAGCAGAATGGTTGGTTTATGGTTGTGAAAGGATCCCAGTGCATCAGTTTGAATACTTCTCTTGTTAGCACACCTAGTAAGCAGAATGGTTGGTTTATGGTTGTGACAAGATCTCAGTGCATCAGATTGAATACTTCCCTTGTTAGCACACCTAGTAAGCAGAATGGTTGGTTTATGGTTGTGACAGGATCTCAGTGCATCAGTTTGAATACTTGCCTTGTTAGCACAACTAGTAAGCAGAATGTTTGGTTTATGGTTGTGACAGGATCTCAGTGCATCAGTTTGAATACTTCTCTTGTTAGCACACCTAGTAAGCGGAATGGTTGGTTTATGGTTGTGACAAGATCTCAGTGCATCAGATTGAATACTTCCCTTGTTAGCACACCTAGTAAGCAGAATGGTTGGTTTATGGTTGTGACAGGATCTCAGTGCATCAGTTTGAATACTTGCCTTGTTAGCACAACTAGTAAGCAGAATGTTTGGTTTATGGTTGTGACAAGATCTCAGTGCATCAGTTTGAATAGTTCCCTTGTTAGCACACCTAGTAAGCAGAATGGTTGGTTTATGGTTGTGAAAGGATCCCAGTGCATCAGTTTGAATACTTCTCTTGTTAGAACACCTAGTAAGCAGAATGGTTGGTTTATGGTTTTGACAGGATCTCAGTGCATCATATTGAATACTTCCCTTGTTAGCACACCTAGTAAGCAGAATGGTTGGTTTATGGTTGTGACAGGATCTCAGTGCATCAGTTTGAATACTTACCTTGTTAGCACAACTAGTAAGCAGAATGTTTGGTTTATGGTTGTGACAGGATTTCAGTGCATCAGTTTGAATACTTCCATTGTTAGCACACCTAGTAAGCAGAATGGTTTGTTTATGGTTGTGACAGGATCTCAGTGGATCAGTTTAAATACTTCCCTTGTTAGCACACCTAGTAAGCAGAATGGTTGGTTTATGGTTGTGACAGGATCTCAGTGCATCAGATTGAATACTTCCCTTGTTAGCACACCTAGTAAGCACAATGGTCGGTTTATGGTTGTGACAGGATCTCAGTGAATCTGTTTGAATACTTCCCTTGTTAGCACAACTAGTAAGCAGAATGGTTGGTGTATGGTTGTGACAGGATCTCAGTTCATCAGTTTGAATACTTCCATTATTAGCACACCTAGTAAGCAGAATGGTTGGTTTATGGTTGTGACAGGATCTTAGTGGATCAGTTTAAATATTTCCCTTGTTAGCACACCTAGTAAGCAGAATGGTTGGTTTATGGTTGTGACAGGATTTCAGTGCATCAGTTTGAATACTTCCCTTGTTAGGACACCTAGTAAGCAGAATTGTTGGTTTAAGGTTGTGACAATATCTCAGTGGATCAGTTTAAATACTTCCCTTGTTAGCACACCTAGTAAGCAGAATGGTTGGTTTATGGTTGTGACAGGATCTCAGTGCATCAGTTTGAATACTTCCGTTGTTAGCACAACTGGTAAGCAGAAAGGTTGGTTTATGGTTGTGACAGGATCTCAGTGGATCAGTTTGAATACTTCTCTTGTTAGCACACCTAGTAAACAGAATGGTTGGTTTATGGTTGTGACAAGATCACAGTGCATAAGTTTGAAAACTTCCCTTCTTAGTAAACCTAGTAAACAGAATGGTTGGTTTATGGTTGTGACAGGATCTCAGTGCATCAGTTTGAATACTCCGTTGTTAGCACAACTAGTAAGCAGAAAGGTTGGTTTATGGTTGTGACAGGATCTCAGTGCATCAGTTTGAATACTTCCATTGTTAGCACACCTAGTAAGCAGAATGGTTGGTTTATGGTTGTGACAGGATCTTAGTGGATCAGTTTAAATATTTCCCTTGTTAGCACACCTAGTAAGCAGAATGGTTGGTTTATGGTTGTGACAGGATTTCAGTGCATCAGTTTGAATACTTCCCTCGTTAGAACACCTAGTAAACAGAATGGTTGGTTTATGGTTGTGACAGGATCTCAGTGCATCAGTTTGAATAGTTCCCTTGTTAGCACACCTAGTAAGCAGAATGGTTGGTTTATGGTTGTGAAAGGATCTCAGTGCATCAGTTTGAATACTTCTCTTGTTAGCACACCTAGTAAGCAGAATTGTTGGTTTATGGTTGTGACAATATCTCAGTGGATCAGTTTAAATACTTCCCTTGTTAGCACACCTAGTAAGCAGAATGGTTGGTTTATGGTTGTGACAGGATCTCAGTGCATCAGTTTGAATACTTCCGTTGTTAGCACAACTAGTAAGCAGAAAGGTTGGTTTATGGTTGGGACAGGATCTCAGTGGATCAGTTTGAATACTTCCCTTGTTAGCACACCTAGTAAGCAGAATGGTTGGTTTATGGTTGTGGCAAGATTTCAGTGCATAAGTTTGAAAACTTCCCTTCTTAGTAAACCTAGTAAACAGAATGGTTGGTTTATGGTTGTAACAGGATCTCATTGCATCTGTTTGAATAATTCTATTGTTAGCACACCTAGTAAGCAGAATGGTTGGTTTATGGTTGTGACAGGATCTCAGTGCATCAGTTTAAATACTTCCCTTTTAAGCACACCTAGTAAGCAGAATGGTTCGTTATGGTTGTGACAGGATCTCAGTGGATCAGTTTGAATACTTCCCTTGTTAGCAGACCTAGTAAGCAGAATGGTTGGTTAATGGTTGTGACAGGATCTCAGTGCATCAGTTAAAATACTTCCCTTGTTAGCACACCTAGTAAGCAGAATGGTTGGTTTATGGTTGTGACAAGATCTCAGTGCATCAGTTTGAATAGTACCTTTGTTAGCACACCTAGTAGGCAGAATGGTTGGTTTATGGTTGTGACAGGATCTCAGTGCATAAGTTTGAATACTTCCCTTCTTAGCAAACCTAGTAAGCAGAATGGTTGGTTTATGGTTTTGACAAGATCTCAGTGCATCAGTTTAAATAGTTCCCTTGTTAGCACACCTAGTAAGCAGAATGGTTGGTTTATGGTTGTAACAGGATCTCAGTGCATAAGTTTGAATACTTCCCTTCTTAGCAAACCTAGTAAGCAGAATGGTTGGTTTATGGTTGTGACAGGATCTCAGTGCATCAGTTTAAATACTTCCCTTGTTAGCACACCTAGTAAGCAGAATGGTTGGTTTATGGTTGTGACAGGATCTCAGTTCATCAGTTTAAATACTTCCCTTCTTAGCAAACCTAGTAAGCAGAATGGTTGGTTTATGGTTTTGACAAGATCTCAGTGCATCAGTTTAAATAGTTCCCTTGTTAGCACACCTAGTAAGCAGAATGGTTGGTTTATGGTTGTAACAGGATCTCAGTGCATAAGTTTGAATACTTACCTTCATAGCAAACCTAGTAAGCAGAATGGTTGGTTTATGGTTGTGACAGGATCTCAGTGCATCAGTTTAAATACTTCCCTTGTTAGCACAACTAGTAAGCAGAAAGGTTGGTTTATGGTTGTGACAGGATCTCAGTGGATCAGTTTGAATACTTCCCTTGTTAGCACACCTAGTAAGCAGAATGGTTGGTTTATGGTTGTGACAAGATCTCAGTGTATAAGTTTGAAAACTTCCCTTCTTAGTAAACCTAGTAAACAGAATGGTTGGTTTATGGTTGTAACAGGATCTCATTGCATCTGTTTGAATAATTCTATTGTTAGCACACCTAGTAAGCAGAATGGTTGGTTTATGGTTGTGACAGGATCTCAGTGCATCAGTTTAAATACTTCCCTTTTAAGCACACCTAGTAAGCAGAATGGTTCGTTATGGTTGTGACAGGATCTCAGTGGATCAGTTTGAATACTTCCCTTGTTAGCAGACCTAGTAAGTAGAATGGTTGGTTTATGGTTGGGACAGGATCTCAGTGGATCTGTTTGAATACTTCCCTTGTTAGCACACCTAGTAAGCAGAATGGTTGGTTTATGGTTTTGACAATATCTCAGTGCATCAGATTAAATAGTTCCCTTGTTAGCACACCTAGTAAGCAGAATGGTTGGTTTATGGTTTTAACAGGATCTCAGTGCATAAGTTTGAATACTTCCCTTCTTAGCAAACCTAGTAAGCAGAATGGTTGGTTTATGGTTGTGACATGATCTCAGTGCATCAGTTTAAATACTTCCCTTGTTAGCACACCTAGTAAGCAGAATGGTTGGTTTATGGTTGTGACAAGATCTCAGTGCATCAGTTTGAATAGTACCTTTGTTAGCACACCTAGTAGGCAGAATGGTTGGTTTATGGTTGTGACAGGATCTCAGTGCATAAGTTTGAATACTTCCCTTCTAAGCAAACCTAGTAAGCAGAATGGTTGGTTTATGGTTTTGACAAGATCTCAGTGCATCAGTTTAAATAGTTCCCTTGTTAGCACACCTAGTAAGCAGAATGGTTGGTTTATGGTTGTAACAGGATCTCAGTGCATAAGTTTGAATACTTCCCTTCTTAGCAAACCTAGTAAGCAGAATGGTTGGTTTATGGTTGTGACAGGATCTCAGTGCATCAGTTTAAATACTTCCCTTGTTAGCACACCTAGTAAGCAGAATGGTTGGTTTATGGTTGTGACAGGATCTCAGTTCATCAGTTTAAATACTTTCCTTGTTAGCACACCTAGTAAACAGAATGGTTGGTTTATGGTTGTGACAGGATCTCAGTGCATCAGTTTAAATACTTCCCTTGTTAGCACACCTAGTTAGCAGAAAGGATGGTTTATGGTTGTGACAAGATCTCAGTGCATCAGTTTGAATAGTTCCCTTGTTAGCACACCTAGTAAGTAGAATGGTTGGTTTATGGTTGTGAAAGGATCTCAGTGCATCAGTTTGAATACTTCTCTTGTTAGCACACCTAGTAAGCAGAATGGTTGGTTTATGGTTGTAACAAGATCTCAGTGCATCAGTTTGAATACTTCCCTTGTTAGGACACCTAGTAAGCAGAATTGTTGGTTTATGGTTGTGACAACATCTCAGTGGATCAGTTTAAATACTTCCCTTGTTAGCACACCTCGTAAGCAGAATGGTTGGTTTATGGTTGTGACAGGATCTCAGTGCATCAGTTTGAATACTTCCCTTGTTAGCACAACTAGTAAGCAGAATGTTTGGTTTATGGTTGTGACAGGATCTCAGTGGATCAGTTTGAATACTTCCCTTGTTAGCACACCTAGTAAGCAGAATGGTTGGTTTATGGTTGTGACAGGATCTCAGTGCATAAGTTTGAATACTTCCCATCTTAGTAAAACTAGTAAACAGAATGGTTGGTTTATGGTTGTGACAGGATCTCAGTGCATCAGTTTAAATACTTCCCTTGGTAGCACACCTAGTAAGCAGAAAGGATGGTTTATGGTTGTGACAAGATCTCAGTGCATCAGTTTGAATAGTTCCCTTGTTAGCACACCTAGTAAGTAGAATGGTTGGTTTATGGTTGTGAAAGGATCTCAGTGCATCAGTTTGAATACTTCTCTTGTTAGCACACCTAGTAAGCAGAATGGTTGGTTTATGGTTGTGACAAGATCTCAGTGCATCAGTTTGAATACTTCCCTTGTTAGGACACCTAGTAAGCAGAATTGTTGGTTTATGGTTGTGACAATATCTCAGTGGATCAGTTTAAATACTTCCCTTGTTAGCACACCTAGTAAGCAGAAAGGTTGATTTATGGTTGTGACAAGATCTCAGTGCATCAGTTTGAATAGTTCCCTTGTTAACACACCTAGTAAGCAGAATGGTTGGTTTATGGTTGTGAAAGGATCCCAGTGCATCAGTTTGAATACTTCTCTTGTTAGCACACCTAGTAAGCAGAATGGTTGGTTTATGGTTGTGACAAGATCTCAGTGCATCAGATTGAATACTTCCCTTGTTAGCACACCTAGTAAGCAGAATGGTTGGTTTATGGTTGTGACAGGATCTCAGTGCATCAGTTTGAATACTTGCCTTGTTAGCACAACTAGTAAGCAGAATGTTTGGTTTATGGTTGTGACAGGATCTCAGTGCATCAGTTTGAATACTTCTCTTGTTAGCACACCTAGTAAGCAGAATGGTTGGTTTATGGTTGTGACAAGATCTCAGTGCATCAGATTGAATACTTCCCTTGTTAGCACACCTAGTAAGCAGAATGGTTGGTTTATGGTTGTGACAGGATCTCAGTGCATCAGTTTGAATACTTGCCTTGTTAGCACAACTAGTAAGCAGAATGTTTGGTTTATGGTTGTGACAAGATCTCAGTGCATCAGTTTGAATAGTTCCCTTGTTAGCACACCTAGTAAGCAGAATGGTTGGTTTATGGTTGTGAAAGGATCCCAGTGCATCAGTTTGAATACTTCTCTTGTTAGCACACCTAGTAAGCAGAATGGTTGGTTTATGGTTGTGACAGGATCTCAGTGCATCAGATTGAATACTTCCCTTGTTAGCACACCTAGTAAGCAGAATGGTTGGTTTATGGTTGTGACAGGATCTCAGTGCATCAGTTTGAATACTTGCCTTGTTAGCACAACTAGTAAGCAGAATATTTGGTTTATGGTTGTGACAGGATCTCAGTGCATCTGTTTTAATACTTCCATTGTTAGCACACCTAGTAAGCAGAATGGTTTGTTTATGGTTGTGACAGGATCTCAGTGGATCAGTTTAAATACTTCCCTTGTTAGCACACCTAGTAAGCAGAATGGTTGGTTTATGGTTGTGACAGGATCTCAGTGCATCAGATTGAATACTTCCCTTGTTAGCACACCTAGTAAGCACAATGGTTGGTTTATGGTTGTGACAGGATCTCAGTGAATCTGTTTGAATACTTCCCTTGTTAGCACAACTAGTAAGCAGAATGGTTGGTGTATGGTTGTGACAGGATCTCAGTTCATCAGTTTGAATACTTCCATTATTAGCTCACCTAGTAAGCAGAATGGTTGGTTTATGGTTGTGACAGGATCTTAGTGGATCAGTTTAAATATTTCCCTTGTTAGCACACCTAGTAAGCAGAATGGTTGGTTTATGGTTGTGACAGGATTTCAGTGCATCAGTTTGAATACTTCCCTTGTTAGGACACCTAGTAAGCAGAATTGTTGGTTTATGGTTGTGACAGTATCTCAGTGGATCAGTTTAAATACTTCCCTTGTTAGCACACCTAGTAAGCAGAATGGTTGGTTTATGGTTGTGACAGGATCTCAGTGCATCAGTTTGAATACTTCCGTTGTTAGCACAACTGGTAAGCAGAAAGGTTGGTTTATGGTTGTGACAGGATCTCAGTGGATCAGTTTGAATACTTCTCTTGTTAGCACACCTAGTAAACAGAATGGTTGGTTTATGGTTGTGACAAGATCTCAGTGCATAAGTTTGAAAACTTCCCTTCTTAGTAAACCTAGTAAACAGAATGGTTGGTTTATGGTTGTGACAGGATCTCAGTGCATCAGTTTGAATACTCCGTTGTTAGCACAACTAGTAAGCAGAAAGGTTGGTTTATGGTTGTGACAGGATCTCAGTGCATCAGTTTAAATATTTCCCTTGTTAGCAGACCTAGTAAGCAGAATGGTTGGTTTATGGTTGTGACAGTATTTCAGTGCATCAGTTTGAATACTTCCCTCGTTAGAACACCTAGTAAACAGAATGGTTGGTTTATGGTTGTGACAGGATCTCAGTGCATCAGTTTGAATAGTTCCCTTGTTAGCACACCTAGTAAGCAGAATGGTTGGTTTATGGTTGTGAAAGGATCTCAGTGCATCAGTTTGAATACTTCTCTTGTTAGCACACCTAGTAAGCAGAATTGTTGGTTTATGGTTGTGACAATATCTCAGTGGATCAGTTTAAATACTTCCCTTGTTAGCACACCTAGTAAGCAGAATGGTTGGTTTATGGTTGTGAAAGGATCTCAGTGCATCAGTTTGAATACTTCCGTTGTTAGCACAACTAGTAAGCAGAAAGGTTGGTTTATGGTTGTGACAGGATCTCAGTGGATCAGTTTGAATACTTCCCTTGTTAGCACACCTAGTAAGCAGAATGGTTGGTTTATGGTTGTGACAAGATCTCAGTGCATAAGTTTGAAAACTTCCCTTCTTAGTAAACCTAGTAAACAGAATGGTTGGTTTATGGTTGTAACAGGATCTCATTGCATCTGTTTGAATAATTCTATTGTTAGCACACCTAGTAAGCAGAATGGTTGGTTTATGGTTGTGACAGGATCTCAGTGCATCAGTTTAAATACTTCCCTTTTAAGCACACCTAGTAAGCAGAATGGTTCGTTATGGTTGTGACAGGATCTCAGTGGATCAGTTTGAATACTTCCCTTGTTAGCAGACCTAGTAAGCAGAATGGTTGGTTTATGGTTGTGACAGGATCTCAGTGCATCAGTTTAAATACTTCCCTTGTTAGCACACCTAGTAAGCAGAATGGTTGGTTTATGGTTGTGACAAGATCTCAGTGCATCAGTTTGAATAGTACCTTTGTTAGCACACCTAGTAGGCAGAATGGTTGGTTTATGGTTGTGACAGGATCTCAGTGCATAAGTTTGAATACTTCCCTTCTTAGCAAACCTAGTAAGCAGAATGGTTGGTTTATGGTTTTGACAAGATCTCAGTGCATCAGTTTAAATAGTTCCCTTGTTAGCACATCTAGTAAGCAGAATGGTTGGTTTATGGTTGTAACAGGATCTCAGTGCATAAGTTTGAATACTTCCCTTCTTAGCAAACCTAGTAAGCAGAATGGTTGGTTTATGGTTGTGACAGGATCTCAGTGCATCAGTTTAAATACTTCCCTTGTTAGCACACCTAGTAAGCAGAATGGTTGGTTTATGGTTGTGACAGGATCTCAGTTCATCAGTTTAAATACTTCCCTTCTTAGAAAACCTAGTAAGCAGAATGGTTGGTTTATGGTTTTGACAAGATCTCAGTGCATCAGTTTAAATAGTTCCCTTGTTAGCACACCTAGTAAGCAGAATGGTTGGTTTATGGTTGTAACAGGATCTCAGTGCATAAGTTTGAATACTTCCCTTCTTAGCAAACCTAGTAAGCAGAATGGTTGGTTTATGGTTGTGACAGGATCTCAGTGCATCAGTTTAAATACTTCCCTTGTTAGCACAACTAGTAAGCAGAAAGGTTGGTTTATGGTTGTGACAGGATCTCAGTGGATCAGTTTGAATACTTCCCTTGTTAGCACACCTAGTAAGCAGAATGGTTGGTTTATGGTTGTGACAAGATCTCAGTGCATAAGTTTGAAAACTTCCTTCTTAGTAAACCTAGTAAACAGAATGGTTGGTTTATGATTGTAACAGGATCTCATTGCATCTGTTTGAATAATTCTATTGTTAGCACACCTAGTAAGCAGAATGGTTGGTTTATGGTTGTGACAGGATCTCAGTGCATCAGTTTAATACTTCCCTTGTTAGCACAACTAGTAAGCAGAAAGGTTGGTTTATGGTTGTGACAGGATCTCAGTGGATCAGTTTGAATACTTCCCTTGTTAGCACACCTAGTAAGCAGAATGGTTGGTTTATGGTTGTGACAAGATCTCAGTGCATAAGTTTGAAAACTTCCCTTCTTAGTAAACCTAGTAAACAGAATGGTTGGTTTATGGTTGTAACAGGATCTCATTGCATCTGTTTGAATAATTCTATTGTTAGCACACCTAGTAAGCAGAATGGTTGGTTTATGGTTGTGATAGGATCTCAGTGCATCAGTTTAAATACTTCCCTTTTAAGCACACCTAGTAAGCAGAATGGTTGGTTTATGGTTGTGACAGGATCTCAGTGCATCAGTTTAAATACTTCCCTTGTTAGCACACCTAGTAAGCAGAAAGGATGGTTTATGGTTGTGACAAGATCTCAGTGCATCAGTTTGAATAGTTCCCTTGTTAGCACACCTAGTAAGTAGAATGGTTGGTTTATGGTTGTGAAAGTATCTTAGTGCATCAGTTTGAATACTTCTCTTGTTAGCACACCTAGTAAGCAGAATGGTTGGTTTATGGTTGTGACAAGATCTCAGTGCATCAGTTTGAATACTTCCCTTGTTAGGACACCTAGTAAGCAGAATTGTTGGTTTATGGTTGTGACAATATCTCAGTGGATCAGTTTAAATATTTCCCTTGTTAGCACACCTAGTAAGCAGAATGGTTGGTTTATGGTTGTGACAGGATCTCAGTGCATCAGTTTGAATACTTCCCTTGTTAGCACAACGAGTAAGCAGAATGGTTGGTTTATGGTTGTGACAGGATCTCAGTGGATCAGTTTGAATACTTCCCTTGTTAGCACACCTAGTAAGCAAAATGGTTGGTTTATGGTTGTGACAGGATCTCAGTGCATAAGTTTGAATACTTCCCATCTTAGTAAACCTAGTAAACAGAATGGTTGGTTTATGGTTGTAACAGGATCTCATTGCATCTGTTTGAATAATTCTATTGTTAGCACACCTAGTAAGCAGAATGGTTGGTTTATGGTTGTGAAAGGATCTCAGTGCATCAGTTTAAATACTTCACTTTTAAGCACACCTAGTAAGCAGAATGGTTGGTTTATGGTTGTGACAGGATCTCAGTGCATAAGTTTGAATACTTCCCTTCTTAGCAAACCTAGTAAGCAGAATGGTTGGTTTATGGTTTTGACAAGATCTTAGTGCATCAGTTTAAATAGTTCCCTTGTTAGCACACCTAGTAAGCAGAATGGTTGGTTTATGGTTGTAACAGGATCTCAGTGCATAAGTTTGAATACTTCCCTTCTTAGCAAACCTAGTAAGCAGAATGATTGGTTTATGGTTGTGACAGGATCTCAGTGCATCAGTTTAAATACTTCCCTTGTTAGCACACCTAGTAAGCAGAATGGTTGGTTTATGGTTGTGACAGGATCTCAGTTCATCAGTTTAAATACTTTCCTTGTTAGCACACCTAGTAAGCAGAATGGTTGGTTTATGGTTGTGACAGGATCTCAGTGCATCAGTTTAAATACATCCCTTGTTAGCACACCTAGTAAGCAGAAAGGTTGGTCTATGGTTGTGACAAGTTCTCAGTGCATCAGTTTGAATAGTTCCCTTGTTAGCACACCTAGTAAGCAGAATGGTTGGTTTATGGTTGTGACAAGATCACATTGCATCAGTTTGAATAGTTCCCTTGTTAGCACACCTAGTAAGCAGAATGGTTGGTTTATGGTTTTGACAATATCTCAGTGCATCAGATTAAATAGTTCCCTTGTTAGCACACCTAGTAAGCAGAATGGTTGGTTTATGGTTTTAACAGGATCTCAGTGCATAAGTTTGAATACTTCCCTTCTTAGCAAACCTAGTAAGCAGAATGGTTGGTTTATGGTTGTGACATGATCTCAGTGCATCAGTTTAAATACTTCCCTTGTTAGCACACCTAGTAAGCAGAATGGTTGGTTTATGGTTGTGACAGGATCTCAGTGCATAAGTTTGAATACTTCCCTTTTTAGCAAACCTAGTAAGCAGAATGGTTGGTTTATGGTTGTAACAGGATCTCAGTGCATCAGTTTAAATACTTCCCTTGTTAGCACACCTAGTAAGCAGAATGGTTGGTTTATGGTTGTGACAGGATCTCAGTGCATCAGTTTAAATACTTTCCTTGTTAGCACACCTAGTAAGCAGATTGGTTGGTTTATGGTTGTGACAGGATCTCGGTGCATCAGTTTAAATACTTCTTTTGTTAGCACACCTAGTAAGCAGAATGGTTGGTTTATGGTTTTGACAGGATCTTAGTGCATCAGTTTTAATACTTCTCTTGTTTTCACACCTAGTAAGCAGAATGGTTGGTTTATGGTTGTGACAAGATCTCAGTGCATTAGTTTGAATAGTTCCCTTGTTAGCACACCTAGTAAGGGTTTAGCTTGCCCCCCAAGACAGAGTGATATGCTTGTTGGTCCAGTTACAATAATGTACGCACTGCGGGAGGGAAGCGACTGGTTGAGTCCTTACTAGGTGCACAAAAACCTTCCTTACTTTCTGAATTTTATCCTAATTTCAAAAACAGTGTGTCATTGGAGTCGTCATTCAACTATCTATCTAAATTGTACCATCTAAAACATGCTGTCAAAAGTTAAGTTTATTTATTTCAGTTATTTTAGTTTAACAAATAAAACCAGCCACTATTTTGTAACTAGGCAAATTACCTACAACATAGTTTTCATTAGTAGACCATATTTTTAAGTTGAGTAAATTTTGTTTTGATTATGTTTAACAGTTTATTAATATTGATTTATTTCAAAAAATCACATTCATGCAGACATATTAAAAACAAAATTAATTTCGAGCATAGTCTAAATGCAGTTTTCTCCATTTCATCAGTTCAAACTGATTCCGAGATATGACACCTTCTGGCGGGAGCCCCTGTGCAAACCTATTGATATCCTTTGTCATTAGATACATCCTAATTATTTTATACTTGATTCAGGTTTTGCTTGTTGTTGTTAATATAATCTCGATAATTTTCAATATCAGTGTGTATATTCAGTATGGTCCTTGTTTTTACCACACCGACCGTATGGCATATTAGACTTGCTGTATTGATATTTAACTGTAGAATTTGTTTAGGCGATGGTAATTCAAGGGTAAAAATATTGGAAGTGTTCTTTACCTTGGAAAGCGAATGTAGTTAATTATCTGAGAGCAAAGAGACTTCCTCCTCTGTGTTTGTTTTATGGTTAATTAAACAGAGTCAAATGTTGCCGGGAGTTGTTCTTACTGTCACCATGTAATCTATTGCTCGTTATTGCATGTTAATTAAATATCCCACTTTAAATGTGCTCAAGTAGCAATAATTATTTTGTCACTTATTAAATCAGGATGGTAAATTTGTTAAAAAATCACTCCTCATTTTATTTGTTTACCGTTGGAAATTGTTTTACAGTCAAAAAACAAAGTTAATATCAGCTAACATAAAAATAATATGCATATTAATACCACCCTTCTCAGTAATAATAGACATATTTTGCTGTTGAATATTAATTAATTTTCCGTGATTATAAGTTTATATCAAAGTTAAAAATTTCAGTTATAAAAAATTTAATTCAAAATGGGAAAAATTACATAAAGTGTTTGTAAAGCGTAGAGTGGATGCCTGCATTTTATTGCTCCAAAAATATGTTAAATGATTTATTACAGTTTAAACTGTAAGTCCATATTTACATTTGTCACAGAACAGGTATCTTGGTATGACTATGTTCCTTCTCCTTGATGATAGTAAAATAATTTATGAGCATGAGTAGTATTAAGTTTGTAGATGTAAACCGTCTATCGTTTTTAATATTGTTAACACGTTCAGCCCGATGGAAAATGATGTCAGTTTTTGAAATTTACAAGCATCCTGATGTGCTCCACCGGTGGCGCACGGCAAACTTGTAAAATTCCGATGTGTACCACCCGTGGCGCACTGTTTCCATTTGATTTGATGCTTTTTAAAGTTGCATTTGGAGCTTTGCTGGGTTATTCAAACTATTTATTCGCGGTTTAGGTTTATATAGACACACCGTGGCCACCGGGTAATCCTTTTGTCAGAATTATGTTCTTGAAAAATAATGCTCGGTCCTTTTGTTCAGATTACTGTTTGCTGTATCGTATTTTTAATCATTTAAAAAATTCCGACGTGTTGTACCACCTGTGGTACACATCGCGCTGAACGAATTCTTGATCTTTCCCATATATTTACCAGAAAAAATTTGCATCAACAAAAGGCTCTATTACTCTAATTTTTATGTTTGTTATGAAAAGTCCAACTTACACCTTCTCCTCTTGCTCATCATTCACAGTCCCTTATTGAACTATTTACTGAGTCTAGCCATTTTTAACAAATAGATTATTTAACCTTGTTTAAAGGCTATTAGCCTTAATACAAATTAATAAAGTTATAATATAACCCAAAAATAAAAATTCAAAGTACTTTTCGTTAAACTGTATGTTTAAAAGGCTCTATAATTTTTTATTAAGCCACTAAGAAAGACTTGTGACAGTAAAAAGATATTTTTATGTGACAATAACACATTATTAGATGATAAATAACTTAAAATACATCCTTTGATAAATGGTATGGTAGTTCTATCTCGATTCGGATTCGTTAAAGTTAAAAGTAGTTTAATAAAGCAATTCTTCCATCAACGTTATTGGTATAAGTAGAAAATACCGTATAATCATTTAACGATGATTTGTTTAACAGTATGTGCATTCCTCCTGATAGAGAGAGAGATCTTGAACAAACTGCTAACTGTCTATTCTGAATGTACTCTTTTGTGTATTCTTTTAAATTTCTCAGTATTTTTTAAAATTATTTTTTATTTTATGAGCTATCGGCGTTATGGTCAAGGTGACGGACTTGAGAACCATTTCAGTGGCCCTGTTGTAGCTTCAAATCCCGGTTCTGGCAATTAAATTGTTTCGGTACTGATCAGTTCAAATCGTACTGTCACAGCTCACTCGTTTCTTCGATGGATAAGTTCCACGCACACGTTCCATACGTTCCGCATACGTTCCACGTTCTGGGATCTATGTGTTCAGGAAAAGTTAGGTAAAAATGGGCTGCTAACCTCTTAAAAAATAAGGTATTATACAGTATGTTTGCATTTAACACTGCATTTCAAGAAGTGGTTAGTTACCCTGATGAGTGTATTGCTCGGTTCTGTGGTGCGTGGGCATACTTTGTTTATGTACAGTTATATATTTTATGGTTTACAAAATTTACATGGCTAAATATGTCCGAATGAAACTTGTTGGATATGGAGTATAAACAGATTGCTCTGCAGAGAACGTAAGTGTGTAACATCACTCAACGTTCAGAAAGGTTAATGATGCCCAGCGGTCGGATTGAGGAAAGTTAGTGAAGAACATCAGTGCAACAGGTAGACCATAAAGCCTGTTCACTCAAACGCTCAGATAGGTTGTTGAGCTGAGTTGGATTATAACTCAATTATAACAAACTCAGTTGCAGATGCCTATTGACTGCTGGTTTAAAATTGGAGAGAGTCTGTTTTATTTTTGGGGTATCAAAACTTCTAGTCAGACCTACTTAATACAAAGCACACTTTGGAAGTAGAATGAGTTTGCTCTGCAGCAATATATTTACCTCACGTTGCACCTCAAAGGTCAGTGTTTGGCCCCCTGCTATTTATGACACACGTCAATAATTTAGATCTCGAGGGCCGTTCGCTATTTTTGAGAGAGGTACCTTCTTAACGAGGGACAGGGATATTTTTTTTACAAATTGCTTATTCTAGCAGACTTTATAGCAAAGCCAAAACTGATTCAATCAAAACAATATCAGATAATTAAATAGTAGATGCATATTATTATGTGTACCCTTTAAAAACATGAATCACTGTCTGCCTTGAAACTGTTTGGTTTCCGGATCGAAGCTGTTTGTTATTGTCCAAAACTGTCATGAAATGAACTTGTGGGCCAAGCTTTAGACAGAGAGAAAATTCTCTTGCTGCAGAAGAAGGCTTTGGGCTACTGTCTTCAGCAAAAGTAGCCGATCATTGTATTTTATTTTCAAATTACACATACTAACCATCTTTAGCCAATATATTTTTCACTCCCTCGTCTACATTAAGAAGAAAATTAGTACCTTCATGCATATAAAATAAATGCGCATAACATTCAAGAGAAGGGCTGAATGTAACCGTGACAAACTTAGAGAAACCATGGAGGGGGAGCTATTTGAGGGCTATTTGGGGGGGGGGGGAGAAATAAAATGTTCCCGTTGGAAATAATTTTTTTATTGAATCCAAGCAGTCTGTCTAGAATCAATGGTCATTGACAAACAAGTGGTAGTGATTGTGGTTTCCATGTATCATTACGACACTTCCTCGTGACAAGCACAGTCAGTGAGCCCTGTGTGTCGTGTAATAAATTAGTCTATGGATCGAACGTCAAGTCGTAATAAATCATATCTGCTGCACTGGGAGATTTATACCTTAGACACACCTTGGAAGTGATTATGCTGGTATTTATATTATAGTTTATTATTCTGTATCTGTGTACATTCGGCATACACAATTACAAGTTCGGCATCATAATATTGTTTTAAACTTGTATTCAATATAGTTAACTGTTTTTGCCAACGAAATAAAGATTTGAGTAGTTTGTATATACCTTCTCATAACTGAAAAGCTAAGTAAGATTTACGTATTATCATAGGTAGACGGATATACATTGCAAAAATGCTGCTTAAAACAGTTATTTGTTCAAACACTTCAATACATTGAATTTCTATCAAACCTTATATACAAAAACTAAATACGTAGTAATAACTTCTTCTTGTTTAATTTTAAATGTTTTGCTGTTTAAGATAGATAACACAAACTATGGTTGCTGTTCTTTTAATTTTAGATTTGTTTTAAAGTTTATTGTTTATTTTTTAACAGAAAGTAGATATCCCCATATTAAAAAAAACTAACACTCCAATCCAAAGAAGAATAGTTAGGGTCCAATCAGACACTGATTGTCTTTGAAACTTCCCTCTCCTTAACTTCGTTAACTGACGGAGCAATTCTACTCTCCAATACACTTGTAATGATTAAATAAATATATAATTATGCGATCAATTTTAGTTCCATTAACATTTCTGCCTTTAATAAAAGTAATGAAAATCATCCAACATGTTAAATAAAGTTTTTTTATAAATTATAAAACAGTTTCTAAATAGGTTTTTATATTCATCGAATGGCTCATTAGAATCATCAATTACATAAATCATTCAGAAAAAAAAAACTATCTAATCCCTCAACACTATTGTATTTGTGTCAATAATATAAGAAAGTGATTTGGCGAAACATATATTTATTTAAAGATTAAACTTGTAAAAATACAAATAAAATAAACTTTTTAAAAGTCCCACTTTATGATGAAGAAATTACTGTACAAATAACTGATCGTCACTTAATATGGTTACATGTAAAAGATTTTAAAACATTACCCCTGAATAAACTTGATTACTATATATCCTAACGAATACGACATTAAACATTGTCACTGGACTATGTGCAACATGTAAAATAAAACTAGTGCAAATATATTTAATCTAGGCAATACCGTTATCATAATAGCAAATAAAACATTTTGATATAAAGATTTTTCTCATGGATGTATTTGTATTTTGTTCAGATATAACAAATGTAGTCGTTCGTGTGGTATTTCATAGATTCACAAACCTTTAAAAAACCTTACTTCCAGTGTCGTTTATGGTAAAACAAAAACATCGACACTTATTAAACTAATTGTTAAAGTTTACTTTACACTTATTCCAACTGTTTAAAACTTCTGCCTTTGTTTCATTACCTGGAACAGAACAAAGATGAAAAGCAACTTGTCCGCAGACAATTAACTTTGCTTTATGACTCCTTCAATTGAATTTGAAGTAATATATTGCACTAGAATACAATGTTAGAAAAACCTAATTAAATTGGATAATTCCTAATATTCATTCTAATATTGTATAAATTACATTTGCCTTTTTGTGGCCGATTATAGACGGATTCATGGTTTCAAACTGTCCATCTGAACAAAATTTCAGAATCTATAGTAGATATTTTTACCTGTACTATACTTTGATTATTGATTCATATTACAACACTTATTTTGCTAGTGAAGAAGAGGAACTCTGTTTACGGAAATAGTTAAAATAAATATGAAAATAAGTTTCATCAAGAAAGTAAACTCTTCTTTTTTAAGCTACCCCCAAAATTGGGCTTGTACAAGATTGTGTTAACCTCAACTACCCGACACAATAGACTTTTGACCTGTGCGGTGAACTAATGACAGCGAGGTACCGTAACGGCATTAGTCACATGGGCAAGCCAGAGGTGACCGCTCATGATCTCACAGGAGTTGGCCGGGACCGGGATCTAACCAGCCACGTCTGACTTGCTGGTCAGGCACTTCACCTCTGAGCTACCGCGTCCGGTTAAGAATAACTTGATTTATGATGTTTGTAAAAACATTTTTACTCTCGAGTTAAGTATGTCTAGTTATGCTGAATTTGGTATAATCCTCCCCTTTTCTTATTTTGAAGGTAAGTTCCTATGATAAACACAATACACAAAATGATGCGGGTTTTCGCTTGCTATTATGCTTATTATTCCTATCAGCAAAATAGGATTTCATTATAAGTTATGGTGTGGTTTTAGCTAACTCCCCCCACTACAAAAAAAAAAAAAACATCTTATTGCACCAGTTGGCAAGAGACTATGAGTGTTTAATTATTGAGTGGTTAATTATTGTGGAGTAAGTGGAATTGGGGTCTATTGCCAGTCGGACTAACAAGTAATTTATGTTTAAATGATTTTTTTTTCATTTGTATGTGTGATTATATGTTAACAATTAAATTTTTTACAAATAGGCCTATATGCCTAACAGAAGAACGGCATTATTGTAACGTCCCAGAATGATAGAGCGAGTGCTCTGAAATATATGTGTATAAGATATAATCTACTACGAATTAGAACTGTTGACTGAAGGTATGTAAACATATTTCGGTTTTTAAATAACAGTTCTGGAGTGTAATAATGGTTTAAGATAGTACTATACACATTTAATCGGATTAATGGTATTTTTCACATGGTTACTTTACTAATACATGGTTTTACGTATTTGATGTACTATTAATTTGTTCATTAAAACGCAATATCTTGAAAACCAGCTAATATATTATATGAACATTATTGCAAAATTTTCGTTAGCTCGTTAGTTGTTGTTAATACTTCCAAAATGATCAAGATACACGTTATAGTTAGGAAAAGCTTTCTAAAACTCGTTTTCTATCAACATTTTAAATAATAATGCTACTTAACTTAACAACAACAAAATAGATTCACCGTAATTACATTGGTAAATTTCAATTTTCCAGATATTTCACTGTGTAATACAATGTTAAAATATTGGTATTAGAGGTCAATGCAGCCTACTAGTACTTTTAATTTGGAAATCTTCTTAATAAAACTAAATTTTATAGCTAAATAATCGCCAGTCCCATTCATTATCATACCATTGTAATATAAATGCAACCCCAACATTGAATCTTATCTCAAGAAAATGACTGACTTTTATCTGGGATTAAACTGTAGCAAGATAACAATGGTCTCAATGAGTGGTTTCCAGCCTGAACTCTTGAGGTGACAGTATTGTTTATAAATTACAGTAGTAATATGTTTTCGACGTTATCGTGTAATATATATAATTTATTTATTTCATACATAAATATATATATATATATATATATATATATATATATATATACATCTAATTACTATTTTTATTATTATTAATATTAATTAAAACCAAAAAAATAATCCCTTGACCAATTCCAGGAAATAAAATATAATTGAAGTACCTAAAGATAATTTAAAACACACAAACTACATTAATAACCAGTAGCTGAATCCTAAGCTGGTATACTTCATCTTATAAGTTATTCTCCAAGTAGCTTTTTTGGAGAAATTTTGCTATCTCAAGACTAATTCACAATGTCTGTGCCGAATGCACGTTATGACACTTCTAGCCAATGGTTGGCAAGGTTCATGCTCGTAGCCAGAAACCTACTAAGTTTGATCATTGAAAAGAGCAGTGGTCACGAAAAAAAAACACTTGTTCGTTCTAACAAAATTTTATTTATTCTTTGGTAGTAACAATCTTGGTACTATCTCTTTTATTGATAATCCAAACAAATTATTAAAACTAACATATTTCATGCCTCATGATTTAAATATGTAAAGTTAAATATTTTGAGGTTACAAGTAAGTCGCTAGCTTTAAAAAATGACAGGCAAAATTCAGTCTTTAAAGCAAGTATATGTCTAAAATACTCAAGAGTTGAAGGGAGTTGAAGGAAGCGTTGTGGAATTATTTCAATCACAAAGTCCACACGCACTCGCATCATTACGGGAAATAATTAATGAATCAAACAATTACCGGTTCTCTCTCAAACGTCCTACCTTCCAAACTTCCTTAACTGGTAGGGTCGTAACAGACCAATCATTCTGAAGGTTCTAGCCAGGAACTTGTAAATTATGCACTGATATTTCCTCCCTCGGTTGGATCAAAATAGATTATAACTTGTACAGACTCGTATTAATGGAAAATGTTAAACACAAACATATTTTCCTAAATATTTACATCAGTGATGCGGTTTTTACAATTACAGAACTATTACAGGGCAATTCCACAGGTCGTTAACACTGCATCTACTCATATTAAGTTAGTCGCAGTTCCCAACCTGAAGTTCTTGTCACCATATTTCCTGGTCTCCAACTAGGCTAAGTAACTGTTATTAGGTCTCAACGAGTTTACAGAACCAATATTCGATCTTTTAAATAACATAAGGCTTTATAAACCATTTATTTTTTAATGAGTATTATGAATCAAAGAACCAAGCTAAAAGATAAATTACCTCAATGTAAACAAATCTGCTTGATTAAGGTAATTTATATTTTCGTTTTTTTTTCTATTGTATGCATTATTTGCTAGTGGAACATCGGGTTAAGGTTGTTTATATGCAAACTTGTAGCATCGGGATTCTAAACCATTTCAAGCTATCCTCTAGCTCTAGCTATACATTTGTTGTCTTAAATGTATTGATGACATAGTCAACATTTCTAAACAGAAATGTGTGTGGTGTTTATTTTTTCTATCCGGCTCATCTCTCCATTACTCTCTGATACTAGTTCTAAACACTTCTTAGCGGAAACTTTAAAAAGCTTAAAAAAGTCAAAAATAAATAAAAATACTAATAGTATACTGTATAATATTTTACAAACGTATAAGGCATTCGTTCTCAAAGAAGCACAATAACCAAATGTAAAATGGTTTCAGCTTTACAAATAATCAAACTCTAATGAAAATGCGATAACCAATCAAGCCTTCACAACCGCCTCCCCAACACCTGGTGTTAACTTGATATTGTCCAGGATAATAGGTACAACCTTACATTAAAATGGAAAATGCAATTGTTTATTTATATACAGATAAAGCTTCAGGTTTACTCAGTATGTTAGTGATTGTAATTGTTCTTTTAGCCAATTTCCCCTATAGGGAAGAAGCTATTAACGAAGATCTCATGGTAAGACCTTAGCCCAAGACCATGATAACAGTTGTTTGTGGTCCCCAGAAGGCAAAAACACCATTCGTTCAAATTTGTACATATTTATATGTGTCCGTAAAGACGATAACTCTCGTAAAAAAGGTCCGATCTTAATGAAATTTGGTTAAAATGTTTAAAGTACCATTTATTTGAACGAGTTCGAAAACCAGGTGAATCGCACCATCCAAAGACGGGTTTGGGGGGGGTTTTGTTCCCCAAAAATGTTTTTTTGGGGTTTTCACATGTAATTTTCATTTACATTCAATTTTAATTTATACCATTGAATTCAGCTTAAAAAACAAACAATTTGGTGTTTTTTTCATTGCTCTACATCAATTTGTTACTGAAATATTGCAAGTGCTAAACACAATACGTTGTCTAATGCTAATCTTATGGATAAAAATAAAAATGTTATATCTCCCTTATTTATGAACATAAACTGACGACACTTGCTATATGGCTTGTGTGACATCTGGTTGTGGTTTATTGTTGTTTGCAGAAACAAAATTTCACGTATGTTTCCCGTAGCAGCAACCCTTGGTACTCGGTCCCTATGTTATTCTTATGGAGAATAATTAAAATGTTAAATATCGCTTATTTATAATTGAATATGAATGAAACTTGGTATGTGACTTTACTTAGATGAGTTCTATTGATATTTGCATAAACCCCATTATTTTGCGTTCCTTGTTGCAGCAAACCTGTTTACTTGTCCCCAATGCCATTCTTATAGAGAATAATTGCAATTGTATTTATCACTTTTTAAAAATATTTTTTATGAAACTTGGTATGCGGCTTTATGTAGTATTAAGACATTGTAAATTCGCTGAGTACGCTGGATATCTACGGCGGGGGTATTTTATATACTGGGGATGGGAGATGTTAATGTAATTTTATTTTTCATGTTTACGTTCAATGTATGTTTTAATGATAGATTTCCGGATATCCTGTTACTGCCTGTTTTATGCAACGCCTATTACTTATTATCTGTAGACTGTTTACTGCAGACTAAGTTGCTCTGTTTTAGCGAATTTCCCCTACAGGTAAGAAGCTATTACCGTAGTCGGCATGGTAAGACCTAGGCCCGGGACCATGATAACTTTTCGTTTTGAGGTCCCCAGACCCCAAAAACACCATTGGTTCGAAACTGTATATATATTTATATATATATATATATATATATTAGCGAATTTCCCCTATAGGGAAGAAGCTATTACCGTAGTCGGCATGGTAAGACCTAGGCCCGGGACCATGATAACTTTTCGTTTTGAGGTCCCCAGACCCCAAAAATACCATCCGTTCGAAACTATATATATATATATATATATATATATATATGTATATATATATATATATATATGTGTGTGTCCGTGAGCACGATAACTCTCGTAAACATTATCCGATTTTGATGAAATTTGGTATAAACGTGTAAAGCAACATTTATGACTTTAAGTTCGAAAACCAGCCAGATCGCTCTATCCGAAGGGGTATTTTGGGGGGTTTTGTACCCCAAAAATGGGTTTTTTGAATTTTTTACATATAATTTTGGAAATAGTCAGATTTTATTTTTTCCCATTGGATTCAGCTTAAAAAAACACACAATTTGGTATTTTGATCATTTCTCTACGTCAATTTGTTACCGAGATATTGAAAGTGCTAAACACAGTACGTTGTCTAATGTTATTCTTATGGAGGAAAATAAAAATTTTATATCTCGCTTATTTATGAACATATACTGACGAAACTTAGTATACGGCTTTATCTGGTTGTGGACCATTGATATTTCCTCAAAAAAACAATTTTTTGACAAAGGCTCCCATAGCAGCAAACCTGCGTACTCAGCCCCATGTTATCCTTATGGAGAATAAGTAACGTGTTATCTCCCTTAATTATGAAAATAAATTAATGAAATTTGGTAAGTGACTTCACCTAGTTGAGTTATATTGATATAAGCATAAAACCCCATTTTTTTGTGTTCCTTGCTTCAGCAAACCTGCATACTCAGCCGCCATGTTATTCTTATGGAGAATAATTAAAATGTCATAAATTGTTTATTTATGAATGTATATTGATGAAACTTGGTATGTAGCTTTATGTGGCATTAAGATAAATATATATGCATTGGAAACTCGCTAAGTATGCAGGTTTGCTGCTACGGGGTATATATATATATATATATATATATATATATATATATATCCCGTGAGCACGATAACTCTCGTAAAAATGATCCTATTTTTATGAAATTTGGTATAAACGTGTAAAGCAGCATTTATGACTTTAAGTTCGAAAACCAGCCATATCGCTCTGTCCAAAGGGGGATTTTTGGGGGGTTTTGTACCCCAAAAATGGGTTTTTTGAATTTTGTATCCATAATGTTTGAAAAAGTCAAATATTTGTTTTTACCATTGGATTCATCCTAAAAAAACACACAATTTGGTATTTTGATCATTTCTCTACGTCAATTGGTTACCGAGATATTGAAAGTGCTAAACACAGTACGTTGTCTAATGTTATTCTTATGGAGGAAAATAAAAATTTTATATATCGCTTATTTATGAACGTATACTGATGAAACTTGGTATACGGCTTCATCTGGTTGTGGACCATTAATATTTGCTCAAGAAAACAATTTTTTACCATAGGCTCCCGTAGCAGCAAACCTGCGTACTCAGCCCCATGTTATTCTTATGGAGAATAAGTAACGTGTTATCTCCCTTCATTATGAAAATAAATTAATTAAATTTGGTATGTGGCTTTACCTACATGAGTTATATTGATATTTTTATAAAACCCCCTTTTTTGTGTTCCTTGCTTCAGCAAACCTGCATACTCAGCCGCCATGTTATTCTTATGGGGATAATTAAAATGTCATTAATAGTTTATTTATGAATGTATATTGATGAAATTTGGTATGTGGCTTTATGTGGTATTAAGATACATATATATGCATTGGAAATTCGCTGAGTACGCAGGTTTGCTGTTACGGGGGTATTTTACTTGACCGTAGCCACTTGCATCAGCTAGTTTATAATTTCCACAATTGCATGTAAAATACATGTAAAATGTAAGTGGCAAATCAATGATTTGATTGGTTTATATTTTTTGTGAGACCACATTCTTTTTCATTGTTCCTACTTATGTAAATTACAAATAAATAAATAAAGGATTTTGATCTTACTCTTAGTGACTTAACACACAATAAAATTTGGTTAAATAACAAATTATATTTTGCTCTCGTAATGAATTTTAAGTAACACAGTTGGAAGGATTACTACCAGGTATTGCCAAGTATTTTCAATAATTCATTCGGGAATATCCGTTGAAATTACTTCAGATGCTGAATTTTAATAGCTGCCTGTGTTCGTAAAACTTCCAGCAAATGAAATACTGCTAGCTCCGCCACTTTGTTTCAGCTGTTTTTTCTTTGCTTTATATCCTTCTTTTAGCCATGTAAAATCTGTATAGCTATTTTATCAGTTGGTAGCTAATCCTCCCATCATCATCATAATCATCATCATCATTGTTGCCGATTAGGAAACCCCAGCACTGCTGCTAAGCACGTTTTCCACTAGCGGGAAACAATAGGAAAACTCTAAACCCCTTTTTTGGGATTAATCTTTTAAATTTCGAGTTTTTGGGCCAAAAAGCCCCAGATTGATGCATGTAAAAAGATGGGAATCAGTGAATCAAATGTTTTAATCCCTCTCTTGTCATTCTAGCATAAATACTTACGGAGTTATTAAAGAAAATGTGTATCGACTAAACACATTACGTTGTCTTATGGGGGTTTTACATTAGAAAAGCCTGTTATTCATTTGTTAGTGTACTTTTCTCATCCCCAGCAACCTCACGCCTACTTTCAAGCCTGACTAAACCCTCTCCTAACATTAAAATGTGCAAAATCGTATTCCCAGCATTGCAGGTAAATAAAACCAGGAACATTAGAACAGCCAACAAATCAATATTTTCAGATTTCAATAAAAATTGGAATAAATGTTTGTTTTTACACTGATTTTGAGTTTTAAAAGTTTGTTATGTGGAAATTCACTTCCCTCACGTCAGCGTGCTGCGTGCGAACTCGTTTTGTATTTGTTATGACTTTGGCTTGATCGTATGATTTACTCCTCATTGTAATAATTAACGTTCAACAAGGAAGTTATGATGAAAGAAACAAACAATTATTTAGCTTAACATTTTAACACTCTAATACGTTATTAAATTTTCAAATCTGATTAAACTACGTTTAACATATTGTCCTTTCCCTCTACTTTACGGATAAAACCAAAATCTAATTTTATAAAATTCTAAATAATGTTTTTTCGTAGCAATTATTTGTTACTAAAATAAATGAAATTCACTTTATTTCGATTCAACTCAATATAGTAATTATGTTGTAGTCTGTTGACTATTCTTTGTTGTCATTTATTTATTTTTAACGAATTCCCCCTATAGGGAAGAAGCTCTTACCGTAGTCGGCATGGTAAGACCTAGAGCCGGGACCATGATAAATTTTCGTTTTGAGGTCCCCAGACCCCAAAAACACCATTCGTTAAAAAAATATATAAATATATGTCCGTGAGCGCAATAACTCTCGTAAAAATTGTCCGATTTTGATGAAATTTGGTATACACGTGTAAAGCAACATTTTTGAATTTAAGTTCGAAAACCAGACAAATCGATTAATCCGAAGGGGTATTTTGCACCCCAAAAATGTTTTTTTCTTTGAATTTTTTACATATAATTTTTGAAAATACAAATTTTAGTTTCCACCATTGGATTATCTTAAAAAACACACGCACAATTTGGCGTTTTGATCGTTGCTCTATGACAATTGGTTACGGAGATATTAAAAGTACTAAACACAGTACGTTGTCCAATGTTATTCCTATGGAGAAAAAGAATAATTTTATATCTCGCGTATATATGAACGTATTTCGACCAAACTTGGTATATGGCTTCATCTGGTCGTGGTATATTGTCATTAGCACAACAAAATGTTTACCGATCGTTCCCGAGGCAGCAAACCTGCATACTCAGCCCCCATATTATTGTTATAGAGAAAAGTAAAATATTATGTCTCCGTTAATTATGAACAAAAATCAATAAAACATGGCATGTGGCTTCTACTAGTTGGGTTATATTAAAATTTGTATAAAACTCATTTTTCATGTTCCTTGTTTCAGCAAACCTGCGTACTCATCCCCAGTGTTATTCTTATATAAAATATTAAAATGTTATATATCGCTTCTTTATGAACCAATACTGATGAAACTTGGTATATGGCTTCATCTGGTTGTAGCCTATTTATATTTGCACCCAAACACATTGTTCCTTTAGCAGCAAACCTGCGTACTCAGCCCCCATGCTATTTTTATGGAGAATAAACATAATATTTTTTATATAGATTATTTATGAATTTTTATTGATGCAACTTGGTATGAAGCTTCACCTAGTTCAGTTCTATTGATATTTGCATAAAACCTGATTTTTGTGTTCCTTGTTTCAGCAAATCTGCATACTCAGCCACCATGCTATTCTTATGGAGAATAATTAAAATGTCATAAATCGTTTAATTATGAAACTTGGTATGTGGCTTTATGTGGTACGATACATATATATGCATTATAAATTAGCTGAGTACGCAAGTTTGCTGTACTGAGGGTATTTTTCATAACCGTTAAAACCAATTAACAAAAAATTATTTAGAACTAAGTAAACAATGTCGTTCTGCCTTTCAGCTCTCAAACAAGTGAATCGCCTTTTGAAATCTTTTGTCAATCTCTTAGAAATCATCAAGGCGGAAAAACAAAAAAATCACTTCTTCAAATACATAAAGTAATTTGTAGAAAGCAGCTTTTTCTATATTAATTATATTCAATCCCAAATGTATTTCCATTACAAATTCTTAACAATATGCTTTATGGCATATACTTTATGGCTTATCAACAACAGGTTATAATCTATTTGCATTTTTAAAAGATTTGATAGAAACCCATTGTTCTAATATTTTTAACCAATTGTACATTAAAAATATGTATAGTTAATTTTATAAAGTCTAGTCTAGTCTAGTTCTGCTAATCAATATGTACATGTCAACGGTAATTCAGGGTTTACAATTGCAGAAAAAATAGGTGAGGTGACTTAATCTGAACCAAAAAAAGTCATTTCGAACGGGAATCGCCTTTCTGTGTCCGACGAAACAAATAATGTGTTTTTTACGTAAATTCATCACAACTCTATTATATCATTTAAGTTTATGATTGTTAAAGGAATTTTCCACCATTAAGATATAAGTTTAATAATTCCGACTAGTAAAAGGTCATTTGTATTTGTAACCTATTACCAAATAATACCTTTGACCTTTGTGTACTTTTTGCGTTTTTGTAGAAGTGTATGCATTTCTGCATTGTAAAAGGTCCTATTAAATTGTTTGCTTACATATTACAAATTTTGTAATTAAACCACTCAGAAATATAGCTACAGGAAACCAAAACTATCCAAGAATAATAAAAAAATTATTTTATTACCTAAATAGTTGCACAACTCTGTTGTTATACATGTCTGCCACCAGAATCATGTTGGCAGCATGTTGCAACATGCATCGTTAAATAATGATGAACCTTTAAACATATCCAGGTTAACTCTAACAACAACTAACTGGAACACTTGCTAAGTTTTAATTAACTAAAATACAGTAAGACAAATCAAAGCCAAAGTAACGATAAGAGCAACTTCGCCGACTATTATGCATTTTGATGATGACTCTCTGGTTTTATTAAAGACATATTATGTCATGATGAATTGAATTAACATTTACGTGTAATCTTGAAATGTAAATTGCAGGATCATTTAAGATATTTTTGAATCCGGTTGAATATAGGACAACTGTCGTTACCTTATAGTTTAAATTATAAAGTTTAAAACGAGGATTTAAAATTATGTTTATCATCTGGGGAAACTTGACTATAAACATGCTTGCAGGTCCACATTTATTCAAACATTTTGAGTAATAATTTTGACTGGACGAAATGTCTCGTTCTAATTTATTTTTCCTCTTTTAGTCTTTATTTTATATTTATCAATATAAGTAATGATTTCAGCCCAATTTATATTTTATAGTCATTTTCCAGCACTCTCCATCCGGACACAAAATGTGTTTAAATTTGTAATAATTTAAACAGTACTTGCAACAAATACCTTCCACGAGTTAAACGTGTTAAAGAGGACGTGAATTATTTAAGGTATTGCGTTCATTTTAATTTGCAATATATTACTATCTAACCTATGCATCCTATTTTCTTCATTTCAGTAGGGTTAGCAGCAGTAAATAAGTAAGATAGGTTTGTGTATATGTATAACTTCTACTTTGGCATACATTTTTAATATCAACTAAGCTCCTATTTGTTTTTGTTGTCAGTAGCTTAGGGTAAACAGCTTTGCCCACTCCTTTATCAAATATCTGTTCCTTGCTAATCATGAGATTAGTGTATAGTCCTAAATTAGATCAATTTTAAGTATTCACTGATAATAAACCAGGTGTCCTAAAAGTCTTGGTTGCTCGAGTAAAAAGTTTGGTCTTGATAAAACGAAATTTTGAGGTTTTATTCTAGGAATAGGTTACTACTATCTTTAGTCCTTGAATTCATTATGCCCCCTACGTGCAATCGCCCTGCTGAGGAAGTCTATAAAATCTAAAACTTTGAAATTATTACTTGAATTATACTTCATTTTTCAGTTATTTGTTGGTAAAACAGTGTTGCAAACCTGGCTTAAACCGGACGACTGAGTCTAAAATAGCCTCCGGACCCATTGAAGCGTTACTAGCAAAACTTCAGATTGAGATTATTTCCGATACCATTGTCCTTCAGTGGTCTGATTTGTGGCATTTTACAATCATAGGACCCTTTCTTTACCGTTCTATCATTTATATTAACCTTCTACCTATGCTTAATATAAAACGTAGGTACATGAAGTGTCAGTCGTTTATTAGAGGAAGTTATGGTAGGCATAGGTAATACAGTACCCTACAGCAATGGTATTATGCAGTACTGCACAATGCCATAAACCGAACCTCCGGCGCAAGTTCATTGTCTTGGAAATAATCGCATTATCAAATGTTGTTAATGTAGCGCTGGAATGTAAAGTTCGATCGGCAGCCATTTCAGACTCAATTTACCTCACAACATCCAGTTTACGGTCAGGTGTTATACAAATAAATAACTAAAAAATTAATTGATATATAACTTGACCTATTCTTACATTTAACTTTCGTTTAATTTATGTTTCTCGTATATTTCCTATATGTTCCATACTAGTTGAAGCTTAAATACTCGAGTTTTCTCCGTAAGTACTATTAGTAGAATAATAATTTAACATACTAATTGATTATTTTTTTAGCCTTTTTAGTTAAAGTTTTTTTTTGTTTTAGGCAATATCTAAAAAATACTTTTCATCATCCAAGTCCTATCATTGTTAACCCTGAATTTCCCTACGAATGCATTAGATGTCAAATCTTTTGTTAAGAACTTCCTGTTCCATGATAGTTTTGCCTTTCTTATTCATTAAGACTAGCATGAACTTGTCTTTTAAATTTAAAATTTATGACTTATGTTAGATTTTAAGAAATGTATTACATAAAATGCCTACCCGCTAAGTATAAACTAAGTGAAAGGTCATATAATTCAGAAAAGGTTTCGTTTATAATTACGTAACCTTCCTATTAAATACAACTCAACGGAATGTAACACAGATAACTTGTTTTAAAATTCTCTTATTTTATAACAACAATATTTTTGTTTTGTAACGATAACTGGTAACTGTAAACGTTAAATGTTATGTCACGTTAACATTGTAAACATGTATACATTAAGTAATAAATAACAGCCAAATTTCAAATATACAACAAATATTGTTTTCCTGTGGGAGTTTTTGTTATAGTGCGACTCCACTTGTAACATAATACACAGAACATTTCAGAATTAAACTATGTAAATAAGCTTGTAATAACGCTGAGGAACTAGTTATAACTCAAGCTCTCAGTCTGGATTACCATAGTAACTGCTCGTACCGGCCGTGATATGGGCTTGTACTGTCACTATAACTTCAACACCCACCCTGGGCTACCATACTAACTGATACAGTATTGGCTACAATGTAGCTGTCAATAACGCTGAGGAACTAGTTATAACTCAAGCTCTCGGTCTGGATTACCATAGTAACTGCTCGTACCGGCCGTGATATGGGCTTGTACTGTCACTATAACTTCAACACCCACTCTGGGCTACCATACTAACTGATACAGTATTGGCTACAATTTAGCTGTCAATAACGCTGAGGAACTAGTTATAACTCAAGCTCTCAGTCTGGATTACCATAGTAACTGCTCGTACCAGCCGTGATATGGGCTTGTACTATCACTATAACTTCAACACCCACTCTGGGCTACCATACTAACTGATACAGTATTGGCTACAATGTAGCTGTCAATAACGCTGAGGAACTAGTTATAACTCAAGCTCTCAGTCTGGATTACCATAGTAACTGCTCGTACCGGCCGTGATATGGGCTTGTACTGTCACTATAACTTCAACACCCACTCTGGGCTACCATACTAACTGATACAGTATTGGCTACAATGTAGCTGTCAATAACGCTGAGGAACTAGTTATAACTCAAGCTCTCAGTCCGGATTACCATAGTAACTGCTCGTACCGGCCGTGATATGGGCTTGTACTGTCACTATAACTTCAACACCCACTCTGGGCTACCATACTAACTGATACAGTATTGGCTACAATGTAGCTGTCAATAACGCTGAGGAACTAGTTATAACTCAAGCTCTCAGTCTGGATTACCATAGTAACTGCTCGTACCGGCCGTGATATGGGCTTGTACTGTCACTATAACTTCAACACCCACTCTGGGCTACCATACTAACTGATACAGTATTGGCTACAATGTAGCTGTCAATAACGCTGAGGAACTAGTTATAACTCAAGCTCTCAGTCCGGATTACCATAGTAACTGCTCGTACCGGCCGTGATATGGGCTTGTACTGTCACTATAACTTCAACACCCACTCTGGGCTACCATACTAACTGATACAGTATTGGCTACAATGTAGCTGTCAAATCCCCACTTCTCAATCTGGATTGCAACTCTCTAAATGACCAAGTCCAGATTCTCCAAATTTCAAAAAGTTATTTTACATCTGTTTTTGTCTTTTTTAAATGTCTAAAGACTAGTTGAAGACTATTGTATAAATGTTAAAGATCATGCATTTGTCAATTAAATATTTTTTCCAATCTGAGTTTAAATTTCCGAAGATTTGTACGCCATAAGTTAATGTAAGAGGCAATCCACATTAGGTTCACACTAAGTCATCTTTTTTTTCGATTTTATGGTAAAATGCTTGGTATAAATAAGCTCGTTGAGATATTTTTACATTATTCATTATTATAAAGGTAAATTTCATATTTTCGTTGATAGTGAATCCTAAAAACGTAACAGACTCAGTTTGTTTTGAGATATTTCCTTAATTTCAAACTTATGGAGTTGCTATATTTTAATAGTGAAATTGCAATGTATTTTTGTTTTTTGATATTTCAACGCTAATGACATTTTTGTTAAGAGTACATTACAAACCCTTTTAAGGGAAAGCGGTCCAAACCCCTCAAATTGTATTTATTTTTTATTTTATTTGTTCGTACTCATCTTCATAAGTAGGGGCAATTGGAGTCTCCTGCGTGTGGCGGGTGTGTGGGTGACGTCATGCGGGTGAGGTCAATGACCTCCGCCTCCGCCTCCGCCTCCCTCCACCCCCCGCCCCACCCTGCCTACTCCTTCTGCTCTTTCTACGCAGTTGCTCTTTCTACGCGTCACTTCTGCGGGTGAGGTCAATGACCTCCGCCTCCGCCTCCGCCTCCGCCTCCCCCCACCCCCCGCCACCTCAACCTGCTCTTTCTACGCAGTTGCTCTTTCTACGCAGTTGCTCCTTCTACGCGTCACTTCTGAGAACAATGGACTTCTAGGAAATGGAGACAGGCACCGACGGCTCAGAGTAAACAACTTTTATAATCTTGGCGCCTTTTGTCTGTCACCTTCCCGCGGCACCAATTCCTTTGTATGCCTAGATCCCTTCAGAGTGTATCGGGAGCTCACAGTGTTCGGACGTATGTTCTCAGTGCTGTGCCGATTTACATTGTGACTTGTGGTTTTTGTATTTTTTCTTGGATTATTAAACGTAAGTGTATTTTTTAATTATTATTATTAGATATACTGTAGACAAATATTAAATTTTATAAATTCATTAAAAAGAAAATATATTCTTGTATGCATGATGTAATAATGTACAATCTTCAACTACCATGTTACATTAATGAATGAACACATTTCAATATATAGTTTTAGAGATTTTATAACGTTAACGTTTTTATTGTCATATTAATAGATTTTTCCCCAGATTTTTGTTATTTTAAATGGATGTTAGCGATTAACTTTAGTTAGCACTTTTCAATTGACATTATATAGAGTGGCGGCTTACACTTCGTTAGTTTATTTCAAAAATATATTTTTATTTATTCACATTTATTATAAATAAAAATAAATAAAACGAAGTGGGGTTCAGGTCAACCTCCAGTTAATTGAAAAGTACTAACTGTTCATAGTAGAAATTATGTCTCAAAGTTAACCTTACATTATTACTATCCATCCCTGGTTCTGTTAGCAACTCTTACTACTGCCCGTTTACGATTTAGTTGGCGCATCTAAACAGAGAAATAGCTATATCTCTGTTGTTTATCGGTCGATTTCGATGAGACTCGGTATCTAGACATTAAAATTGATACATGTATCAATGACGTCATCATTATGTACCGTGATTCTTTTTCAAGGTCGCTTCACTGGGAGCCGAGACCTAAAAATGGCTGTATCTCCGTTATTTCCGGCCCGATTTCAACCAAACTTCGTCTACCCCCAATAACTATTTTCGGGTCTTGTGTAATGCGGGTTGCCTATCCAGAAAATTGAAGGCGCTGTAAACTTTAAAAATTCATATCTTACAAACTAATTGGAATTCTTTGACGAAACTCAGTATTTAAGTATAATAAATTACGCTCTATAAGACTAGCTGACCACCGTCTGCCAGAACTATTTTTCAAGGACACTTTACTGGAAGACTGAAATATTTTAAAAATCGTAAAAATCCGTTTATAGGTGGATTTTTACGAAACTCGGTATTTGGGTTTAGTATTGAATAGCCACCGGCTTCGTCCTTGAATTTCCCCAGGACCCTAGCGTTTCTCTTGTCATAACACATATGGTTTTCGGGGTAATTGCTAGTGTCGAAGTCGTCCCGGTGCTCCATTATGTCGGCGTAGACGTTAGCGGTACGGATTTTGTAGAAGATACCGTCCGTATCCATGTACAGCATCCTGATGTTCCGGATTCCGTACCGCTCTACCATCTTGTAGTGGAACCCGTACATCCACCACTTACTGTGGTCCAGAACGCACATCCCTACGTAGACCGGCTTGTCCAAAACCACCCGGGTCTTCAGCATGTGCAGTAGGGCCAAGTTCTCACTATACCAAACTCTATCTCCGAAGTTTGACTTTGCCACGTACTTGGTGTAGATCTTCCGGGAGGTCGCCAGTTTCAAGTCTATGTGCTTCCGTACGTTCTGGAGGCTCATACCATACACTGCGTTGACCATGAGTTTAAACAGCTGGGTCTCGAACTTGTTCTTCGCCTGTTGACGCAGTTTGGTATTCAGCGCCACGTACGGGGCCAACCATCTCGACTGCTTGAAGCGTAGGGCCCGGTGGACGCGGCGTACACGTAGTCCATTCTCCAGCGCCTGCTGTAAATACCTGAAGTGGATCACGTATTCGTTTTTGTCCATCAGGGTGGCCATTAGTTTGGAAGACTTACCTGCCCCAGAGTTGAAGATCTCTTCTGCCGTATAGGGCAGTTGGTCTGCCGGCGCTTTCCTCGTTTCCGGACAGAACGGCAAGTCGCGGTGTCTGTCGTGGAGGGCTTTGTCACGCGGATACTCTAAATCCACCTCCAAGACGTAGCCGTACTCACCGTCTGCCGGCAGACTCCCTATGTCCAAGTCGTCGCATTCCGACTGTGATAACCACTCGAACTCAGCGTAAGGGAGTGGCTCGGACATTGCCCAACCGTACAGGTTGTTGGCGTCATAATACATGATAAAATCTTTCTCCTCGCCAACAACGCTTGTACATGCGCCCTGATCGTTTCGGCCGATAGCGTATTCGTTATTAGCTTCGGCGTATCGAGTGACGCATTGGCAAAGTCCGCCTCGAATACCCTTCTCGAAAAACAAATACATGTCTACGTCCTGAAGGGTATCGAGGACCACGCCGGTCTTGGACAGCATCACGTCCCAAGCGTAAGACGGAAGGGTGAAGTAGTGTGCCGGATCCAGGTTGTAATGTTCTAAACACCCCTTCCTGAAACCCTCGTAAATGTCTGCCAACAGCATGATATCAGTCAAAAGATAAACGTTGGAATAATCCCCGAGGGTTTCGCATCCGAACTCGGTCCAAACGCGTTGGGCGTGTGCGTAATCCTCTGGTGTCAGGTTATCCTTGAAGGCCTCGATGGGCGGCAACACGTTCTCATCCAACACGTTCAGAGACGTGATATGCTCGTACGGGAAGACTCCTTTTCTCCGCACAAGGTCGAATTGCTCCGGTTCAGTGAAGTGGGCTCGGGTGATGATCATGTCATCTACGGGCAAAATCGCGGCCAGACTAGCCAGCGACATCGGCAAGAATCGGTATGAGTCAACGAATCGCACTCGAATACCGTTCCGCCGTCCCGCGCCGGGGTACTTGAATCTCTTGGCGAAAGTAATGTATTTCTCCTCCGTGTTGGCGAGCATATCAACGTTTCCCTTGTCAACTCCTAGCTCCCTTACGATGAAGTGGGCGTCGTAGTTAGACAAGTTGTGCAGGTACACGTTCACCGTATCCTGTTCCTTGTAGCGAAGGTTGCAGGTCAGATGAGCCGCGGCCCTGTACCTGTAGGGTGGCGAATGCTGGTGGTCCCTCACCTTGATGTCGTCGTCGTCCTCGATGAAAGGCCGCCGGCAAATGTAGCAGATTGTCGCTGCCTGGAACTCCGCTTCTTCTTCGGCACTCAACTGCGGTCGGTCTCGGGGTCGACGTTTCCCGTAAAGGATATCCCCGATGTTTTCGATATCCTTCCGCAACTGAGAGATGAAGTGCCTAGCGGCGTCCTCGCCGTTGTAAAGTCGCGTCTTTGAGAACGTGTTCCGCTGTGCGGGGTCCTCGTTGTCGTCGTTGTCTCCTTCATCGGCGCTCCTGTGATCGTCGCGTACGTAGTAGGCGTAAGCGTACGGCACGTGGACGTTTCGCGTCTTGACGTGCGAGGAATCGAACGTCGCTCCACGACGGTGGTGATGGTGCCGCAGCTCTCCCCTGGTGGTCGCTGGGTCCCATGCCGGAGGTCGAACTGTCGGTGGCGGGTCGAGAGGTCGGTCGGCCTCGTGCGGCACGAGCATAGACTCGAAGTCCGCGTAGATAGTAAAGCGGCTTCTCTGCGAGCGCTCGGGACGCCTAAAGCGGATCTCCGTTTCGTCTGACACGTCAGTACGCAGTGGTGCGTGATCAAAACAGTACCGACGGTGGTCGCGTAGACGTTCCGCTCCACTGAGGCCTAACTTGCTTGGTCGCTCGTCGAAATGGGCAAAACATCGTTTGCAAATGTATAAACGTCCTTTACGATGAGTCACCTGACTGTGGACCAACCTCTCAAAATCCTTGATCCACGCGTAGTGAGATGAATCCTCGTCCGTCAGGTACAACAGATCAAAGTGATTGGGCAGCTCCCTGTCTACGACGCGTAACGGGTAAACAAAGTGCTGCAGCTTGAAGTGTCCGTTGTCCATCTTCTTTTTCTTCTCGTCCAGTCCGTACACGTTAACGCTTACGCCTGGGTTGTACTTCTCGAACGTGGGGATCTTCTCCAGCCGTACCGGAAAGTCGAGACTAGAAAAGTCCAAATTGGCGCGGGCACGGATCTCTGCTGTAAAATCAGCCACGCGCAATTGATTTCGATTTAGGTTCTCGACGTACTTCGACAGTATGGCGTACAAGAAACATCTTTCGTCCCCGACGTTCAGCACGTTGATTACCGCTTCTTTCCTCGAAATCTGTTCAGGCAACTGGATGTAGGAAGCTCCGCCGAGTGGACGGTAAACGTTGATGCGGATCTCCATATCCATTACTCTTACAAACGTCCACCCGGATCCCTTCATCGCGCACTTCTCCTTTTCGTTCAACATCTTCTCGAATAATTGACGGCACAACCCTTCAATATTCGTTGTACGAAAAATGGGGACGTTAGTTGTTTTGAACTGACGATTGCAGGTCTGTCTGTGCATATCTTCAAACTCACAATCGACCCACAGGTTAGCTTTGACGGCGTTATTGTAACCTAGCACGCGGTGCATGAGACTCACTACCTTAACAAAGAGGGAGTTGAAAAAGTCCACGAGACTAACGTGTTCTTCGGCAGGCTCCTGCAAGGCGTAGGTCTTGAGTCGCCCACGGAACCCCGTCTCGACTTCTCCGAATCCCTCCGGTGCCAAGAAGTCGGGCAGCACCGGAGGATCATCGTCATCGGCTCCGTCTCGCGATGAGGACGATGTTGAGGGTGATGCGGGTGGAACGGTTTGTTGAAGACCGCTAGGCCCTGCCGCACAGTCTGAGGGGACTCGTACATGGCGCGCACGAAAGTAGAGTTTCGCGTGACGCTTGGCGGCATCCTTCCTCATGAAACTGCGGCCGCAGTACTCGCAAGGGTATCCTGTAACAGGAGACATAACTTTCGATAGGTATGGTGTCCAGTGATTAACTGAATAAAAGTCATCAATGTTGATGTACATATAATTCTTAATTGATACACATAATGATAATATTTCAGAGTCTCTGATCTTGCTTTTCAAGATATATGGTATATTGTTTTACAATGAAACAAATAAAAGCCACAAATATTGTCAAACTAATCATTTTTACATTCCATTGACTGAGTATCTTCTGTAATTATATTAATAATTTATTTTATATATTTTTTAATTTCATTTTATTTGTTTGTTTTTATATTTTTTTTTATATTTAATATTTACATTAAAAGCTAATATTAAACCTCGATATATAAAAACATGAGTGAAGTGTCATACAAAAATTATGCATACCTAGCGGGTCTTCAGTGAATGTGTGATCAGGGGCAAGCATGACGTCCGGGGCAGATGACGGACCAGGTGTTGGCTCGAAAACCCGGGCAGCGACATCTGAGTCATCCGCGTTAAATATTAGTATGAGTATAATGAACTTTGTAACAGTATTTTGATTCATCATAGTTTTTATTTTTTTTTATTTTGTCTCTAAAATAACGTTTTCTTTTTTTTAACTAAACGTAAATAGCAGTTGATTACTTATAATATTGAATAATCGATAAGTGTCCATACCTAGTCTCTCAAAACAACAAATAAAATAATGACCTGGTCTGAAAGCGGGATTCTGAGGTTGCGGGGGTTGGGGCCGGTGAACCGTTGTCACATGACGCCGCAGGTCATCGCTTCTCTTGAAGCCGGCTCCACAATTGGTGCAGACAAAAGGGTCACCACCATGCACCGTGCGTACGTGACGCACTACATGATGTTTCAACCGAAATGCGCTGCCGCACACTCCGCAGGTGAAACGTCTTTCGACATTCATGATCTGAAAACGACACACGTTCCTGCTTTAAATTTCGAAAAATAAAAAAATACAATTTATACTTTGTTCTTTCAGTTACGTGATCTTTGAACATATGATAGACATACTGTTTGTACGTTACATGTTAGACTGTGCATTAGTTAACTTAAATACTGTGTTTTGTGAAAATCCTCCGATGGCTAGATTTTTTATAGATTTCTTTATATTTCGCTCTTCCAGTAAAGTGACCTTGAAACATACGTTAAACGTAATATTTACTCATTATTTGTTAGGCTATTCAATACTAAAGCCAAATACCAAGTTTCGTAAAAATCCACCTATAAACGGATTTTTTACGATTTTTAAAATATTTCAGTCTTCCAGTAAAGTGTCCTTGACAAATAATTCTGGCAGACGGTAGTCACCTAGTCTTATAGAGCGTAATTTATTATACTTAAATACCGAGTTTCGTCAAAAAATTCCAATTAGTTTGTGAGATATGAATTTTTAAAGTTCATAGCGCCTTCAATTTTCCGGATAGGCAACCCGCATTACACAAGACCCGAAAATAGTTATTGAGGGTGGACGAAGTTTGGTTGAAATCGGGCCGGAAATAACGGAGATACGGCCATTTTTAGGTCTCGGCTTCCCGTGAAGTGACCTTGAAAAACAAAGTCGGTAAATTATGATGACGTCATCAGTATATGTATCAATTATAATGTTCATATACCGAGTCTCGTCGAAATCGACCGGTAAACAACGAAGATATAGCTATTTGTCTCTGTTTAGATGCGCCAACTAAATCGTAAGCGGACAGTAGTAAGGGTTGCTAACAGAACCAGGGATGGATAGTAATAATGTAAGGTTATCTTTGAGACATAATTTCTACTATGAACAGTTAGTACTTTTCAATTAACTAGAGGTTGACCTGAACCCCACTTCGTTTTATTTATTTTTATTTATAATAAATGTGAATAAATAAAAATATATTTTTGAAATAAACTAACGAAGTGTAAGCCGCCACTCTATATAATGTCAATTGAAAAGTGCTAACTAAGGTTAATCGCTAACATGCATTTAAAAAACAAAAATCTTGGGGAAAAAACAATTAATATGAGAATAAAAACGTTAA
Source organism: Allygus modestus (assembly GCA_963675035.1). Classification (NCBI taxonomy): domain Eukaryota; kingdom Metazoa; phylum Arthropoda; class Insecta; order Hemiptera; family Cicadellidae; genus Allygus; species Allygus modestus. The sequence goes on along the minus strand of OY776111.1, from coordinate 383,562,075 downwards.
CGTTATAACATCTCCATAACTATATATTGAAATGTGTTCATTCATTAATATAACATGGAAGTTGAAGATTGTACATTATTACATCATGCATACAAGAATATATTTTCGTTTTAATGAATTTAGAAAATTTAATATTTGTCTACAGTATATCTAATAATAATAATTAAAAGAAATACACTTACGTTTAATAATCCAAGAAAAAATACAAAAACCACAAGTCACAATGTAAATCGGCACAGCACTGAGAACATGCGTCCGAACACTGTGAGCTCCCGATACACTCTGAAGGGATCTAGGCATACAAAGGAATTGGTGCCGCGGGAAAGTGACAGACAAAAGGCGCCAAGATTCTTAAAATTGTTTACTCCGAGCCGTCGGTTCCTGTCTCCATTTCCTAGAAGTCCATTGTTCTCAGAAGTGACGCGTAGAAGGAGCAACTGCGTAGAAAGAGCAAAGTGGTGGAAGGGGGAGGCGGAGGCGGAGGCGGAGGTCATTGACCTCACCCGCAGAAGTGACGCGTAGAAAGAGCAACTGCGTAGAAAGAGCAGGAGGAGGTGGCGGGGGGTGGGGGGAGGCGGAGGCGGAGGTGGAGGCGGAGGTCATTGACCTCACCCGCAGAAGTGACGCGTAGAAAGAGCAACTGCGTAGAAAGAGCAGAAGGAGTAGGCGGGGTGGGGCGGGGGGTGGAGGGAGGCGGAGGCGGAGGCGGAGGTCATTGACCTCACCCGCATGACGTCACCCACACACCCGCCACACGCAGGAGACTCCAATTGCCCCTACTGTAGGGGCAATTGGAGTCTCCTGCGTGTGGCGGGTGTGTGGGTGACGTCATGCGGGTGAGGTCAATGACCTCCGCCTCCACCTCCGCCTCCGCCTCCCCCCACCCCCCGCCACCTCCTCCTGCTCTTTCTACGCAGTTGCTCTTTCTACGCGTCACTTCTGCGGGTGAGGTCAATGACCTCCGCCTCCGCCTCCGCCTCCCCCTTCCACCACTTTGCTCTTTCTACGCAGTTGCTCTTTCTACGCGTCACTTCTGAGAACAATGGACTTCTAGGAAATGGAGACAGGAACCGACGGCTCGGAGTAAACAATTTTAAGAATCTTGGCGCCTTTTGTCTGTCACTTCCCCGCGGCACCAATTCCTTTGTATTCCTCGATCCCTTCAGAGTGTATCGGGAGCTCACAGTGTTCGGACGCATGTTCTCAGTGCTGTGCCGATTTACATTGTGACTTGTGGTTTTTGTATTTTTACTTGGATTATTAAACGTAAGTGTATTTTTTTAATTATTATTATTAGATATACTGTAGACAAATAATAAATTTTCTAAATTCATTAAAACGAAAATATATTCTTGTATGCATGATGTAATAATGTATAATCTTCAACTACCATGTTACATTAATGAATGAACACATTTCAATATATAGTTATGGAGATGTTATAACGTTAACGTTTTTATTCTCATATTAATTGTTTTTTCCCCAAGATTTTTGTTTTTTAAATGCATGTTAGCGATTAACCTTAGTTAGCACTTTTCAATTGACATTATATAGAGTGGCGGCTTACACTTCGTTAGTTTATTTCAAAAATATATTTTTATTTATGCACATTTATTATAAATAAAAATAAATAAAACGAAGTGGGGTTCAGGTCAACCTCTAGTTAATTGAAAAGTACTAACTGTTCATAGTAGAAATTATGTCTCAAAGATAACCTTACATTATTACTATCCATCCCTGGTTCTGTTAGCAACCCTTACTACTGTCCGCTTACGATTTAGTTGGCGCATCTAAACAGAGACAAATAGCTATATCTTCGTTGTTTACCGGTCGATTTCGACGAGACTCGGTATATGAACATTATAATTGATACATATACTGATGACGTCATCATAATTTACCGACTTTGTTTTTCAAGGTCACTTCACGGGAAGCCGAGACCTAAAAATGGCCGTATCTCCGTTATTTCCGGCCCGATTTCAACCAAACTTCGTCCACCCCCAATAACTATTTTCGGGTCTTGTGTAATGCGGGTTGCCTATCCGGAAAATTGAAGGCGCTATGAACTTTAAAAATTCATATCTCACAAACTAATTGGAATTTTTGGACGAAACTCGGTATTTAAGTATAATAAATTACGCTCTATAAGACTAGCTGACTACCGTTTGCCAGAATTATTGGTCAAGGACACTTTACTGGAAGACTGAAATATTTTAAAAATCGTAAAAAATCCGTTTATAGGTGGATTTTTACGAAACTCGGTATTTGGCTTTAGTATTGAATAGCCTAACAAATAATGAGTAAATATTACGTTTAACATATGTTTCAAGGTCCCTTTACTGGAAGAGCGAAATATAAAGAAATCTATAAAAAATCTAGCCATCGGAGGATTTTCACAAAACACAGTATTTAAGTTAACTAATGCACAGTCTAACATGTAACGTACAAACAGTATGTCTATCATATGTTCAAAGATCACGTAACTGAAAGAACAAAGTATAAATTGTATTTTTTTATTTTTCGAAATTTACAGCAGGAACGTGTGTCGTTTTCAGATCATGAATGTCGAAAGACGTTTCACCTGCGGAGTGTGCGGCAGCGCATTTCGGTTGAAACATCATGTAGTGCGTCACGTACGCACGGTGCATGGTGGCGACCCTTTTGTCTGCAACGATTGTGGAGCCGCCTTCAAGAGAAGCGATGACCTTCGGCGTCATGTGACAACGGTTCACCGGCCCCAACCCCCGCAACCTCAGAATCCCGCTTTCAGACCAGGTCATTATTTTATTTGTTGTTTTGAGAGACTAGGTATGGACACTTATCGATTATTCAAGATAATAAGTAATCAACTGCTATTTCCGTTTAGTTAAAAAAAGAAAACGTTATTTAAGAGATAAAATAAAAAAAACTAAAAACTATGATGAATCAAAATACTGTTACAAAGTTCATTATACTCATACTAATATTTAACGCGGATGACTCAGATGTCGCTGCCCGGGTTTTCGAGCCAACACCTGGTCCGTCATCTGCCCCGGACGTCATGCTTGCCCCTGATCACACATTCACTGAAGACCCGCTAGGTATGCATAATTTTTGTATGACACTTCACTCATGTTTTTATATATTGAGGTTTAATAGAAGCTTTTAATGTAAATATTAAATATAAAAAAATAAAAAACAAACAAATAAAATGAAATTAAAAAATATATAAAATAAATTATTAATATAATTACAGAAGATAATCAGTCAATGAAATGTAAAAATGAATAGTTTGACAATATTTGTGGTTTTTATTTGTTTCATTGTAAAACAATATACCATATATCTTGAAAAGCAAGATCAGAGACTCTGAAATATTATCTTTATGTGTATCAATTAAGAATTATATGTACATCAACATTGATGACTTTTATTCAGTTAATCACTGGACACCATACCTATCGAAAGTTATGTCTCCTGTTACAGGATACCCTTGCGAGTACTGCGGCCGCAGTTTCATGAGGAAGGATGCCGCCAAGCGTCACGCGAAACTCTACTGTCGTGCGCGCCATGTACGAGTCCCCTCAGACTGTGCGGCAGGGCCTAACGGTCTTCAACAAACCGTTCCACCCGCATCACCCTCAACATTGTCCTCATCGCGAGACGGAGCCGATGACGATGTTCCTCCGGTGCTGCCCGACTTCTTGGCACCGGAGGGATTCGGAGAAGTCGAGACGGGGTTCCGTGGGCGACTCAAGACCTACGCCTTGCAGGAGCCTGCCGAAGAACACGTTAGTCTCGTGGACTTTTTCAACTCCCTCTTTGTTAAGGTAGTGAGTCTCATGCACCGCGTGCTAGGTTACGTTAACGCCGTTAAAGCTAACCTGTGGGTCGATTGTGAGTTTGAAGATATGCACGGAGAGACCTGCAATCGTCAATTTAAGACAACTAACGTACCCATTTTTCGTACAACGAATATTGAAGGATTGTGCCGTCAATTATTCGAGAAGATGTTGAACGAAAAGGAGAAGTGCGCGATGAAGGGATCCGGGTGGACGTTTGTAAGAGTAATGGATATGGAGATCCGCATCAACGTTTACCGTCCACTCGGTGGAGCTTCCTACATCCAGTTGCCTGAATCCATTGCACAAAAACACGCAGTGATCACCGTGCTGAACGTGGGGGACGAAAGATGTTTCTAGTACGCCATACTGTCGAAGTACGTCGAGAACCTAAATCGAAATCAATTGCGCGTGGCTGATTTTACAACAGAGATCCGTGCCCGCGCCAATTTGGACTTTTCTGGTCTCGACTTTCCGGTACGGCTGGAGAAGATCTCCACGTTCGAGAAGAACAACCCAGGCGTAAGCGTTAACGTGTACGGACTGGACGAGAAGAAAAAGAAGATGGACAACGGACACTTCACGCTGCAGCACTTTGTTTACCCGTTACGCGTCGTAGACAGGGAGCTGCCCAATCACTTTGATCTGTTGTACCTGACGGACGAGGATTCATCTCACTACGCGTGGATCAAGGATTTTGAGAGGTTAGTCCACAGTCAGGTGACTCATCGTAAAGGACGTTTATAAATTTGCAAACGATGTTTTGCCCATTTCGACGAGCGACCAAGCAAGTTAGGCCTCAGCGGAGCGGAACGTCTACGCGACCACCGTCGGTACTGTTTTGATCACGCGCCACTGCGTACCGACGTGTCAGACGAAACGGAGATCCGCTTTAGGCGTCCCGAGCGCTCACAGAGAAGCCGCTTTACTATCTACGCGGACTTCGAGTCTATGCTCGTGCCACACGAGGCCGACCGACCTCTCGACCCGCCACCGACAGTTCGACCTCCGGCATGGGACCCAGCGACCACCAGAGGAGAGCTGCCGCACCATCACCACCGTCGTGGAGCGACGTTCGATTCCTCGCACGTCAAGACGCGAAACGTCCACGTGCCGTACGCTTACGCCTACTACGTACGCGACGATCACAGGAGCGCCGATGAAGGAGACAACGACGACAACGAGGACCCCACACAGCGGAACACGTTCTCAAAGACGCGACTTTACAACGGCGAGGACGCCGCTAGGCACTTCATCTCTCAGTTGCGGAAGGATATCGAAAACATCGGGGATATCCTTTACGGGAAACGTCGACCCCGAGACCGACCGCAGTTGAGTGCTGAAGAAGAAGCGGAGTTCCAGGCAGCGACAATCTGCTACATTTGCCGGCGGCCTTTCATCGAGGACGACGACGACATCAAGGTGAGGGACCACCAGCATTCGCCACCCTACATGTACAGGGGCGCGGCTCATCTGACCTGCAACCTTCGCTACAAGGAACAGGATACGGTGAACGTGTACCTGCACAACTTGTCTAACTACGACGCCCACTTCATCGTAAGGGAGCTAGGAGTTGACAAGGGAGACGTTGATATGCTCGCCAACACGGAGGAGAAATACATCACCTTCGCCAAGAGATTCAAGTACCCCGGCGCGGGACGGCGGAACGGTATTCGAGTGCGATTCGTTGACTCATACCGATTCTTGCCGATGTCGCTGGCTAGTCTGGCCGCGATTTTGCCCGTAGATGATATGATCATCACCCGAGCCCACTTCACTGACCCGGAGCAATTCGACCTTGTGCGGAGAAAAGGAGTCTTCCCGTACGAGCATATCACGTCTCTGAACGTGTTGGATGAGAACGTGTTGCCGCCCATCGAGGCCTTCAAGGATAAACTGACACCAGAGGATTACGCACATGCCCAACGCGTTTGGACCGAGTTCGGATGCGAAACCCTCGGGGATTATTCCAACGTTTATCTTTTGACTGATATCATGCTGTTGGCAGACATTTACGAGGGTTTCAGGAAGGGGTGTTTAGAACATTACAACCTGGATCCGGCACACTACTTCACCCTTCCGTCTTACGCTTGGGACGTGATGCTGTCCAAGACCGGCGTGGTCCTCGATACCCTTCAGGACGTAGACATGTATTTGTTTTTCGAGAAGGGTATTCGAGGCGGACTTTGCCAATGCGTCACTCGATACGCCGAAGCTAATAACGAATACGCTATCGGCCGAAACGATCAGGGCGCATGTACAAGCGTTGTTGGCGAGGAGAAAGATTTTATCATGTATTATGACGCCAACAACCTGTACGGTTGGGCAATGTCCGAGCCACTCCCTTACGCTGAGTTCGAGTGGTTATCACAGTCGGAATGCGACGACTTGGACATAGGGAGTCTGCCGGCAGACGGTGAGTACGGCTACGTCTTGGAGGTGGATTTAGAGTATCCGCGTGACAAAGCCCTCCACGACAGACACCGCGACTTGCCGTTCTGTCCGGAAACGAGGAAAGCGCCGGCAGACCAACTGCCCTATACGGCAGAAGAGATCTTCAACTCTGGGGCAGGTAAGTCTTCCAAACTAATGGCCACCCTGATGGACAAAAACGAATACGTGATCCACTTCAGGTATTTACAGCAGGCGCTGGAGAATGGACTACGTGTACGCCGCGTCCACCGGGCCCTACGCTTCAAGCAGTCGAGATGGTTGGCCCCGTACGTGGCGCTGAATACCAAACTGCGTCAACAGGCGAAGAACAAGTTCGAGACCCAGCTGTTTAAACTCATGGTCAACGCAGTGTATGGTATGAGCCTCCAGAACGTACGGAAGCACATAGACTTGAAACTGGCGACCTCCCGGAAGATCTACACCAAGTACGTGGCCAAGTCAAACTTCGGAGATAGAGTTTGGTATAGTGAGAACTTGGCCCTACTGCACATGCTGAAGACCCGGGTGGTTTTGGACAAGCCAGTCTACGTAGGGATGTGCGTTCTGGACCACAGTAAGTGGTGGATGTACGGGTTCCACTACAAGATGGTAGAGCGGTACGGAATCCGGAACATCAGGATGCTGTACATGGATACGGACGGTATCTTCTACAAAATCCGTACCGCTAACGTCTACGCCGACATGATGGAGCACCGGGACGACTTCGACACTAGCAATTACCCCGAAAACCATATGTGTTATGACAAGAGAAACGCTAGGGTCCTGGGGAAATTCAAGGACGAAGCCGGTGGCTATTCAATACTAAACCCAAATACCGAGTTTCGTAAAAATCCACCTATAAACGGATTTTTTACGATTTTTAAAATATTTCAGTCTTCCAGTAAAGTGTCCTTGAAACATAGTTCTGGCAGACGGTGGTCAGCTAGTCTTATAGAGCGTAATTTATTATACTTAAATACTGAGTTTCGTCAAAGAATTCCAATTAGTTTGTAAGATATGAATTTTTAAAGTTTACAGCGCCTTCAATTTTCTGGATAGGCAACCCGCATTACACAAGACCCGAAAATAGTTATTGGGGGTAGACGAAGTTTGGTTGAAATCGGGCCGGAAATAACGGAGATACAGCCATTTTTAGGTCTCGGCTCCCAGTGAAGCGACCTTGAAAAAGAATCACGGTACATAATGATGACGTCATTGATACATGTATCAATTTTAATGTCTAGATACCGAGTCTCATCGAAATCGACCGATAAACAACAGAGATATAGCTATTTCTCTGTTTAGATGCGCCAACTAAATCGTAAACGGGCAGTAGTAAGAGTTGCTAACAGAACCAGGGATGGATAGTAATAATGTAAGGTTAACTTTGAGACATAATTTCTACTATGAACAGTTAGTACTTTTCAATTAACTGGAGGTTGACCTGAACCCCACTTCGTTTTATTTATTTTTATTTATAATAAATGTGAATAAATAAAAATATATTTTTGAAATAAACTAACGAAGTGTAAGCCGCCACTCTATATAATGTCAATTGAAAAGTGCTAACTAAAGTTAATCGCTAACATCCATTTAAAATAACAAAAATCTGGGGAAAAATCTATTAATATGACAATAAAAACGTTAACGTTATAAAATCTCTAAAACTATATATTGAAATGTGTTCATTCATTAATGTAACATGGTAGTTGAAGATTGTACATTATTACATCATGCATACAAGAATATATTTTCTTTTTAATGAATTTATAAAATTTAATATTTGTCTACAGTATATCTAATAATAATAATTAAAAAATACACTTACGTTTAATAATCCAAGAAAAAATACAAAAACCACAAGTCACAATGTAAATTGGCACAGCACTGAGAACATACGTCCGAACACTGTGAGCTCCCGATACACTCTGAAGGGATCTAGGCATACAAAGGAATTGGTGCCGCGGGAAGGTGACAGACAAAAGGCGCCAAGATTATTAAAGTTGTTTACTCTGAGCCGTCGGTGCCTGTCTCCATTTCCTAGAAGTCCATTGTTCTCAGAAGTGACGCGTAGAAGGAGCAACTGCGTAGAAAGAGCAACTGCGTAGAAAGAGCAGGTTGAGGTGGTGGGGGGTGGGGGGAGGCGGAGGCGGAGGCGGAGGTCATTGACCTCACCCGCAGAAGTGACGCGTAGAAAGAGCAACTGCGTAGAAAGAGCAGAAGGAGTAGGCAGGGTGGGGCGGGGGGTGGAGGGAGGCGAAGGCGGAGGCGGAGGTCATTGACCTCACCCGCAGAAGTGACGCGTAGAAAGAGCAACTGCGTAGAAAGAGCAGAAGGAGTAGGCGGGGTGGGGCGGGGGGTGGAGGGAGGCGGAGGCGGAGGTCATTGACCTCACCCGCATGACGTCACCCACACACCCGCCACACGCCGTGCTGTCCAATGCCCCCTACTTTCATACAACCGCTGTAGGCCTATGTGGCAATTTGAACTTATATAACTCTTAATTTTTAGGTTTTTGTTCTACTTTATCACTTGAAAGCCATTTCGCGTAATCAGCAAATAAACATATTTCTGATTCTGTTATAAATGAATTTTCGTTATTTAGGTGAATAATGACAAATACTGAATCTAAAACTAAGCCCCGTGTAACTTCAGTTGTCAATCTCATCCGTTTGGAAGTTTGACAGTTTAAAAAACGATTACTGTTATCATTACACCAGATTGAGTTTGATTACTTAAGTTTGATTTAAACCATTTATATACTTTTCCACGAATTCCAGTTGAATTTAATTGTTATATTATTAAAGCATCATTAACATTATCAAATGCCTTTCATATTTATGCCTTTTTTAACTAAAACAAATAGAAACATCGAATTTTCTCTGCTATCAATTGTGCAGACAGCTTTGTTAATTATTTTATACTGATTAGTTGCATAAGCATTTTATTCGATGTTGTCATTATCTGTCTAAATCCATACTGGTTTTTAAATAGAATATAATTTGTTTAAGAGGTTAATATAAATAAACGAATATTTTATTAATATTAATAATATTTATCTTGCTCAGTAACTATAACTTAATGGAGTGCCTTGTGTAAATAAAATACGATTTAAGATTTTACAAAGCTTGGAAAAATGCACAATGTTCTATGGATTAACGTATAATAAGATGTAAATGGGTGGATACCTCTTCACGGCATATCTTTAATAACCTTGTTAGTATTTCATCAAAACCTACATTAACATTTGATGCTTTCCAAGGTTTGCTTTATGTAAATGATTTCTTCTTCGGTAGTTGAACAGAGGGTTGTGGTTTGCACGGAATTACTACTAGTATTTTTCAGGTATTGTTTTTAGTATCATTATTACTACAAACAAAAGTTTAAACAAATAAACATTTCAGATATCTCTTTTAAACACTTTATGAGATTCCAAGAATAATCTTGGAATACATACTTATTACTTCTTTCCTTTTTTATTTTTGCTAATTATTTCTAAAGAAAGTCTTTGATTTATTCTTGCATTTTTCTGTTAGCCTCCTTATATTTTCGTATTTTTATTTCCTAACAACGCTCCATCGAGTATATGTTGATTTTTAAAGTCTGAATTTTTTACGAAAACATTATTCCGTATGAATTAACACCATGTTCCATTATCGAGTAAGGAATCTATATTTTTAAATGCTATACATTTTGTATTTGGTTTGGATTTCCTGCATCTTGTCACCCGTTCAGAGCATGTTTCTTTAACCGTTAATTATATATGAATATGGCAAATATAGTATTTCTTACCTAAAAGAATCGGAAGGGTAGATTCTACTAAGTCGAGTTTCAAGATGAAATGCTGCTGTGCCTTTGTTTCTTATTACTTTACTTTGTTTAATACAGTCCATATATATTACCAATTTGATAAATAAACTCCGCATGAAGTACTATTCTAAAATATACAGCACTGCAGAAGATATACTTGACATAAAATACACGATTTATAATATTTTTCCCATAAGTAATAACATATCAGAATAGGCATGACTAAATTGAGCCTGTTCATATATATTCTAATTTTATAACCATCCACAACATTAATTACGCACTAGCTTCATAAAAAAGTTTGTCAAATGCATGGAATACACTTACTAATGTTACATATCATTTATACATTTAAATGCTTATCCACAATAATGCACACACTTTTTTATCAAAATAATTTATTAATTATCATGAAACAAGTAATAACTATTTTAGGGAACATAGGGCCTTCGCTCCAATCAATAAAACTGTAATATTAGTCCAATTATCTGATAATTTTGACTGGTTCAAATAACTGTTGTATCAATCGTAGGCAACAACTCTGAACATAAATGAATATGGCATGTATTTTTTTATTAACTATAATGCCAGCCTTACTTTTGTTAGTGTACCCTATAAATATGTTGAACAATAGGATGTTTAATTGTCAAAAAACAATCATGCTATTAAAAAAACTGTTTGTTAAAGTAGCATGCTGATAAACCTAATTTAATATATAATTATTAGTGAATTTCCTAAGGAAAGTGAACTATTAAGTTTCCCGCACGGTGAAACTTAAGCCCGGGACCACCATTGCAGTTCTTAACGTGACCCCCTGAACACGTTTTAGGGGTCGTTCAAAATGTTATTGGATTGAGTGAAACGAAATCCTTATACATAACTTTACTGCTTACACTGGTAAGAGAATCAACTCGAACTGGTGTGTCTTTGTCATAAATAACTCAAAAACGCCTCTACAGATCCACTTCAAACTTTAGAGATAGATTCTATAGTACGAAATCTCGGTCGAGTTCGTTATTGGGAATATTTGGTTAAGTAATAATAAAATTATCTTTAAAACAAATCTATTTTTTATCCCATAAGATTAACATTGGGAGCCATTTTAGTGGTACTTGAATCGTTGATATTTTGCCAACGTCTATGTTTCAACTATAGAGTAACGTAAGTCACAGTGCCATAGATTCACTACAGAACTATAGTTATTCATGTTCATGTTGACTAGGAAAAAAATACTTCTTTTCGTACCTTGAAACACAAAAACTAAGGTATAAATATCAGCTTTTAAAAGTTGTACGTGTATTTTATTTTTTATTAATTAAAAGATGCATTATTATTTTAAATACTATTATAAGGAATAACTTTATTGGTACCGTACTCTATGTAAAAAAATGCAGGCGGAGCGGTGCACTCTGGTACTTTGGCCAGTCCTGAGTCCAGACTCCGGACTCCAGACGACAAAATTTTAACCAAAAAGGAAATATGTGATTAAAGTGATTAAACGCTAATATATTTAATTATATACATTATAATTTCCACTCATTAACAGTAGAAAGTCTTAATTTGTTAAAACAATTATTATCTCGCTTATAAAACTTACGGTAAGTTACCAAATACAATTAATGTTTTGGTTTTTTATTTGGCGGCTATCACCAATGCAACTTTACAATATGACAATAATTAACATTTGTAAGAACAGAAAAAATAACAAACTATAGATACCTATACATCGGGCTTTTAACTATGATTATATGTTATTAAAACTTAATATAACACATTAGTTTTCACCATATTCTGGGTCTAGCCTATTTCCTTTTTGTCAGATTGAAAACTTTAGTTTAATATAGGCCTAACTTTATTTTCCTACAAAAATGATAATTGCATTACCAGAACTACCTTAGACCGCGTGCCGATGTTCGTGAAGCACGCGAAGATGTGTTATTGGTACAAGTGTTATTGGTAAAAGTGGTTTAAACCGGGTTTTTAGGGGTGGGGAGCGATTTATATATATTCTTAGACTATTGACTAAAAAAAATCGCTTGTGAGAATCATCTGTTACGTGTCAAACCAAAAACTTTGCAAACGCGAAGTGATTGTTAAGCAAAGATCTTATATAGGTTAAGTCTGTCCCGCGACTCATCTCGCGACCAGGCCTAAACATTCGACCGAACATTCTCCCGAATGTTCACTGGACATTCCGTCCCATATTCTTGCTACCAATACACAATGGCCCAACAAAAGCTAGCGCGATAGTTTACTCAGTGTGCTCGTTTATGTACGGGATAGTTCACCTCGCCATGATTTGTGTTTGCCTGTGCTCCGTTTTTGTCAGGTTTTTTGCTTGAATCAAAGGTGACGAGCGGAAGCGAATGGGCGAGCGTGTACTGGTTACTTCATTCAGTTCAATTCAATTCAAACTTTCTTTATTCGTTATATACACAAATATGCATATTGTGCACATTCGTTTGATTTGGTGCAAAATTCGTTGTCGCGACTCGTTCCGATCATTTGGTGGACCATTCGAGCGATTCATTCGGCGATATTGTACTGATGCCAAAGAGTTTGTGCAGCTCCCACACTTCTCGGGATTGCTCCGAACATTCGGAGTTTGGCCGTATATGTGTTCGGGCGTATTCGCAAGAAGTGCGGGACAGCATTTATCGATTAGGCCTAACACAAATCATTTTCATTTGTCTTCAACCTAGCGAGTTCACTGCTGCGTCCATATGTTTAAACATTAGTTCAATAGGAAAAATATTAAAATTACAAATAAACAATCAGCAACAGCAATAAATTTTTTAAGAATAAAAACCAGCTGATCGTACAAGAACTATACTGCCTACACCAGGGAAACAGTTCAACGGCTTGTGTTGACAATTCCATGTGAGAAAAAACTCAAGAACCCTAATGTAATCATTTACAATTTGTTAAGACATAATTTTAAATACAATACCGTACTCAAAAACATAATGAGTGTATTGTCAATTTATGGTTTTAAAAATACCATCCTCGTTTTTTCAAGACTGTCATAAAAACTTAATTACTATACGTTCACCCATTAAAATATATTTAATATTACACAGCCAAATTTTTTCCGCAGGAATAGTATTACGACATATGGTATTGTGATCTTTCCCTCCAATGCTGACCCCCCCACTCTTCTGCTCGCACTACTCAGGCTTCACGAAGATCCGCACGAGGTCTACATAAGTGTTTATTCAAACTCAATAAGGCAATAAGGCAAACTCAATAAGTTTTGTCCTTTTTGGAGGTTAATATTTGTAAGGTATGCCTATCGACTCTAATTATCTAGGCATAATTTCTGATGTCCATACACCACTGTTTTAATCACATTTTTGTCTACATTTCTTCATTTTTATCCAAAATAAACATTTTCTAAACTTGTTCCTTAAGGTACAACTTAGTCTCTGGATAATTTTGGCTTTTGGCACAAGTTCTTCCTAGGCCTACTTTTCGATTGGAAATGAGCAATTTCATTGGACTAACCTCATATAAATTTACCTCTACAGTTTGGATATCACATTTGTTTTTGCCAGAAACAAGGGAAAAGTGATACAAATTTTAAATCCAAAATAGGGTATGACTTTTAGCGAATTTCCCCTATAGGGAAGAAGCTCTTACCGTAGGTGGCATGGTAAGACTTAAGCCCGAGACCATGATAACTTTTCGTTTTGAGGTCCCCAGATGCCAAAAACACTAATCGTTCAAATTTATATATATGTGTCCGTTACCGCGATAACTTTTGAAAGAAACACCCGATTTTGATGAAATTTGCCAAAAATGTGGAGAGTAGCATTTATGACTGTAAGTTTGGAAAACAAGATCGATCGCACTACGGAAAGGGGGTTTTATGGGGGTTTACAATTATTTACCAAATATCGGTTTTTGCAAATTTGACCCCAAAATGTTACAAACACTCAATTTTGATTATAACCATTTTATAGAGCTTAAAAAACAAATAATTTGGTCTTTTGAAACATTAACCTACATTAAGTGGTTGCGGAGAAAATCCAAAAAACCTGTGCCATGTTAATCTTATGGGAAAGAGGTTTTTGGATTTTTCTCAGATAGTTTTAATAAAAACTTCACATTTCTGTTTATTAATATGTTTAGCTCAACAAAACAAACATTTTGGTGTTTTAATCGTTGTTCTACGTCCAACCGTTGCAAAGATATTCAAAGTGCTAAACACAGTACGTTGTCCAATGTTATCCTTATGGAGAATAAATAAAATTCTATATCTCGATTATTTATGAATGTATATTGATGGAACTTGGTATATGGATTCAAATAGTTGTGGTATATTGATATTTACACAAAAAACAAGTTTTTTGTTGATAGTCCCCGTAGCAGCTAACCTGCATACTCGGCCCCTATGTTATTCATATGGAGAATAAGTAAAGTTGTATATCTCCCTTAATTATGGACCTAAATTATGAGAACTTGGTATGAAGCTTCACCTGGTTCAGTTATATTGATAATTGCAAAAAAACACATTACATATCTTCCTCGTTGCAGCAAACCTGCGTCCTCAACCCTAATGTTATTCTTATATAGAATAAATTAAATGCTATATATCACTTATTTAAGAATGTATTTTTATGAAACTTGGTAAGTAGCTCTATATAGTAGTGAGTCACACACACATATATATATATATATATGCATTGGAAATTCGCTGAGTATGCAGGTTTGCTGCCACGGGGGTATTGTTTAACTTACATTTAATTTACCCAGGCGAATCCAATATGGTTTCGATCTTACTCGGCTCGGGTATACTTTCGTAAGTGGAACAAAATAACGAACCAAATTAAATTGTTCGATAGGCTACGGTATATTAATTAGGTTGATATTTTTAACACTGATTAATATTTAATAGCTTGTATGTTTTTAATTACCGTACAGTACCTACGTCATCTTTGTTTAGTTTGTTATTCAATTAAACTTAAAATAAAAATGAAATAAACAAACATAACATGATAATGTTATTCCTGACAATGCATGTTTAAAGTTATATTGGAACCAACGTTTGTTATCTGGACAAATTTCAAGACACCTAAACTGAAACATAACATACCGTATCATAAAATAGGCTAGACCCGGACAGGGGGTCTTGACCCGGACACTTACATATTTGTAAACATAAATATTTCTAAACTAACCTGCAAACTTGAGCAGTCGTTCGTTATAGGTAGGCCTACATTTGTTTAGAGCATGCTCTAATCGTAAAACGAGGCATACTCTAATCGTGTATAACTCACTTCTTTTCACAAAAATAAAATATTATTTCTAACTAAGACATGTCATAGTAGTGTGGGTTTGCGGGTTTTGCGCCGGAAGTGACGTCACATCCGGTCAGTGACCGGATGCGCTGAGTGAAAAAATACGTCATCTGAGGCTGAGCCAGTGACGTATGTGGTTTTGTGACGTAATGAGGTAAAGTTCAAAGTTCAAGGTCACGGGGAAGTTTTTTTAAAAAAAATCTACCTCGCACTCGTAAAATCGATTGTGATTCGATAGTTAATCGATAAGAAATATCGAATGAAACAATCGAATGAAGCAATCGAATGATACGAGTACGAGGTAGTACTATTACAAATATTACTTTATTTTATTACTTTATTTTATTTACAATAATTCATGTTTACAATAGTTCCCCGTTGTTCGTTGTCATCGATGTTGTTGATCCGGACGAGTTGCGGTCATCACTTCGCTTTCTGATGAAAGACGGTAGATACTTCGATTCCTGCGCAGAGTCCATGTTGTTTTTTGATGCGTAAAGTTCCAAAGATAAATCGTAGCCGGACGCAATGAGAAGTCTTAACTCTTCATTAAAAACCTCGAGGTCTTGGAAAGTCGCCAGATGAATAGTCATAATGAATACACCTAATTTTGATGGACATTTCAACAGAGAGCTCGATGTACACTGGTCAAGGGCCGGAGGTGTACTGACTATTCGCTAGCTAGCGTTTTGGTATCAAACAAAATGGTGGGGGTAAAAGTGTGGTGGGGCGGAGCAGATGGCGGACGGCAGATAGCAGGCGGCAGGTGGCAGCTGGTGCGAGGCAGATGGTTGCTACTACATTCGCCGCCACAGTAATGCAATCCTTCGGCGTAATTCTTGTATTTTATCTTGTCGGTTCATTTGATACGTTTTACATCTACATATGCAATAGCTAAAACACTTGCACTTACGACAAGCTTTCCCGTCAACTTGATTGCCTGGTATTTTAAAACATTGTAACTCGCAACAATATGTCTTCAAATTGTTATCGAAAAATAAATTGTTCATAGGTGGCACCGACATGTTAGCTGCAGCGTGTGTTAGACAAGACTGAGACTAACTTCACTGCTCCCTCTCTTTTATACCTCTTCATAAGTTAACCCTGAATGAAAGTTCAAGGTCATCCATTTGAATTTTAAAAAAAGCAACACAGCAGTATATAAAATAATATACTGCTGTGTTGCTGTTTTTATTTTTTTATTTTTTTTTTTATATTTTTTTTATATTTTCTTTATTAAACAAACATCTTACAATACAATAAGCTTAAGTCTAACATTGATGACTAGAAATACAAACAGAAAAATACAAACAAAGACATTATGTACAAGGATGCGTGATGTGCAGAGTGAGTTCCGTCGAGTTGTTGCCGCTTACACCGTGTGATACCAAATACAACGTCCCCGGTTGAATATCTCGCAAATCTTCATTTTGTAGCAGTTGAACAAATCGTTTTGGAAGAAATACTTGAAACTTCGGCTCATCTCCTGGAGTGAAAGGTCCTTCGCTCAATGAAACTAGAATTGCTTCTCCATGTGTGGTTTCCACTTTCTTGATGTTATGAATAATGTAGTGTTTTTGTTCTTTTAGTTCTGAACACTTTTTAGTTAGCAGAAGGTCGGATTTTGAATGAGTGTTGAATTGATCAACCAGTGTTTGTAGAAACTGTTGTGATGCCATCTTCGTCAGTGGTGGTTGTGGTGTCTTCTGTGATGTTGCCTCTTCGGAGTCTCGAATAATACTCGTGCTGGAGCGGTGCTGTCTCCTCGTATTTATAGGCCCCGCTACCCCCACCACATTTCTGTTCTCCGCTACCCCCACCACATTCCTGCGTTTGTTTCAAGTAAGCAGCCAAACGATACGCGTTGTACAATGCACAGTTTGTTTGGCCGTGTTTAAGATCTTTTGCAGCGACACAAATATTACCGAGATTAATGTTAAAGTCCTTACTGATAGTTATATCGAAAACATCACCGTGCGTGTACTTTTGTATCCAGTTCTTTTTTTCTAATCCTCTTGTGTATATATGTGAATATTTTTTGCAAAAGTTAAACATAATACTGTGCAGATTACTGTAGCTTATAAATCCTTCATACCAATGTATGTGATGAAAGTAGTTTGTTATCCATTTGTTTGTACTTTTTGCTTTGGTGTTAAGTTTGTTAAAAGAAAAAGGAGCATCAAACGTGAATGGGTAGGCTACAAATGTAAGCAAGTCTAAAATTACTAATTCCTTGATAATAAACCTATCATCATTATTTCGAAATGCTTGAAATTCTATTACACAAGGCTTTACACTCACTTCTTCATCCCCTCCGCTCATCATGGCACCTAGCGATCAACTAAACTGTTTTCCACACCACGGTAGGTTAAATACCAGGCCGTACAGTTGCAGGCGCGTTGGTGTATATTTAACGTGGGCACCGTCCCCAATAGGCCTACCCCACGTGTGTTCTTCTTTACTAAGTCAAACTTTAGTCTTTTTTAACTTCTTCTTCTTGTGTTTCGTTTTCTTCTTCTTGTTTCTCCGTTTCTTCTTCCTGTGTTGTTTCTTCTGTAGCTTCTGTAGCGATTTCTACAAGTGGTTCAAAATCCTTTAACTTTCTCCACATGCAAACTTCATGAGGTATTCTATTAAAAATAGATGTATCCACAGGTCCGTACACGATGGTGCTATCAGGTTGTTTTTCCAAAGTATCGACCAAATACTCTTTAATAATAGCGCTTGCAAATACCAACTGTCTCATGTACCTTGTAATAGGTTCTGTTGCGTAGTTTAAAACGTAGAATTCTTCACGTGACAGTAGAATCTTATTTTCATGTTGAGTCAAGTCTCTAATTCGCACTTGTAGTTGTCCACGATGTTTAACAATATCGATTTCATTGTCACAATCCAAAAGTCGAATATGTGTTTTCCTTCCACACAAACTGTTAGTTAAATAACATTCTATTAAATGTACATGTTTCAAAAATGACTCCCAAGCATTTTGCGAAAATAAAACCTTTTTTGTTCCATGGTGTAGTATTACTGTAGGGGAATAATCCAATGACTTCATCAATCCAACTGATACACTTTTACTGATGCATGCTGAGATGGGGTAAAAGATTCGCAAAAAAACTTCAGTTAAAATGTGAGGAGGAATATTTTCTTCAACTTTCTTCTTCCTCTTTGGTACTACCTTTGATGGGTCTGCATTACTTTCCTCCTCTCTATCTCTTTTACCAAACTTTAAAAATGCAGTTATTTCCTTGATGATTTCTTCTTCACTAGTATTATCACGTTCCAATAACGGTGCTACCTCTGCATCACCTTGTACAACAGATGGAGAACTCATTTTGTAGAAGATGTTACCCATGCGACGATAGACGATCAACTGAAGACCTGCATTGTTGCTCCGCTATTTATAGGTTAGCGACAGTGGCGGTGCCGGTGGTTGTACAACGTTTTACAATACTGTCTTTACAATACCGGTCAACGGTGTGTATGTAACAATTTTATCGTGCAAAATTAAACAATACGCAGATGTATTTGCAGGTACGTTTTCTTGAAATTCCATTTCTATTTTTATATCAACACTAGACGATTTTACAGATTCATTTTGTTTGGAACAATCAATTACAACAATCGGAGCTTTCGATTCAAACTGTACGGGAGATAGTAGAGGTGTATTTGTTTTGCCGTAATATGAATTTTGGAACTTAGCGTACATATCGTATAAAACACTGTACCTTTTTTTATCAAAAGAAATATTAAAGTTGTCGTAGGGAAAGAATTGTGAATTCAGGAACACTTTACAGTTTGTTAATTTACAATGGTCAAATTCACCAGCATTTTCAGTTATTATACTTTTCTTCTTCGTTTGTAATCCAAATATTACATATCTCGCTTTTTCCAAATGAGTAGAAGTTTTTACAGCCCATGTATGCCGTTGTGTTGTAGGTAAAACGGGGTATTCATGAAACTCCCAGCTTCTGAATGGCATTACAATGTCTCGATCGGATTTTAACTTTCTTAATAATGTAATCCTGTGTTCATCATTTAGTCGCACATGTGGTACTCTCCAAACAATCTTGTCTAATGTTAATTTCCAGTCTAAATTGGCATCAGTTGTTCCAGGAGCTGCTTTAATAATATCATTATCGTTTGATGATCTTAATAAAACTAGTTCTTGTTTTACATTTATTATTATTCTTCTGTAGTCTTCAGCAAATCCTAGGAGTAATCTTAAAGGTACGTAGAAATCAAAGTTTCCCGAAGAGTCAGGAGCGATTGTACTTTTGTCAGGTGCAACCCATCCTGCAACAGCTAACAGATTCTTCTCATTTGGTGTTAAAGATGCTAATCCTTTCAATGTACTGGAAATTCCAACCTTTTTTGTTGAATCGACTGTAACTCCTGAAATTTCATATCTAATCTCGTCAAACAAAAATGCCATAGGATTATTTATGAACGGAACAGTGGTTCCAGCAGTACCAACAGTTTTTGTTACTTTTCCTTCAATATATAAATAACTTTCGCATGGAAGAGTATAAATGTCTTGTTGTTGTATAGGAATCCTAATTTCATCGTTATTGTTTAATTTGGACGAAGCGTAAGGGTTGTGCGTGTGATATTCCTTTTCCCATAAGGTTTCGTCGAATGTTGGACCCTGCGCTATATCCAGTATATCCATTGTTAATGACCTTTAATCCAATTTCTTCTAGAAAACAAATGTTGTCACTTGTTAATCCTTCTACAGCTGATAAGCTACTGACCTCTTTGCTGGTTGGCTCTCTCTTTTTAAATGATAACCCCATTGTCTAAGCGGATGATTTTATATGTATTCTTACAGTAATAGCTTCTCCTCTAAAGTCAATAAGGTTTCCGTCTTGATCCACTATGTTCAGCACGATGTCTGAAATGAAACTGGTGTTTAACGGTAGGTACACAAGGTTTTGAGGCTTTTCTACTATCTTGAAACCCGGTGCAACTGATGGGTAGAATGTGTGTAATATATGACGATTTTCTCCATCTCTGTAGGATCCTTGTATAATGTTACATGTAATGTCTATGCTATTAACTTTGATGATCGTCACAGTTTTATTCCCAGAATGAGTTTTATTAGGTTCTAATACTTTTGTTTCCTTAGAAAACCCCAATAAACTACCAATTGAATGTTCTTGACTAAAATCAATATAATACTTAGAAGTAATTTCGGCTTTCATTGTATTGTTATTGCCTTTTATCGTTATATTTTCTTTTCCCATATGTTTTTGTATAACTTCATTTATATTATCAATTTCATAAGCTCCTGTTGGTAAACTGAATTCTTCCAAAGCTGAATACTTTCCTTTATCATCTTTTGTCTTGATAATTTAATGTATTTTTTTTGTCTTTTGTTTAATGTATTTTGTTATTAATTCCTTCACTAACGTTTGGAATAGAGTTATATGTTGTTAAATCCAATAATGCGGCTTCCCATAGTCTTCCTTTTTGCAAACGTAGCGCTGGAAACAGAATACTGCGCAAAGTACATGAGTTACCGGTTAATGACACTGTATACGAGGACATCTTAAAGTTGACTAACACTTTTAGCTAAAAAGTCTAAACATAAATGACCGCAAATGGATGTATCATCAGGTTGTTTTCTTGTATGATTGTAAACAACATTTTCTGCCGCACTAAAGTATCGTTGAAGTTCTTTCGGTGGTGGAAGGTCTCCAAAACTGTCGAAATAATAAATGGTTTTACCAAGTTTCTTGTAACACACCCAATGAGTGCCTAACCCTTCACTATTATCCAAATTTACAATACCAGTCTCATTTTTCCACATTTTAACCGGTAATTCATCTTTCATAAATACTCCTCTAAAAAATGGGATTTTCAAACAAGAAGCATATGTAATCAGTTCTTCATTGGTTAATTCTTTGTTTTTAATTATTAATTGCTCTTTCTTATTTAATACACACGTTACGGTTAGGTATAATCCTCCTCCCTTTTTTATCATTGACCATATTGTTGGTTTCTTTTTAGCTTTACCACTGGTAGATCGACGTTTTCTTCTGATATTACCTCCTTGTTTCTTAGCGGGTTTTTTCCCACGCCTTCTTCTCTTTCCTCCTCCAAACGTAGTTTTTGCTTTCATTGCTGCTGTTACTGCTAAAGACGCTGCTTTTTCACCAATACCTGCGTCACTAGATTTTACTCTTTGCCAAGCTTTCTCAGCAAGTGCTCTATCTGCTATTGATCTATTTTTAGTATCACCAAATTTGGAATACGCTATATCGTGCTGTTTACAAGCCTGATCGAGCTTATTTATTCCAGGATCTCCTCTAGCAAGACGTTTCTCTAATTTGGTTCCAGGACCACAATATTGATATCCTCCAGGTAAATGTAATTCCACAGGTAATAAATCAATCGCCTTGTTAACTATAGCTCCAACCGGTTTACTTAATAGAGAAAATGCTGTTGATGCTATTCCCCTTCCTCTCTGTAATCTCTCTCGATTATGACTGATGCGTTTAACCCTCGACATGACTATTTATAGCAAAACCAACAATCAGTAGGTGCACTCTATAAATTTTTTACAATGAATGTAATATCAGTTTTGGTTTCTTGTATTATATACTGTTTAAAATCCATTTATTATATAGAAATGGATTTATTAATTAAATGTAGACATATTAAATAGAAGTAGTAAAAATTTAAATAAGGTGTAATTGAAGATGTTCCAGATGTTTCTCCGCTGGTGATGGTATTGTTGTCTTCGGTAAAATGAATAAACTTTAAATAGTTGTCATGTTTCCTTAGAAACTTGCCACTAAATCGTTGGTAATTGAATAACACATCCCAGTCTAGTTTATCTTTAAAATTGTCAATGTAATTCTCAGAGAGATTTTGATATTTACTTATTACTTCCCAACAGTTATTAAAATTTGATGTCATCTCTACGAGGAAGTCTTCTGAAAACTGTTGTCTTTGTAAAATATGGATCCAGTTAACTCTGTGAAAATAAATTCTTAACATAGTCATTGTGAAGAGGTAATGTACGGAAAGTTGTTCCCAATCCATATATCTATCAAACCGTTGAACAAAACCATCTGTCAACACTCCTTGGGGAAATCTCGGCTCTTGAGATATTAAACTCCACGCAGTAATATTGTATTCCATCATCCTCTCTGTATCGTCTCTCAAATATGACTGATGCTTTATCCCTTATCATGGGTGTATTTTAAATTCTTTTTTCTCTTATGTAATCTTCATTGTTTTCTGTTGGTTCATTAATCACATTCACTTTATCCCCCTTTCCTAATGTCTTGACTTTAGAAGGCTCAGACGGTTTATCTCGTTGATTAAGTTTCTCTGGATTGTGTATATTTTTCCAGTCTAAATAATTGTGACTGTCAACATCTGAAGCTGCATCTCTTCCTGAAGCCCGATGGATATAATGGAATAGAGCTGCACCAAACCTTTCCAAATGTTTTTCATATTCCGTAGTCCATTTCTTGTGTACAATATCAAACATTTTCTTATTTACAGCGTCTCCATCCTGCTCACAATCACCTACATTTGATAATTTTAATTTTTTTACATCATAGCTTGTGTCAGTTTCATTCCTTTTGTAAATCGTTAACAATTTTAGAGTAGCGAAATTTACTGCTTCCCCATCATAAACGGGATGTTGTATATTGCTTAACCTTTTACCGGAAAACCCCCAATGATCTTCGTGTACAGTTGGGGTTCTTTTATCCATGTATTTTACCGTAACCGCATCAGAAGACAAAAGCGGATCACCAACATTTTGAATTACTTTTCCTTCAAAATTATAGTTTCCGTCAGGTGTTAACGGAAACCCAGCTCTTTTTTCACTATATCCAGATTTTACTCCAAACTCGGAATACCGTCCAAACTTGTCCACACTCATGATGTAACTGAATCGCTATCGTTTAGGTTCTTATGTATATGCGTCTACTGAACAATTATTCCTTGTTTTCGCAGTTCATCAACCAAAGCTACCCATTCGTTTTCTAAACCAGTGTGCCCGGCTTCCATGGCTTCATGTAATAATCTCATTCGATCAACTAACTTATTTATATCGTTGTAATATATTATATTATTTTTATACAAATTTTTCAATAATCCCCTTCCAGATGTGGTAGGATCAGTTGTTTTTCTCTTTTTATGCAAAACATTTAATTCAGCAGAAGATAAAGCTCTTCTTTTAATTTGAGCTTTTTTTGATTTTGAGGGGAAAATACTAGATATAATACTTGTATATTTTATTGACCGATTTCTATGAATAGGTAGGTCTTTGGAATACTTTTTTCTATGTGCATTTGTATACTCTAATATATTTTTAAACAATTGTAAATCCCTTTTAGTGTATTTACCAGGATTATTTTTAAAGATGAGTTCAAACAAACCTTTTGTACCTTTATATTTCTTATCTCCAATAACTATATCATCATTTTCGTTTATATCTAACTTGCTATCTCCAATCATTAATCCTTTATCCTCTATTCTAGCTCCATAGGTATGATAATTTCGATTAGCATGTGCGGCGTGTAACATTTTTAACGTATATGTTCTTCCAAGTGTTCCTTTAAACATAATATCAGTGCCTAATTTGCTTAAGTTGGATGGGTTAATATCCTCTTCTTCTGCTCTTGTATCTTCTACACTTGTATCTTCTGTACTTGTATCTTCTGCAATGTCCTTTTCCTTTAAATCCTCTATATCTCCGCTTTCTTCATACTCGTCGCTTTCTTCAGATGTTTGTAACTGACCAAAACTTTCATCATTCTGAAATTCTTCTTCATATTTGGAAATTGGTAGCATTTTGTCTCCTTCGAAGCGAATTGAAGGTTTTTCCATATTTTGTGCTAATCGCTTTAAAGGTTCAGTAACAGGTTTAAATGTTGTTTCTAAAAATTGCTCTCTTTCATTTATACCTGATTTTAAAGCTCGGTTCTTTTGTCTAATAGAATCACTAAGTGATTTTATTTCCTTTAATAGCTTTTCCTGGTTAACCATCTTCACACCTTGACGACTCCAATCATTAATCCTTTATCCTCTATTCTAGCTCCATAGGTATGATAATTTCGATTAGCATGTGCGGCGTGTAACATTTTTAACGTATATGTTCTTCCAAGTGTTCCTTTAAACATAATATCAGTGCCTAATTTGCTTAAGTTGGATGGGTTAATATCCTCTTCTTCTGCTCTTGTATCTTCTACACTTGTATCTTCTGTACTTGTATCTTCTGCAATGTCCTTTTCCTTTAAATCCTCTATATCTCCGCTTTCTTCATACTCGTCGCTTTCTTCAGATGTTTGTAACTGACCAAAACTTTCATCATTCTGAAATTCTTCTTCATATTTGGAAATTGGTAGCATTTTGTCTCCTTCGAAACGAATTGAAGGTTTTTCCATATTTTGTGCTAATCGCTTTAAAGGTTCAGTAACAGGTTTGAATGTTGTTTCTAAAAATTGCTCTCTTTCATTTATACCTGATTTTAAAGCTCGGTTCTTTTGTCTAATAGAATCACTAAGTGATTTTATTTCCTTTAATAGCTTTTCCTGGTTAACCATCTTCACACCTTGACGACTTGTACAGTAATACCGCTAATCAGTGTATTAAAACAAATTTATCAAAACCTATTCTATAACGACCATCTTTTATAGCTTGATCTTTCATAATAACCAAAAATCCATACTTTTCCGCCCATGCTTTTCCGCAAAGCTGTTTAAACTTTTCAAATGGCATATCCGCATTCACATGATCGTTATATATATGTTTTAGGTTAGTATCATCTTGTTTGAATACAATTAGAATATTTGCATTATCTCTGATAAGTTGTTTTGGGATTTTGCTATAAGTTTGTCCTATATATATGCTGTCGATGTTATTATGTCTTCCCATGGCAAAGTAGTTTCTAATAGTATCCTGATTTTCACAAGATACATCGTCAAATATAAATACAGAATACGGTTTCGCTTCGTTTGGTTGCATAATGCTATCACTAGCGTTAAATTTGTAAAAATTAACATCAGACACATCAGATAGGATTTTATCCAGCAATTGATACTTTGGTTGATGTAGAGACTTTGAAAAAATATATAGGTTATTAAACCTTAATCCCTGCGGATTAGTGATCAAATTAAAGAAAACATTGGTCTTTCCGCAGTTTGAAGGGCCACTTACTATACATCGAAGAGTGTTTGGAAGTAAACTACCGTGTTTACCATTGTTGATTTTAACGTTATCCACAGTTAAATCATCTATGTTATTAATATTGAATCGATCTTTATGGTGAATAATCTCCATCCTGCTCAAAGGTTAACGACGAAATGATTTGCTTGCATTAAACCAAGTCCTTTATAGGTATCCATGAATCCTCAGTTTTGTTAAACCCTAACCACCGCACTTTAACTGCGTCCTTTTTTCTTTGTAACACTTTGTCAACAAGATATACATCACCTACTGTTGACTTTAACATTTCATGTCCATAAAAAGCACCTTCCAACAAATCTCCTTTGTTATCTTTTAAGATATACGTTTCAGGTACAGTCGGTTGCACTTTATACACTGTAAAAACTTCATTCGTCCAATTGGGAAGGTATTTCTTGGTAAACACTCCCTTATATTTACTAATCCGTACTTTATCACTTACATTAAATTTTCTTGGCTGCATTTTTTCTACTTTAGGCTTTGTATTTTTCTTTATGCGTTTTAATACATCTTTTGCATTTCTTCTATTTACTTTGTTAGGTTTCATACCGATAGTTCTATGAAACCTGTTGTTATAATCATTTATTAATTGTGGTAAAACATCATACCATACGTAAGAACCTCTTTTTGAAAATTGTTTATACAGTGCTCCTTTTAAGGTTCTATTGAATCTTTCTACAATAGCTGCTTTTTTCTCTGAATTTGTAGAATAATGATTTATTTTATATTTATTCATTAACTGTGCAAAGTTTGTATTAAAGTATTCTGTTCCATCATCAGTTTGTAAATGTTTAATTTTGTTTTTATCTCTTTTTATGGCTATTTCCATGGCTTCTGTTACGCTTTTACCAGTCTTGTCCTTTAGAGGCAAAGCGTCAGCAACTTTTGTAAAACAATTAATAATTGTGAGTATATATTTTAATCCTTTGTTTATTCTGCTATGCGGTCGCATTTCAATTAAATCCGCTTGATATAGATCATTTATCCCTTTTATAACAGTATTTCTTCTTGGAAACTTTATTCTTGCAGGTTTGTGTAGTTCATTAATAATCTTCTCCTTCAGGTCTGACATGATGGTTTCACGAAGGCAGCTGATATGGTATTAAATATTCTTTTGTATAAATCTGCTTATATATACATATAGTTCAAGGTCATTCAAAACTTGTGTAAAAAAAGGGGAAACACAGCTTAACAATGCTGTGTTTCCCCTTTTTTTACGGAAAGGAAAAGGATAGAGGATCTAGGACGATGAAAGGGTTATTAGTCAATAGGGTTGAGGGAATAGTGACCGAATGGTAAAGTGTGGATGTTGTCTGGAAGGGTTTGTCTTTTGTCGTCATTACAGGATAGCGCCTTTTTAACTTCAGTCACGCTGTACAGCTGGTGGTTAAAACTTCTGATGGTGTTGAATTTAGCTGTAATGATGTTATCCTCAAATAAGCATTGCTTGTAGTGTTCAAAATGCACTTTCTTCTTTAAATATAAACTCTTTACACCTTTAGCTTTCTTAATATAGCTATTCTTCTTTTCTTCTTCTTCTTTTTCATTATAGAGTTTCAAAGAATATAGTTTAGACATCAGTGCAACAATCTCTTCAAGTAGAACACTATTAGCCTCATCCTTGAATTTGCCTAGTACTTTTTTGTGTCTGCCATTATCGTAGTTTGGATGATCTTTTGGATAATCTGAGAAATCAAAGTCGTTCTTGTAAATAAATGTACGTAAATCTTTATACATGTCCAATGTTACTATGCGATATATGAAAGCGTCAGTGTCCATATATGTAATAGATACATTTTCTCTTCCGTAGAACGCCACCATTTTGTTGTGGTGAAAATCGTACATGTGTGTTTTTGAGATGTCCAAGATTGACATGCCTACATACAAAGGACGATCCATCTTCACACTCGTCTTCTTCATGGACACTGCTACAAGTTTTTCATTAATAATTATAGATGTTCCAAAATTTGGCTGCTGTACTAGTTTTTGTATTTTTTTTGCGTCGGTAACAAGTTTAACATTTTTGTGTCTTCTTTTGTTTTCCAATGTTTTTCCAAATATCGCATTATTCATTAATTTAAAGAAATCTTTTTGAAAGTCTGATGTAGCTGCTGCTCTTCTGATGGTATTTGAATCAATGTAGGGTTTCAACCAGCATGATTGAGAAAATTCCAAAACTCTATTAATTTTTGTTAGACGTAGTCCTAATTCGATAGCTTGTTGAACTACCCAAAAGTGAGCTACGTAGCGTTGTTTATTATTTAATGTCATCATTAATTTGGGGTGTTTTCCAATTGGTGAAATCTCTGTTTTAGCAAGAAGTGGAAGGTCATAATGAAGATCATGTAAATTTTCAGGGTATTCAAAATCGCAATCCAAAATATATCCAGTGTCACCATGTTTCGGAATTTGTAAAATATCGTCAATAGAGTCGGGATTAATCCATTTAAAGTTATCAAAAGGAAGTGGGTTTGACATAGCCCATCCGTACAGGTTATTTGCATCGAAATATCCTAAATAGGTCGACGGTTTGGTTTCATCGTAATCGGGAAGAAATTTGTTGTTGGCTTTGACATGTCTGGTAACACGTTGGGTCAATCCGCCTCTTACTCCAGCTTCAACCATTAAAACCATGTCAATGTCTGTTAAAAGTTGAAGTTTGCATTTTGTTTCTTTTAACATGGCTTGCCAAGCTAATCCTGGTGAAGTATACGAATGTAGAGGGTCC
The DNA here is from genome assembly GCA_963675035.1 of Allygus modestus. Lineage (NCBI taxonomy): Eukaryota > Metazoa > Arthropoda > Insecta > Hemiptera > Cicadellidae > Allygus > Allygus modestus. The sequence continues at coordinate 383,533,774 of OY776111.1, read as the reverse complement.
AAACCGTATGCAGCAAAACAGGTGTTTCGGAATTCTTCCATTACATCACAAAGAAGAGTTACATCTAGTTTGACATAAAAGGCCGAGTAATCTCCTAAGGTCTTCATATCTAACTCGTTCCATACTCGACGTGCGTGTTGATAGTCCTCAAGTGATATTTCCGAATCATTAAGTTTGTTTCTGAAGTGTTCTGGTGGAGGTAGTGATGTTTCATCAAATCTATGCAGTCCATCGATGTAATCATAGGGGAAGACTCCTTTTCGAAGAACCAAATCCATTTTACTATTGGGTACAATTTTGCTTGTTTCTATCAAATCTGTTCTTCTTAGATTTTCAGATAATTTCATGAGGCTTGAAGGCATAAATCTAAATGAATCAACAAACCTTAATTTAATTTTACCCACCTTTTTTGAAAAGCTTATACATTTTTCCATTGTAGTAGCCAAAACGTCTATTGCTCCATTATCTCTTCCTAGTTCGGAGATTATGAAGTGCGAATCATAATCACTCAGATTGTGCAGAACTACGGGGATGAAATATGGTAGTTTGTAGTTCAAGTTGCAAGCGTTACAGGCTGCACCTCTGTACGCTCCCGTAAGATGATCGTGGTCACGAACTTTAACGTTATCCGGTGTAAAGGTGTTATTACACAGATAACACGTTGTTGTTGAATCATAATGTTGAAGCTCTTCTTCTTCCATAGGTGACATGGGCACCTTTGTCCATACAGTTCTTCTACCTTTGCAGCTATGTCATACAGATCATCGACAAAGTATTTGGCTGCTTCTTCACCGCGATAAATCTTTGGAGAAGATGATAGTCCATATTTTTGAAGATGGTCTTCAGTCAACGTGGATTTAATTAGTATGCAATAACTGTTTGGTGAATGAAGTTGGTATTTGCTTCTTCTTGTAACGTCCTCTTCTTGTTGTTCAAGCGGATGTAAAGAAGACTCGAAATCAGCGTAAACAGCAACAGGTACACGGTATTGTTGTATTACTTTGTCAAATTTTATCTGCGCTCTGCTAGGATGCGGCAATTTAATTCTTACTTCATAGTTTCCATTACATAACCGCTGGTGTTCTACTAGCTAATCAGACCCTCCCCTTCTTAGTTCTTTGTTCACGTGACAAAAACATCTTTTGCAAATTGTCATCTTTCTTTTATGCTTAGATAATTGATTAAAAACAAGACTTTCAAATTTGTTGATATACACAAAGTGTAAAATATCACCTTTAGTAATCAATAACAAATCGGTATGATCTCTGCGCTCATTTGGTGTTATACGCAAGGGGTACACATTGTTTGACGAATCCAATCCGAATAGGTTGACGGAAGCTGAAGGATTTTGTTTTTCAAATTTTGAAACGTCTGTTATAGCAACAGGGTAAGTCATCCCTTGAAAATTATATCTATGTTGTACTTCTTCATAATAGTGACGTGGTCTTTCCGGATGAATTGTTACATATTTGGCCAACATAGCATATTTAAAACACTCAGTATCTTGATTTTGTACGTTGACGCAGGATAAGGTATTTCTTATCTTTGTTGGTAGAGGGATGTAGCTACTTCCTCGAATTCCATAGCCGTGTTTGTGGACTCTTAAGTCTAGCCCTGTGATGCTTAACAAACTCCATCCAGAGCCTCTTCCTTCATGTTCTTGTATTTTCGTCATTAGCTCTTCAAAACATTCAGATACGATTGAATCAATATCTGACGAAAACATAATAGTTCGGTTTTTTGTTAAAAACCCTCTCGGTGAAGTTTCATTCTGAATGTTTGTAAATAAACCATCTAGTAATAGGCCAAATTTGATAAAATTTAATATTTTTAATTCATTTTGCAGGGTTTTACTTACCAATCCTTTTGCGTTATTTAAAAATTCTTTGAGTTGTAATTTTGCATTGTCAATTTTAAAGTGGGTTACTACATTACCCGGAAGTGCTCGGGCATGTAGTTCTACATTTACTGCTGTTGATGCTGAAGGACGGTGAAGTGTAGACAGAGCATGCGTAGAACTCGATGCAGCTGATGATGTTGAAGGACGATGAAGTGTAGACAGAGCAGGCGTAGAAGTCGATGCAGCTGATGATGTTGAAGGAAGGTGAAGTGTAGACAAAGCAGAGGTAGAAGTCGATGTTGATGGTGCATATTGAATTACAGTTGGTCTGGAATGTTGGTGTTGAGCTAACATTTGATCTATTTCTTTCAATTCTTCTTCTTCATATTTTTCATCTTGGTTGTTGTTATGTTTTAGTTCATTATGAATCATTAAAAGAAATTCATCCTTAAATGAAGACTTGCAAATATCGCAGCGATGCATAATGTAGGTGCGATCTCCACAAAGGTCAAGGCAATAATGAACAACACTGCAAATGCCCCTCTATTTATACCCTAGCAAAAGTGGTGGGGGTACGTATTACGTTAAGTTTACTATTTTTTGCATTTTATATTTACTATTGTAGCTGAAGGGTACAAAGTTCTGTATTTAGGTCAAGGTCATTGAACATATTTGCCAAAACGGGGAATAGAGCAGTAAATGATTTCATATCAAACCATAAACTGATCTATTCCCCGCTCTGTATTTAACTAAGACAATTTTCTCCAACAGGAACATTTGATAGATTTTAAACTCGGATGTGAAGTCGGATTGTACACATTGCATCTCGATCAACCAAAGATTTCATAAAACAATAGGGATCTTCAGTTGTAGATTCATCTTTAACATATTCGATGGTCAACATTGCAGAACGAAGATCATGTGGAATTACATCGACTTTTATTAGTCGCCTTTCGATTTCAAACCGTTTTGTTATTGATGTAAGTTTTATCACATCATCGATATCGAGGAGGGGAAAGCTGTAACAAACGGAGTTTCCTGGTGGGTTCATAATGCCGATATGATAAATATACACTGTTGCATCGTCTTTAAATAGACGTTCCCCCACCATTAAATGTATAAGTTACCCCACTTTTTCAGTCATGTAAATGGGTCAAGGTCATACAACGATATTACCAAAACGGGGAATAGAGCAGTAAGTGATTCTCACTATAACCACAAACTGATCTATTCCCGCTTTGTATTTAAAGTAAACTATTTGAAGACAACAAAGACTTATTCAGATTCTTCCGATGATAATGATGATGATGAGCTCATATCACTAAATAAGCGACGACGAACACAAAAGTTCCCTGTGACTGGATCTAGAACTACATCATCGATATTAATACTGCTTGGAGGGGTTTCACTATCAACAAGGTCCATTTCCTCCAAACAGAGCAACTGATGATGACATTCTGGTTCATTATCATCGTCGTCGTCGTCGTCAGTCAACAGCTCCAACAGCTCCATCTCTCCAAGATATGGTTCACTGCTAGCAAACTCACTCAGTAGTTCAAGATCACTAAATAGTTCATCTTCCATCTCTGAATCGTCTTCGTCTTCATCTTCGTTTATATTTACTGGAATATTTTGAATCAATTCCAGTATAGTCTTCCTAGAAGGGAAAATGTTATCTCTGGGCGACATGATTCCAAGTAGCAGACTGATTTTACCACTAATACGAAACCACCTTTTATACCTGATTTTGGTGGTGGTGGGGGTAAATGTTGAAAGTGCAAGTGGTAGGGAAAAGTATAGGGAAGAGGTATTATTGTAACACAAATGATTAAGTCCTGTAAGTGGGTCAAGGTCACCTTATCCTATTACCAGAACGGGGAATAGAGCAGTAAGAGATTCTTATTCAAACCTCAAACTGATCTATTCCCCGTTCTGTATTCCCCCCCCCCTTCGGCCTTTTATGTAGTTTATGAGGTTGTGTAATAAAGGCACAGGATGTAGCCTTCTCGTAATAATTGGTCAATTTTTTTCTTCAAAGGGATTGGTTTTACATCTATTTTTACTTCTTCTGTTCCACGAATACCCAATCCTTTGACCTTAACATGTTGGTACTCCGTTAACAGTTGGTAAACACGCTGGATAAAAGTATCCGCTTTAGCAGTAGAGTCAATATAGTGGAGGTATACCATGGTAGATGCTCTCTTCATGCAATTCAGAACCAAAGTGATAATTGTCTCTGCAACATCGGGCTTATATACCCATCGTTTTTTTTTGTTTTTTTTTTGCTTTAGTTACAGGTTTGGAACAATATAAAATGTTATGTTAATGTTCCATCCATTATCGACTAAACTTACCATATTGCCAAAGATTTTATATAACTTTCTACTATAGTTTGTTTCAAATGCTTCATTTTCACTACTATAAACTTCACTTGTTGGTCTCCACATGTACAATTGACAACTAACCTCTATATCAAGATACCGTAGCAGTAATCTCCTTACAGCAAGCAACTGATCAATGTTTTTGACCCGTCTGCTAACTATTATAGTTGCTGCAGAGATATAAGGAGTGGATGCACTCATTTTCAGCAGAGTACTAATTTTTACCAACGACGGAGAACATCCTTTATACTCAGTTTAGGTGGTGGTGGGGGTTAGGAAGGGATATTGTTGTTGTTGTAAGAAATAAGAAGATATTTCATTATTATTTATCAAACGAATATTTTCTAAGTCCCAAGGTCATTTACACCTGTTGCCAGAACGGGGAATAGAGCAGTAAGTGGTTCTTACTTTGACCGCAAACTGATCTATTCCCCGTTCTGTATTCTTCCGTTCAGTATTTCCAAACCATCTTTAGTCAGTTGAAACAAATTGATCAATTTCAAATGTTAGAATTTCATTAAGAATTTTTTCTATTGCAACATCACCATCATCGAGAAAAACTTCTTTAAGAGTTGAGTTGGAGATTGGTTGATCAGGCAGTTGAGGCGAAGTCAATGGTTTTTCCAACTCCATTTGTAAAGTTTTAATGTATTTTGTCGCGTGTTGTATAATTGATAATCTTGACATTTTTGGATTAACAAATGGTAGTTTTGAATGTAGTATCTTGTATGCTTTATTTACTTTTAGCACCCTTTTCTGCTCTCGGACATTTCTAGGCTCTCTATGTAAGTTGGATGATCCAGCTTGACTGTCCATAGCTGACTAATTACTAAGTTCTGGAGCGGTCGCTTAAATACCCCGCTTACCTATACCATTAGAGTGGGGGTAGGTAGTAGAGTGGGGGGTAGGTAGTAGAGTGGGGGTAGGTAGTAGAGAAGGAAAGTTTTATTTAACATATCTATCCTATCCGCAGATTTTCTAAGTCTGTGAGTGGGTCAAGGTCGTCTGAACATATTGCCAAAACGGGGAATAGAGCAGTAAGAGGTTCTCACTTTGACCTCAAACTGATCTATTCCCCGCTTTGTATTTCAAAGGACTTTAGTTTTTTTTTTTTTTTTTTAAGATAGTTACTCGTCCTGATCTTCATCCATGAGGAAGATTTGTTTGTAAGCTGAAGGTTCTTCAGCGAAAAAATGTTGGTCCGCTAACTCATCCTCTTTAAGAAAAACGGCTTCAAAAGGTGGAGGGTTGTGTAAGACTTCTTTGTAAATTGAGGACGGTTCTTGAAGCTGCGATTGAAGATTTGCAATGTATTTTATTGTCTTTTGTATAGTGGTTAATTTAGAATCATACGGATTGGAGGATGGTAATATGCTTCTTAATACTTTATAACGGTCAGCGATCCTTGTCCTCATTTTCCGAGAACTAGCATTGTTTCTCTCGGTTTTGAGAGATCTCGAGTTTAAGTTTGGCGAAGTATTACCAGTCTCTGGAAGAATGTGGGATAGAATCATAGCCTGGACAAGTATCGATGGGGCAGCAGAAGATGAAACAGTACAAGAAGAGGCGGCAGAAGTTGGTTTTCTGATGTGCTTCATGGTGTCTGAGGTGGGCGAATACAAGCAGCAGACTGATTTTACCATCGATAAGGTGTCTCTTTTATACCCAATGGAAGTGGTGGGGGTGCAAGTTTTAGGGAGGAGATATTTTAGTAAGAAATATATATATATATATATATATATATATATATATATATATATATATATATATATATATTTCAATGTTGTTTTTTACTAAACGGAAATTTTCTAAGTCCCAAGGTCATCTGAACAAGTTGCCAAAACGGGGAATAGAGCAGTAAGTGGTTCTCACTTGGACCGCAAACTGATCTATTCCCCGCTCTGTATTTTAAAGTAAACAATAACTCTTCTCACTATTGAGCAGCCTTTGTTCTTTGAAGCTCAAGTTCTAAGTCTGCAACCAGGCGAAAGTCTGCATCGTGCTCCTCCCATTGTTCAGGAGAACGCGGTTGACCACACCACTTTGTAAAGGCGTACCTCATCGCCTCATTATACTCCTCCAGGATAACATGATAGGGTCTTGGTTGTTGCGTTGTAGACTGCATCGATGATGTAGTTTGTTGCGGTTGAGACTGAGCACCATTCTCCGCAACCTTATCAATCTTATAAACCTCAGTCATTTCAGCAGCCTCAGCAATTGCGTACAACTCCTCTTCGCTAATTTGCTTTCCCCATGTGTTGCTGTTGACGCTCATGACGATACAACTAATAGTTATATTCCGAATCGCTCGCTTAAATACCCGCTTACCCCCTCCCCTCTTTACTGTTGAATACTGTTTTTAGTATAATATTTCTCCTTTTTCCTTTTAAGTTTTATCTTTGACTTAGTGTACAATATCTTAGTCCGTTATCTAGGTCAAGGTCGTTGTAACATTGTAAAAAAAGTGTGGACAACCTATTTACACTCTGCAGCATATGCTACAGATTGTAAATAGGTTGTCCACACTTTTTTTAATTTGGAAAAACTATTTTAATTTGGAATACACTTTTTTGATCTTTTTTATTTTAATGTTTTCCACACAGTGAAACCTGAATCATTTCGAATTAAATAGTCCTGTTTGGTAAGTTCTTTGACGTGGAGGTCCATGGCTCTAGGCAACTCTACATAGTACAATTTACCTTCACATTGAACCACCACCTTTGCAAAGCCCTTTGATTTAACAAAAATGTATCGTTTATTTCTACAAAGCCTATTAATTCGAATTTTGGTCGGTCTCACTGTTGGATGCGGTGTAGAAAGAGAAACGGTACCCTTGTGGTTTTGTTTTAAATGTAATCTGCATTCTTTTTCATTTAAAACACAAGACTTAGCACAACGTTCCCCATTCCTTGCACCTTTTTTAAAACTGTAGCTGCATCTTGGTGGAGGAAGTATATACTGCCGTCTCAAGGCTTTTAATTGTTTAAATTTCTCTGAAGGAGGTTCGTTGTTAATGCAGATTACTGAAGGATGGGAAGGAACACTTGAAGAAGATGTAGAAGGTTTGGTGGGAGAAGAAGGAAGTAGACTTGCAGATGGTGTTGAAGAGCCTGGTGTAGAAGGCGGAAGAATGCTTGCCAGCGCCTGCTGAAGAAGCGAAGGAGCTGGTGAAGCCAAAGATGGTGCAGGTGTTTGCTCATCCTTCCTCGGTGATGGAGAAGGTGAGCAAGAAGTAGCCGAAGATGAAGACGATGAAGAAGATGAAGAAGATGAAGAAGATGAAGAAGATGAAGAAGATGAAGAAGATGAAGAAGATGAAGAAGCTGACTGGGGAGCAACGAGGTTTTCTTGAAGTGGTTGCGGTCGTGGTGCAGGCTCCTCAGAAACAATACACGATAAAATCAACGCCTGCCGAAGGATGGAAGGAGCTGGCGGAGCAGATGACGGAGCAGGTGAAGAGTGCTCCACCTTCCTTGGCAAAAGTTGCTTCCTGCGGTCAGACATCTCGGGAACAGAATTGCACTCGTGATGTGTAAGCAGCAGAATGATTTTATCACTGGTGGAAACCCTCCTTTTATACCCAGTTGTAGTAAAGGAAAGAGAAAAGAAAGGGGGGGGACATTTAATTGGGGATAGGCTATGGTTTAAAATATTCATCTTCCTATATGTGACCAGACAAAAGTTTTATAAGTCCTGTCAGTAGGTCAAGGTCATCTGAACTTGTTGCCAAAGCGGGGAATAGAGCACAAATTGGTGCTCTATTCCCCGCTCTGTATTAGGGGACAGGGAATTACAAGCAATGATTTTAATAACGAAAAATAAAGAAAAAAACCCCCAAAAAAAGAAAGAATCACAACAGTTTCTCAGGCTAAGAAAGGTAATGTCAACCGGTTTACGCGCCGTATTGACACAAGGTCGGTTTGCGCGCCATACCTTAGAGGGGTTAGGAAAGGGATGAGAAACATATTACATTACTTTGAAAAAATAAAGACTTTACCCACAAATATTTAAACAAATTGAACAGTTAAAGTTAAAGTTAATTTTTCAAAGATCAACCAAGGTCGGTTGTACAAAGGTCAACAGCAAACTGGAACCCAGTCGGACGTGGGTCAGTAACGGGCGCCAATCTACTGCGAACCCAAGTTTTGACCAAGGTAGAATTACAAGGACCGATTTTATATTTACAAGTTATTTTTCAAAGATCAACCAAGGTCGGTTGTACAAAGGTCAACAGCATACTGGAACCCAGTCGGACGTGGGTCAGTAACGGGCGCCAATCTACTGCGAACCCAAGTTTTGACCAAGGTAGAATTACAAGGACCGATTTTATATTTACAAGTTAAACCCCACGGATAAAAATAGGGACACTTTACCCAGTTTGGATCAATGTCCATAAGAAAAGGGAGCTGTAGGGAAGGTACATATTAGTAAATAAAACACTTCAAAAACCAACACCAAAACATTAATTACAAACACTAACTACATTTACTAGCAAACTACAAGCGTTAATCTAACAATCTACCATGCATAACAAACTAACAAACACATGCAAGGGCGCGAATCTGTTAATTGCGCGTCGGGCCCAACGCACACTTAACAGACCTACGCTGCAGCAGAATGCAACCCAGTCGGACGTTGGTCCGTAAAGGGCGGCAAGCTACTGCGAAGAGACCGCGGACTGCTCCGCTTATAAAGGCGGCGGTCAGTGGTGGGAGGTGACTCCGCCCCGTGACGTCAGGGGGGGGGACTCCGCCCCGTGACCTCGGGGGGGGGCTCCGCCCCGTGACCTCGGGGGGGGGACTCCGCCCCGTGACCTCGGGGGGGGGGACTCCGCCCCGTGACCAAGAAGATTAGGGATTCTATGAAGAAGTCGCCTCCAAAGACAAGTGGATTTAAAAGACCGTCGTCGTTTAAGTCAAGAATACAGATAAGTTTTCAAAATCACCCGCTTTATTTCAAACAAGTTTCATCAGCTGCAAGACATCCGCCCGTCCAAGGTTCTTCAACGCCATCTTCACATTCATCAACTGCACAACATCCTCCAGTCCAAGGTTCTTCAAGACCAATTTCACCATCACCATCACCAAAAATATCACACAAGTCAGTAATGAGGAAGATAGAAAAAATGAAGACCTTGAAGGAAGACGAACTAATCACCCCAATTGACATTGTTAAAACAAAATTTAAATTTTTAAGGAAAAACTTCTCCTACACAGTGGTGTTTCAAAAGAGCAAATCAACATATTATTTATCATCCGGCGACGTCCTATTCGAGGTCGATTTAGCGCAATCGATTCCGGCACCACCAGAAGTAGGCTACCGTCAGACTTTGACTTTGGTCAAAGAAGAAGGCAAAGTAAAGTGGATTGTCCAATAAAGCCCTTGTCCCACCCCCTCCCACAAAAGGTCCTTTTTAACAAAAGGACCGCCTAAGCATATCAAGTTAGGGACTTGGCCTGTACATAGGCAGGAGACTGTTAGTCTTATGTTTGTGTGCAGCCCACTTTGTAAAAATTTCTAAGTCCCAAGGTCCTTGACCTTGACCTTGACCTTGAACATGACCCAAAAAAGGGGGGGAGGGGGGGGTTATAAAGTTTGTGCAAAGTATGTCATGTGGGTACTCAAATTACGCGGATTGATCAGACGAACAAGTTGGTGCAAACAGAATTCAGATCCGACAAAGGGTATAGCAGCAACAGCGAAAAAACAACTATTTTCAAGGACAAACCTAAATAACTTCTTTGTTTTTTGTTCAAAGTATAACATGTGTGTACTTCAATTACGCGGCTTGACAAAACAAACAAGAAGGTGCAATCTAAATTTAAATCTAACCAACAGTATAGCATCCGTAGCGTAAAAACGATGGTTTGAAGGACAAGGTAACGTTGTGGTGGGGGTTAGGTGCCTATCATACACGATAACGCTACATCATTATTCTTCCAGCTCTTGACGGATGAACATCTACCTAGAGGGTCTGAAAAATGTCGCATTTTTATAGGAACATGAGGAAGGTGACCTTCAGTAGTCCCCTTGACACTACTTTCTACTTCCCTGACAATGAAGACAGAAGGTCTACACTTTTAGTGGACAATGAGCGGTTTCGTCGAAGAATAATCGAGGTTGAAATACTTTTAGCCAGTTGTTTGCTACGCAAAAAGAACCATATGAATACATGCACCGGTTTAGATCATAGTAGCTGTTATACTTATACAGCGTTGAAGCGCAAACATTATTGAAGTTTTTAGTTACGGAGGTAAGGTCTTGACAGTCTAAGAGCTAAACCCTAACTAACACATGTAAACTAGTTATTGTGCGATGTAAAACTTGGTGGGGAGACTGGTGTAGTGGGGGGACTGGTGTAGTGGGGGGACTGGTGTAGTGGGGGGACTACCATCTGCCGCACACTTACCACCTGCCGCCTGCCACCTGCCGCCAGCCATCTGCCGTCCGCCATCTGCTTCGTTCTACTACACTTTTACCCCCACCATTTTTTTGATACCAGAACGCTAGCTAGCGAATAGTCAGTACACCTCCGGCTCTCGACCGGTGAACATCGAGCTCTCCAAGACGCTCTTCACAAACTAACAATATTATTTCACTCAAGATCTGATAGATGTTTCTATTTCATTGCCGTCAGGTATTATTTTCCACCTGACAGCAATGAAATGCAAACACCTAACAGAACAGATAGGTGTTAAAAACACAACATGGACTCTGCGCAGGAATCGAAGTATCTACCGTCTTTCATCAGAAAGCGAAGTGATGGCCGCAACTCGTCCGGATCAACAACATCGATGACAACGAACAACGGGGAACTATTGTAAACATGAATTATTGTAAATAAAATAAAGTAATAAAATAAAGTAATATTTGTAATAGTACTACCTCGCACTCGTATCATTCGATTGCTTCATTCGATTGTTTCATTCGATATTTCTTATCGATTAACTATCGAATCACAATCGATTTTACGAGTGCGAGGTAGATTTTTTTAAAAAAACTTCCCCGTGACCTTGAACTTTGAACTTTACCTCATTACGTCACAAAACCGCCTACGTAACTGGCTCAGCCTCAGATGACGTATTTTTTCACTCAGCGCATCCGGTCACTGACCGGATGTGACGTCACTTCCGGCGCAAAACCCGCAAACCCACACTACTTGTCATTTCTTTTACGTTTGTCCGATTGTTTTCGTGAATAAGGCATAATTTTATTTGGAATTTAAGCGTGCACAATGCCATGCTATTTAAAGACATAAACAACATATATTAAAAAAAAATGTTTCACATTAACGACAGGCCTATTCCAGTTTTGACCCGGACACTTTAATTATACTCCATGGATGGGACTCTTGTCAACCGTTACGACTCGTTCCTACCGTAAACACAGTATTCCCGCCATAACTAATAACAACATTGTGGTTTGTAGCTCTGATACGGTATTAATTATAAGAGCAGCGGCGAAAAAGTACCTATTCTTTGTTTAAATCGACCATAAGTGATCATGTCAGTGGAAAATATAATGGGCCCCTTGTTTCAAACTATATTTTAAACGTCTGTATTTTTCCCTTACGGTTCTTTGTTTAGTTTCATTTTAGTTGCAAAGAATAAACAACTGAAACGTGACATAAGAATACCCTTTTTTCATCCCCAACCCATTACAATTTTGTATTTATTTCATTTATAAGCCTTTCTGCAAAGGCATCTGCAGACCTCAAAACACCGTTCAACTACGGACAGGAGAGTTTAGTTTATACGTTATAACGTTAGTTAGGTGGATGTCCGGTTCAAGACCGTTTGTGGAGGTTAACCCGGACACTTTTATTTATTCTTAGCGAATTTCACCTTAAGGGATTAGCGAATTTCCCCTATATATATAGGGAAGAAGCTATTACCGTAGTCGGCATGGTAAGACCTAGGCCCGGGACCATGATAACTTTTCATTTTGAGGTCCCCAAATGCCAAAAACACCATTAGTTCAAAAGTCTATACATATATATATATACATTTGTCCGTGAGCATGATAACTCGTAAAAATAGTCCGGTTTTGACAAAATTTAGTATAATTGTTTAAAGCAGCATTTATGGCTTTAAGTTCGAAAATCAGACAGATCGACCTATCCGAAGGGGTATTTTTTGGGGGGGGGGGTTTGTACCCTAAAAGTAAGGTTTTTGAGTTTTTTACAAATAATTTTTGAAAAAGTCAAATTTGAGTTTTTCCATTGGAATCAGGTTAAAAATACGCACAATTTGGTGTTTTGATCTTTGCTCTACGTCAAATGGTTACATAGATATTTAAAGTGCTAAAGACAGTACGTTGTCCGATGTTATTCTAATGGAAAATAAGAAAATTGTATATCTCGCTTATTTATGAACTTTCCTGATGATACTTTGTATATTGCTTTATATCGTTGTGGCATATTAATATTTGCACTAAGAAACATTTTTTGGCCGACAGTTACCATATAGCTGCAAACCTACGTACTCAGCTCCTATGTTATTCTTATGGAGAATAAGTAACGTATTATCTCCCTTAATTATGAACATAAATTAATAAAATTTGGTATGTGGCTTTACCTTCTTGAGTTTTATTTATATTTTTATAAAACCCCATTTTTGTGTTCCTTGCTTCAGCAACCCTGCATACTCAGCCGCCATGTTATTCTTTTGGAGAATAATTAAAGTGTCATAAATCGTTTATTTATGCATGTATATTGATGAAACTTGGTATTTGGCTTTAGGTGGTATTAAGATATATATATATATATATATATATATATATATATATATATATATATATGCATTGGATATTCGCTGAGTACGTAGGTTGGTTGCTACGGGGGTATTTATTTTTCTTATAATAACATGCAACATAATTATATATAAGTTAGGCTAAAGGTAAATGGATATTGTGAATAGTACTCACACTTTACAATGGTCTGGTTTTTATTGGTGACATCGTTAATGGGAAGGCACTATAACCTAAAAATAGTAAAAAAGTGTCCGGGTCAAGCCTCTTTTGCGGTAGGCCTAACTGAAACCTAAATAACCTAAACCTTCATAAGAATGACATGGCGACTTTTTATGCCACTGGGGCAGAGTCCTGAGGTCTGCAGGAAAAACAAAAAAGTACCTATCTGCAATTTGTTGGTCCTCTACAACATTATGGTCTGGAGCAGTTTTTAGTAGGCGTTTCGAAATCCCCTGGGACATACACGTACATGCACAACCATTATAAGTATAGATTTTTCTCAATACAAAATACTTTGAGCTCCCGAAACAGCCCAATTAACATTTTTTTAAATTCTTTACGTAAATCTATTAGCAAAAACTACTGTGCAAATTTTTACTGTTTCAGTATTAAATTAAAGTTTTTGGCCTGCAGTTTGTCATAATTGCATTTCTTTTCTTTTTAGGTGTTTTTTAACGCACAATGTTTGCGTTAATTATTCCCATAACAAATATTGTTCGACTTTTTAATAAATAACTTACATTACTAGCAAAAACTATTAAATAGTTTTGTATTAAATAGCAGGTTTTGACATACACTAATGTCATCAATATCTTTGTTTACTTTAGATGTGTTGTTTCTAATAATAAATTAATTTTAATTTTTGGCTCTCATAAAAGCCCATGTTCAAATATCAACAACATCCTTTTGTAAATACACTAACAAAAACTAAAGGACTGATTTAAATAGTTTAGATCCGAAATTGAACCTCCTGCCATACAGAGATTGGTACTTTTATTTTCAGAAAACATGTTTTTCTCAGTAAACATTTACTTTTAATGTTTAACAAGTACAAGAGATGCTCCTGTTTAATATTTTGATCAAATTTAGTTGAACTATTTACCAGAAATTGGAATTATATATGTGTTAATGGACTGTACAGGACTTGTCCTTCCAGGCCGATTATGAAATTTGTTTACTAAATTTTCTCCAACTTTTTGCGTATGTGTGAACTAATACAATACATTTAAAAAATTGAAGGAAACGTCGTTCCTATCTTGTACGATAAATTTCGTTACCCCCAACCTACTTAGTAAAGTCAAATTTTACTCCTTGTAATTAAGGAGTATAGTGCTACTTTGTCTCCTGGAACAGAATCAGCTGACATTTCGCTGCAATCATTAATGCTGCAGCTATAAGGGAATCGGATCAGCTGATTGATATTTCGCTCCAGCTGCAATTAACGTTCCGAGTTTAGTTATTACGCATTACGCAACCAAAATGGAAAGCGATTGTGAATATGAATACTTATCAATACTTGTGGCTTTTGGGGTGTGGGAAAAATCTTGGGTGTAAATTTATCGCCCTGGCCTACGGCGCCGGCGTCGGGCGCCAACAATTTCCCTTAGGGAAAAAAGTTGCACTTTACTCACTTAATACACAAATAACTATTGTTTCAAGCACAAGTCCCCGTATTATTTTTTACAGCAAAAAACATTTGCATGGATTAAACTTGAGATAGTCAATAATATAAAACATAAGTGGGATTATAATACACCGTTACTTAAAAAGAATGTGATCATAATGTTTTTGGAAACATAAATGTTATACACCTTCTGTAATCATTAATATATATAACTAGCTGGCCCAACAGACGTTGTCCTGTCCTAAAGTCATTGAATTTGTTTCATTTCAAATACTCGTTCATTTTCAAAATAAGCATGTTCGCTTCCCGGATTAGCTCATTTGCTATGCTCACTTGAATATCAAAAAAAGAGTTTGAGTTGCCATTCAAGTACTTTTTTTATTCCCAAAATGAGAGTTTCCATTCAAGTAGCTTTTTATTTCCATAATCAACATGTGTATATGCCTTTCAAGTATGTTTACAGCTGCTTGGTGTAACTAACTTAACTTAGATCAAATCAATGGGAACTTTGAAGGCCTGTGGGGCAGAGCTCTTAGGTCGGATTAAAAATTGTCTTTTATAAGAACCTTGTCCTGACATAAACAAACTCAACAAAAAAGAATTATTCAATTTGGTCCATTATTCTCAAGTAATGGCATGACCAATGGAAATAGGGATCCATTTGAGCGAATTTCCTCTATAGGGAAGAAGCTATTACCGTAGTCGGCATGGTAAGACCTAGGCCCGTGACCATGATAACTTTTCGTTTCAAGGTCCCCAGATGCCAACAAATTGGAATTATATATGTGTTAATGAACTGTGCAGGAGTAGTAAGGCCCAGCGCTTTGGGTCCAACATTGGTCTTATGGAGAATAGATTAACATGGGGTCTTATGGAGAATAGATTAACATGGACTCTTATGGGAGAATAGAATAACATGGGCTCTTATGAGGGAATGGAATTAGGGTGTAATTACTACCCTCTGTCTTTCTTTTGCTACCCTCTGTGGTTAATTATTTATCTTTTTCATCCCCTGTGGTTAATTATATACCATTTTTGGTAATTGTTTCGCGTCCTTCACTTCCTTCTGTGTATCTAACTACAGATCCTGTCTCTCAGCGTACTGTAGCTGGCGGGTGTAACGTGAACATTTTTAAGTAAACTGATGGGTTGAAATGTTAATTCGTGTCCTTCTGTTGTTAATCATCTAGCCTTTTGTGGTAATTATTTAGCCCTCGTGTCCTTCTGCTGTTAATCATCTAGCATTCTGTGGTAATTATTTGAACTACGTTTCCTTCTACATATTTATTTTTTTAACCCCAGTGCCCTTCTATACATCTAACCTCCACATCCTTCTGCGTATCTAATCTCACGTCCTTCTGCGTATCTAACCACAACATCCGCAACAAGTCTTTGTCAGCAAACTAGTTGTGACCAGTTAAAATACTGCTCTGTGATTGGTCGGAATTAGTCGTCCTGCGCTCTGATTGGTCCAGACGTGGCCCCACCACAATACCTGCTCTCTTGCCGCGCATTTTCTCCCTCTCTTTGCTCTCAGCTTTCATTACGATCAGACGTGTCCCTGTGTTGCTCTGTTTGCTGCGTTTGGTAAAGGTAACCTCACTTTTTCTAACCTCAGTCTTGAGCGTTTGCCTACCCTATCCTACTTGTAACATAACCTCACTTCCTTGTGTCAAGGGCTGTGTTGTGCTTGTATTTGTTGACTGACAGTAATACCACTTTCTATTCTTGTTCTTTATTAAGTAACCTAGCCAATTATGTTTTACTTGGTAGTCCTGTGTTTATATGTCTTTGATAACATAACAGCAAACCTAGTTTCTTGCGTCAAAAGTAGTTTTGTGCGTTGTATTTGATTGTTTGGCTTGGCTAAAGTAGTGTTGTGCTGACTAACATAACCTTATTTCCCAGTAACCTCAGTTTATTGTGTCGAGAGTAGTGTTGTTTTGTGTTTAATTGTTTGATTTGATAGTTTACAGTAAAGAAAGTAAACAAACCCTCACTTCCTTGTGGCTAAAGTAGTGTTGTGTTGACTGACATAACCTCCAGTAACCTTATTTTTTGCCCTGGTTCTTTTTGAACTGTAAATTCACCTCAGTAACCTCACCTTCTATTCTTGTTCTTTAAAACAGTTTTTGTATGTGTTGACTAACAGTAACCTCACTTTTCCGACCCGCTGAGCGAGGAAAGAGTAAGAAGAAAATTTTCCCACCAAATTTTCCCGCCAAATTTGCGCGCCAAAAGAAAAAATTGGCGCCAAACCTAACCTCACTTTCTTATGTCAAGAGTAGTGTTGTGTTTTATGTGCTGAGTAACAGTAATCTCACTTTCTATTCTCGTTCTTTTGGTTAGAGTAGTGTTTGAAACCTTCCTTAGAGTTAACTTTTGGTAACTTGTAGTTCTGATTTGACTCACGTAGTGTTAGTGTTTTTCTGACTTGCGTAGTACAGGGGTACCGTGCTCTTTTGTAGATCCTCTGTACCTGTTATTTTAGAGAACTTGATCAGTGACTTTAAAGTATCAGTTCTAGACGTAACCGTTCCAATAGTAACAGTTGCCTTCTCTATCTTGTTCATGTTATAGCATTGAAAACTGCTACAAAGTAACGGTTCCAAATGGTTACAGTTCCAACAATGTAACAGTTCCAGCAGTACTCGTTCCAAAAGTAACAGTTTCAGTAGACCAACCAGTGACAAAGTAACAGTTCCGTTCTCTATATAGCTCTTACAACAAGCTCTGGTTCTTCAGTCTGATTTCAGTCGTCACACTGTTCGGACGTTCTTTTGCGCTGCTCTTGCGTAGGTGTTCGTGTTTTAAACCTTCATTGGAGTTAACTTTCGATAACTTGTAGTTCTGGTTTGACTTGCGTAGTGTTAGTGTTTTCCTGACTTGCGTAGTGATACAGGGGTACTGTGCTCCCCTACATACTATATATCTCTTACAACAAGCTCTAGTTCTTCAGTCTGATTTCAGTCGCCACACTGATCAGACGTTCTTTTGCGCTGCTCTTGCGTAGGTGTTCTCTTGCACAGATTATTATTGATTCTGCGTAATTCAGTTGTATCCGTGTGAGTTTGACTCTGGTCGGTGTGTTTTCTCTTTTAAGCGTTAGTACAGTTAGCTTGTTTTCAGTATTTAATTATTTGTTGAAAGATGGACGTTTCTAAAAAGAACCCTCAAAACCCGATAAATTTAATTAGTAAAGATCAAACCTATGTTAAAAAATTCAGACTTTACGGGACTAACACTGTTTTCAAATTTACTAACCCTCCCAATGGTATCTCTGAGTTTGATTGGATTCGTAAGGGTCTTAATCAGATTGTTGAAAAAGCTAAAGCCGATGCTGTACCCACCGATTATCTAGGGTTTAAAATGCAGTCAATAAATTTAAAAAGTGCTGAACCGGGGTATGTAGATTTTAGACCGGTCTCTGAAGTTAGCGGTGATGTCCTTTGGGAAATTTTCGGAGGTATTCTTCAATCAAATTCCGAATCTATTAAGTCTACAGACACGTTCAAAGTATATGTAGCAAGAGTTAACGTTCCAGTAGGTTCTGGGAGGGTAAGGCCTGGATTTTACAATACATTTGATGAAGAGTGTAAGGCGAGAAAAGGGATTGTAGTAATTAATAACAAAGATAATTTATGTTTGGCTAGAGCGTTGGTAGTAGGCAAGGCGTATGCAAAAAATGATCCTCAGATCTACGCTATTCGAAAAGACAAGGGGAAAAGACAAACTTTCAGAGCTAATAAGCTCATAGCAAAAGCCCGTGTAGAAATGACGGAGGAAGGCGCCGGTATCCCCGAACTTGAAAAATTCCAATCCCATCTTAAAAAATACAAAATTACCGTCTACAACTACGACAGAAAAGGCCGGGATGTCTATTTTGAAGAAGGTAATGAAGACGCTAAATTCAAAATTAACTTGCTCTTTCACAACGGTCATTATAATGTAATTACAAACTTAACTGCAGCGTTTGTTTGTAATTTCTTTTGTGAAGCCTGCCACATCCCTTTTGACCAAAAATCAGAGCATCGATGCTCAAACAGATGCTTGTCCTGCCATACTATCTCCCCACCCTGTAAACTAGAACACGGAGGCATTACAAGTCGTTTTTGCAACCGTTTCTTCAAAAACGAGCGGTGTTTAACAGCCCATCAAGGGCAAGTTTGTAAAACTTTAAAACTCTGCCGTGACTATAAGAAAATGATTCATCCAAAAAAACGTAAGACAGCTCACGTATGCGGAGAAGTTTATTGTAAACCCTGTGAAGCGTTCAAAGACCCCGCACATCAGTGTTTCATGAGGTTAGATAGGAGAACTCCCAAAGACCGTGATTTTTTGTTTATTTTCTTTGACTTGGAGACTCGCCAAGACGAGTCTCTCCCCTCTGACCCTGAACAAAAAGTACATCAAGTTAACTTGTGTGTCTCACAACAGTACTGTTTTAAATGTATTAATGGGGGTGAGTGTGAAACTTGCTCGGAATGGCAAAGGGTATTTGAAAAAGAACCGGTAAAACAGTTTATGGACTATGTAATGCAAGTTCGAAAACAGTTCAAGAATATCTGTGTAATTGCCCACAACGGGCAAGGTTTTGATTTCCAATTCATACTACAGTATATTATGGAAGAAACTAAATTTACCCCAAAAATAACTCCTCGGGGAACTAAAATTATGTTGATGGAAATGGACAACGTAAGATTCATTGACTCCCTAAGCTATTTCCCTATGGCCCTCGCTACGCTCCCTAAAGCCTTCGACCTGTCTCCCGAGAAAAAGAAGGGCTACTTCCCGCATCTTTTCAATACATTGGAGAACCAAAATTATGTAGGGCCTATGCCCGATAAAAAATACTACTGCCCAGAGTCGATGTTTGAGAAATCACACAAGGCATTTGAAGAATGGTATGACGAACAAGTAGCGAGTAACTATATTTTTGATTTTCAAAAGGAAATCCTGGAGTACTGTATTTCAGACGTAGAAATCCTAGCTCAAGCGTGTATTAAATTTAGAGCCTTGCATCTTCAAGAGTGTAACGTAGATCCTTTCCTCGAGGCTATCACAATAGCCAGCGCATGTAACTTGGCCTTCCGCCGTAACTTCTTAAAAGAAAATACTATTGGACTTATACCAAAATCAGGGTACCGACTTGCAGACAAGCAGTCAGCCGTTGCTTTACAGTGGCTAACATGGGAGGAGGAGGAACGTGGAGTAAAGATTTAACATGCGGGCCGGGGTAAAGAAGTTTAAATTAAAGGAATGAAAGTAGATGGGTTTGACGGTGAGAGAATTTATGAGTTTCACGGGTGTTATTGGCACGGGTGCCCAAAATGTTTTCCTTACAATCGAGAAGAACCTCTGAAGGAGGATCCCTCAGACAGTTTGCATCTCCGTTACGAGAGAACCAAGTCCAAAATGGCAAGATTTAATAGCTATGAGGTTGTAGAGATGTGGGAGTGTGAGTTTAAAGGTTTGAAGAAGGACAAGAAATTAAATCACCTGAACCAACTGTCCATTCTAAACACACTTCCACTTAATCCTAGAGATTCCTTCTTTGGAGGCAGGACGGGCAATACTAAAACGTATTGTAAATGTGAAGAGGGAGAAACAATTCAATACGTTGATGTCTGTTACCTCTACCCGTATGTAAATAAATATTGTAAGTATCCCGTGGGTCATCCTACTGTTTACGTTG
Source organism: Allygus modestus (assembly GCA_963675035.1). Lineage (NCBI taxonomy): Eukaryota > Metazoa > Arthropoda > Insecta > Hemiptera > Cicadellidae > Allygus > Allygus modestus. The sequence continues at coordinate 383,513,483 of OY776111.1, read as the reverse complement.
GAAATGAGTGCCGAGAGAGAGGCCTTGAAGTAGAGGGCTTGTTAAAGTGTAAGATTCTACCTCCTTACAACTTGTATCATCCCGTACTCCCCGCAAAAATGAATAATAAATTGATGTTTGTTTTGTGTAGAACTTGCGGGGAAACTCAAAACCAAGGGGAATGTTTTCATGATAGTGAGGAAAGGGCGATGGTAGGAACATGGACTATGGATGAAATTAGAAAAGCTGTAGAGAAAGGATACGTTGTGCTTGATATGTATGAGTTGTGGGAGTATGAGGTCGCTACATACGAGAAAGGGGGACTTTTTACCGATTTTATTAATAAATTCTTGAAAGTAAAGCAGGAAGCTTCAGGGTATCCCGCTTGGTGTAAAACAGAGGAGGATAAAGAAAAGTATGTTTCTGATTTCTTTGAGCGTGAGGGTATTCAACTGGACACGGGCAGAATTGCTAAAAACGGGGGTTTGAGATCGGTAGCCAAACTCATGCTAAACAGTTTTTGGGGCAAGTTTGGTCAACACGAAAACATGACAAAAACTGCAATCGTGAGGGACTCTAAAGAATTGTTCAATTCGTTAACTCAACCAGAAACAAAAGTAAAGTTTGTTGAAATAATTAACCAGGAGGTTTTATTAGTTAATTGGCAGAATGTTGATGAAGCTAGTGAGCCTCTAAAAACTGTAAATGTTGTAATTGCGGCCTACACTACAGCTCATGCGAGACTTAAACTGTATGAACACTTGGAGGCTTTGGGCGGTCAAGTCTTGTATTATGATACAGACTCGTGTATTTATTTATACCGGGAAGGATTGTACAGGGTCCCTACGGGAGATTACCTCGGTGAAATGACCGATGAATTGGCAGGTGACTACGGGCCCGGCTCTTATATCGTAGAGTTTGTTTCTGGGGGACCTAAAACTTATGCATACCTTGTTTGGTCAACCAACAAACAGAAACTAGAATCTGTGTGTAAAATCAAAGGCCTCACCCTCAATTTAAAAACCTCCGAAACGCTAAATTTTGAGCAATTGAAAAAGATGGTCCTTAGTGAAGCTGCTGAAATACTAGAAATTGAAGAAAACAGAATCAGGAGAACAAAGAGACGAGAAGTCGTTACAGTAAGCGAAGTTAAAAAGTTTAAAATTACAGGACCCAAGAGGAAATTTAATGATGATCACGATACCTTGCCTTTCGGCTTTAAAAAACAAAGAGTTGCTTAACGGAGCTATCACTCACACGGGTACTGTGTGCATATACCTCTAAACATCAGCTCTATCAAATCATTCTGTTCTGAGACGCGGTAGTGAACGGACGTGCCTGTACTGTTACTGTTTGTCTCTCCTTGTAGAATGCCTGTTGAACATATTACACCCGCTAACCAAGAGGTGTTTCTTTTCCTTTTACACAAAAGTAGGTTAAATGAAAATTCAAAATTTCGCATTAAATCCTCCGAGTATGAGTTCTTTCTTACTGGGCCAATAAACGTATCGGAATGGCCTTTGGTGTTCTCGGAGTATATAGTAGATAAAATAACGGAGGAATCCTCATCAAACACCTACATCGGAGTAGCAATAAAGTACGGTGATATCTCAGGAAATATACCGTTTCTGCCTTTAGGGAATTTAACACCGTCAGTTTTTGATGATCACTTTGAAGAAATATTTTGTAACGTTGAGAAACTATTTGGTGTTTTACGCCTTGAAGTAACACTTGTCTCAATTCCATGTTGCTACCTTCGATAAAGGTATCACCTTTCCCTACGGAGCAGCGTTACTCTTGTATATACCAAATGTCACTAGTACAGTTACATCATTCTGCTCCAAGTCGCGGTACTGATCAGACGTTCTTTTGCGCTCCTTTTTCCTGTACTATTGGGTAAATTGTGACATGGCTGCTAAATACTATACATTTAATAACAAACCCGTATTGGTTCTGTTTGATAATGAAGGAAAGCCATGGTTTAAAGCTAAAGACGTAGCTACTGCTCTAAAACCTGTTAATTGCTGGAGTGCAGTTCGGAAACATGTAGATGACAGTGATAAATTAACTGTTGGAAGTTTTTCTGACGCCCAAAAACAGGGCGTTGGACCGATTGAGAAAACAACGGTTTTCATAAATGAAGCCGGATTATGTTCTTTGATGTTAAAATCAACTACTCCTGAGGCAAGACTGTTAGTAAGAAGTCTGTTGCCGGAGAAGTTTTACCTTACTTACACAAATATGAAAGATGAAAGTTAACTTTAAATGTAATATTTTCTTTAAAATCACAAGTTCCCACTGTATGTGTGTGTGTGTGTGTGTGTGTGTGTGTGTGTGTGAATGAAGGTCCCTGGCGTGGGTGACGAAAAGCCCCGTAAACCTGTATGAAGGTCAATGGCGTGGGTGACGAAAAGCCCCGTAAACCTGAATGTGTGATGAAGGGCTTAGTAGATTGAGGCGCCGGGCTAACACCCCGGCTACTCCTTCGAACAACCCGGTGTGAATGAAGGACCTTGTACTTTGAGGCGCCTGGCTAACACCCAAGCTACTCCTTGGAACGGTCCGTACGGTGGGACTTGTAAGAATAAAAATGAAAACTGCGCCTTGATGTCCGCGAAGTACTACGCTCGAAAAATTTTTTCGAGTGGGGTCTAATAAATAAAAAAAAGACCCGGCAGTCGCTCACCCATCAGGCAGGGCTAAACCCTTTGTAAGTCCAGGGGTGTTGGGAGGTTGGCGTAAAAAACCGTGAAACCGTTTGTTGTAATCCTCCGACTGTCAGGGAAAACCGGATGGAAAGACGCAACAAAAAAAAGATAAAATTAAAAACCAAATAAAAAGTATAAAAGCAAAAAAAAAAAATATATAAAAAGGAGGTAGCATTTTGTTATGGAGTGGCTACCACTGTGAGAGGCGATGGTTGGGGCGTCTCACCCCAGAGGTTAGGCCTCCAGGGGAAGCTCTAGGTAACCAAAAAGAACGCGCCGACGCTCCTACGGCCTAGCCTAAAGGCTTACCGTGGTGTGGAAACGTGAGCGTTCAAAATTATTTCACTGGGGTTAGAAGTGTTTAACCGATAAATTTTAAAAAGATCCCCGTTAAAGTGAAATGTAACACATTATAATGTAGCTTCAGCGGAGGCAGGAGTAAATGACCGGAAAATTTTAAGAAGTTTTGGCCAATTTATGGCACTGCCCCCTTAAAAACACCTTCAAGCTGAATTTGAGGTATTTGACGGAGAAGTTACAGCGTAAAAATACGACAGATCCGCCGTTTTACAGGACTTAAATGCAAATAACCAATCAAGTTTAAAGACTCGGAGCTAAATACTGTATAATTTCTGTCCTTCTAAAGAATGCATTTTATGCTTGTTGTCTTTTAATATGCACCCATGGTGTGTGATTTTTTGCCAACTCTCTGATATTGGTGTTGGTTACAATCCTTTTACTAGTAAATTCAGTAAAATTATATATTGATTCAGTTTGTTACAGAGTTTTACAAGCAATCAACTACAACAAAAAGACAACTCTGTATTTGTTTGACTTTACAAAATACCCTACTGTCACCAGCCTCTTCTGCATTAGTTTTAATTCTTAAACAGTGGGTCCTGAGGGTCCAACACTTAGAATCATGATAATTGAGTTGGGACCCATTTTGGGTCCCAACTACTTCCGGTGTAGGGTTATCAAAGGGATTCGTTCCCCCTTGGAGTGGGGGTATAGTTTTATTGTCTGTCCATTTCTGCTAGTTTTTACAAGCCTCTTCTCTCCTTTTAGTTAATACTGTATAACCTTGAGATTTCTAAACAGTTCAATACATGTAAAGTTTCCCAAAGTAATTCTTAAGTAACAGTTAATTTACAGACATACACAACAGCTACAATTATTCAATCATGAAGCTAAAACCCAGTTAATATACTAACAATCTAATAAAAGACAGAGACATGACCCAAAATAACAGCTAAAATACACAAAAACAGCTAAAATACACAAAAAACAGCTAAAATACACAAAAACAGCTAAAATACACAAAAAAACAGCTAAAATACACAAAAACAGCTAAAATACACAAAAAACAGCTAAAATACACAAAAAACAGCTAAAATACACAAAAAACAGCTAAAATACACAAAAAAAACGCTACAAATAGTCAGAGAGCCATTTTAGCAAGGGGGAAGTATTGACCCCCTTTACCTTCACCTTAAAGAATCAGTCAAAGAATAATTTATTTTGTGTTGGTTTCTCACCAGTTTTCTTGTAGTTTGTGTCAATCACATGTATTTTACATTATCATGATTTAAGAGTGGCTGAGGTATATTATAATGTAGAGAAAACCATACCGGAAGTGGGGGTGAACGTTTTGTTCACCCCTTTGAACTATCAATCCCAAACAATTTACATCAATGAACCAGGGCTTTACTATATTTAACATAAAAAAAGAAGCAAACACCCTGAAAAAACTAGTACAACAGAGCTTGTAGACTGTCCAATCTTGTAATGTTTCTTCTTTACATAGTTTAAATTGTAGAGTGGGTTAATAAGTAGCGAACTGCATTTCAATTGTCCCAAAAACTCTCAATATATTTAATATTAAAGTATAGCTCCTTCAGTGTTTTTGATACTTTCCCACAGTACAGAGTTTAGGTTTTTGTAATATGTAGCGGAGGTTAAAGGTACATACATTTCATTAGAATCGGCCGAGCCGTTCTCAATATATTAAATTTTAAAGTTTTACACCCTCCATCGTCCCCTAAACAACCCTTTCCTACCCTCCAACAGAATTGAAGGTTAGAGGATGTTAACAAGTATCCACATATCAAGTTTCGTTAAAATAGCCCCAGCGGTTCTTGAGATATTGATTTTTAAAATATATCTCCTTCAATTATTTTGATACTACCTGCAGTACAGAGTTTAGGGTTTTGTAATATGTAGCGGAGGATAAAAGGTACATACATGCCAAGTTTCATTAAAATCGGCCAAGCCGTTCTTGAGATATTTAATTTTGAAAATTTGTTCCTTCATTTTTTGAGATGCAACCCACAACATTTTAGTTAAGACTTTTTATATGGGTAGATACCACCCTGGAGTGCCTATACTACGTAGTAGGCAGTTTTCCGGGGTCAAAATGACCCTAGGACTTACCGTTTTCGAGATATTAGCAATTTTAAGAAAATCTGACTCAAGAAAGAGAAGAAAAAGAATAAAAAAGAAAGAAGGTGTGGTGAGGGAGAGAGGGGGAGGTGAGGGGAGTGACAGTAACAGAACACAAAAGATAAATAAAACAGTGGATGGGTGAGAGGGAGAGGGGAGGGGAAGGTGAGGGGTGAAAAGAAGAAGAACACGCAAGTGCTAACAGAAGTGATCAGTAGGGTTCGCAGGGAGTGGGTCCTAACATGGGAATACTTTTTGATGTAAATCCAAGTGTCCATGGTCTTTTATATATATGTACATGGTCACGTTAGCGTGATGTGAGTTGGCAACGGTTGCTTTTTTTCTTAAGTTGTCAACATATATATTTTTTGCAGTCCGTTGTATTGTAAATGTCTGTGACTTTCTTACTTAACTGTCCATGAGCGTGCCGTAATGACTCCATTATTCATAAATCAATGACTTTATTTTCTTTGGTCACGCTCTTTGGTTTACCCGTCTTTGACGTAACGAGAATCTGGCTTGAAGAAAAGTGAGGTTAGGTAATCTGGCGGGAAGAAAAGTAAGGTTATGTTTGGCGCCAATTTTTTTGGCGCGCAAATTTGGCGGGAACGCCACCATGGGCGCCACCATCTTGAATCACGTGACCTAATTAGACCAATCAGATTCCTGGATTTAGGCCCATAAGACCCCATGTTAAGACCTATGCGCTGCCAACCCTACTGATCACTTCTGTTAGCACTTGCGTGTTCTTCTTCTTCTCACCCCTCACCTTCCCCTCCCCTCTCCCTCTCACCCATCCACTGTTTTATTTATCTTGTGTGTTCTGTTACTGTCACTCCCCTCACCTCCCCCTCTCTCCCTCACCACACCTTCTTTCTTTTTTATTCTTTTTCTTCTCTTTCTTGAGTCAGATTTTCTTAAAATTGCTAATATCTCGAAAACGGTAAGTCCTAGGGTCATTTTGACCCCGGAAAACTGCCTACTACGTAGTGTAGGCAATCCAGGGTGGTATCTACCCATATAAAAAGTCTTAACTAAAATGTTGTGGGTTGCATCTCAAAAAATGAAGGGGCAAATTTTCAAAATTAAATATCTCAAGAACGGCTTGGCCGATTTTAATGAAACTTGGCATGTATGTACCTGTTATCCTCCGCTACATATTACAAAACCTTAAACTCTGTACTGCAGGTAGTATCAAAATAATTGAAGGAGCTATATTTTAAAAATCAATATCTCAAGAACCGCTGGGGCTATTTTAACGAAACTTGATATGTGGATACTTGTTAACATCCTCTAACCTTCAATTCTGTTGGAGGGTAGGAAAGGGTTGTTTAGGGGACGATGGAGGGTGTAAAACTTTAAAATTTAATATATTGATAACGGCTCGGCCGATTCTAATGAAATGTATGTACCTGTTAACCTCCGCTACATATTACAAAAACCTAAACTCTGTACTGTGGGAAAGTATCAAAAACACTGAAGGAGCTATACTTTAATATTAAATATATTGAGAGTTTTTGGGACAATTGAAATGCAGTTCGCTACTTATTAACCCAATCTACAATTTAAACTATGTAAAGAAGAAACATTACAAAATTGGACAGTCTACAAGCTCTGTTGTACTAGTTTTTTCAGGGTGTTTGCTTCTTTTTTTATGTTAAATATAGTAAAGCCCTGGTTCATTGATGTAAATTGTTTGGGATTGATAGTTCAAAGCGGTGAACAAAACGTTCACCCCCACTTCCGGTATGGTTTTCTCTACATTATAATATACCTCAGCCACTCTTAAATCATGATAATGTAAAATACATGTGATTGACACAAACTACAAGAAAACTGGTGAGAAACCAACACAAAATAAATTATTCTTTGACTGATTCTTTAAGGTGAAGGTAAAGGGGGTCAATACTTCCCCCTTGCTAAAATGGCTCTCTGACTATTTGTAGCGTTTTTTGTGTATTTTAGCTGTTTTTTGTGTATTTTAGCTGTTTTTTGTGTATTTTAGCTGTTTTTTGTGTATTTTAGCTGTTTTTGTGTATTTTAGCTGTTTTTTTGTGTATTTTAGCTGTTTTTGTGTATTTTAGCTGTTTTTTGTGTATTTTAGCTGTTATTTTGGGTCATGTCTCTGTCTTTTATTAGATTGTTAGTATATTAACTGGGTTTTAGCTTCATGATTGAATAATTGTAGCTGTTGTGTATGTCTGTAAATTAACTGTTACTTAAGAATTACTTTGGGAAACTTTACATGTATTGAACTGTTTAGAAATCTCAAGGTTATACAGTATTAACTAAAAGGAGAGAAGAGGCTTGTAAAAACTAGCAGAAATGGACAGACAATAAAACTATACCCCCACTCCAAGGGGGAACGAATCCCTTTGATTACCCTACACCGGAAGTAGTTGGGACCCAAAATGGGTCCCAACTCAATTATCATGATTCTAAGTGTTGGACCCTCAGGACCCACTGTTTAAGAATTAAAACTAATGCAGAAGAGGCTTGTGACAGTAGGGTATTTTGTAAAGTCAAACAAATACAGAGTTGTCTTTTTGTTGTAGTTGATTGCTTGTAAAACTCTGTAAAAAACTGAATCAATATATAATTTTACTGAATTTACTAGTAAAAGGATTGTAACCAACACCAATATCAGAGAGTTGGCAAAAAATCACACACCATGGGTGCATATTAAAAGACAACAAGCATAAAATGCATTCTTTAGAAGGACAGAAATTATACAGTATTTAGCTCCGAGTCTTTAAACTTGATTGGTTATTTGCATTTAAGTCCTGTAAAACGGCGGATCTGTCGTATTTTTACGCTGTAACTTCTCCGTCAAATACCTCAAATTCAGCTTGAAGGTGTTTTTAAGGGGGCAGTGCCATAAATTGGCCAAAACTTCTTAAAATTTTCCGGTCATTTACTCCTGCCTCCGCTGAAGCTACATTATAATGTGTTACATTTCACTTTAACGGGGATCTTTTTAAAATTTATCGGTTAAACACTTCTAACCCCAGTGAAATAATTTTGAACGCTCACGTTTCCACACCACGGTAAGCCTTTAGGCTAGGCCGTAGGAGCGTTGGCGCGTTCTTTTTGGTTACCCAGAGCTTCCCCTGGAGGCCTAACCTCTGGAGTGAGACGCCCAAACCATCGCCTCTCACAGTGGTAGCCACTCCATAACAAAATGCTACCTCCTTTTTATATATATATTTTTTTGCTTTTATACTTTTTATTTGGTTTTTAATTTTATCTTTTTTTTGTTGCGTCTTTCCATCCGGTTTTCCCTGACAGTCGGAGGATTACAACAAATGGTTTCACGGTTTTTTACGCCAACCTCCCCACACCCCTGGAATAACAAAGGGTTTAGCCCTGCCTGATGGGTGAGCGACTGCCGAGTCTTTTTTTTATTTATTAGACCCCACTCGAAAACATTTTTCGAGCGTAGTACTTCGCGGACATCAAGGTGCAGTTTTCATTTTTATTCTTACAAGTCCCACCGTACGGACCGTTCCAAGGAGTAGCCTGGGTGTTAGCCAGGCGCCTCAAAGTACAAGGTCCTTCATTCACACCGGGTTGTTCGAAGGAGTAGCCGGGGTGTTAGCCCGGCGCCTCAATCTACTAAGCCCTTCATCACACATTCAGGTTTACGGGGCTTTTCGTCACCCACGCCATTGACCTTCATACAGGTTTACGGGGCTTTTCGTCACCCACGTCAGGGACCTTCATTCACACACACACACACACACACACACACACATACAGTGGGCACTTGTGATTTTAAAGAAAATATTACATTTAAAGTTAACTTTCATCTTTCATATTTGTGTAAGTAAGGTAAAACTTCTCCGGCAACAGACTTCTTACTAACAGTCTTGCCTCAGGAGTAGTTGATTTTAACATCAAAGAACATAATCCGGCTTCATTTATGAAAACCGTTGTTTTCTCAATCGGTCCAACGCCCTGTTTTTGGGCGTCAGAAAAACTTCCAACAGTTAATTTATCACTGTCATCTACATGTTTCCGAACTGCACTCCAGCAATTAACAGGTTTTAGAGCAGTAGCTACGTCTTTAGCTTTAAACCATGGCTTTCCTTCATTATCAAACAGAACCAATACGGGTTTGTTATTAAATGTATAGTATTTAGCAGCCATGTCACAATTTACCCAATAGTACAGGAAAAAGGAGCGCAAAAGAACGTCTGATCAGTACCGCGACTTGGAGCAGAATGATGTAACTGTACTAGTGACATTTGGTATATACAAGAGTAACGCTGCTCCGTAGGGAAAGGTGATACCTTTATCGAAGGTAGCAACATGGAATTGAGACAAGTGTTACTTCAAGGCGTAAAACACCAAATAGTTTCTCAACGTTACAAAATATTTCTTCAAAGTGATCATCAAAAACTGACGGTGTTAAATTCCCTAAAGGCAGAAACGGTATATTTCCTGAGATATCACCGTACTTTATTGCTACTCCGATGTAGGTGTTTGATGAGGATTCCTCCGTTATTTTATCTACTATATACTCCGAGAACACCAAAGGCCATTCCGATACGTTTATTGGCCCAGTAAGAAAGAACTCATACTCTGAGGATTTAATGCGAAATTTTGAATTTTCATTTAACCTACTTTTGTGTAAAAGGAAAAGAAACACCTCTTGGTTAGCGGGTGTAATATGTTCAACAGGCATTCTACAAGGAGAGACAAACAGTAACAGTACAGGCACGTCCGTTCACTACCGCGTCTCAGAACAGAATGATTTGATAGAGCTGATGTTTAGAGGTATATGCACACAGTACCCGTGTGAGTGATAGCTCCGTTAAGCAACTCTTTGTTTTTTAAAGCCGAAAGGCAAGGTATCGTGATCATCATTAAATTTCCTCTTGGGTCCTGTAATTTTAAACTTTTTAACTTCGCTTACTGTAACGACTTCTCGTCTCTTTGTTCTCCTGATTCTGTTTTCTTCAATTTCTAGTATTTCAGCAGCTTCACTAAGGACCATCTTTTTCAATTGCTCAAAATTTAGCGTTTCGGAGGTTTTTAAATTGAGGGTGAGGCCTTTGATTTTACACACAGATTCTAGTTTCTGTTTGTTGGTTGACCAAACAAGGTATGCATAAGTTTTAGGCCCCCCAGAAACGAATTCAACAATATAAGAGCCGGGCCCGTAGTCACCTGCCAATTCATCGGTCATTTCACCGAGGTAATCTCCCGTAGGGACCCTGTACAATCCTTCCCGGTATAAATAAATACACGAGTCTGTATCATAATACAAGACTTGACCGCCCAAAGCCTCCAAGTGTTCATACAGTTTAAGTCTCGCATGAGCTGTAGTGTAGGCCGCAATTACAACATTTACAGTTTTTAGAGGCTCACTAGCTTCATCAACATTCTGCCAATTAACTAATAAAACCTCCTGGTTAATTATTTCAACAAACTTTACTTTTGTTCCTGGTTGAGTTAACGAATTGAACAATTCTTTAGAGTCCCTCACGATTGCAGTTTTTGTCATGTTTTCGCGTTGACCAAACTTGCCCCAAAAACTGTTTAGCATGAGTTTGGCTACCGATCTCAAACCCCCGTTTTTAGCAATTCTGCCCGTGTCCAGTTGAATACCCTCACGCTCAAAGAAATCAGAAACATACTTTTCTTTATCCTCCTCTGTTTTACACCAAGCGGGATACCCTGAAGCTTCCTGCTTTACTTTCAAGAATTTATTAATAAAATCGGTAAAAAGTCCCCCTTTCTCGTATGTAGCGACCTCATACTCCCACAACTCATACATATCAAGCACAACGTATCCTTTCTCTACAGCTTTTCTAATTTCATCCATAGTCCATGTTCCTACCATCGCCCTTTCCTCACTATCATGAAAACATTCCCCTTGGTTTTGAGTTTCCCCGCAAGTTCTACACAAAACAAACATCAATTTATTATTCATTTTTGCGGGGAGTACGGGATGATACAAGTTGTAAGGAGGTAGAATCTTACACTTTAACAAGCCCTCTACTTCAAGGCCTCTCTCTCGGCACTCATTTCCAACGTAAACAGTAGGATGACCCACGGGATACTTACAATATTTATTTACATACAGGTAGAGGGAACAGACATCAACGTATTGAATTGTTTCTCCCTCTTCACATTTACAATACGTTTTAGTATTGCCCGTCCTGCCTCCAAAGAAGGAATCTCTAGGATTAAGTGGAAGTGTGTTTAGAATGGACAGTTGGTTCAGGTGATTTAATTTCTTGTCCTTCTTCAAACCTTTAAACTCACACTCCCACATCTCTACAACCTCATAGCTATTAAATCTTGCCATTTTGGACTTGGTTCTCTCGTAACGGAGATGCAAACTGTCTGAGTGATCCTCCTTCAGAGGTTCTTCTCGATTGTAAGGAAAACATTTTGGGCACCCGTGCCAATAACACCCGTGAAACTCATAAATTCTCTCACCGTCAAACCCATCTACTTTCATTCCTTTAATTTTAACTTCTTTACCCCGGCCCGCATGTTGAATCTTTATTCCACGTTCCTCCTCCTCCCATGTTAGCCACTGTAAAGCAACGGCTGACTGCTTGTCTGCAAGTCGGTACCCTGATTTTGGTATAAGTCCAATAGTATTTTCTTTTAAAAAGTTACGGCGGAAGGCCAAGTTACATGCGCTGGCTATTGTGATAGCCTCGAGGAAAGGATCTACGTTACACTCTTGAAGAAGCAAGGCTTTAAATTTAATACACGCTTGAGCTAGGATTTCTACGTCTGAAATACAGTACTCCAGGATTTCCTTTTGAAAATCAAAAATATAGTTACTCGCTACTTGTTCGTCATACCATTCTTCAAATGCCTTGTGTGGTTTCTCAAACATCGACTCTGGGCAGTAGTATTTTTTATCGGGCATAGGCCCTACATAATTTTGGTTCTCCAATGTATTGAAAAGATGCGGGAAGTAGCCCTTCTTTTTCTCGGGAGACAGGTCAAAGGCTTTAGGGAGCGCAGCGAGGGCCATAGGGAAATAGCTTAGGGAGTCAATGAATCTTACGTTGTCCATTTCCATCAAAATAATTTTAGTTCCCCGAGGAGTTATTTTTGGGGTAAATTTAGTTTCTTCCATAATATACTGTAGTATGAATTGGAAATCAAAACCTTGCCCGTTGTGGGCAATTACACAGATATTCTTGAACTGTTTTCGAACTTGCATTACATAGTCCATAAACTGTTTTACCGGTTCTTTTTCAAATACCCTTTGCCATTCCGAGCAAGTTTAACACTCACCCCCATTAATACATTTAAAACAGTACTGTTGTGAGACACACAAGTTAACTTGATGTACTTTTTGTTCAGGGTCAGAGGGGAGAGACTCGTCTTGGCGAGTCTCCAAGTCAAAGAAAATAAACAAAAAATCACGGTCTTTGGGAGTTCTCCTATCTACCCTCATGAAACACTGATGTGCGGGGTCTTTGAACGCTTCACAGGGTTTACAATAAACTTCTCCGCATACGTGAGCTGTCTTACGTTTTTTTGGATGAATCATTTTCTTACAGTCACGGCAGAGTTTTAAAGTTTTACAAACTTGCCCTTGATGGGCTATTAAACACCGCTCGTTTTTGAAGAAACGGTTGCAAAAACGACATGTAATGCCTCCGTGTTCTAGTTTACAGGGTGGGGAGATAGTATGGCAGCACAAGCATCTGTTTGAGCATCGATGCTCTGATTTTTGGTCAAAAGGGATGTGGCAGGCTTCACAAAAGAAATTACAAACAAACGCTGCAGTTAAGTTTGTAATTACATTATAATGACCGTTGTGAAAGAGCAAGTTAATTTTGAATTTAGCGTCTTCATTACCTCCCTCAAAATAGACATCCCGGCCTTTTCTGTCGTAGTTGTAGACGGTAATTTTGTATTTTTTAAGATGGGATTGGAATTTTTCAAGTTCGGGGATACCGGCGCCTTCCTCTGGCATTTCTACACGGGCTTTTTCTATGAGCTTATTAGCTCTGAAAGTTTGTCTTTTCCCCTTGTCTTTTCGAATAGCGTAGATCTGAGGATCATTTTTTGCATACGCCTTGCCTACTACCAACGCTCTAACCAAACATAAATTATCTTTGTTATTAATTACTACAATCCCTTTTCTCGCCTTACACTCTTCATCAAATGTATTGTAAAATCCAGGCCTTACCCTCCCAGAACCTACTGGAACGTTAACTCTTGCTACATATACTTTGAACGTGTCTGTAGACTTAATAGATTCGGAATTTGATTGAAGAATACCTCCGAAAATTTCCCAAAGGACATCACCGCTAACTTCAGAGACCGGTCTAAAATCTACATACCCCGGTTCAGCACTTTTTAAATTTATTGACTGCATTTTAAACCCTAGATAATCGGTGGGTACAGCATCGGCTTTAGCTTTTTCAACAATCTGATTAAGACCCTTACGAATCCAATCAAACTCAGAGATACCATTGGGAGGGTTAGTAAATTTGAAAACAGTGTTAGTCCCGTAAAGTCTGAATTTTTTAACATAGGTTTGATCTTTACTAATAAAATTTATCGGGTTTTGAGGGTTCTTTTTAGAAACGTCCATCTTTCAACAAATAATTAAATACTGAAAACAAGCTAACTGTACTAACGCTTAAAAGAGAAAACACACCGACCAGAGTCAAACTCACACGGATACAACTGAATTACGCAGAATCAATAATAATCTGTGCAAGAGAACACCTACGCAAGAGCAGCGCAAAAGAACGTCTGATCAGTGTGGCGACTGAAATCAGACTGAAGAACTAGAGCTTGTTGTAAGAGATATATAGTATGTAGGGGAGCACAGTACCCCTGTATCACTACGCAAGTCAGGAAAACACTAACACTACGCAAGTCAAACCAGAACTACAAGTTATCGAAAGTTAACTCCAATGAAGGTTTAAAACACGAACACCTACGCAAGAGCAGCACAAAAGAACGTCCGAACAGTGTGACGACTGAAATCAGACTGAAGAACCAGAGCTTGTTGTAAGAGCTATATAGAGAACGGAACTGTTACTTTGTCACTGGTTGGTCTACTGGAACTGTTACTTTTGGAACGGTTACTGTTGGAACCGTTGGAACGAGTACTGCTGGAACTGTTACATTGTTGGAACTGTAACCATTTGGAACCGTTACTTTGTAGCAGTTTTCAATGCTATAACATGAACAAGATAGAGAAGGCAACTGTTACTATTGGAACGGTTACGTCTAGAACTGATACTTTAAAGTCACTGATCAAGTTCTCTAAAATAACAGGTACAGAGGATCTACAAAAGAGCACGGTACCCCTGTACTACGCAAGTCAGAAAAACACTAACACTACGTGAGTCAAATCAGAACTACAAGTTACCAAAAGTTAACTCTAAGGAAGGTTTCAAACACTACTCTAACCAAAAGAACGAGAATAGAAAGTGAGATTACTGTTACTCAGCACATAAAACACAACACTACTCTTGACATAAGAAAGTGAGGTTAGGTTTGGCGCCAATTTTTTCTTTTGGCGCGCAAATTTGGCGGGAAAATTTGGTGGGAAAATTTTCTTCTTACTCTTTCCTCGCTCAGCGGGTCGGAAAAGTGAGGTTACTGTTAGTCAACACATACAAAAACTGTTCTAACCAAAACTGTTTTAAAGAACAAGAATAGAAGGTGAGGTTACTGAGGTGAATTTACAGTTCAAAAAGAACCAGGGCAAAAAATAAGGTTACTGGAGGTTATGTCAGTCAACACAACACTACTTTAGCCACAAGGAAGTGAGGGTTTGTTTACTTTCTTTACTGTAAACTATCAAATCAAACAATTAAACACAAAACAACACTACTCTCGACACAAGAAACTGAGGTTACTGGGAAATAAGGTTATGTTAGTCAGCACAACACTACTTTAGCCAAGCCAAACAATCAAATACAACGCACAAAACTACTTTTGACGCAAGAAACTAGGTTTGCTGTTATGTTATCAAAGACATATAAACACAGGACTACCAAGTAAAACATAATTGGCTAGGTTACTTAATAAAGAACAAGAATAGAAAGTGGTATTACTGTCAGTCAACAAATACAAGCACAACACAGCCCTTGACACAAGGAAGTGAGGTTATGTTACAAGTAGGATAGGGTAGGCAAACGCTCAAGATTGAGGTTAGAAAAAGTGAGGTTACCTTCACCAAACGCAGCAAACAGAGCAACACAGGGACACGTCTGATCGTAATGAAAGCTGAGAGCAAAGAGAGGGAGAAAATGCGCGGCAAGAGAGCAGGTATTGTGGTGGGGCCACGTCTGGACCAATCAGAGCGCAGGACGACTAATTCCAACCAATCACAGAGCAGTATTTTAACTGGTCACAACTAGTTTGCTGACAAAGACTTGTTGCGGATGTTGTGGTTAGATACGCAGAAGGACGTGAAATTAGATACGCAGAAGGATGTGGAGGTTAGATGTATAGAAGTGCACTGGGGTTAAAAAAATAAATATGTAGAAGGAAACGTACTTCAAATAATTACCACAGAATGCTAGATGATTAACAGCAGAAGGACACGAGGGCTAAATAATTACCACAGAAGGCTAGATGATTAACAACAGAAGGACACGAATTAACATTTCAACCCATCAGTTTACTTAAAAATGTTCACGTTACACCCGCCAGCTACAGTACGCTGAGAGACAGGATCTGTAGTTAGATACACAGAAGGAAGTGAAGGACGCGAAACAATTACCAAAAATGGTATATAATTAACCATAGGGGATGAAAAAGATAAATAATTAACCACAGAGGGTAGCAAAAGAAAGACAGAGGGTAGTAATTACACCCTAATTCCATTCCCTCATAAGAGCCCATGTTAT
Source organism: Allygus modestus (assembly GCA_963675035.1). NCBI lineage: Eukaryota > Metazoa > Arthropoda > Insecta > Hemiptera > Cicadellidae > Allygus > Allygus modestus. The sequence continues at coordinate 383,497,495 of OY776111.1, read as the reverse complement.
TCTATTCTCCCATAAGAGTCCATGTTAATCTATTCTCCATAAGACCCCATGTTAATCTATTCTCCATAAGACCAATGTTGGACCCAAAGCGCTGGGCCTTACTACTTGCAGGACTTGTCCTTCCAGGCCGATTATGACATTTGTTTACTATTAAAGTATGTGTCCGTGAGCACGATAACTCTCGTAAAATTGATCTGATTTTGACGGAATTTGGTATAAACGTGTAAAGCAGCATTTATGACATTAAGTTCGAAAACCAGACAGATCGACCTATCCGAAGACGTATTTCGGGGTGTTTTTTATCCAAAAAGTGGGTTTTTTGAGCTTTTTACATATAATTGTTAAAAAAGTCAAATTGTTATTTTTTACATTGGAATCAGCTTAGAAAGACGCACAATTTGGTGTTTTTGTAATTTCTCTACGTCAAATGGTTACAGAGATATCGAAAGTGCTAAACCCAGTACGTTGTCCAATGCTATTCTTACGGAGAATAAGATAAATTGTATATCTCGCTTATTTTTGTCCTTTCCTTGATGAAACTTGGTATATTGCTTCATATCGTTGTGGTCTATTGATATTTGCACTAAAAACCATTTTTCAGCCGATAGTTCCCGTAACAGCAAACCTGCGTACTCGGCCCCATGTTATTCTTATGGAGAATAAGTAACGTGTTATCTCCCTTAATTATGAACATAAATTATTAAAATTTGGTATGTGGCTTTACCTACTTGAGTTATATTGATATTTGTATAAAACCCCATTTTTGGAGTTCCTTGCTTCAGCAAACCTGCACACTCAGCCGCCATGTTATTCTTATGGAGAATAATTAAAATGTCTTAAATAGTTTATTTATTAATGTATATTGATGAAACTTGATATGTGGCTTTATGTGGTATTAAGATACATATATATGCATTGGAAATTTGCTAAGTACGCAGGTTTGCTGCTACGGGGGCATTTATATATTAAGATGTATACAAAATGTTGGACCTTGACACAATGACTGGTGGGTTCTATGAAATGTGTCTAAGAGTTTTAATTACTTCCTAGATTATATTTAACATAAGATACTACTTTTCCTTTCTTTTTGATTGAGGTAATTTATTCTTCTTAAAAACAAATTGACTGATTTAAGCCTTATTGTTTTTTGAGTTCTGCATTTATAGGCTATGTATTTGAACAACAGTATCAAGCTACAATAACAATGGGAGGCCTGGGGGGCATAGCCCCCCCCCCCCAGTAAGGTTAATGTGTTACATTAAAACCTCTGGATTAGAGTTTAAAATATTTAAGGAATTCAAAACCAATTGACTGATTTTAAAACGTATTGTTCATCAAGTTCTGTATTTATACGTATATATTTTTACAGCAATATTAAGCTACAATGAAATAAATATCCTGATGGGTCCTCCAGTGGAACTAAAGTGTAAATAACTACTTTTAAACCACGTGCTCTCACTGATTGGGGACCTTTATTGTCGCCAACATATTATATTTTATCAAAATCTTCAGCTAATATTATTATGAGGGCCTAGATGATACAGCCCTCAGTGAGACTGAGGGGTGAGTAACTACTTCATATGCACTTTGTCTGACTGATTGACAGATTTCTGGTCTCATTGTTTGTCATGTTCTGGATTTGTATGTCATTGTCAAGCTGCAGTTATAATGGAGGGCCCATGAGGTATATTGTCAATTGAAACATCTTTTTTTTGTATTTTACGCGATCACTCAATCCTTATACGCGATATAAGAGCGTACTCCTAGTATATATATATATATATATATATATATATATATATATATATATATATATATATATATATGTGTGTGTGTGTGTGTGTGTGTGTGTGTGTGTGTGTGTGTGTGTGTGTGTGTGTGTGTGTGTGTGTTTGTGTTTGTGTGTGTGTGTGTGTGTGTGTGTGTGTGTGTGTGTGTGTGTGTGTGTGTGTGTGTGTGTGTGTGTGTGTGTGTGTGTGTGTGTGTGTGTGTGTGTGTGTGTGTGTGTGTGTGTATGTGTGTGTGTGTGTTTGCACTCTAGCGGTCGCATTTTTGTCCGATTTACTTAAAATTTGGTAGGGACATTCCTTCTGTAATCAGTTGTACATGTTCGATGGGCAAAACAATCGTAAAACTCTAAACCCCTTTTTTGGGGATTAATCTTTAAAATGTTGAGTTTTTGGGCCCAAAAAGGGTCATTAAAGCCCCGGATGTGAAATCATGCATGTAAGAAGATGGGAATTGGTGAGGTGAAATTTTTAAGCCCTTTTTCGTCATTCTAGCATAACTATTTATCGAGTTATAGAAGACAATTCATTGACATTAGAAATAATACTGTGTTCATTGACCAAACACAGTACGTTGTCTTATGGGGGTTTTACATTATAAAAGCTTGTTATTCATTTGTTGGTGTACTTTTATCATCCCCAGCAAACTCACGCCTACTTTCAAGCCTGACTGGACCTTCTCCTAACCTTATAATGCACAAAATTGTATTCCCAGCATTGCAGGTAAATGAAACCAGGAGCATCAGAACAGCCAAAAAATCAGTGTTTTCAGATTTCAATAACAACTGGAATAAATGTATGTTTTACACTGATTTTGAGATTTAAAGTTTTTTACGTGGACATTAACTTCCCTCACGTCAGCGTGCTGCGTGTGAACTCGTATCAATATTGATCTCACTATCAAGTTTTTTACGTTTCCATTTTTTCTGCTTAAAATATCTTTTATACAGTGCATTTGGTTTATAATTGTGAATTTCTCATTTTCGAAAATAAAAAACAAACATGTTTTGTGTTTACTCAAAGCATTTTAAACCTTAATTAAAGTGTATTAACTACCTTTTAGTATAATACCTAGCCATGATTTGTAGGGGGTATGTCTCAAATGTCAAGGACATACATTTATATATATATATATATATATATATAATGGAAATCTCCCACTAAAGCAAGCGGCTAATTATAGATATATGTTACAATAGCAAGGAAAATTATGGGAAATCTCGGCCAATTAGTATCAACTTAATAAACAGGTAATGTGATTCTTGCGTGATCATAGTTATATAAAATATAAATAAATAAATAATTGTTGTATTGCTTTTAGTAAAATAGTTCTTCAATAAAGAAAAAGTCCTTTTTATCAATTACTTGTTGTTTTCTAGATACAGTAGGTGGAACTACAGTTTAATAGGATTGCAAACCACCGGTACAAGGTATTTTAATTTGTTTATATTGTGTTATTACACAGATAAGACCAACTGGTCATCGCCAGGGAACAGACCCAGGACCTTGCGGGCCAAAGCCACGCGCTATAACCTCTGCAACTCCCTACTTCTTGTAAACACGATATAGCGCTTAGGGATCTAATCAATTGGTACGCAAGAGTTTATGTTGTGTTATTACACAGATAAGACCAACTGGTCATCGCCAGGGAACAGACCCAGGACCTTGCGGGCCAAAGCCACGCGCTATAACCTCTGCAACTCCCTACTTCTTGTAAACACGATATACCGCTTAGGGATCTAATCAATTGGTACGAAAGAGTTTATGTTGTGTTATTACACAGATAAGACCAACTGGTCATCGCCAGGGAACAGACCCAGGACCTTGCGGGCCAAAGCCACGCGCTATAACCTCTGCAACTCCCTACTTCTTGTAAACACGATATAGCGCTTAGGGATCTAATCAATTGGTACGCAAGAGTTTATGCTGCCTCGCTGGGACGGAAAATTGGTTCTGTTGCAAAGACTTACATATTTCTGCCATATAGTATGCTGTAGACTTTGAATTATAATTTAAATTTGTATTGTTAATCTATGGAGGACGGGGAGTATCTTATAATTAACCAAGCGAATATTTAAATATTTTGAGTTCCCAATTTATTTATATTTTTGCAGATTCTCCTTAAGACTGAAAGCTATAATAAACGAATAATAAAACTTTAAATTGCGTATTTAATCTCAACACTATGGTTTATGTCTCAACAGTTAAAACCTAGACTATGCTGTTGTGTTATTTAGTCAAAGGGATAAGATAGCACATACTTCCTTGTTATATTGATTATTGTAGATATGACATGTCCTGCCTGGCTCCGGAATAAGCATGTAAAAATAACTCAAAGATGTCAGCGTACTTGCTTTGTTGCAATTTATAAGTTAATGCTATGTAGATTATCATTTATCCTGAAAGTCAAAATTTTTAACCCACATAAATACTGATTATATTTTTAACTGAATATTTTAGTCTTTATGAACTTAAGATTAAGGAACTTAATTTTAACAATACTTAAAACTTTAGATTGTTTTAGAGTATTTTCAATTTACAAAAATTTGTTAAAGATGCTCAAAAACCATAAAATAAATTGGAAACTATCAGTTTTAAAATGTCAATATCCACTATACACAGTTAATACGGGGTGAACATTAAATACAGTAAAATATATAATGACAAGTTTTAAAATGTATTACTCTGATTCCATTTGATATTTAGTATAACATTATCCCTACTATCCTGGTCATAAAATCTAGGGTCGAATGCCTTTTAGTATCAGGATATCCCTAATTAATGACCCACGCCGGACGGTTCGTCCCGCCTCAGGCCTCACTTATTCAGTGATCTCATGCAGAAAGGCAACGTTAGCAGTAAATATTGACGATGACGTTACACGCAGACAGATCCCCAGACATGTCTTCCGACTGTCAAACATTGTCACTGATTGACATATCATGCCACTTGACATACGCTGTGCCGTGTTGGCGTTAAACTCACCCTAGTCGCAGCAAACCGATAATCTCAGCAAACTCCTTGTACAATTGTTAGATTGTTAACATGTTATAATGTGAATAAAATGTCATGTACACATAAGGAAATTACAAGTGTTACTGCAATAGAGAAAAAGATTAGTCTTTGAACTTATTTTATAACTTGGAATTTTATAATAAGTTTCGTCGGCATCTTAAAGAGATACTAAGATATTATGATTTCATGGATAAATTGATGTAATGACGTGTTCTAGTAACTTAAGTATTACACGCAGTTTCCTGCGTAACAACTAAATATACAACTTTAATTGTCTATAGAAATGCAAATTACATCTTTCAAAACAAAACAAAAATAAAATAACAAACGTTTATTAAACTATCAGGAGTATGAGAGTAGTATGCAGTTTTCTTCATCGAGTGTGTTTATACAACAAAGGAAATATATAAACCACTTTTATATTTTTCAGAGTTTATATATACATTTATTATTTAAGCACTAAAATGAATACACCCTTCCCAGTTAACTATCCAATTTTATTAAACCAATAATTATATTTAATAATTGAAAATTTATTAATTATGAAATATACCCTCGTCGCAGCAAACCTGCGTACTCAGCAAATTTCCTATGCATGAATATATTTCTTACTACCACATAAAGCCACTTAACAAGTTTCATAAAAATACATAAATAACTAAGTGATATATAGCATTTTATTTATTCTCCTTAAGAATAACATTAGGGCTGAGAACGCAGGTTTGCTGCAACAAGGAAGATTAAAAAATATGTTTTTTTTGCAGTTATCAATATAACTCAACCAGGTGAAGCTACATACCAAGTTTTAATGATTTATGTTCATAATTAATGGAGATACAAAGCTTTACGTATTCTCCATAAGAATAACATTAGGAATGAGTATGCAGGGTTGCTGCTAAGAGGATAATCAACAAAAAACCAATTTTTTGTGGAAATATCAATATACCAGTACTAGGTGAAGCCACATACCAAGTTTCATCAGTATTCATTCATTAATAATAGAGATATAAAATTTTAAATATTCTCCATAAGGATAACATTGGACAACGTACTGTGTTTAGCACTTTGAATTACTCGGCAACGGTTGGACGTAGAATCACAAGTTAAACACCAAAATGATTGTTTTGTAGAGCTAAACTGATTGGTAAAAGTAAATGTGAAGTTTACAGTAAAATTAATTGAGGAAAAGTTAAAAACATTTTCCCATAAGATTAACATGGCAGATTTTATGAACACGTTTTTTGGATTTTCTCCGCAACCACTTAACCTAGGTTAATGATTCAAAATACAAAATTATTTGTTTTTTTAAGCTCTATAAAATGGCTAAAACTAAAATTGAGTGTTTTTAAAATTGTAAAGGAAAAAATTCAAAAAACTGATTTTTGAAAAATTTAAAACCCTCATAAAACCCCCTTCCCATAAACCGATCGATCTGGTTTTCGAACTTAAAGTCATAAATGTTACTCTCCACATTTGTGCCAAATTTCATCAAAATCGGGCGCTTCTTTCAAAAGTTATCGTGGTAACGGACACACACACACACATATATATATATATATATATATATATATATATATATATATATACATATATATAAATTTGAACGAATAGTGTTTTTGGCATCTGGGGACCTGAAAACAAAAGTTATCATGGTCTCGGGCTTAAGTCTTACCATGAGACCTACGGTAATAGCTTCTTCCCTATAGGGGAAATTCGCTAAAATACCAATTTAAACTTTACATTTTCAGAAAAGGTCACATTCAAGTTTGAATTAATATCAGAGTTTGAGGCGTGATTATATTAAAGCGCGAAACTCGTCATGGAAAGGGCTAGAACACGAATCTGTTAAAAGTGAGCACTTTTTTTAGGTAAAAACTGCTAGTATAATTGATACTTAATTAATTTCCCATTTCAGAATTAATCGTATGAGCGACGCTCTTTATCGTACATGTAATCTTTCTCCCTGTAGGCGTCACGACGCCCTAACGAAGTAAGGAGGATTAAGTTTGTAATCCTTACAAAGCAGTCTGTTCTCTGAGCTAGAGGCTGGAAATCTCTTGTTTGGGCCTATTGTTTACTTCCACAATACATTACTTGGACAAAAACATTTTGTCTCATTAGTAAAAGGCGGTATTCGTTTGCAGTTTTAGTTATATTCATTGCATCCAATCAGATATCACGTATTAAATAAGCTACATCTTCTTATTTTAGTGAATTTTACAGAAGTTTATTTGAAGCGTTTCAAGTTTTATTATAAATTTTCATATTGTTTTAAACATATTATATTGTGATAAAATTTAATATACACTAACTAAATTACAAGTGTTACTGCAATAGAGAAAAAGATTAGTCTTGTACCATACGTTGATGTGGCATAGTCATTTAATGTTATGTAAACCGATTTACAATCTTTCACAAATAATAACGTAATTTTACATGCAAGGAACCAACCAGAAATTAAATCATCAGTTTGTCCATTTTTATTTCTCTCTCAAAAACATTTGTTTGGTTTTTTATCGTTTTTTTAAGCACCAGACGGATGGATTTTATATTTTTGGTACTTAACCAAGACTTTTAAATCATAATGCCTTTTTACATTAAATTTAAACTGATAAGTATTATTAAACGGTACCGCCGCTTGAATAAAAAAGTGTTTATCAAGAACGGCAATATAATATGTAGTAATTTCAAAAATTGGACTACTTTCCAGTTTATTCATAAAAATGTGTTGTTATAACGTTTCTGTTCCCTTAAAGATAAATTATTTTCAATGTAATAAAAATATAACATTATATTATAATATATATTATAAAAATAAAATGTACAAATTTGTATTACTACTAAATTGTTATGAATATATTAATAATAGGTTGCAATTAGTTTACGTAGTAAGGGGTATTGTGGGTAATATGGCTATGGGTATAGGGATCCAACGCTCTTTCAGAACAAAGATGTCATCACATGAGAGCAAATAGTCTATGTTTGATCAAAGCTTCACCGTTATAATTACTTCCAGGAAGCAAGCTAGTGCAGCATTGTCCTGCAACTGCAAACATTTATATGCGTAACTTTATATCTATATTTTTAGTTACAATAATTTTCAGTTCTTTAGTGAATGAAGAATAAATAAACTTAATTTTATTTTTTATTCTGTAAGTAGACACACAAGTTAGACGAGTATAAATGCCAACACGATTAAATCAGAACAATATTTCTGTCAAGGTGACACATTTATGAAAAAAACCGCCAAGAAAGTATACCTGTGGAATGGATATCTTTACCAGTAATTTTATACAAATAGTTATACAAATTAATGTTGAATAGCTTTTATCTTTAAGTGTACATATCTGAGAGTGAAGGCCAGAATTTTCCGACCAATCCCGTCTCGGCAACCCGGAGACTGTCTCAACTTTATCTGAAAGGGATATCAGGCTTAACATCACCGAGCTTTAGCTTACGTTAGGCAGTACCGATGGCATTTACCTGACAGTTTGATAGGCAACCGGGCATAACAGTAGTCATCCCTTGCAATATGTTTAAAGATTATGTACATTCAGCAGTCACCTTTTTCATAAATGAATGGGACATTTTTAAAGTTACTCAATATTAACTATTGTGTCAAATAACATTTTATCACAAAATATATTTATGAATGAAATGGAAAATAGCTTTATTTGTTAAATTATTATATATCTTATACATTAATTAGCTAAGGAATTTCGTTTACGGCCCACTACGTCGTTATTTTTCAACCGATTTGGACTAACGATGTGTCATTTAAAAACTTTTACATTGCAGATTAACAGACAAATTGAAAACTCAAAAATACCACTTTAGTTTTTACAATATCGAGATTTAAAAATTTCTCCATGTTATTTAATTGGGAGAATATTTTTTAAGGAGCTCGGCCATAGTTTGAGAATACCAGGCAAAGTGTGGTCATGGAATTTGTCCCAATTTTAAGCTTAAACATTCCGATACTCCCAAAAACTGTCAGATTTATAATTTTCTTCCTTTAAGTTGGTTAAATGATATTAAGTATAAAGTCCTAAAATTTATCCATGTCATTATCTAGAATTTTGAGGAACTCGGGCTTAGTATGAAAAAACCAGGCAACGTGTGGTCATAGAATGTATACCAATATGAAGCTGAACCATTCCGATACTCCCAAAAATTGTCAGATTTATAATTTTCTTCCTTTAAGTTGGTTAAATGATATTAAGTATAAAGTCCTACAATTTATCCATGTTATTATCTAGAATTTTGAGGAACTCGGGCTTAGTATGAGAAAACCAGGCAACGTGTGGTCATAGAATGTATACCAATATGAAGCTGAACCATTCCGATACTCCCAAAATTTGTCAGATTTATAATTTTCTTCCTTTAAGTTGGTTAAATGATATTAAGTATAAAGTCCTAAAATTTATCCATGTTATTATCTAGAATTTTGAGGAACTCGGGCTTAGTATGAGAAAACCAGGCAAGGTGTGGTCATAGAATGTATACCAATATGAAGCTGAACCATTCCGATACTCCGAAAATTGTCAGATTTATAATTTTCTCCCCTTCAGTTTGTTTAATGATGTAAAGTATAAAGTCCTCAAATTTCCCCATGTTTTTCAAATGGGAGAAAGTATGACCAGGAGCTTGGCCTTAGTTTGAGAAAACCAAGAAACGTGTAGTCATGGAATTTGTACCAAGTTGTAGCTTAAACATTCCGATACTCCGCAAAATTGTCAGATTTACCATTTTCTCATTTTGAGTTCATTAAATGATACAAAGTATATTGCTTATACAAAGTCCTCAAATTGCTCCATGTTATTCATTAGGAGAGTTTTTGATGGAACTCGGCCTAAGTTTGAGAAAACTAGGCAACGTGTCGTCATGGAATTTGTACCAATTTGTACCTTTAACATTCCGATACTCCGCAAAATTGTCATATTGATCATATTCTCCTTTTGTGTAATGGTATGAAATATAAATAGTTCCTTGAGTAGCATAATACGTGTTGTTAAAATTAACAGGATGAAATAAAACTACGTCTCACTACACTACACAATATATTTACACTTATACTGTACTTACATAGAATACGGTTAATATACAAAATACGGTTAATATACCAGTCACACCGGTCATCATAAGGCCCAATCAGAGAATCCGAAATTATAAAGTCCTTAAATTTTCCTATGTTATTCATATGAAAGAATATTTGACCAGGAACTCGGCCTTAGTTTCAGAAAACCAGGGAACGTGTGGTCAAGGAATTTATACCAATTTTAAGCTAAAAACTTTTGATACTTCCCAAATTGTCAGATTTATAATTTTCTCCTTTTAAGTTTGTTAAATGACAAAAATGTAAGTGTCTAAAAACCATTTTGGTGCGATTTATGGTATGATTTGTTTACAACAAACAGCTGATTATACCAGCAAAAAATCATACCAGCTGAAAATCCCAACTATGTGATTTGTATTAGACAGCTGATAAGCTCATCAAGCTTTCGATTTATTAATGAATTTCCCATGGAAAAGTGACCTATTAGCATGACCCACACGGCGAAACTTAAGCCCGGGACCACTATAGAAATTCCTAACGTAACCCAGAAACACGTTTTGAGGGGTCGCTAACCACTTTATATAAATAAATATATATATATATATATATATATATATATATATATATATATATAAGTGCATTTTCATAATTTGTAATATTTCATGTCAAGTATTTCAATGTTGGTGGTTGTTCATACAGGGTACCGTCGCCAAACTTAGTATTTTAACCGTCGACTTTCGACGGACACCTACTAGTTATATTTAACTTCTTAAGAAACGGCTTCTTAAGCCGCGGTGCCGTTTAATAATTCTTAACCGTTTGAATTTGATATAGGCCTAAACATTTTATAAAATTGTAGAAAGTCTTAGATAAGTACTAAAAATATAAAATCTACCCATCTAGTACTTTAAACAAAAAGACCAGACTTAAGCTCGTTGATTTTAAACCTATCCATTTCAGATCAAGTTGAGGCAACCATCGGGCTGGCGAGACGGGATTGATCGGAAAATTCTGGCCTTCACTCTCAAATATGTAATCTCATTATCCATTAGTTGCACTACTCGTGGCTGAACACTTATATAAAATCAGTTACAAACAATTCAAGTCTTACCAACAGTACTTAAACTATATTGCTGGGCTAGTTGATGATGAATGAATAAACTAACTTGAAAATGTACTATTTATCTTAAACCTATGCTCTTCATCACGTAAAATGGCAAGTTATGATGGTATTGAATCACAAACACTCGTAGGAAGTGAGGGGAGGCAGTGTTATAAAATGCCACAGCAAAAAATATCCCACCAATCATCAGATCATATTTTCGAGGATCGTAACTATATAATAGTTACAATATTAGACTTAACACTTGTAATACAAGTAACACTTGTTGTTTTTGCTTCGCAGTCAAGTTTTCAGATTTTCATTTTGTGTCGCGGAGTCTCCAATGCCTATCAAATAGTATATTTACGTTTTAGTTTATAACCATAGCAACCAGAGAAGTTAAGGCTGTCAATTAAGCAACGTAATGTAATATATAAATAATAGCCACGTGACTCTAAATATTACCTAACCCCCCCCCCTTATATTGCCTAAGTAATCGAACACGTACGGTTTATACTGCATAAATATCGTCTATGTTTGGTTTACAAATACATCAGTACGATTTTACGCCATGATTATTACTAACTGTGTTTGCAATCTGAATTGTAAATCCCGCCAAAGGCAATTGATTTACTGAAACAGCATTAATGCGCACATTTTTAGCTTGCCAGTCAAACAAGAAAGCAATATGATGTTAATCTCTTCAGTCTTTAGCTGCATGATCTGGAGGGAATAAAATCCTTTCCACCCTGACTTGAAACTACCGTAATGTATAGCACGTTATTTTTATACTAGGTTGATAAGTATTGTTTAACAGTGTAAAAGGTTTTATTTCAAGGGAGTAAACTAATATTAAATTCAGTTTAATTGGGTTAAGCAACTAACAATTCAACGGGATGTGTGATTACGTTTGCTTTTGGCCTAAAGGTCATAGTAACATCTTTAAATTTGGCATGACGGATTTTCGATTCCATTGCATGAATTCCAATATTAGCGTTTTAAACATAAATAAAGTAAGCACAGCAAAAATTTAAAGTAATTTATCGGGCTTAGTTGATTAATGCACATTGCTGGAAATCCGGCCTTAAAAGACAATACGGTTTGTAATACAGAACTAAGATTGAATACTAAGCTAATTAAAAGCAAGCGTTTACCTGTTGCCATTTCCGGTTCAGTTGTTCATTTATGTCGCAACGTGATAATATTCTCAATACAGAGAGTATTTTTACAAGATAATAAATGTGTATAATGTTGTTTTGTCCAAGAATTTCAAAGGTACGTAATTTATTTGTATTATGTATTATATTACCGGTTCACCATTTTATCTTTTATCTTTTATTTTTTATTTTTTTAGGGTTAGGACTCAAAAACAAAGTTATTGAAGGACGATAAATATTTTTGAAACTCATAATAGCGATTGATTTGAATATATTTTTTTATTTATTTGGACTTTACCTATCGCTTCTAGTGTTTAAAACGATACTAGTTTCAGGAGGTTAGGAAACTCCTCTCGTTATCAAGTGAACCCTACTTACATCTAAATATCAAGTTCTTACACCTAACTAACGTACTTTTTTGTATTTCCTTAATCTTTTTCTTTACATTTTAATTTACACTAACACAAAGATAACAAATACATATACAAAAAGTCAAATACAATACACTAACACAACATTTATATACACGAACAAATGGAAAACTGACAATACATTACCTGTTCTGCATCGTTGCCTCTAAGCTGACGGTAAATACGGGAAACTGCACTCTCACGTCAAATCACTACCAGACCGTTCACTCGACTAGTGGCTAGCGATAGAGGAGGGGGGAGAATCGTGCAGTTTTTCGTTTCCGTGTCATGTTCCCGTCGACGCAGACGGGTGGGTAGCCACAGATGTGTCGTCACGTGCCCCTGGTGGTAGGTGGGGGTAACGGCTATCCCCCCTCCACCACCGCTAGCCACTACTAGAGTGCGCGGTCTGGTAGTGAGTTGACGTGAGAGTGAAGTTTCCCGTTTTTTCTGTCAGCTTGGAGGCAACAATGCAGAACAGGTAATGTATTGTCAGTTTTCCATTTGTTCGTGTATATAAATTTTGTGTTAGAGTATTGTATTTGATTTTTTGTTTATGTATTTGTTATCTTTGTGTTAGTGTAAATTAAAATGTAAAAGAAAAAGATTTAGAAAATCCAAAATAATGTAGGTTAGTTAGGTTAAGAACTTGATATTTAGATATAAGTAAGGTTCACTTGATGACGGGAGGAGTTTCCTTACCTCCCGAAACGTAGTGTAGTTTTAAACACTAGAAGCGATAGGTAAAGCCAAAGTAAATATAAAAAAAGATAAATATATTATACTCTTTCTACACGACAAGTACATGTGAATGTTTACTAGATCTATAGCAATGGCCAATCGTGTGAAAACACCGATGTACGATTGTATATTTTAGTTTTCTGAGCTTTTAATAAGGGTGGTCTTAGGAAATCATTTCAATTAGGTCTCGATATATTTCAATCCATGGTTGATGTGTGTTTAACGGAGGAGAAAATTGCCATTACAAACATACCGCGGGCGGGTTAAAGGTCACATCTATACCCAATATCAAGTGCGAAATGAAATTTCGTTAAAGTAATGGGGACATATCAACTTTCAAAAACCTAATGTTTCCCTTCATTATATTAGTTTAGATATGTTAATGTTGTTTGCATTTTTATTTATGAAATAAACGGTATCAGGAAACTGACACATACTTTCTCCCTTTTAACCCTACTTTAATGAATAAATTACTTTTTATTTACTATATATAGAATACAAAGCACGGTCGAATGTACAGAAAATCACGTAAACAAGTTGTTTTCAAAAACATCCACCCAAATCCCTGTTTTGGAGGCACTACAGGATCCATTGCTACACACGTGATTTTAAGAGGGGAAATGCCCCCTATTCCCCCCTCAGGGTTATTAAGGGGCAACATTTTTCGAATTTCCTCTGTTGTTCAATGCTAACTGGACAAGCATATCAAGTTTGAACGAAATTTATCAGTAAATAAGAGAGAAATAGTAATTTTTGTATTCCCCTAACATTGGACAACGTACTGCGTTTACCGCAACATGAAAATTTAAATTTTCTCTGCAGTCAGCATGCGTAGAATATTAATTAAAAATACCAAATTATTTAGTTTTTTGAGCTCTTTTTAATGTAAATAGTAATATTTTTTATAAAAAAATCCAAAAAACTGAATATTTGATGTTTTAAGTCCCGTTATTTGTGAATCCGAAGTTTTACAGAAACTCTACGACTCTAGGTGTCATTTCGTTGGAAAACTAAAGCTCTACAAACGACTAAAGTTTAATCAAAATCGTTAGAGCCGTTTTTGAGAAATTTTGATTTTTAATGTTTTTTGGCGATTTTTGGGGGATAATTACCCTTGAACATAAAAAATTCCAAAAAATTTAAAAAGTCTGGAGATATCGTGGTTTAGTACCTACATACCAAATCATGTATATTACATGCATACAATATGTATATACATACATTAATCATAATCGGCCAATTGATGTGGGCTCTAGCTCTGTACACATCCAGACACACAGACAGACAACAGAAATCACGTAACAATTACTTTTTTGGGTTCAGGGAGCACTAAAACGAATATTTCCACTAACTCAAATTCGAAAATTTTGACGAAAACAATACTTTCTCCATTTACTATGTATAAGGGGAGAAAGTAAAATACCCCCATCGCAGCAAACATGCGTACTTAGCAAATTTCCAATGCATATATATATATATATATATATATATATATATATATACATGTCTCACTACTACATAAAGTTAATTAGCAAGTTTCACAAAAATACATTCATAAACAAGTGATTTATAACATTTTATTTATTCTCCATAAGAATAACATTAGGGTTGAAGACGCAGGTTTGCTGCAACAAGGAAGTTAAGTAATGTATTTTTTTGCAATTATCAATATAACTGAACCAGGTGAAGCTACATTCCACGTTCTCTTAATTTAGTTTCATAGTTAAGCGAGATATACAACTTTACTTATTCTCCGTGTGAATAACATGGGAGCCGAGTATGCAGGTTTGCTGCTACGGGGACAATCAACAAAAATCTTTTTTGTGCTAATATCAATATACCCAATATACCACAACTAGTTGAAGCCACATACCAAGTTTCATCGATATACATTCATAAATAATCGATATATCGAATTTTATTTATTCTCCATCAGGATAACATTAGACAACGTACTGTGTATATAACTTTGAATATCTCTGCAACGGTTGGATGTAGAATAACTATTAAAACACCAAAATGTTTGTTTTGTTGAGGTAAATATATTAATAAAAAGAAAGTTGAAGTTTTTAGTAAAATTATTTAAGAAAAATCTAAAAAACTTTTCCCATAAGATTCAAAATGGGACATGTTTTTTCGATTTTCTC
Organism: Allygus modestus; assembly: GCA_963675035.1. Classification (NCBI taxonomy): domain Eukaryota; kingdom Metazoa; phylum Arthropoda; class Insecta; order Hemiptera; family Cicadellidae; genus Allygus; species Allygus modestus. The sequence continues at coordinate 383,482,080 of OY776111.1, read as the reverse complement.
CGCAACCACTTAACCTAGGTTAATGATTCAAAATACTAAATTATTTTTTCTTTTGAGGTCTATAAAATGGCTACAACCAAAATTGAGAGTTTTTAACATTTTGGGGTAAAATTTGAAAAAACCGATTTTTCGAAAATTGTAAACCCCCATAAACCCCCTTCCCATAGTCTGATTGATCTGTTTTTCGAACTTAAAGTCATAAATGCTACTCTCCACATTTGTATCAAATTTAATCAAAATCGGGTGTTTCTTTCAAAAGTTATCTTGGTAACGGACACATATATGAACGAAGGGGGTTTTTGGCATCTGGGGACCTCAAAACGAATAGTTATCATGGTCTCGGGCTTAAGTCTTCCCATGTCTTACGGTAATAGCTTCTTCCCTGTAAGGGAAATTCACTAAAAGAGAGATTAGGACTATTTCATATAAGGAATAAAAATAATAATGCCAGCTGAAAAGAAGATAAAGGCACCATAGGTTATAATTCCTTTTCTACGGTAGTACTGTAATAGGGAAGATAGCATGATGCTATTTAGGTTTATTTCTTTTAATAATACTCCTGAAGAATTAAGATCACTTGAGATTCCATACTTGGTAAAACTTAATGGCAGTTGGTTCCTACAGTAAAATAATGTACATAATAGGGTAATTTTTACAGTTATTGACACTATTACAAAGGTTAAGTCATAAAAACGAACATAGGATTAAACTGGAAAGTTTTTTTTTTCAACTTACCCTTCAATGCTGGCGAAAACTCTTAGAATCATCTTATTTATGAATAACTCACATGAAAGAATAATAAATTATTTTTAGAAAGCTTAAACATTTAGAGCAGAAATGGTAATTGAATTTGAGTAGGGCTTACAGTACCAACTGAATAGTTTTAAGCTTCTTGTACAATAAACTAAGATGGTACGTAAAGTGAGGTTTGAGCCCATCAACGAAAAGTATAAAAGGCAGTTTTACTTTATTTCTTATCAAAAACGTGTTGAGTACATTACCTATGTATTCATAAATACTTCTAATTTAATCCAACCAGAATCGCTGTGCCCGATTCTCCACGAATCAGGAACTGAGTTGGTAAATGTGGTAAATAGTCTAGTGATTTCAGATAGGCTCGTTTCTGCAGCTTGGGTTCCAATAATTGTGAAGACCGTTGTCGAGTTTTTCAGTGTGCTTCAATTAGACAAAACGCTGTTTTATTGTAGTTTTATATGTGTATTGTGTGTACAGTATACAGTTTTTGAGTTGTTTTAATTTGTATTAGAAGATTTAAATGGTATGGGTGGTAGAAACAATGTTAGTTGAATACACGTAAACTTAACGTCTACTTTAGAATGGATATTTATTGAGCTTGAAATGATGCTTTGTTATTGAGTTAAACATAGGCATTAACTTTAAAAAGAGATGTGCATATATTTACTGTTGTTATGGCAATGTGTTAATTCGTTTAGTGATTTACTTCTATGCTTTAGTACTGCAACATTATGAATCTTACTAAGTAAAACTTGGCCACTAGAAAGAAGATTACACCCTTCCAATAATATACTATATTTGTATACCACATACTCAGTTATGAATCACTCTATATTCACTGTTTGTAAAAGGTTTGCATTTATCATCGGTAAATCCATGATGCAAAAGTCGGGTGACTGAATCACTTATACTATAGTTGGTACTTATCACCGAAACAGAAAAATAGTTCGGTGTTTTAGGAAAAAAACTTCGAACACATCCACTAAAAAGGTTTACATCATTCTAGGCACTTTCCTTGTTTTGTCATAAGTAATACGTGTAATTATGTTTCATACCAAACTGAATATTTGTTGAGAACTTATAATCCAACCATTTGCATGTATGTTAAGGATGCGAAAATCCTAAAGGGATTTGGCACCACGGGGGTTCAAAGTTCCCATTCATTCCTTATGGACATTCATTTTTGTTTGAGCGGATGAATATACAAACAGCTGGTCTTGATTACTAGTAGTTCCACGGGCCAACCACAGAATGCAGCATACACAACTGTCATAGTTTTTATAAATCATTCGCGGGGCAAAGCCTGCGGGTAACATCTAGTAATATATAATTTGAAAATCTACCTCACATTACCTACATGTTTAGTTTTTAAACGTATTACAGTATATTGTTTATATATAACTAAACAGGTTTTATGTGCGTGAATGCTCTATGACGACCAACATCAATAAAAACAATTATATGTATTAATCCTTCGAGATTCATTAAGAGCCTGCACAAATGAGTAGGTTAATTCAAGCTAAGTTTGATGGACCAGAACACTGTTTGACTAACCTCACCAAGTGAAGTTTCTTGCTCACCGAGTGTAACGTTGAGTAAAGTTTAACTTGAGATAACTAGGAGTACACTTATTATTTGCGTAATTGAATGAGCTAACTCAAACCAAATTAAATGGTTATTAGCGAATTTTCCCTATAGGAAAGAAGCTATTACCGTAGTCGGCATGGTAAGACCTAGGCCCAGGACCATGATAAATTTTCTTTTTGAGGTCCCTAGATGCCAAAAACACCATTCGTTCAAATTTATATATATGTATATATAGATGAAAAATAAGTAACATGAGTACCGTACTCATGTTACTTATTTTTCATCTATCATATAGTAGCCCTTCTATGTGAATTTAATTTTATATATATATATATATATATATATATATATATATATGTATGTGACCGTGGGTGCGATAACTCTCGTAAAAATTATCCGATTTTGATGAAATTTGGTATAAACAAGTAAAGCAACATTTATGACTTTAAATTCGAAAACAAGCCAGATCGCTCTATCCAAAGGGGTATTTTGGGGGTAATTTGTACCACATAAATGGATTTTTGAGTTTTTTACATATTATATTTTTTAGTAAATCCAATTTTAGTTTTCACCATTAAATTCAGCTTAAAAAAATAATTTGGTGTTTTTATCACTGCTCTGCGTCAATTGGTTACGGAGATATTGAAAGTGCTAAAGGCAGTACGTTGTCAAATTTTATCCTTATGGAGGATAAGAAAAATAGTATATCTTGCTTATTTATCAAGTTATCCTGACGAAACTTGGTACATTGCTTCATACTGTTGTGGTCTATTGATATTTTCACGTAAAATGATTTTTTACCGATAGTTCCCGTAGCAGTAAACCTGCTTCCTCAGCCCCCATGTTATTCTTATGGAGAATAAGTAAAATGTTACCTCCCTTAATTATAAACATAAATTAATACAATTTGGTATGTGGCTTCAACTAGTTGAGTTATAACAAAATTTGCATAAAAACCCATTTTGTGTGTACCTTGTTTCAGCAAACCTGCATCCTCAGACGCCATATTATTCTTATATTATAGAGAATAATTAAAATGTATTTATGAATGTATATTGATGAAACTTGGCGTGTGGCTTTAAGTGGTATTAGGATACATATTTATTCATTGGAAATTCGCTGAGTACACAGGTTTGCTGCTACGGGATATTTTTTATTAAGAACGTAAATTAGGTCTTAGTCGCAATGAGTCGCACGATAACAGTTTAATCTCAAGCGACAAAGTCATTTTACACTCTAATTACATACACAACCTTTCCTATATTTGCACTTGTGGATACCACAATCATGCAAAAATTCAACTTCATCCATTCTGGCTGGATTTGCGAGATTGAGGTTATAAACGCAGAGTCAGTTAGCTTGGTCCAAAACAACAATCAATCAGCTGTTTGTTAGCTGTCAGCGAGCGGAAAAGTAAAGAGCAGTGAGGGAAAAATACTTAGGGGCGGCTTAGGGGAGAAACGGTGGACGAGTAGGACGAGAATAGTTTCTTATATCACCGACAGAGAGCGCTGACATATCGCCAACATCAACAAAATAATTGGGTTTCTATGAATTAAGTGTCGAATATCCGACCAGAAAAGTCATATTTAGCTATGATAACCCAACCAAACCTAACTAACGGGGATTGCCTTTGTGTACAAAATATTAAAGTAACATATATTTACAAAATATTTTTCAAACATAAAAAGTAATACACGTTATTAGTTTCGAACCCAGGAGCTTATGATCACAATTTTAAACCCATATTCACTGAGCTATCACGAAATACCGTAACGGCTAAGAGTTGCAAGTACATATGCAATGAACAACTGAGAAGCGCATTCTGGTGGTGATCTAAGAAAATATTCTCGTCCATCGTCTCTCCCCTGAGTCGCTCCCAAAGACTTTTCCGCTCGCTAAACAGAAAACAGCTGTTCATACCAAAATTCATTCAGTAGTTTGCTGCTCATATTTTATTGTTTTTAGACCGTGAATAAGCACTTTGGGAGCGGTTTTAGGAAAAATATGTTCTGTTATTTGTGATGTGGTAGACCTTCAAAACATGACTATCCAATGTGCAAAAAACATACTATTTAACATGTAAAATGAATTTTTTACGCAACTTTAAATCTTAGATAATTACAAAAACGTAAATCAATCAAGCAAAGATTACCATCAGTGTATTATTAAATGTTTATTATATTATTCAGAATATAAAAACGTTAAAGGTTAAAAACAAAACACGGCAGAAAAACATATTTTGAGTATGAATACAAATTCCAAAAATAAATTAAAAATAAAATAAAATGATATAGGCTAATATTAATTGCGGTTATTGCGGTAACTTTCTTGCAATAAAACAAGGTGAAGCTGAAGTAGAGTAGGCGATACAAGGGCGTCACCTGTGCTCACGAGGCCCAAGTGGGAGCATTATCAAACTGCAACTTACCTCTCCCCTCCGCCTCACTCGTGGTCTATAACAGTGAAAACCACCACCCTAGTCTTTGTAGTAGGTGTTAACTGCGCAGCATCTTCACTGACTGCTAAAACTGCTGAACTGCTACACTTGTACTGCTGAGATGGGTTCGATGCTACCCTACTCGTTGACTTCCAGGTTAAGGTTAAACAGGAAGACCTCTAATCTCTCCTGCCTTGTCACTTACACTCCACTTTAGCTGGATATTATGTTTTGTTGGCAATAATAGGGTTTTTTTGTCTAATAAGAGCGCGCCAAATGATGAACCATATCTGATAAACATGTTTGATGTGGTCGGTGCTGCTTGGTAAATAAGATTATACATTTTATGCAGTAAATAGCCAAATATGTAACCAATAATAATAATAGAATATCTTTAATTTTTGTTCCTGCTATTAACATATATTCTAAGGCTCCAGGAGTCTACTGTCGCTTACCAAGGCTGGTGATTAAGATGAGGAGATGATCGAGGTGTGAGGTCGGAGGTGAGTCTTTGGTCTCAGATAAACCACGGTGCGGGATGTCGATGTCTGATCATTTGGCTATGAGTAAAAAGTTGTTTTTTTAATAAAAGGGGCTCGGATTTTCCCTAACATGGACTGCATTGAAAACACTATTAGTGTACAGTTATTATTAGTGCATTTCCGATGGAAAGTGAACTATTAGCATGACCCGCACGGTGAAACTTAAGTCCGGGACCACCATAGAAGTTTCTAACGTGACCCCCTGAACACGTTTTTGGGGGTCGGTCAAAATTATATATATATATTATATATTACATATATATCTATCCTTTGTTTGCACTCTTGCGGTCGCATTTTTTATCCGATTTACTTCAAATTTTTTAGGGACGTTTCTTTCTATAATCAGTTGGACAAGTTCGTTGGTCAAAACAATCGGAAAACTCTAAACCCCTTTTTTGGGGACTATTCTTTCAAATTTCGAGGTTTTGACCCCAAAAAGGGTCAGAAAAACCCCGGACGTACAATTAATGACATTAGTAAAAGATGGAAATTAGTGAGGCGAAAGTTTTAAGCCCTCTCTCGTCATTCTATCATAAATATTTACTGAGTTACTAAAGAAAATGTATATAGGCCAAACACAGTACGTTGTCTTATGGGGTTTTTACGTTAGAAAAGCATGTTATTCATTTGTTGGTGTATTTGTTTCATCCCCAGCAACCTCACGCCTACTTTTAAGCCTGAGTGGACCTTCTCCTAACCTTATAATGCGCAAAATTGTATTCCTAACATTGCAGGTAAATTAAACCAGGAACATCAGAACAGCTAAAAAAATCAATGTTTTCAGATTTTAATAAAATTTGCATAAATGTATGTTTTTACACTGGGTTTGAGTTTTAAAAGTTTTGTATGTGGAAATTCACTTCCCTCACGTCAGCGTGCTGCGTGCGATCTCGTTTCCGTTCTTGCAATAACCAGCTTAATGTGGTTTAGACCTTTATAAGATTTGTGGTTGTAACTGCTTTCCTCTGCGATTTCTAATCATCTTGTCAGGTGGATGCATGACCCTTAAGTTGTAGTCGGTAACTCAAAACATTAAATATGAAATAGTGTACAGTTACAGCTCAACTAAGAGAGGCGGCCTACTTTGCTGAGGTAGACTGCTCTAGCCATTGTTAACAGATACTTCAACATCCTTAGGCCTTTGCTAGTTTTAGAGGATGATGGTGAATCCACAAAAGGGTACCACTTTTCAAGCCTTGGCCAAAACACACAAACGAGGCTTTGGTATTATTTTCAGTTTATCCTTCCTATACATTTATAAAAGAAATGTGGTCTGTGTCTATCTGTCAGTCGACTTGTATGCTCCGTTATAACGTAAAAACTACTGAGTCAATCGAGCTACAAATTTGCATGTAGGTAGATAATTTATCTGGGCTACATATAGGCCTACTTATCTTGGCAATCCCTTAGGGCCCCAGTAGCCCTTAAAGTTACAAGGCTATTCTTATAGGCAACAGGTTTAATGGATCAGAAACAGATGTAGTTGCAGCAGAAATTTTAATCAGCAGTACTTTCCTGAATTCTTTGTGCGAAGCATATGGGTAATCAGCTAGTTTGCTATATAATGCCTCAGCCTCCACAAATGCTTGCGTTCAGGTGGAACCGGGCAAGACCGGTGCGGTGTTGACAACAAATGTTACAACTTTACCATGTACCTCTAAGTCGTTGATGGCAATAAGAAAACAAACAGTGCCATCCGTTCAAACCTGAGATTGTGCTCCACCTAGATCAATTACTTGACGTCTAGCTTGTAAGCTGATGTACAAAGCATTGGTTGTCATGGTATACACAATAGCCATTGTTTCTTGTTGGCATCTGCCCATACGATTCCTATGTCATACAACAAATAAACTTTCTTACAATACATAAGTTGCATCTATAAATAAAGAAACTTATCGCATTAAACTCAGCAATTAAGTATTGGAAAAGTTTAACAAAAAACGCTGGCAACACTGTTAGGTTAAATGTAACTTAGGAGATAGAAAATTAACAAGATCATTTGTTTTTATTTGATTCGCTGGGTAAAAATGAAAAACATATTTTAATAATAAAAGTATTGGTTTATTTTCCTAAAGTAGTAATGATTGATTATATTTTTGTTTAAATCGTGTAACATGTGACAAAACGAATAAACAAAAAAAATATATCAACAAATAGACTGAGAATAAATTCTTATAAGAAACAAGATTTATACTGAAATACGAATTTTACTGTTGTAAAAACTCGATTATAGAGCAATATGGGACAGGGTGGTCGTACGAATGCAAATATTTGGCCATATTTTACTGTAAGCGGAGATGCTTCCATACGCCGCGCGTACATTTATAAAGTATGATTCATTGACTTGTTGTCCTCAAATACCATATATGGAAACTAAAACGGCGTGATAAAATTATTTCCATCATCTCAACGAAAGTAAAATGTTATTGATATTGTCGAGATATATTAACGAGATGTACGTTACAGCAAATCGGAGCATTACAGAAGTTTGCTGCTTTAAGCCAAGCGCGCACTAAACGCGCGCTAGGCATTACTGGTGGCAATTATAGCAATGTTAACAACATGATCTAAGCAGAATTTTCAAAAATAAAGTCTTTTATAATTCAAAGATGTGAATCTGTCTTTTAAATGTTTAAGGGCTTATAAATGTAACTTACTTTAAAATAAGGGGAATGTTATCACGTTTTATTTCAAATATGTTTTTATCTTCTTCAGTGTTTATATTCTTCTTTTTAATATACAGTAATACCAACTCTAGGGATTGTAAAGCGTAATCCTGCAAAGCCTTTAAATGTAGCGGCGCAGTGGGCAGCATTACAAAAATTTATAATCTTGCCAAAAATCCTCTCAGTATTGGGAAAACAATATGTTTCCAATGCGACATAAATAGACAAATGGTTCGGAGAGTGAAACAGCTCAAATTTTGTTTTTAATTAACATAGTGTTCAATCTTAGTACTTTATTCCAAGCCGTATTGTCTTTTAAGGCCGGGTTTCCAGCAATGTGACATATTATTTAACCAATTAATTAATACATGTGCATTATGTGCACTAATGAATTACTTTTACTATCTGCTGTGCTTACTTTATCTATGTTTACTATGACATATTGGAAAATAGTATATAACAAAGATTCTGATTGGAAGTAAAACTAAAGTTGCTGCAAACCCACATCCATGCCTTTCAGAATGATCATATATATAAAAACGTACACTCTTTTATTACTCACTAAGTCAACCTAGAAACAAAAAACTTAAATCGTCCCTTCTGGTTTTTAAATACTCACTTATGCCCTTATGAAGATTGAATCACCATGCTGCACATTCAAAATCTCTGCAATAACTTTCTTCGGCAATTGGTATCAACCACTATACAATAGGATCGGACAACCATCGAAGGACAATTGCTGTTCGAACCTCTGCATTAGAATCCAGGGTGTTGTCCAAAACACTAAATGTCACTACAGCTTCTCGGGCACGTTTCAATGGGATGCCTGATGGCTTTCCATTGTTGCCCTGTAAATTATCTTTATTTTAAGAATTAAAAACATACTAACACCAATCAAATGTTTTATATTATTGAAATTGTTTTAGTTTTGAACTGCAGTATTAAAAGTAGGCAAATTAAAAATTAAACTGGAAGTCTTTTATGAATTTGAACACTCTAAACAATGTATCAACGTAGCCAATGATACATGACCATTGATATTGTATTAAGATTCGTTAAACACCAACCCCAGGAAATACTACATTTTAACTTATACTTAATAAGCTATTTCCCTATAAAACCAAAATAACACATTTCCACAGAAAATAAAAACATAATTTGAGTCAGTTAATAAATATAAACCTATTAGTAATAAATCCTTTGACACACTAGCTAAGCTCTATTAGTTTAAAACACATATTGGCTGCATATTATCTATAATAATAGTAATTTTTTACTGCAAAAGATTTTACAAAGATTACAATATTCTTACAAACAAAATCTATTTTCAAAATAAATATGTTTTCTATAAACAACCAATCTTCTGTGTAATTGAAACAAGTATACATTTGTAGTGTTGTCAAAAGTACGTAAGTAGGCAAATGTAAACACCTCATCCCATTTTCATTGTATTGCAATCGTCAGGAAAATTGTAGATCTGGAAATCTGGTTGGCACAGACTATGGGTAGTTGATCAGTAAAGACTGTCAGAAATTTGAACGAGATAAAATCCACGTTTATTTATTTGATCTTCCAACTAATACATTTTTACATGTAGTAAAAAAGATAGTACTCAATAAATAATGTACGGCCTAAAATAACTTCAAAACTGTTTGATCCCAGCTCATAAACTACATATATGAACAAATCACTGGTGAACTGCACACTGAATATTATTAATGAAACGTAGCTGTTGCCATCGGGCTGTGGCGCTTCATATTTTCGCGCTCTGAAAATATATTGTGGCGCTTATTGAACAATTTATACTCTGTGGCTTTGAAATGTCCTTTTAAGGTTGTGCATCCGCCAGGCTAGTCTGGCAGCGAGGAGCAGTAGTTCCGCATATTGCCGCGCACACCGCTAGGACGTCAATTCGGCTGATGCGGGCATGAGTGTGCTTGTGTGGGTTGGCTGGGGTAGGGAGAGAGGCACTGGCTCCTTCTGCTCCTTCTCTCTCTCTCTCCCCCCTCTCTCACCGTGTTTGTCATTGAGGCATACCATTTACCTTACGTTGGCCGAGCGGCCGGCTGGGGCTGGGCTGGGCTGACTCGCTCATTGCAAGCTTTTCGCCTTTGATTTAAATATTTTACTAACGGTTACTAATATTGGTGCTATTATTATAAAGCCCTTTCATTGTTACCAATTGTATTACCAACACCAAACATAATGATTGATAAACGGTATGTGTGAACTACTTTAAAAATAAATAAAGAGTTTGCTATACAAACTTATTTATGTGATTCTCATCTAAATAATTTCCAAATGTAAAAAGTTTTTTTGACTAATCGTTTTATATATACAAATATTATTAATTAGAATAAATAAGAATATTCTTACAAATAATACTGATGATTCAATTTTATATTAAACTTGTTATAAACATTTATGGTATACAATTTGTTAAATACTAGTATAATCAGATTTGTGTTGTTTACAATTGTTTTAATTTTTTTATTGAATCTAATTTTAAAGTAAATAAAAACCGTTGATACGAAAAATGCTTGACATTTTGACCTTGGCAAATTGACCACATTCCATGGTCGCCATAATTTTTAGACCGAAAACGACAAGTGAACGTAGTTTATCGGCTAAAAATAACCGCATCAGTTTATACCCAAACAGCAATTTACAGTAAGGCCAACCATCGATATATAAACCATATGGATCGCTCGCCGAGTAGCCGTAGGTGAGTGATTTTCGGTCCGTTTCCCCCACCACAGAGGCGAATAGAGGGCCGCCGAGCAATTTTTAGCATTGGACGCGCTTTCAATTACAAGCTTCTGCACAGTACTAGGATTATTTAAATAGGACAAATTTTATATATTTGTAATCTGCGTAATATGTTGCAACTAAAAGTATAAATATCTTCCAGTTTGGTAAATGTTCGGAATTTATACAATAACAAATACTTCGATTTTTTTAATCGGGACAAGAAAAAGTAGTAAAGCGTAAACTTTTTTTATTTTTAGGGTAGAAAGAAACTTCCAGCGGCAAAGTTGTAGAACATTAGTTGATCTACATATTTTATTTCAAACATTTTTCAGTCAAATGTTTGGTTTGTCCACAAATCGCTTGCAAATAAGCGCAGCAAATATTATCAGGTACGTCGCGTCGCGCCCACGTTCCCACCGGACGCACAACGCATTCGTCGCTGGAAAGACCACAAATTAGTAAGGGTGTCATCAGATGTAATTAGAATAGTGAAATTTATTAACCACACGGTAAATAATTCTGATTCTCTTATTCAAACCGACAGGTTGATTATGTTAACTTGCAGAGCATTTGTTGGTGAAGTATTTGTTACTCACCATTTAAATGTTGAGTTTGGAGAATACACTCATGAAATTAGATTAATTAGGTTAATTGGAAAAATGATTTTTAAAGTTATGTGTCATAAAATCGCAAGGGAAAAAACATTGGCTCAAAATTGTAGAAAACTGGGAATTCGGCAAAAACTGAATAAGTTAGTGGTTTTCAGCAATGTCTAGTTATCTAACAATGTCTTGTCTGTATATCATAGACCTCGTTGCTGTATACTGAATAAATGACCTTGTATAATAAATATATTAGTATAGTATAAGGTAGACCTATAGTTTAAAATATTACATATAATTTTCTTTTATACTTACATTGTCCTACAAATAAAATGTTTATTGTGCTTAGAGTACTGAAATAAAACACAAACTCAGAAAAGACAATGCAAATCGTATTATTTAGTCCCCAACCGATTCAAAAGCTTTCTACACAATAAGTTTCATAATCAGAAAGTATTTTTAAATTAGTGGAAATTACTACTCTGTAATAAATAAATACATTGCTGTCACAGTTCTTGTTTAGTTTGAATGACGAACATACAGAGCTACGCGGTGCGACTGTGTACAAGCGTAGCATCTACTGTTGCGTTTGTTTGAAAGACATTTTTGAACAAACCGAACGTCTGACTGAAAAATGTTTGAAATAAAACATGTAGATCAACTAATTTGCTACAACTTTGCCGCTGGAAGTTTCTTTCTACTCTAAAAATAAAAAAAGTTTACGCTTTATTACTTTTTCTAGTCCCGATTTTATACGTAACAGCCCCCTTTTATAATAAATAAGGAGGTTATAAAGCTAACATAAATGTAAAATAACGTTCAATAATAAAATTGAAACTAAACCAATATTTAAAATTTTAAAACGTTAAAATTTTCTTGAACCTATAATTTTTCTTTAATTATAAATGGACCGCGCTCTAAATGAGCGAAAACCGCGCCACCGAGACCGTCTGAAGGCATAGGAAACTCAATCCCAGAGGTATATTACTGAGGTTACATTTAATTAATATCAAATGCCCCCGTCACAGCAAACCTGCGTACTCAGCAAATTTCCAATGCATAATATATGTCTTAATACCACATAAAGCCGCATACAAAATTTCATAAAAATATATTCACAAATATACAATTTTAATTATTTTCCATAAGAATAACATTGGGGATAAGTACGTAGGTTTGCTGAAACTAGGAATATAAACAATTGGTTTTTAATCAAACATCAATATATCTCAACTAGGTGAAGCCACATACCTAGTTTCATCAATATACATTCATAAATAAGCAATATATCCCATTTCGATTAATCTCCATAAGAATAACATGGGGGATGAGTACGCAGGTTTGCTGCAACAAGGAACGAAAAAAATTGGTGTTTAGGCAAATATCAATATAACTCAACTAGGTGAAGTCATGTCTAAGGTTTAATTAATTTATGTTCATATTTAAGGGAGACATAGCATTTAAATCTTTCTCAATAAGAATAACATGGGGGCTGAGTCCGCAGGTTTGCTGCTATGGGAACCTTTAGCAAGAAATTTTTTTTGAGCTAATATCAATAGACCACAACCAGATAAAGCCGTATACCAAGTTTCGTCAGTATACGTTCATAAAGAAGCGAGATATAATTTTTTTTTATAATTTTCCATAAGGATAACATTAGACAACGTACTGTGTTTAGCACTTTCAATATCTCGGTAACTGATTGACGTAGAGGAATGATCAAAATACCAAATTGTGTGTTTTTTTAAGCTGAATCTAATGGTAAACATTAAAATTTGACTTTAAACAAATTATATGTTAAAACTTCAAAAAACCCATTTTTGGGGTACAAAACCCCCCCAAAATACCCCTTTGGATAAAGGGATATGAATGGTTTTCGAACTTAAAGTCATAAATGTTGCTTTACACGTTTATACCAAATTTGATGAAAATCGGACCTTTTTACGAGAGTTATCGCACCCAAGGTCACATATATAATACAATATATATATATATGTATATATATATATACATATATATACATATATATATATATACATATATATGTACAGTTTCGAACAAATGGTTTTTTTGGGGTCTGGGGACCTCAAATAAATAATAGCTTCTTCCCTATAGGGGAAATTCGCTAAAACAAAACTTTAAACTTTAAAAATGTAACTAGCAATTTACCTTTGTTCTTCAAGCAGCCTGTTGAATGTAACTTCACTTGAATCTTCTGTGTAGACTGTGGCACTGTTTACACTTCTGTGTGGCACTATGGTCTGAACTTGTGATTCGTTCTGTTTTTCTTCAAGCTTCTTTTTTATTACTAGTCTCCTAGCTCTGGAGCGTTTACAACGCTTTCGCGGACGAGGCCTCCTGGCCATTGCAAATGTTATACTATTACCACCGACAGTATAAAACGCCTTAATTAGGAAAACACACAACAGTCAATCGACAACAAAACTGAATACCCCCGTAGCAGCAAACCTGCATACTCAGTGAATTTCCAATGCATATATATATATATATCTTAATACCACATAAAGCCACATACCAAGGTTCATCAATATACATTCATAAATAAACGATTTATGACATTTTAATTATTCTCCATAAGAAGAACATGGCGGCTGAGTATGCAGGTTTGCTGAAGCAAGGAGCACAAAAAATGGGGTTTTATACAAATATCAATATAACTCATGTAGTTAAAGCCACATACCAAATGTCATTAATTTATTTTCATAATGAAGGGAGATAACACGTTACTTATTCTTCATAAGAATAACATGGGTCTGAGTACGCAGGTTTGCTGCTACAGGAGCCATTGGTAAAAAAAATTGTTTAGCAAATATCAATGGTCCACAACCAGATGAAGTCGTATACCAATTTTCGTCAGAATACGTTCATAAATAAGCGAGATATAAAATTTTTATTTTTCTCCATAAGAATAACATTAGACAACGTACTGTGTTTAGCACTTTCAATATCTCGGTAACCAATTGACGTAGATAAATTATCAAAATACCAAATTGTGTGTTTTTTAAGCTGAATCCAATGGGAAAAACTAAAAGTTGACTCTTTCCAAAAATATATGTAAAAAATTCTAAAAACCCATTTTTGGGGTACAAACCCCCCAAAATACCCCTTCGGAAAGAGCGATCTGGCTGGTTTTTGAACTTAAAGTCATAAATGTTACTTTACACGTTTATACCAAATTTCATCAAAATCGGATTATTTTTACGAGAGTTATCGTGCTCACGGACACACACATATATATATATATATATATATATATATATATATATATATATATATATATATATATATATATATATATTATATATATATATATATATATACACAGTTTCAAACGAATGGTGTTTTTGGGGTCTGGGGACCTCAAAACGAAAAGTTATCATGGTCCCGGGCCTAGGTCTTATCATGCCGACTACGGTAATAGCTTCTTCCCTAGAGGGTAAATTCGCTAAAACAGGTGAAATTGACAATTTGCCGCAGGGCCGCAGAATCCGTTTTGCCGGAATTTTACGCGCGAAACTGAAGAAGTGGTGGGAGTGCAGAGGAGAGAGACAGAGAGAGAGAAACACAGAAAGCGCGCGGAGTACGGTATGACCTTGAGCGGCGACGCACCTCGCCCCTCGACGCGTGCGGGCACTGTAGGTGATCACCACTACACTTGCAGTGCAGCGTGCCGACCCTACATGGTGCTACTTTTACCAATAAGGAAGCAGAACTGTTATACATAGAAAATATTTAAAAACGCCTATACAATATCAGATAAAACCCACATCTAATAAAACAAAACTCATTTTTTATTGTTTAAATCTTAATTTTAAAATAAGGTGTAAAACAAAAAAAATTAAAAATTGTTTTTCAGATTTTTATTATTTTTATTTTAACGCATAAAGGAAGCAATCAGAAAGCAAAAAATGTATTTTTATTTTTAAAAATATCAACGGGTTGCTTTGCTTATTGGTAACAAAACACCCAAAAATCGCCCCTTTAGTCCCTTGTAATATACCCCTGATTTTTTTTTATTTTTTAAACCTCATTCTCGTGTTTAGTACATTGTAACAAACACATTCATACATAAAAATCTGAAATTTATTTTTTGAACGAACAACCACGTACCTGGTAACAACACACAACACTTTATATTTTTACATTGGGAAACAAATCAGTTCAAGCACGAAAATAAAAATTATTATGAAAAATACGACAAATTAAAATGATGCTTGAATAATATATATTTTACACGTTTGCACGTAAATTATATGATTAATTAACTGGCTGACATTTAATTGACTACGGTTTCTATTTATTATATTAATTAACTCGATCCTAGATAGGCGTTTAAAACTCATTGTATTAAATTCAAGATTTTGAGTGCGGCGCAAAGATAGAGACAGTAAAATCAACCAAAATATGTGAGAAATGTGCACAAATATTAACTGTATTATTATAACCAAGGCGGATAAGACCATTCATTCACCGATGGTTTTTGAGAAACATCAAATATAAAGCCAAATTCGTGATTTACATTTTGCTATAAATCACAAGCGATTACCCAAGTGCTTGGCCATGATGCTCATCTGTATTATGTGCGGCAGCTGCATGATGAAAGTGACCGGTTGGACAAGGCTAAACGTTTGACCAGTCTTCAAGTTTTGTTGGTTCTAGCTATGAATTTCAATAAACCATATTTTATTTTATTGAAGTTTTGTGCTGATGCGGAGTATCAGAGTATTTGTTCTCAGCTGTTGCTGCCCATCAATGTTAGTAATGCTTAGTATTGGATCCTCGCGCAATAATAGAGTTAGATATAATATAAGCTTCTAAGGCAAGTCATAACCGTTCCATATGGCCACAAATCTAAGGTGTTCATTATTGTAGCAATATAAGTCACTGTGTTTTATAAACTTGTCTTTTACGAATAACTTTGAAGCTTTTTCTATTATTTTTATTAGTTGCAAGAAAAGTTGAACATCACGACCGTTTTCGTAAGGATCTACACCAATCTATTGCCAAAGATTAAGCAAGCATCCTCGTCCATCCTCAGGCGACAGCGGAATTTGAGGACGAATCATCAGGAAGATGACAAAGTGGACGCATCCTACCTTCCTGCCTAAATATTTATTTCATAACAACTTAGCTTTATTGGAAAATTAAAACTATTTAATGCACTTGCAAGCTTGTCTCACAATCCAATACTGGATGTCACGCATTTAGTACATGACCTTTGGCTTGACCTCTACCATGGGTTACGATCACAATGACCGCTGTGAGAATTTTATACATAACTCTAAATCAATATATTTGTCACCAAAAGAAGCCCATGAATTTGACTTAAACTCAGTCAAAATTTCGAGAGGTCGTAAACTCAATTTCTTATTACAATTCTTTGCAAAACCAACAAATTGCTTGATACATTGTGTGAGAAATTCAAGTATTAATGCGTCAAAAATCCCTATTTTACGTATCATTGTATTCATGACAAAAACAAACATTTCCAAGATCATCAAAGTATGCGGACAACGTTATATTTAACAATATAAAACATCAATAAATAAAGAATTTTATTCACAATAAGTAAGTAAATGAAAAATAAATTAATAGGAATACCTGGCTTTAAAGATAAAAACCGGTTTTAGCGAGAACAATAACAACTGTTTCCCTGCACTGTACTAGCTGTACATGCTGCATTAGTAGTGAAATATGGTCGTAACCGTCTGATTGTCCTACTTTTATATTTGCTGCTTGTTAAAATGGTTTTGGTGTCTGGTGAACGATTTATGGTGTGTTGGTCTTAGAACAATTATAATTATTTATTATAGTATGTTATAGCCATTGTAATTGAAATGACATTCTATTTCAGCATATCCAAGATTGAAAATATAATGGTAAGATTTTATTTATAAACCTAGCTCTACTTTTAATCCATCAAATAAAGGATGAGGAAATTGGAAACAGAAAATGGGCTGTGTAATAATAAATTATACTTGTAAGCCAGGGAAATTAGGATTAGCTGTCACCGCCATATTGGATTTTTCCTCAATTTTATGTAGAAATGTATGGTAATATTTATGAAATTGCTTACAAATAGTACAGTTGTTATCCAATGTCGACCAAATTGTGACAGTATGTGTTATTCTTGATTGCCTTGTCATAAATACAAGTAAAAGTAGTTTAATTGGCTAAACATTATAAATATGTTTGAATTATTACCCTAAACACTGATTTTTTGTATTAATTCTTAGGCCTATGTTTTTTAATTTATGTAAATATAACTTTTTCATTAAAATTAGCTTAAAAAGCTACAAATTTTGTTTTTTGAATCATCATTGTACGATTACTGGTTCCAGAGAAATGTTAAAAATACATATTTGATAAATACAGTACGTTGTTTCAATATTTTTTTCTTTACTAATCTGTTGAAAATGACTTAAATTGCTTTATATGAGTGCCAAGGAGTATTAATTGTAGGACACAATTTAAATTGTTAATTTCCCATTGATAGACAACGTACTCCATTTTGAATCGCAGGCTTTTTTAACTTTTCTCCAGAACTAGTTAAGATAAAATTCGTGATTCACAATACTAAAATGTTAGTTTTTTAAGCTCAATATCATGAAAGCAAGTATTTACAAAATATATACTGAAATATTTGGTAAAAATACTTAAAAACCACATTTTTAAGGGGAAAAACGCACAAAAAAACTATTTGGATATTGAAATGTGGGTTATGGTTTCATCAGGTCCAAGATATCAGCTGACCTTAGAGAACATTTTCCAGCAAAAATATTTCTGCTTGCAATTTGTTTATTTTTAAAACCTATTTTCACTGGTCCATTGTAGACATTTGTGAAAACTCTATGGAATGTTTCAATTTCGTGTCAGTTTAAAATGTTCCATGAAACTACAATTATGTTCAAAGGTTAGGGTTGGTTAGGTAAACTGTAACGTATTATAAATAAATTGTTTTATCGAGCTTTACTTCAAAGAAAGGATAAATAAATAGGTTACAGATGCCGTGTACAACACATTATACTTGCAGACGTTTTATAAAACCCTACAGAATATTTTAATTTAGTATTAGTTTTAAATGTACCGTCAAACGCAATTATTTTCAAAAGTTACACGAAAGGTATGTATGAGTTAAGGTATTACAAATAAATAGTTTTAATAGATTTTAAACCATTGTATACTTCATTCTCTCACCATTTAAAAATTTATTTGTATTGAATAAAATATAATTACACCTTAATTCATCCCAGATCCCAGATTCCAGATTGTTTACAGTAAACGCAAGAATATTGTTACAGTCATCAAAAGACCTTTCACATGATTTACTCCTCAGTGTGTAATCATCATGTTGAAATATTTGACGTTCGCAGAAGCTACGGCGCACGGCAGTCAAGTCAAGGAGCAATCAAGCGAAAGGGAGTGCAGTTAATTTCAAAACCGGAAACATCTCAATTGGTACTGTGAAACCTGTTATGTCTGCGTCGTCAGTTTACCCATAATAAAGCGTAATATTTTTGGTATTGGCTCTTTAAAAAATACGCTCTAAGATTAGGCTTAATTAAGATTTTCGGCTTTTTATGTATTTAATATGCATTAATTTTATATTCAAGGTTTTTCTGACCCTTTTTGGGCACAAAGCTCAACAATTGAAAAATTAAAATCCCCAAAAAAGCGAGTTAGAGTTTTCCGATTGTTTTTCCCAACAAACTTGTCGAACTGTTATGGAATGTTTCTACCAAATTTAAAGTAAATCGGACAAAAAATACAACCACTACAGTGTAAACACCCACCCACCCACACACACACACACACACACACACACACACACACACACACACACACACACACACACACACACACACACACACACACACACACACACACACACACACACACACACACACACACACACACACACACACACACACACACACACACACACACACACACACACACACACACACACACACACACACACACACACACATATATATATATACAACCTAATAGCTCACTTTTACAAATGAAATTCGCTTACAACAACGTTTTATCAAACTTATGAGACTGCTTAAACCTCAATACGTAAGCTTTTAAACTTTTTAAACAACCTAAATTTCCACATTTTTGTCCTTCATACAAAACCTGGAGATTAGTTGTTCTCATTACTCACGAAATATACAATATATTCTGTTAGTCCTGAATGCATATAAATCTCTCTGGACGTAAGGGGTGCCAGTTTTATAAAAGCCACAGTACATAAATTTCCACCGTTCACCACAACGTATATTTGAGAGTGTAACAATGTAAATAGGGAAGGCCGATGCTATAACGACCATATTTCTTCTCTAGTGTAGATTGCTGCATAAACTAGAGCAATCCTTGTGTTTTAACAGCAATTTTTACTTCATATTAAACTTTGCATGTCTTCATATTAATCACTATAAATCATTATAGGCCTAACTAAGTTCATTATAATTCATTAACCATGCTAAGAAATCACTGGATAAAATTCATAATCACATCAGACCCAGGCCTGAACAAAATGGAACAAATTTGATGGTTTTTTGAGCACAGTGGAGTACTTTTAAAACTTCTCCTATTGTAGTGTATTGAGACGTGACTGGTTGTATAGTTAAATATATTACAACCTTTTTAAAAAGAACTTCTTACATAAAAACAAAGAAAGAGTCCTAAAAGACATATTAATCAGCCTAAAAACCACCAGACAAATAGCTCCATAACTAATGAACCTAAGTTCATTACCCAATATTATTCAGTCTATTATAAGGTAAACCACGTAGTAAACACTTCCTTTAACATTCTTCAAACCTCCCAAGTAACAAAAATCCCACTTGCTAGTCCACCTAGATTCATATTTAAGAGACCACCTAACCTAAGAAATATATTGGTAAAAACCAATCTGTCAAAAAGTGGTGCTGAAAATAATCAAAATAGTTGCAAACTATGTAAAACATACCCCCGTCGCAGCAAACCTGCATACTCAGCGAATTTCCAATGGAGATATAAATGTCTTAATACTACATAAAGCCACTTACGAAGTTTCATAAAAATATATTCACAAATAAGCGATATATATAATTTTAATTATTCTCCATAAGAATAACATTGGGGCTTAGTACGCAGGTTTGCTGCAACAAGGAACACAAAAAATGGCTTTTTATGCTAATGTCAATATAACTAAACTAGGTGAAGTCGTATACCAGTTTTTATTCATTTATGTTCATAATTAAGGGAGACAGAGCATTTCATTATTATCCATAAGAATAACATGGGGGCTGAGTACGCAGGTTTGCTGCTACGGGAGAATTATGCCAAAACAATTTTTTGGGGCAAATATCAATAGACCTCAACGAGATGAAGCTGTATACCAAGTTTCGTCAGTATACGTTCATAAATAAGCGAGATAACAAAATTTTCTTTTCCTCCATAAGAATAACATTAGACAACGTACTGTGTTTAGCACTTTCAATATCTCGGTAACCAATTGACGTAGAGGAATGATCGAAATACCAAATTGTGTGTTTTTTAAGCTGAATTGAATGGTCAAAACTAAAATTTGACTTTTTCAAAAATTATATATAACAAATTCAAAAAACCCATTTTTGGGGTACAAACCCCCCCAAAATACCCGTTCGGATAAGTCGATCTGTCTGGTTTTCGAACTTAAAGTCATAAATGCTGTTTTACACATTTATACCAAATTTCGTCAAAATCGGATCATTTTTACGAGAGTTATCGTGCTCACGGACACACACACACACACACACACACACACACACACACACACACACACACACACACATATATATATATATATATGTATACAGTATCGAACGAATGGTGTTTTTGGGGTCTGGGGACCTCAAACGAAGAGTTATCATGGTCCCGGGCCTAGGTCTTACCATGCCGACTACGGTAATAGCTCTTCCCTATAGGGGAAATTCGCTAAAACACAGTATGATACTTGCCAAATAATGTAAGAGTCCAAACAGTTTTAAAACAATACCACGAAGAAGATATACCCGATAAAATTTGATATTGACTGAAACCCAAAAAATGTTTTATATCAACTGGATTGCAAGTACTGCAAGAAAAATATATTGGCCAGACGTCGAACCATTTCCGAGTACGAATGACCGGACATCGTGCTGACGTAGTTCACTGTGAAAAAGAGAAGCCAGTCGCTATCATGCCAATTTACATGATAAAAATAAAATCAAAAACTGCTACCATTTAAAGGCTACCAAAAAGTCAATGAAGATGACAATTAAAATATCAACATAATTACTTTAAGAAAGAATGAGAAGGCCCACCAATTTGTTACTAAAAACAAGACACCCTTTAGGGTTGAACATGCATATTAGGAAATACCTAAATGGTCTTTGGCTGTTTGAAAAGTCATGTCATATTAGCAAATTTCCCCTAAGGAAAGAAGCTATTACCGTAGGTCTCATGGTAAGACTTAAGCCCCAGACTATGATAACTTTTTGTGGTCCCCAGATGCCAAAAACACCATCCTTTCAAATTTTATATATGTAATATATATATATTTAATATATAATATTGATTATATATAATATTAATATATTTAATATTATATATATTAAATATATTAATATTATATATATATATATATATATATATATATATATATATATATATATATATATACGTGTGTGTGTGTCCGTAAGCACGATAACTCTCGTAAAAAAAGGTCCGATATTAATGAAATTTGGTAAAAATGTGTTAAGTACCATTTATTTGAACAAGTATGAAAACCAGACGAATCGCACCATCCAAAGGGGGGTTGTGGGGGGTTGTGGGGGCACCCCCTACACACGTGCATGGTAATTTAATTTTCCTGGATTAGATTCACAATAGTATCACTCAGTTTCTTAAAAGCACTGTTTTGAACAAAATTTAATATTTTAATTTGTTCCTTGTGATAGTTTTGGATAAATATTATTTGAGGATAATTTGGTGTCGTCATTCTCGGTTCTAGCTTAAGTAGTTTGTTTGCAATTGTTTTGAGACACCGTATGTGGGACACCCTGAGTAAATAAAAATAAACCCCAAAGGTTGCAGCTTATTACTTAGTTGCAACTCATACACTAAGTATTTATAAAAGAAGTCATTTTCTGTCTCAGTGAATCAGCATCCAAGCACAAGCTCTTGGGTACCACATGAAGAGATCCCCGTAAGTGGAACGTCGAGTTTATTAGATAAACTCCCCACGCTAGAATTGCTTTGTAAGTATATTTAATAGTATAGTACTGAGATGCCGAGCTTTGCCTAATTACTTAGTTCGTTGCTTTTGTAACATATATAGATGACGCTCACACATCTTTACATGGTTAAAATCCTGACAGTTGATTTGAACAAGGGTTAAACTAATGTGGCCGCCTCACTGTTTTTCTCGTGAAGAAAATTAATTTGTGTACTAATTTGTAATTTAATTATTTCCAGCGTTTAAGAAGATTGATAATTAAAATCAATTTTGTTTAACACATATCTGTTATAGCCGTCTACAACGATACCTTTGTTAAAGCTTCAGCGTAGAACATATGATTTGCATATACGGAACTTTCCCGTGCAATACAATATGATTTAATATAAGCCGGTTAGAGGTACCGGAGCATAAGCCCTCTGGACGAGTTTATGTATGGTATTGTGAAGTTGAACAAGTAGGTTCCTACTTAGTAGTAAAAGAAACTATCGTCTTAAACAAGCTTTAACCAACACCTAAAAATCTATAAATTATTTAAATGTAATAATACAATTAATTAACGGCATAAAAGTCTATTTCTCTGAACAATTTTGTACAATTCTCTGTTTTCTTTCAGAGACTTTCTTTACGGTCTTTTGCTCTCTTTGGTTGTGTGGGGAATCCGAAAGTGAGCTATCAATGCAATTTTAATAATTTACAAATACCGAAAAATGGAACTAATTTTGTTGAGTTATTTTAAATGTCAAAATATAAACTGTACAATTAATAAAAATCGTAGATGAAAAAGGGAATATATATACCGGTATTGAGTATAACATTACACAACCTATTTTTAATCACTTTTAATATGATCTTTCTAGTTTCCGAAATGGTAAGATTCAACGGACCTTTTTCATGTCATTGAAATGGGATGTTTATTGAAATAGCGTATATTTAAAGAATACATTTTCAAAAGACTACTTACAGAAATTGAAAACCTATACCCTTTGATGCCGTCCTTCGTTCACTCTTTATACCTAGTAATAGTGACATTAGTTTTTAGAGAAGGTTTTTGGGTATTTGGATTTAGTTTAGTCAAAGTAAGCTGTGTTGGTTTAATTCAACGGTAATATTGACTTGTACGCTAACAAATTGTCAACATGACATTCTAATTTGTATACGTAGTGAAAAAAATGCGTGTATCACTAGTCGTCTCCGGTAGTACACTACTGAAGGAGACATCCCATCTATATGGCCCAGCTGTCCACTCTTAGTGTTAGCCAGATTATTACGTGGACGAAGTTTGATTAGGTCATCGGCAGATCATGCTGCTGACAACTAGTTATTTTAGTTATTTACGTTAACTTGTAAAATATCTCCACCCCAGAAAGCAAGATAATCAACTTATGTTTGCTTCCTGACACACAAACTGTTATATCACCCCTCCTTGAGAGGATATAAGTAATAGTTGACAGAAGTATACTCTGTTGGTGATTAGTGTAACTACATCCTCTTTGAATCCTGGCAAACAAAACTAGGGACATCTTTTACAATGGCAGATAAGTCTACTTCAGTATTTATTTATAGTCAATGGTAGTATTTAAGAATGAAAATAAGTTTGTCTTTGCAGTTAATTAAAAACATTACTGGACATTATGTTTCATCTCAAATGAACCAACTGTGTAGGCATCCATTAAATACAGTATATTTGTAGTCCTTTATGTGTGCATTAATTCGTGTTAACATATTTCAAACACATTGATTTACTTCTATCAGCCAGCAATAAATATACGATAAAATATTTACTTGAGTCAAATATCAAGATAATCGAGGACTGATTAACAAGCTTTGTTAACTTGAGATTAGTTACTTTACCCTATGAAATACGTTTAAAATAGTTAATAAGACAAACAATCAACTAGGTTTACAGTATATGCAAGAGCCATTGGGGTGAAAGGAAAGCTTCCCCTACCACAATACTTCCTTACTTATGCCATTGGAGAAGTGATTTTATTTTAGCGAATTTCCCCTATAGGGAAGAAGCTATTACCGTAGTCGGCATGGCAAGACCCAGGCCCGGGACTATGATAACTTTTCGTTTTGAGGTCCCCAGATGCCAAAAATCCCATTCCTTCAAAACTGTATATATTTGTGTGTGTGTATGTGTGTGTGTGTGTGTGTGTGTGTGTGTGTGTGTGTGTGTGTGTGTGTGTGTGTGTGTGTGTGTGTGTGTGTGTGTGTGTGTGTGTGTGTGTGTGTGTGTGTGTGTGTGTGTGTGTGTGTTAGCACGATAACACACGTAAAAATACCCCCGTTGCAGCAAACCTGCGTACTCAGCAAATTTCCAATGCATATATATATATATATATATATATATATATATATATATATATATATATTCCCGTTTTCTGTTTCCATGTTGATCGCGGGCATTATACGCATTTATGTTGCTCTCTGTTGGATAAGATGCATTACATCGTTGATCAAGCTATACAAATGGATATTTAATGCATTTACGTTGATCGAAAGTATAAACATGGAAACTTTACGCGTCCACGTTGATCAAATGTATACAAATGGGAAATTTATGCATTTACATTGATCTAAATTATACAATAGATATTTAGTGCATTCTTGTTGATCAAATATTTAAAAACTATATAAATAAGAAGCTTGTGTTGCTCTAGTTACAGAAATGGATATTTAATCAATTCATGTTAATCTAAAATATAACAAAAGATATATAAGACCTATATGTTGCTCAAGATGATAAGTTCGCCAAACTATTTTGCTGGTTCTGTAGATTACTTGTTTACTCATAGAACTGCACAAAACCTTAGAAGTTGAGATGGAAGGATACAAAAGATAGGCTAAGGAAATTTAATTTTCTGATCTGGAGTTTCCTCAAACAATCAGTTAATATTACACATACAAATTAATACTGTATTTATATTCTCTTTTAAGGAAATAAATAAAAGAATTAACTACGTTTTTGTTGTTCAACAATTTAAAATATAAGATAATCCTATTTCGTTAAAGCGACAATTCATGAATAATTCTTAATTTTTGAATTTTTTCTTACTTACCTTTTTATTGTAAAGAAAGTAAGCCCCCAATTAGTTCGGCACCCTTTTTTCAAATAAAAAAGTCATCTTAAAAACAATCCATAATTCGGGGGATCCCACAGGGGCTCGTTTTATAAAAGTAGCTTGCTGTAATGCAAGTCCTGTAATACAGGACTTGTAAAATAAAAAGTACAATTCCTGTAAAATCTGTTTCATACAAATTATTCCACAATCCTAAAATCACCTGTAAAATTCCACCTGTATTACTATTGAATCCTGGCCCCTGGGATTTATTTTTACTGTTATTAGTTAGGCTAGAATCACGTAGGCCTACTCAGTACATTTATTTTTCATATTAAACATTTATATTTAGTGTGTTTAAAATATAACGATTCTAACGATGGCTAACGTTTTTATTTCAAATGTAGTGGTTTATGGTTTTCAAGTCCCTAGTAAAATGACACCAACCGCAGTTACAATTCTAATTGCAATGTTTTTTTTATTTATGGGGAATAAAAACATATTATTTCTATCTTATTTACTGTCCAATTTCATTAAAACTTGGTATGTAGGTAAAGTTAGCATTAACCAAAAGAGGACATTCAAAATATGTTGCCACCTAACCCTGGGGGGAGGAGGAGGCATTCCCCTCGTAACTTCTGCGTGTATTTGGGTCGATATTTTTGAAAAAGGTCATTAGAAGATTGCCTATACATGATACCGTACTTTATATTCTATATTTAGTAAATATAATTTACTGATTCAAATTGGTATAAAAGGGAGAAAGCATGTATGAGTTTTCTGATAGTTTATTATTCTACTAATATTATAAATGTGAAAGTATGGATACTTGGATTTCCATCACATATAAACTACTGGACTGATTAAGCTAAAATTTTGCATTTTACATATCACATTAACATATAGACCTGATAATGTCCACATCCAAGCTTAGGGCTCCACCCCCCCTGGTCCTGTAAGTTCTAATCTAATGAAAATCTCATGGAAGGATATCCTACTATAAATGGGATGGTTTGTCTATCTGCTTTTTGTTCCTCAATCACTAAAAACTACTGAACCGATTGGCATGAAAATTGACAGGAATTTTCCTTATATACTAAATAAACACATAGGCCTATTTTCGTTTTTAAAAGTCCTCAGGGCTCTTCCCCATAGGACTTCCAAGTTCCCATGTTATTCTTTTGAACATTAATTTTTGTTTGAGCTGATGAAAATACAAACAGCTGATCTTGATTCGTAATAGTTCCACGGGCTAACCACAGAATGCAGCACACATAACTGCTTAGTCTTTCTACTCTGAATGTTTTTCCCCATTGCGAAGCACGGGATTAGCAGCTAGTCATTTATAAAATTACCAGCTGTAGTTGTATGTCAGTTAGGGCAAAGGAAATCAGATGGGAAAACTAAACAAATATTTGATAGTGCTGGTCAGTCTTTTATAATTTGTCGCGAGCAAATCCGCAGGTAGCAGCTAGTACTTTATAATTACAAATCTATGCAATAACAAACTATTTTTACTTTATACGCGACACTTGAATAAAAATGTTATGATCGTATAATGAGGACATTTATCTAATTTTCTAATTTACATGGCCTGGGGGGGGGTTACAATTGAATCCTGGGATTCGTGGGATTTATTAGCGAATTTCGAGAAAGAATCTATATATTACCTTGGGTTGCACCATGGAAAGGTAAACATTCAGTAGTCCCAGGACTACCTTAAGACTGGTCTATACCAGTTTTGAGGCTGACATTGGGTACAGCAAATGAGGTTGTCATTACGACATATGGTAAGTCTTTTGGCTGTCCATTATGACTAACTTCCCTTTCACCTTTGGTCCCTCCATTTGCAGCGGCTAGGGACAGAGTCTCCGGGTTTGGTCCCTCCTTCCAACCTGAGAATGAATGGTCCCTGGCTGTTGTGCATGGATACCCTGTCAGTTGGGTTGACCTGTTGGAGGGCAAAATGAGGGTCCCCTGTTGAGAGCCTCATCCCAGCTGTCACAGGGGCACGGGAATTGGCCCTCTGAGGGGTCGATTTGGCTGCCGTCCCTTCCCACCCTTTCCTTTCCTGCTATATCCTATCTTTCCGGTAACCCTTGCAATATTCCCGCGTGTGGAAGAGGTGACTAGCAGCAAAGCTGGGGTTTCCTAATCCGCCAATAACAACAACAACAAACATTCAGTATAGTGTACCGTTGGCAAACATAAACATTTTTGATTTCAAGTGATATATTTTTACATAGGCAGATATAAAAGAATTTGCTGTCGGAAACACATCTGAAACTGCACTCAACAACCTTTATTCTAATATTTTACACATGTTTATATGGGAAACAGACATTTCAGTTTAGTGAGTGTTTGTGGGTGCAATAACTTTCATAAAAATGGTCCCATTTTGATTAAATTAGGTACAAACATATAAAGCAATATTTATGACTCTAAGCTGAATCCAATAGTGAAAATTAAAATTTGACTTTTAAAAAGATCATATCTAAAAGTTTAAACAAAAATGTTGGTGTACAAGGCCCCCCCCAAAAAAAACATTGTGATGGGGCAATCTGACTGGGTTTCTAACTTGAAAAAAAAAAAAATTAGTACTTAAATTACTATTCACGTCAATTGGTTACCCAGATATTATTATTCAATATTATTCTTATGGAGATTAAGTAAATTTGTATGACTCTCTTAATTATGAACATAAATTAATTGAAAAATAGTATACAAAAATAAAATTCTCTTCATCACAAGAACTGCTTTCTGTGTCTATTATACACTTTATAATTACAAATCTATGCATAACACACTATTTAACTTAACAGCTTTGCTGCGTTTGTTATGTTTAAACATGAAAATCTCATATATTTCAATGTTGAGCGATGTCCCGATTTCGGGGCACCCACAGCGAATGCGTTAATAAGTGATACTTGTAAAAGTTTTATGATATTCTAAACAATCATCATTTTGTGTATAATTTACAGGGCCTGTAATACAGGCCACTACCCTCTATGAAACAGATCACTTTATAACTCTTGTAAAATGTACTTGTAATACAGGTAAATCCCCTGTAAGTATTTCTACAGTTGAAAAACTTTATGAAACACACTATTGTAATTTTAAGTAATAATACAGAGAAGTTACCTGTAATACAGGTCCTGAATGTTTTATGAAACGGGCCGCAGTGAAATTTTATAACAATAAGTGCAGATTATACAATGTGCGGATTGTACTTCTGAAATATGCTGGAGAAATGATTGTCATGACCTTGAAAATAATGAACAAACTTCTATTACAGGTCAAATGAGTTATATATCAGCAATTTACAATGAACATTAACATGACAGACTTGGTTTTGTTAAGGCCCAGGAATGAAACAGATTATATAGTGGTTAATGTTGGCCATGAAATAACTTTGATTAATTTTTAATCAAAAATTTAAATTTGTAACAGTTGTTCCAATAAACTTTAAACTTTAAAACCAAGGTAAACCCTGGTTTATATTTACAATTAAATTCTGAGAAAGGTATTATCATATGTTACACAAATTTTCCCTAAAAACATCAATACTATAGATCGTATTGTCTGAGGCTCCGTGCGTCCGTCCGCGGCTGTTTCTCAAACTGTAATGGCTCCCAAGCGACGGTTCTTGAAAAAACCTTACTTGAGTTACGGTAGCTTAAAGCTTCATGTTTTAGGCCATTTTCATGCGTCTATGCGTCCACGGCTGTTTTTTAGCTGTAACAAGCTACGAAAAGATATATTTTAAGGGTAATCGAGGTCGGGGAAGCTGCACATGTTGTTTGTTTATTCTTGAAAAAAAGCAACCTTGTTTAAGTTACGGTAGCTTTAAGCTGTTTTTAGGCCATTTTAGCATATATTAGCAGAGCCGGGAGTATTCAAGCTTTGTTCCTGAAACAGCTGATTATTTCCTGCAGTCGCAATAGCGGCCGCCAATACTAGTTGTTTTTCTTTAAATGGCAATCAGTGAAACGCATTTAACTGCTGTTGGACATTTTAAAGTAAGTGGGTATTCTGTATACAGGGAAGACAGACCGGATCCAGCTGCATCAGGTGGTGTTGCAATTTTTGTACGAAGGACTTTAGACCATCACCATATATTTTTATCTACTCTCGCTTCCTTGGAATCAGTTGGTGTTGAAATTAGTTTAAACAATGGTGCAAACTTTCGTGTTATATCTGTGTATAAATCCCATAACAGACAGCTACACTATCACGACTTGCAGATTCTTTTTCAAGAAGGCTGTTCAACTGTTGAAGGTGACTTAAATGTAAACATCAGGTATGGGGCTGCCGAAAAACTAATCCAAATGGGAATCGTCTACTTCAATATACTAATGGTTCAGATATAATGATTTCCGCTCCAGATTTACCGACCCATTATCCACGGCAACCGGATTACCAACCCTACATACTTGATTTTGGCATTACACACAAATTTCACTCCAGCTATCATTCAGGAAGGCTTACCTGAGCTAGATTCTGACAATTCGCCTGTAACAATCTCTTTTTCACACGACCACAAATGAGATTACATCCTCAGCGACTGATTAATGGGAATGTTAACTAGGAAGTATTTAGATCAGAATTGGAAAAACGGTTATAAAATAAATAAACCTTAACATCTTGTCGTGAAATTGAAAATTGTATAAACTGTGACCACTTTGAGATATTCTTAAGAAGTCTACGTCATCTAATAAAATATTGTACCAACATAAAAATCAGTTAAATATTTTGTAACAGAATTTGAAAAAAAGTTTCTCTGAACTATAAATCATAAAGAAAAAACTGACTTATCATTTATAACCATACAAGTAATAGTCAAAGATTACTTATAAATCACACAGGAATTACATAGCCTATTTCATTTTGCGATAATTGTTAAATACAATTATAAATAAAACCATAAAACATTATTACTGATCTTTTTTAACCACAAAAACTAGGCTTATTTTTGTTCAATTAACTTATTTGAAAATTTAAAAAATAAACATAATTATTTCATATGCTTCATAATATTTTTATGCCTAATGAAATATTAAAACTACCATGACTGTAATGGCTAAATAAAATACAAAATGCGTGTCTACTTTTGTATATTTAAGTAGCCTAAAAAATTAATAATATAAAAAGTGTAACAAATGTTTAATTAAGATGGTGTCTGTGTTCTTGCAAGGGCTGGCGCATTCTAGAAGTTGATGATCGCCAAAATCTGTAACAAACATATATATATATTAAATATAGGGAAATATTGTTACTAAAATAAATAATCAATTATTTACAAAATATTTCTAATCACAACTAGAATTCTTTGGACAATTAGCCCGAGTTTTTTTACTGTAGTAGTTTAAACCAAGATAAAGTAAAATCTTTTTACACCCCCGAAACCCCCTCCCCCCCAATTAAATATTGTGTTGATAAGTATTCACAATCGCTGTACATTTTGGTCACGTAATGCGTAATAACTAACCTGGGAATTTGGAACGTTAATTGCAACGAAGTATCAGATACTTAGTTACAGCGTTATAAGTTTTCCACTGCACTGTGTTGCCAGATTGTCAATGTTATTCTTATGGGGTTATTTTGTCTCACACGGGAGACAAAGTAGTACTTTATTCGTTCATTATAAAAGCCAATTCACACCGGCAAAACGTTATGTTATGTGACAGGACGTGACAGACTTATTAAAAGATCGCTCACCGTTGTTTCAAATGGGGCAATTCATACCACCGAAAAAAACGTAACGCGTAGTCGGCGAAGTAAACCAACTAATCGCAGGGGATCGCTTGGAGAACGATATTTTAGAAACGTACGCAGCGTCGGTGGCCTCGCGCATGCGTTATAAAGACCTTGTGTCCTGCCCTTGTCAGTGCTGCTGAAGGGTTTCGACATATCTTTATATATTATTCTGTAAGCGAATTTAAGTAAAAATTGTGGCAGTTTGGCAAATTGCAGGATGATAGGAGAGGGTTCAAATTAAAGGTCTTGATACCACGGACTCGGGGAAAATAGCAGTATTTCCATTAAGTTACCAGTAAACGAGAAATAACGTAAAACTTCCCCCATAAGAAAAGCATGGGGATTTGAAAAGGTCTGATTTGTTTACATTAAAACATGTGATTTTGTATCTACTTTGTTTGCGAACTGACATGTTTTAACATATATGAAGCAAATTTAGGAAAAGGGTCAGGGGTCATGGCCCCTTCAAGCCAATATTACTATTTCTATTATTGTTTGTTTGTTTGGTTATTATAAACATGGATCAGTTAATTGATGAGGTACGTGCCCGACTACTGTTGTGGGATAATATGGAGAGTTTTAAACCAAATTCAAGTATTTGCCTGGGAAGACATTTATGGTGTACTCGGCAGGGTTTAAGCTGCGGTCGCGTTTGTCGCAAAAATGCGACATGCACCACGAAAATGCGACTATATTTGGGCAGGCTGTCGCTTTTTTGCTACAAAGAAAGGTATTTTATAATTTTATTGCAGAAAATCTGGTTTTAACAATACAAATTGTAGGTATTAAAAGTCCGTGATCACGATCCACAACCATAAAAGATTAGAAGATTAGTTGAGATGTTGTAGAGGCTTAACGTTGCGTTGGTTGCACTACGTCACTTACAGATCGTCTCTGAGCGATTGGTAGAGGGGACGAGCCAACATTACGTAAACAGTTGCTGTCGATTTCAACTGCGTACCGTGTAAACGGAACGGACGAGTTACTGATATGACAGTTGTAGTAACGAAGTGACTACGTACACGTCCAATGTAAGGGCAAATTCACTTCACTACCGCTTAGGTTAGGTTACGTTACATTACATTAGGTTAGGTTACGTTACGTTAGATTAGGTTAGGAGGTTTTCTGGCTCTCAATTTGTTTGAAAAGTCACAGGAAAGTTAACGTACGGTGTATAATTTGGAACAGACGTGAACAGTAGCGGCTCACGTCGGACGTGTACGTAGCCTCTGCCTTGTAGTAACAGACCCCCCTCGTGAGTCAGTCCTTAGTAGCCGAGCGAATCGGCGAATGCGAGAATGTCAAGGGCTAGTTCGCCACCGAAGGAATGACGGCGCTCGCCTCACCTTCGCACCGATTCTTGGTGGTTTTTGTGACCGAGTCAAAGGAGACGAGTACTTAAGTCTCGACTCGCTGCTGAATGTGAACGGTTACATGAGCACGAGTCGCTCGAAGTCGCAACGATTGGGCGAAAGTGTAGAGGTTAGCGAAAACAGACAACTCGAAATCGGTGATGCGCAAATGCGATCGCGATATGCTTTGAGGTTATGTTTCAGAGTGTGTAATGTTTGGGTTGTGTGAGTTTTAGTTGTTCTGGTGCCATATTAGGCCTATTCTACTAGAATGTTTAGTATATTTCCATTATAGACTTTAATGGTTAAAATGGATAAGTTACCAAGAAAAGTAGACACTGCTGAATTATATATTATTTTAAAGAATAATATATAATTGAGAATGGTATATCCATATTCAACCTGGTTAAGAATAACTATAATTTATTTTTCCCCCACCTACTATGTAAAGTAGAATTTTACTCCTTAAGGCCTTTTTACACCGAGATCTGTCACATAACATAGCGTAACGTAACGTAACACGTGGCCAATTCACACCGCAAGCGACATCCGCGAGCTCCTGTTCTGAGTTTTCCAGTTTTCCCCCGATTACTGTCGGATTCAAAATGATGGATAGGCCTTCTTGAGTTTGATTTGCCACCAAAGATTGAGCTACAATAACGGCGGTTACATCAACATTTTCCATGTCTTTTTCTCCGTGTTTTGGTGTACAGGTTTTTAAATTTTGATTGCGGGTAGAATATAAAAAGTAAACGATTTTTGCCGTTTTTATAGCAACTACGGACTTAAAAAATTCATATTTCCGAAACGGGTCAACTAATCGATTCCAAATTTTGATACGCCATAAATAAATATTTTTTTAGTTTATTTGTATAATTTTAGATTTTTAAACTTCATTTTATGAAAGCTGGTATCCATTTCGTAAAGTGATGTTTTTTCAGCCCTCAAAAGAGCTAAAAACATGTTTAATGGTTTGTTATGAAGCTCGTGTTTTTTTATAGTCTAATTTTTAATGTACTTAAACCAAATATACTTCGAAACGGTTTATTCAGATTGATTATTAAGTAGTATTATATAAAATACTAGTATTAATTACAAGTATTAATTTAAATGCTACGGTATTACATTTAGTAGTTCGTCAGTCACTGATACAAACAAACCTTTAAGGTGGTAGGATGTCTTGTAATCCGTGGTATTTTCGTTTTCAAGAATATATTGCGTTGACTGCATTAAAAAAGTTGTGTTAAATGTAGGCTTAAAAATTTGTTATGTTTTCAAAACATATAAATTTGCTGCAGTGTACTATGCTACTGGTAAAGTCCCATTGATAAGGTTATTTTTATTTTATTTTTGGCCAAAGTTAGTCAACATTATCAATTACAGCGGGTATAAAATTATAGCTAGCAAATTAGTACACCAAACAAATTTTATCTCGTATAAGAATATTTATCCCTTTCATTAATTTAAATTAAATTACGTAGGCCTACTTTAAAAAGTGTTGTATTCTAATTATGTAGAATATCATATACCAGAAAATGTAAAGGATTTTTTTTTTCTAATCAACAAAGTAGTTAAGGAAAACATTAATGCAGTATAAACTGACTGTCTTTTCCGAGTACCAGGGATTCAGCTGGGAAAAAAATCTTTGAGCAAAAATGCTACAAGCTCTTAAATACTTGTAGCAAAAATATTTTCCTTTTCACATTTTTATCGCATGTCATTATACTATTTTTTGGTCTTAAGTTTTTTTTTGCTTGTATTTGTTTTAAGGGTTAACTTTTAAATAATATATAATTCAGCAGTGTCTACTTTTCTTGGTAACTTATCCATTTTAACCATTAAAGTCTATAATGGAAATATACTAAACATTCTAGTAGAATAGGCCTAATATGGCACCAGAACAACTAAAACTCACACAACCCAAACATTACACACTCTGAAACATAACCTCAAAGCATATCGCGATCGCATTTGAGCATCACCGATTTCGAGTTGTCTGTTTTCGCTAACCTCTACACTTTCGCCCGATCGTTGCGACTTCGAGAGACTCGTGCTCATGTAACCGTTCACATTCAGCAGCGAGTCGAGACTTAAGTACTCGTCTCCTTTGACTCGGTCACAAAAACCACCAAGAATCGGTGCGAAGGTGAGGCGAGCGCCGTCATTCCTTCGGTGGCGAACTAGCCCTTGACATTCTCGCATTCGCCGATTCGCTCGGCTACTAAGGGGTGACTCACGAGGGGGGTCTGTTACTACAAGGCAGAGGCTACGTACACGTCCGATGTGAGCCGCTACTGTTCACATCTGTTCCAAATTATGCACCGTACGTTAACTTTCCTGTGACTTTTCAAACAAATTGAGAGCCAGAAAACCTCCTAACCTAATCTAACGTAACGTAACCTAACCTAATGTAATGTAACGTAACCTAACCAAAGCGGTAGCAAAGTGAATTTGCCCTTACATTGGACGTGTACGTAGTCACTTCGTTACTACAACTGTCATATCAGTAACTCGCCCGTTCCGTTTACACGGTACGCAGTTGAAATCGACAGCAACTGTTTACGTAATGTAGGCTCGTCCCCTCTACCAATCGCTCAGAGACGATCGGTAAGTGACGTAGTGCAACCAACGCAACGTTAAGCCTCTACAACATCTCAACTAATCTTCTAATCTTTTATGGTTGTGGATCGTGATCACGGACTTTTAATACCTACAATTTGTATTGTTAAAACCAGATTTTCTGCAATAAAATTATAAAATACCTTTCTTTGTAGCAAAAAAGCGACAGCCTGCCCAAATATTGTCGCATTTTCGTGGTGCATGTCGCATTTTTGCGACAAACGCGACCGCAGCTTAAACCCTGCCGAGTACACCATAAATGTCTTCCCAGGCAAATACTTGAATTTGGTTTAAAACTCTCCATATTATCCCACAACAGTAGTCGGGCACGTACCTCATCAATTAACTGATCCATGTTTATAATAACCAAACAAACAAACAATAATAGAAATAGTAATATTGGCTTGAAGGGGCCATGACCCCTAACCCTTTTCCTAAATTTGCTTCATATATGTTAAAACATGTCAGTTCGCAAACAAAGTAGATACAAAATCACATGTTTTAATGTAAACAAATCAGACCTTTTCAAATCCCCATGCTTTTCTTATGGGGGAAGTTTTACGTTATTTCTCGTTTACTGGTAACTTAATGGAAATACTGCTATTTTCCCCGAGTTCGTCGTATCAAGACCTTTAATTTGAACCCTCTCCTATCTTCCTGCAATTTGCCAAACTGCCACAATTTTTACTTAAATTCACTTACAGAATAATATATAAAGATATGTCGAAACCCTTCAGCAGCACTGACAAGGGCAGGACACAAGGTCTTTATAACGCATGCGCTAGGCCACCGACGCTGCGTACGTTTCTAAAATATCGTTCCCCAAACGATCCCCTGCGATTAGTTGGTTTACTTCGCCGACTACGCGTTACGTTTTTTTCGGTGGTATGAATTGCCCCATTTGAAACAACGGTGAGCGATCTTTTAATAAGTCTGTCACGTCCTGTCACATAACATAACGTTTTGCCGGTGTGAATTGGCTTTTATAATGAACGAATAAAGTACTACTTTGTCTCCCGTGTGAGACAAAATAACCCCATAAGAATAACATTGACAATCTGGCAACACAGTGCAGTGGAAAACTTATAACGCTGTAACTAAGTATCTGATACTTTGTTGTAATTAACGTTCCAAATTCCCAGGTTAGTTATTACGCATTACGTGACCAAAATGTACAGCGATTGTGAATACTTATCAACACAATATTTAATAGGGGGGGAGGGGGTTTCGGGGGTGTAAAAAATACATTTAACTTTTAGATATTATTTGTTCAGCCTCCTTCTAATACATCCATAAGACTCTTGGCATATTGCAATCCCAATCTAATCATAAATCAAATAAAAAGTTGTGTTACCGTTAGACTGTACATCTGTAGCATTGACAAGCGTCAGGTTTTGTTCGAGTAAGTACTAAGCTAAGGCAATATACGCAAGAATATAATGATTCACTTGCAATGATAAGTAATAGTGTAGGTAGGCTAAGTAATAACGGTAATAATATTCAACGAATATAGGCTAAGATATTTTGAAGGAAAAAGTAGGATCCTGGTAATTTTTAAAAAAGTTTCTGATTACGGTACTTGTGATTAATTCACAGAGAAGTAACTAATACCATTGATTATAATCAATGCTAATACTTCTCGATTGCTTTCGGTGGCAATCGAGAATCAGAGGTATGTACGGTACGTTTTATTTTCGGTACTTTTCCTTTAGTATGACCACACTCTCAAAATAAATGTACTGGCATATTTGTTTAGTTATCTATAAAACGATATTAAAGTTTCTAAGATGAAAACCCTCTGACTCAAGCTCGTCTGTTTTGTTAAGCTCGTCTGTTTTGTTAAGCTCGTCTGTTTTGTAGGTCCTCCAAAAGTATAGTATAGTATAAGGGTTATACTATAATGACTATATGGTAATTAGTTTTATTAGGTTAATCTTCTGGTGTAGGCCTATAATTTGTGAGTGTAAGGTTTTCTTGGCCTAAGTAAATTTAAGTTGATGTTGGCGGCCGTATTGGATTTACGCTTCATAAAAACCAATGTTGAACGGAATGAGTGATATCTCATTCATTTATTACGAAAAAATATTATTCATATCTCAAATTAAAGATCTTGTAAATTTATATTTTTTCTTGTGAGCTAAGTTTTTCATGAACACATTGGCTACCGACGTTCCCACATACGCGACGCAATTAAAAAAAAAAAACTTAAAATAGACCAGCACTGGACGCAGTTGGTTTTCACTGCAGCTTGTGCTGAATCCAGCGGACCGATGACACGTATGTATGTAACTGTTACTCTGTTGGTAATTAGCTTGGCACGCTCATTCAGTGCACCAGATTGCTTTAGAACTTACATATTGGTCTATGGGAATATATTACAAGTATGCAGGACACTTGGCCTCTGGGTTGGAATTTCAGTTTTTTTTTATATGGATTTTTAAAGTTGTCAATATGTTGCTGTTTCAGTTTGCATTCCTGTAATTTGACAGTTAGCTGTAATTTGGTTTGTTGACACAACCCAACTGTGCTGTGTGGTTATAACAGTATAAAAGCTGATTATTTATCCTACATTGTTAAATGTTTTGCCGCATATCGCTCTCCCGAGTCGATTTAACCAATACAAACTTTGTAGACCCAAGCTTATCATTATGCAACTTCTTTTACGCACTCAATGTGTCAAAGCTCACAAACCATTCCCTAACGCTCTCGTAACAATGATTTTACACATTTGATGAAAAAATAAGGTACTTTTCCTTTAGCTCGAACACACTCCAGTTACAGCACGTTGTGGAGGCTAGGCTGGTCTAGGTTACTGTATTTGTAAAGAACAGTATTTTCTCTATTAACATCGTCTTTCTGGTTGCGATAAGACTCCCTGCCACCCTTCCTGCCCCCCTGTAACTGGACCTAGGTCGCACGGAAACTTACTAACCAGTGCGTTGTGGTGTCATGTATATACTCAATTTTGTTCATTTCACTTGACAGTTTACTGCGTACTGAGTTATAAATGACAGGTTCCTAATCAAAGTGCCCAATAGAAATGCAAAAACCCTAAAGGGAAAAGTTAAATAAACAACATATATATATAGAATCAGGAAGTACTATTATTTCAGACTTTTGGAGGACCTACAAAACAGACGTGCTTAACAAAACAGACGAGCTTGAGTCAGAGGGTTTTCATCTTAGAAACTTTAATATCGTTTTATAGATAACTAAACAAATATGCCAGTACATTTATTTTGAGAGTGTGGTCATACTAAAGGAAAAGTACCGAAAATAAAACGTACCGTACATACCTCTGATTCTCGATTGCCACCGAAAGCAATCGAGAAGTATTAGCATTGATTATAATCAATGGTATTAGTTACTTCTCTGTGAATTAATCACAAGTACCGTAATCAGAAACTTTTTTAAAAATTACCAGGATCCTACTTTTTCCTTCAAAATATCTTAGCCTATATTCGTTGATTATTATTACCGTTATTACTTAGCCTACCTACACTATTACTTATCATTGCAAGTGAATCATTATATTCTTGCGTATATTGCCTTAGCTTAGTACTTACTCGAACAAAACCTGACGCTTGTCAATGCTACAGATGTACAGTCTAACGGTAACACAACTTTTTATTTGATTTATGATTAGATTGGGATTGCAATATGCCAAGAGTCTTATGGATGTATTAGAAGGAGGCTGAACAAATAATATCTAAAAGTTAAATGTATTGACCTAGGCCCAAGTAATATTTTAATTTTACCTCCTAATCTTTGATGAGCTGTCAGTTACGTGTGTCCATTTCCCAATGGTCTCAAGTCTGGTTGGGTGTTAGGTTCCCACTCTCACTTTGCAGCGCAGGCAGTCTCTTTTCAATCTTGGTTGGCAGAAACATGAAAACAATTAGGAATTATCAATTAAAATAAACTAGTCATTTAAAAACAAATTATAACGAAAGCTCACTAACTAGTTTAAATCCAATGATACTGATGTTTCAGTTACGGATGTACTATTTACTGAGTACTTTGAGTACTTTGAGTACTTTGAGTACTGAGTATACTGAGTACTTTGAACTGCCTGCTGCACTGACAGAAAAACACCGATATTGGAGTGAAGAAACTCAAATATCCCAATAGAAGGTTAACCTTTAAGCATTTACATATATAACGGGTACTAAATCACACTGCTCTAAAACATTTAATAAACAACCAATAGTTATCTATTTCACATAAATATTCTTGGTGAAATCAAAATAATATTACTTGACAGTAAGATATTACAGGCTGATGTGTTCTCTCATGATTCCCACATTAATCTTAGTGGAGTACCTGATATTATTTATATAATACTTATACATTATTTATCATTAACTTAATAATACTAGTAGGGGGCAATAGCCGATTCAACCCCAGCACAGAAGTGAGGATGCGAGGAATCACCCCCCCCCCGGATGACCTTGACCTTGACCCCCAAGGTCACCCCCGAGGGCATGCCCGAGGGCACCCCCCCCCCGGATGACCTTGACCTTGACCCCCAAGGTCACCCCCGAGGGCATGCACGAGGGCCCCCCCCGTCACGTGTCCCATTAACCTAACTTAAACCTGGCACCTGGCGTGAGGATGCGAGGAAGCCCCTCCAACCCCCCCGTCACATGACCCATTAACCTAACTTAAACCTGGCACCTGGCGTGAGGATGCGAGGACCCCCCCCCCGTCACGTGACCCATTAACCTAACTTAAACCTGGCACCTGGCGTGAGGATGCGAGGAAGCCCCCCCCCCGGATGACCTTGACCTTGACCCCCAAGGTCACCCCCGAGGGCATGCCCGAGGCCCCCCCCATCACGTGACCCATTAACCTAACTTAAACCTGGCACCTGGCGTGAGGATGCGAGGAAGCCCCCCCCCGTCACGTGACCCATTAACCTAACTTAAACCTGGCACCTGGCGTGAGGATGCGAGGAAGCCGCCCCCCCCCCGGGTCGTCTGCAGAACTTTTCGTGATGAGGAAAAAACTTTCAAAAATTAATAACTAGCCTATTTACCCACCGATTCCCACGGGACTTTTTCCAGAGTGTAGGCCTATCCCAGAGGAAGCGAATGACGTAAAAACCCCATAGATCCGCCATTAAACAAGGCCGCTATTAATTTTTAAACGCGTTTTCCTTATGGGATCTCAGCTGTTTACCGACCGATTTTGATGAAACTTCACCACATGTCGGGCGACGGCCTAAGTAAACCACCCCTTAAAGAAAATTGAAAATCAATCGTTAAACGGGCCCGCTGTTAATTTTTAAACAAGTTTTCCTCATGGGATCTTGGCTGTTTTCCAGACCCCTCACGATGGTTCAAAACTAGCAAAGGCGCGGTGAGGATGCAAGTACCCCCCCCCCCCCGGATGACCTTGACCTTGACCCCCAAGGTCACCCCCGAGGGCACGCCCGAGGGCAACCCCCCCCCCGTCACGTGACCCATTAACCTAACTTAAACCTGGCACCTGGCGTGAGGATGCGAGGATGCAACCCCCCCCCCCCCGTCACGTGACCTGGCGGAAACCTAACATAGGCTGGTGAGCACAGGCGTGTGAGGAGGAATGAGGACCCCCCCCCCCCGGTTGTCTGCAGCACTTTTCGTGATGAGGAAAAAACTTTCGAAAATTAATAACTAGCCTATTTACCCACCGATTCCCACGGGACTTTTTCCGGAGTGTAGGCCTATCCCAGAGGAAGCGAATGACGTAAGAACCCCATAGATCCGCCATTAAACAAGGCCGCTATTAATTTTTAAACGCGTTTTCCTTATGGGATCTCAGCTGTTTACCAACCGATTTTGATGAAACCTCACCACATGTCGGGAGGCGACCTAAGTAAACCATCCCTTAAACAAAATTGAAAATCAACCGTTAAACGGGCCCGCTATTAATTTTTAAACAAGTTTTCCTTATGGGATCTCAGCTGTTTACCGACCGATTTTGATGAAATTTCACCACATGTCAGGCGGCAGCCTAAGTAAACCATCCCTTAAAGAAAATTGAGAATCCACCGTTAAACAGGCCCGCTATTAATTTTTAAACGCGTTTTCCTCATGGGATCTTGGCTGTTTTCCAGA
The DNA here is from genome assembly GCA_963675035.1 of Allygus modestus. Lineage (NCBI taxonomy): Eukaryota > Metazoa > Arthropoda > Insecta > Hemiptera > Cicadellidae > Allygus > Allygus modestus. Next base: position 383,440,570 of record OY776111.1, on the reverse strand, counting down.
CCCCTCACGATGGTTCAAAACTAGCAAAGGCGCGGTGAGGATGCAAGTCCCCCCCCCGGTGAGCGGCTCCGCGGAGTCACGTGTCGAGGCGCGTGCTAGGGCCTACGTGACCGCCCGGGGCTCTTTACTCATCAGCGGTTCCGGGAACTGTTTACCGCTTACTCCTCCAGACTGGAGTTCTATTTATGAGCGCGTCCTCAAGGGTTTCGTCAGTTTGTCTTTGGAGCTCTTACTGTGCGGACGAAGTATTGCTGTCTCTGCGATACACCTACACAACCTGCTGTTCATTGCCTTTGGATTCCCATAAAAGTCAACGTAAGTAACAACATATTTATTAATTAGCGTTTCTATTTTAATTATTCGTTATTTTTTAATTTTCGTTACTATCGCGGTGATTACTTATGCGACTGTTACGACTTTCTCTTTGAATATCTTAATATGTAAGTAACATATAATTTACTTTTTCATCAGCAAGTTTACCAATGCTCTAAAATCTTATTAGCTAACATTAATAATTAATCTTTTACATATCCCAGTACACTGAGCCTTGTCGTTGTTTCTTTTTCCGATGGAGATGAGTGGAATTGTAATGACCTTGAAACAGTTGTGTTTTATAACGATTAAAATTAATGAATCAAACTTAAAAAGCAAAATAGATTCACTACCACTCTTTTTTAAAAAAAATGTTTAAGCGAAATGAAATTAGGTTTTGCTTTTCAATCAGATGGCTGTTCCTCGTATGTGTGAGGTCTGCGGTCGCGTCTTCGCGAACGCTGGAAACCTGACTCGTCACACGGCAGCCGCTCACAGGGACCGCCATTTCGACTGCGACGTCTGCGGGAGACGCTTCGGGCGAAGCGACAACCTGCGACGTCACCTCATAGCAGTTCATCCTCCCACTCCTCACGACCAAGCGCCAGGTACGGTTTTAAGTTAAATAGGAAACCGCCAGTAGATTTGTTAAGCACGCCTTCTTCTCCGATATCCTCATCCAAAGTTCCTCACCCTTGTATTACTGGACTCAAACTGGCGATCGAGATGAGGAAGAGGTCACCAGTCCTCTATACAGTTCCTCACGATCAAGCGTCAGGTACGGTTTTTATGTTAAACAAGAAAGGAGACTGCCAGCCTCTGTGTGTTCCTCACCCTTGTATTTACTGGGCCCAAACTGGCGATTGAGATGAGGAAGAGGTCGCCAGTCCTCTGTGCAGTTCCTCACGATCAAGCGCCAGGCACGGTTTTTACGTTAAACAAGAAACCGTCAGTACTAATGACTTGTTTTCGAGAGAGTAAACGGCTTTAGCCGAGTAAACAGATTCAAGTAGTAAACAAGGGGTTGCCAGCCTCTGTTCAGTTCCTCACCCTTGTATTACTGGGCTCAAACTGATGATCGAGATGAGGAAGAGGTCGCCAGGCCTCTGTGCAATTCCTCACCCTTGTATTTACTAGCCTCAAACTGGCGAATGAGATGAGGAACGTCAGGCACGGTTTTTACGTTAAACAAGAAACCGTCAGTACTAATGACTTGTTTTCGAGAGAGTAAACGGCTTTAGCCGAGTAAACAGATTCAAGTAGTAAACAAGGGGCTGCCAGCCTCTGTTCAGTTCCTCACCCTTGTATTACTGGGCTCAAACTGGCGATCGAGATGAGGAAGAGGTCGTCAGACCTCTGTGCAATTCCTCACCCTTGTATTTACTGGGCTCAAACTGGCGAACGAGATGAGGAAGAGGCCGCCAGTTCCTCACCCTCGTGTTTATCGAGGTAACTAATAGGACTTGTTTTCCTGTTCACAGGCCGTCCGTGCCCGTTGTGCTCCATCGCCCTGGCGAGCCCTGAGGATCTGCGCCATCACATGGAAGCGGTCCACGGTGCGATCCCGTCGGCTTCGACCTCCTCCTCCGCCGCAACGCCACCCGTCAGAGACCCACGGCCCGAGTGCGACGCGTGCGGGCGGCGATTCGCCCGCGAGGATCTGCTCCAGCGCCACGTGCAGCTGGTGCACGCCAACGGGGTCCGCTGTCCCGAGTGCGGCGCCCTTTTCCGCAGGGCCGCTTATCTCCAGCAGCACGTGGCGAGCGCCCACCGCGGCATGAGGTTCGCGTGCGCCTACTGCGACCAAGGCTTCACCCGGCGCTACAACCGAGACCAGCACGAGGCCCACAACTGCCCTGTCGTGAGGAACCTCGTTGTGGACGAGATGCCGCACCTGCCCGTCCTGTCACCCGAGCCCCGACCCGGCCGCGAGCCCCAGCCCGGACCCAGCCGCGAGCCCCAGCCCGGACCCAGCCGCGAGCCCCAGCCCGGACCCAGCCACGAGCCCCAGCCCGGACCCAGCCACGAGCCCCAGCCCGGACCCAGCCGCGAGCCTCGACCCAGCCGTGAGCCTCAGCCCGGACCGAACGAGGCACCCGATGGGATGGTGGGTGGTGGCGGTGGACTGCCCGCGTTCCGCACCATCCAACGGGGGTTCCGCGGACGCCTCCTGACCTTCGGCCTGTCTCGACCCATGGAGGACTTCTTGTCCGTGGAGGACGCGCTGGTGCTGCTGTTTGACAGCGTCCTGAACCTGTTGACTGACGTCAGGTCCCGGCACCCAAACACCAAGGTCAACATGTTCCTGGAGTGCGAATTCGCCAACGTCCACGGAGCCACCTGTCTGCAAACCTTCAAGACGAAGAACGTGCCTCTCACCGTCGCGTCCAACTTGGAGGACTTCCTGTCAGCGTCCTTCCACAAGCTGGAGGAAGAGAAGGAGCAGTGCCTGCTAGTGGGCAGCGGGTGGAGCTATCTCCGGATACGCGACCTGGAGATCCGCGTCAATCTCTACACCCCGTTGGGAGAACGCGGAGCCCGGTTCGTCCAGCTTCCCAAGACCATCTGCGAGACGCGCGCTGTCATCAACGTGCACAACCTCGATGACATGTGCTTCGCGTATGCCGTCCTGACCAAGTTCGTCGCGCGACACCCGGAGAGGCCCGCATCGTACACACCGGACGTCATGGCTCGCTACGATTGGACCGGCCTACGCTTCCCCGTGGCTGTGAAGGACATCAAGGTCTTTGAGAGGAAGAACGCCATCAGCATCAACGTGTATGGGATCGAGCGCGCCATAGTGGGGAGACGCCCCGACGGATCACCAAAGTTCCAGGACCGCGTGTTCCCGCTGAAGATCTGCAAGCGGGAGTTGGAGGATCATCGGGACCTGCTGTACGTGACCACCGGCGGGAACAGTCACTACGTCTACATCGCAAACATGAGTAGGCTAGTGCGTCCTCAGCTGACGTCTCACGGCCACGCCATCCACGTGTGTAAGCGATGCTTCGCTTACTTTGACAACCAGCCCAACAAGCTGCAACTGTCCGGTGCCGAGCGTCTGGAGGAGCACATGCGATACTGCACCGCCAAGGCCCCCCTCCGCTTGGACATGTCGAAGAAGCAGCAGATCCGCTTCACCCACCCCGAGTACACTAGGCGGGAGAGGTTCTGCATCTACGCGGACTTTGAGTGTGCTCTGCAGCCCGTCGCTGTTGACCCGGTGGAAGCGCCGCCCGGCACGAGGCCCCTGCAACTGCACGTCCCGTACGCCTTCGCCTACCAGATCGTGGACTCGCTTGGCCTGGAGGAGTTTGAGCCCCGCGTCTACTTCGGGGCTGATGCGTCCAAGGTCTTCATGGAGAGGCTCAAGATGGACGTGTTGATGCTGTGGGAGTTCCTGTTCAGCACGAGAGCTCTGCACCCTTCTCTGACCCGGCAGGAGATGGATGAGTACCTGGTGGCGACTCACTGCTACCTCTGCGGGAAGGAGTTCACGGACCAGGACGTCAAGGTGCGGGACCACAACCACGCTCCACCTTACGAGTTCCGAGGAGCCGCCCACCGCTCGTGCAACCTCAGGTACCGGGAGCAGCGACACATCAACTGCTACTTCCACAACCTGTCCAACTACGACGCCCACTTCGTAGTGCGGGAGCTGGCCATCGACCCTGGTGATGTGGACGTGCTGGCGCACACTGAAGAGCGCTACATCGCCTTTACCAAGCGGTTTCACTTTGGCCAGCCCGGGGACAACCAACGTCAGAGCAGTTTCGCGGTGCGGTTCCTCGACACCTACAGGTTCTTGTCCATGAGCCTGGCCAGCCTGGCAGCGGGACTGCCCACTGACAAGATGCGCGAGACGAGGAAGCGCTTCCCCGACGACCGGCTGTTCGACCTGGTGCGCAGGAAGGGCGTATTCCCCTACGACTTTGTCACGTCGTACGACACGTTGTACTCCACCAGGGAGCTACCTCCCAAGGAGGCGTTCAGGAACTCCATGACCCTGGAGGATATCAAGGAGGAGTACGAGCACGCCCTCAACGTGTGGCGAGCCTTTGACTGCAACCACCTCAAGGACTACGCGGACAAGTACCTGCGATGCGACATCGCCCTGCTCACCGATGTCTTTGAGCAGTTCCGTGATACGTCGCTAGCAGAGTACGGGCTGGATCCTGCCCACTACTACACCCTGCCGTCCTACGCCTGGGACGTGATGCTCAAGACCTGCGGTGTGGAGCTGGACACGCTGCAGGACTTTGACATGTACCTGTTCGTGGAGCAGGGGATCCGGGGAGGCATCTCTCAGGCCATCACCCGCTACGCCAAGGCCAACCACGACAGGTGCCCGGACTACCGCCCGGACGAGCCCACGCGCTTCCTCCTGTACCTGGACGCCAACAACCTCTACGGCTGGGCCATGTCCCAGCGCCTGCCGACCGGAGACTTCCAGTGGCTCAGCCGTGAGGAAATCCAGGCGTTGGACGTTGCGGCGCTGGACGCGGAGGCCGATCGAGGCTACATCTTGGAGGTGGACCTCCACTACCCCGCGCGCCTACACGACCTGCACAAGGACCTTCCCTACTGCTGCGAGACGAAGCGTCCGCCAACAGGGAAGTTCCCCAAACTGTTGACGACCCTGGACGACAAGACGCACTACATCTGTCACTACAGGGTCTTGCAGCAGGCGCTGCAAAACGGGTTGGAGCTGGTCGCGGTGCATCGGGCGATCTCGTTTCGCCAGTCGCGGTGGTTGGAACCGTACATCCTGATGAACACGGAGCTGCGGACGAAGGCCAAAACGAAGTTTGAACAGGACTTCTTCAAGCTCATGAACAACGCGGTCTTTGGCAAGACCATTGAGAATGTACGGAAGCGCCTCAACGTGAAGCTGGTGTGCACCCCGGAGAAGTTTTCCAAGTACGTCGCCAGATCCAACTTCCTGGACCGGACGTACTACACGGAGGACGTGGCCCTGGTGCATCTGTCCAAGGTCAACATTGTGTTGGACAAGCCAATCTACGTAGGCATGTCAGTCCTGGAGCTGAGCAAGTGGCTCATGTACGAGTTCCTGCGCAAGATGAAGGAGCGCTACGGTGACCGTCTCACCGTGGACTACATGGACACGGACAGCTTCGTCTTTGACATCGTGTCCCAGGACGTCTACGCCGAGATGAAGGAACACCTGGACGACTTCGACACCAGCGGCTATCCGAGGTCTCACCCCTGCTACAACCCCGTCAACGCCAAGGTCATCGGAAAGTTTAAGGACGAGTGCAACGGCCTGTCCTTATACGAGTACCTCGGCCTGCGGTCCAAGCTGTACTTCATGGACATCGAGGACGCAGCGACAGGCGGCAGTAAGGCTCTCAAGCGAGCCAAGGGGGTTGCGAAGGGCGTTGTCAAGAACGTCCTCACCCCCGACGACTACAGAGAGTGTCTGTTTGACGGGGTCCAGAAACACACCACCAACGTCCGGTTCCAGTCCCACTTGCACCGGGTGTACACCGTGGAAGTGAACAAGCTGAGCCTCAGTCCAGCTGACGACAAGCGGTGCGTCCTCCCCGACGGCATCCACACTCTGCCATGGGGACACAAGGACGTCCCGCCACTACCACCAGCCAGGAGGAGAGGAGATCAACCACAGCGGATGGAAGTGGACGGCGAGGAGGAGGGACAGCGCCAGGACGAAGACGAGGAAGAAGAGGAATTCCCCGTCTAGTTGTATATATTAGTTATAAGAGAAAAAAAAAATTGTAAATAGTATTTGTAAGAAAATATAATAGCTTTATGTACAGCATGAACCCGAGTTGTTTATTTCCTCCCTTTGCTCACTCAAAAGTCACAAGCCGTTAGGCTCAGAAAGGCGTTATGGGCCGTTTGGCCCGAGCCGTGCAGCTTAAAAAGCCCCCGCCAACCGGGAGCGGTTGGCGGCGCGTGTCGGGGACGACCCTGAAGGAGTTGCCCAGGAAGGAGTTGCTAAGTGGTTTGCTGACGCTCAAGGTTGCACCCTCGAATTACTCAGCGGTTTGCTGATGTCCGAGGGGTCTCGTGGCGCGCCCTCTTTGGCGGCCTTCACTGCCGCTTGGCGGGGGCTCAGCCAGTGACACGCGCCGCTGGTATATAAACCTGAGGTCCAGCCCCGCTGCCTCAGTTTTGATAATTTTTTAAAATTTAGTAAGGAGAAAGGAGAAATGAAAACACAAGCTTTATCATTATGAGGCATGTATTGTACAGTAATAAGGTTACATACACATACTACAAAAAAACCTTACAAACTAGTTTTAAGCGAATATGGAGTGAAAGAGCCTGCGGACGAGAGCGTCGTTGGCGGCGGGAGCGGCAGGGTCGAAGAGCTGGACGTAGTCGCTGAGTGACGTGCGGAGAACAGCCCGGCAGTACAGGTAAGTGAGGCAGTAGTAACCGCAAACAGAGGTATCGTAGCCCTGGAGTCGATACCTGTTGTAGACGTAGTGGCGGTGATGAGGATTGCGCCTCAGGAACCTTTGAAAGTCGGCCTGGTATGGCGGCCTTCCGTAGCTGTCCAGGTACTCGAGTCTGTCCTCTTCCGAGCAGTAAAACGCCACCCAGTGTTCACCGCTCTCGGTGTGTGCCACTGTGTTGGACACGATGGCGGTGAGAGGCTTGACCGGCACGTCCGGTAGTTGGTCAGAGGCGTAGACCGCAACGTTCCTCAGTCCGGGGATCCTTACCAGGCATTCTCTGATCTGGACGGTATTCATCGTGGGCGGAAGCAGCACAGGCAGCTTGAGACGGACGGGTCTGGACTGTCGTTAGCCACGAGCCAGTCCCGCAATACTATGCAGTTATGAAGGGCGCAACGGTTGTGGGAGCTCTTATGGTGGCGACAGCGCAGGGTCCGGTAGGTGGGCGGACCGTTGAGCGACCCGCAGCCCAGATCCTCCATGTCCTGAGTGGTGGTGGCGGCGGGCTCAGTTATGAGGTGGCGTTGTACAAAGTCCCTCTTCTGCGATCCTTTGACGTAGACCAAGGGGCGGTGGATGAGGCAGGAGCGCAGCTTGTCCAGCAGGGCGATGTACGCGATGTCCCCCTGGTCCCACTCCAAGCCGTGGCAGTGGCGAGTGATCCAGACGCTCTCGCGCTGTTTCTCGGGAGTCAGGAGGTCCTTACTGAAGGGTGGGCGGGCGATGTGATGTAGGAGCAGCGTGCCGGTAGTCACGTCCACCACGCAAACCTCTTTCAGTAGAAAGTCATTATCACTGTCTTTAAAACACTGCATATCCATCACCACGCTTCCGTGATGACAGCGCGCTGGTGGCGGCTCGTTATAGATCGGTGGCGGCACGTCCATCCCGTACGGCTGACTGAACTCGACTGAGCGCTGGCGGGAGCGCGCCTAGCGGGATAACCTTGACTGCGCGCGCCGCCATCACCTAACGGTCCGCGCGGTGACCTTGAGCGCGCGGCAACTCGTTTACCCGCCAAAGTCGACTGTGACGTTGCGATGACGGTCCACCTCCACGACGTTGTCCAACTCGGCGTACACTATGCAGTTGAACGCCTCCGCCAAGGCTTCGGAGAACCCAATCTCTATGCGCAGGTTACCGTTGCGCACCAGGTTCCAGTGGCTGGATTGAGAGGCTGCCATATCGGGCGTCAGATCAAACGCCATCAGGCAGTATCCGTAGGGATATTCGTTGCGACTGACTTCATTACCACAGTCTGAGAAATTGATGCCGGTGCCGGTGTACAGCGTGTGGTAGGCGAGCACGCACAACTCCTGACCGAACGTGTAATCCGGTTGAAGCGGCTTACATGGCACTTGCTCACCATCTATGTACAGCGCGAAGAAGTTCACGTGGCTGTGGGTGAAGTTGAACGGATTCTTCTTGTAGTCCCCGTTGAACGCCTGATTGCTGACCAGGCCAACTATAATGCGTTTCGGCAGTTGACCCAGAAACACACTGTCCAGAGTCTTGCTGCTGATACCGGAGGGTAGTGTGAAGGATTTGACTTCCACGCGCGTAATGGGATATTTGGCTGTGCCCGACTCCAGCGTCCTGCTGTGAGCCAACAGCACGCTCGGGTTGATCTTACAGCGGCGCATAAACAGGTTGACTTCGGCAATGTCCACTTTATAGTCTGTCACGGTTTTGGACATGATGGAGAATGAGTTCTTTGACCTGATCAGGCGAAAGCGCATCTCCACGCCGTTTAACATGAACTTCTCCTGGTTGCACAGGTCGACGTGCAGATGTCCGACCATGTCCGCGTACCGGCTACCCTTGACAAACTCCCTCCGGTTCTTGAGCCCGGCATTATCCTCCTCAGTATTGTCCATGTACCCGGCATAGTCCTCGTAGAACAACTCCGCGGTGAGGTGCGATGTCTTGGCATCACCACCATAGGACAACAGGTTCTCCAGGTAGGCGCGATAGGCGTACGTGTTGTTCTGAGGAGACACCAGTTTGTTGTTCAGATACAGGTCCACTTGACTGAACAGCGAGTGCAGCCAGTTGTTAATCGGACCCACCTCTTTTATCGCTTGATCACCCGTTACAGCGCCTCCATTAGCCGTTCTAATGGTAGCCTTCACATGCAGTAGCGTCTGTGACAGATCCGTGTACTCGTCCCCATGACCCGGAACTATGAACTCAACGGGTGAGTCGTCTGTCAGGGAGGAGATGGGCTTGTACTGCACCCATTTACCACTCTCTGTACTGGTCTGCGTGGGCGGTAGCGAGAACAGGTCCAACTCGGTCTTGACACACTCGCACGACTTCTGATGTAGAAACGCCATTATCCAAAAATGTCCTTCACGGTACTCTTGCTCTTCTTGCTTCTCCTCTTCTTAGCGACACGTTTTGCGGGCTTCCTCTTGGGCGCAGCGGTCTTCTTCCTCGCTCCGAGGAGTTTCGCCAGAGACTGAGGAGTAACCTGCTGTACACGCCTCCTCTTATAGGCACCACCACCGCTCAGCACGCGATCCAGTTTTTCATCAGCCCTGCGTTTCAGCGACCCGGTAAACTGTCTGAGCCGGGTGTTGGCCGCGACTCGAGGGTCGGCTGTGCCCGCCGCCACGTCGCCCAAGAAACCCACACCGGACCTCAGCGCCTCCTTGCCCAGCGCCGATGCGCCGGATCTGATCAAAGGGACCACTGTACGCATCAGCCCGCCTAGGAAACTGCCGATACCGTGTCCGCGTTGGAAAGCGGCTCCTCTGAATACGGAGGATACGCCATGGCCCGCCTGCTGGTGGCGGTAATACGCCAGATAGGGATCGCTCGGATTCATTGCCGCTGCCTCTCTTTCCTGAAATGAAGCTTCATGCACGTGGTCCCGAAGTGGAATGGCAAGTGTCGCCCTTGGTTGTCCCTTAAATCGATTTCCACGCTCTCGAATGAGGTTTTAATCACCGGCACGTAGTGCGGGTCTATTATATACACTGTCGTGTTGGCACCGTACGTGTAATTCCTGATGTCGATGTTGAGGATCTTCAGTAGTGGCGCCACAGCGTCGCCCACCAGTTGGGGTTCCACCAGGTCGCAATACACGTACATGTGTGATGGCAGACCGGCAAAGAGGTTAGCCGGCCTCACGGACCTGTGACGCTTGACGATATCCGTATCCACCTCGTAGCCAAACTGTAGCGCCAAACTGGGGCTCAGTTTGAGGCTCTGAACGGCTGAAGACGTCGACAGCAATTCCACCCTGGAGGACCTCTCGTCATACGAGAAGGTGCACAGGTTACTCTTCATTTGAGGGTGGTTGTTGATTGCGTGCACGAGTTCCTCGGTACTACTGTAATTGCCCGGCTCCACTTTAATTGACAACTTGTCCACCATGGCCAACCCGCCTTTCGAGTCCCTCATTCCCAGCACTAGTTTGATGTAGGTTCCCTCACCGACGGTTAGAAAAGAGAAGGGGTAGTGCGCCTCCGCCAGAGCGACCTCCCACTCGCCGTCTGACAGATCAACGGTCGAGGGTAGATGGGTCGTGTAGTTTGTCACCATGTTGTTGGGATAGTACTTCATTGAACTGTTACTGGGCAACGTCAGGTAAAACTGGTTGTGCCTCGTCATCGCAGCTGTTGCACGTCCGCTGCGGGTACCCACGAGTTGAAGTCCTCTCCGTAACCGGCCCACTTGACTAGGTAGCGCTTACTGGAGCCTCGCCCCTCGGTGTCCAGTATTTTATCTATTTGATACAGGCGGTCCGGGGCGATCGTCACCTTTTGCATCTCGTGCTCGTAGAAGCGCCCTTCCAGTGGCGTCCCGTTCAGGTCGCGCAGCACGTACAATGGCAGAGGATGCGACCCGTATACGTGGTCTACCACAAACAGCTCCTTACTCCAGTTGGTCTCGTAACCTTTGGCGAACGTGCCCTTCTCCTTGGCTATGCGCACCGTGTCGCCCGGCTCGAACCTGGGCTTGTGTCGCCGGATCGCCTTTCCATACATGTGACGCCACACCTTGTACACCGTTTGACCATCACCGCTGTCCGCGTCCACGGGTCGTAGGCCACCCAGGCTCTTGTGCGGGCTGTGGTTGTAGGCGTCCACAAGCCTGTCCAACACGTCCACGTAGCGATACGTGTTTTTGTAGGTCAGGTAGCGCCACATGCGGGTCTTGAGCGTGCGGTTGACTCGCTCCACCACCGCCGCCTTCACGTCGGGGTTCTGCGTGGTGAAGTAGTTGACACCGTGACTCTTGAACACTCTCTTGGTCGCGGCCCCGGTGAACTCCGTCCCCTTGTCGGTCTGTAGGCAGCGAGGAGTCGCCTCGGAGAATATCCTCTCGAACGCTGCAGCCACCTCAGGCCCGCTTTTCCTCTTCAGTGGTACCGCGAACAGCCGCTTACTGAATACGTCTATCACAGTCAGCAGGTAGTTGACTCCGTCGTTGTACCGGCTTAGGCCGCGCATGTCGTTCAGGTCCGCCTGCCACAGCTCCCGGGGCCCGAACACGACGTAGCGGTTGCGAGGAAACCGCTTGCGCGCGGGCTTGTGCAGCGTGTAGGTGTCCTGGGCGCGCAGCCATTCCACCGCTCTGCGTTTTGGGAGGCGCGTGGCTCTGGCCAGGGCGGCCACCCCACCGAGGGAACCGGGCTGGCTCGGGTCGTAGTACAGCTTCTCCATTACGGTGTGAAAGGCTCCCAGTTGTCCAATGACGATTCCCGGTCAGGTTCCTCGGTTATTATCCTTCTCCTGGCCGCTGGGGGTCGCGGTCTCAGGTGGTCTAGCATCGGTGTCAACCTCGGTGACAGAGGTGTTGACGAGGCTGTCGTGTCTCCCCAGGGGCTCGATGCCGAGTCCAGCCCCACGCCTAAGTAACGCAACGCCGTGGGATTGCTCACGTATTCTTTGGGCACGTTCATGTCCTTCAAGGCGGCCATCACTTGATGCCAGCCGGTAGGCAATCGGTCCGCCCTTCGCGCTCTCACTATGCTGTGCGCGATGTCCACTACATTGGAATCGGGGATCTTCACCTTGTTCACGTACACCGCCCCACTGGCGTCCCAGGAGATGGGGCTGCCTTGCCGGGTCATGAATCGCAACAAGTTGCGCGCCACCGACCTGTAGATTTTTGAGAACGATTCCACAATGTCCTCCTCCGCCGAGGCGCTAGACTCGCGCTTCATCTGACTCGGACCCCCTGCCGCTTCCTCCTCCCTCTGCTCACCCTCGATGATTGACAGACCTATGGGTTGACGTTTAGCCGCGGAAAAGTGCAGGAACCGCTGTAACACCTGCTGATATTGTTTCCATTTCTCCGTATCGTCCAGCCGCTTGTCGCTCAATATGCGATGCATCTCAGCGTCCAGGCTGGCTGGCTTATTGGCGCTACCTGATCCTCCTCTTGGCCCCGGCCCTGGTCCCGGTCCTTCTCGCAATCTCTCGATGAGCTCCTGCGGTACAACCACCATTTTCCTAGCGTACTCCATGTCCGATTAGCTTCTGCGCTAGAACGGGCAGAACAGCGTTCAACAGCAGAGGTAGGAGGATCCCTCCGCCCCGTTGGACGAGGTAGTGTCGCTTCTTGGCCCAACCCTCGCCGCGTTTCACTAGCCGTCTGAGTGCCTGTTTGTGTTTGCTCAATTTGCGTTTGAGACAGGGGGAAAGCGGTACGTTTCCGCGTAGCACGTTATACGCGCACTCGCACAATGACTTGATGCGACTCTTGTCGCACGCTTTTAACAGGGCCTTGCGTTCTTTGGGCGTAGCGTGTATTAGGGCCCTCAGCAGCGCCGCGTCCTTCTTCACGCGGTGTGACATGATGACTGACGCTGGCACGCGCTCGGCCTATTTATCACTTCTTCTTGGGCAGGTACACGTAGTTCACCGGGTCGTCTGGGAAAATGGCCAAACGTACGCGCATCTCTTCGGACGTGGACTGTTTCAAGTCTATGAGCAGGTAGGCGTGCGGATCACGCGTGGCGTCCGCGTAAGCCTCCTCCACGAATTTGGGGTTCTCCGGGTATACTTGACGGGCCAGGTGTTTGATCTGAGCGCGGTCCCTGGGATTCTTGAAGCACACTATGTAGTGAGCGTTCAGCGATATGTCGCGCTGCCCCCTGCCCTGGTGAAACAGGTTTTGCGTGATGAAGAACACGCTCATGTTGCGGTGGTGCGAGCCCTTGGTGAACAGGTCCGCCACGCCGGGGCCGGCCTCGTGCATCATGTCATCGACGATGACCAGGGCGGGCTCGCTACCGTCGTAGTCGTCCAAGTCTGGCAGGCCGGCTACGTAGCGCACGGCAGAGTCCGCACGGCTCTTGCCACCGCCACCACCACTGCCATAGTGCCAAGTGATACGGGCGAACCGCGTATCGCACATGCGGTCAGCGTGCTCTATGAAGCGAGCCACGAAGTGCGACTTGCCGCTGCCCGAAGGCCCGGCCACGATGGCGGTGAACGGGTGTTTCCACCTCAAGTCCATGGCGTCTACTGACTGCCATGCACCGCCACCTCGGCTCTTAAAACTAAATTCTTCCCTCGCTTTTTTTATTTTTTTTTATTTATTTTTTTATATTGAAGGGACTCGGTTATCAACTGCTTAGTGGAAGTTTCCACGCTCTCTCTCGTTTACTGGGTAGCGCGCTTGGAGTGTACGCTCCTCTTGGTTTTCCCTGAGATGACGCAATCGGTCTTTCGCCAGGTAGGTAGAGGAGTAGCGGTTCTAGTGATCCCGTCGTATCTTGACTCTCCCGTCTCGCTATTTGCCAGCCATAGGTTTTGCAATCAAGATAGCAGGTCCTCTAGACATATGCAGATTTCATCGTTTCGCTCCTCGTCCAAGTACAAGCCGCAACTGAACGTGGGGCGACCTCCTTTGAACACGTTCATCTTTAACAGTACATTACCGCTGTTGGTAGGGTTCTTCACAGTGTACTGATATCCGCCAGCGGACCAGCACAGTGTCGGGGAATCGATAGGCACTTCCTTCCTCTTTACAGTCCATCCATCGAGCTTTTTCTTCTTTGACACACATCCCTGCTGTACTGGCGGTGCGTTGGCGTTCTCATCATTCATTGCGTTCAGCTCCTCTAGGAAGGAGCGGATCGTTTGGTCCACTTCAGCTGCACTGACTCCGTTTCCGTTCATGGTGACGTCTCAAACAACACTGAGGTCGCGCGCGCGGCTCTGCCTCGGTTTTATACCCAGGTTGCACGCTTCAGCGAACCTTCTAGAAGCTTCCAGAAACGTGAGAGGTAGTCTATCGCTGCCGGGGGGGGGGTCCTCATTCCTCCTCACACGCCTGTGCTCACCAGCCTATGTTAGGTTTCCGCCAGGTCACGTGACGGGGGGGGACTTGCATCCTCACCACGCCTTTGCTAGTTTTGAACCATCGTAAGGGGTCTGGAAAACAGCCAAGATTCCATGAGGAAAACGCGTTTAAAAATTAATAGCGGGCCTGTTTAACGGTGGATTCTCAATTTTCTTTAAGGGATGGTTTACTTAGGCTGCCGCCTGACATGTGGTGAAATTTGATCAAAATCGGTCGGTAAACAGCTGAGATCCCATAAGGAAAACGCGTTTAAAAATTAATAGCGGGCCCGTTTAACGGTTGATTTTCAATTTTCTTTAAGGGATTGTTTACTTAGGCCGTCGCCCGACATGTGGTGAAGTTTCGTCAAAATCGGCCGGTAAACAGCTGAGATCCCATAAGGAAAACGCGTTTAAAAATTAATAGCGGCCTTGTTTAATGGTGGATCTATGGGGTTCTTACGTCATTCGCTTCCTCTGGGATAGGCCTACACTCTGGAAAAAGCCCCGTGGGAATCGGTGGGTAAATAGGCTAGTTATTAATTTTCGAAAGTTTTTTCCTCATCACGAAAAGTGCTGCAGACGACCGGGGGGGGGGGCTTCCTCGCATCCACACGCCAGGTGCCAGGTTTAAGTTAGATTAATGGGTCATGTGACGGGGGGGGTGTCAGTTGAATCCTCACGCCAGGCTATGTCGCGGGACAGGTATATCCTCACTGCAGGTGATGTCGGGGGGGGGGCTTCCTCGCATCCTCACGCCAGGTGCCAGTTTTAAGTTAGGTTAATGGGTCACGTGACGGGGGGGGGTCAGTTGAATCCTCACGCCAGGCTATGTCGCGGGACAGGTATATCCTCACTGCAGGTGATGTCGGGGGGGGGGGGTGCCCTCGGGCGTGCCCTCGGGGGTGACCTTGGGGGTCAAGGTCAAGGTCATCCGGGGGGGGGCCCTCGGGCGTGCCCTCGGGGGTGACCTTGAGGGTCAAGGTCAAGGTCATCCGGGGGGGGGGGTGATTCCTCGCATCCTCACTTCTGTGCTGGGGTTGAATCGGCTATTGCCCCCTACTAATACTCAAACATTTTTTATCATAACCTTAAGTTACCTAGCCGAACCGCTTAAGCATGGTGTACAATTGTACATCCACCACTTGAATCTATCCTTGTAAAGTATGCTGTGGCACAGAGGCTTTGTTGGGTTACTGATAATAAAACCATTAACTTATAAACTATACATGGTCTATACCAAGTTGACTGCTGTACTTGAGCAGTCGTTGAAACAATGTTAATAATCAGCTCAATAACAGGAATGTGAATTAATACAGTACCTACGACATTGTTAGTTTGGTCATATTTCAACATAAGTTAATTATCCTAGTATTGATTCTATACATAACAATGTGTGGGTTAAAATAAGTTATTCCTTTGAAAAAATAGTCCTACAAAATATTAGTTTACTTTAAAAATCACTAAATTGGTATACAATATACATCCCGACTCGTATCCGGTGGGACGCGAAACAAATGATTCCGAAGTCGGGACAGTCCCGGGATGGCTGGCAACCCTACACCTCACGTGCATACATTTAAAACAACTCCCAAAATACTCTAGGCATAATTTATGTGAATCTGTAATTAGGCCTACTGATAACGTTGAATGTATGTACTTATTAGGCTACTGTATATAAACAGTTATAAATACAACAATTTATCAAGGTGAGAAACATTTTTTTCAGCTGTAGAAAACAATTACTGTGTGCAAGATATAAACTAAACAAATAAATCCACAAATTTGAGGGAAAATACCTCACTTGTCATACAAAAACTGCATATTAGGAACAAATTACAGTACGGTATGGTAACAAATCATAACATTTTTGAATTTAATGTCTAAGCATGATGAAACATGGAAATCTAGTAAAATTGGTGGCTACCAAATGAAAAAATACTTAAAACCGGTAAATACTTAATGCCTATTTCGAAAATTTTAAATTTTCTTGACAGTTTTCATGAAACTGGCTTTAAACTATTGATATCATTAATTTAAGAGGACATGCTTAGAAGAAAAGCTTTTTCTAGAAAATACAGCAATCGAAAAATGCACAATGACCTTCCAATCTTATTTAGGGTGTTTAGAGTAATTACATAAAGTTTAAATTTAATGTGGAGTTGCCCTTCAACATTTAATTTAATTTGACGATGCGTTTCTCTTGCTTGTAGGCTAACTACCCTACATTGCCAATTTGTTTTTATTTGTTTCTCTTTATTTGCTACATAAGTTAATTCACCATTCTTTATTTAATTAAAAGGGTCTTTCATGAATGTGATGAGACTTATCATTAGTTATAAGCCTAGGTATCTAGTTTTGTTACGAGCCTATTACCATTTGAACCTGATTATGAATCATCTTTTCTTAGCCTAATGGAATATTTCCAAGTAAGTTTACGAGTCATCAGACAGTTGTATTAAATTTTAACCAGTTTCATTATTTTCAATAGGACTAAACTTAAATTTCGAAATAGATCTAGGCTTAATAAAACAAGACACACACAAAATAAAATCCATATTTACAAAATCCATAGAAGAATTTTTAAAATATTAGGCTTATGGCTATATCCTCTTTATTTTTTTATAAATAATCTTTAAGTACTATAAGTTAGGCCTTTTTAAGACTGTATATGGATAACTGAAGGAACTCAAACTTTTATAATAATGATATGAACATACATGTTATATTCTATTTAAAGTAGCTTAAGGATTGAGAAATCCCTGCTTTGCGTTTACTATAAAAATAAAAAATTATCCTTGACTTTTATAAAATAGTAAGCATTTTCCCTGACTTTTGATATTTTTCCAACTTTTTCCCTGACATTCCCCATAGACGCCTTTAAAGAAGGCCGCGGCGTAGTAGAATTGGCAGCGCCGCAAGAGGAGTTACCATGCGCCTTGCCACCCATATACTAGAATGGAGGAATCAAGACGCTGCCATCTAAAATCGTTATTTTTTACTCTTCAAGTTAGAAAATACCGTTCTATATTCTGTTCCTCATTTACTGTGCAGAATGGAACGCCAATAAGCAATGTATTTCAAATGGCAATTCAAATTCTAGTAGTCAGCCTGAAAGTATTTACATGAGCACCTTCAACCTGGTCGGGGGGACAGTTAATACAACCCGCATAACAACACCAACGGGGCACTCAGCTCAGATAGTAACATGGCATTTTCCATATACCTGTACTGCACAGTGAACGTGCAACACAGTTTAGTGATGTTTATCGTTTTGCTAACGAGTATCTTACCCTGTTGCGAGCCCAACAGAGTTCATATTTAAACTTAGAGTAAAATTAAGCATGTTTATAGTCAGTGTTGCTGGGTTTTACAAGTACAGTACTGTACTATGCTTACTTAGGCATATTAATACTATAATGCCTAGCACAGTTAATTCAGGAATGTACTAGGAATTTACATCACTTTTTAAAATTACCCCGTTGCAACAAACCCACCCACTTATTGGATTTAAAGTTAAGTTATGTAATACGCTCAACATTTGTTTACTAAAGAGTTGTATAGGCTAAAACTCCCTAATTTTATTAGGGCTACATTTCTTTTTGCCCTAATTTGCATTTTTTAAAGTTGTTAATCCATAACAATGGTAAGTTATGTTTTTTATTAGTTTAGAAAGGAATTATTAACAATACTTTTATCATTAGTTTTGTTCTATAAATAACAATATTTAAGACAGCTTAGCACCATTTACTAAGTGCTGATACCGTAAGTAAAGTATTATTTAAAACAACATACCTATATTAAACAAGATTAAAACGACATACAGCAGTTTATTTAAAGACAAAGCGAAGTTAAAATAACAAGTATAAATACAACTAATGGGAAACTGTCTGTATAAAGTATTAAAATGGGTTTTGCACTTTTGTCTTCCAAAGACATACAGTAATTGTGTGCCTCTTATTACATTTGTCACTGTTAATTTTTAATTCAAGCAGTTTATCAACAGAATTTATTTAACACATTAATTTAAAAATTTATTCATAGGGGCATCTTAAATGATAAGTTAATCTGACCATGATATGCAAGTAGTTATGTAAGTGTAGTGTTTCATGGTTATTTGACATGTTAGTTAAAATTTATTTGTAAGTGAAAATTCGTCCTTTTAGTGAACTAGTGGGTGTATGGGTAAGTGAACGATTCATTGTGAACGAGTGTGTGATTGAACTAGTGAGTGTGGGTGTATGGGTGTCTGGGGGGTTAGTTAGTGTAAATGATGGGGTAAGGGTAGTGGGATATGGGTATTGCAAGGGTATTGTAAGATTACTTGGATAATGGTGGGATATGAATGTGTCAGGGTTATGGCAAGGGTAGGGTAATGGTACTTGAATGGTGTTATATTGGTTACTTGGATAAGGATATGATAGGGGTGTTATTAATGTTACTAGGAGAGGTGTGGGAGTATGTGATGGTATGTGACGATGGAGGGTAATGAGGGGTTAATGTGAAGAGGATATGAGAGATTTATTTTTTGTGTAATTTTACAGTATCTATTACACTGTTATAGTATGCGTATATTTTTAAAGTATCTATAGTATATTTTTGTAAATGATTGAGAATCAGAGTTCTGTAAACGTATGTTTTTACATATTAGCAAAATGTGGGGTGAATCTTGTTTTTATCTTGTGCAATGCGTGTTTGTGTATTTTTAAAAGAGTTTATACAGAGTATGTACAGACACTGGTATAGGACGATGTCTTTGAACCTTAGAGTTTCAGTGTGTGTAGACACCTGTGACCTCTTTCACTACTGTACATGGTTGAGTGCGTGTGCATGAGTGTGTCTCCGGTCTTTCACCCATCGAGTGGTATTTAATGCTCCTCCGCACGTTAACGCTCATTCCACAAGCAGAAGCCATGACACCCTCAACGTCCTATACCTTGTGGGATGACGCTAGCGTCACAAATGTGATGAACACGATCAGAGGCGAGGCGACCAATCGCCTCGTAATAATTCGATGGGGCCTTCTCGCCCCCGATGGCCGCCACCACTACCTGCCACGTCGCTACGTGGCGAACCAGCCGGGGCAGTTAGAGGAGGTCGAGGTGCGGCTGAGGGGCCTCCTCATCAACGGAGAGGTCGCCCTCCTCCACAAGAGGGTGATCCCCCTCTTCTAGTTTTTAAGTTTTAGTTTTTAAGTTTTTTTGTATAATAAAGAAAATAAAAATATAAAAAAAATATAAAAAAAAACAAAAAAAACAACAAAAAACAACAAAAAACAACAAAAAACACAACAAAAAACTATAGTTTTAGTCACTTCTCTAAGAATCAGTTATTCTTAGAGGCATCGCGCTGGTTCTTGGAGCGTAGTGTCGCGGGTTCGCAGGATCCAAAAATACTGTATATGTGTTTCCGTGAGCAAGATACTTCTCGTAAAAACTTTGGATTAAATTTGGTATAAACGTGTAAAGCAACTCTATTAAGAATTTATACGAGTCTGTCTAGAGTTTATAAATATATTATTAATTACCAAAAGATGATCCAAACATTCAAACATCCAAACATTTTACCTATCATACCGTATAAATAATACATCACAGATTAGCAGCTCAAAAAGGTAACAACAATATGTTACAGCTGGTAAATTTACAACGGGGAACTATATTATGGTCCGGTCATATTTGGTCATATTTGGTCATATTTTTAAAGACAAAATCACTATGATAAAATGAAAATAAACTGTTTAAGAAGATATAATAAGTATTTAAGATTTACGGTGCTAGTCCGTAATGTATAACCGGTTTTATTTAACTATACATTCTATATACTTAAACGTGTCAATTCCATAAACTAAGATGGAGGTCATTATAAAGTGTCTAACTATGCGAAATGGGTGGTTCATCCTTACGCGCCCAACACTATACAGCCAGTGAGCCTAACAACAGGGGAGCCAGAGAAATGACTTATTTCAATAATTGTTTAATATTATCAGACTTAATTTGTAAGTTGAGAAAAAGCTGTCTGATAAAATAAAAGTGGCTTTGTAGACAACTACAAACTTGAAGATATGAGTCTCAAAATCCTTGCTGCTCTATATATAACTATACTTGTACTGTAACTGTACTTGCTCTATATATAACTATCCGAAAATATAAATATTGTTTTATTTTACCGTGGTTTAATATTTTCAATTATTAAAACGGGGGACATGAAAGGTCACTCGGGGGTTTGTTGTTTTTAAGTTAGAAACTGTTAATCCTTGAATTGTGCTAGTACTGTTAGAGCACCAAATTTTACATTTTTAATTTGTATATAGTTACAATACGTTTAGCTCAATATATGTTTCAGTTATTCGATTGTAAAAGAAAAAACAAAAATGTATCAGCTTTAATTAAGTTTATTGGTATTTAATATTTGGGTATATTCTGACGAAGGCCACCCGAATAATAGTTTATACGATGATTAAATCAAGTTTATTTACTGCCTACGATGTAGAATAGGCCAGCGGTGTACACCCTCAACTGGGTCAGGGCGCGTGCGTGACGGCGGGGAGGGTCAGTGCTCCGCGTGGCAACAATACTTGTCGTTATCACCACCTGTTGTCGTCGGTGGGCGTCTGACACAGTAGTCACACAGTAGTCACACAGTAGCCACACAGTAGCCACACAGTAATATTGCCACAGCAGTCTTTGCTAATAGTACACAGAGAAAAATGGAATTTGAAAAATGGATATTGGTTGTCATGACCAATATTAGTTAAACCACGATTAGTTAACGAAAGTGGTTGGCCAGGAAAGGTTATCGTAAACAAAACAACAGTTAGTTTAACTTTTTGTAGTAGTTGTTTCAAGGCAACTTTGGCTATTCCTCCGAGAGCTAAGTTAAGCCCGGGGTTCTAGGACTGTCTGGGTTAAGCATTGAGGCTAACAACTAAATGAATGAAAATGAAATGGGTTGTAACAAACTAGAATATGGGGTTATTACAACTACTTTGGTTAAATTAACCAAATCCTCAATTTTCAGTCAAGCCGTTTGGTTCGGGTTTTAACAACTACTTCTAAACAAATTATTTTAACCAATGAATTTATTGGTTAACTTAACTTATAAAATATATATATATTTTTTAACTCTCTGAGCTTAGTTAAATGAACTCATACAAATAATTGTCCATATAGTAACCTCTGACACTGGTTGAACTAACTTATAAACTTGGATTAACCAATCACATTTCTCTGTGTAGTTTTTACCTGCTATTTGCTGAGTAACGTTTGTGCTAGTGAAAATGAGTGAGCGTATCTTAATTTTGGACTTGCCTAAAACAAAAGAAGGGGCTGTGTTTTTTTACAGCCGAAAGAGTGTTTGCCATCTCGTCACCATTTGGACTCGTATCTGGCCGAGAGCGAGATTACAGTCAGCGATTGAAACACAACCGAGTACTTATATCCAACAGTGAGATTCAAGCAAAATAAAAAACAACCCCAGAATCCCACATAAAAAATAAATATGAACAACTATTAACTATTATTTGGAAAAATACAAGATATATAAATTTGAAGTTTAGAGTAAGCATACCCCAACTAGTCCAAGATTTCTGGAGCAAATTACACTTGGATAACTATTTATTTAATAACCTCTTATCAGATTTTCAATTATAATTATTAAAAATTATTAAAAACCATATTGCAATATTAATCATTAGAGTGTAACCCTTTCAATATAAATATATTTTTAAGTATTCTTTATTATTTAGCAAATTACAATGAGTAATATGTTAATTTTTAATAAATTATCTATACATAGTGAAAGTGTGCTTAATATAGTCGGGTTAATAATGGTAAGACGGTTTTGTGGATAATAATTTTATTATTTATTCAAGTTAACTTTAATGGGGTTTTTCTTTTTTCACTGGTTTGATAAACATTGAAAGCGAAATTGTGTAATTAGTTTGATTACATTTCCATAAGAACTTATAAACAGTTACTTTAGTTTGAAATTTAAATTTACATGTTTAACATTAATAACAAATATTATTTTAAATTTCTCAATTTAAAAATGAAAAGAAAAAATAGTTCAAGAAAAAACGTTTGAGGAATGTCTGGTCCGTGGTCCTGGGTCCTTGGGGAGTTCGATGTCGGGGCTCGGAATCGTCTGTAGGCGGTTGACATCGGGACTCGGTGGACTTGGTGGTTCTTCCGGACAATGGAGTTGTGTGAGCTTCCGGTGCACGCCGATGCACACCGTTCCGGGGACGGGTTCGTAAGTAGACCATGAAAAAATAAACAAACGTGTATGAGTAAATAGATTATTAAATAAACCACCCTAGGAGGAATAATAGTTTGAAATTTATTTCAGAAAATAAACTCACTGATTTTATTAAATTAATGGTAGCTATTCTGTTATGATTACAGTGAAGGCGGATTGGTAATTTGATTAAAATGTGCGGACTCCCAAAACTGCTGGTTGTGTGCATAGCTTCTGAAGTGCACGGTGTATTAATTTGTAGTTGATTGGGTATGTTACTCAATTTTATATTACTCAAATAAAAAACCTTGTACCAAAAATAACAAAATAAAATCATGGAACGTGTTGTATAGATTATCAATGAGTGATAGCCGGATTCTCTGATATTCTCTGATAGCAATTGCTTACATCTTTAGGCACTATGACATGTTTATACAGTTGCTCCAAGAACCAGCGCGATGCCTCTAAGAATAATTGATTCTTAGAGAAGTGACTAAAACTATAGTTTTTTGTTGTATTTTTTGTTGTTTTTTGTGTTTTTTTATATTTTTTTATTTATTATCAAAAACTTAAAAACTAAAAGAGGGGGATGACCCTTTTCTGTAGAACTGCCACGGAAAGGTAACGTCAACGTGTACACGATACAGCGCCTGCATTAACCTCCTTACAACAGTCACTTTCCATTACACTTCCCATTACACCGCGACGTGACGAACGGCAACTGCTTTTGCTGCATCGTTTGATTTGGTGGCAAAGTGTGATGAAGAGTTTTATAATAAATCGATTGTGGTTTTAATTTGATAGAAATCTTGTAAAACAACAAAACTTGCCTGCTTGTTTACCAATTAATTTTGGCATTGACTGTCAATGTAGATCTGGATTTGGGCTCAATATAGGAACAAGAGTTCAAAAATTAACAATAAGAGGCTACTATTTATTTACTATTTATTATCTGTTTTACAACTGATATCTAAATGCGGGAGTGGGAGGGTTTGTGGTTCGGGGTTTTGGGATTTGAAAAATGAACCTAACGAGCGCGGGGTTGCGGCTTGGACAAAAACTGTTGTCTATTCGGTCCAACTCCGGAGTGGACACGGTGTAAATTCGTCTACCCTCTCTATAATTTGTTTAATGCGGCACAAATAATGTGTGTTTGGAATATACTATATAAAATAAATATACTATCCATATACTATCCATATACCATCCAAACTTATTTTTAAACAACCCCGTTCTCCCCATAAAAAGTACCAATATTGAAAATATTTTAATTACATTGACTTAATTAAATTAAACTACAACTAAGCTAAAATGGTTTGGCGGGAATATATCGGTAGTATATTTTGTTATACTTAGTGCAATATATCTGATGTAATCGCCTATGATGTTTTAATGCGAATTTCTTTTAACTTCTTTTGTGGGATATCGTGTCCTGTTGAATGGTGTGGCCTCGTTCTTCTTGCAGCCATATTCTCTGGATCGCTGATAAAAATATCATTTCCTGTTGAATGGTGTGGCCTCGTTCTTCTCGCAGCCATATTCTCTGGATCGCTGATAAAAATATCATTTCCTGTTGAATGTGTAGTTGCGCCTCGGGGTGATTGCGCCTCGTTCTCTGGATCGCTGACCCCAATGGCGTCCGTCGCTCCCGTACTCCCGCACATTCCCGTCACGCCCCACCTCTGTCCACCACGGATTCCGTTGAAGTAGGTTGAACACGTCCATGTTGTAATATGTTCTTCTGATCAGGTGAAGACGCCGGTGGGGTCCCAATTGGAGTTTTTTCAATCGTTCTGAATCAAAAGTATGTGTAGCGAGTTTGTAGAATCCCAGAAACGCGTCTGCTGTGATTTTTCTTGCACGTTTAAAGAATTTTAGGTTTGTGGTTTGTGGCGGCCGGGCGTTTATCACGGCAGATGTTAGTGGGTGAGCCGCCTTGACACGGGGTTCCTTCAGTTTCGTCTGGTGTAAACACTTATCTGCACGTATTATATATTACCGTTATATTCCCCGGTTAAACGGAAAAATTTTTTCGCGACTATCTATCTTATATCTATTGTTTGATACTTAGAAATAATTTCCCTATGTAAACTATAAATTTGACTCAACTAAAATATTAAAATTCCCCATGATAAACTATAAATTTGACTCTACTAAAATATTAAAATTCCCCATGATAAACTATAAATTTGACCCTACTAAAATATTAAAATTATCACTAAATTATCACTATATAAATAGTAAGTGATACTCTAGATTACAGTAACCCCATTTTTAACACACATTATTAGGCCTTATGTAATTAAACACTCTACAACATATTATTTTGATGATTACAATTTTAATAGCCGACCTCGAACCATTCCGCGGTGCCCAACGATCCACATTTGTTTGAAATGAGTGATGTGAGAAAACTGGGATGGGATTGATAGGAATAATGGATATTCATAAAAATTGTTCTCTACACTACTCTAAACAGCTGTTTTATGGGGAACGCCTCTAGGGCCGAATCCCGCCTAGATATGGGGTTTGTTTATAAATAAATATTGTGTGGATTTCCTCCCAATCCGCATATTATCCGTGGCCACGGATAATAGGACAGATTTTTTTCTACCATCTGGATAAAGAGTAATATATAACTCGAGAATTACAAACAAAAGCACTATTATAATAATACTGATATATTAGAAAATATATTACTCTTACCAAATATAGCAGATTGTGAGGGGAAGTGCGTGTATTGTATGTATTTGTGTTTTATTATAAATTTATGATTATATGATAATAAGATGTGTACAAATTTAACATATACTAGCAAACCTATAAAACATCTAAAAAAGAAATGACTCATTACTCTCAAGTTGAGCCACATGTTTTATTTCTTGCGTGTCTAGATTAAAGGGGGAAAAGCTGAAGATATCCTCAGCCCCAGGATCGGAGAAATGCGACAGTTGCACAAAAAACAAAGGGGACACAATACGCTATTAGTGTAACGGAACCCGGTGACGGTAGCTGTCCTATCGGGTGAAAGTGGCACTTACGGCGGTACAACGCGCAGTTCACTCTCGCTTTCACTGCTCATGCGCGTTGCCGCGCCGAGCCACTACATAAAATATATTTTTAGAGAGGCATACACCTGTTTATATGGAACAACAGATAAAATTGGCCACTAAATTTACCACTAAATTTTAGCCCCATTAATCGAGTAGGATTATTTGTGATGATTATATTAAAGACTACTCTTTAATATAATCAGAGCAGAGCCCCGAAGAATATCTGATACCATCAAAAATTTGTAAAAATTCTTAGTAAATAAAATAACTGGTTGTCCCATGTGGCAAGCTGTTGGCCGATGCCATCTGCGGGGAAGAAGCTATTACCGTAGTTGGAGACTATATTAACATCTTTTACAAACGTCAATTCGACCCCCGACGATTCAAAATAATTTGAGCCTGCAAACATAATAATTTTAAAAATGTGCGCAATGACTGCACACGTAAAACCGTTAAATATATGATAAAACAAAAACTATTTAAATATTTTGTTTAGTTGATGGGATGTCGTCCAAATTTTCAACTTTGGCGTTCTTAAAAAGTCTTTGAAGGAACACTTGTTTCTCTTGACCCTTTACGTAGACGGTGGTTTTTTGTGATAACAGCGCTGCCAGTTGTCTCTTGACGCAGTTGAAGGACGTGGTTCCTTCTTGTTATGGAATTCCGTGATAACAGTTTGCATTGAAGTTCGCCCGTCTTCTGTAGTCCGGAGATGGTTTGTCAAAACTATGGGTGTTGACCTTGATGTTCGGGTGTCGGGTCCTGACGTCGGTCAACAGGTTCAGGACGCTGTCGAACAGCAGCACCAGCGCGTCCTCCACGGTCAAGAAGTCCTCCATAGGTCGGGACGGGCCGAAGGTCAGGGGGCGTCCGCGGAACCCCCGTTGGACAGTGCGGAACGTGGGCAATCGTGGGCAGTCCGCTGCTACCGCCCACCATCCCGTCGGGTGCCATGTTCCTGGAGTGCGAATTCGCCAACGTCGGTGGGTGGTTTCATAAACCAGCGTCTCACCCATCAATACTACAAAGAAAACTAAAACCTGAACAAAATTTAAATTATAATGTTACGTTTTAATTATTTCTGGACAAGATATTATGCCAGGTAAAATGTGTCGAAACAAAATAACCAACTTTTTGTTTTAAAAAGTCGTTTGGAGACTAAATTTCACATATTTATTAAAACATAACAATCTAAATTTCATGCGACACCAATTAGCATAGACGGGTGACAGACAGCTGTGGCTAATATCATTCATAGTCATACAAGTCGTGAGGTCTTGTCAAATACGCTCTAATATAATCATTTTATTCATTACATTCAGATTGACCGATTAAAAACGAGACAACAAATCTAAAAGCAATTTAAAAATTACGCTGTTTTTGTGTTCCCCATATAAATAATAATGCCACGACGACTCGGGGATATGATAATTAGCTTCCGAGGTGTAAATGTAACTCGGCCGTTATTAATTAAAAGATCGGAGCAGTTTGATTAAAATCACGGGTAATTATTTTTATGGTAAATTATCTTGGGTTATTTCAATCCTACACGAGTAAGTAATGTTCAGTAATGCATATGGACGAATTAATGTTTATTAATAAACTAGCAGATGTACCCGCCCTTCGTACGGGTTGTACATAAGTGGCAGATTAACTAAAAATATTAACAACCCACATAATTTTACAATACTAAAATTACATTTTACACTTTTAAAGTAGAATTAAAGTTAACGAAATATACTATGGCAGATAGTTCTGGTACTGCTGGGTACTGTTGCCAAGTCGAGGAACTCTGTCGGGTAGTGAACGGTGTGGTTTTTGCGACTCCAAATCGGTACACCCTGGATTCGATTTTAGAAATAAAAGTACAACAAAATATTAACCCTGTTTAATTAAACATTTTAAATACTTTGATACATTAATCTTTACATTCCAATAAATTAATAGTAATGTAACGAAACATTGACAAACCACTTTTAAAATCACCAGTCTTGCCAGGTCCTGTTTTCAATATAATTGTAAATATTTCTAGGTAGTGAAAATGGGTTATAACCACTTTTAAAATCACCAGTCTTGCCAGGTCCTGTTTTCAATATAATTGTAAATATTTCTAGGTAGTGAAAATGGGTTATAAATACTAACTGGTTGGTCGGCGCTCTCGAGGCCCCTTGCTTCGTGGTCTCAACGGGAGCGGGGGGTGTGGGTGTGAGGGGTCTCAAACGTGGCAGATGGTCGTGGAATTCGTTTAATAGTGATAAGTAGGCCCAGCATTATTAATCTCCTGAAAAACAATAGCTTCGTGTACAACTTTTATATATTAGTCTGTTCTATATTTTAACGTTCCAAAAATGTCTTAACAGAATAGAATATTTTTATTTTCTCATAATACATAACGAAAATACATAGTTGTAACTTTATTTTTAATCACACGGCTTGTAACGGAGAAGTGTGGGCTAAGTGTGGAGGGGGGGGGTTAATGTGATGAGGATATAATAGATTTATTTTGTGTAATTTTACATACTCTTTTATCTATTACTCTGTTATAGTATGCGTATATTTTTAATGTATCTATACTGGATAGTATATTTTTGTAATTTTCAAAACTAAATGATTGGGGTAAGTTTTTTAATTGAGAATCTTTTAGAGTTTTGTAACCGTATGTTTTACATCTTACTGTAGCAAAGTCTAGTATGGGGTTATTGGGAGATATATCTTTGAATAAACCTAGACGTGAAGGGTGAATGAAATCTTGTTTTGTAAACGAATCGGTTTTAGAGAATACGTGCAATGCGAAGGAATCGTTGTCTGTGTATATGAGATCGAAGGGGGGAAAGGTTTTCTTTAATTTATTGTAGTACATGTCGTACATGTATCTCTTACTTAGATCTAGTATTGAAAAACCTAAACATATTGGCTTATTACAACGAACCTTTCTTTTTGACATAAAGACTACGTAGTTATTTTCGTTTAATATTAATCTGTCTACAAAGGTGGGCTGTTTTATTAATCTCATAAGTTTTCTAGTGTTGTTGTACAGGAAGTGTTTATTTAAGTTATCGGTTACCCTTTCTATTGATTTACCATATATCAGGTTTGATTGGAGTTTAAAGAAATTGGATAGGGCTTTGTCTTGGGAATAGTGCATTCTCAAGTCTGTGTTCATTTTTATGTAGGGTTCTAACCAACATGATTCGTTAAATGAAATAGCTCTGTGGACTTTTTCTAATATGAGTCCCATTGAGAGAGCTTGTTTTAATGTCTCGTAGTGTATTACGTAATGTTTTCTGTCTTGAAAAGAAGATATTAATTTACCTTCTACGTGATGAGGACATAGTGGATAGTCCCTGTGATCTGAGTTAAATGGATATTTTAAATCCACTTCTAAGATGTAACCCGTACCTTCTGGTTTACTTTCTAAATGAACCGAGTCTGGAGATACCCACTTGAAACCGTCCAGAGGAAGTGGACATTTCAACATTACAGCGGAGTAAAGACCGATAATGTCATAAAAAAAAATTAGTGAGTCGGGTTTAGTGGGATCGTAATTGGGGAGTGAGGGGTGGTTGGAACTTGCGTATTTCTTTACTGCACGTGTAAATCCACCTCTTATACCTTTCATTATCATATTATACATTTTATCATCGTTTAAAAGTTCTATGCGAGTGTTTGTAATCTTGAGCATGACGTCGAAACTGTAAGCTCCTATTGTCAGGTAGTAGAACATGTCGAGTTTATAGTTTTCAATACAGATTGATCTTATAGTTTCTAATTTATCAATTTCTGGATAGAATTGAGAAGAGTCTAAAAACTTCATTGTAGTATTTTTAATTCTCTTTGAAATGCATAGGAACTTTTCTATTTGACCCTTGAAAGGTATGAATTTTATATTGGCATTGACGCTAGTGAAGTAGTTTAACAGTTCTATTCCTAGATCTTTTATAATTATTGGGACAAAGTATGGTAATCGGTAGTTTATATTACAAGTAGAGTGGGCGTAACCTCTTATTGATCCGTTTAAGTGATTGTGATCGAGAACGTAATCGTTGAACATACCTTTACCACAGATGTGACAGGGAGAACCTTCTATGGGTGGATGTGGAAATTCCTTTGGAGGTATATTTCTCTTGTACAATCTACCGATTAGTTCACACTCTCTTTCTAAAGAGTTCATAAAAGCTGTAATGTCTGAAAAATTTCTAGTTCTAATTATTTTACTATTTTCATTGACGATATTGTATGTGAGACTTTTTATAGTGAATGTGCCTATACAATGAACGAAAGAAGTGTTTGGATCTGGTTCACAAGTATCTTCTTTGTTTAGCTGTTGTTCTATGTCGCAGTATATGACAAACGGTATTTTCAACTGTCTGTTGTAGTTTTTAAAGAACAAAAACTTGTTTCCTTCTTTTGGAAAGGTGACGGTTGGTATTGAGTGACTGTTACAGTCGAGTTCGTGAATGAGGAGTCGGTCTTGTTTATAAAAGTGTTTGAAACACTGCCGACAAACGTATAACCTAGTAGTTGTTTTGACCAGTTGTCTACCGATAAATGCGTCAAAGTTTTTAATCCACATATAGTGGTTTTTATAAAACAGTATATCTCTGTGATCGGGTTTTCTATGAGGTGTTACTTTTAATGGAGTGATTTTTCTATTTCTATCTTCTATAGAGTAAACGTTTATGGAGATGTTATTTACGTTTTCAAATGTTTGTATTTCGTCTAGTTTTACGGGAAAAGACACGCACGACCATTTATACTTATCGTTCAAATGCACGTATTTGAAGTAATTTAATATATTGTGATAATTCTTTCCCGAATCAGCCAAAATTTTTCCCATTATGGCGATTTTGAAACAGATATCGTTGCAACACGTTCTTCTACTACCCTTACCGCGGAATGGATTTACAAGAGATTTTTTTCCTCTAAGAAAGGGGGGTAGTTTGAATCTGGTAGATGAACCCCAGACTGGTTCGTATCTGTTGATACGGAGCTCTAGTTTGACAATCGTGTATATAGCCCAACCCGAACCTCGTAACTCCAAAGTGGATTTTTCTAATAATAATTTATTTATACTGGAAGAGTACTGCTGATTTAAATCAGTTAAACTGAAAACTGTCAAATTTTGAGTTTTAAAACTTTTTGTTTGCAATTCGTCGTTAGATTTTGAAAACTTACACTCCAACAACATATTATACTTTATGCTATCGTGCATTTGTTGGTAGTGTTTCAATAAATAAATAACATTCCCCCTCAACCACTCCATGTAAGTTTTAACGCAAGAAAACCCGAGGGGGTTGTCAGCCTTTAGTGTAACGAGTCTGCACCTTGCAGCCGATTCAATTTGAACGAAATGGTTTTCAAATGAGGTGGCGTGTTCGTGCGTGTCAAGTTCGGGATATAAAACGCCACATACTTCACATAGCACGTCCATCGTGAAAAATGAGGAAATGGGGATTGATTGCGGATTAAATACCTTTGGGAAAATTTTAAAATTTTACATTTCTTTTTACTCCAAAACTCAATATGATCCCCTCTTGTAAACTGTTTTATATTCTTTTTTATATTTAATATTTGGTTTGAGACTTATTTCTCCATAGTTCGTGGTCTTCAACTTCTGTTATATATTTATCAAGTATTTGTTTTGCATCGATGTAACTTATAGAATCATCAAATTTTCTTTTTTTTGAAGTTGGAACTTTTCTTAAATCCTCAACATTAAGAATTTGGAAGTGGGTATCAATTATACTGGGTACGAGTGGTTTTGGTGAATTTTTTGTTATAAACATATTCAACCCCGCTTTGGGGAACTTATAGAGTAATAATAGTGCGTGTGGATATGTTACCTCATATGCGTTTTCAATATAGACATCTTTTACATCTAAATCTGGTTGAGTATAAATTAATGCTGTCTCACTGTAGTCATTTTTTTCTAAAATACTTTGTATGACATCGCAATCGTAAGGGTTTAGAAGATCTACAACTTTTTTTAATTCTATATCTATTGGAAGATTGTCTACATAGTAAAGTTTTAATCTATTTAAAGGGGGTGTTTGGTTTGTTGCAGTCATAAGAATGAAGAACTGCGATAGCCTTCAGGAATTTATATCCCAAAAGACTGAGGAAACAATACGAACATATGTAGTTGTATTTCACCATAACAATATAGAATGTCTGGGATGTTTGAGAATCGATAGGAGCCTTCAAAAAATATTTAATTTGGAAGATAATAAAACATATGATATATATTTGAAATTGAAAAACCCACTGTCTGACTGTTGCACTCGTCTTGTTCTGACAAAAATAACAAGTGAAAACTATAAACAATAAACATTTGAAAAATTTTAAATGAAATAATTATATATAAAAAATATTTAATGGAAATTGTTGAGGTCGAAAATGAAAAACCAAAATCTAAAATACAAAGTATTTTTTTAACAAGATTAAAGGAATTCATTCAAAATAGTCCTTCCCATAGAATCGAAAAAAATGAAATGAATGGCAAACCTTCACTGAGTACGGTGACACTTCTTGGAGTAGTTTTCACGATAATTTTTTCAATTTCAGCTGTAAAAGTCGGAATTATTAACGCATTACTTATATTACTGTTCATAATTTCTGTTATAATTCTAATTTTAAAAAATTATTCTAATTAATATTATATTCTATACAAAATAATACAGATTTCATTTTCAAGTTTTTATCACTTCTCTTGTAGTAAATATTTAAAATATTAATTTTATTACTATGTTTGAGCTCTAAGAACTGTATGAGAAGTTCTGGATATTTTTTAAAAACTATAGCTTTTTCTAAGCTCATGATGCATCTAAACTCCATTTAATGTCTCGGAAGAATTGTGATGTTGGTTCCTAATGACGTCACAAAGGCGCTTCCCGAATAACTCAAGGGGTTGGCAGAAACCCTGGCGGTTGTACTCCTACTTTCTCCAGATTTCTCTTCGTCTGCCAATTTCTTATATTCAGGAATTTCCAATTGTTCAATTGCACAATCCCACAGAGATTTCGTATGAGGAGAGTGAATTTGATCTATTTCCAAACTATTACCTTCGAAAATTAAGGGGTCGCCTTCGCATATTCGCCTTATTGCAACTACACCGATGGGCGTAAGTTTGCAGTTTGGAGTAAACGATGACACGGCTTCGTTTTTAAACTTCAATTCTGTTGGGTAGGTATTTCTGATAAACTTATACCAGTAGGCTTTGTGGCTATCGTCGAAGCAGTCCAGAATAGTTTCATCTGGTTTAATATCGGAATATTCTTCTCTAATCTTCACTATGTGAGAGTTTTCGTATTGTTGAATGAAGTTATGGAACCCGTCGCGGTTATTTTTACAAACGTCTGAACTATGAGATTCTGGAAATGCGATAGTGTTTTTTGGAAGATCTCCCGTGTACTTGAAGGCTTGACCCTTCTTATCGTCATCTTTATAAGCCCATTTGCTTATATCATCACAATACGTCTTTGGCACTCCGATATTAAGAGTATCTTCCTTACAACAAATACTTTCTCTTGTACCGGGCGGATATTGCAAAAGCCGCTTAGCTTCTACTGGTATAACAGATAGTGCGCCAATGGATTGCGAGTAGAGAAGGTTCATTTTATGCAACATAAAATACTGTTCATCCAAGTTTCTACCTTCTGTATCTATACAACGATACGCTTTTATCCTTGTATAAATGTAGGGGTTTAACGTAACATAATGTAGTACTGGTTTTGATGCATCTGTTGCTGTGTAGGGCTCAATTTTTGTTATCTTTAAATGTTCCCTATGGGTTTTAAACTCATCCCCAGCAGTACTCACCGTTGGGATATTGTTTCCATCGTCCACCGCTTGTATGAATATTTTAAAATTATTCGGGTCACTACTAACGCCAATTTTATCGCCCGGTATTCCCAATAGAGACCATAATAT
This sequence comes from Allygus modestus, assembly GCA_963675035.1. Classification (NCBI taxonomy): domain Eukaryota; kingdom Metazoa; phylum Arthropoda; class Insecta; order Hemiptera; family Cicadellidae; genus Allygus; species Allygus modestus. Next base: position 383,407,291 of record OY776111.1, on the reverse strand, counting down.
CTCTCCTCTAGGTACTATAAGAGTGTTTTTATCAAATACGATATTATCGGGGCAACTATTTTCTGAAATTGGTGTGATTCTATACGGTCTGGTAGCAATTAAATACGAAATAACACTATCTTTTCCTTGATAACACGAGATGGTGCTGAACAAAGTCTTTACATAATCATCCCGCTGTGTAAGACCATACTGTGTGAATAAGTCGCTAATACACACCCCGGAAATAGCCGAGCTGATTTTATTGCCATACTTATTATACATGTATATTTCACGCTCGAAAACGGTATTCATAATGAAATTTTTAAACAACTCCTCCGAATCTCCTCCAGTTTTCTTGTAGTGTGGAACAACACAGTTTTTTATTCGCGTTGTATAAATTCCGGTTGTCATTTTCTTTTTTATTTACCAAAAAAAACCGATAATTAATTTTATTATTGCATTTTCAATTTCTTAGCTGGTGGTTCTTCCTCATTTTTAAAAAGCGATGCCACATATGGTGAAAACAACCTCTTCGTTAGTGTAAGGCTGACCAGAAGGGATATGTTCTGCAGGCTCGATTTTAACGCCTTCAATGAAGGCGAATCGTTATCCTGAACCGATCTGAGAATTTCGTCGACGTCTTTGGCTCCTAATATTCTAGCGATGATGTTCGATCCAGAATCATTTAAAATGGTTATTTTATCCTTTTGTAGGGACGTTGAAAACACTTCTATGTACTTTTGAATATCCGGAGGGGTAAACTTTTTTGCCTCGGTCAGTAATACCTCAAAAAATGTAAACACGTAATTCGCCATGTTTTTATCTGAACTGTTTTTACCCAAAACAGAATCAATTATGAGTCCAATTTTAAACTTTTTATAAAGTATATTGTCATTAACACCGTCAATGTCCTCTAGCTTTGCAAAACAACTCTGTAAGTAGGCGCAGGATCCCGTGTTGTACAAGTATTTAATAATGTCTTTCTTTAACGAGTCAGAGGACGATATTGATGAGGGAGGCGGTGTCCGCGGCGGGGGGAGTGTTGGTGATGGAACTATCTGTGGTTGGGAATTGCTGTTGCTGTTATTATTATTATTATTATTATTATTATTATTACTATCATCCATCCAATTTAAATCAGCGAATATATCTAACATTTCCGGGTTGGGTATATCTCGCTGTAAAGTGAAATCCTCTGCATTTAAAAAGGTGGGAGGGTTATTTAAAATAGTGTTCATTTTTTATAAAGAAAAAAATGATTTTTATGCAATGTTTTGTGTTTGACTTGGATGAAACTTTGGTTTACGTACAAGGAAAGGATATTTTTGTCAGGCCGTACTCAGAATCTATTCTACAAGCATTAAATAAAACACAGAGTAATATGCTAATTTTATGGTCGGCTGCTGATTTTACGTATGTTCATAACATACTTATAAGACTAAATTGGAGTCATTATTTTAAAAAGGTTCTTAGCAGAGAAGACTGCGAGGTTTCTTTTAAACTATACGGTGAAAATAAATCTTGTTTTTTTATAAAGAATTTATTGAAAAGGGAAAGTGAAATGTACAATATACAATTTATATTGATTGATGATTTAGCTTCAAAAAACGAAACAACAAATGAGTACGATTTTAAAATTAATATTGTGCCGTATAAAAATCCAAACTCCGGTCCAGATATACACCTATACAATGCAATCAAATGTTTCCTATAAATTTAGAAACCAACTCTTTGACCACAATTGGTTTATGGCGTGAATCTGAAATAATCATAGTTGAAAAATATTTAATAATGAATGATAACCTTTCGATATTATAGGGCTGAAATATAATCGAAAATACAATAAAAAATAAGACTGATAATAAAAATAATGAATTTTTTATATTCATATTATTATATTTTTATACTTGTTATCATAATGGTAATTTACAAACGCCCCAGTAGAACCTTTGAGATATTTAAATACAACAATAAATATATGTATTTCAAAGAAATACCTATGGGTATAACTGGTGTAATTTACAATGGCATTCCGTATATATATGACAAAGATTCATTAACAGAGTGTGGTGGAAAGTATGATTCGGTGTTTGAAATAAAAGGAGTTAATAATAGGTTCATCTCGAAATGTTTTATTTCTGAAAACGTTGTAAGAAGCGTGTTTGAGGAAGCCCCATCCGCGTTAGGCGACGTTGATTTCAATTTCCCCACACTCGTTGACCATTAACAATTTTTTATCTGGTATGTAATGAAAGTTGGTATTTCTGATGAAATTAGTTGGCCTGTTGTACAGCAAATCGAGAAACCAAATTAAACTGTCCGCGTTGTTGACCACGAAATCTGCGACTGGAAAGAGTAAAATGTTGAGTTTTCGAACGCTTTTATGTGTTTTTAGGAATTCATTTAAATCGCTGACGCTATAGTCCTCGTTCATGTGACCTAAACGGCCACAGTTTTTTACTTCTATAATAGTCTGATATGACTTTTTTACGTCTCTGGAATCCCAAAAATGGATGCTGTATTCTGATAGCCGTTTAAATAAATCATCGTAATAAAATATTATATTCTTTGTATATTTTGGCATCCAAATATTGACTTTGAAGGGTAAACTAAACCGATCTATTTCGTTACACTTTATAGAATCTAAATAGCGTGTAAAAATATTGTTTGTATTTAAAATATATTTTTCTATTGTGGAAATGAAATTAAAGACTTTTTTTATCACCTCCGTTCTATCAATTGGTAATCCAACTTTATTTATCCTCTCATAGAACTCTACAGAATCTCTTTTTTTTCTTTTTTTGTCTTTATAAAATTTATCAAAGACTGGCAAAACGTAAGACAGCAGTAGTTCACCATTTGTTGAAAAATTTTCATCAACTCCGAGAACGTTTCGCCTATAACTGCATGTGGCGTTAAAGGAATTCAAATTTGTATATTCATAAAAAACCCTCGAGTTACAAACAAACGCGTAATCGTTTATTGAGGTATTCTCCAAAACATATTTAAAAAACGTCTCAATAAAAGTGTTATAACGTGGGTTGAATTCTTCCCTCTTATCATAATAATTTTCAATCATTTCTAAAAATTGGCGAAAGAAGAGTTCAACAAAATCTTTAAACTTTGGATTTATTCTTCTAGCCACCCCCACTATTTTTAAACACCCACTCTTAAGCTTCATTATGTAGTTTTTCTTCTCTGCTAAAAACATTGTCGTTTTTGCTTCATAATCTAGGGTTAAAGAGATAGTCTCTAAACCCAAACCCTCTCTTATGTACTTATTCAAGACGTTAGCCACATCGATATCAAAATTCTCTTGTAAAATAAAAAGAGAATCTGTATCTCCGTAAACAACAGTCATCTTTAGTTGTTTTTCTATATAGGATTTGATTAATGAGTGAATCTTTCTTCCGTATGACGTTACAAGTGCCGCACAGGGGAGGTCACGCATCCGTCCCTTTGACGCCAATAACCCATAAATGGAGTTGGCTATGAGTTTGTATGCCTTGTTTAGATAGACATTTTTTGTTTTTTTCCTCTGCTCAATTAAATATTCCACTATAACAGACAGCGGAGCTTTTAAAAACTGTCTTTTGATTGTATAAAATCTGTCCATTTTATTAGTTCGTCTCAGGAATTCTTTAGCAAGGGGAGAATTCTGATTTAGATTATCGATGACGTAATTGGAACTTATATTAAATTCCCTAATAATACTGGGATACAAAGAAGTAAAATCGACTACCGAAATTGGTCTGTTAACATAGACGGTTCTTTGAGCTTTCAATACCGTTGCACCGCGATACTGTTTGTTAACTATGGACTCAAACATATCTCCGGAAAATGTACGATCCTCTACAAGTTTAAATGGTACACACATGCCCTGTGCGGGGTACATTATCGACGTGAACTTACTTATAATCTTGGACGTCGCTTTGCTCATGTAGTCAACCGTATCACAAAAACATATACTTACCAAAGGTAGTAAGTGGTGAATTATTTCCTTTTTCGCATATATTTCTACTGTCAGTTCAGAATCGCGTGCAACGTAATCGCACATTTGTTGAAGAAATTCTAAATCTTGCCCACTCTCTGCATAGTATTGGTTTAGTTTCATGAAAGACATGTCTAATTTATTTTTGCCCAGTTCTACTTTGGCTATGTTTTTTAATGAAAATGAATTGTATTCGTTGGAGTGCATGCGTTTGAGATAAGCCATTACGTCGATGATTTGAAAACGCTCACAACATACCAAGGGACTTTTAATTCCTATTAACATTTTGTTTATTTCTTCTACTGAATAATAGTTTCTCGCCAATCCTAAAATTATCATTCTATTTAAAATAACAGGAAAATCAAATTCCAATATATTGTATCCGATTAAAAACGACGCTTTTAATTCAATTCTAAAAAAGTCACATAGTGCTGCTACAAGTTTCTTTTCTTCTACAAAACACTTATAAATTCTCTTATCGTCTGTAGAGTCTATTTTTATGTTCGGATTGGGCAGTAATAAATAAATTATTTCCAACTCTTTATCAAATCTCTTACCGCCGACGGTACCTATAACGAAAGAAACCGAAACAATCTTTTCATCGGGAGCTGCCCCATTGGGTATAACATCATACTCTCTACCTTTCACCACCTCTATGTCGAACGAACACACCCTTTGATTTGGGACTGTCTCGAAACCATATAATTCTTGTAATGTATTTTTAAAAACTCCATAGTAAAGAAAATCTTTGTTTTTACGTTTTTCAAATTCAAAGTATCTCTGCAGAGAAGAGGGGGTGAAGTTGATATCGAAAATATGAAAGAGCGACTTGTTGAAGGTTAAAAACTTTTCAAGACCTGGTAGGATGTGAACACTATTAACGTGAACAAACGCTGACAAACCCCTAAGACTATCTATGTAAACCACATCTTCCACGGTTATTTGAGACTGAGTTCTCAGATTCGCCAAACCGTCATTGTATGTGATTTTATATATATGTTTACCAAAGAAATCGTGAGCTTTTTTTTCAAAATCTTCCTTCTTCTTTTTATGAATTAATAATTGCAAATAATAACAATTATCACTATTTAAATTTAATTTTCCACATATAAAATTACAATTGAAGTCAAATCCAACGTAATCACCCTCGGTGCTCGTCCACTTTGTAATAAAATGATCTCCCTCTTCGAACATTAGTCCGGACTGAGGCGAACCTATAAAAAACCTATATATAATAAAAAATGTTTGAAATATTTGTATTATTTATTATTGTTACAATTGTAATGTTAAAGCCAGATTCAATTCAAATCTCATTTCCAAAGTATGATTACAAAAAGTTTTGTGACAAATTCACAGGATCGTGGGACGGGGAAGATTGCACTTGTAAACATCCAGATTTCATAACAAACAACCACTATAACGGAAATTGCGATAGGGTTGTCGATATTAAATGTATAAAAATATTCAACTCGGGGGGAAAGTTATTGAACTTCAATATCCAAGATCCTTACACTGAGGGTTTCTGTGACTGTGGCAAATACTATTCTTATGATGTTTCGAGTCGTAAATGTGTTTTGAGAAAGTTAAATATGAGGTTGAGCATCCCGGAAAGGTGCGAAGATGGATATTATTTTGATGATAAATATAAAACCTGCTTGAAAAAACTCTGTTCCTGGGACATTTTAAACCCTCTGGAAAAAATTGACCAACACGCTATATCACCCACCACATGCAAGTGCGATTTTGAAAACGGTTATGCCCCCATTGCTTTAGTTAACGGCACAATCGGCTGTACAAAAGTGCTCAGAGGAAAGGCGTGGTCTACAAATCACATAATTCTATTAGAGAAGTCTGGAAATGGCCGGAAGATATCGCATTTGTACCCACTGTCAGCACTCGGTCCCAGATTTGCAAAACGCATAAGCGATATTAACGGTGACAGTGGAGCTTTTATGCTGGCCATAGAGCAAAGTCACGGAGACTGGCTGAAAGATTTATTTTCTAGGGGGGTTAAGATCGACTCCTCTGGTGACGACTATGACAAAGCCTTGGGGTTTTATGAATCGATGACTAATATATTAACTGTTAAAATTAAAAATGAATGAAAGTTTTAAACTGATTTCTCTGTTATTTATTTTCTTATCAATATTTATTCTGTTTAAAATATCAATTGAAACTGTTTATAGATATTTTGTCAATGAAAAGTTGAACGAAATACTTGGAATATCCAATAACGTAAATACAAAAGAAATTAAATTCAAATCAATTTACGATTTTGACAATACGTTGACGATTGACAGTTTCAAATTAATTAAACCAAAGAAAGTACTTTTGGAGGTAAGGGGGTGGAATGCTGACGGATTTAAAATATATTTAGATAATAAATTAATAATCAGTAGAAAGTGTTTGAATGGATTTTACTATACAAAAAATGGTTGTTCCAAAACAAACGCATGTCAAGACAGGCGGGATGGTGAAATAGTAGCAGATAGTCGGAATAAAAATATGTTATACAAATGCAATGGTCACAACGGAGTAAGAGACATAATCTCGGCATATGGTGTGAAACTATTGAAACCATTGAAACCATTGAAACCATTGAAACCATTGAAACCATTGAAACCAAAGGAGGATGTGACGAATAAACTCGGGGGAAATTGTGATTCACATAAAGCCGTCCCGGTGAACGTACCAGACATGTGGACTTCCTCTGACATGTATAAGCAGTGCGTAGACGCATTTTGGAATTTCAAATTCTGTCCCAAGGTTGAGAACACCAATTACTCGAAAATTTTGGAGGAAATCAGAGATGTTTTAGATGATGGAATCTTGTATCGTCCACTAAATTTAGATGTATCGGTGTTTGATGAGAACGTCCAGAATTGTGTTCCCTTTGATTATGCACGACATTATAAAAACGGTAAAATACCTCTACTGTATAATGACATTTTCATGTTAGATCACAGTAATGTTCTACCCACGGTGGTATACAATTCAATTACAAAGAAAAAAGAATCGATACCCAACCTTCACGAAAATGACAACTATAATGACCGAGACAAAGAGGAATGTCTTTCACAATACCAAGAATATACGAACGGTGAATTTTTGGGACTGTTAACAGTAGCGTATTCCAATGTAATTCTTTCGTGTAGATGCGGCAAACCCGTAAATAAACTCGTTGTTGATCAAAATGAAAATCCTAGTTTTTGGGGGCGTGGTTTTTTTGGAGAAAACTCTTACACCGATAAAAAACACAACATTCATATCTGCGAAGGTCATCTCCATAAGTTTATACCCACGTGTGTGGAAAACATCGAGTGTGTTAATGCAGACGGGTTAATTCCTCTGAAATCACCCGGTGTTGGTATAACGAATGATTTTGATTTAAGTTTCTGTTCAAAAACGGGACGTTTACAATACATCCTCCAAAATAATATAAAAATAGATAAATTCTGTAAAAATTTAAAAAAATATCGAGTTCACCCATACTACAATATTCCAATAGATTGTAAAAAGAAGAAAATTCTAAAAGATTTATCTTATAGAGATTTATCTTTAAACACTTTTAAAATTAAAAACGATTCAATATTTAAAAACGATATTAATGCGCTGAATTTGCATTTTTTGGGGGGGGTTCTACCGTAAGGGTATATAAAACCACTTTCCTTGTGTTGGGAAAAAATTTATCACGGCGCGGCTTCACGATACTCACAACCCGTTGATCTTTGTCGAGCAAACACTCGTATATGGTGTTGGTAGTTAAATTGTCGCTTGGTGTGCATATCTTGTAACAAATTCCGTTTCTATCGGCCATTTCGCTCGATGTAAATTTCAAGTCGACGGTAGACTGGTATTTTGTTTTGTAAAGTCTTTCGCCGTGTATAAAGATACTTCCATCGGTTTTTATATTAGATTTGATATATTCCGCATCAAAACTTTGAAATAGAATTGTACTATTATTGGGTGAATGAGTTTTGCGAATCTTTTCTGCTAGGCGTTCTATAAACTCCATTCTCACACTAGCGCCAAAGTGTTTCGAGTGAGCGAGGTCTATAAAAATTAAAACATTCCCCACCAGTTCCGCCACGAATGTTATGTTTTTTAAGTAAAAACTATATTCCCGTCCCCATTGTTTGTAAAGGGGAGGTTTTAAAGTAAAGCTTGTAGTATTGCTTGTAAAGATTTCATAGTTGGAATAAAAGTTCACTAAACCCCTTTCCCCGTCAACCTTTGGGTATTCATTAGTGGGTGTAATAAATGGATTTTGGGATACATTTTCAATGGAACAAGTAAGGTACTGTTCATCTATATGCAAACCGTAAGTAAGAGCGGTTTGTAAATACAAATTCCTCGAGTTCTCGTCCGCACTCAACGGGTTTTCAAGCTCTATTACACATTTGTTTTGGAGACTGTATATATTTACCTCGAGATTTTCTAAAGTGTACAGAATAAAACCCCCCTCTTTTAAATAGATGTTTTTTTTTACCAAAAGACCGTTTTTAATAATATCATATAACAGCGAGCTTGGCATAATTTCTTCTTGCGACTCGTAGCAAATTTCCAACGTAGTCCAATTTAAAAATATCGGTTTAGTTTTCAGGAGAGTTTTTTTCTCTATGCGAGGATTTTTACAGTTCGTGTATGCTCTGAGATTGTTCCAGTAAATTATAAAATTAGTCTCTATTGGTTTTAGAGATTTTTTTATCACCTCTACCGCGAGAGGACTCTTTCTCCGGATTTCGCACTCAAACTCCATAGTGTTTTAAAAGTCTTCTTTGGCGGTGGGATAAGATATACATAATATAAAACTCTTTAATGTTAATAATATCAGAGTATTGAAAATAATAAATGTAACAATAATGTGCATAGTATTGTGTTTTTATTCTCCTGCTTCTATACGTTGTAAATTTTTTATCACACATCCAACAATTAAAAACTTTGAACGAAGTGTCTGAACTCCTCCTGTCTACTAACCATAAGTTGATTTCCCTAAAACAGTTTTTATTATTAACTAACGCCGGTATGATCAGTTTGTCCCTATGCTCAAGTATAAAATCTCTTTTCATCGGCATACGCGCCGAGATATATAGCCAATGCTGATATGTCAAAAACCGCATACATTCATTGCTCATATTTTTAAAGTTGTGTTTGATAAAATATAGTTCGTGAAACAGTCTTTTCTTGTTAAATTGTTTTTCAGTTTTTTTCACATGTTTAATAAAAAAACGAAAGGGGGTTGACCAGTAAAGTGCTCTAAAATAGTTTACTTTGTCTTTTAAACTTAAATAACTTGGAATGATTTGTTCCAACACCAATAAGTCCAATTGTATAAATTTCATTTATAATAAAAGATGAGGTTATTCTGTTTAAAGTGTAAAAAATATACAAAATCGGAAAATATAAAAAAGGTTTTGATATATATTAGGGGGAATAAGAGGTTGCAGTTAAAAGCTCGCTGTTTTGTTTGTAATGTCAGGAAGTGTAAATTCTTACCAAATGTACAGCTCCGGTGATAATAATTACAACAGTTGTGGTGATATAAGCACGAGTGGAATTGACTATGACGATGATGAGTATATAAGCCTTAGTGATAATGATATTTATGAAAATTCTGAAAATACTCAGTATCACAAGGAGTATATTTTGAAGCATGTAAAATTTGCATTTAAGAAATTTGGAGATATAGAAAGTTTGTTTTTAAAATATTTCATTATTATTTGGTATTTGTTAGATATCATTTCTCTACCACCCCAGAGTATAATGGAACACGTAATACCAAACGAGAATGAAGAAGAATTGTGTGAGCCTTGGAAGTTCTTCTCTATTATGATAAAACATTACAAGAGATATTGTTGTTCTGAATACAAGTTATACAATATAAAGTCAACTTTGACTGAGACTCTTGAATTGCAAAATAAACTGTCTAAATACTTGAGATTACCGCTAGATAATTCTTTTATACCAAGAATAAAAGAAATTCTGTGGCATTATAGACACCATAAAACCGTCTGTAATATCGAATCAATTTATAAAATTTTAGCAAACATAATAGATTTGGAATAATCACAGACTGGGCGTCAAAAAGTATTTAAATAGTGGTCTTGGAATGATGTTCTCAACGGTTTTATAATAATTATGATCTTCATGATTCATATAAGAGTTATTGAATGTAACGCTACAGTATAGATGCAACATGGCGTGTAAAACGGCATATACCATATGGGTTACAAAAAATTCTACCTCCACAGATTTATTTTGAGAGGTGGTTATGTAATCGTTGTTGTACAAAATCTCTGATCTGTATCTATTGTCTATTAAATTCAATAACTCTTTAGAATTGTAAAAAAAAACTACAGCATTTTTAATAATAACGGGAATGATAAATTCGTTTGTGTATTTTTTTCTTTTAGATTCAAAGAGCAATTTTATTTTAAGGTCACTTTCATAAGTAACATTGAGAAACGACACTTGGCCCATCTTTTCTATTTTAGGTATCAAAAACAGGTGTTCGCTGATTAAAGAATAAACCTGTTTCAAGTCTATTATGTAATTGTTATTATTATACTCTTCAGAGTTTTTAAGCTTATTCATTATGGCAGATATTCCTTCGGTCCACTTTTTTATAATATTAACGTCGGTCTTTTCCTCCAAATCAATAAAAGATTTTACGTGTCTGCTCGGTTCTGACACTAAAAAGATTAAAAACGATTTAATCTCGGTAAGAGTAACGTAGACATCTTTAATCATCTGTTCGTAGGGGGTTTTTTCAGATGTATCAGTTGTTGCTTCCTCTGTAATATCGGAATTGTTTCTTTCTTGTAATGGAGTTTTCTTTAAAAAGTTAAACCACAGTGTCGGGTTTGTTGTCTTTATTTCACTTTTATAAGAATCATATAGTCGTTTGACCTCATCTTTTGGTACATTCGAAGCCGCACAAAATCGCTGCCACTGATTGTACAAATTCTTACTATTCATGTTTTTTTTTATATATAAATAAAAAAGGATGGAAAATACAAATCCTATTAATGGTTTTGATACTCCTATTTATTGTATAAAATGTACAAATTTCACAGCAAACAAAGATCCGATGGTGGTTAAACGTGAAACACATCACTTGAAAGCTTTGTGCGTTAAATGCAATTCTAAGAAAAATAAATTTCTCAAAAGAAATCGCCAAATTACCGCTAAAGAAAAAGAGATCGAATCAAAACCGGACATTATTAACTCTGATACCCCTGAACAATCTGATGAGCTTTCGTAAAAAGGATTGCCACGCCGGAAGCGTGTGTATGTACACCTTGTTTGAAATGTAAACTATTGCAAAAGACGTCACGATATTTAATGTAGTCGGATTATTACTGTCTATCCAAAGGGATTCATAGGGGCGTTCAGAGTATTCTTTTGATGAGGGGTGTATCAAATTTATTAACTTGATTGTTTTTAACGATTTATTTTTTTCTCTTAGTAGAAATATACTTTCAAAATCAATATATCTATAAAATACAAAACCGTTTATGTTTAACTGATTTGCTCTAAGAATAATTTTACAAGTCTGCGCACAAAACTCATATTCTTTTTTCAAATCGTTGTACAGAAGAACTTCTTTGTTGTCCATTTACATATATTTTTTATATCTTGTTAAGTCGAATTTCCTTTACTCTTTCACAACTGCACATCCACCCGCAGTGTTATCTGTGTTTGATGAGTCGTGGAGTCTGGGAGTTTTGTCTCTGAAAGCTTTGATTGCTGAATTTATAACGTTTCTGTAATTCCTCTCGATGCATTCTTGATTCTGTTTGGTTGAAACTCTTTTAGTTTTTTTGTGGCTTTTCACGCAAAATATTTTATGTATGCTACAAGTCTGCGCACAGTTTCTTTTTTCATCTTTTGTTGTCCATTTACATATATTTTTTATATCTTGTTAAGTCGAATTTTATTTGGTTTACTTTTTCACAGCTGCACATCCACCTATTGTTCACCTTCTTGCAGTCAAGTATATCTGTGTAATTTTTGATTATGTGTCGCTTTATAGATGAGTCGTGGACGGTTATACTGGGGCATTGGTCTCTGAAAGCTTTGATTGCAATACTAATAGGTTGATAAATTTCAGTTTTGATAGAATCAATGAATTTATAATGGTTCTGTAATTCTTCTCGATGTATTCTTAATTGTTCTTGATTCTGTTTAGTTGAAACTCTTTTAGTTTTTTTGGGTGGCTTTTCACAAGAGTCACTCAATGCCGGGGAATGTTCTGAGGCGGTATCGCTGTCAAATTCCTGCATTGTAGTTTGCTGGTCTCTCGGTTCTAGGGAATGTTCACTGTCGTATCCCATCGTAGTATAATGAGTGGTGGTCATATTTTGCTTGTATTTATACAGTTTAGCCGAAATTATCTTTTGTAAAAAAATATTACTATAATTCTTGTTATAAAACAAATATACAATATCTATGTTATTTTTTTTACAAATACTAGCTTTAACTAGATCGCGGTTTATAACTCTTAAACATTGGAAATGGAAAGGACCCTGCAATTCAAAAGCCAATTTTAGTTTTGGAATGTATATATCTAGTTCAAAACGAAACCCCTCAATTCTTTGATTTATTTTTATTGGATGGTAGTATTTTGGAAGAATTTTATAAATCTTTTTGTATATCGAACGTTCCCACTGAGAATTGAATTTTAATTTTCCTAAAACAACTCTTTTGGATTTTATTATCTTCAACATTTTTATTTCAGAATAAATTGCACATTTTAGCACATTTTATCAGGGTGTTTTAAATGTAGGCGCTTTGGATAAGTAGTACAGTGTGTTGCTTTGCAAGCCGGCTGCGTACGGATCACATTTCTTTAATATTAGAGGAAAAAAATCTATAGCAATTGTTGGATAGGTTATTTTAGACTGTAAAAAATCGTCTGCCTCATTTATATTGTTGAACGATTTATTTATCATACTGTATTCTAGAATATTATTTATATCACTAACGTCGACACTTTGTATAAACAACACAAGGCGATGTTTCAATATCAATTCTCGTCTATTTAACCAAATTCTTTTTTCTAAAGTTGAGGAGCAAACGTCTTCTAAAAATATTTTTCTTGTTATTTTCGGCCAAGCACATTTTAAAATTTGTAATTGTTGGTTTAGTATGTCCTCATCCTTGATATTAGCATAGAATTCTAACGGACTTTTGTTGTAAATACATCTTACAACATTATGATTTGTATACCCGAGCAATTCCAAAATCAAGTTCATTTTTATTCAAACTATAAATAAAATAGATGGTTTACGTATATCTAGCTTTAATATTAATCATATGCCTTTCCACTTACTCGGTGTATTACGCAAAAACTGCAAGCCCCGAAAAAACCGAAAGGGCCGAAAAACCTCAAATAGAGGACAAAGATGATTTAAAACAAATTTTAGATAAACTGTCCCTTATTAAAGTGGACAATTTGGAAGATTTCAGGGGTTATATGAGGGGGCCTACCGAAAATATAAATACAATGTTGAGTTTACTTAAAACCCTTAAAGAACATTACGATAAACTGGATACACCATTAAATGAATTTTCGAAATTAAAATCAAACTTGGAAACAATTAGCAACTCAATTACACGGTTGGAAAATCAACAGTTGTCCACACTAATCACGAATATGCAAATAGAGTTGCAAGGATTAAAAATCATAAATAATGAAGATGTTTCAAATAAAATAACAGAATTAGGAAAGAGCATTGAATCATTAAAGTCTCTCATTTCTGCACTCAAATTGCCAGAATCTGAAATGGTAGTTTTAAAGGGTCAGATTACGGACTTTCAAAATTCTTTAGGTATACTTAAAGACATTAAAGAACGTTGCGATAAATTGGATACACCATTAAACGAGTTGTTGAAATTAAAAACGCTATTGGAAACAATTAGCAACTCAGTTACGCAGTTGGAAAATCAACAGTTGTCCACACTAATCACGAATATGCAAAAAGAATTGGAAGGATTAAAAATCATGAATAATGAAGATGTTTCAAATAAAATAACAGAATTAGGAACGAGTATTGAATCGTTAAAGTCGCTTATTTCTACCCTCAAATTGCCAGAATCTGAAATGGTAGTTTTGAAAGGTCAGATTACAGAATTTCAAAAGTCTTTAGGAAAGACTAGCGAAGATGTTAAAGAAGTTATAAAAATACTAACGAAAATAGAAAAATTAAACATTTCCGATGAAGTCTCCAAAATAGAAAACAATCTAAAGCCCCTTCCCGGAATTTTAAAAACCAGCGCCGAAATTAAAACGAGTGTTGATGATTTAAAACCCCTTATTGAATCTCTAAAATGCAGTCCAAATCTTCACGATATTGAAAGTAAAATAAATTCTCACTGGCAAGAACTATCAAAAACGCTAGGTAGAGTCGATAGTGTCGTTAAAAGTTTAAAGGATGTTAAGGAGCTTATTGAAAAAATACCATTAAATCAAATAAACAAAATTTCTGATGTGGTAAAAACCTCTTCAACAATAAACACTAATTTGCAAGCCGTTAAAACAGACGTATTAGCGAATAAAGAACTTGTAAATCGAGTAAATCTTAGTCTAGCTGACATTAAAAGTAAAATTGAAACTCTTGATTTGACCCCTTTACAAGAAGTCAAAGATAATATTTCTCAACTACATGCTGTGTTTGAAAGAGTCATTAAAACTTTAAAACCAGGAGCGCGTAATCTACTGCGAGACGGTGTTTTGATTTTCAAAGATGATCAAAACCAAGATTACTCTGTTCACATTAAAATCGCAGCTTATAGGATAGGGGAATTGGAAAGTGAAATTAGGAAATCCTTAACCAAAGACCAAGAAAAGTTTAAAATTCAATTGGTAAATGGTCTAGTAGAAGTGGAGTATTCGCAGGGGTTCCATATGGATAATTCCATTCGCGAATTACTAGGATTTCCTAGGGTTGATGGTCCGATATTTTTAAAACACTACAAAGCTACCAACCCTAGTAACATAGAACACATTATCTTAGAAACCCTGGTTCACAAACATAGCGTCGACGCAATTACTAGGAAGATGAAAAGTGCCGTACACGAGCAGATAAGTATTGTAAATAAAATACCCAAAGATTTAGAAACTATCATAAAAAAATTAGGGGAAAACAAGATTCCAAAACCTGTTGCTATAGCTGCGGATCATATATTAAACAACTATTCTGATGTTGAAATGTTTTCGGTAATCGATATTATATTTAAGAGTCACGAGTTCAACAAGGAATTTAAAAAATATTTAAACATTCCCTGGAACGCTGATTATACATTTAAAGACATAATCAATTTATTGGACAAGAAAATTGACGTTCAAATTCAAAAAATTGTCGAGAAGCTCAGAATCGGAACCGTTGAGACTTTATTAGATAAGCAGACATATTTTGAACATTATCATCTATTAATAACAGCAGTAGACTCTCAATTTAATGCGCTTGAAAAGAAAATAGTCGCCACAATCACTGCGTTGCTAAATAGGGGCGGTGGAAAAACAATCTAATGCAATCTAATGCAATCTAATGCAATCTAAGTAAAAATATTTGTCCCAGATAGTGCAGGTAAATTAAACATATTTCGACTACGCGAATAAACTAACCTATCTTCCTCGTTATCAATCCGTAAAATCTTTCTTTGAACATCTTCGTACATAACCGATTTGAGGATTTCTTTTCTTTCTATGGTCGCGTTCCTAGTTATGGGAGAAATATCACTTTTAGGAAATATTGCCAGTGCTAAGAGTATTAAAGTGTAATTAATCTCATTAGATTCGATTCTATTTAAAAGGTTTGAAATGTTAATCATAGAACAGAGGGGGCCCATTATACGTAGATAGCTATGAATGTCAGTGCAATATTCAATACAACATTCGGGGAAATCATCGTACCACGTCCGGAGCCAAGGGAGTTGTTGCGTTTGAGTTTTTCTATACTGACAAAATATTGGATTCGGTTCTCCGTCAAATTTGATAACCACGATATTTTTCGGCTTTAAAAGGTCAATAAAATCGCTCAATTGTTTGTACAAATTGATATCGCGCAGATCGTGTTCGTTATAAAAATTTACCTTTTCCGTCTTTAAAATGTGCACAGAATCTAATTTCTCTTGTGTTGGAACCTGTTGGTATTTTTTTATCATATTAATCGTGATGTTAGTCCTTCCAGTCGGAAAACCACACATTTTGGCGCTTACTCTTTTAATCTCCTCATTTATCATTTTATTAAAAACTTCCTCTCCATATAAGTCAACACCGACTAAATACAACTTATCTGTTAATTTAACACTCCCACCGTGCATTGTCCAATAAAAATACTCTAATGTTATAAGATACCTCCACAAGCTTTGATATATATTCTTCTTTAGATTTGAATCTTGTATTTAAAATGTCTTGTTCTAGTTCCTTTGGTATTTTTAAAACTGTTTCGTGATTCAAAGCCCACATTGGGCACTTCTTCATGTAATTCCTAACAACACAAGATTTTATTTTTTTAAAACCCCCAAAGTCTTTCATCGCATTAAAATCATTAAAATCATCCACTATCACAAATTCTAAATTTAACCTTTTCATAGACACTATCAAGAGCTCAAACAACTCGTCGGGACTCCATCTATGACTCTTTGTCATGTCAATATCCGCTATGACGTTTGAATCGTGAAAATTTACAACCCTGTTGTATCGAAACAAGACAAACTTATTAGGAATTAGTGGTGGTAATATTTCCAACTTGTAGTTTAGAATGTGTAAAGTTTGTTTCTTAAATATTACTATTTTTTCCGCCATGTAAAAAAGGAATGATAGATACTAACATTCAATCCTGTTATATAAGGTGTTTAGTTGATCAGATAAATCCCGAATGGATTGAAAAATGTAATTTCGTAAGCTTGTACAGCAACAAGAGTAAAAACAATATCACAACGTTATATATCACGGACGATGGGAAAAAGATACTGTACATAACAAATAAAATCTACGTTTTAAATGACCAAGACGGTAAGCCCTGGAGTCAAAAGTATGAAAAGTACCTAAAACATCTGTTTCCAAAAGAATTAACCATTTCTATGTTTTCTTACAGCGGTTTATACTTTAATGAGTTTAAACACGGGGATAGTCTACTGACTCTATCTGAATACATGAGAGTTGAAACTTACAATCCTAAAATAATTTGCGGGTTCTTAGATGGTTTGAAAAATTTGTTAAAATATCATTTAAGTATATTTTGTTTTTCAGAAAACCTACTATTGGTAGATAGAAACAATGAAGAAATATTGTTGCCATCTTATAATTATATAGTTTCTCTCGCCCATCCTATTCCCGAAGAATTGTTTACGGTTTTCAAAAACAAATTACACCCCAGCGTTTCAAAACATATGAAAACTTTAAAACTAAAAAATAATGTTGCCAACACCGGCTTGTACAATCCCTCAAAAATGAAACAAATCTGTACTCGAGTAATAGAGAGAAGCGCAGCGAATGACCGAGTTTACCTTCTAAGCTCTATTATATATTATTTTTCAACAATTGGAACTCTGTGGAAATTACAAAAACACTGGACACTGGGTGCAAAGAAAAATCAAAAGTGTGTTGGTCTATGTTCACATTCTAAAAATCATACAAATGTTAATTTAAAAACAATGATTCACAATTACGTTTGTGTAGATCTTGTGAATTTACCAATTAATTTAAAAAAAACTAAATTTCTTTATACTGAATTTATAAAACATGTAAATGATTTGCAGTGCTACCTTGAGAATCTAAATTAGCTGTGAAGTAATCAGTGGCAGTATTGTTTTTAATATATAGTTTACTAATTCAGAAAAGGAGTGGTCGGTTTTCATAAAATAAAACAAAACCTCATCCGTGAGGTTGTTTATTTTAAAACAGGGGTTTTTCTCTTGTAAATTCAACATATATTTTTTATAGGGATCAATAAAATTAAAAATCACCGCCACGTCATTTTTCATTTCTTTATAAAGATTCTGACGCAACTCGGTGGTAACGTTTCGAATACCAATGTTTTCTATATTAAAATTAGCCAAATTTTTTGTCCCAGTTATATTTTTAATTGGTTTTGCAATGCGTAAGCTCGAAAGGCTTAATCCAAATATTATAATGTAAATATAAAGTTCTGGTTTTTTATAAAAGTTGAATACTTTTCTCATGTAAGCTAAAACTACGTCAAACTCGTGATCCTTGAAGATATTAAATTGAAAAAACAGATATTGTAAAATATCCAAACAGTCTTCGCGACTACAAACGTTCTGGGCATTTTTTACTTTCATTTGAAACCTGTACCATCCATAATTGTCGTCTCTATTAAATTTAGCCCTGTTGAACAACGTTTTCGCTTTATTATTTAGATCTCTGGATATTTCTTGGGGTATTGAAGTCGGCATAGTAGACGTGACCGCCAAGGCACACATAAAGGGCAGTAGAGCAGAGTAGTTGTTTGTAGAAGAATTTGTATCTTGTAGAAATTGAATAAATATTATATTACTGGCTATGACATATTCAATGTTTTTATCAGCCGCTTCCCAAACGCAGATATATCTCATTAAGTTGTTGGCTAACATAAACACGTCACGAGGATGAATTTTATACAGGGTTTCAAGAGTAGGAATGATTATCGCGTATTTTTCTATGACCTCGTTAAACCAAAATATTTTCTTAATGTTACTGTTGAAATCAAATAAATTCACAGAGTCTGTAAAACATTTTCTATTTTCTTCTGATATATCATTTACATTTAAGTTTTTAAAAATCTGCTCTATTTGTAATTGATTAAAGGGTTTAAATTCCACATCTGTTCCATTTATTTTTCCAATTATAAGCTTTACCCAAGCATAGAGCTGTTTTAACGACGTCAAACTAGACTTTACATTTGTGTGGACAAACATGTCCAGATTTTCTGGCATCAAAAGCACAGTTGGTACCACTTGTTTATCTTGGGACATCAAAGCTATCCTTATAATATCCTCTTTGTCGACTCTATACAACAGCTGGCTATAATCAATAAAGAATACCATTTCATCAGTTTCAATGTTTTTAAATATGTAGGAGGTGTCGTTCTCTGTAATATTTACGGGAACGCCATTATACTTATAAATGTGTTGGTCAAACTTTAAACCGTGTAAAGTGTTCATTACGAATGAGGAGCCGGCTTACTCTCCTTCTTTATTTATATAAAAAATATGTTGCGCTATAAACCGCAATCTACAAAAACCCCTGATCTGAAAACGATTTTAAAAAGAAAGTTGATTTACAAATTATTGGTTAAATTCCTTTTATACATAAGTTGTATTACAATATCGTGCTACTGCTTGCTGGATTATTCAGAATCTAATTTTCACACTGTAAAATACTTATTGCTGTATTCGTCTATCATGTCTCAACTGTCCTGTCTCGCTATTATGCATTTGTCTTAAATACTTGCTAATATCTTTGGGGTTTATATTTTTAAATAAAGATCTCCATTGATCATATATCGGCAGCAGCATGATATCTGGTAAATCATATCCAAAACTATAATATCTAATGGTTTGTGTAACAGACTCCATTTTGAGGCGCGTTATTCGACACAAAACCCGGAGTGATAAGCCCGTAATGACGACCGACTTTGATGGTTTGATGTTTAACGTTGACCAGAGTCTAAGTAAGTTTGCAATGGATACTTTAAAACTGTGTTTTTTTCCAAAGTCGTATATCTGAGAAATTTGATTTTTTGTGCCAGAAACTATGGGGCATTCGTAATCGTTCCCACAAAAAAATACGAAATAAAATAATAACCTCTTGTAGCATAATGAATTGCTATTTAACCAATTATTCAATGAAGAAGACGTAAGGCACTGTAAACCCACGTTGGGTAATCTAATTACTATAAGGATATTTTTATATCTCAGCGAATTAAGAGAGATGAAAATGTCTGTATCGGCGGTTATTATAACTTCAATAACTTCAGTCGAATTTATTGAGTTCAAAACCGCTTTTACAATTTTAATATCCGCTTCACCGGGTTGGTCCGTAGAAAACAATTGGATATTTTCACATTCCTGACCAATTTTACATACAATATTATTGGCAATATATGAAATTATGGAACTTCTTCTATTACGATCTGTAATTAAACTCAGACCAAAGAGTTTTTTTCCAGCAGTTAATGCCCGTTGAATTCTTTCATCTCGTTTCTTTTGTAGGCTTAATTTTTGATCTGGAGATTTTCCATCGAAAAACAAATAAATGGATGTGGGATTTAGTGATAGTTCTTTGACAATTTTAATATAATATACTAAATTCTCCACCATTAAATTTAACAAAGTATCAGTGTTTTCGACTATAACCCCGGTGGGTATGGCGTAGGATATTTGATACAACAAACCCGTACAATCAAAATAAATTCTGCTGCACTTGTTGTTTTCTCTAGGATGACTCTGTAACGGATATATTACTTGGTCTCCAAAAATATATCTATGCAAAAACGTGAAACCCATTTAAGAAAAAATGAGAAAAAAATGACAGCGAAATCAAGCACAAACTTCCTCGGAATGGATTTTAGCACTCCTCTGAAGAGCAGTTCGCCGTTTACTAACATAATACTGTTACTCCTGTGGTTTATATTTTCGTATATCGCCACAGTAATTGTAAAATTTATGGATGGAGAATTTTAAAATATTAAATAAAAATGTTTATCAGCGATGAGGACATTGATAATTTACTATTTGTTGATGAGATTAATGAGTTTTTACACTACATATCGAATAAAGATATTGATAAAAAAATTATTGTAAATATTATACTTGTTGTATTCGTAAATACAAATATAATATCCCCGGACTGGATAAAAGAAATAATTTCAGTAATAGAGAATGACAATTTCAATACTAATATGCTGGCACCGACATTGAAATACGCTGACGGAATAGAACCAATTTTCAATGACCTTCTTGAAAAGATTTACGATTTAAATGACAACAGAGAAATAAACGTCAACGAATATTGCGTTACTTATGACACGTTCAACGAATATTTAGATGCCTTGTACGTGTGGTTCAAAGAAAACTTTGAAATTAATTAGATTCAATGTCAACGGAAAAATTAACATCAACTCCGACTAGTGACAACATGTCCAGAACCCTTGCAGCCGAGGTTGAATATGGAATGTTTACCCTTTCGCCCCTATTATTTTCTAGGGTTATGTTTGTTGAATCACTCAAATCGTACATTTCCTCAACGAAACTGTTCAGCCCAAGTGCGATCAAAACCTCTCGTTCGCTCTCAGATAGCCCGAATGCGTGATTATTTCTATTGCTATATTTTTGATAACTTACTTCCGGTTGTCCAGTTAAAGCCGACGTGGGTGTCGAATCTGCTTCTGCACTATGTATTAATCCGTAAGGGTTCTGTTTCCCCATTATAACCACAAAACCCTCATACAAAATTGCTTTAACGGGGCTTCCGTCTTTACCGTTGACGTAAAAACTTTTTGTGGCGGGATCGCTTACAAAGTAGTCCTTTTTACTTTGCAAAACTTTTAATTTGTCATAAGGTGTAACCCGAAAACATTCATTGTATAACGCTGATATTTCGGGAGTAAAAAGAAAATTAAATGCTAACCTTTTAAGTGAAAACGGGTGCTGAATTATATCAATATCGCGATCTGCGACGTCATCCAGCGATAAAGTATTGTGTAATTTTGGCATAGATTTCGCTTTGAGTATGTGCCCAACAACGGATTTTTGCGCGCCGTTCAGTATAAAGAGTTTTGTTCCCAAACACCCGTCTTGTTGGTAGGAAATTGAAACGTCACAGTACAAATTTGTATTGTCATCGTAATTAAGTTGAATCCTATTTAGAAATATCTTTTTAGTTTTTATCAAATCTGGATTTGGGGTCCAAATTAAATTCATGACTTCTTTGTTCAGCGGGTCGGGATTAATGGATAGATTTTTACCCAAATGAATAACTTTATCGCTTTTAAATTTTAAAAGAACTAAATAGGGTTTGATTAGAACGGGAAATTTATTTACCAACACTTGAATTAATGAAACCTGTTGTAAATGCAAAGTTACAGTCACTATATTGTCAGTTGTGAATAGTTTCTTTTTATATACAGAATTTGCGTTTAAGACACACGAGTCTTCTATGTTGTATTCCAGAGGTAGTATTAAAATATTCGCCTTCAAACAATAAAAAGGAACACCTTTAATTAGTTGATATCTGTTTTTTTTCAGTAGCAATCTTTCATTGTTTAAAAAGGGCCAAGCTGTTACACCGCTGACACACTGTTTTATCGCATGTGTGATCATTGTATTCCTTACCAAGTTATTACTGTTTAGATTGAAAATCAACAGAGACGTTGGACCGTGCAAGTTACATTCCTCGGAGATTATTTCCGTCATTAATTTTTCTGACCGAGAAACTTCCATGGCAGAATAAGCACAGCCGTCTGGTAATATCTTATACATGGTTAACGGGAAGGAGTATATTGTATACAGTCTACTACTTATGTGATAAACCTCAATACACGGATATATTGATTTTAATACACGTCTTAAAAAATTAGTCCACTGTTCAATGTTTACATCTCTCGGGGAGTGTTTGTATATAGATTGGTTGATGATTACGTACCACCAGCAATCTTGTAAATCTTGTAAATCGGTTGAAATTAAATTCAAATCTACATATTTGCTCAACACCTCCTTTATATGATCTTGGGGCATACAGTCCCTTTCCGAGGAGATGAATGTCCCAATAACAGATTCCAGCCCGTTCATACCCGGGGAATTCTCACTTGATGATGTAATACAAATAAATCCACAATCTTCGATTTTAAAGTCGATGGGTATTTTTTTTGAATACAACGTAGTCAATATATCTAACTGCAAGGTTTTTGAATATGTTGTAACGTCTAATTTTGTCAATACTTTGTACCTGCCGATATTATTGCTATAGTATTTCGGATTAGTGCCGGACGAGTCCAGACAGTCCTGCATATTGAAAACCGTATTTCTACCAATAATCGCATCAATAACGCCCATATTAACGCGTTTTGTTTGTATTTTATTTATTTGCTTGATAAATAGATTCTTTTTGGGTAATTTCAAAACCTTATTCACATCAACTAATGTTTGCTTCAACATTTCCGTAAAAATATAACCTCCATGGAAAATCCTGCGATTCCCGATACAACATTCCAACAAGTGCTTGATGTCATTAAAATCGTTCAGAATTGGAAACTCTTCAGCGGTAATCGTGATGTTTGGCCTTTTTTTGAACAGCGTTATACCTCTTTTTTTCCTGAGACAAACTACTTTATCGTAGTTTGTCCACGCTAGCAGTCCCAACGTATAACACTTACCTTTAATAACAAACGTTGTTGGCTTCATCTCGTCACAGTATCCACAGAGTAAACACTTCAACGAATCCTTCCAGTAAACATCACTCCACAATTTAAAACCGATTTGATTGTAGTTTGAAAGTAAAAAAAACATTTTACTTCCCACTAAAATGGGGCAGTTAAACAGTTGGTGACCGAAATAGTATGTATACACACCCACCGTTTCGCGCTTATTAATGGCACATTCTACGCTTTTAGTCGTAGGATAGAATACGAGACTTGGAAATTTATTAAAAATACAGTCAAATTGTTCACTTTCTACTCGTAAAATTCTTGTCAAAGACTCACGAACATTCCATTCAAAATTTGAAACGGTTTCATTACCGGAACAATTGCAGGGTTCTTCTATTAGCCTCCATTTGAATTTTTTTAATCCTGTAACATCCACCATGTTTATACCGTTCACGGTTAACAACTGGTATTTATCACGATGAAAATAGTTTTTAATGGTTTTTAATAGTTTTTAATAGTTTTTAATAGTTTTAAATAAACATTTAAAAATCCACGGTTAAGAATAAGCTGTTTGAAGAATAACCATTATTTCGATATGAAACACGGTACTATCAACACTTGTTTCCTATCTAAATCCGGACAATCAAACGAAAATGTGTATGGATTGGCCCCAATCTGTGTGACCAAAGATTGTCTTGAATCTTATGCAAAATGTAAAAAAATTAAACTCTCCAATTATAAAAAAATCCCAAAGTCTTTGGCGTTAAGGCTAAGCAAAATTTGTCCAAACTGTTACTTTTTACAGTGTACGTGTAACATATCTAGCAATTTTTGCAACAATTGTAAAACGCGTTATATAGTACAAAGAGAACAGTTTATTGCTATTTTAAAAAAAATTATAAAAAATGAAATTTTATCTCGCTGTAAGATATGTAAAAATAAAATGGAACGTATTTTATTGAATTATAAGCATTCGTACAAAAATAAGTTAAAATTATTTGAAAAAAATACAGAGAATCCGATTGAAAATTTTAAATTTCGAATTCAAGTGGGAAATTGTACATACCCCCCAGCTTTTCTTTGGAACACAAATAGCACTCTATGTGATTTAATAATCAAACTCCTAAGGAACAATAAGACTTACGACCCAACACAAAAGTCACAAGTAAACATAAAACCAGACCCCCTAACATTCATTGGACAGGGTAAGAATAATTGTTTTAGGAAAGTTCTTTTAAGTAAAAAATCCTACTACTCGGCACGTAGTGTCGTCACACCCGCCCCAAACTGTAAAACCAACGAAATCATCCTAAACAGAAAAATTTGGGCTTGTATGAACTATCCAAAATATGTTTTGGCTATAAGGTATCCAGTTTTAGATACCAGGGCGTTTACTTTCCATAGAGTTAAAAGTACGTGGAATGCACCAGTAGTAGGCCTACCCACCTCGATCACGGAAAAAAACAATTTGGATTTTGACGGGGACACTTTGAGTTTTTATGCCCTTAATAGTTGTATGTCTATTTCGGAATGCTACTTTTTATTAAATCCCGAATTCTCTTTCGTGGCGATGGGGGAAATCAGGCCCAATCTGACTCACGAACAATTGGAAACTATGTTTACGTTTTTTAAAATAAAGAAGCAAAACCTCTATAATTGGCTTTATGCAAAATATTTATTGTATGATTCTCATACAGCACTAAATATTTTTGAAAAGCTAAGAAGTGTCTTGATGAAACTTAATTGTATCGTAAAACCGACAGTTTCTTATCATGAATTTTACAACATTTTAAAACTGTTTTTGCTACACAGCTATGACGAGGAGGATTTTTGTAACATTTGGGAGACTAATGACATTACAAAAAACACTTTGTTCAACCGATACATGACTTCAAATAGTAACCGTTTTAAAAAACAACATCTTCACTTGATGATTAAGTGTTTGAGGGGTTTAAATAAAATTGAATATTTGAAAGAATCTTTCAATAGTCGGTCCATTCTGTCAAAGTCGGGAGTGGAAATGATGGGTTATTCCACGCACAAACTCAGTTACGTCTTGCCCGAACTGTATTATGATAATGATGGTATTGTATACTACGGCATTGATCAAATAGCTTATCAGAATTTTAGAAGATTATATACTCCCGTCTACCCATTGAATATTCTAAGACAATATGCCATCTACAACCTAATCCGGCTTCGTTTTTGATTGATCTAATACTCTTTGTAATATTTTAAGAAATTCGTTGTAGTCTAGACCCGATTTTAATGGTTGCTCTAAATGCTCCGGTAATTTACACCTAGGATCTAATTCCTCAGTTTGAATGTTTAATTTATTTTTATTAATTATATTTGTTAGAAAGTTTTCTATTGAAGTACCGATGTCAATGGCTGGAGGTGGCCGTGGACAAATCGGCCAATTCAACCCCAATAAATATTCAACCGTAGTAAGAAGGATAGAGTCGTTTAACTGACTACTCTTTTTAGTTGTCGTGATAAACTCAACCGGATAAACGCTCTCAGACGGATCTTCAGTCATTTTTATTAAATAATTTTAAATAATTTTAAATAATTTCAAACAATTCCAATTATATCAATTCGAACGCTTCCTCATATAACATCTTAAAGCGGTCTATGGATATACCTACAATAACCTGTTCATATATCTTCTTAGATTTGTTGAGGCACGTGCCTACAGAATACCGGTGTTTCAATAAATTTAATATAGTTTCTATATCTTCATTGAAAAAACTCATTTGAAATTTAGAACATTTATTTGAAACCCTTATTGCATTAATTTCCGCAATCAGATCATTTATCCTTATGAATAGATTTGGAGATTCTATTATATTAAAAGCATTTAAGATACCACTCGTCAAATCATTTTTCCAGATCAACTCGTGAGAGTACCACTTCACCGATTTTGGGGGGTAAACTATATCATATTTATCGTTGTAGAAAATATTTGTTTCTAAATAGTATTTTTCCAACCAAAATATTGTTGCTAAAATATCGCTTGCTATAATTTTAAAAGTGTTTTGGTTACAGTAGTAGTCAGAATTATCTGGGAAAAAGTTTAAAAACGGAATCATCAAAATTCTTTTCATCGTGGCGAAATCCGCGTTCAACCTCAAGGAATTACAACTGCCCGTAAACAGCCACTTCATTTGAATATCGGTTCCGCAATTGTACAAAGTCCTCAGGTACATGTGGGCTCCGGAAACAATCTGTTTTAGAGTAGTGGGGTTTATCTTTTGTAAATCGTCTGCGTATACTATCTTTGCGTCTTTTGCGTTATATAAATCGGGAGCGAGAGTTGATATTTTTCCACGAATCGTATCAGTGCCAATGAAACTCATGGCTTTACCAAATAACGCGTACATAACACAACTCAAAGAGCTTTTTCCGTTCTGGCCTTGGCCATAGAATATGAATGCTCTCTTGATGCTCAATCCTAATAGGACAAATCGCAGCGTCCACAGCATGAAAAATACCAGCTCTACATCTTTTGAAAACAATGTAAGAAAATAGCGCAAACAATTATACACCGGACATTCCCCCTCGCTGTTGCACTTCTCTAAATCATTGATACAAAGCTCGGGACCACTTTCTTTTGAATAATTGTAGCGGAAGTAATCAATAACTCCGTCGGGACAAAGTGAACTTTCGCACTTTGCACCGATGTTTTCATTAAGAGTATCGAAAACTTTTTGATACGTGCAAGAACGGTTGCTGATGTGTTGAATCTTTTCCCTCATCCCCTTCCAACTGAGTCTGCACGGATATCCTCTAAATAGAGGTGTGTGTGAAAAAACAAGATACTCGTTACTGATTAACACGAAACCGTCCTTAAAAGATACAACATTTGTTGGAAACTCAATCGTGATTACTCTGCCCCAGAACTGGATTAAATAAGTGTAAATCTTGGGAAGGCTTTCTTCGGGTTTATTTTTTTTTCGCCTCTTTTTCAAACCACTTTCGGTTTCCAATTCTATATCATCACAACCGTATTTATGTAATATTTTCAAAGGTAAAAACACGTGCTCTAACCTGTTTAAGGACATACACCAAGAGTTCTTTTCGTAATAAAATATGGAACCGTCCTTCTGAGTTGCATATATGGGATACATCAACTTTACTAGTTCTAAAATAGATAAAGACTTTTTGTTGACAAGCGATAAAATGTTTGACGATATGAAGACGCTTTCATCAGTAGAGTCGTCAAAAATTAATTCCACTTTATTTGACTCTGTATACGATTGAACAAAGAGGCATTTTAAAAATAGCAACGGGTTTAGTTTACGAAATGACTTTTCAGAATCTTCACACAATTTTACAGTTTCCTTGACTAACTGCACAATCTTACTCGAAATGTTAGTGAAATAGTTCACAAGGTCTGTGTTTTGAATTTCACACAGTATTTCTTCTGCAAAGGATGTGTTGGATTCACAAATTCTATCATATAGTGCTATTAAGAACACGAATATATTAAATATAGCTCGAGACTTACCTCCGGTGTCGCCAGTTGTTAGGTCTGTATAAAAAACCAAGAGTTCCTCCCTTAAATAGGACAGACTGAAAGGAGAAAGCGACTTTTCAATTTGGGATTCGCCTAGTACTATTAAGCAATTATTTTTGTAAAACCGCGACACGGCAAAATCAGCATATGGAAGTACGTTTTTGTTTATTGTTATCACACCCTCCAAGTCATCACCCAATAGCGCAAGTTGTGAATGTTTGTAGACTTTTACATTATTGCAATTACCAAAGTAACATCCTTGAAATTGTTTGAGTAAATCCAAAGGGAAATAAGCTTGTACGCTGTCTGGATCATAATTTTTTATCACCGAATAGTTTTTTACAAATGAATTATCAAATTCATTATTTATCAATAACTCCCTTCCAGACTCCCAAAATTCAATGTTTTCGGTTAAATTATAGGACCCAACTGGTAGATAAATGTCTTTATTTTGTTTTTTCGATAGGGGTAAATTCCAGTTGATGGGTTGGTCGATTACGTTGTTTTTAATAAAGTGTGGGTATTTACCGATTAAAAGCTTCTTTAACACCTCAATAAACCAGATATTATCTCCTCTGTATAAGACTAAATCTTTAATTTCAAAATGGACACCGTTTGTTGCGCTCTCGAAAATATCTTTGTTGTCTAGGAAGTTTAGATTTTTTTTTACCATCAAAGTCAATTCAAACTCTTGGTCATTTATTAAATTGTTTAAAATACTTTTAACGGCTTTTGAAAAATCATCACAAAACTCCTTTACAATTGTCCTATCTATATTTTGAAGTTTCTTAAAATCTACATCAATCACAACGTGATGGAACTCCAAATGGTTTAAATTAACGCATATACAATAGTCAATATTCCTATTTAACAAAGATAAAATATAATCTATAACTTCATGATTATAATGCTTTAAAATACAAGTGTTACATTTAAAAATAAACGATTGAATTTTTAAAACAATATCCGATTTAGAGACGCATTTGTAATCTGCATCCGATTTTGTTAAAAATCCAGGCAAGTTTCTTAGTTGGTAAAAGTTGTATATAAGTGCTATGAGATCATTCATAAGATAAAATGACTTTGAAAGAGTGCGTTACCGATATTTATAACCTCTCTCCTTTGTCATATAATAAAATTTACAAATTCGGGCTATTTGCAACTGAAATTCTACTTTTGGAAAATAAAATAGCAATCGGGTCTAATAAAAGGAGTTCCCTGACGTGGAGCATTCATAAGAATGGAAAGCGAACAATCAACCGGCGATATAATTAATCTATGGGCTGAAGAAGACCAGATTGGGGACTATATGGAGGAACGGGAGGAACAGATAGACTTATTATCACAGCTAAAGTCCAAACACTTTAAGTCTTTACAAAAGACGTTATTTTTTAGATTGTCTGGATTAATAATTGCTCGCTTGGATGGAATAGTTAATGAGGAAGATTTTCAAAAAAATATTAAAGAATTTTTGTTAGAATATACACAAAATTATGATTTAATTGACAAATTAACTATTCAAATTTACCACATTATGAGAGAAATAAACGAAAACGCACCAGGAAATGAAAATTACTATGGAAATGATGGTATCAAAGTCACATTTAAAGGAAGTGAAAACGCGAGACGAAAAGTTGTTTTCGTAGACCCGATAGATACCAATCAATTCTCAAACCTGCTTCAACTCTCAGATTTTAGTTTGATAAATAGAATTGAACTTGGTTTGTATGCTGTTATGTTAGAAATGGGATTTAACCAGTTTAATCAAAACGTCCGAACTGAAATTGAAACGATTCGTCAAAGGGCGCATGTGGATTTATTGCCAGCATACAGAAAAGGAGTTGACCTTATGATTAACAATTCAATGTATATGACAAATCGTACGTATGGCGTTATGTACAATAGGTTTTATAACCGCGTCTTGAAGCGGTTTGTAGATAAAATTTAAAATAAAAATAATGGAGATTAGTGAAACCGACGTTTTACTTTACATAAAATCTTATCAATATTCAAAAGCTAAAAAACTCCTGTCATCTTTTTTAAAAACCCTTTTACAAACTCTTCAGTCTCAGCAGGGTGAAAATGTTTTAGTGTTGAAATCGAGCGAAGACTGTATAAGTTCGTTGATATTTAGTTTACTTTCAAAGAAATCTACAAAACTGCACAAGGCCCAGTATGACGAACATTTTGAAAACTATAGAGCTCAATATAAAGACATGCTCCGTTTTTTAAGTGCAAATATGTTTGAGTTTTTAAACTGTTATCAGTTAGTTTTTAACGATGACGCGGAGCTTGAAACCTTTTTAAAAAGTGGAAGTGATGTTTTGGATATATTGATAAGCTGTAAAATTGACAAAAAAATTATGTTATTACAAGATCTTAATAAAAGATTAACTGTTATCGGCGCACAAGATAATTTTTCACCATCGAATGTAATAAGTATATTTGAAGATATACTGTCTAAAACAAATTCTTTTACACTATCTAAACTAAAGGCCGGAATCGAGTATGTTGTAAATACTTTCGGCGGTAGGGAGTTTAAATGGAAAAGTTTAGAAGCTCCTTATAATTTTGTTGAAAAAATGTCTGATAAACACACAACAACAGAAACGCCTCTAAAATTCAGTAAAGCCTTACAGACTGACGATTTAATCATCGATGACGGTAAAATATTGTTTGCCGAGACGGTTGTAGATATTTTAGGTCTAACAGATGTTGACTTCCAAACATTAACCTACAGTAAAATTAACTCTATTTTAAATGAATTTGTTCGTAGCAGATTAAAGAAAACGGTATCTTCAGAAAATATCTCAGAGGCAGATATCAAATGTATGTATTTGAAATATACAGACTTGTGTGAATTATTTTCAATTATATTAGACGAATTGAAAGTTTTAGAACCACGGGTTGCTGTTACA
Source organism: Allygus modestus (assembly GCA_963675035.1). Lineage (NCBI taxonomy): Eukaryota > Metazoa > Arthropoda > Insecta > Hemiptera > Cicadellidae > Allygus > Allygus modestus. Next base: position 383,376,511 of record OY776111.1, on the reverse strand, counting down.
AAAATACAGACTATTAATCAGGTGATTGAAAAAATATTTCATCTATTCAATGTTGACGATGAATATGTGCTGTTTGGTATGTTGGAAGAGCAACATAAATTAGTTAAGACTCTAAATATAAATCAAACAAATTATAAACTCATACAAGAAATTATCAGCAACCTGTTATATCTTAACAACAACTCAACCCTGATTAAATTTGGTAAAGAATTTAAAGAATTACACAAAACATTTTTAGATTGTGATTTCAACAGTTTGTTTTCTTTAGAAAATATTGGGATTATGTTAAAACAGTTGAAATCTTTGACTGTGGATATGGAATCAATAAAGAATCAACTCTCTAATAAAATTATCGCCTATAACCGGTTATATGTAGATGTAAAACCATTTCTGGTTTTGGAAAATGAAATGGGTGTAGACCTTGCATATATCGTGGATTTCCTAGATAGTGTTTATAAACAAAAACCGCTCAACGTAGATGTAAAGAATTTCCTCAATAGTTGTCAAAGGCGAATAGTTTTATTTGAGGAGGTCAGAAAAGAAAGTGTTCAGTTGAAATCCGAAAACATACGTCTTTCTACTGAGGTCACCAATTTGGAAAAAGAATTGTCAGATTACCAAAAGTTAAAAACCGATAACATGTATTGCAATCAAAAACTATCAGAGCGCGAACAGATTATTCAAGATTTAAGGCTAGAAAATGAACAGAGCTCCGAGCAATTGGCGCTGTTGGAAAAGGAACACGAACAGTTCAAGAACGCTCTTGTCTTAGCTGAACAATACAACATAGAAAGAAACAGATACATCGAGGATTTGGAAAATCAAATACAAAACTTTGTCGTTCCCGTGTGATGAGACTCAAATCGGTTGAAACACTGAGAAAAATAATCCAAGGAACTGAAAAACGTTGTTTTTACAGTATCTACAAAATTTGGATGTACTTGGCCCAAAGATTTTTTATACTTCATTATACTTCATGCACTATGCTGACTGTATATTTGAGAGGGGAAGATTCTCTGCGTTGGAGTATTAAACCCCGAAGTGTTTGATTCCTTTTTTTGTGACACGTTTTATAAAATATTACAAACATAAATAAAATATGAATTTCATAATATTTGTTGTTGTTTGTTTTTTTGTATTCCTTAGAATTATTTTGAAAAGAACAAAACATTTTAACCTTTCAAATTTACCAATGAAATCTATTGAAACAGATTGTAGGTTTCAACCCAAAAAATGTCCACAGGGTGTGATTAAATGTGACTGTAAAAACTATTGCAAAAGTAAAGATGCCAAAATTTTGAAAACAGATGAAAACTATTACTGCTACATTCCCCATTACTACTTTGGCTGTAAACAGGATTACGGGACTTATGATTTTGATGGAACTTGGAAATGTCTCCCGAAGTATCCCGGTGTTTTTACAACGTCCGGGGACCAGATAGTGGGCAAATATCCATATTCAAAAGCCAACAGTATTGCAAAAAACGTGGATTATAATGATCCTTCACAGTACAAAGTCGATTGTACTGGGTTATACGATGAGTATGGGAATAAACTTGTTAAAGCAACTCTGAATCGCGGGGTATCTTTTTGCGTAAAGGATTATTGTTTAAACAACACACCCAACAATCCGGCCAGCGGTTATAATTTCATCACGGGCCTATGTGAATGCACTAACGGTACTCGAAACTTGGACGGTGGTGACAAGACTACGCCTTGTGTTTTGAGCCATCGGAGCACTCATCAAAACGCCCCCTTTATAATAAATTGTTACAACAAGGATTCTTATTTAAAAGACGTGGTTTCAAATTATTTAATAGAATGTCCCGATGGGGAGGAGTATGTCGCATCGAAAGAACATGATGTCAAAATTGTTAAAATATATTCTTAAATAAAAATGATTTATTTTTGTAAAAAGTGTAATTTGTATTATAATTATAATTTTTTAAAAGACATCAAAATAAACAGAAAGTTATGTTTAATGTGTTTATTAGAAACTATGGATAAGATATATTGTGATAATGATATTTGCCTTGATATGGACACTCCTTTACTACGTAAACCGTTGATATGTGATTACGGGTTTTTTGATGTGATTTATTATGTATAATAAAACAAAATGGAATCATCTGTAAAAAACGACTTGATTGATACTTATTTTGCTGATGTGAGAAAGCGGTTTCCTAGACGTCGTTACGTGTTGAAGGGTATAAATGATCTAATTCAGGGGGACATTATGGATTTAAAAAAATACGAAGAATTCAATGATGGTTATATCTATATACTGACCGCAATTAACTGTTTTACAAAATTTGCATATATAGAGCCATTAAAAACAAAAACGGGTGACGAAGTAACAAGCGCCATGAGTAGAATATTACTACGAGTTTTTCCGATGGTTAGAAACCTACAAGTAGATCACGGTGGGGAGTTTTACAACGATAAGTTTAAAGCCCTGATGAAAAAATATAACATTAACATGTATTCTGTCTATACGGAAATCAAAGCATCATTTATTGAAAGGTTTCATAGAACATTTAGGAAAATGCTTGTAAAGGAGACTTACAAGAGAAACTCCCCCAAATGGATTGATTTTTTACAAGATGTCTTAGATAGATACAACAACACAATTCACAGTGTAACTAAATTCAAACCCTCTGAGGTGTCATTTTCGCATGAAAAAATTATTCTCAGACGGCTGGCTCCGAAAAAACACCCCAAGAGAGCGAAACCTAAATTTAAAGTTGGTGATTATGTTCATATATCGAAATCCAAGCACGTTTTTGAAAAATCTACTTTTAATTTTACACCGCTGGTATTTCAAGTACGAAAAGTAGTGTTAGAGGACAATCCCGTGACTTATAGACTCAGAGACACAGAGGGTAGTAGGGAACCCATCAAGGGAACGTTTTATGAACAAGAGTTAAAATTAGCCGTGCACGGCTTAACTTATGTTGTCGAAAAAGTAATCAAACAGAAGAAAATTCGGAATAAACCTCACCTTTACGTGAAATGGCTTGGGTTTGACTCGGAACGGTGGAATTCCTGGATTCCAAAAGAGAATGTTGTAGTTTAATTGAAAATTAATTGCCAATTAATTGCGAATTAATTGCAAATTAATTTGAATTAATTGTGAATTAATTGCGAATTCGATTCAAAAGTTTTGTAATCGAGCCCCCCGATTTACAGCTAAAACAATAAAAAACACCAATTTTCAAATTTACACTCATGCTTGGGTTTTTATCGGTGTGAAAAACGCAACACGTCTTAAAAATATCATCTTCGGTTTTAAAATATTCTTTTACCATAGTATTCCTCATCCCACCTGCAACCCCTGCAACCTTTGCAATCATTCCTTTCCGAGCAGGAAGTTTGCGGATGTTTCGTAATAAATTAAACTGTTGTCCACATGACTCGGGAAATTCGACATGTTTGCCAATGTAAAGCGTACCTTTGGACTGCTCAATATCTTTTTCATTCAAGTAAAACCCGTAGTATATGTTATCAACTTTTAGAGTCGTAATTAAATGGCGTGTGGGTAGGTTCTCTCTATTAGTATCACACTTTACGATGATTGCGTCGTTATCGTTCCGGAATAACATGTTAAATAAAAAAACTGTTATATTACGAACAAATATATTCTATATATTTTTCAAATAAATAAAACAGTGGATTGTGCACTAACAGACATATTAAATAAAAGTAGTAAAAAGAGATATAAGCTGTAATTGAAGACGCCCCCGATATGTCAGCACTGGTGGTGTTGTCGTCATAAAAGTGGACAAAACTCAAGTAGTTATTATGTTCCCTTATGAACTTGCCAGTTAACCGTTGATGTTCGAATAACACTTCCCAATCCAGCTTATCTTTAAACCTGTCGATGAAATTCTCAGATAGATTTTGATATTTGCTTACTACTTCCCAACAGTTATTAAAATTTGATGTCATCTCCACAAGAAAGTCTTCAGAAAACTGTTGTCTTTGTAGAATATGGATCCAGTTAACTTGATGAAAATACATTCTTAACATGGTCACCGTAAAAAAATAATGTATGGAAAGTTGTTCCCAATCCATATAACTATCAAACCGTTGAACAAAACTATCTGTCAACACTCCTTCCGGGAACCTCGGCTCTTGAGATATTAAACTCCAGGCAGTAATATTGGATGCAATCATCGTGCAACTGTCTGGTTTAGCCATGCGAGTGTCCTTTTATACAATTTTATACAATTTTATGCAAAGACTTCGTCCAATTTCGCAACCAATTCAAAAAGATTTATGTTCAGGAAGTAATTTCTGATTTTGTACCAACAAGTACATATTACAATATTAAAATTGTCACTTACAAGTGGCAAATCTGGTGTTTTTAAAATTGTCGTTGAGTATCTGGAAATTGGAATATCAACTACATAGTAAAAGCACGAGTATGTTTTATTGTTTTTAGCGGTATAAGTGTAGTCAATGTTTGACAAAATATTGACTGAATTTGCATTCAAACAAATACCAGTTTCTTCAAAGAATTCTCTTACGGCACAGTTAAAAGGCGTTTCAGATTTCTCTCGTACACCCTTTGGAAATTCGTAAATCGTATTACAACCAAAATACATGCTAAGAGCCATGTCGGTGCTAGCATTTTCATAGGGTATAATGTTGTTATTCAATCGGTTATAAAGCGCGTAGTTAATTCTACTTAGGACTAGTGTATTTTTTAAATTTCTATCTACAAGTATTATCCCGTACCGTTTAGACTTCATACTTGTTTAAAATTATCTTGACTTGAGAACAGTATACGGTGAATCAGAGGAATACACACATCAAACTCGTCGTAATACTTAAATAACACACTGTTGCTATTACAAACACATTTGTTTTCTTTGACATCGTCGCAAAAATGTATCGTTTTTGAACAATCTTTGCCATAATAAAGTGAACTACAAACACATTGATATTTCACCTCTTTTTTATTGGAATCGTATATAGCCGTTAATTTACCAAAAATACAATTTGGTTTTAAAGTATCGGTATTAACAGTGCATTGACTTTCCAAACAGATCCAGGGTAATCCCTTATTGCAAATGTCTAAACATTCTTTATCAGTATTACAGTTAAATTTCTTTCTTAAACAATCTGAAAGTTCATATTTATGTTCACTATGTAAAATCTCGTCTAAAACTGATAGATTATTTTTATCATAATCGTGAGTGGTTGGAGACTTTTTTCTATTATACATTATGAAAAGTAAAATAAATCCAACCGATGTAAATATGAATGTTTTGTTGAAAATCATATTTTTATTATAATAAAAATAACCAATGATAAACTACATGGCATTATACGCAATTATTTTTGTGGTAATTTTATTAGGCGCCGGCGTGTATTACTTCTACAAAAAATATAAATCAAAGAAGGGTGATGATTCAAAGGACAAAAGTGAGAGCAAACAAGCTAAAGGTGGATCAGCGGGTGGCGGAGGGACTACTCCAGTGAGTGGCGGAGGCACTCCTCCCGCGGGTGGTGGAGGCACTCCTCCCGCGGGTGGCGGAGGCACTCCTCCGGCGGGTGGCGGGGGGAGTGGAAATAAAAAATCAGGACAAAGTGGATAATAACACATTAATAAAATAACACGGGCGATTGTATATCTTACACGTTTTTTTCATTTATAAAAAATACAAAACATGGTCGATATTATGTCATTGGGTCTCGGAGCGGCAGTAGGTATTGTCATAGGCGTATTACTATATATGATGTACAAAAAGTTTGTTGAATGAATGGTTTACCAATAAAATACTTTTCTGAGTTCTAAACAATAAAGTAAATATTTTAAGTCTTCAACTTCATCAAATAATATATTATTATGAAACAATTTAAACCTATCAATTACAGAATGGTTATTTGTTATTTTTTCACTTTGTAATAATTCAATACCCGTAATGAGCTGCATACTTTTTATTTTAAGATTCTAAACTCTTCAACAAATCTAAAGCCTTTAAAAAGTATTCCTTATTAATTTCTTTTTTTTTATACAGATTTATATTTTTTATTAATTCGTAGAGTTCAAAAAATTTCACTATCCTCAAAAAATCCTTTTTGTCCTCGGGCAAACTAGAAATTCGAAACATTTGCCAGAGTTTATTCAAACAGTTTTCCCTCTCATAGAAATCTTGTAATTTGTGTGTTATGACTTTATTCAGTTTTTCACTATACGCGTCTATCTTATTTCTTCTGAATCTCTCCCTGTCGGCTCTTCTCTGTAACAGAGACCTATCATCTAATTTATCTTTTAAAAATGTAACATTTGAATTAGATCCGCAATCTATGACGTAAACCAAATCATAAAATCTCACACTCATTTTTATAATAAAAATGTTGACACGTCGCTTTAACGGTCCCAGTGCTGTTGTTGAGGGTGAGAGATATGGATTAAATTTATTATTCCAAAACCCTCACCTTATATATTGGATTCCAATATGTTATAAGGTGGCAGACCACGAATTTCATAATCCGAGTAACGTAACATTTGAATACAATTTTCAACTGAAAAGGGTTACTAAACATACAATATTTTCCAAATACGCATTTGATTTAGTATACTACTCAAATAAAGGGAATATCCCATTCAGGACAAGCTCAAATTTAATTTCATTTATTGTAAGTGTTTTGATTTGTATTTTATTTGTAAACATCTCCCAAGGTGCTGGTACAAAATAGCACAAAATATAATATCTTCACGCTAGGATTTTACGTGTAGACTTTGATTTGGAAATTTTTGGGGAATTTTTTGGGGAATTTCATCGCTCTCTCTTTCCAAAAGATTTTTAAAATTGTTTTAATTAAAAATACTAAAAGGTATTAAGTATAATCAGAGACAATATAAAAATTGGAAATTCAAGAAATGCAACAAAAACAATCTCCATTTTTGAATATTTATGTACCCGGTAGCTCCGGGTCCTCGATTGAACACTTACGTTTTTGTTCTAAACTTTATTTTAGCCGAAATTATTTTAATCACTAAATTTTTCTAAGTTCAGAGTAAAAAAATCATATTTTAGCCGAAATTATTTTAAGTACTAAATAAGACTTGGGCTGATTCTGTGAATCTACAAACATAGTATTGTAAAAAAAACTTATAAAAGAGAATTTATCCAACCAATTACCACTCCATGACTAACATTGCAATGATATATAAACATATAAGGCAATTTAACAACGAGATTCCTAGAATTATTGAAAATATTAAGTACCAATACAGTTTTTATAAACATTATTATAATCCTGATGCAAGATGTTTGCAAACAGATTTACAAAAGAATTAGGCATTTACCCGCAATAAAGAACACAATAGACATTTAATATTTTTATTCATACCCTCTTTGTTCCAAGTAGGTTTGAATCTTATAAACATTTTCAAGAGCGCACATGAAACTATTAAATCTATGATAATAACAATAATTATTTAGATACTTAGATTTTAGTTTTTTAAGTGATGGCATGTCGTCCAAATTTTCAACTTTGGCGTTCTTAAAAAGTCTTTGAAGGAACACTTGTTTCTCTTGACCCTTTACGTAGACGGTGGTGTTTTGTGATAACAGCTCCGCCAGTTGTCTCTTGACGTAATTGAAGGACGTAGTTCCTTCCTGCCATGGAATTCCGTGGTAATAGTTTGCGTTGAAGATCGCCTGTCTTCTGTAGTCCGGAGATAGTTTGTCAAAATCGTACGGCGATTTTACAAACCAGTGTCTCAGAAACCAATTACCGCTGGTTTTTGTAAGTGCAATTTCTTTAATAATAAAATTGTTTTTGTTGTCTTTAAATCCTTGAAAATCGATAATATAAGCATGTTTAGCCATGTTGAGACGTCCTTAGATATCGGAATCAGCGAGGTAAATAGAGCTCTTTTCGGTTCTCTATCAGACCAAACACCAGTGCAGGAGTTCAGCAACTACTGGTATATTGGGGGGACCCGTTCCTTTATAAAGCCTCGGAATTTGTATTATGCCCTTATTTCAAATGTTGACGGGGGTGGGAGAATTTGTTGAAAGCAGGGGAATATAATAGTTTCTCCGTGTGAAACAAAACATACCTACCATTTACATACACACTGTAGTTTCAAACTCCTACATAGTCTTCAACATGGATCCGTGTGATGATGTCTCGTACCTAAGCGAAAGCGATTCGTGTGATGATGATGATGTCTGTTACCTAGGCGAAAGCATTTGCCAAGCATGTCGCCACCAACGCGCTCAGGGCGCGGGCGCGTCGGAGGACAGTGGAGTTGGCTGGATCATTATAAATTTGATGAAGGACGGGAGACTCGTTCGCAAAATAGATTTCAACGGGGAACTTTTGAAATTGGAAGTAAAATCTAATGGAAATTTTGACAGAATAGAATTCGAATTTATAGATACTAAGGCCATGTCCCTTAGCGGGTTCTCAGAGAAGCAGATTATTCAAAAAGCAGATTTTTTTTCAAAGTATAACAAATTGGACGTCCACATTTATACCAAAGACAAATGGCATGAGCGCGAATCATTTTGGATTGAGGATGATTGTGATGAAACAGATCGTCCATATACTAGCCTCAAAGAGTTTGGAGAATTTAAACAAGAAGAGGTAGATTACGTGGTCATTAAATTTAGAAACCCAAAGTATGATGACTCTTCAGATGAGGAGGGAGAGGAGAGGATCGAGTTTGCAATCGACTTGCAAGTTGGACGGGGGAGGAGATTGAAAAAAAATACGAGAAGTTTGGATTAAAAGAGGAAGAGGGTAGCTTAGGACTATGGATGTTATCATAAGCGTTCACACACAAGCGGCATTGTTTCAGAGTTTATCAACTATTATTATTTTAAGGTTTTAGTTTACCAACTCCAAAACTTAAAATCTTTAATGTTGTACAAGTTATCACTATCTTGTTAAAATATTTCGTCATTTGACTAACCCACAAAAACATAAAGACCTGGCTCGCTAAGAAAGATTGTATGTTTCTCATTATGGGTTAGGGGGGCGTTTCACCTCCCTCGTACTTCCAGTCTTGTTTTGCGGTGTTTTTGTCTGTTAACGTTTAAGAATAAAGAGCGCTAAAAGTATCGTCAAAATAAATGTTATATTCTAATTCATCGTGGAGAATTTAGCTACTTTTTTTATAATCCTTTCTCTAGAGAATCCACTATTTAGCATAGCCCTACTGCTCAAAAATTCAACCCCTATCCTGTCAAAGTCTGCATTTGATTTTAAGTCCAATTTTAATGGCTTTCCATCAAATTTTATTTTTCGAACGGGTCTTCCGTCATATAGGTTTCTTTCACACTAAATTATTCTCTTTATGTTGCACTCCAGTAAAAATGTGATAACTACTTACTTTAAAAAATATATTTTCACTAAACTCTAAAAACAACTTAGGATCAAGATTTTCTTAGGCGAGTTGAGTTGTTGAACTTACCTCGGCCGCTTCAGAGACTAAATAGACTATCTTTTTATCATATCAGAGGGGAAAATTCAGGTTTCGTTAAAGCAAAGTTTAAAGTTAATGTTTATTTATTAATTCAATTAATGTAAAAAAAATAACAAAATTGCATTAATATTTGAGAAAAGAAGAAAAAAAAATAAAATTTAGATTAAATTTTGTAACACAGAGCGTTTTCCACTAATACAAAAATGGAATATGTAGATTCAAAGTAATTTAGAAGAGGAAAAATCTAGACTGAGAAACACTTAGTCTCTTGGTGATTTTTGATGTATTCCCTCCTCCTTGGACAGTCGCGGATAAAAAACAATATTGTAAAATTTTTCATATTGTTTTTTATGATATTCCACACCTAATCTTTCCCTCCTGTCCATGGGTTTACAGTTGTCGTGAAGTATACTATAAAACTCAAAGAGTTCGTTATTCTTGGCGTACATCATTGATTCAAATGGAAGAGTTAACTGAAACGGCCGGGCAAAATCTTCTTCTTCGTTGAACTTAAACAAACTTGAATAGTGATATCTGCATATCGAACATGGTAATAAAAGATCAAAAAATCCCGTTAAACTGCATAAAGCTTCTTGATATTCTTCTTTAAGTTTAGATTCCTCCATTTTATCTATAACCAATGTTGTGAAATGTATTACTACCCAGTACGAACTACCCCAAGCGATCATTCCACTAACTATTTCATAAAGCCTAGAACACGGTATAGCGTCTGTTGATTTCTTAATGGACCCTACCGGAAAGAATTTTGAAATGCTATCAATAAATAACTTGGAGTCCTTAATAGACATGTAATTCTCAATTGTAATAAACGGAAGAACAACGTCTTTTGAAAGATGTTTAACCCCTTTCAAGTATTCCACATTTTTTCTGTACAATTCATCATTAAGTTTTATTTTGATTCCCAAAACACAATTGATAATTACAACCAAAACATCCAAGAGGTGATTTTTATTTTGTAAAATCTCTTTTCTGCTATTTTCAAAACCCCATTCCTCGTGACTGTAGATTTTCGGCAGTATTCCAAGAGCTAACCAGTTATAAACAACAAAGGGCAAATAAGTAGCAGGGTGGTTTAAATGAAAATCTTCAAATTTCAATACGTCTCTGTACTTTATGAAAATACAATCAGACATTTTTTATATAATTTTATTTACTTCTCGACCGAGAACGACTTCGCGACCTAGATCGTCTAGTTCTAGACCGCGATCTAGACCTTTTGGGGCATTTATTTCTAAGCTTGGTAAAAGATTTTGGTCCCTTTGCGGTAGAATATTTAAAATAACCAATAGTGGGACGTTTTTTTCTCTTAATATTCATACAAGTGCACACAGCAGTTTGAGATTTCTTAGACTTTTTCATGATTTTATTTATAACAAAAAAATATGTAAAAATAATAAACTCTCGAGTGATCATGCACTGATCATGCACTGATCATGCACTACAATCATAGAGATTACCCCAGTTGCGATGTGTTCCTCCAACGTTGATCACTAGAAATCCGCACGGTGGTGCCAACCATCTTCTAGAAGTATTAGAATGCTGCAAGGAATTCTATATATAAATGGGGGAGTGATTAGAAATATTAGTTCTTCGTTTGAGATTATTTACTTTAAATTTCCCCGGGGCGCACTCTACAATCGGGGTAATATTGGTTTCAGAATAATAATTTTAAAAATTCAAAATTATAACAAAAAACACACAAAAAACACACAACTCAACCCGTATTAACTTTATTTTTAATTACACAGCTTGTTTGTAACTTAAATAAATAATAATGTACATTTTACTTGTCGGGCTGGCATAAAAATAAAAATAAAATAATGAAAAAACAATAGGTCCTCTTAAGACAAAGCCTGCTATAGGGTTCCATCACTTAAATTAAAAATAATGTAAAGTAGGCGAACAGAAATGATCGAAATATAATAAACACAATTGTCTCAGACAACCCATGTGTATACAAAAATTAAACAAAAATTAAACGTAAATTTAAAATTAAACGTTAAGAAAAATACAAAATTAAATATTTGACGCGCCTTATTTCTCTCATGAACACTGAAATTCAGCGTGTGCTCAGTGCATAAAAACTAATTACAGAAAATAAATAAAACTGTATTTGTAGATTCATATAGTCTATCATATAAATTATACACGTATTATAATATTCTAAGGTTTACTCTTTCAGGCGGCTTATGGCACCTCTCCAGAGACTTGCCTCTGGGGTTGGTCTCCCCAGGTGCCGTCGAAGCTCATTGCATGCAATGCATAGTCCCCGTGTGAACCCTCAGCTATAATATCAAAAATAAAACTATTGCTGAATTTGAAATAACAATCAGTATTCTCTAGTTGAAATAACCATTTCCTTAATCTACATAAAAAAAAATTAATATTAAATGCAATCTTAACATTTTCAGGAAGTTTATTAAACAGTTTCGGAGCTATAAAATTGAAAGTTTTTGTAAAAAATGTATTGGTTGGCTTGGGAATAAAAAACTGGTTAGCTTTCCTTAATTTTTTTCTATACTCATTCTCATTTTGGGGCATATTTCCACTTTTATTGTAGAAAAGTTTTAGAAAAGTTTTAGTTTTAGAACTTTATAAACATAAATATATTTAAACGAAAAAATTCTCTGACTTATGAAAAGGGGTTTTGATCATTCATATCTGGTTTTGTATAAAATCAATCTTAAAATATGTTTCTGCTGCAAATATAATGGTTTAGTATATGACTCATGGGTATTACCCCAAAAGACTATGCCTTATACTATTATAGGGTTGGAAGAAGGTCTAGTAAGGCCAGGTTGTAGGTGCCAGGTTGCTGAGGACTATAGAGATATTTTTATATACTATTTAATTATACACATTTTAAAACCTGTTTTCTGTCAAGCCGTTTTAAAACGTCGATAACGTCGATAAATATTCTTGTTCTTCTAACGATAGTTCTGGGGCCGTGATCACCATCCTGTTAGGATTTTCCGGAAATAGTATACAGTCATCTGTGACACCAACAATAGAGTCTTCATCCGCTTGTCTAACTTGAATTAATCCAATTAAATTTCCTTCTTCTGCAAAGTTCAAACTATCTGAGTCGTTACGCACTTCTGTCGTCTCTTGATTCGTGGCGGAACACTGCTGTATGTTATTATCTACTGAAGGTGGTTTTGAGTTTTTTTTGCGATATTGTCGCTTTTGAGAAACCTTGTGTATAATTGATTGTTGTTCGTCGGGCGGAAATTTAAATAATAATCTGTTTATTAAATGTTGGAATTCGTGATGATAATCTTCTTGCAATAGGGTGAATTTGGATTGCATGATCAGAAATCTTAGAATGCGTGTAACAATCTTCTTTTGCTGGGGTGTATACACGCTCTCCATTTCAAAATGACGCGTTTGCAAGTTCACGATATATTTAAGTGAAATTAGTTATTTACTTTTAAATTTTTAAAGATGTCTAAAAGTCATTTGTTTACACTTTCAGTTGTATGATATATTTAAATGTGATTTAAATGTGATTTAAATGTGATTTAAATGTGATTTAAATGTGATAACTACTTACTTTGAAAAATATATTTTTACTAAACTCTAAAAACAACTTAGGATCATAAGAACTCTCTTGGGCGAGTTGAGTTGTTGAACTGACTGACTTCGAACCAAGAAACGATTCTAGACACTCTCTCGGGGACAAACCAGCCCGGAAATCCGGTTGCAGAACACGGAAACTCGCTCGGGGATCTTGTGTAAATAGTGACCGGCGACTCACACCGTGACCCAGTTGCGCAACACGCAATTGTACTCACACCGTGACCCAGTTGCGCAACACGCAATTGTACAACAGAACTACATTAGCCTTCGTAACCTCGAGAATTTTAAAATTCTCAAGGAAGTGGTATATAAACAAACACAGGAAGCCGCGGTGGCCTTTTGTTGTCCGCGTGCACGTATGTATTGTTGTTACAGTTTAGATGTGGCTAGTAATTTTATACTTTTTGTTTAGTGAAAATAATAGTTTTTCCTGGTAAGTTTTAAAATATAACTAAATATGGAGAAGATGAACAAATTAATTGCATTATTAGAGCAAAACAATAATGTGTACGGGAATTTATCGAATCTATCAACCGTAGAAGTGCTACATTTATACATCAAAGTAAGAAATGAATCTGTGCTGGAAATATTGAGAAACAAACTATTAAACTTCCCAACCGACAGTTGGAACATGATTTCTCTTTCAAATAATTTGAAAACGCCATTTTTGATGGAATTCCGACATAAAATTAACTGGGTAATTCTTTCTCAAAACATTAGGTTAACAGCTGATATTCTGTACGGGTTTCAAGATTATCTGGATTTGGACATTATTGTAAAAAGGGGCTATTTCATACCAGAAGATATAATTTTTAAAAAGTATACTGCAATCAACATACAACAACTTCTACGTATGCAGAATTTATCCGAAGACTTATTATTGTTTTTGATTTCGACGCCCAGTGAATTAGAGCTGTGTTATATTTCATATATTGATATAGAATCTTACTTAAACATATCATATTGGCCTTTAATTTGCCAAACACAAGATATGTCGGAGAGATTAATTTCTATAATTTACAATACCAGAGTTAAATATACAAGCAATTCATTAAAAAACCATTATTGGAATCTTATTCGTCGGTATCAAAAGATGAGTCTTCAAACTATGTCACGATTTGAAAAATACCTCAACCGCGATCAGCTGAAATGAACTCTAAAGTATAATGTGCTTGTGTTGTTACGTATGGTGTTCTGAGAATTATTTGTGATGTGGTCTTGTCGGTGGAAATTTAAGTGTTATGAATATTTATACGAAATATTTTATTACGTTGTAGCTCAAATCATTTTTAAGGGTATTTTTTATGATTGTATTTTAACTTGTAAAGTTGTTCCTGTTTAATAGTAAGATTTAAAGTTAAATTGTCCCACTTGTTGTATTATATTTTACACATTATCAAATGAGGAATAATAAACACAAATATACAACTAAAATGTGCCTAGCTCAACTCATATATCATAATTATTTTTAATTATTTTTGATATAATTTATTAGTATGTTCCAGAATGTATTTTAACAGATTTAAGTTTTAACATTCGCTCGCAAAGCATATAAATAGGCCAGAATTGGGTCAATTCACATACCAAAGTTTCGCTAAAATATGATCACTTTAAATAACTGAAAAGAGTATTTTTTAGTATTTTTTAGTATTTTTTATTTAAATTAAACAACAGATAATTTTAATCAAAATATTTGTTTACAAAAATTGAATTAATACAGTTCATATGATAACGGTTTTTAACAAGATCCAGTATAAAATACGATTGAATCAGTCGGCGTGGCGGGCCGATGCAGTTTAGTGTGAGAGAGTAAAGAGGTGTGCGAGTGAGACAGAAATATGGTGAAATCGGACCACTCCCGTTTCCACCTTTTGAGAGGCCTCCACGCATGCGTCATTTGTTACCAAAATTTGAAAGTGGGCTACGTGGAATGTTCGCATCCGGGGCGCGCGGGCGTTGCCAAACCGAGCGTTCTTGTCCAAGGTTGCCAAATCGCACGCCAGGTGCAAGGTTTCGGCCCGATAAAATATCACGGCCCCGTCCTACGGGTCTTAAAAGTCCCCATATTATTCATGTTGAGGAGTAGTATTAAAATGGAGAAGTAAAACCGTCTTGTGGGTTAATTCGCTAACTCAAAAACTTTAAAAAGCCGCGAGATTTTAGCACGACAACGTCCTCTTGGGTCAGTGTTCCTGTATCACTTATACCGATTCTGGGGTTTTAAAGTATTAAGATTTAGGCAGATTCGGGACTTGTACGATTCTACAATGAGTTAATTTTATTTAATTTTAGGGCTCTGGACTTGTAAAATTTTACAGCGATTTCCCAACACTTAGAAACCAACTATTGGGCTCTAAACATTTAATCTGGGGACTAACACCTATAAACATTCGCACTCGCCGCTATTTAACTAACAACTGATTCTAGTGTCTGTCTTATCAAGGCGACACAATTCAAAATGCAATTTTAAAATTGGGGTTTTAAATTATTATTATTTAGGCAGATTCGGGACTTGTACGATTCTACAATGAGTTAATTTTGTTTAATTTTAGGGCTCTGGACTTGTAAAATTTTACAGCGATTTCCCAACACTTAGAAACCAACTATTGGGCTCTAAACATTTAATCTGGGGACTAACACCTATAAACATTCGCACTCGCCGCTATTTAACTAACAACTGATTCTAGTGTCTGTCTCATCAAGGCGACACAATTCAAAATGCAATTTTAAAATTGGGGTTTTAAATTATTATTATTTAGGCAGATTCGGGACTTGTACGATTCTACAATGAGTTAATTTTATTTAATTTTAGGGCTCTGGACTTGTAAAATTTTACAGTGATTTCCCAACACTTAGAAACCAACTATTGGGCTCTAAACATTTAATCTGGGGACTAACACCTATAAACATTCGCACTCGCCGCTATTTAACTAACAACTGATTCTAGTGTCTGTCTTATCAAGGCGACACAATTCAAAATGCAATTTTAAAATTGGGGTTTTAAATTATTATTATTTAGGCAGATTCGGGACTTGTACGATTCTACAATGAGTTAATTTTGTTTAATTTTAGGGCGCTGGACTTGTAAAATTTTACAGTGATTTCCCAACACTTAGAAACCAACTATTGGGCTCTAAACTTTTAACCTGGGGACTAACACCTATAAACACTCGCACAAGTTCACTCGCCGCGATTTAACTAACAACTGATTCTAGTGTCTGTCTTATCAAGGCGACACAATTCAAAATTCAATTTTAAAATTATCTTTTGAAATATTATTATTTGCAAATGAAACATTCTCAGGGTTACCATGTGCCTAGAAACTACCACGCATCCGCGCCACAACGCCGCGAGATTTTAGCACGACAACGTCCTCTTGGGTCAGTGTTCCTGTATCACTTATACCGATTCTGGGGTTTTAAATTATTAAGATTTAGGCAGATTCGGGACTTGTACGATTCTACAAGGAGTTAATTTTATTTAATTTTAGGGCTCTGGACTTGTAAAATTTTACAGCGATTTCCCAACACTTAGAAACCAACACAGTGATTTCCCAACACTTAGAAACCAACTATTGGGCTCTAAACATTTAATCTGGGGACTAACACCTATAAACATTCGCACTCGCCGCTATTTAACTAACAACTGATTCTAGTGTCTGTCTCATCAAGGCGACACAATTCAAAATTCAATTTTAAAATTATCTTTTGAAATATTATTATTTGCAAATGAAACATTCTCGGGGTTACCACGTGCCTAGAACCCACCACACACCCGCGCCACAACGCCGCGAGATTTTAGCACGACAACACCCTCTTGGGTCAGTGTTTCCTAACATTTAGACCAAGACTTGGGTTAATTCTGTGAATCGGGATTTTTAAATTTTATCTTATTTTTCGGCTCGGCACTTGTGATTTTTTCAAACTTTTAATCTGGGGACTTTAAATTATTTTGAAATATTTTGAATTATGTGGATTTTTGACTCTCGGGACTTGTAATATTTAACGGGAATCGCGGAGTACTAACACCTATAAACATTCGCACTCGCCGCTATTTAACTAACAACTGATTCTAGTGTCTGTCTCATCAAGGCGACACAATTCAAAATTCAATTTTAAAATTATCTTTTGAAATATTATTATTTGCAAATGAAACATTCTCAAGACTAACCCGTGCCCAGAACCCACCACACACCCGCGCCACAACGCCGCGAGATTTTAGCACGACAACACCCTCTTGGGTCAGTGTTTCCTAACATTTAGACCAAGACTTGGGTTAATTCTGTGAATCGGGATTTTTAAATTTTATCTTATTTTTCGGCTCGGCACTTGTGATTTTTTCAAACTTTTAATCTGGGGACTTTAAATTATTTTGAAATATTTTGAATTATGTGGATTTTTGACTCTCGGGACTTGTAATATTTAACGGGAATCGCGGAGTACTAACACCTATAAACATTCGCACTCGCCGCTATTTAACCAACAACTGATTCTAGTGTCTGTCTCATCAAGGCGACACAATTCAAAATTCAATTTTAAAATTATCTTTTGAAATATTATTATTTGCAAATGAAACATTCTCAAGACTAACCCGTGCCCAGAACCCACCACACACCCGCGCCACAACGCCGCGAGATTTTAGCACGACAACACCCTCTTGGGTCAGTGTTTCCTAACATTTAGACCAAGACTTGGGTTAATTCTGTGAATCGGGATTTTTAAATTTTATCTTATTTTTCGGCTCGGCACTTGTGATTTTTTCAAACTTTTAATCTGGGGACTTTAAATTATTTTGAAATATTTTGAATTATGTGGATTTTTGACTCTCGGGACTTGTAATATTTAACGGGAATCGCGGAGTACTAACACCTATAAACATTCGCACTCGCCGCTATTTAACTAACAACTGATTCTAGTGTCTGTCTCATCAAGGCGACACAATTCAAAATTCAATTTTAAAATTATCTTTTGAAATATTATTATTTGCAAATGAAACATTCTCAAGACTAACCCGTGCCCAGAACCCACCACACACCCGCGCCACAACGCCGCGAGATTTTAGCACGACAACACCCTCTTGGGTCAGTGTTTCCTAACATTTAGACCAAGACTTGGGTTAATTCTGTGAATCGGGATTTTTAAATTTTATCTTATTTTTCGGCTCGGCACTTGTGATTTTTTCAAACTTTTAATCTGGGGACTTTAAATTATTTTGAAATATTTTGAATTATGTGGATTTTTGACTCTCGGGACTTGTAATATTTAACGGGAATCGCGGAGTACTAACACCTATAAACATTCGCACTCGCCGCTATTTAACTAACAACTGATTCTAGTGTCTGTCTCATCAAGGCGACACAATTCAAAATTCAATTTTAAAATTATCTTTTGAAATATTATTATTTGCAAATGAAACATTCTCAAGACTAACCCGTGCCCAGAACCCACCACACACCCGCGCCACAACGCCGCGAGATTTTAGCACGACAACACCCTCTTGGGTCAGTGTTTCCTAACATTTAGACCAAGACTTGGGTTAATTCTGTGAATCGGGATTTTTAAATTTTATCTTATTTTTCGGCTCGGCACTTGTGATTTTTTCAAACTTTTAATCTGGGGACTTTAAATTATTTTGAAATATTTTGAATTATGTGGATTTTTGACTCTCGGGACTTGTAATATTTAACGGGAATCGCG
This sequence comes from Allygus modestus, assembly GCA_963675035.1. Classification (NCBI taxonomy): domain Eukaryota; kingdom Metazoa; phylum Arthropoda; class Insecta; order Hemiptera; family Cicadellidae; genus Allygus; species Allygus modestus. Next base: position 383,357,764 of record OY776111.1, on the reverse strand, counting down.
GAGTACTAACACCTATAAACATTCGCACTCGCCGCTATTTAACTAACAACTGATTCTAGTGTCTGTCTCATCAAGGCGACACAATTCAAAATTCAATTTTAAAATTATCTTTTGAAATATTATTATTTGCAAATGAAACATTCTCAAGACTAACCCGTGCCTAGAACCCACCACACACCCGCGCCACAACGCCGCGAGATTTTAGCACGACAACACCCTCTTGGGTCAGTGTTTCCTAACATTTAGACCAAGACTTGGGTTAATTCTGTGAATCGGGATTTTTAAATTTTATCTTATTTTTCGGCTCGGCACTTGTGATTTTTAACTAGTGTTAACCGACAAGTCTCCATGAGTACTATCCGAGTCAACAATGTTATTTCGCTAAATCAAAAACTAAGTTAAATTTAACTACAACAGTTAAAACTGTTTTGTTCAAAGTTCCATTTATGAATTGAATTCTAATTGCTTTAATTTTAATAATTTTAGATTATTGGTGATGTGATCGTTCCACTCAGACTCAGTCCCCCGCCGTACGCAAACACCAACAGAATACGCTTCATTTCTACACACACCCGCGCGTATAAAATTCAAAGAAACGGTTTCAACAAATTCCCCCACCCTCGTCAACATTTGAAATAAATGCACAAATACTTTGCGAATTCTATTTTCTGAGGGTTTATAAGGGAACGGTTCTCCACACATACCAGTAGTTCCTGTAATGAACTCCTGCGTGTTCGGTAAAGTTGTTGTTTGTTTTTGAGTTGATTTGTGATAGGTAACTAGAACCATGGTGGAGAGAATTACATTTTACGAACTCAAAGCTATTTGCCAAAGTATGGGTATCAAGTCAACCCACCTAACTAGGAAAAAGATTTTGTGGAAGATTTTAAATTCTATTAAAAGCGCTGATGGTGTTACCGCCTTTATAGACAAACTTACGGATCCTTCTGACTTGTACAGTTTGTATACTTCATTGGAAGAGGAGACGTTAGATAACAGCAGTCAATTCCTACACTTCACCAAATTTGAAAAAATTACGGAAAAAATTCATCAACTCCCAGTCAACCTTTGGAGAATACTATACCGGAGAGAACAGTTCACGCATGGGTTCATGTTGAAGTTTCAAGAGATTCTAAATTTTAACGAAATTGTCATCCACCAAAGACTGACGACTAAAGATATAGAAAGATTTCATTCAAAAATTAACTTTTCGCTTTTGGTTAAGTACCAAAATCTCTCTGAAGCAGTGTTGGTCACATTCAATCACAAGTTCGACTGGAATGCAGTTGTGGAACACCAAAATGTCCCGGAGTGGATTCTTAGACAGTTTTACCATAAGATTGATCCAATTGTCATAATAAAATCCATGAAGCTGACTCAAGATTTTATGTTGTGGATGGTGGATGGGGTTAATCCACGGTGTAAATTTCACAATACAGACGAAGAAGAGTATTATAAAATGGTTCTATGGCCATATCTCATAAAACACCAATCATTAAGTAAAAATTTAATATGCTACATTTACTTCTCGAAAGTGGGTAATCAAATCGATCTTTTAAAACTACTGTTTGGCTCGCTAATAAGTAAATGTCAAACTCTTGATTCTTTTCTTCTGGATACGTTTAAAAATATTTTGTGCTGGTGGTCCGTCTCAAAACATCAAACGCTCAGCGATGAAGATATTATTAAATATTGCAAATTAATCGATTTTCAAACATATACGTCGCGAGGATTACAAATTTCTGAATTTGTGAAGAGGAATCTGCCCAATCCATTTACAAAAGTAGAATCTGAAACCGATTGTCCAGTTTGCCTTGACACGAAAAAAAAAGATTGTATCAGTCTTAAGGATTGTCAACACGTGTTTTGTACAACGTGTATATTTAAATGGCTTAAAGTAAATAAATCATGTCCTCTTTGTAGGATTAAAATTCACTTGCCAGGCTACTGTTGGGTATAAAATAGAACTCGCCGCACATATTTGCACATATTTGTACTCATTTGTAAAACTTGTGAAAAATAAATCATATTTAAAAATTTCAAATTGTGTTTTTATTTACATGACTTAAAACAGACCCGGTCTCTAGAGGTTAATCATTAGTCTATTTGAATGTTGTGCAGTGTGGTTTAAAGACAATCAGTATATTTTAATTAACATTGGCAATATTGAGGTTTTTTCGCGTGATATAATTTACCAGAAAACCCTTTGAAAAACGAGTCCATTAGACTTCTTCTTGGTTATAAAACTCATTTTGTCTCCTTTAGAAAAACATAAGAATTTGTTCAGTGTTTCAACATAAAATATTACAATACCTTAGGGGAAATCACCAAAAGTAACAATGTTAAATTCTTTTTGCTATTTCTGTATTTGAAGTCTTTGATAAATGGCTCTGTAAAGGTAATTTTGAATTTGTCAAACTTTAATTTAATTTTAAATGTATGGTTAAAAAAGAATATACCGGTTATAAATAGGATGTCAGCCCGATCCTGGGCATTAAGTCCAGGACCGCGAACCTTGTACAAGGACCAAGGCAACGGCGCAAAACATAGCCTCTCCTGGTCAAGTCAACCCCTACCGTGACGTGGTGTACGAGGCTTTACACATACGGGGCTCTGGCGAAGTAGGTTAAGTAGTATGTAGGAGTTTGTTAGGTTTGTTCTCTCTTAGTAATTTAATAATTGAGTGGTATAGGTAGTTTTAAGGCATGCATATGTTAGGTAGGTTACACAGAGGTTGGGTAAGTCCTCTCTTCGTAGTTATAAGTCCTATCGAATTGCTCCGGTTGCCTTGCGGTGTTAACGAAGAGCAATTCCCTTCCAGCACCAAAACTTTTCATATCCTAAACCCTCCAAACCTCCTTTCCTTTATGGCTCTTTGCGCTGGCGGATACAATCCACGCAGAGGGTCTCCTTCCAATTTCCCAATTGTCCCTCACACGTAGCTAATAAGTTAGATAGGGGGGCTTTTTAGTGGTAGGTAGTTTTAGGTAGTTTTAGGTAGTTTTTAGTCTGAGGAGGCGTTTTTATTAATGAGATAAGAGGGCCCAGCGGAGTACGCTGATTAACCTCGTCACAGCTTCTAGCGGAGTACACTGGACTGTGACATTTTTCAAAATTTAAAGGGCCCAGCGGAGTACGCTGATTAACCTCGTCACAGCTTCTAGCGGAGTACACTGGACTGTGACGTTTTTATATTTGAATAACATTAATAAAAACGTCTCGCGGACACTCATTCCCAAAAACCCCTCCAAACCTCCTTTCCTTTATGGCTCTTTGCGCTGGCGGATACAATCCACGCAGAGGGTCTCCTTCCAATTTCCCAATTTCCCTCACACGTAGCTAATAAGTTAGATGGGGGGGCTTTTTAGTGGTAGGTAGTTTTAAGGCATGCATATGTTAGGTAGGTTACACAGAGGTTGGGTAAGTCCTCTCTTCGTAGTTATAAGTCCTATCGAATGATTCTGGGAATTCCTTGCGGTGTTAACGAAGAATCATTCCCTTCCAGCACCTTTTCATTCCCAAAAACCCCTCCAAACCTCCTTTCCTTTATGGCTCTTTGCGCTGGCGGATACAATCCACGCAGAGGGTCTCCTTCCAATTTCCCAATTTCCCTCACACGTAGCTAATAAGTTAGATAGGGGGGCTTTTTAGTGGTAGGTAGTTTTAGGTAGTTTTAGGTAGTTTTTAGTCTGAGGAGGCGTTTTTATTAATGAGATAAGAGGGCCCAGCGGAGTACGCTGATTAACCTCGTCACAGCTTCTAGCGGAGTACACTGGACTGTGACATTTTTCAAAATTTAAAGGGCCCAGCGGAGTACGCTGATTAACCTCGTCACAGCTTCTAGCGGAGTACACTGGACTGTGACGTTTTTATATTTGAATAACATTAATAAAAACGTCTCGCGGACACTCATTCCCAAAAACTCCCTCCAAACCTCCTTTCCTTTATGGCTCTTTGCGCTGGCGGATACAATCCACGCAGAGGGTCTCCTTCCAATTTCCCAATTTCCCTCACACGTAGCTAGTAAGTTAGATAGGGGGGCTTTTTAGTGGTAGGTAGTTTTAGGTAGTTTTAGGTAGTTTTTAGTCTGAGGAGGCGTTTTTATTAATGAGATAAGAGGGCCCAGCGGAGTACGCTGATTAACCTCGTCACAGCTTCTAGCGGAGTACACTGGACTGTGACATTTTTCAAAATTTAAAGGGCCCAGCGGAGTACGCTGATTAACCTCGTCACAGCTTCTAGCGGAGTACACTGGACTGTGACGTTTTTATATTTGAATAACATTAATAAAAACGTCTCGCGGACACGGTTAGAATATATTTAGTTAGTAAGTTAGGGACCCCATTAAGGACTGTGGATGCGGAACTTAAAGCTTCTCCCAGTCAAGTCAACCCCAACCTTGGCGCCGGTAGTGGGGCTTTAGACAAACGGGGCTCTGGCGAATATATATTATTTTTAGTATATTTATACATTTGCCACCCAGGATATCTAAGGGCATCACAGACTATTTATTGCATAGTTTCACGTCCCCGTGGTTTTAAATTTTTAAAGATAAAACATATACACATCATATAGTAGGAAGTATTATAGGCTGGATCGTGGATACAAGAAGAAGAATGAGGCCACACCGTATCACCCCGGAGGGTTTGTGTGGCGAAGGGATCATTGAAGACTTCATTTCTATTTTATGTAAAAAAAATGAAGAACGCGCTGACGGATTGAAATTATATGCTTTCCCGACAGTGTTTTTCACGGCAATTGACCAGGGCGGTTTCCTGCGGGTGGAAAGGTGGACCAATAAAATAAAAATTTATGATTATGACATCTTACTGTTCCCAGTACACATCCCCGCACCAATCCGGAAGGATGGGAAGCCCGGTGTATCGCACTGGTACCTGATTGCCGCCTTTTTAAAAGATGGGCTTGTGCGGAGCTACGACTCACTGGGAAATGAGTACCCAGATAGATTAAAAGAATGTCTAAAGTATATCGAGTGGGAAATGGGCCGGTTGGGTGTAAAAATCAACCGGGAAGAGTGGTCCTTAAAGGGGAATCCTAGTGGTCTTAAGCTTCAGACCAATACGGTTGACTGTGGTTTCTGTTTATGCTTATACGCTGGTTGTATTGCCAGGGGCATAAACCCCTCAACTGTCAAATTACCATCAAGCGTGGACCTGAGGAAACTCATCTCCCGGGTATTGCGACAGGGGGGAGCAGAACCCCTCGATGAATTCCTTGAGGCCAACCGAGAAAACCTATTTCCAGGGCATACTCCAACCTACACCGAAGAGGAGTTGCAGAGAGCTATACATGGTATGATGGGGGATATGTTTGGAGCGTTTCTGCCAATTGATTATGCTGATACCCCCCCAAAATCACCAACCTACCCCAACGTGGAATTCGTGTTGGACGGAGGAGAAGTCTCCATGGATGTGAACACCGGGCGGGACGAGTCGGAAGTGTACGAGAGTGCGGGAGCGACGGACGCCATTGGGGATCAAGATAATAAGACCACGGGCTCTATAGAAGGGGAGGAGAGGATAGAAGCAACACCCGTCGCAGATGCAACACCCGTCGCAGAAGCAACACCTGTCGCAGAAGCAACACCTGTCGCATATGACCGTCCATCACTCTGCCCCCCACCCCCGTGTTTAATTCAACCTTCCAAAAACTCAACCAGCACCGGAATCTACCAGAACTCCGCCGGATATTCAGGGGAAAACGAACCACATCGACTCGTTAGAAACCCGCGGATAAAACGGAGGACAATACGTATAACGTTAAACGACGGAACAAGGAAGCGGGTCAATGTCCGAAGGTTGGGACTCCAGCCTGATTATTTATGATTGCAAGCACCCATTTTGCAAACATACAAATTGGTGCTTATATCAACTTATAAATTATCAAAATAATTTACGTAATTTACGAATACTGGCTCCTTGCTATAAAACAGTGACCAGCGCTCCCGAGCAATCAGTCTACCACCGACGGTTCTAAAAATCTTAAAATGGACGGGATATTTGGTGAATATTTGAAGAAAGTACAAGAAATCACCGCAGACAAGTCTCCGGGATTCTACAAACACGTTACAAATCCGTTTGATTCAAAATTATTGAAAACAACTCCAAGTTCGGTTCGCGGGATTATTGTAGGCCTGACCGATTGTCCCACCGGACATGAAACGAGCAAGTCCAGAAGAGAAATGATACAGAAATTGTCAACGATATCTGAAAAAAGAAATATTCTTTGGATTCACATCCCGATAATCGCCAGTTTTGATAAACAGAAGATTCAACAGTTGATTGCAGTTTTTTCTACCGTCATTGGGCACGTTTTTAAAATAATAATGCGTGCAAGCGAAAACGATTTTGAGATTCCGGTTCTATGTTTGGGAAAAAACTCGCACGGCTGTGTGATTGAAGCACTAAGATACGCCAATCGTCCAAAATTTATGATACTAAAGGATTATGCTGATACCCCCCAAAAATCACCAACCTACCCCAGCGTGGAATTCGTGTTGGACAGAGGAGAATTCTCTATAGATGTGAACACTGGGCGGGACGAGTCGGAAGTGTACGAGAGTACGGGAGCGACGGATGCAATTGGGGCCATTGGGGTCAGCGATCAAGATTCCAAGCCTGCGGCCGACCATACGCCCGACAAGACCACGGGCCCTATAGAAAAGAGAGAGGGGATAGAAGCAATTCCCGACACACAACCTCCGCGTTTAATTCATCAAGACCACCCAATGGAGCCGCTTTCCACCCCAGTGATCAACCCCCCAAAAACTCAACCAGCACCGGACTCTACCAGAACTCCGCCAGATATTCATCCAAAGGTCGCCCCACTACAACACCAACATCTGCCTCGACAGCACCAGCCTCGCCAAAGACGCTACATAGATATTCATCCAAAGGTCGCCCCACTACAACACCAACATCTGCCTCGACAGCACCAGCCTCGCCAAAGACGCTACAGAACAAAAAGGAAGAGAATATTCCTAATTGACGGCTCCTTCGTGAGAATTAGGGACCCCAAACCCATATGTATAATTTACCACCCGATATATTGTTGAAAGTGGTCTGCTGGAAACTGAGGATACAACGAGGGATGAGAGCCTTATTTATGATTGCCTTATTTATCAATTTATAAATTATCAAGATAATTAATTTACGATTGCTGGCTACTTGCTATAAAACAGTGACCAGCGTTCCTGAGCAATCAGTCTACCTCTAGATATCTTAAAAAAATGGACGGGATATTTAGTGCATATTTGAAGAAGGTGCAAGAAATCACAGCAGACAAGTCTCCGGGATTCTACAAACAAGTTATAAACGTGTTTGACACGGAATTATTAAAAACAACTCCAAGTTCGGTTCGCGGGATTGTCGTGGGCCTGATCAATTCTCCGTCAAGAAAAACTAAAGATTTGTACCTTAGCACCGGACATAAAACGAGCAAGTCTGAGTTAAGAAGAGAAATGATACATAACTTATCTACAATATCTGAAAAAAAAAATATTCTTTGGATTCGCATCCCGATGATTGCCAGTTTTGATAAACAGAAGACTCGAGAGTTGATTACAGCTTTTCATCCCGTCATTGGGCACATTTTTAAAATAATAATGCGTGCAAGTGCAAACGACTTTGAATCACCGATTCCTATTTTGTGTTTGGGAAAAAACTCGCACAGCTGTGTGATTGAAGGATTAAGATACACCAATCGTCCGAAATTTATACTACTACCCACGGTGCACCCCAACAACATATCAGAGATGGAAGAGAAAATCTCTAAAACTACCTGCAAATACCAGCGTCTTCATCTGATTAGAAGAAAATATTATAATGTTGACATGTTTATTCAAGTATTTAAAATATTTGTGAATCTTGTATCATCAAGTACTTAGTCATATACAATTGTATCATATGTATCATATATATCACGTAATAAATAATTTAACTCTTATTGTTGTTTTTTTCTTTAAAATCTTCCAAACATTTGTAATAATCAAGAAGTTATTCAAATAACCAATTCTTTTGTTTTCTATTTTTGGAAACCATAAAATAAATTATTCTATTTGTGTCATTTGTATTGAAGGTGATTTCAATAATATTTTAATTACAAAGCGTTTTCACGGATACTGTGGTCTTGACATTTAACTTTTAAACCTTTTCAAGTTTAAGTACTCATTTAAATAAAAAACCTTTCAAGTTTAAATACTCAATTCAATGATTATTATATTATTCTGGCATTTGTTGTTCAATTTTATTATGAGCAGATTTTGCAGATTTGAGATTTACAAAACCACAAATGGGTTAAATTGTAGGAAATGCAAACCATTTTAGATTACCCATATTCAAAACTTTTTATTGAGACGTTTCTCGTCTTCGGGGTATTAAAGCATCCGCTTTATAGGGGCAAATTAGGGGGATTTTTTTCCCTCACAACTTAGTATTTTAGTATTTATAATTAAAGCAATTAAAAACAATTAAATCTTTTGAAAAGAAGGGGGTCTATTTAACTCCCGAAGAGGCAATTTAAGTCAGTGTTGAGATTTACAGCATATGATCAACTATGGAGTATTGTTGCGAGCAGAGATGTTTTAAAATTCCTGGTGACCAGGTTGATGGGAGGGCTTGTAGGAAATGTCACCATTTTGGTTATTGCATTTGTAAATGTAAAAACTTCACAGCCTTCTCTACAGAATACAACACCACGCTCGGTGTGGAATACGGCGGCCGGGGAGATGGTGCATCTCTCAGAAAGAAGAAAGACTCGGATCGCGCTAGCCCGTGTTGTGGTATTAAAATGTACCATTCGCCAGTGTCTGTGGGATTAAATTATAATTTTACGAAAGAAACAAACACTCCTAGATTTCATTACGAGACCGAAAGACTTCATAGTTTTAAGGAGTGGCCAGTTACATTTTTAAGCCCCAAAGATTTATCCAAAGCTGGTTTTTATTATTTGCGTGTTAATGATTATGTTAGATGCGCTTATTGTGGGATTGAAATTGGGTTTTGGAAAGGGGGTGACATTCCTTTCTTAGAACATAAGAAATTTAACCCGTCCTGTATATTTATAGAGAAGTTTTACCCTTTAGAATGTAAATAAAACTAACATTCAAAAGGTGTAGCATTTTATTTTCTTAACCCAAAGTCAGTATTTGAGAATTAACAAGAAATGTGAAAACTTTGGCATGTAAAACAACATTTGAAATAAGGGCATAATACAAATTCCGAGGCTTTATAAAGGAACGGTTCCCCTAATATACCAGTAGTTGCCAAACTCCTGCACTAGTGTTTGGTCTAGTGTTTTGTTCAGAGTTTGTGATTCGGAACCGAAAAGAGCTCTATTTACCCCGCTGATTCCGATATCTAAGGACATCTCAATGGCTGACCACGCTTATATTATCGATTTTCAAGGATTCAAAGACAATAACAATAATTTTATTATTAAAGAAATTGCACTTACAAAAACCAGCGGCAATTGGTTTCTGAGACACTGGTTTGTAAAATCGCCGTACAATTTTGACAAACTATCTCCGGAATACAGAAGACAGGCGATCTTCAACGCAAACTATTACCACGGAATTCCATGGCAGGAAGGAACCACGTCCTTCAACTACGTCAAGAGACAACTGGCGGAGCTAATATCACAAAACACCACCGTCTACGTAAAGGGTCAGGAGAAACAAGTGTTCCTCCAGAGACTTTTTAAGAACGCCAAAGTTGAAAATTTGGACGACATGCCATCACTTAAAAAACTAAAATCTAAGTATCTAAATAATTTTTGTTATTATCATAGATTTAACGGTTTCATGTGTGCTCTTGAAAATATTTATAAGATTCAAACCTACTTGGAGCAAAGAGGGTATGAATAAAAATATTAAATGTCTATTGTGTTCTTTAATGCGTGCACCCAAACTTAATTATCTTGCATCAAGATTATAGTAATGATTATAAAAACTGTATTGGTAATTAATATTTTCAATAATTCTAGGAATCTCGTTATTAAATTGCCTTACATGTTTATATATCATTGCAATGTTAGTTATGGAGTGATAATTGGTTGGATAAATTCTCTTGTACAATACTATGTTTGTGGATTCACAGAATCAGCCCAAGCCTTAGAGTTTAGAACAAAAACTGTTAGGAAATGTACACCGGAGGTATTGTTTCTTTGACTATTGTTCATTTTCCAAACCAAACTCTCAAGCGCCTTTGCTTAAGGAAGGGGAAATGATTCTATTTTGACTAACCCCCCCCCAACCTTCCCCTCGGGTATCCCTTTGAATAACATAGTTACAAATGTAAATGCAATTTATTAATTTCTTTATAAGTAATAGATTATAAAATCCAAGGGACCGAAACTACACAATCGAGGACCCGGAGCTACCGGGTACATAAATATTTAAAAATGGAGGTTGTTTTTGTTGCATTTCTTGAATTTCCAATTTTGATATTGTCTCTGATTATACTTATTATATACTTTTTAGTATTTTTAATAAAAACAATTTTAAAATCTTTTGGAAAGAGATGGCAGATAGTCTATTTAGTCTCTGAAGAGGCCGAAGTCAGTTCAACAACTCAACTCGCCTAAGAAAGTCTTGATCCTAAGTTGTTTTTAGAGTTTAGTAAAAATATATTTTTCAAAGTAAGTAGTTATCACATTTAAATCGTAAAATATCAATGTGATGACAATGAAAATACGTCTGCATTTGATTTTAAGTCCAATTTTATTTTTCGAACAGGTCTTCCGTCACAAAATAGATTTATAAAGATCCAACCAATATTTTGTTCACAACCCCCCCCCCCATTTCAACAGGTACAGCAAACAAATTGCAATAGCACATATCAGAGCTACGTAAGGACGTCAGAGAAAAATATCGTAAAACAATGCCCGAAGAAGGGAGGAACGAAAAGCCCCCCTCCCCTTGAATTTTCAATTTCATGCGGTATACATCAATGAGCCGGGGCTATATTCATTAATTTTAAAATCCAAATTGCCCATTGCTGAGAAGTATCAAGACTGTGTTTTTGAAGATGTCTTACCCTCCATTAGAAAATATGGAATGTATCAGTTAAAGAATGAAAACTCTCAACTGATGCGAGAAATTACAAACGTTATGAAAACTAACCAACAGCTCACTCAAATTAACTTAGAATTTAAAACTAAAAACGACACAATGTGTAAAGAGAACCAGTCACTGAATGAGTTTTTGACATGATCTCTGGTTGCTTTTCGTGGGTTAGAGTAGCCCAGGATTTGAGCAATCTCTTTTGCTTTGAACTAAGGAGTATTTTTACTGTCAAACAGGACAGCAACGGCCTGTTTATTAAATATATAAGAAGTTAAGTGAGACATTTTAAGTATTGTGCGAATCATTGTAGGATAGGTCTACCCCACTTTGGGGTAGACCTACTTCCGGTTGAGTTTTCTTATATTTTTCACTTACATGCGTTGAAAGAGCTTTATGTAACTTAGAGGGATACTCTTTCTTTTGAACCAAGGATTATTTTCGCTATCAAATAGGACGGAAAAGAAGTGGCTCAAATCCTGGGCTACTCTAACCCTAAAAAGGCTCTTCTAGCACATATCAGTGAAATATACAAATCAACTCAACCGGAAGTAGTTGGGACCCAAAATGGGTCCCAACTCAATTATCATGATTCTAAAGTAGTTTTTATATCAGAACCGGGTTTATACGAGTTGATTTTTTCCTCTAAACTACCAGTTGCTAAAACATTTAAATACTGGGTTTTTGTGGCGATACTTTTAGCGCTCTTTATTCTTAAACGTTAACTTCACTCTGCCTCGGTCACTTTTGCCACTGCTCCTGCCAAGGTAAGAACTAGGTACTATTTCACAATACTTTATATAAAATGTCTCAATTAACCTCTTATATATTTAATGATCAATCTGTTACTGTCCTGTTTGACAGAGAAAATAATCCTTGGTTTAAAGCAAAAGAGATTGCTAAAATCTTGGGCTACTCTAACCCAAGAAAAGCAATCAGAGATCACGTCAGAGAAAAATATCGTAAAACAATGCCCGAAGAAGGGAGGAACGAAAAGTTCCTCCCCTTGAATTTTCAATTTCATGCGGTATACATCAATGAGCCGGGGCTATATTCATTAATTTTAAAATCCAAATTGCCCATAGCTGAGAAGTTTCAAGACTGGGTTTTTGAAGAAGTCCTGCCTTCCATTAGAAAGTGTGGAATGTATAAAATCCAACAAGAAAATAATCAGTTGTTACAATCACTTACAAAGTCTCTGGAAAACAACCAAAAGCTAGCTCAAATTAACTCAGAATTTAAAACTAAAAACGACATATTGTGTAAAGAGAACCGGTCACTGAATGAGTTGTTGACGTCCTTACGTAGCTCTGATCTGTGCTATTACAAAATTTGTTTGCTGTACCCGTTGAAATGGAGGGGGAGGAAGTTTGGGAACAAGATATTGGTTGGATTTTTATAAATCTATTTTGTGAGGGAAGACCCGTTCGAAGGAAAGTCATTAAAATTGAACTTAAAATCAAATGCAGACTTTGACGGGATAGAAGTTGAATTTTTGAGCGGTAAGGCTATGCTAAATAGCGGATTCTCTAAAGAAATGGTTATAAAAAAAGTAGCTAAATTCTCCACGATGAATTAGAATATAACATTTATTTTGACGATACTTTTAGCGCTCTTTATTCTTAAACGTTAACTTCACTCTACCTCGGTCACTTTTGAGGTAAGACCTTACGTTGCTCTGATCTGTTCTATTGCACGATACTTGATATAAAATGTCTAACTTAACCTCTTATATATTTAATGATCAATCTGTTACTGTACTGTTTGACAGTGAAAATAATCCTTGGTTCAAAGGAAAGGATGTTGTTAAAATCCTGGGCTATCAAGATTCAAAACAGGCATTGCGGATAAATGTTGATGAAGAAGACAAGTGTAAGGCTATAAATATACTCTCTAAAGGGGGGTGTATCGATACACCCCCCTTTAACTTCCAATATCAGTCTAACTTCATCAATGAATCTGGTTTGTATTCTCTTATTTTGCGCTCCTTGAAACCAGAAGCTAAAGCATTCAAAAGATGGGTTACAAGTGAAGTCTTGCCTTCCATTAGAAAGTATGGAGTGTATAAAATCAAACATGAAAATAATCAGTTAAAAAATCAAAACTCTCAACTCTTGGCTGAAATTACAAGGTCTCTGGAAGACAACCAAAAGCTCACTCAAATTAACTCAGAATTTAAAACTAAAAACTACATATTGTGTAAAGAGAACCGGTCACTGAATGAGTTGTTGACATTCTCCACGATGAATTAGAATATAACATTTATTTTGACGATACTTTTAGCGCTCTTTATTCTTAAACGTTAACTTCACTCTACCTCGGTCACTTTTGAGGTAAGACCTTACGTTGCTCTGATCTGTTCTATTGCACGATACTTGATATAAAATGTCTAACTTAACCTCTTATATATTTAATAATCAATCTGTTACTGTACTGTTTGACAGTGAAAATAATCCTTGGTTCAAAGGAAAGGATGTTGTTAAAATCCTAAACTATCAAGATACAAAGCATGCAATCCGTACCCATGTTAGAGAAAAACACCGCAAAACTATACTGGAAGTACAAGGGGGGCGAAACGCCCCCCTTGTACTTTCATTCCCAAACAATCTTTCTAAACGAGCCTGGTCTTTATTCACTAATTTTAAAATCCAAATTACCCATTGCTGAGAAGTTTCAAGACTGGGTTTTTGAAGATGTCTTACCTTCCATTAGAAAATATGGAGTGTATAAAATCAAACATGAAAATAATCAGTTAAAAAATCAAAACTCTCAACTCTTGGCTGAAATTACAAGGTCTCTGGAAGACAACCAAAAGCTAGCTCAAATTAACTCAGAATTTAAAACTAAAAACGACATATTGTGTAAAGAGAACCGGTCACTGAATGAGTTGTTGACGTCCTTACGTAGCTCTGATCTGTGCTATTACAAAATTTGTTTGCTGTACCCGTTGAAATGGAGGGGGAGGAAGTTTGGGAACAAAATATTGGTTGGATTTTTATAAATCTATTTTGTGAGGGAAGACCCGTTCGAAGGAAAGTCATTAAAATTGAACTTAAATTCAAATGCAGACTTTGACAGGATAGAAGTTGAATTTTTGAGCGGTAAGGCTATGCTAAATAGCGGATTCTCTAAAGAAATGGTTATAAAAAAAGTAGCTAAATTCTCCACGATGAATTAGAATATAACATTTATTTTGACGATACTTTTAGCGCTCTTTATTCTTAAACGTTAACTTCACTCTACCTCGGTCACTTTTGAGGTAAGACCTTACGTTGCTCTGATCTGTTCTATTGCACGATACTTGATATAAAATGTCTAACTTAACCTCTTATATATTTAATAATCAATCTGTTACTGTACTGTTTGACAGTGAAAATAATCCTTGGTTCAAAGGAAAGGATGTTGTTAAAATCCTAAACTATCAAGATACAAAGCATGCAATCCGTACCCATGTTAGAGAAAAACACCGCAAAACTATACTGGAAGTACAAGGGGGGCGAAACGCCCCCCTTTAACTTCCAATATCAGTCTAACTTCATCAATGAATCTGGTTTGTATTCTCTTATTTTGCGCTCATTGAAACCAGAAGCTAAAGCATTCAAAAGATGGGTTACAAGTGAACTCTTGCCTTCCATTAGAAAGTATGGAGTGTATAAAATCAAACATGAAAATAATCAGTTAAAAAATCAAAACTCTCAACTCTTGGCTGAAATTACAAGGTCTCTGGAAGACAACCAAAAGCTCACTCAAATTAACTCAGAATTTAAAACTAAAAACTACATATTGTGTAAAGAGAACCGGTCACTGAATGAGTTGTTGACATTCTCCACGATGAATTAGAATATAACATTTATTTTGACGATACTTTTAGCGCTCTTTATTCTTAAACGTTAACTTCACTCTACCTCGGTCACTTTTGAGGTAAGACCTTACGTTGCTCTGATCTGTTCTATTGCACGATACTTGATATAAAATGTCTAACTTAACCTCTTATATATTTAATAATCAATCTGTTACTGTACTGTTTGACAGTGAAAATAATCCTTGGTTCAAAGGAAAGGATGTTGTTAAAATCCTAAACTATCAAGATACAAAGCATGCAATCCGTACCCATGTTAGAGAAAAACACCGCAAAACTATACTGGAAGTACAAGGGGGGCGAAACGCCCCCCTTGTACTTTCATTCCCAAACAATCTTTCTAAACGAGCCTGGTCTTTATTCACTAATTTTAAAATCCAAATTACCCATTGCTGAGAAGTTTCAAGACTGGGTTTTTGAAGATGTCTTACCTTCCATTAGAAAATATGGAGTGTATAAAATCAAACATGAAAATAATCAGTTAAAAAATCAAAACTCTCAACTCTTGGCTGAAATTACAAGGTCTCTGGAAGACAACCAAAAGCTAGCTCAAATTAACTCAGAATTTAAAACTAAAAACGACATATTGTGTAAAGAGAACCGGTCACTGAATGAGTTGTTGACGTCCTTACGTAGCTCTGATCTGTGCTATTACAAAATTTGTTTGCTGTACCCGTTGAAATGGAGGGGGAGGAAGTTTGGGAACAAAATATTGGTTGGATTTTTATAAATCTATTTTGTGAGGGAAGACCCGTTCGAAGGAAAGTCATTAAAATTGAACTTAAAATCAAATGCAGACTTTGACAGGATAGAAGTTGAATTTTTGAGCGGTAAGGCTATGCTAAATAGCGGATTCTCTAAAGAAATGGTTATAAAAAAAGTAGCTAAATTCTCCACGATGAATTAGAATATAACATTTATTTTGACGATACTTTTAGCGCTCTTTATTCTTAAACGTTAACTTCACTCTACCTCGGTCACTTTTGAGGTAAGACCTTACGTTGCTCTGATCTGTTCTATTGCACGATACTTGATATAAAATGTCTAACTTAACCTCTTATATATTTAATAATCAATCTGTTACTGTACTGTTTGACAGTGAAAATAATCCTTGGTTCAAAGGAAAGGATGTTGTTAAAATCCTAAACTATCAAGATACAAAGCATGCAATCCGTACCCATGTTAGAGAAAAACACCGCAAAACTATACTGGAAGTACAAGGGGGGCGAAACGCCCCCCTTTAACTTCCAATATCAGTCTAACTTCATCAATGAATCTGGTTTGTATTCTCTTATTTTGCGCTCATTGAAACCAGAAGCTAAAGCATTCAAAAGATGGGTTACAAGTGAACTCTTGCCTTCCATTAGAAAGTATGGAGTGTATAAAATCAAACATGAAAATAATCAGTTAAAAAATCAAAACTCTCAACTCTTGGCTGAAATTACAAGGTCTCTGGAAGACAACCAAAAGCTCACTCAAATTAACTCAGAATTTAAAACTAAAAACTACATATTGTGTAAAGAGAACCGGTCACTGAATGAGTTGTTGACATTCTCCACGATGAATTAGAATATAACATTTATTTTGACGATACTTTTAGCGCTCTTTATTCTTAAACGTTAACTTCACTCTGCCTCGGTCACTTTTGCCACTGCTCCTGCCGAGGTAAGAACTGGGTACTATTTCACAATACTTTATATAAAATGTCTCAATTAACCTCTTATATATTTAATGATCAATCTGTTACTGTCCTGTTTGACGGAGAAAATAATCCTTGGTTTAAAGCAAAAGAGATTGCTAAAATCCTAAACTATCAAGATACAAAGCATGCAATCCGTACCCATGTTAGAGAAAAACACCGCAAAACTATACTGGAAGTACAGGGGGGCGAAACGCCCCCCTTGTACTTTCATTCCCAAACAATCTTTCTAAACGAGCCTGGTCTTTATTCACTAATTTTAAAATCCAAATTGCCCATTGCTGAGAAGTTTCAAGACTGGGTTTTTGAAGAAGTCCTGCCTTCCATTAGAAAGAATGGAATGTATAAAATTCAACAAGAAAATAATCAGTTGTTACAATCACTTACAAAGTCTCTGGAAAACAACCAAAAGCTAGCTCAAATTAACTCAGAATTTAAAACTAAAAACGACATATTGTGTAAAGAGAACCGGTCACTGAATGAGTTGTTGACTGAACAGGCACCGAGGGTTGCTGTGATGTCGGGCGGCGATGGACTAAATCATGTTTTATGTGTCCTTATTAAAGAAACTCTTCTGGAACTCTACGGGGTCTGCGAGTACAAATGTATTCGCATACAAAAAAGAAAATTTAACCAAGCTCTCAATAAAGCCAAAAATGAAGGTTTCGTACCTTGTTTCATCAAGTCTCCTGTTCCTAATGGGATTAATGTACTTAACAAAGCGAAAGAATTAATGAAGAGTAGTGGTATGCACTTTAACTCTGCATACAACAACATCCTAACTTCTCACAATTTTGTAAATATAGTTGAGCATGTCTTGGACAATGGAGGAATACAAGCGTAAACGCACTGGCCAATAGTATAAGGAGTTATCAAATATCCCAGAATTTGCGTTTCTCAAGTTTGATTTTTTGTAATTTACACATTTTTAAAATGTATGTCTTGATAATATAGCATCTGAAACAACTCATTACTTGTTATTATTTATCCTAAACCAAATTAAAATAAAAAACAAATGTTAAAAAAACGAATATTTGGTTTGATTTGTTTTAAAAATTATCGTTTGAACGAATTAATACAGATAACTTTTGCAAATCATATTAAAGGAAATTGCCCAATTTGTTTAGAGTATAACATCTTAACTCATATACAATGTGGACACGTTATATGCCACAAGTGTTCCAAATTAATAGGTGTAAAATGCGGGCTGTGTAGAGAGAGTGGATTGGTTTATTTATGAGAGTGAAGTTGGGTATTCACTGTGTTGGTTTTCAAAAGGTGAGTACTGGGACCATTCTACAAAATTTTCATAATACTTTCACGCTGGCATTCTGGTTTGACTGAGTTATCAAGTTGCAGGTTACCGATTTGGGATCACGCGATTGTTAACTTTGAGATCTGTTTTAAATCTTACCGCACCAAAGGTTTACAATTATATACAATTTTAATTTAAATACAATTTGATTATTTTCACCCCAGAGTGGGTATCACCCGATATCCACTGATATCACCTTAATCTGATTCGTCACCCCTTTGCCTTTTTGGTGGTGATTTAGTTGGTGGTGATTCTACGCGGACCCGTTTAACCCGCGGGAGTGTGATCCCTACTCGTTTAGTAGTTACAGCCTCATTATAATCTACTAATAATTTATTATATTTTTCTTCTAAACTATTGTGATCATTGTGTAACTCATTAAACTGTGTTTTTAATTTTTCAATCTCTGTTGCGCGATCTGTGTCACTAATTTCAAAGTCATATAATTTATTTTTAAGTTTGTCGTTTGTTTCTAATAACGACTCGTTAGTTTTTTTAAGAGTTTCAATTTCCCGCGAATAATTCAACCCCCGTTCTTCGCACTCATTCAGTTCTTGTGTTATTGAAGAATTGGTTTCTTTAAGAGTTTCAACCTGCGACTTAAGAGTACTGTAATTTTTAATTTTGTCCAAAATATTTTGCATCGATGTTTCATTTAGTTGCCCGCTGTTTTTTGAGATTTCAATTAAAAAATTTACCAAATTATCAAAAGAAATATTAGGACATAAGCTATTTAGCTTGGTCATTAAATGCTCATTGAGGAATTTTATTTTTTCATTGAAAGTGTCGCCATATACAAATTCTAAATTTGCTTGAACTTCTTTTAGTGAGGTAATTAGTGTCGTTATATCATTTAGTGAGAATTTTCCATCAAACGATTCAATATAAGCGCGGCTTAACGTATCAATCTGGCTTTGAAAATCTTGAAAATTTGTCACGCCGGTAAAGTCATATATTCGTTTTAAAAATCCGGAAACTTGATTTAATGAATTTACTCCAAACATATTGACTAGGGATTCCGCCTCTTCAAACACGTTAATCATAGTGTTGTTGAAACGTTCGTTGTATATTGATAGCTTACTATTTAAAACTGTTATGCTTGATTCTCCACAATTGTTGTATAACGTTTTAAGCTGCCGTGACGCCTGCACAATATTTAATGAACCAAAATCTGCTAAGTGTTGGGTCAGGATTCCTAAATCCTCTGCTCCAATCAAGGTTAGAGTGTCCACTTTAAACTGTATTAATTCATTATTGTTTTGTTTAGAATCAATATAATTTTGAATCGACTGAAAACAGGTCCATTCATTGTATACGTCTATTGATCCGGGAAGTTTTAAATGTGATGTAAAATATATTCGGGAATATAATTGAATATATTGTTCTGCCGACAGATTACCAACTTCGGTAATTTTGTTACTGGAAAGTAGTTGTTTGAATATTACCACGATTTGAAAATCCTGTTCAAGAAGTATTAGGTCACCTAGTTGTTTTATTCTTAACGTTTCATAAACCCGTTTTGTTATCAACGTTAGTTCACTAAACGAAGTTATTCCCACTAAATTAAATATCGATTCAATCTTAGATTTTATCTGTTCCAAATGCTGCCTCAAATCATCTTGACGGCTTGTTGAAAAATATGATCCAATTTCGTTTAAAACTACCAAGCTATCGTTAAACCTAGTGGCAAATTCTTTAAAATCGTCCAGGCTCGAATCAACGTTTAGATGTGTAAAAGATTTTAATGCTTCTAATTTATTTTGACAGTCTTCGTCTTGTGTGAAATCGATTTCCATGTTTTGCGGATGGAGCAGATTTAATAATTGTTGTACAATTTTAAATAACAGTTTCTCGTTCGAATGTCTAGTCATTATAGGCGATGTGTCATGATAACCACGTATAGTGGTGACCATACTCTTTAGCCTGTTGGGAAACTTGATATCATTTAAACATTCTTGCAATTCTGTAGTGTAGGACGTCCATGTAAAGTAGCTATTTTGATTTGTCAACATGTAGAATATTGCATCGGTTATTATTGTAAACAAATCAATTTGGGGTACCTTCTTCGGTTCAATTAAGTAGAGGTTATTGTATACATCTTTTAACAATTTACTAAACAAAGACTTGGCCTTTTTATTTTGTTTATCAAGAACGGCTTTTAATATAAGAGACTCGACCGTTTCACGCATTTTTATTTATGATTTTATGCGTTGATGGTAATATTGCTAGCGGCAAGTCTACTTTTACTGAAAGTCTTTGTGATTTATTAACAACACGAGGCTATAATGTTAAACTATTTACAGAACCTCTAGACAAGTGGCGGAATGTGGGGGGTTTAAATTTGTTGGAATTATTTTACAACGACTCCAAAAGATGGGCTCTAACATTTCAAATTAACGCGCTGTTAAGTGTTGCAGATATTGAAAAAAGTGCGGTAATACATTCTTTAAACAATTCAATTGTTATCATGGAGCGATCTTCGTTTAGCATTTTTGAAATATTTTGCAAGTACTTGAGGGAAAACGTGTTTAATTCAGCAGAATCTGCTATAATTGAGGATTTTAAAACTAAATATTCAAGTATAATAGATTATTATAATAAAATCCTCTACATTTACATCAGAACAACTTCTGATATTTGTTACAAGAGGTTAAAAGAAAGGGCGAGACCCGAAGAGATTGATTCAGTTGACCAATCGTATTTACAGTCTCTTGAAGATTTGTATGAAAAAAGTGTTACCACTCTTCGAGTGCCGTTAATTACAGTCAATGGAGAATACGATAAGAATTCGATTGAAGATGCCAAGAATATGTTTGATAACCAAAACACGGTAAATGAGATTTTAAATTACATCAGGCTGTACGGTTATTAAGATTTAGCTTTATATACAAAAATATAAACATTACAAGAAATATAATAAGGACAAGAGTTAGTGAAATATTTACTAATGGAATTACTATTATCAAAGTAATAAACACATATTTAATTATTTCTGGGCTTCGATCCGCAGTTTTAATGTGGGAAAATATCTTATTATAAGAAATGTCGACCTTTTCGTTTGATAAATCTTCCATATAACATTTTATTATATCAAGAAGGTTTTTTATGCCCCCATATTTCAAATCATATGCATTAGAAATTTTCTTTTTTAATTTTAACTTCATTACTTCCAAATTTAAAATTGTTTCGGGAGTGATAGTCTGTACTTTGATTTTATCATTAAAAGTTGTATCAAACTTATTCATCAAAGTATTAAACTCTAGGGAAGTCAGTGCTTTGTTTAACTTTAACGTATCCACAATATCTAATACCGTACCTAAAAAATATATTATAAACAATTCCCAGTTTCCAGCTACTCTTGCACATACAGTGAGAACTTTCAAAGTATTTAGTATTAACAAATCGGTGACTATATTGTTTATTTCTAGTAAAATTATACTTTTAGATATGTGCTGATTTAGGTTATTCGTAAACTTGTAAAGGTATTGAATAGACAGGTTACTAACATAAAGGGAGATTTCTGGCGTTGAACCCACTATTAAGTCTTTTGTAAATTCGACAAGTTTCCTTTCAACTTTGGAAATATTGTATTCCGAACTTTTTTTATTACAAGAGTACGGAGATATGACGTGATCAGTTATTTCATGATTGAATATCAAACTTGGGTGTAATAGTGAACGTATCAAAGTTTTACCAAACATATATTTTTCGAAAAAACTTTGCACGCTGGGAAGAAAACATTCGTTATTTTGAGCGTTAAATGATAAACCAAAATATTGACAGTACTCTGGCGACATAAAACATTTATTCAAATTCTGATCCCAAAGCAAGGGGGGGATGGATTTATCATCACTGGGCTTTAAACAAAATATTTTCTTAGGTAAGTTGATTAACCTACAACATTTTAAGTTCTTATCAAAATACACGTCCAGTGGCTCATTCGCTTTAAAACAATTATCTTGACAAAAGTCCACTTGAACCCTTTCGTTAAAATTTGATTTACATATTAAATTACCATCCAAATGGGGAAACTGGCAATGGGATCTTACAACACCCTCCACACAAAACGCTGCGATATTTTTGCATCCATTTTCATCAAATGAAAACGTATAATCGTTTGGATAATGTTTCAAGAAACTCTTTGTAGGGGGTCCACCATATTCTAAATAATTCCATGGCTTTTTTGTAACTATCACGTTTTTAAAATAAAAATGATTTGCATTTTTTAAATTTATAATTTGATTACATATTGCTGTTCTTTGACAGTATTTAACAACCTTTTCCATTTTTTATATATTTACATAGTTTTGCATATATATGTGAGCAATTCCTACGTTAACTTCATAATAATGTCTTCCACCAGTCTTGAATACCAGGAATTGTTGGCCAATGACGTTTCCGGGCGCTTATTCAAATTTAATAACCGCCCATCGGCAAATGTAAAAAACGGATTGATATTCGGTTTTCAGCGATTTAACAGCAATACTATAAACGGTATTTATGTTGAAAATATGTCTTTTTTCGAAAGGAATTACGGGACAGATAGTTCCAGCGTGGTGAAATGTAATTTTCGGGGCCATGCTGATATTCAGAATGACAATTTAAGAGACGTGCTTACTCAAAAAATTAAATCCAGCTTATATGAAACTTTAAAAAAGCACCTTTTCACAGAAGATTGTAGATTGGTCCTCAGATTTGGAGGAATAAGCACCTGTGCGGGAAATCAGGATGGCTCTAAATATCAAAGCATACATTTGAAGTGCTCTCAGGCCAAGAAACTGTTTGAAGATGTTTATTCTACTCAACTGTGTGTTAATAAGCCAAATTCACTCTTAGTCCCCTGTTTGTATAACAATTTTGTACACGATCACAAAGACTTTAACAAAATAAAATATTACTGTGACGAGACTACGGGGAAATATACTATGTACAATCATGAGGAATCGAATGAACGAAAATTCACAATTACCCATTTGCCAAAAATCCACCCCGACGAGAACATCTACCTACTATACTCAAACAAGTTATCCGGTCTTGTAAACATCCTTATTACTGGCGTATACATCAAAGACGATTCTGTTCTGAGCGATACGATGAAATTGTGGTGCATTATCCAATCATCACACTTGCTGAGCAACGTTTCAGAAATATCAACCCCTTTTTCACTTGACCAGGAGGAAGACGCTGATGACATCTTAGATTAGTATTTTAATATAAATTGTTTTATGTCGTGACAAACATCCAATATGTCAAATAAATGTTTACTCCTCTCTGGTTTCCAAACAAATCTAACCCCAGTAATATGTTGAGGAATTTGATTAATGTTGTTTGTTAATGTTGAGATATAGTTTAAAAGGCGACTTTCATATTTAATCATACACTCTGTACTATTAAATATTAAAGTAACAATCCATAGTAAATATTCCAAGCCACCTCTTGTTTCATACGTGAAATGTTTGTTCTCAGTAAATTTTTCTGTAAGATGTTTTTTCAGTTTTGTCATATTTGAAAATATAGCAGTGAATATTTGCTGTAAGTTTTTATGAAATTGGCACCATAAAACCGTTGAGTAAATTAAATTTTGTAAAACTTCTGTTAACATTTTATCCAACATTTTTATTCATTTTTATTATGAAAACACGATACAGCTAGGCCCATAATATGGTAAGTGTTGTTCATAGATTTAACGGTTTCGTGTGTGCCGCTGAACACGTCTTTAAACTTCAAACCCACAGCAAAATGGTATATGAATAAAAATATTCAACATCCGTTGTGTTCTTTAAAAAATGGGTTTGCGTGCACCCATTACGGGTAAATGTTTAATTCTTTTGTAAAACTGTTTGCAAACATAATTATCTTGCACGGTAATCTTTTTAATATTACTTACACATAAATCAATTATTAACCTTTCATAGTATTTATAAAACAAAACCCAAATATGTTTATTAATCATATTTATTACAATTGTCTCATAAAAAGAACAGTCACCGGTACTTAGAGACAATGGATTTATGTTTATGTAAACAGTATTATCCTCGACGAGTTTTTTTTTACTGCCGATTATTATATTTATATCATTTAAAACATTTGAAACCGCGATGGATTCATCAAGTTTATAGTTAAGATTATTAAAACTATATTGGTACTTAATATTTTCAATAATTCTAGGAATCTCTTTGTTAAAGTCGTTATTAAATTGTTGTATATGTTTATATATCATGGCACTGTTAGTCATGGAGTGACAATTGGTTGGATAAAATCTCTTTTATAAGTTCGTTTTTTACAATACTAGATTTGTCAAAGGGATACACAATTGCGTTAATATTCTCAAGATATAGTGAGTTGACTCCTACGAGAACTAAATGCACCGTGGAATCTGTTTTCTGTATCCCGCTTTTTTGGAAATCCTCTTTTGACATAAAGTACGAGTATGCAAGTTTTTTCAGCCAAGTTTTTAATTCATATTGATTTGAACCAAAATAGTTATCTAAAGCTATAGATGGATTGGTTATTTTTGAAACTGTTTCCACAATTAATATTATCATATTAAAAAATATTAAAAATGCAGTTAGCGATATTATTCTTATTATACTTTATAATTCACTTAATAATTCACTTAATAATAGTGGGTTTGTATGAATGTTCTGCTGCCAGAGTGCTTGTACTCTGTATTCTGACCGGAATGGAGTTGTTTATTTTATACAATCACATCAAGATTAACTATTATTTACTTAATAGAAAAACAAATTAACAATGCTTAGAGCCTTCGTAAAATCTCTCAGGGGGTCCTCTTCTCCAGAATTGAAAATATTAAGTCCAAATTTTCATGAAATTTTATCTAAAGAAAGTTTGAGTGAAAATAGCGTTAGACACTTTATTCTAGATCTTGAAAGTGGTAAAAGCTTTGATAGTGCTTTAAGAAAACTAATAACTGAAACAAACCTTTCAGATTCTGAAATTAAACTGTTTCAAAATGAGCTGACGAAATCTAAGGGCATCGCTGAAGTTATGGTTGTTCAAGATTATATAAATAAATCCGACATACTGGAGACTTTGAAACTGGACGTTTTACCCAAGGACGCTGATGAACTAAACGAACTAATAAAGACAAATGACGATTTAAAAAATAAGATACAATCATTTATAAAATTAATAAATAAACATAAAATAAAGTTATCGTTAATTACCCTGACACTAGGTTCAGCAGGAAATTACTTATTCCAGGCGGCTAAAAATCTTTCCGGTTGTTATAGATATCAAATCACACCCTCTGGAAAATACAAATTGCTCTGTAAAGTCAACGATTGCGGTTTTAATATTGAAAAACATTCCTCAATTAATAAAGTATTCTGTGACGAACCTTGTCTACCGGATATTTGTGGTGAGAATTGTATGAAACGTACGACAGACAAATTTAAGTACGTCTGTGTTCAGTTACATTGGTATGACGTCGTCAGTGTTGTCACTAAACAATTTTCAAATACTTTAGGTAATTTTTTTATTCAGTCTTTAAAATATGTGTTTATATTCTTAATTGTGTTTAGTGTTTATACTTTCTCGGATAAATTGAGTTTATTTTACAGAATCGCTCTAGGATTAATAGTTTTATCAATTCTTGTTATAAAACTTATTTGATTTTTGAAATAATACGCGACTCACATCCGATAGTTTTTTATAGTTTTTTGATAGTTTTTTATAGTTGTTTAATAGTTGTTTATAGATATGATTTAACCGGGACATTGGGATAGTTAAAAGGTTTCATTAAAATTAAAAAAAAAATACACGGTTTTAAATTTAAAAAAATCACTTTTCACCTCTATATAAAGCGACTAATCAAGCATTTTGTTAGTGTTTAAAACATGTCAGACGCGTGTCTTTTCTACGTAAAACTTAGTGAATCCGCTCGGAGTCCCTTTAAAGGTGGCCGAAATAGTGTAGGATTTGATTTACACAGTCCAGCCAATTACGAACTACCACCGAAATCAATTATAACTATTCCTACAAATTTGGCATTTAAATTCCCACCATCAACGTATGGTAGACTGGCAATGAGGTCCAGTTTGGCGAAGTACGGTCTAGAAGTTCTAGGCGGGGTGATAGACCCAGACTTTAGGGGCAATGTTGTTGTCGTTTTGAAAAATTCAGGACCAAATCACATCATAATACGAGAGGGACAACGATTCGTTCAATTGATTTGTGAAAAGGTGGAATTTCCAGTTTTAAAACAGGCTTTGTCACTTGATTTCACCGAAAGAAACGAAAAAGGATTTGGATCGACTGGAAAATTTTAGGTTAATTTTAGGTTATTTTTGGTACATTTTTTGGTAAATTTTTTGGTACCTCAACGGGCTCTAAATAGGCTCTCAAAAAGGTAAATTTAGGTCATAAAGGCTCTCATTTAGGTCATTGGACCTATTTGGACCTATTTGGACCTATTTGGACCTATTCGGACCTATCTGGATCTATTTGATCGTATTGAAATTTTTGTTTTCAATTATCTAAATTTACTTTTAAAATAAATTGTGAAGTATATTTGTTAATGGTATTAAAGAATATTTTAAATCTTAACACGTAAAAGTGCCATAATTGTTTTAAATATTCCAAATACCTAATAATTAATATAAATATATATCCCACGTTTGATAAAAATGTGAATCCATTAATGTTTTGCAAACACAAATTGTATATATGTTTATAAAATACATTAACTTCTTTTATTGTTGTTTCAATTGAATTTATATAATAATCAACCTCGAATAAATACAAGTTGTAAATTTTGTTTACATAATTTAATTCATCTACTATACTCTGAGGAGTTAAATATTTTAAATTTCTGCTAATTAGCTGTTCCAGACTTGAATTCATTGTTGTATTTTTAAATAAATCAAAACTTTATTTGAGTTGTGTGTTACAAGCTGTGTAATTATGTGTAATTAAAAATAAAGTTACAAACTGTATCCAAGTCTAACATATATAACCCATATAACGCCCGGTGTTTGTAACAATGTGTCGTAGAACCCGTCCTGCTGGAAGGTGTGGGTCGAAAAATACTCAAATTTAGAAACGCCGGAATCACTATGGATTTTGGTTTACGATGAGTAACGAACACCTAAACAGCACATCTTGACTTGCAAGTATTGCTGATTGACGACGTGAAGGTAACCCGAATATCGGGCAAAACGTTAAACTGATAAACAAGCGTTATACATGAAAGGTGCAGACACGTTATACGTCTGAGGTACCCGGGTCGGGTCTGATCTTTAAATATATCTGGCGAACACAACGTTACACATATAAGTTCAGGGGGTACTAACACACTTTAAGGACTGGCTGCATATGACTGTCTCGTCCACATATAACTGAACAATACTACTCAAATAACGATCTAGTTCTAAATGAGAACAAAACTGTACAGATTGACTTTTCCACCAAAAAACGCCTGTACTATTCTCCATGAATATTTAATAAAGAATATTGTCTATATTGGTTTTTTAGTTTAGACAATTACTGCGGGGGTATAGTCCTAGCATTTCAACGCTTCTAAGTATAATGTTAGCTTCAAACCCCAACGGTTTTATTCATCGTCCAGATTACTGTGGCTTGATATTATTTAGAGCGAAATTGAGTTTACTGATATCGTGTTGACTAAGCTTTATAATTTGTTTAAATAAGGGTACTAAAACGAATACCCTGGCGACGCGACACACGCATGATACATTTTCGACTTCCGAAATACTCAAATATTTACACATCAGTTATTGTATTCATTCTCGAGAATAACTTTTCTGGACGTGATAAAAATAAGAGCTAACTGTAGAGCTGCTGACTTTACCGAACATCCACAGCCTGGTGTAATTTCATTCTGTTCGATAAAAGAACAACCACATCTTGAACAATTGTATTTTTTGTTAATGCAATTTGAAGTCTTCTGAGATGACTCGAATCGAACCACTCGTTCATAGTTGTCAATATCAGCTACACTATTATTAAAACATCTACGACATATCTGAACGTCTTCTCGTTTGTAATAACAGATCAAGGAGCTCATACAATTTATACAATGTTCGTTGACAAGTTGTTCATATATTTCACAAGGGAGTTTATTTATAACTGCAACTAGTTCATTAAACTGTTGAAACTCCTCCAGAATAGTTTTTTTAGTTAATTCGTATAAGGACATCATGAGTGCATGCTCGTCTCTAAAACAAAAATAGGTTTATGTTATTTAAAAACGTATAAGAATACAAGGAGTTGTAACGTAGTAGGATACGTGTTTTAAAAATAACTCTAATGTTCTTTAGCAATGACATTAAAACTACATGATATAGTAGAGCATATCAGCAGCTTTATTGTTTCACACAATTTTGTATTAAAGAATTCGGTACTACCGACGAATCAGGTTATTACCCATACAGCACACCAGGTCTAAAACACGTTTAATAGTCGTTTAAAACAGCTAAAAATTATACGACTAATTATTAACCACATAAATGACGTTTTCGAAACGTGCCCGGTTATACGTCTTCGCTTCCACGTTTAGGAGATGACAAGACTTAAACCATTTTAAGACGAGCTCATATTAACCTTATAGAAGATGTTTTCAAGACATGCTCCATTGGGATTGTTAAATTTAAGTTCAAAAATGAGAACGTCTCAGTTTTTTCAATCACTACTAAAATACACTATTTATTTAATCCAGATTTCAAATATCACTTCATCTTCTTTATTTTAATTTTACAAGGGAAGTCTTCAAAACATCTCTAAAGGGTTTATTGTTTACCACAGTAATTCGTGTTAAAGACGTCTAAAATGCATAACCGATTTTGAAATAAAACGTCTGTGGCCGATTTAACATGGACTTGGACAAATATACTGTCAATATGGGGTTAAAGTCTTAAAATGAAATCGAATTAGATTTGTATTAATTCTAGCTTTCAAAAATAGTTCACTTAAGTCCAGAATTAATTTAAGTTTTTGTTTTATTTGCATTAATACTTATATTTACCGATAAATAAAACTTAAATCACTCATTATCACCTACTAAAACGTCTTAAAGGTAAGTAATACAAAAAAGCTAGTGGTTTAATTTGAATTGATGAGTAATTAATACAAAGTATTATTTGTCGATTATAAGATTAATAAAACACGTCCACAAAATGTTATCGAATCCAACGTAGGTGACGGATTGTAGATGTCAAGATTGCGTCTTAGGGCGGTCCTATACTTCTCGCTGAACAGGCCCAAACATTCAGCCTATACACAAAAGAATGCTCTGCGTCAATCACTATGTATTTGTATTTTAAATTCAGACGAATCATACATCTGATTGTAAGTGTACGTATGCCTTCAAGCGTCTCAGATAGATGCCAGACCAACAAATATTTGGAAAAGCATTCCTTTTAAAATGACTTTTAAATAATGTTAATGTGTGTGTTAATGTTATTTAAGAATTCATTGCGGACATTTTCTATAATTTCTTAAATAACATCAACTCCCCACCACTAACAACGATGTAAACAAATAAATGAAGTTAGTGTTTACGAAATACAATGTCCTTGGTTTATCAGCTGTGTAAAACAATGTTAAAAATGATCAAAACTGCTGATTAAATTTGAATAAAAGCCATTAAAATTTATAATAAACATTTATTTAAGGTCTATAGATAAGGCAGCGGGAGATATAAGTGAGAAAGCTCCTGCCACCTATCGGGAACAGTCGGAACTACCTCAGAGTTCAAGTGGTTCGACGATTCTCCGCTTGGTAGCGTTCGCGTCTACAATACCAACATTGTTTCTACTTATTGTTGTCAATACCGCGTGCCTTAGCCTAATCACGTGTTTGCCGCGTTTGTTGCCCCCACTCGCCACTCGACTGCTTGTGATGAGCATAGCCGGCGGTGAACTTTAAAATGGCAGAGGGGTCTAAAAGATTAGAAAAGTCCAGCTGGGAGGGGGACGCACTCGCTTCTGAAAACGTCACGACTCCTCCTCCGCTGAAAATCAAACAATCCCATGATCCAGGCATGCTAAGATAATAAGATAACTTACGGTCAGCGACACGCCCATTCGTAGGCCGACACTCTACCGCTTCACTCCTCACTGATGTCCCCAGAGGATGGACCCAGAAGATAGACTCGGTGGGATCTCGTCGACACCGGCCACCGGACCTAACTACAAGACGTCCCGGCATGCCGGGACGTGGGGTGTCACAGAGGTGTTTGTATTTTTTTAAAAAAATAATATACAATAGACTAATTATGTGAGAAGCTTAACAATATTTTCAAGGCAGGATCGAACCAGGTACATAAGTACATCAGTACATCGGATAATATATGACTTAATACCACACAAAGCCGCATACCAAGTTTCATAAAAATATATTCACAAATAAGCGATATATACAATTTTAATTATTCTCCATAAGAATAGCATTGGTGATGAGTACATAGGTTTGCTGAAACAAGGAACACAAACAATTGGTTTAAATATAAATATAATTTAACTGGGTGAAGCCACATACCAAGTTTCACAAAAATACATCCATAAATGATATATAGCATTTTATTTATTCTCTATAAGAATAACATTGGGGTTGAGGACGGGGGTTTGCTGCAACGAGGAAGATAATCATTTCAAAACACCCAATCTTGGTTTTGAACATTTTATAGAGCTTAAAAAAACAAATGATTTAGTATTTTAAATTATTAACCTAGGTTAAGTGGTTGCCGAGAAAATCCAAAACACCTGCTCATAAAATCTCTCATGTTAATCTTATGGGAAAGGGGGTTTTGGATTTTCCTCTCTTCATTTTAATGTAAACTTCACATTTGCTTTTACCAATCAATTCAGCTCTAAAAAACAATCATTGTGATTCTATGTCAAACCGTTGCAGAGATATTCAAAGTGCTAAACACAGTACATTGTCCAATGTTATCCCTATAGAGATAAATCTCTAAATCTCGATTATTTTTTAAACTTGGTATATGGCTTCATTTCGTTGTGGTCTATTGATAATTTTCCAAAAAAACCAATATTTTTCTCATGGTTCCCGTAGCAGCAAACCTGCATACTCAAAGCCCATGTTATTCTTATGGAGGATAAGAAAAATGTTATGCATCACTTAATCGTGAACATAAATTAATATAACTTGGTATGTAGCTTCATCTAGTCGAGTTACATTAATATTTGTATAAAAATCCATAATTTGTGTTCCTTGTTGCAGCAAAACTTCGTACTCAACCCCCCTTTATACTACACTATGTCCTGAAGGGTTTTTGAACATTTATAACTTTCTCTCCAGTAAACTGCATCTGACAGTAAATGAAACATTATGCACATTTACCTGTAACCATATACTTGATGAGATATCTGACTGGTGTCTCGATAGTAAGGAACAGTACCGGGGAGAACAATATGTAGGCTGGATATGTAGGCTGCAAAACATAGTCAGATCAGTATGATGCAAATCCAAAATCGTGATCCTTCTCTTATAATCTGGATACCTTTTAACTATAAGAGAGCAAACGAAACCAAACTTTTGTTCATTTATATTTTTGTATAGCATTTTTGTTGATTCGTTATAAGAGAGTGATAAATAAAATTGTTCCAGAAAGTAATTGCAGAATTCCCGTAATTCTCGCCTGAAGGGTTGTTCAGCCTGTCACATATATTTGCAATATGTACGTGTTAAAATTTTTATGAACCCGGGGAAATTTGGGTAACAAATTTAACTCATGTTAAAATGTTTAAAAACTTAAAATCTACCCCATTACTGTAAAAAATTGTAAAAGTGTTAACAAATCTTCATGTTATACACTTTACACTACCAAACATGATAAGTTATAATCTTTAAATTGAAACCAAAGAATTCTCGTTATAAATATAATTTATTTTACATTTTTAAAACATGTTTCAAAATGAACATTATAAAGCCTAGGGGTCTTTTACAACTTCCTTCTTGCAGCATCTTAATGACTTGTGACAGTCATAACAAGAATATTACTGTCAATAGATTTTATAGATTATCAACAAAATAGGAGCATAATATGATACATTAAAGGCATACTAGAAAATTAAATTTGTTTCAAGCCTTGTTCTATCAGCAGTTATCCCAACTAATATATTTGTGGTCAGCACAGATCGTGCATTCCAATGAAACCATTATTGAACTTGCCGATAAGAGTAACATGGACATAGCGTTTTCCTCCCATCTTAGGTAATAGGTACGTGGTAAACGATAACTGATTATCAACACAGTGCATATCACTAATTGAAACCATGTTTGGTGAATCGGGAGATATGATCATCATTAGAACCATTCTGCATTGAAAATTGTAGGACATGTTTAAGTCTATCCCCGCAGGCTTGCAACACATTGCCACTACATAATTGGACGAAATATGCTCCCTTCCCACATTAATGATGCCAAATATTCCTACCTCTAAAGTGCATTTCTCGCTGATCAGATCAGATCTAAGATACAACATCTCGATTTGCTACACAAGTTTTCGCAAACAATAGCTTTTGTAAGATGGGTAGGAATAAAACGTTGAAAACTGTATTTCTACAGTTATGTTGAACATGTACATAATCATTTGATAATAAACCTAATTTAGGGGATAATTTTAATAATCCTAGGCAAATAAAATAAGAGAATACAAACCAGATTCATTGATGAAGTTAGACTGATATTGGAAGTTAAAGGGGAGTGTATCGATACACCCCCCTTTAGAGAGTATATTTATAGCCTTACACTTGTCTTCTTCATCAACATTTATCAATTTCATTACATTCCAAATTAACTATGCCCACGGATTTCGGAAACATTTGCTGTGCTCCAATTATGTACTAGATAATTTTTATTGTTTACTAAAAAAACCTTTTACTAAAAAAAAACTTCTTAAAGATATATGATACTGAAATATTACCACATCTATTTCCCCCCTTTTATTAGTTTATTAACAAACACTTTTATGAAAAATTCACACTAAAGTTAAGACAAAAGCATTTTATTTTTAGTGAAAATACAAAAAAATAATAGAACTTCAACGTTATTAGTTACACTGAGAAAATTCATAGAGTGGGAGAAAAATTTGTGGAGGAAGTGATGAACTTACGGCTAGCACATGCTTACATGTTTAGATTTACAATCACTTGACCAAACCATATCTGCAAAATAAAAATTGGAACTTTTAATACCAATGAGAGAAATTGAGATTTTCCCGAATGTTGACAGATATATAAATCATAAAAACATTTTGGAGTTTTACCACGATACCACGATACCACTTTCAAATTTGGCACAGTGGGGTTCCCATATGATTCCAAAATCAGTGCTTTAAATACAGATTTATTTGTTATATATTTTTAAAATTTGCAAATAACAAATTATTTAAAAATCTTGTTTTGGACCGTTTTCCTTAAGTGCTAACTCAAATTCTTAATAGAATATAACTTATAACTGAACACTACCCCAGCCCATTCTTGGTTTAAGGAGTATAACGATAACGAAAGTGACAATTTATAGTTTAAATATGCAATATACCTTTAGCCAAGGATCTCTGCCTATTGCTTTTTCCTATGGATCCCACGAAAGAGCTCTGAAACTATTGTAAATGCACCACTGTTCCAAAAAATATGTGTTTTATTTTAAAACAGACATATCACATTTTTCTAGACATTCAAATGAGGAGATATAGTTTTAGTGTCTAGTAACCATAGGCATTTACAAGAGGCAGTGATTTTTGGCTTTAGGGATACACTTATATTTTAAGGCCTTAAGCATATGGAGTCAAATGGGATAAAAAGCTAAAAAAAATTTTAAGGTGTTATCATATATAAAACCCCTACAATGTAGCTGATCAATTGTTCACAAAACATAACTCCAAATGAATGAAGAAATAAGGAATGTAGAGCAAGCTGTTCACTTACGGACACCCGTTACACTTTTTTAACAAAAGTTAGTATTACAAAATGAACAAACCCTTTCTAAAAATAGTTTTACTGTAAAAGTGAGATTATGGGTTTCCCTAATGCTCTGGTATTATTGTTTGAATTTTAGTTTTATAATTTAAGGAGTAATTTGTGTAACGGGTGTTACATAATTTAATGTAACGTGTGTTACAATCAACACAACCCACAACCATTCAGTTTTTGGTATATTTATATTAATTTTAACTAGAATTTAAATACATAGCTCTATTGAGAGTTTATTAATTTTGGTAATAACACCTAAAAAAGTTAACAATAATATGTTATCTCTACTATTATAGTACGCTTCTTTTTTCTATATTTTAGGCTAACCAACAAGGAACAAAAAATTGTTAATATCAAATATAATATAGATTGATTGGTTCTTATTAGAGCCAGTTTAATAATTCAGATTCAATCATTCTTTTTGTATGTAATTTACAATTAAAGTGTCCAAAGTGTAACACTCGTTACAACGGAATCCCTGCATTGCTAGGTGGACAGTAAACAATACTACTCACCCTCTCTGCCGGGCCACTGGGGAGAGAGACCGGGAGCCGGTAGATGAACTAGACCCCTTCCTCTTGGGTGACCGAGACGAAGATCTGTGTTTACTCTTCTTCTTCTTCTTTGATTGTGCACCAGCCTCTGGCACAACCCGGCCTTCCTTGGGGAGGGGGGGGACTGAAAACCAATCTTTCCATCAAACCGAGGAAGAGCAAGAGATAAAAATGTCCAAATGTGTTTTGGATAGTATTTACTGCTATCAGCCATTGCTAGTATTAACTATTATTATCTTCATTGTTTGTTGATTTTATCACAAAAGTATTTATTACATAAATATTCTTAAATGACATTAAAACACAATATCGTAGTTTTAAAATGTTAATAAACCTTTATTATACTTGTAATTTATTGCTTGTAATATTCATTCATGTAAACTGCTTCAAATTATTTAATTTTATTTATTTTTCAAAATTGATCTCATTCCAAATTCAATTTGATATAGTACAAGCGTTTAAAACAAGTGACGGTGTCTACAAGAACTTCAGAAACATATGGCTGTGACTGACATTATTGAGAACCGTGTGATACAATTTAAAAAATTTAGTTTTCCAAAATGCGGTGGCCAAGTGATAGCTTTTTTGTGGGCATCTACCCAGAATTAACATTTTCCCTATAAAAAAGTGTAGTGGAACAACTAATACACTCTTTTTGTTAGGTAAGAAGAGTCACTGGCTTAAAGCAATGAAATACGGGGTGAAGTTATAGCATTAAATTACAACACTCGAGATAATAATTCACGCTTACCAAGTTGCTGTTTGGGGGGTTCCATGTTGTTAAACACACTAGAGGCGTGTCGCTGCAGCTGGAACTGCTTTAATGTAATTCCTAGGAAAATAACCAAACAAATAAAAAATATTAAATTAATATTGATACAATAAAATAATTAGAACTTAAAAAAACAAATACTTTAGTATTTTGAATCATTTTAGTGGTTGTAGAGAAAAGTAAAAAACGCGTCCATAAAGTTGTCCATGTTAATCTTATGGGAAAGGGGTTTTGGATTTTCCTCGTGACATCACAATAATTATTACAGATAATATTCACTTTATATGACTGCCTATTGTTTATTTTTTATATTTCAAATGAAATAACAATAATTCAAAACATTTGACCCGAATCACTATAACCACCAAATTTTAATTAAATATGTTTCTGAAAAACGTTTACTTTGTGTTTTTTGCGGTTTTCGGGGGAATTGTCCTTGAAAATAAAAAATAAACAACTGGAGATAAGTTATCATAGATTAGTACCTATAGCAAACATTACTACTGCTTTATCTGTATTCAATTTAATAATAGCAGAAATGGTGAAATGCCTCAGTAGTTTCCTCTTTCAAGCAACTTAAAATGCCTCTGAATTTGGAGTGGCAATGTTAGCCTGGCTATAGTTTTCATTCTAAAAAATACCCGTCAACGAAAGTGCGAGCCAAAGTATGACTTACATTGTGTTGAGAAAATCCTATTTAAATGTTGTAAAACGTAAAAACACGAGGTAAGCAAATATTGAAGGTTCTTCGTTCTGGAGTCACGGTCAATCCCCATGAGCGCTATGACCAATGACTACATATACAATAAGACAGGCAAGCCATATGGAAATAACTCAACGCCCGTTGAGAAGTCGGAGAGACTGCTTCAGCGACCCGCCGCCAGTTGGCGCTAGTGGCGACGGGCGTTGACTGTACTACTGATCTCTTGGCGCGGACTGTACGAGTACCCTCTCTCTCTCTCTCTCTATTTCGCCGTACCAGCGGCATGGCAGTGGGCAGTAAGCGTGTATGCATGAAATGGATACGGGCATTATTCGGGTGTATGTCAACAGGCAGATAACCTCCAATAAATATGAGTTCTGATGTTTACCTTCTGTGCCTAAGCTATCAAATCTGGCTATCCCTATAGAGTATAAGGATGGCGGGGTGGAAGTGTATATGTATATAACATAATTATTTTAGTTACAACAAAGGGTACCTAAATTAAACCTAAATTAAACCTAAATTAAACCTAAATTAAATACAAATAATGACTAATTATAGATACATCATTTAAAATTTATTAGCTCAAACAATGACGTTGCGTAAATTATTTATCCTCAGAATGTTGATTTGAATTATAAAGGAAAAAATAAGAATATTGTTTTAAATTAAGTTTTGATTTAAAATAAACATTCAAATCTCCTAAAATACAAATATCTAGACCCGGTCCTTTCGTGTAGTAGGCGTGGTATCGAGCTTATTGTACGTTTACAAATCCAGGATAATCTCCAATAGTTCCTATATAATGATGAAAACAGGGTTAAAATGTCCCATGCGGCACTTGGAATGGCTGTTATGAGGTATTAATTTAATCAGGAAAAACATTTCTTTAAAATATAAATAAATAATACACTATACTTGCATTAAAAATTTTGGACTTGGCCAGTTTACAACAGAAACCGAGTACCTATTTAATAAAAGTAAGCGACCAGATAAACCCATTCAGATAAACAACTATTAAAGTAATAAAACTGAAAATCATAAAAATGTTACATTTAAAGCCTACATGTACAGAATTGTATAAAAAGCAGAAAATTGATTACACCTGATTGACTTTAGTTGAATTGAACACACAAGCCACGTGGAACCACTACGAATCAGCTGTTTGGATTTCATCAGCTCAAACAAAAATGAATGTCCATAAGGAATACATGGGAGCTTTGAACCCCCGTGGGGCATAGCCCTATATGATTTTCACAACTTTTCACAACTTTTCATAACTTTAATGCCTATATCTTACTCAGGACTATCAAGTACCTCTCTGAAAATTTCAGCTCAATCGGTCCAGTAGTTTTCATGTGATGGAACAGAGTTACGCACAAACATCCATATTTTCACATTTAAAATATTAGTATGATTCAAGTTATATGGCTGTAACATCTGTTCGTGCTGTTTTACCAGTTACGTATTGACAACTATTATCCATACAGTAATTAAATTGATTTATATTCTTCCAAAACATATACAAAGAACCCTTCCAGGCACTTGAAAAACTTAAATTACAAGACGTTTAGACCTCGACTTGAATCAATCATTCAAGCAAGCAAAACAACACGAAAAACAATCCCATATGTTTTTTACGTTTCCCTTACGCACTTTCTATATAGTATTACATTTAATAATAAATAATAAAATACATGTTAATAGTAAATAATACTACATGTACATGTATTATATATTATAACATATGTACAAATCTTTGCTTAGTTCATTTTTTAATGTCTTAAAATACACTGAAGGAATTACAATGTGGAACAATTAATTAATCAAAAATCTAAATTCACCCGTCGAGTGGCAATAACGATTATAACAAACATATGATTACATCAGCACAACATTACATAAAGCTTTAACCCTTGGTGTTATAAGAAACAGAAAAGGTTTGGTCTAATGCAAGCTAGGGTAAGGTCGATTTAAGGGTAAGGGTAAGGGCTACTTAATAGGGGTTTGGGTCACCTAGAAATATAATAATAACGATAACAACCATTAAAGCAAATTTCATTTTTAGTTTATTTGAAATATAGTTTTTCTATTATAACTTTTTCATTACGATGAGGTTTTTATTTTGTACTCGGTGATTAAACTCATTTGGTGATGTAAATAATAAAACAGCATTTAATTTTCCTATTTACTTAACATGGAGTAAAAGTTTTGCTTTGCTTTATTCACATCCCCTTGGCTAACTAAAAAAAAGATACTTGTTAGAATTTAGTTTTATACTGTGTTCGAAAAATATACTAATCTGATTAATCCCATTTCCTTCTTAGTAATAAAAAAAACTCGTCTCAACAGTATACAAAACTGCTATCCAAAGTACCAGTCAATTAACCAGTCAACATATATAGAGAGATTTCGGTATTGCATAAAATTAATAAAATTAACGTATCTTGTTTTTTATACCCACTTCAAAGGCATTTTCAGGGAAAGCGGCCCAAATCCATATCATAAGATTAAGAATTTCAGTAATGTATAATTATGTAATGATACATGATATGACCCGTATAATTTGGAATTAATTATGTTTATTATGAGAGTCTATTGGTCTAACACAGTGGTTATGTTATGATATTAGAGATCGTCGTGTTGAGAATCAATACAAAATCAATACAAATGGGATAAGCACAAATTGAAGTTTGCTCTCATACGGTGGTCCTAATGCCAACAATGCTTCCTGGCCAAACCATTTTGACCC
Organism: Allygus modestus; assembly: GCA_963675035.1. Taxonomy (NCBI): domain Eukaryota; kingdom Metazoa; phylum Arthropoda; class Insecta; order Hemiptera; family Cicadellidae; genus Allygus; species Allygus modestus. The sequence goes on along the minus strand of OY776111.1, from coordinate 383,319,056 downwards.
GTAATCATTATTTTAGTGCACAAACCATGCGAACGTTTGTTTTTAACTCATTAATTTTTCAATGTAATAAAGCTATTTAATTCTGATCATGAACCAAAGATAATAATGGTGTATTGAACTAATTCAATAGGCGATATTTTGTGGTTGTGGTTGTATGAAATTACAAAGTAATCAGTCTATATATACATGCCTTGTAGAGTAATAGAAGCTGTTGACATAACACAGTTAAATATAGTGGATTATTTATAGTGGATGTTGTACTGTAAAACGTTGCATTCATAAGCCACATTCTCTGCGTTGTGAATTTTCTTGTAGTGTTTATGTTTTATTCTGATGAAAAAGCACATTGTCACAGTTTTGCAAAAGTCGATTATTAAATGTTAAAGTCAATTTTTAAGTATCTAATTATCTTTCAATATGTTTTAGAATTAATTTACATGTTATTATTAAGTTTGGATTTGTTCCAGCCATTTTAGTTTTTGTAAAGCCCAATTCGATGAATAAGTTTCATTTGTAAATAGATCAGAGGTCAAGAATTATGTTTTTAGCAGATGGCATTCCTGCAAGCCAGTTCTCGGTAACGTGCTGCACTCAAGTGGCCAAACTTTTAACTATTACAACGCTCATCAAGCAACAGCACATTGTAACGCCCATTTGATTGTACGGAGAATTGATAATTTTGAAATGTATTTAGTTTAGGAATTGTAATTTGAATTTTTGTTGTATATAAATGTTTAAAATAAGTGAAATTTAAAAGGCACGCAAAGAAGGTTTTTATCACTTCGTATGTATAACATAAGATTGTGTAAGTAATGGGTTTCGAGTCAAACTGTATAGTTATCGTACCTTATTCAGACTAGGATTCGTCATATTTAAATTTGTTAATTTATTTAAACTATATTAAAAGGAGTCCCACTCTAGAATCATTCTCTCTGCAGCCCAAGATAAATGAGTCAATCCCAACACGGGTGCTGCTTACCTTGTCTCAACTCAATGTCTCTGGGATTGCATTCATCCGCGTCTCAACAGTGCACTACTTAAGACCAATCAGACCCGCGAGTCTTACGGGGGGCCATTGAAACAACTGAATTTTCTATAGTATCATAATTTTAACACGTTGGAGGGTCATCACTTACTTGACCAAGTGACAAATTTCATGGTGGTACTTTAACCGTCTCTAGGTCCCCGTAACGGTACCTCTGACAACAAGCACTTTCAAGGGGTTTTCAAAAATATATTTCGATTTCTCTACGAAGGGTTTTAAAAACTTTAGGTTTAAGTTTGTACGTACAAAATTTATTTTCCTTTCCCATAAATTAAAATGCAATTTTTAAAATAATGTATATTATTTGAATAAACTGCTCATCAGTACAAAGGTGTAAAAAGTATATACATTGTATGTATACACCTAACACCCAAAGCCTATCATTCCATGGATCAAAGTAAATAAAATGAGACCCTAAATCATGTTTTCATTTACAGTAATTAAATATTGCTGTGGTAAATACGTTTATTTGTTTAGTTACACGCATAATTTCTTAAGTAGCGTGACACGTTTTGTTACAACTAAGCGGGATACAATAAACTACATTCGATACACTTAAACTGAACACTGGGCTTATGGTCTCATGGTTTTTATTTGATTTATTTATATTTTCTATCATTACAACCACTTAAAACTTAGTTCACTGTAAATTTATACTTAGATAAAAATAACTCAAATGTGTATAAACTGTAAGCCACATAAATGAATTTAAAAAAATACTATTAAGAAAAAACAAAAGTTTTCTTGTTTAGAATTTTCTGAAGAACTTCTGGTTTAATTTTCATATACGTTAACAGTGGTTCACAATATACGGCAAGTTTTGTGAAAACGTATTACAGGTGGTCACATTAGGAACTTCTATGGTAGTCCCGGGATTAAGTTTCACCCTGCGGGTCATGCTAATAGGAAATCACCTTCCTTAGGAAATTCGCTGTTAATCTAGCGGAACTAGGAATTGCGTTGTACAAAGTCTAATTAAAAAGCGTTGTCCATAAACAAATTAAACATTCACGTCCCAATTGTAATTTATCCAAGCTCTTTGTTAAATTTAAATGCTTATGTATAATTTTTGGGAATTTAAGTTATTTATTCCCTGTGATATTATGAGCGAAGAATGAACAAAAGTCATGTCATAATGAGTTTATTTTGAACTACATTCAGTAACAGACTCATTTCTATAAACCGGCATTTTGATATCACTCCTTCCAAATTACGACTGTGGTCACGGGTCTTTCCAGAAGGGTATCTTTCCTCCACTCGCTCGAGAAAGTAGTTTCTTCCTTCCTTCCGGTTGAATTGGATTAGAAATTTACCGTATACAGGCACGCAATAGTCTAGCAATGTTCGAAGCAAGGTCCATACACATTGTACGGGTTACTGAGTCGATTCATTTAAGGTTTTCTAGTTAACCGGAATAGACCTCGTTAAAGCAGCTGTAAGGTCACGTGATCACCAATCCAGTCTGCAGTGTTGCTGGAAACATTTATCGTACGCGTACCATATTTTCTACATAAAATAAACATTGTTTAACTGCTTAAATTCTATGATCAGCTGAGATTTTATGATACTAATATATTGTTTTGATTTGTTTGTATTATTAGATTAATGGATTAAGGGTTTAATTTGTCTTTCTACATGTCTAGTGACAATTTAAAAAAGCTGTACCATTATTATACTCTTGGTATGTGGCTTCACCCAAGAGTTATATTGATATTTGCATAAAACCCCATGTTATTCTTATGGAGAATAATTAAAATGTTAGCGCTTACTTATGATTGAATATTGTTTAAACTTAGTATGTGGCTTCGCCTAGTTAAATTATATTTATATTTGCATAAAAATCAATTATTTGTGTTCCCCGTCTCAGCAAATCTACTCATCACCAATGCTATTCTTATGGAGAATAATTAAAATTGTATGTATCGCTTATATATGAATATATTTTTATGAAACTTGGTATGCGGCTTTATATGGTATTCAAATATTATGCATTTGAAATTCGCTGAGTACGCGGGTTTGCTGCGACGGGGGTATTTATGTTTCTGGAAAAGCGTTATTGTTTCCCATTGGTACATTAATGCAAAATATACACAAAATGGTAAACTTTACATCAACAAATCGGTTTAATTGAACTGTGTGCAGCCATTCAATTTAATTTACTTCAATGAGTTACATAATATTAAAATTAAAATTATAAGCAATCAGTTTACGTTATTTTAAAAGCTTACCGTAAATATTTAATGTAAAATGTGTTTTGAATCTTCACAGAATAAGCTTTAATAAATATTTTTAGCAAGCGGAAGGGTCTTTTTCGCCCCCATGTTATTCTTGTGGAGAATAAGTAAAATGTAATGACTCCCTTAATTATGAACATAAATTAATAATCTTGGTATGTGGCTTCACCCAAGAGTTATATTGATATTTGCATAAAACCCCGTGTTATTCTTATGGAGAATAATTAAAATGTTAGCGCTTACTTATGATTGAATATTGATTAAACTTGGTATGCGGCTTTGCCTAGTTAAATTCGATTTATATTTGCATAAAAATCCATTGTTTGTGTTCCTTGTTTCAGCAAACCTACTCATTACCAATGCTATTCTTGTGGAAAATAATTAAAATTGTATATATCGCTTATATGTGAATATATTTTTATGAAACTTGGTATGCGGCTTTATATGGTATTCAAATATTATGCATTAGAAATTCGCTGAGTACGCAGGTTTGCTGCGACGGGGGTATTTTTATTTATTTTTTTATTGAAAATACAAACACATTGCTGACATTTTGACGACAGGGCTTAATGTACTTAAATTATATCTAAGAAAAACTAATAATTTAAAAAAAAACACACAAGGGTACAACAAAAGAATTCAATTGTTGTACACTTCTTGTGAAAAAAACCTGAAAAAAATGCTGCAATGGTCAGGACTACGGCTGACTAGAGCATAACAAAGTCCCCTCAAATCCATCATTGGGGTGAATTTCCCCGACTTTCCCCGACTTTGGGCCTACTTCCCCGACTTTCCCCGACCAAAATTTGTTTCCCTGACTTTCCCTGACTTTCCCTGACATTCCCTGACTTTCCAGAATGTGGACGCCCCGTGTTTACTAACCATTGCTCTGCTGTATGTATCAAACTCTGTTTAACGATATAGAGACCGTGCATCAATTACGTCACGCTATACGTAGCACTTCTTGACCCCCTCTCCCCCCATTGTCACGCTCAGTCTCGCGCCTCCCCCTCTCCCCCCGTCACGACACACTAATTAGTTATCAACAGTTGGTACGGCATTTTATCACTCGTGTAACAGACAGTTTCGCAGGCTCTATGACGCGTAACGCAGCCATAACGCAGACTGTTCAAATTGCACTGATATTTATACAGGTTCAAAGAAAAATAATACGAGGAACATAGACGCGTTGGTTTGTGAATGACATAAATAATAACACTATAGAAACTACAAACTAAATTAATCCTTATTGAGAACAATTGTATCAACATTTTAACCTATAATGTATGTTTTATTTAATTTTCTTATTACCTTCTTAAAAATAAAAATAAAAGCTATAGAGCTCAAATATAGCCCAAATTAATGATTTAATGTAATTCAACCGATTTTACTAAAGCCCATCAGAAAGAATACAGTCGTTTTGTATAAGACTATAGCACAAACTGATTTCTTAAACACCCCCTTCCTCACACATTCTACACACATAATTCATATTTGCCTTAAAATACGCCCCAGATGCGTTGGCGTGGGGATTGGGAGAGATTAAGATTAAGCTTCAAGTAGTGAATAGAGTTTACAAACCAGAAACGGAAACAGTTAAATACAAATGCAATAATCATTTTATGGTGAAAACCTAAATTATTAAAAAATTAAGTAACCTTTCCAGTTTTGTTTTTGAAGTAGTCATTTTCTTTGGCTCCTTGAAAGTCAGCTTATTAAATGACTAATGGAAAATATTTTATAAGTGGTATATAAACCCTTCAAACCTAACTCCCTCCTGCCAGTTTCAGTAAAGGATTAGCGGATGCAAATGTGACATTTGGAGTATTTTGGTGTTAAAACTGGAAACCCAGGAAAGCACGTCACTGCTAATCATTAATAACGTATTCCACTTGTTTCGTTAATTTACAAATTTTCACCGGCCCTTGAACATGTTCTGTTGCTTGCAACCAACGGTTAAGTCATCTAACTGAAATATCTTACTCGTACTCGATTTATGAGTTCATGACAAACAGCTGGGAAAATTAAATTCTAGGTTTTATGTCGAAATAAATTCAGGATGTTGGTAGTCCTGAAGACTGCGGGCGAAAAATCTAGGGCAACTTAATATTGGTCTTATGCAAAATTTTGTAATCTGGACCTTGCAATGCAATAGTTACTCTCGATTGCAATAAAGAAGGTTTTATACGCCAGTAAAGAATAGTAAAGTTCGTCTTTACTTCTGGCCTAGGCCTGTTGTCGGAGTTTTAGGTCGCACTAGTGTCTCTAACACGATCTGTTGACTGGGACCAACGTCTTAACGTGTACGGTAGCAGTTTTGAGTTTCAACAATCAAATGAATGGCCAGTTACAACCAACTCAGCAGAATGTAAGGCGTGGGGGGTCATCACCATCTCCCCAGTCACCCAGCAGTGGAAAGTCCCCAGGAACCAATCTGTCCGCAACTCTCGCGGTTCTCATTTGCAAATTAAAAGCCGCTGAACCGGTCCTTGGAGGGCCAGCCGGGAGTCGGGCTAATTCGCGAACCGCGAACAAGAGAAAACAAGGAAACTAGATCACAACTGGTCCACGGTAATTGAATACAGCTGCAACCACGGCAGTGAAGGGAACAGTATTTGACCTTTTCATTTATTATTATCGAGACTCCATCGAGTATAATTAATCCACGTATAAAGATGGGAATTAGTGAGGCGAAAGTTTTAAGCCCCCTCTCGTCATCCTAGCATAAATATTTATTAAAGAAAATGTGTTTAGACTAAACACAGTACGTTGTCTTATGGGTTTTAGAAAAGTCTGCTACTCCTTTGTTAGAGTACTTTTATCATCCCCAGCAACCTCACGCCTACTTTAAAGCCCGACTGGACCTTCTTCTAACATTATAATGCCCAGCTTTGAAGGTAAATGAAACCAGGAGCATCAGAACAGCCAACAAATTCAGATTTCAATAAAAATTGGAATACAAGTATGTTTTTAGACTAATTTGGGGTTTTTAAATTTTTTATGTGGAAATTCACTTCCCTCACGTCAGCGTGCTGCGTGCGAACTCGTTTATTTATCAGATTGACATGTCTAATTACAAAAACAATTAATCCTGAAGTAATTTGCATTATACACTTAAAAGGCTTCACGTTTACAGATCAATATTGAACTGGTCATTAGTAGAGACCGGTTTAATTTATCACCGTTTGACCTTTTCAGTGAAACACTTTTTAGTTCCCAATTTTCGTTTTCTCGAGTTATTGAACAAATCAATTCATGATACTAAAATATATCATTCAAAATACCAGTCACGAAACAAAGCTAATAAGAAACTTAACTAATGATAATTATTGCCAAGGTATTCGCTTAAGGTTTGCAAGATTGTGACTTAGTAAAAAACTGACCCGCATGCCTAATGATGGACAGTCGTACCAAAACTCGTACACAAAGAAACAGACACCCCGACATATGAATTTCATTCTTGGCAGCTATTAATCGAAAACCTTAATCATAGGATTAATAACACGCTGATGAAAAGAATTAGTTTTGACACGTGAATGCAAAATGAATACGTGGTGTACCTCTCGAGATAAAAATTGCCATTGATTAAAACGATTAGAAAAATAATTGCCACCCGAGTGAATCTGTGAAGTGCTTACAATGTGTCTGGGTTCACTCGTATATATATATAGAATGTGTATTTTCCTTATCCCCAAAAAGATTAAGTTTCAAGCTGAAATACTTGAGAAATGTACGCTACGTGGCTTCCCCTTGTTGAGTTATATTGATATTTGTATAAAACCCCATTTTTTTAGTTACTTGTAGCAGCAAACCTAGATACTCGGTCCCCGTGTTATTCTTATGGAGAATAATTAAAATGTTATATAGTGCTTACTTATGATTGAATATTGATTAAACTTGGTATGTGGCTTTGCCTAGTTAAATTCTATTTATATTTGCATAAAAACCAATTGTTTATGTTCCTCATTTCAGCAAATCTACTCATTACCAATGTTATTCTTATGGATAATAATTAAAATTGTATGTATCGCTTATATATGAATATATTTTTATGAAACTTGGTATGCGGCTTTATATGGTATTCAAATATTATGCATTAAAAATTCGCTGAGTACGCAGGTTTGCTGCTACGGGGGTATTTTATTTCCATTATGAGAGTTGACATTCAAGTAGGTTTTTTATTTATATAATGAACATATATTTATGCCTTTCGGTTATGTTAAGATATACTCCTAATATAAAACTATGATAATGTAATTTTTTAAATGCCACGTTTGGACAAATAGACTGTTTACAAAAATAGCTGTTTTATCGAAACATTATCTCTTATTAATTAAAAACAGAAAATGATAAACACATGGTATTTTGATCATTGCCCCACGTCAATTGGTTACTGAGATATTACAAGTGCTAAACACGTTGTCCAATGTTATTCTTATGGAGAAAACGACAAATTTTATATCTCGGTTATTTATGAACATAAACTGACGAAATTTATCGCTTCATCTGGTTGTGGTTTATTGCTGTTTGCACAACAAAAATGTTTCGCCCATGGTTCCTGTAGCAGCAAACCTAGGTTCTTGGTCCCCATGTTATTCTTATGGAAAATACTTAAAATGTTATATATCGCTTATTTATGAATGTATATGGATGAAACTTGGTATGTGGCTTCACCAAGATGAGTTCTAATGATATTTGCATAAAAACCCATTATTTTGTGTTCCTTGTTGCAGCAACAATACTCATCCCCAATGTTATTCTTATGGAGAATAACTAAAATCATATGTGGCTATATGATTGAATATTGATGAAACTTGGTATGTGGCTTCGCATGGTTTCTATTTATATTTGCATAAAAACCAATTGTTTATGTTCCTCATTTCAGCAACAATACTCATTACCAATGTTATTCTTATGGATAATAATTAAAATTGTATATATCGCTTATATGTGAATATATTTTTATGAAACTTGGTATGCGGCTTTATGTGGTATTCAAATATTATGCATTGGAAATTCGCTGAGTACGCAGGTTTGCTGCGACGGGGGTATTCCCGATTCCCCGGGATCAAGACCTTTAATTTGAGTCGTCTCCCACCATCCCACAATTTTGACTTAAAAATTTCGCTTATAGAATGATATATAAAGATTTTCTTTCTCGCAATTATTGTCTTGAAAACCTAAGTAAACAAATTACTACACACACTAATATACAAATTTATCCTATCCTTTAACACCTCGTAAAACGTTTTACCATCCAAAATTAATCATACGGTTCAAACCCCGTTACAAGCATGCAAAAGCATTTTACCCAACAGGCAGTTCAGATATACCACGACAAGTTTTAGTTTACTCTTGTAAAATGTTATTTTTGGCAAAGTATGTGTTCAAATATTAAGTTTATTTTTCGTTCATAAAAATAATAAACTCACGTTGGAAAAACGCGACTGCTCTTAAATGTTTACTCTTTTTTTCTATGGTATTTGAATTTTATTGAGAATCAATTTATTAAAACCATTGTTGATAAATCAATATAGCTTGCTCCATAAAGTTGAACCGGAGATTAATCTACGCTTCCCACCACCCGGTTGTGTACAGTCTGAGTGTACAATAATAGGCACTTTATTAGTTAACTGCTATGGCTGTACTCAGAGAGTAGGTTTTTATTCATAGGACTCTTATTAATCCATTGACCAAAAACATATTGGCTGAGTTATTTTGGTTGAAGTGATGACCTATAATAATTTAAGGTTTTCCAGATTTGTTTGAGCAAAATGTTTCCCAAGCGGAACTCGGAGAAGTGAAACGGAGCGGAACGTGGCTACATTTCCGTTAACGTGACCGCATTTCCGGTTTGACTTGCCTTCGTATCCTACATGAGACACACTTTCTCAAACCATTGGTTCGCCAGAGCATTTCAGATGGCAGCAAGAGAATTTTTGGTTGTATGCAGATTTGTTAAAATGCAAAAATGAAAAATCAATCTTTAAATTTTAATTATCTTAGTAATAATAATTTATGTCAAAGTGGGGAATATTCGTGCTACTCTGTGAGGAAATTTATTCTACATAAGGTTTCTTGCTAAGGTTTTTTTCACAGCATCATCGCTTATGAATCCTGTTAAGCGTTTTAATGTGTTATGTTATATATTCATTGGAAATTCGCTGAGTATGCAGGTTTGCTGTGACGGGGGTATTTTATTTGTTGTATTTGTGTTTTGGTACTACCCTCAACGGTTACATTCAGCTAAAAAGCCAAACTTGTGGGTTCTTAATCAATGGCGCGGGATGGATATGAATTTATATTTTTAGGAGATTTCAAATTTACACTCATCATAATTACTGAATATTAAATAAACAAATTGAAATGGGATTTGTTTAACGCTCCCGGATGAAACTTGGTGTGTGACTTCACTTAGATGAGTTCTATTGATATTTGCATAAAAACCCATTATTTTGTGTTCCTTGTTGCAGCAAACCTAGGTATTTGGTCCCACGTTATTCTTATGGAGAATAATAAGGGTGTTATATATCGCTTATTTATGAATGTATATGGATGAAACTTGGTATGTGACTTCACTTAGATGAGTTCTATTGATATTTGCATAAAAACCCATTATTTTGTGTTCCTTGTTGCAGCAAACCTGCGTAATCAGCCCATTCTTCTGGAGAATAATGAAATGCTATGTCCCCCCTAATTATGAACATAAATAAATAAAAACTGGTATACGACTTCAACTAGTTGAGTTATATTGATAGTAGCATAAAAACCCATTTATTGTGTTCCTTGTTGCAGCAACAATACTCAACCCCAATGTTATTCTTATTGAGAATAATTAAAATTGTATATATCGCTTATTTGTGAATACGTGTTTATGAAACTTGGTAATTGGCTTTATGTAGTACTAAGAAATTTATATCTCCATTGTAAATTCGCTGAGTATGCGGGTTTGCTGCGACGGGCGTATTTATTATTTTGAATCATCATCACAATTTGTACTCGGTTGCCGTCTGATGTTTGAATACAATATAAGTGTAAACCTATTTTTAAGTGTTGTAATACGTTTTTTATTACACCCGTGAGTAATGACAGCTACTATGCTAATGAAGAAGTTGTTTCTTGCTATAGTTTAATAGGTGTGGATGCCCCTTCTCAGAGAAATGCGGAGTGTCCAGATCATGAATGCATGCACAGGACTCGAACATAATCAGATACAGTCTGGAGACATGAGATATTCCAACTCATGAGTGCTATGTAGTCAGTAATCATGAGTGTTATAAGGACTGTTTAAGAAAGCCTACTTTTCAGATTATTTATTAATTATTCAGTCAAAAATAAATAATACTGTTTTTCAAACCATAAATTTGCGTTACAAATAGTTACTTTAAGAGTCTTCGGTAACACCGACTTATGAAACAGACCAGGTCTAGCATCTAATAATTTCGTATTTTAGCGGTGAAATCAACTTGAAAACGTACTATGCGTTTTATCTTAACAACGAACCAATGAACCAATTGCCAGCAGATTTTGTTCATACAAAAGATTGAATTAGATTTAGCTGAATGTAGTCGATTATACAGTTCCTGGTGTACTTGAGCTTCATCATCAAGTACAAATCAAGTACAAATCAAGGAGAGGAAGTTACTATATATTTCCAATACACTGCACAATAGAAAACCATCATTTGTAAGACCGAAAACTATACAATGCCTAAACCGGAATAATAGAACTCGAGAAACAATTGTTGTTTTGTGTCACCCAGGATAATAACAGTTTTAGTATAAAATCAGCCTAATAAACATACGATACTATCAATAAAACAACTTTAATTACATCATGTCTCCCATCTATAAAAACGGCTTTCAGCTTGTTAAACTGTATTGATACTGTACAACTACTCATTTGAAATCAAACAATAGTCAATGCCAGAAGGTTTTGGTGTTATGTATATAACAATTGAAGTTATGATTATAATAGTATAATAGAGGTATCTCAAACTTTAAACTCGCATCATAATGTTATATCTATGGGGATATTAATATAATAATTGCAAATTTACATATTACGTAGTAAAAAAAACTCAAATAAAACGCACGAACATACAACTCTTGAGTAATTATAAACGTTTAGCACGGATGAAACTTGGTATGTGACTTCACTAAGATGAGTTATATTGATATTTGCATAAAAACCCATTATTTTCTGTTCCTTGTTGCAGCAAACCTGCATACTCGTGCCCCATGTTATTCTGTAAACTGCCTCTTGTTATTCTGCGTTACGACGCCCAACAGGAGATTAACTAATAATACTATGACGTAACGGACCTTCCAGCCTTATTACTTACTAAGACTGATTCTTTAGCCATGACATTTCTAAATATTTCTAAATATTTCTAAATATTGACTTCCTCCCCTTAATAGTATATTTCTCTTATCAAAATATCTGAATAAATAACCCCAGTAACTCAAAAATGAATTATACTTCTAGATGTAAGGCAAAATGAATCACATACCAAAAAAGCTCTGGGCGTCTGGGCGCGCGTCGCAATCTCGTCAGTCAGTCTGGGCGCGGCCGTTGCTTGGTGTCCTCAGACGATCGGCTACTAACTAACTAGCGACGCGTCCGGCTTTTAAACCCCCGCTCGGAAACGGCCCCCCCCCGCCGCTATTACTGTAGGTCTCGCGGTAAGACTTAAGCCCGAGACCACGATAACCGTTTTAGGGTCCCGGGATGCCAAAAGCGGCATTTGTTCAAATTTATATATATGTGTGTGTCCGTTACCGCGATAACTTTTGAAAGAAGCGCCCGATTTTGATACAATTTGGCACAAGTGTTGAGAGTAACATTTATGACTTTGAGTTCAAAAACCAGATCGTTCACAGAGGAGAATGATTGGTTAATCCAAGTTTTAATCCAAGTTTTTTTATAAGTTAGTTCAACCAATTTCAGAGGTTGGACAACTATTTGTATGAGTTCAATTAACTAAGCTCAGAGAGTTAAAAAATATATGTTGGAACAAACAATTTTATAAGTTAAGTTAACCAATAAATTCATTGGTTAAAATAACTAATTTGTTTCAAAGTAGTTGGATTAATCACAAATGTAGTTGTTAAAACCTATATTGTCTAAGTTGACCAAACGGCTTGACTGGTTAAATTAACCAAATCCTCAATTTTCAAAGTAGTTTGTTACAACCCATATTCATTTAGTTGTTAGGCTCAATGCTTAACCCAGACAGTCCTAGAACCCCAGGCTTAACTTAGCTCTTGGAAGAATAGGCAAAGTTGCTGGGTTCTACGTTCCGTCTAGATCAAGGATTATGCATTCATGAGAAAGGGGGGCCTAACAGTTTTATGAGGACGAAATGAATGATTCAAAAGAAATTTTTTACAAAGACCTCCATGTACTAGGATTGTAAATTAATTAATTGTTTGGATCAAATAACTTTAATCATAAAAGGAAGCTGGTAATTATATGATAACTTACCTTCAAAACGTGGTATTAAATCGTCCAACCCCCAACTTATTAGAGTAGTTTACAACTAAGTTGACTCGAATAATTTTAAAATATTCATACAAGCGGTGGACTTATTTATATACTTTTAGGAGTAATATATTGCTGTCATGTCTATGCACACGTACCTCTCGGGTTAAAATAAATATATCTAACCTATATCAATTTCTGTGTCAGCTTACAATTATTAAGTTCTAAACAGAGTTTTTAATATTTCAATGATTAGCTATTAACATTTAAAATACGGCTGAAACATAATATGCTTATACCTTAATTTTAAAAACAGTATAACAGTATTATAACAGTATTATAACAGTATTATAACAGTATACCAGTATTTGGAAAAATAACAGTATACCTGCATACTCAGCCGCCATGTTATTCTTATGGAGAATAATTAAAATGTCATATTTTGTTTATTTGTGAATGTATATTGATGAAACTTGGTAGGTGGCCGTAACAGGCCACAGTAACTTTAATGAATAATTTGCAAACTAATTACTTTAATACTAAAAACATATTTAAGGTTTAATATGACGAATTAAAGTTGTGTCAGTTAAAAGCGTTTCCCCAATGCGATACTACATAGTATAATATATAAAAAATATATACAAAATTATAATTTTAGCGAATTTCCCCCATAGGGAAGAAGCTATTACCGTAGTCGGCATGGTAAGACCCGGGACCATGATAACTTTTCGTTTTGAGGTCCCCAGACCCCAAAAACACCAGTCGTTCGAAACTGTGTGTATAATATATATATGTGTGTCCGTTAGCACGATAACTCTCGTAAAAATGATCCGATTTTGATGAAATTTGGTATAAACGTGTAAAGCAACATTTATGATTTTAAGTTCGAAAACCAGCCAGATCGCTCTATCCAAAGGGGTATTTTGGGGGGGTTTGTACCCCAACAATGGGTATTTTGAATTTTTGACATATCATTTTTGAAGTAGTCAAGTATTAGTTTTCCCCATTCGATTCAGCTTAAAAAAACACACAATTTGGTATTTCGATCATTCCTCTACGTCAATTGGTTACCGAGATATTTAAAGTGCTAAACACAGTACGTTGTCTAATGTTATTCTTATGGAGGAAAAGAAAATTTTTATATCTCGCTTATTTATGAACGTATACTGACGAAACTTGGTATACGGCTTAATCTGGTTGTGGACCATTGATATTTCCTCAAAAAAAATTTTTTTGACAAAGGCTCCCGTAGCAGCAAACCTGCGTACTCAGCCCATTCTTATGGAGAATAATTAAATGCTATGTCTCCCTTAATTATGAACATAAATGAATAAAAACTGGTATACGACTTTACCTAGTTAATTTCTATTGATATTAGCATAGAAATCCATTTTTTCTATTCCTTGTTGCAGCAAACCTGCGTACTCAGCCCATTCTTATGGAGAATAATTAAATGCTATGTCTCCCTTAATTATGAACATAAATGAATAAAAACTGGTATACGACTTTACCTAGTTAATTTCTATTGATATTAGCATAGAAATCCATTTTTTCTATTCCTTGTTGCAGCAAACCTGCGTACTCAGCCCATTCTTATGGAGAATAATTAAATGCTATGTCTCCCTTAATTATGAACATAAACGAATAAAAACTGGTATACGACTTTACCTAGTTAAGTTCTATTGATATTAGCATAGAAATCCATTTTTTCTATTCCTTGTTGCAGCAAACCTGCGTACTCAGCCCATTCTTATGGAGAATAATTAAATGCTATGTCTCCCTTAATTATGAACATAAATGAATAAAAACTGGTATGCAGCAAACCTGCGTACTCAGCCCCATGTTATTCTTATGGAGGACAAGTAACGTGTTATCTCCCTTAATTATGAAAATAAAGCAATGAAATTTGGTATGTGGCTTTGCCTAGTTGTTATATTGATATTTGTATAAAACCCCAATTTTTGTGTCCCTTCCTTCAGCAAACCCGCATAATCGGTCGCCATGTTATTCTAATGGAGAATAATTAAAATGTCATATTTTGTTTATGAATGTATATTGATGAAACTTGGTATGTGGCTTTATTTGGTATTAAGATACATTTATATGCATTGGAAATTCCCTGAGTACGCAGGTTTGCTGCTGTATACTGTATTCGATTTTATTTAAACCCCGGTATAGTATAAATGTATAATGATACTGTATTACAAACTTAAGAAAACTAAGCAAATTAGATAAATACTTAAATTTGAGAATTAATAACTAATTGTCCACGTTTTCAAAATATATAGTCTTGTAATACACGTACTGTATTTACTATTGCATTCACAGACACACACACACACATATATATATAAACCCCCAATATTATTTTGTAAAAATATACAATCTTGAACGAATAATATGTTTTGACTCCAGGATCTCCAAACGAAGCGTCTGGTTGTTATAAAACCACTTTCAAACAAGTTTTAATGCCAAAGTGACCCGCAGGTTTCGCGAAACCCAACACAAACCAAAACCCGCCACCTGCCACCTGCCGTCACCCGCGGGTTTCGCTTGGTGTTGAATCCAAGGTAGCCCACAAGTTAGAAATTCAACTGCTATCGGCCGTTTCAAAAACGTTGACCCCAAAAACATCATACAAACGGATACAAACGGATACAAACGGATACAAACGGATACAAACGGATACAAACGGATACAATAAGGGGTTCACAGCCCATAAAAACTATTTTATACACATTAAAATATATAGATTATCACCTAGATGTTATATTGGCAAATATAAATGAACAATGAGTGTATACACGTTAGAATAATGTGAACTGTCCATTATCCTCCACAATATCTAGTGAATTTGTTCAATATATACCACCAAGTAACCATTACCATAACCTTGTCATATTCATATTCCACCATTAGCCAATGTAAACCTTAATAACACCCTTTACACCCACCCATTCAATAACTAACCCCCCAACCACAGTGACTCGTTCACTGAATAGTTCAAACACCCATACCAGCCACCAGTTCACTAAGAGACGAAATTTCAATCACAAATATATTTTAACATAAATGTCAAAGAACCATGAAACCTTACACTTACATAACTACTTATGCAGATATCTTTAAAACCTAACAGAAGTACGTGATTGATGTAGACCTATTGTTTAGTTTACTGCGAATTTGTATGTTTAATATTATTTTTCGGTTGTTGTATACTTTATTAAAAATCCCTAACGCCCTATTTTATTTGTTCCCCCCAACAAAATAAACTACATAAGTTAGGATGCACTATTCGACTAGCGGCTTATGGTCTTTTTGCCGGCAGAGACTCCTCTGCTCTGTGAGATTGCGGCATGGCGTTGCCAGTTCAAACGCCGCGGCCTTCTTTAAAGGCGGCTAATGCTTTCCCTGACCTTTTTCAAATTCCCTGACTTTCCAGAAAGTGTGAACCATGGCATGTTTATTACAAACAGTAAAGCCTAGGTCTATTCATTGTTTAAAATTAACTTTTGGTCATGGTGAGTTTGTAGTTAATTTAATCTGGATAAGTTTATAATATTTTTCAATCAGTAATGGAAAATGTCAATAAACATTTCTTAAACGAGTACCACGACCTACTAGCATCCTGACTAGCTATACTAATACTAAATTTAAGATTTGAAACCCAAAAGCTTATTTCCAGTTGATCCACGGAATAATAGTTAGGCCTACCTCAGGAAAAAAGTAGATTAAGACTTTTGGGAGCATGAAATTTAACGTAAGCCAACAATAAAGAACAATTCGTTATGTACCTAGGACCTTACAGACGATATATTGTTAAACTATTTATCGATATAATATAGGATAATAACTTACATAACAAGTATTAACCTACCTTTTCACACAGAACAATCTTCATTTAATTTAGTCTTCATAATCAACTTGCACATCAACTTGCTTAATATAGGTAAATGTAAGATAAACATGCCGAGCACAGAAAAGGACTGCGACAGCAGACAGGCAAACATCAAGTCAAATATTAAGTTTTATTTTCAAGCGAGATGATCTTGGAGTACTTGGAGTACAATATGAAGCGATTGGTCTTATTGATTTTCTCTTCTCCATAGAGTTCAAAACTTCAAAACATTAGGAAAAATACTGTCAAAATCAACCAGCATATAATAAAATAACCTTAAATAACAATACTGATCTGTTATGGAGTATATCTCTTTCAGTCACTGCGTTGCAAAATATCCTATAAGCTCGATCAACTTAACTAAAGTTTCTATTTATATACAGTAGCCGCCTATATGAGGGCATTTAAATTTATAACCGTATATAAACGTAAACATGCTTTTCAAGTGGCTCTTGATCAACTAAACAAGCGTCTGATCAACTTAGAGTTTCTGTTCAACATGCCACGTTAAAATATCTGTGTATGTTCAACATGGGAACTAAAAACAGATCTATATATATATATATATATATATATATATATATATATATATATATATATATGTGTGTGTGTGTGTGTGTGTGTGTGTGTGTCTCACTACTACATAGAGCTACTTAACAAGTTTCACAAAAATCCATCTATAAAGAAGTGATATGTATCATTTTATTTATTCTCCATAAGAATAACATTAGAGCTGAGGACGCAGGTTTGCTGCAACGAGGAAGATAACAAATGTGTATTTTTGCAATTATCAATATAACTCAACTAGGTGAAGCTTCATACCAAGTTTTATTAATTTAGGTTCATAACTAAGGGAGATATAAAACTTATTCTCCATATGAATAATATGGGGGCCGATTATGCAGGTTTGCTGCAACGGGGATAATCAACAAAAATCCATTTAGTGTGCAAATATCAATATACCAGTACTACGCGAAGCCACATACCAAGGTTCATCAATATACATTCATAAATAATCGAGATATAAATTTTTATTTATTCTCCATAAGGATAACATTGGACAACGTACTGTGTTTAGCACTTTGAATATCTCTGCAACGGTTGGACGTAGAACTACACTTAAGACACCAAAATGATTGTTTTATAGAGCTGAACTGATTGGTATCAGCCAATGTCAAGTTTTCAATAAAATTATCTGAGGAAAATCCAAAAACATTTTTCCCTTAAGATTAACATGGAAAATTTTATGGACGCGTTTATTGACTTTTCTCTACAACCACTAAACCTAGGTTAATGGTTCAAAATACTAAATAATTTGTTTTTTAAGCTCTATAAAATGGCTATAACTAAAATTGAATGTTTTTAAAATTTTAGGGGGAAAAATTCAAAAAACTGATTTTTAGAAAATCTAAAACACCCATAAAACCCCTTTCCCATAGTCCGATCAATCTGGTTTTCGAACTTAAAGTCATAATGTTACTCTACACATTTGTGCCAAATTTCATCAAAATCGGGCGTTTCTTTCAAAAGTTATCGCGGTAACGGACACACACATATATGTGTATATATATATATATATATATATATATATATATATATATATATATATATACATATATATAAATTTGAACGAATAGTGTTTTTGGCGTCTGGGGACCTCAAAACAAAAAGTTATCATGGTCACGGGCTTAAGTCTTACGATGCCACCTACGGTAATAGCTTCTTCCCTATAGGGGAAATTCGCTAATAGCCCGATTTTTACCAAATTTGGTACAAACGCGTAAATTAGCATTCATGACTTTAAGTTCGATAACCAGATAGATCGACCAAACGGAAGGTGTAATTTGGGGGGGTTTTGTACGCCAAAAAGGGATTTTTTGAGTATTTTACATCTACTTTTTGAAAAAGTCAAATTTGAGTTGTCTTTATTGGATTCAGCCTAAAAGGCACACAATTTGGTGTTTTCGTCATTTCTCTACGGTTCCAGAGATATTAAAAGTACTAAACACATCCGTTGTCCAATTTTATTGTTATGGAGAATAAGCATAATTTTATATCTTGCTTATTTATGAACTTATACCCACCAATCGTGGTATATGGTTGTGGTTTATTGTTATTTGCACAAAAAACTACTTTTACCGATATTTCCTGTAGCAGAAAACCTGCGTTCTCAACCCTTATGTTATTCTTACGGAGAATAAGTAAAATATTATGTCCCCTTAATTATGAATATAAATTAATAAAACTTGGTATGTGGCTTCACTTAGTTGATTTATAAATAAATTTTCATGAAAACCCATTTGTTGTGTTCCTTGTTACAGCAAACTTGCGTACTCACCTCCCATGTTATTCTTATGAAGATTCGTTAAAATTTCATACATCGCTTATTTATGAATGTATATTGATCAATCTTGGTATGAGGTTTCACCTAGTTGAGTTATATTCATATTTTCTTAAAAATTCATATTTTTTGTCCCTTAATTCTTGCCGCAAACCTGCATTCTTAGGTCCCATGTTATTCTTATGGCAAACAATTAAATTGTTTATACATCGCTTATTCGTGAATTAATATTAAAGAAACTTGGTAAGCGGCTCTATGCTGTATTAAGATATATGTATAAGATATATGAATTGGAAATTCGCTTAGTACGCTGGTTTGCTGTGACGGTGGTGTTTTTAGTTGCATGATACGATAATAGCCCTTCGTTAAAACATTAGATTTCATTGATAGTTTCTCGGTTGACTGAGTCAATAAACGATGTATGCACAGTAGAGGGGGTCACCTTCTCAACAGTTTGTTTACGGCTTACTACATTTATTTAATATTTCCTCGTTTCGATTGTTTTAAAAATAAATTTTGCACATTTAATTTTCTTACTGATTTTTAAACCGATTACTGATAATTCTACAACAACAATACAGCCAAGTTGTGGGAGTGTGATAATCAGATAGCACTGCATCCCAGAGTGGGTGCTGAAGTTATAGCGACAGTGCAAACCTACATCACGGGATACTAGCACTAGCAGTTAGTATGGTAATGCAGACTGAATGTTTGAGATATAACACTAGTTCTGTAGCTTTACTACATTGACTACTTTGGATACTGTAGCACTGCATTGTTACTGTAACTTTAATACTCAAATGTTACGTAATATTTTACTAATGTAGTCCATCTATAACAAAAACTACGACTCGAAAACCATTGGTATGGTATATTTGTTATTTAACGGTTATTTATTACTGAATATAATTTTTTATTTAAAATTGTTCATGTCTTTGGTAAAAGATAACTGTTATACGTGAATGTAAAAAACCCAGTTTGTTTTATATTAAGTCATGGTCTTTGTTAGTTGTATGTGTATATACATTCCAATGATAATTAATGTTTTGTATACACCTATTATTAGGACCAGTTATTGGTTATACTATAAACCAATTATTCAATTAACACAATTTGTATTCATCTTTGTCTAAATTTTACAACTTCATCTGCGTACGGTTACTGAATCATGCAAAAATATGACACGTCCAAGTCACTGTCCTGCATAGTCTACATCGACAGTGGGATTGTGGTTATCGGAATATTTACTTATTCTGCAACTCCGAAATGTTTGGATTACTAGTTACGGTTGGTTAATAAAATTCCAACTTTGGTTACGTAAAAACATAATTTCTCTTAGTTACATTTATCGAAGGCTAATTTAAATGTCGATATACTGGCTCCACTATCCATCCCGTATCATGAATTATGATTTATATCAGTTACATCGCAACTAACTAAAGTAGCATTTGGAAATAGAAATTATTACTGGAATACAGTGCATTGGTTATTTACCACCAGTTTCTCAGGTACACTAGAAATATGTACATTTTTAACGTATTAGTTTACATTTGTTCTATTCATAATCGAAACAAATAATTAGTGTGAATATGTTTTTTTTATGGTTGAGAAATCACTAAATTTCAGGTTACATAACTCATTATAAAATAAACGCCCCTCATGAATAATAGTTGTGGCGGGCTCATGAGAGGAAATTACTTTTTAGGAGAGCGGTATGGGTTTTTAAAAGCTTAGAGTAGTGTTTTATTAAAGATTTTACGAAAAATATTGAATAGTCTTTCACATTTAACACGTACAAAATAATAATGAATTCATAAAATAATAACTCATTTGAATTCTTTTCAATAAGCATAGGAACCATCATCTAAACATTTTAACCGAATAATAAAAAATTCAGTTGAATATCAGAGCTGACATTGATTAATCCCTGCAATTTGTCACGTTTTAAAATGGAGGAATTACAATCGGTTCATTCCATTGTTGTAAATCACACTTGGTGTTGCTAAAACGTTGGATCAACATTTCTCCATCAACAGTATTATACCTATTCCAATAGAGTTGAGGAGAGTAAAGGGATTGACCACTGAGTAATTTATTTTGGAAAAAACCGTATGAAAATATTTTAGAGTGAATATTTAAACTTATTTAGGATAGTAATACTTAGTTTTGTACCTCAAAATCCTTAGAGTGATTATTAAATACATTAATCAGTTTTGTAAACACAACAAAAATGTTTTTCTTTTGTTTATAATGTTGAAATTTTTGTTTAAAGAAGTTGGTTTGACCTCGTGTACGTCAGTTTCTACACCCATGCTACACAAAATAGTCGACACTATTATTATTTGAACACTATCAACAAATCTAGGAGCAGGCAGTTGGGTTATTATTTTTAGTTTATTTTTTTTAGTTAATATTGTATTCAAAGGTTTGAAAGGTGGACTGTTAGAACATTTTCTTCACCTAAACAATTATAATTACGCTCCCAAACATGCCTTTGGCATAAAACAGGACTTAACAAAACATGACTTGGATTTAATTACGAAATAAATTACGCAGGAATGTTATTAGCCCTTTTCCAACGACAATATACACAGAGTGTATTTTCCATAATGTCGGTTAAAAGTTTTTAAGATTAAAATATATGAAATTTAAAAGGAATCCGTTTTTAAGCTTTTTCGTGGATTGTGCTGACGCTATGCAGTTGCGATTGTGTAATCGGCTTGGTAGTGTTGTTTATGATTTTCTCATCAGTATTTAAAATATCAGTTTCTGTATGACCAATGTTCATCTAGCAGTATGTGGATTCCTTCTTCTTTCCCAACATAATAATTCACACTCGTAAAATACAAAACATGGTGTTCTCGTTTTAATAAGTAGAGTTCATATTTATTAGATTATTGTTCATTTAAACTTGAATTTATAGATTAGTACCTTATCCATTGCCAATCCTGTAATCATGGTAAATTACTGGTTTCGGGGCAGCTGTCTCGTTTTTAAATCTACATCTCAAACTTATCGTAGGACACGGAGTTGTTGTCAAAACTAATAAAAGTGCACATGTCACATCCCATTCACGGACGGAGACACGAGCACTAAGCAAACAAATATTTAATACGTTTACGTAACATATTGCATAACCACATAATACATTCGTCAATATTTTGAAAATTATTACAAGTTTGTGTCTCAAGGTAGTTTAAGGAGTTCTCTTTTGCCTTCGCCAACTTTGCGGATGCCTCAATATAGGACCACAGTCTGTGATAGGGCTTTTGTTGTTGCTGCTTGTAGTCTATGGAATGACTTACCTTGTTCTACAAAATCCCTTGATAACCATCTCCGGTTTGTAGTGGCACTGAAAAAATGTACTTGAGTGGCTGTCTTTGGTCCTTGTTCAGGGGTTGGTCTTGGTTAAGATCGCTGACGGGTGTGTAAAGTCGCTAAGAAAATGAGTTGTTGTTCAACAACATTGTTGTTCTTTTTTCTGTTAAAAGTATAGTGATAGCTTTTATTATAATTGTATTATACTACAGGTATAATTATCTCCATTTGTATTTAGATTAAGTGCAAGAAAGGACCAAGTGACAAGTGAAAACCTGCGAATGATGGCTAAGCAACATCAGTTATATTCTGTGATGGATAAATGCAAAAGGCTCCAATGGCTTGCAAATGGGATTAATTAGTAGAATATAAAACGAAATCAGAATATTAAGTAAATTATAAATTAAATTGGAATGCAATATCAGTGTAGACAATAATTCTTATAGGCAATAGACAATAATTCTTTATTTACATTATTCATTTAGAACAGTAAATGCATCACTAAAACTAAAATAAACGAAATGAGAGTCTGTATTGTTAAAAATCTTGTCTCCAGATTTCAAACTCGTCCACTGTGTAGAACGGGCGCTGCTGTAGCCATGTGATGATGTTTCTTCTCAACTTCTTTCCGTAGTGGACGTTTTTACCTCTTCTGGCAGGATGTTGAGGAGTTTTGCTCCCTTATATGTCGGTTTTTTTTTCATAATGTGTGAGATGGTGGATCGGCAGTACTATGTTGTTGGCTCTTCTAGTGTTATAATTGTGTATGTCAGTTCCTCCCTGCATGTTTTGTCTTTTAGCATGTAAGGCAGTTTCTAGTATGAAAATTCTCACTACAGTAATACTTTTAGTTGCTTAACGGCAGTGCGGCATGATTCTCTAGGTCCAGGGCCAGCTAGAATGCGAACTGCCTTTTTTTGCAGAACCAGGACCCTCTTTGTATTTTTCCCAGAGGAATTTCCCCAACCCTACCAGATATGTCCCTCAAACTGAGCAAAGTACGCTGCTTTTGTAGTTTCATCACTAGATATGTGTCTTAGCCTTCATAGCACATACAGAGCTGAGCTGAGTTTACTACACAGCTTGTCTAGGTGGTCAGACCAGGTTTATCATCGATCACCACTCCTAAATATCTTACTTGCGACTATTGCATTACATCTGGCAGTGCTGTAACTTCCGCTCTTTTCTTCCCAATGATAAGCTGTTGGCTTGTTTTCTCATTTAGTACCAGACTGTTTGCACGACGATATTGTTGTGCCATTCCCAAAGCAATAAAGGATTGTATTTCTAGATCAGTGGTCTTTTTGTTTTAGATGCAGTAGTCTTCGAGGTAGCGAGGAAGGTCACTTCTGAAGATTATGTACAAGACAGACCCCAGGACTGATCCTTGAGGAACTCCTGATTTGATTATGGCTGGTTTAGATATAGTTTCCACAAAGACATCAGTTTTTAGGTTCTTGACCTCTACTGCTTGAGATCTGTTAGTTAAGTAGCTTTTGAGCCAAGTAGAGTTGTGATAAAATTTAAAGTGGGCTAATATGGCTGTTAAATATCTGTACCAAACTATATCTAAAAAACTTAGATATTATTCAACAGAGGCTACTACCCAAGTAGCATTAGTAACGGAAAAATCAATTTTAAAATAATTTGAACATGATTTTTTATGGTTTTAAAATTATTATAAAATGTTTTTTTACAAACAAATTTTCTATCTGATCCATTTTATAATAAATTCAAATAATTTAAAAATTTATTTTAGATTAATTTTTGAAATAACTTATAAATCAGTTTTAAATTAATTTTAAATTCTTTCAAAATAATTTTAAAAATTGTAAAAACAATATTTACTGAAAAAATACTCTTTATAATTATTTTCACATTCTGACTAATGTAATGCGCATGAAAATCATTGAACAAAATTATTAAATACATTTTTCGTTTCAAAAATATTATGACAAAACCGGGGGTAGAACCCACAATCTTTTAATCACTAAAAACACTTCTTAACCCTCTCGAGCACTTCGCCCTTTGACAAATAATGGTTGGGCTGGCAACATAAAATAACCAATTGACTACACCCCACGGGGACTTGGTGAAACTATAGAATTTTTGTTTGCTTTTGATGTTGCTGGCAAATACCGTAATTTATATACGTCTTGTAATTTGTAAGGTTGGAGAAAGAAAACTTCTAATATTCCATGATATATATGTTGGACAATACGGTACTCAAAACCAAGTTTACACAAATCCTTGGGAAATGAAATATTTTTAAAGATTTGGTTAGGATTTTTAATTGAGATAGTGAAAAGTTATTTAATATAATTTTAAAACAATTTGTAAACAATCTATATTAATATTTTAAAGTTATCTTGAAACTAATTTAAACATATATTAAAGTTGTTTCAAAATGATTTTAAATGATTTTGAAACCTATGTTAAATTAGCTATCACTTTTGATTTCTTCATAATTTTTCATTGATAAAACAATGATTTTAAATAATTTTATATAATGTAAAAAAACATAACATTTAAAATTTAAAATTATATTTATACAATTTTAAAATGATTTTAAATCGTATTTTTACTATTTCGAAAAAATACACAACATTTGTTTATAATAATATTACAACTGATATAGAAATTACTTTAATATATGTTTTCAACATTATTTTTAATCAATTGTAAACCCATGTTATAATTATATTAAAATAATTTTAACTCCTTTTAAACTTAAACTCATTTTAAAACAATATGAAATTATTTTTAAAATATTACAAATTATTTCTATGCTACTTGGGTAAGTTTATTGTTTGGATACTCATTAAATAATCCCGATTCCATTAAATCACTTGGAGAGAAAAATATGTCTAATTCCGAGAGTCATCAAACAAAGTTCATTATCTGCAGACAAGTTGCTCTTCACTTCCCTCGCTGTTCAGTGGTTAAATAGAGAAGCTAATTGTTCCGGTTATTAGTGGTATTAGTGTTTAGAGTTGAGGGCAATGTTTTAAAAGTTTATATTTAACCATGACTGGACAAACTTTCTGAGGACCTGGTATTACTGGTTAATCTGTTTTACAGACCGATATTACAGCACAATTAAGAGTTTTCAGAGTAATAATGCCCACCACTTTTATTTATTTGTTTGGATGTAATGGCATGGAAATCTCTCTCCCTCTGTTTACTAACCAATTCCTGGAAACTAAAAATCTAAATTTTGTTTCCAATATTGGATTATTATTGTTGTTCAAAACTGTGCTATCCAGTTATAATTAAACTGTATCCAATAATAAAATTATTACGTTTAGCAACATACATATTGAAGTGAAAAAATAAAGAAAATAAATGTTACTCTCAAATGTCGATTATAGATGGAACATTGAATAAAATAGTAAAACCTCATTAAATTTGTAAGGTTTGATAAAAATTGATATTCTACAAATGGTATTTAATAGATAGGGTTAGATTTTTTTGGTGTTTTTGGGAGGATTACCTAAACTTCACATTTTGGTAAATTTATTATAATATCTACAGTACTATTTAGTTGTTCCATTTAATTTCATTTTTTATGTGGTAAATTAAATGTTGTATATACAATATATATCTCAACACTTGATATATTTATAGGCCTAAATATTTGCATAATTTTGTCTAAAATAACTGGTAAAAATTGCAATAAGGTACTTTAAATGGTTCTCAAGATATATAAAATTTTGTCTTGATAAAACATGAAATACCACAGTTGCTGAAAACAGGTTTTGAATGAGAGCGTGTAACCACAGGAATAAAAGAATATACATTGGTGAATAAAGCTAAACAATGTTTTATTGTTACATTAGATTGTTTACATATGTATGCATATATTACACATCAGATAAGTAAGAATATTTATTACTTAAAAATAATTAAAATTGAAATGAATAAATCAAATCGCTAAATATCATGTGAGTTCAGTAGCATTAACACAGAAAATAATTTTTATTTCATGAAAATAATGTTAAATCATGACTTCTATCATATTTTTGCATGTAACAGGACCCAATCTACAAATAATAAACAAATTAAATCTTTTTAAATCTTGTAATGATTTTTACCCTTTTTCAGTAGCGAATCTCTTAAGAAAAATAAATAACCCAATAGTATAGGCTAACGAATAAATCTGATAATAATTTATACTTATGAAAAAAAATTATTTGAGTACAAAATATCTGGCACACAACATTATTTTTAGCAAAATCTTAATTTACAACTGCAATACTGGATATTAAATTGAATGAACAAAAAACTAGTTCATAATGAAGAATTATAATTACTTATATGTATCGCTTCTCCCCATTACACTTCTGGTTGTATGCAACTTTATATGCTAATTTATTGGTTAAACATAACGTAGGTACGCGTGGTAATGATGGTAAATGGGTTACAGAGATGACATCACGGCGATGGCTGATAACGAGAGCGAATATTGCCCCTGTAAACACGTGGAAGGCTTAGTTAGGTAACAGTATATCCGGTAGAAGGTGTTTTATTGGACTTTCCACGTGAATGCCGTTTTAGGGATATCAAACTATCGTAATCATGTGTGATGTTATTTCATAATTGATTACATTTTATACAAAGTTTTATTAATGTTTTGTTCAAATTCAGATTTTTATTTATGCCAGCCATAAAAATGTATTAATGAATAAATGGCTCCAAAATATTATAATTCATAAATTTGTATAGCCTAATAATAATTAGTAGTTTCATATAAATTAACCAAGATAAAATCAAATCCAAGTTGTACTGAAGATATAAATATTTTATCGAAGTATCGGTTGTTAAGAGAATATAATGACATCGTTATTTGTTTCATCAACCACTAGAGGTAAAACAAATATACAAATTTGTATTCATCTTTTTAAGAGGATATTGTTATTTTTTTTAATATGGAGGGTGTAGAAATTTCTTTGAATTAAATCAATATTTTATTTCTTATAAAAGCAGCATATACCGCGTTCTAGACGTGTTTTTTATAGACATCCCAACCAATCGACCTAAAACAATAATTATTAAAATATATTTTTGGTATTAATGTTCAGAAATATAACCATACCCAAATTGCATGGAAGCGGAAATCAGAATGTAATTCTGAAACCACTAATTAGTATTCTAACAATCTATTAATTATAATATTTAATAGCCATTAATACTCATTCATTTATTTTATATATTACCACTAGTATTAATACAAAATTCTGAATTTAAAAAATGCAATTTACAAACAAATTTGTCTACAATGTAATCGATTATCAAATAACAATACAAACATGTTTACGGCAGTTTGATATCTCTAAAACAACATATATTTGGAAATTACATTAAAAACACCTTTAGCAAATACTCCAAAATGAAAAATAGAAATTTATTTTTGAGACTAGGAAGGTTCTCTAATATGAACATCATTCCGGTTTATATCCGGGAAGGTGGTTCTACATGTCCTTACTAAACTTATTTATAGGCGTCTAGTCCAAAGTGTGTTAGATTTAAGGATATAATCTGACAAACAACTCTTTTTGAATGGTATAACCAAACTAAAAGTTGCCATGAAGGATTTAACTTTTATATCGTCAATAGAATGAATACATTATTACTAGTAATAATAACTTATAATACTTAATAACGCGCAGAAGTTAGAAGTGAGAAATGTGAGATGTTGGTTGGTAACGAACCCACCAATTAAGGAAGTAAGGTAGGTTTCGTAGCGAAACAGTAATTGATTAGTTAGTTAATTATTTCCTGTAATGATGCGATTGCGTGTAGGCTTTGTTGTCAATGCTACACAGTTTCTATGAATTATTTTGAAAACAATAATTGGAAGTGGTTAGGAAAATGGGGGAAAATAAAAGATACACTAAAAACACCCAATTTTTGTTTATGATTGTTAATAATTCAAGAAAAACTACCTCTAACAACTTCAAATTATTGGTTACAGTTAAAAATAAAACAGAGTACTAAATTTCAATGAATTAATTAACTTGACAAAACAAATACTTCTTCAACAAGGGGGACAAACATAAATAATAACACACACATAAGTCTGCTTCCGTATGATTAATTATACAAATATGCTTGCTTCTGCGTTCACGGTTTAGTATATTTATAACCTCCCTTCATTCATTTTTTCCACTTCTTTCATATATTGAAGTAGAGGAGAAACCACAAAGAGGGGCCGTAATCGGCGCTTTTTCCCCATGTTATTCTTATGGGGATCAGTTTTTGGACCGACACCCGATCCCGCCCTACACAAGTTTCCTTGTTGGCCTATATTAATACCCAACCCTTGCCTATATTAAATATATTGTCCCCATCCCCACCCCCCCTCTATATTTTTTAAAATTAATTTTCAAATTCAGGCTAAAAAACTATCTTTAGTGTTTATGGTCCGATTTGTTTAAAACTTGGATATGTTATTGTCGTAGGCAAGTGTTTTAATAAATTACACTTACATTTCCCAAATTCACTATTACGGTCAAATTAAAAATTATTTTTGAAAAATACTGCCAATTGCCAACTTCTTTATTTACTGTCCGATTTGTCTGCAATTTGGATATGATATTGTCCTAGTGTTTTAATAAATTCTACATATCCCAACCACGGTCGAACTGCCAATTTTGACCCTATTTTAAAATTCATTTTAATACATCCTTTGCAGAAATCCACGAGTTCTGGCTACTTGGGAACCCGAGCCATTTGACATATAATAAATCACCCTTCCTCCTAATTACCTTCTCTACCAAATACATGTCTTTATATTTAGTCTTTAACAATTCTTCTGTATAAAATCCTCCTTTGATTATATTGCCATTTTCATCTTTCAAAATATAAGTCACAGGCTTTGTTTTCTTAACTTCTGCTATTGTAAAAAGCTCTCCCGTCCAATTAGGGGTATATCCTTTACTAAATACATGTTTATATTTAGATATCCTTACACTATCCCCCACCTTATATCTTGGCTTTTTAACTTGTACTTTAGATGCTAACCTTTCATGTACATCTTTAGAGTTCTTAGCACTTACTTGGTTAGGCTTCATCCCAATGGATCTATGTACTTTATTATTATATATTCTTATTAACTTTGGAAGTAAATCCAACCACTTGTAACTCCCTTGTGCACTAAACTCTCTATACAACCAATTCTTTAAAGTTCTCTGGAACCTTTCCACAATAGCCGCCTTAGTTGTAGAGTAAGTGTGGTAGTGATTAATATTTAGAATTTTCATTAGTTTGGTAAAATGTTCATTAAAAAATTCTTTTCCGTTATCAGATTGAATATTTTTAACTCCCTTTGGGAGAATAGTTTTTATAGCTTCTGTGACTACTAATCCAGTTTTATTCTTTAGTGGAGCAGCATAAGCTTTTTTAGAAAATGTGTCTATTAAAGTTAAAATATATTTATTTCCAGAATTCTCTCTAGCATAATTCCACATATCTATTAAATCTATTTGAACAGTTTCGTTTATACCCAACACCTTAAAAGACCTTCTAACAAAGTTCTTTCTCGCGGGCTTATGCAATTCGTAAGCAATTTTTTCCATTTTTTATTCTTTATTTTTAATGTTAACGTATCTGCCAGTCTCTGTCGTTTCAAAAACACCTCCATTGCTACCAATTAACATACCATCGCTCATTCTTTGATATACATAGTTTTTTGGCAAATATGCCCCTCCATCTAAAGTCTTAAATCCGCTTAAAGATGTAGGGTCTGCAACCAACAATTTAGGATTGTACATCATCAAATCGATTTCATTATTGTCTTGCATAAATTTATTAGTTTTATTGTTAAACCTTAATGCGTGTGATTTTAAACAAATATCAAATTTAATATTGTCTTGTCTAAAAGTTTTAATATTATCGTCATACCTCAAAACCTGCGACATTAAACAAATATCACTCCTATCTTTGCCTTCAGGTACATTCTTTATTAATTTGTCCTCTGCATCCCACATATCTCTATCTAATGTTAATACATTATAATATTTATCCCCCTGTTTTATTATGCTTTTCTCACCTTTTGTTAATATTTGCTTAACAACAGCCACATCATTTGGCAATGTTCCAGGTAAAATGTTTGTTAATTGCTTATTTTTACCATCAAATTTAAGACCGTCTAAAGTCACAGTCTGATGTTTTGTAACACAATCGTTCTCATCAACAGCGGGTTTAACACGAACTAGCCTTTTATTATTAAAATCCCAAAAGTTTAGATCCATTTTTGGTACTTAAGAGACGTTTACAACATCATCGCTTTCTTTACCAGCCAACAAATTACTTATTTTTCGCTTTTTGGCATTCCAAATATTTCCATTTTTTCCATTCTCCGATTCCAAAAATTCATAATTATTTTTGTCTTGTACAAAGACACCATCTTTTCTTATTAAAGTTTGCTCTAATGTGGGTACATCGGTTGAGCTTTCACCTCGTTTAACATTAGTAATTTTGCGTTTATTAGCGTTCCAATTATTACTCTTGGATTCTAAAAACTTATATTTAGTATTACCTTGTACAAAAGCATCACCTTTCCTAGTTAACGTCTGCCCCAAAGTCGATACATCATCAGTAAACTCCCCACCCTTAACATTACTAATTTTATAATTTAAAGCATTCCAACCATCATCTTTTAGATTTAAAGTAGTTTCTTTAAAACTTCTAGCTTCCGGTTTACTATACGGGTTATATACGCGATAAAATTTATCTATCATCTTTTTATTTAATAAACAATTCCACTTTCCCTCAATTCTTCTATGATAGAATCTATCTCATTATCCACTCCAGAATTTCCCGCCAATCGACTTAACCAAAGCAGTCTTAACCTATCTACAAGCTCATTAGGATCGTCCCAATAAACATAGTCTATTTTATTACCAGTTACCTGCCTTAAACCTTCACCAACAGTCTTAAACAGGGGTTTAATTATATTAAGATATTTAGTGTGTTTATTACTTGACATCGCCGCACCTGGTTTATAACCCTTTAAATGTGCATTTGTAGCTTCCAAAATCTCTTTATAATTTTGCAAATCAGCCTGACTATAGTTTACGGGTTCTTTTAAAGTTAACAATTCCCACAATCCCTTTGTCCCTTTATAAATTTTTTCTCCAACCGTAACATCATCATTGGCAATTTGAACTTCCTGATTCCCAATAAAAAATTTATTTCCTTCTCGCCTAATACCATATGTGGTGTCTGTCATACTACTTCTACTAAGGTAATTTCCTAAATAGTCTGATGCTAAAAGACCAAAATCTAATTTGTGCGGTGTTATCTGTGTTATTCTTGGTATTCTAGACGGGGTCTTTTCTAAAATCATTGGGAGAACTGGCCTCTCTGTTTTTGTGGCTAAATTTTTTAATTCTTGCAAAGGCTCTATTAACGGTTGGAATGTTTGGAACCTCTCTTCAGCCTCTAGAAATTTACCACGTTTTAACGCCCTATATTTTTCTCTTATTTGTTTTGCAGACTCTACCAATTCTTGTTGAATATTTGTTTTCATTTTATTTACATTTTATTTATCTCATTTGTCAAAGGATTATACTCAAACACCTTATCGTGTATTATTAGGCAATATGCAGATGTGTTTGAAGGGACATTTTCTGCAGTTTCAATTTCTAATTTAATATCTACAACCCCCTCTTTGACTGATTCATTCTGCCTAGAACAATCTATTACAATTAGAGGATATTTCTTTATAAAGTCAGCTCTGTTAAACATAGGATCGGGGACGGTGTTGTAGTAACTCTCCCTAAACCTCACAAACATCTCATAAGCTTTAGAGGCATCTCCATTTTCAAAGTCGAGATTTAAATCACTATAAGGATAATATTCAGAGTTTAAAAACACTTTGATATTTTTCAATTTACAGTGATCAAATTCATCAGTTCTTTTTCGTGCACTGTTGTCCCTACCTGTTTGGAAACCAAATATAATATACCTGGGCTTCTCCAAACTCGAAGACGTCTTAACTGACCATGTATGTCTCTTGGTTTCGGGGTATGATGGGAGTTCGTGTAGCTCCAAACTTCTAAATGCAATTTGCAAATTTTTATTTTGCAATAACATCTTTTGTAATTGAAGCTTCTCCCCATCAGATGGTACCACGTGCGGCATCACCCACTGAATCGATTTAAGTGTAATTTTAGGAATAGGATCGACACCAGTTGGAGCATTAGATGTTGTTAATATACAATTTAAGTCGTTTTTGGATCTTTTCAACACCAATTCTTGTTTAACATTTACTAAAACCTTATTAAAATCCTCAAACACACCCATTAACAGCTCTAACGGGACACAAGTACTAAACTTGCCGCTTTTATGGAACTCCTTTAAATTTTCATCAGAATCAAATGCTACATTTGACAATTTAGTTGTTTTATTGTAAGAGCACAATATTTTCATAAGACTGGAAATTCCCGGATTTCTTACAATATCTATTTCTTTACCAGCAACTTCGTATCTAATTTCGTCAAATAAGAATGCAAATGCATTATTTATAAAATGTCCTTTATCATGATTCTCTATCTCTCCTTTAATATACAAATAACTCCTACATGGGAGTGTTAGTAAATCTTGATTATTTATGCATATTCGAATTTCATCGGAATTATTTATTGTTAAAGTGTTGTGTGGAACATAGGAGTGATTTGTAATTTTAACCAAGCTATCGTCGTATTGGAATTTTCCTGTAACGTCTAGAAAATCTTCCATTTTTATTAATAGAAAATTTTAACTTCAACCCAATTGATCGCAGAAACCTGGCATTTTGTACACTCAGTCCGTTCTTGTAAATTCTCATATCTTTTTTATATGACAAGTAATTGTAGTTTCTTCTTTATTAAAGTCAATTGGCTTGTCGTGTTGATCTGCAAATGTAATGCTAACAACATCTAAACTTCTCTTATTTACAGGGAAGTATATAATATTTCTGGGGACCTCAATAATTTTGTAGCCGGGAGGAGCTTCTGGGTAAAAACTGTGTATGGTGTGTGATTTGTCACCATTTAAATAAGACCCATTCGCAATATTACATTTTACTCTAATCACATTTACATTATTTATGTTGATTTTATTTACGGATTTAAACGCAATATCTGGAGTAGAAAATCCTTTAAATCCCAATAATTCAGACCCTAAACACGGTTTTGTAAAATCAAACACATGGCTAGAATGTAATGTGGCTTTCATAGTTTTATTATCGGCTATAAGTACAAAATCTGGGAGTTGCTTTTGAATTTCCTTCGCAAGCTCAAACACTTCGTATGTACCTTCAGCAATTTCAATTACATTTGGAGCTTTGTGATCGTAATAATACACATCCTCACCCTCGTCTATAGTTAATTTTGTGTCTTTAAGTTTATTTAATTTTGGAACTAGCCCTTTGTAAAATATAAGTTTGACTTTTGTATTAATTAATGCTACTTTATTTTGTATAATAACTTCAACTTTACCATCTAATGCCCGGTTTAATTCGTCAATTGTGACCTCCCCTTTTGGGGTTGTAATTTTGTGCATTTTGTAATATGTCAAAGTATTTAGAGGTTTTTTAACATTAAATATAGAATTATAACTTTGAAAATCTACCAGTCCAATTACATAATCACCATTTAATTCTATAGGAGGAAAGAACACAGACTTCAACTCTGGCTCTGTGCCCGTAAATGTTATAGTAAATGAATCCATTTTTATAAACTAAAATTTTTCAGAAATGATAAACATAAAATTCCACAAATGGAACTGTTTAAATCTTGTATTTGATCAGTTGTATAGTAAATTTTAGATGGTACAAAATATTCAATTACCTCTTTTGGAGGCTGTATTCCGAATGGGTCAAAATATATTACAATATCTTTATTTTTACGATATGCTGTCCAATGTGTGCCCCTGTCACTGTCTAAATTAATAATTCCACATTCTCTTACTTTTGGTCTCTGTTTTCTTAGCTCGTTTTTTAGGTACACTCCTCGAAAGTGAGGCACGTCTCTTGCTGCCTCTAACAGCTGAAAGTTGTCCATCTTTTTTATTAAATTTTAATCCCATTCCCATTTTTGCCTTAGCCTTCATCAAATTTGTCACTGCATAAGCTGCTGCTTTTTCGGCCAGACTGGCGTCCTTTGCCGAAACCCTAGTCCAAGCCTGGTCCGCTAATCTCATATCTGCCTTGTTCCGGGCGGCTGTATCAGGATTATTCATGTAGAATATGTCGTGCTCTTTACAATAAGAGTCTAGCTTATTTTTTGGAGGTACATTTCTGGCTAAATTTTCACGTATATTAGTTCCAGGACCACAATACATATACGACGGCAGGTGGAGAGGGAAAGGAAGGTTGTTTATAAGGGTATTTAACAAGCCACGGCCTCTATATGGCTTTAAGAATAATCCCTTACCCTTCTTACACTTTCTCTTTGCCATTTTTATTATATAAAAAATTATTAAACAAAAGAACAAATTTAACAAATAAAGAAAATACACCATTTTTATTATGTGTCATTTATTCAACAAATTTAACACATAAAGAAAATACACCATTTTTATTATATAAAAAATGTCATTTATTCAACAAAAGAACAAATTTAAAATAGCACATAAAGAAAATACACCAAAGAAGTTGGGTCTATTTCTTAATAATATTCGCTGTCTTATAATAGGGCCCAGTGGTTCGGGGAAGACTGTTGTAATTTATAACTTAATTGTAAAAAAACAAGGATTAAAGTTTACAAATTTATATATAATATCCAAATCTTTAGAACAAGAAAAATATAAAAAAATAATTGAAATATTCCGTCTGTGTGATGAAGTTAATTTACACACATATTCAAACTGTGAAATCACACCAAATGATGTAGAATCACACTCAATAGTTGTATTTGACGACATAAATAGTCCAAATATCACACAATTTTTCTCAATGGGCAGACACAAAAATATTAACAGTTTTTACTTGTGTCAATCTTACAGTAAAGTACACAAACATTTACGTGACAATGTTAATTTTCTAATATTATTTAAACAAGACGATTTAAATTTAAAACATGTGTATAACAATCATGTGGGAAATGATTTTTCATTCAACCAATTTAGAAATCTCTGCCATCAATGCTGGGATAGGTCTAAATATGGCTTTTTTGTAATAGACAAGGAAAGGCCAAAGAATAATGGCAAATACAGATTTATGTTTGACCAATTTTATAGTGACCAAGGGCAAGGGTGTTGATGCCATCCACAATAAACCTCTTGTCGTCATCAAAAGAGAGTACCTTTTTGTTCATCGTTAATGTTTGCAGATGGTGGTTTGTGGATTTAATTCTTGTAACATTCTCATAGTAATCTTCCCCGGTTGCAAGACAGTGTAAGTAATGTTGGTGTCTTAAGAGATGTTTAACTGTAGCG
The DNA here is from genome assembly GCA_963675035.1 of Allygus modestus. Classification (NCBI taxonomy): domain Eukaryota; kingdom Metazoa; phylum Arthropoda; class Insecta; order Hemiptera; family Cicadellidae; genus Allygus; species Allygus modestus. The sequence goes on along the minus strand of OY776111.1, from coordinate 383,283,315 downwards.
TTGTCAGCTCCTTTTGCCTTCTTAACCTCTAGCTCATTTTGCTTTTCTTTTTCGTATAACCATTGTAAAGGAATGAAAGAGTATAATTTTGGCCTTAAACCACAATATTCATACATAATTTGACCATTTAATTCGTCTTTAAACTTGCCCGTAACTTTTTTGTTTTTATCAGAGTATAAGAAATGATCTTTACTATATGCAGAGGTGTCGAAACGGTCCAAGTCACATTGTATTTCCTTGTAAAAGTCCTCTGTTACTATAGAATAAACAAGGCTGTCTGTGTCTGTCATTAAGAACTTTTTATTCTTAAATTTTGACATATAATTATAGTGGAAATCATACATTATTACTTTGCTGATATCCAAAATGGTCATTCCTAAATATATTGGTTTATCAAACTTTACAATTAATTTATTTAAATGCACAGCATGCAAGTTGTTATCGAACTTTTTGCTGCAGTCAAATCTTGGCTTTGTAACATACTTTGTTAACTTAGACTCGTCTACAAGATGTATATCACGAAACTTGCGTTGGTTCATAATTGTTCGACCAAAGAGACTGTTATTTAACAGTTTGTAAAAGTCTTTTTCAAAATCATGTTCAGCTTTTTGTCGCTTTTCAATATTAAAATTAATATAGGGCGCGAGCCATTTTGATTGTCTGAATTTTAAGATTCTGTGGTATTTTGTAACTACCAAACCCAGTTCTTCGTATTTTTTTAGTGCTTTATAATGTAAAATATATTTAGTTTTGTCATTTAAATTTGGTATTAATTTTCCATTCATTTTTTCTGGTGCGAGTGGGTAGTCATTATGCAAGTCGTGTAAACTTTTATCGTATTTTAAATCAACTTCCAAAATAAATCCAAAGTTTTCATTTTGATTGGATTTATAATCTTTCTCATTTGTCCATCTAAAACCATCAACGGGCAACGACTCGCACATTGCTGTAGAGTATAGCGAGTTGCAGTCTAAGTATACAAGATAGGTGCTTTCTTGATTTGGGTCATAATGTTCGCCCATGTACTTATTATTGGCTTTAGCGTGGCGCGTGGAAATCATACTTACACCGCCTCTAATGGCGTGTTCTATAAACAAATGCATGTCAACGTCTTGAAATAATTCTAATTTTATGCCGGTCATTCTAAGACACGCCTCCCATGTTAGTCCAGGCAGTGAGTACATGTGGACAGGGTCGAGTTTATAATCCTTTAAACACAAGTCCCTAAATGTCTCAAACACATCAGCCAATAACAACACATCTGTTTTAAGGTATAAATCGTGATATTCTTTTAAATTCTTTATATTAAAATGATTCCATACGTTTTTAGCATGTTCATATTGTGCAGGAGATATACATTCTTTAGTTAGACTGCTGTAAAATGCCTCTATGGGTGGGAGGGGCTCTAAAAACTTTTCTGGTCCTGTCATGTATTCGTACGGAAATTCGCCCTTACATTGTAGTAGTGGATTGTCTATAAATCTAAACGTATTTAAATTGGAAGCTAATTTGCTTAAGGGAAGAGACAGAAAGTTGTAGGAATCCAAAAATACCAAATCATCAACAGAGAACGAAATATACTTTTCCATGTCTTTGGCTATGCAATTCAATTTGCGATTGAATTTTCCCAAGTGTTGCATTATTAAATGACCGTCATAGTTTTTAAGATTGTGGAAGAATACTGGAATTTTCTTGGTTACTTTATAGTTTAAATTGCAAGAGTTGTGGGAGGGTCCTCGGAACTCGCCTGTTAGGTGGCAGTGGTCGCGCACTTTATCACACAGTAACAGCTGTTGGCATATGTGGCAGTGTGTAGAGTTTTGGAATAACATATCTTGCTCTGCAGTCATTACAAGGGGAACATATACTCCCATCTGACTTTTAATAAAGTCATAAGTTTTAAATAACTTTTCGAAAAACACATCCATCACATTTTCACCGCTGTACAACTCTTCGTAAATAATGTTAGAATCTCTCACCACAACATAAGCAAATCCAGAAGGCGTGTGTTTGCCACAGTTTATAAAACATTCGAAATCTGCATAAATCACAAAGGGAGCTTTAAGTTGATATTTGTAATTCGTAAATTGTAGTGTATCTTTTTTAGACATTTGTACTCTTTGGGCATCAAAGGTTTTACAATGTGTTGTGTGACGTTCCAATATATCTTTGGTGCAAAAATGTTGCAAACAGAACTTGCAAAAATATTTCTTATGGTCATCTTTTGTAGACCGTAGCATTAACTTATCAAAATCACGAATTAAACAGTAATGTGATTTCCGACCTTGTTGTAGAAGCAGCAGGTTGACGTGCGTATTACTGTTTAGTTTAGTTGTTCTCAGTGGATATATTAATTGTCCTTCAATTCCATATACGTTAACACTTATGTTATTTTGTTTTTCTAATTTATCAATGTCGGATATTTTTACGGGATATTTTATATTTGACATATTTAACTGACCTATGTGGGGTTCGTAGTAAAATACTTGATTTGCATGTTCTCCATGATTCCTTGGATTCAGGCTTGCTAAAACACTCCACACGAAACATTTATTATCACTGTTTTTAATATTTAAAACAGCGTGTTTTGATTTTATATTTTTTGGTGTAGGAATGTATGATTTGGGAGTTAGGGGCTTATATTTGTAAACATGTAGCTGCCAGTATTTAGTGTGGTCATATATCCATCCGCTGCCTTGGGCTTGATACTTGTGCATGGAGGTATCGATCTTAAAAAGTGCTTCTTTAATTTGAGTCTTTAATTGTGCTTTCTCAATTGATAAATTAGTTAAACTTCGAAAATCAGCAATACATTCTTTGTCAGTGATTAAATCACCATTATTGTCCACCGAGTGTTTGATGAACTTTACCCTCCTAATAAGAATCCATTTGATAGGTAGGGGACAAGATTGAAGAGTGTCTAATACTTCCACAGATTCACCGTTAAAAATATACAACTTGTAAGGTCGTTTGTCACATCGTAGGTGGTGGCGTTTCTTTTGACAGTTAATAGCCTTCTTACACACATTACAAGTATTGTGGTTCTCTAGCATGTGCATTTTAAAATGATTGTTATTATCAAATATTTGATAGCATTTTTTACAAATTTTAGGAATAACTTTGTGAATGTTACGATAGTGTCTGATTAAATTGCTTCTGTTGGAGCAGGGCACGGAGCATATTGCACAGGACAACATGTTGGATGTAAATAAATTTTGAGATGACATTACTCTGCTTTTTATAAACAAGAAATTACCATTTTTAAATTTTTTAAATTTTTTTAAATTATTTAACAGCGGTTTTTAAATTATATTTTACAAGTTTACGAGAGTTCAAAAATTGCCATAGTGATGGATTAACTATTGTCCCTCCGTTGAAGACAGATTACAACTACCGTCGCTAACACTCACAGCTAACATAGAGTCCTAGGTGGAGAGGAGGGCCGAGAGACGTGGAGAGGTGAGAGCCAGAGTGCGGCGTGGTGACGTCATCTGGTGCCGGTGGTCGCCTCAATGTCGCTGGTGGCGTGTGTGGTGGCGTCATCTAGTGCCGGTGCCTTGTGTCGCTGGTGGCGCGTCCGGTGTCTTCATCCGGTGCTGGTGGTGGAGGTCACTGTTGTTGTGTGTTGTTGGTGGCACCTTATATACACATCAGATTTTCAATTTAACCAGGAAATGACCTCACATTGGCTGGACTTTCAACGAGGAAATTGCCTCTATGGTAAGTGGAAATTCTGGTCAATGTGACGCATGCTTGCACATGACCGACTTAGTGTGTTAGTATGTCAGTGTGTCAGTGAGCGGTGGATTGTTGCGTGTGCAGGCAGCGGATCGTTGCGTGTGCAGGTGGTGGATGTTTTAATCAGTTGGCAGTTCGACCGTAGTTGGGATATGTAGAATTTATTAAAACATTAGGACAATAACATATCCAAATTGCAGACAAATCGGACAGTAAATAAAGAAGTTGGCAATTGGCTGTATTTTTCAAAAATAATTTTTAATTTGACCGTAATAGTGAATTTGGGAAATGTAAGTGTAATTTATTAAAACACTTGCCTACGACAATAACATATCCAAGTTTTAAACAAATCGGACCATAAACACTAAAGATAGTTTTTTAGCCTGAATTTGAAAATTAATTTTAAAAAATATAGAGGAGGGATGGGGATGGGGACAATATATTTAATATAGGCAAGGGTTGGGTATTAATATAGGCCAACAAGGAAACTTGTGTAGGGCGGGATCGGGTGTCGGTCCAAAAACTGATCCCCATAAGAATAACATGGGGAAAAAGCGCCGATTACGGCCCCTCTTTGTGGTTTCTCCTCTACTTATTGATACGTTATAAGCAGTCAATATAACGTGTGTAAAAATTAGCATTCTTCCTAGTAATAAAATAACAATAACTAAACCATCGTTTCTCACTAAATTCAATCTTCTTTGTCAGGCGGCTCGATTACACCTGTTTTTTTTTTTGCAAACCTTTCTATTTATGATCCAGGAAAAAAATTTTATTGTATATCCAGCAACCTCTTTTTACAATTCCCATGCTTTTTTCGTCCACTTTTCCATCAGGTATATGGTTAATTTGAGTGTCGTACCATCACCAACGATAACAACCACAGCAAAATGCAGTTACCAAATACAACGAGAGCGAATATTGCCCCTGTAAACACGTGGAAGGCTTAGTTAGGTAACAGTATATCCGGTAGAAGGTGTTGTATTGGACTTTCCACATGAATGCCGTTTTAGGGATATCAAACTATCGTAATCATGTGTGATGTTATTTCATAATTTATATTCAAACAATATATAGGGTTAATATATTATTAACGATCTTGATAGGTCGTTAATTTTACTCGTAGTCCCTTCAAATGAGCTGCTGGATACCGGGTCTCCTGGACTCCGGAGTAAAATACGCTCGGTGAAGCAAAAGTAACTTAATGAGGAATTAATTAACTTAATTAGTGAATGATTATGGCACTTCTCCTAAAAATGGGTTTAGATCTTCAAATAAGTCCAGCCACGGGATCATATAGTCTGTATCAGCTGAGCCAACACCACTATTTCATCGACTTTGGTTTCGCCGTGCACTAAGTACGTTGTATCCTTTTAAAGTGATAGATGCAGATGATTTTCTCTCTCCTTGAGGTATTTCTGATTTTGACTTTGGCTTTACTAAGGTTGGAAAAATCTTGCTTTAGGTTCTTCTTTTCTACATGCAAAGCAGATAAATCGTATAACATGCTGCCCACCTACGATGTGGGTCCTTCCTCCGTGATTTAACGTTAACAGCTTTTGACACTGGTTCACTTCTTTCAGGCTTCTTCTTACTTTTACAGTTTATGATCATCTTTGTCACTAGACTCTTCATTTGCCGTTACTTTCTCTTTAAGGAGCTGGTAATATTTAAAAATTGTGTTCCCTGCTGATAAATTTGACATACTTTTCTGGAGGTGGTACCATAAGATAAAATTTACTAATAGCTCTGTCTGCGATGTTTATTCCACATTTATACTCTATTGATATCCTTGTTATTGTGATGTATCTCACTCGTATACTACAAAATCATATCTTTACAGAATTTACAATTCCCTTTAAAAAACTATTTTTCTGTAACATGTAATAAGTTATTTATGTTTCACTTAGGGGCCGTACATAAATTACGTCTAAAAATAGGGAGGTGGGTTATGAATCATTCAAAATTACGCTCAAGGGGATGGTATTAACATTAGCCTGACGTCCTTTTTAAAATATCCATTTCAAAACAATCTCAATTACAATAAACAAGAAACTGTCATCAAATTAAATTTAAATAATATGCAATTATTATCAACTAAAGAAAAAGTATATTGTTAACAACTTTAATACACTTCCTAATTTGACAGTGTTTTTTTCCAAGGAATAGCATTTCATTTTTAAGACACTTGGGGGGAGCCCTAAGGGATGTTTTGAGTGATAAAAGGCTCCTATAAAAAATGCGTTGTCCATATTACCACTATCATGCACAATTTCAGTTTAACCGGTTAATGAGATTTAGCATTAAATCGTAAGGTGTGACGATAGATATACTTCAGCTTCCTTTTATAATACTAAGGATTTAAAAAACACAATTTGATCTGTATTCTAACCATTATATTTAATGTACTGAATACATTTTACTCGGAATACTTATTATTAATAAAACCTGCTGGATGTGTTTTTTCTGATAGTTGTCTTTCATAGACTTATCACTTTATTATTCAAAACTTGCAAAGTTCTTTTTTTTTGTAACTTATTGTGTTCAGGTTTATGTTCTTCTCGTGGAGCCGGTTGCGAACCATAGTTGTTTAATGATTATGAATATCCCTAAGTGGGGTTTTCACAAAGTCAGAACCTATATTAATGTACCATTTACAGGTTTTTATTGTAATATTAATATTTATAATGGAGTTTACAGTAAATTTTAATTACTGAACGTCAGCGAGGCGTACCGGTGACATTTTGTCACACAATCAATCACAATAATTAATGATCTCTCCTTAATTTTGCATAGAGGCGTGTTTATTGATTATAGCTTCTATAAAAGAAGTTGTTTTTCTAATCTCCAAATGTACCAGTTTAAAGCAAACTGTCACAGTCAATTGTCCCAAGGTCGTGTGATTTTGGAAAGTAAAACTTTAATTTGTCAATAATTTTCAATTTTCCATCCTTAGCATTAATTATCTTTCAGTAGGATTACATCGTTTTTTTTAACAATTATAGGAACTATAACATTCATTAAGTAAAAAATAGTTGGAAGTATGAACCATTATCTAAAAATAAAATTTGTTACAGTATTGCAATTGTGTATAAAACATGATTATTTAAAATCCAAAACTTTCAATTGATAAGGAATCTATATCAGAACCTTTGCGGGAAAATATCTAACAAGTGTGACATATAAATTGAAATGTTACTTGAAAGGAACGTTTTGTTAATCATTTAAAAACTGAATATGGGTAAACTAGAAGGAACTAAGTTAATATATTCTAGCATTAGTAAGCACAAATTAGTACCTATATTTTCAAACGCAAAAACATGCTAATATCAGAGCGTTAGTATGCTAATTCCCGAGTGTTTTTTAGAGAAATATTTATTAAGATAACAGATAATCTTTAACTTTCCCTTCAATAATATAATTCTTACTCTTCATTACATTAAAAATTAACGCCCAAGAACGAAATTTCCTTTAAGGAACGCACATCAACCAATTATGGTTTCTTTTTGCATTAGCCATTTACAATGGCGTCGTTAAACTTGGAAGTGTTAAAATACTGCTATTTTTTTACAAACTGCAGGAAATACCATTTCAATATGATAATTAGAAGTAATATATTGATGGATGCACGTATCACTTGCTAGCATTTGGGTTTTTACACCCAATCATAGCAGTGCACGACATGCAGCATAATGATTCAACGAGTGCATACTGGTCTATTAATAAATTAATTTCGGTATATTTATCAGTGTTATTTAGAATTCTAAAATAGTGAAATATATCTTTAGAATTATAATGTTATGAAAATACGTATTCCAATTGAAAGGTTACCATTGTAGATTTTCAATTCTATCAAATTGTTCAAACAAGAATTATTTAAGAATTGAACTGGACGGCATTAACATTTTTGACGTTTTAGAAATAAACGATAATTAGTTTAACATGCTAGCAACTGGATCGATTTGCTAGGCAAGTTGAAGCATTGTCGTAAGCTGTTTCTTGGGTTAGGTGTAATTGTACGTTTTAATCTTTAACTTAAAATAAACGACCAATAAAGAAGATACGCGGAAGTGAAAATATGACAATCTTTGTAATAATGTTCTTACTTTAGATGAAACATTGGATTTAGTTAAAACCATGCCATTACTTATAATGAAATCCTCTTTTGCTGCTAGGAATAAATCAGCATTAGAGCCGGCGAAAACCCGCATCTTCTCGTGAATTTAAGTTTTTATCGTAACACCTAACCATTAAAATAAATAATCAAAGAGCTATTTATTAAAGCTGCTGGATACCGGGTCTCCCGGACTCCGGAGTAAAATACGCTCGGTGAAGCAAAAGTAACTTGATGAGGAATTAAACGCAATCAACAACACTATTCCTTACTATTATCGTAATTGTTTTTACTGAGAGGTGAGGCAGTTGTTTTGGAGAATCCTGAGATAAAAACCAATATAAAGAATAATTGACACGTTAAAGGCTAAATAATATTAACGAATAGTTATAATTTGTATTCATTTTTTCCTACAGCCGCGCCTAACTTTCTTGTTTGCGATCTAAAAACACATCGTAAAACAGCTGTTTTCTGTTCAGCGAGCGAAAATGTCTTTTTTGCTTGCTGTACCTTACTTTTCGCTCGTTATTAACAACTAATTGATTGTTAAGCTTGTTAAAAGCTTATTCATTCTTGCTTTGAACCAAGTTATCGTATCGGTGATTAGAACCTCAATTTCATGTACTCAGCTAAAATGGATGAAAGTGAATTTTGTATGTTTGTGATATCCAAAATTTAAACTGTAGGAGAAATTGTGTATGTAATTCGAGTGTTAAGTGTCGTTGGACTACTTTACGCTCTTAACATGTAAATAACTATTTGAGTTCAGGAAACAACAAAACGAATTTCTATGTCTATCAATGGCTGAATATTCTGTGTGTTATGTATACAGGGAAGACGTATATGTAAAAGTTTTGCTTTATTACAATTGACCCAATAATTTCTATTAAAATATAAATTTAGAGCAAGATGAATCTTACTCGGAGAGTCATTAACCAAAGTTAATTACCTGCGGTTAACTTGTCCTTTACTTCTCTTTTGTATTGTGGTTAATTAAACAAAGGCACAAGTTTATAAGTGCTAGAAAAATAGAGTGTATGTTTTTATCATTAGTTTGTGAATTGTTGGACTTTTTGGTTAACTGTGAATATCTAAATGTTATTGTTCGTTTCTTTCACATTTGCCTTACTTTTCGTTACCTTTCCTAAAACAAAATAACGAATATTGAGGAAAAATCTTACATAGAATATGTTTTTTTCTGTTTGGACCTCTTCTGGTAGCATATTTTTGTCTTGATTAAAGATGTTTGTCCTAGTTGTTTGTTTCAAACATTGGTTGAGTAATAGATATGAGTATGTGTGTTTTAACTTTTTAATTATAATATCAATTTATATTATCTAAACGCATACATTTTGATAATTTCAATAATCTACACCGATCACACATTTGTTCACTTAAACAAAAGTAAAAAATATTAAAATTCTACTGATTTGTTTTCTAAGGAAATTTAAATTACAGTACTACTTTGTTTTAAAATATTTTATTGTGTTAATTTTGTTTAATGAACAATGTTTCCTACACCGGTTTGTTTATAAATTCAGCCTGATGCACAGTGATACAAATATGTGCATGGCCACTTCCGAGGTGTGCCCATAAATCTCTTGCTGCTGTCAGAGGACTTACTCCGACTTGACGTGGCGTTCAATTCATAGACTGATTTAGTGCACGAAACGCAGGACTAATAGGCTGTGCTTGTCATGAGGAAGTTCCATATAGTGGTGTCATACTTTTACTGATATAAACATTACTAGAAAACTGACTACAGTATCTTTCTTTTTTTCGTAGTAGACCACATGTATGTTGTTTACAACATATACTTGAGTTACTTTTCAGCTTATGTAAATATTGGCTTTTCATTACACAGGTCTGCGATAGAAAAATTGTCTAACAGTGATTTTTGAGGTATTTTTTGCACTGATTAAGACAAAAATAAGGAAAAAATCCATCAGGTAAGGTTTGAATTTTTTTAGATGTAATTTGTTCTGTTAAGATCTTTTATGTAAGCTTACACTTAAAAAATAATCCATCAAATATTATTGTTGAGCTTGGTTAACTTAAAAGAAAAGAAAATTCAAAGATATTTAGTTATTTTAGTGAAGAGATCATTATTCATTTATCAGACGATGGTAGAACATAGTAATAAAGCATAACAATAATATTAACAGTAATATCTATGCTACTTGGTCACGAGAGTAGATGTACTAAAAACCCATGTATCCCATGCAAATCGGACAGCCGTAATAGAAATAACATTATTAGGAAAGATTGGTCAGTTAGGAAAATATTAGACAGGTAAAAAGAATATGGAGAAAAGGAGTCTTGTGGACCCCAAAAGTATTACATCCCCAACTTCATGTTTAATTGGGATTCATTAAACAATTTGTTTAGGAATTTCCAAAAGAAGGATATTGTTTTAAATACCTTCACGATCAGTTCCCTGGGTTGTCTGAAGCAAAGTTAAAATAATGTGTATTTGATGGACCTGTCATCCGAAAACCTTTCAGGGATGGAAGCTTCGTCATGAAAATGAATAAAAATGAAAAAGCAGCTTGGTTATCTTTCAAGCTTGTTGTAACTCGATTCCTTGGGAACAAAAATTATCCCAAATACAAGTCTATTGTAGCCGACATGCTAGATAATTTCTGGCAGTTAGGCTGGAACATGAGCTTAAGTCCACTTTCTTCATTCTCAGCTTGACTCCTTTCTAGAAGATCTTAGTGCTGTCAGTGAGAAAAAGGGAGAGATTTCATCAATATATTAAAGAAATTGAACGAAATATATCAAAGTTGGATTTTTTTATTTTTCGGCAATTTGGATATGTTATTAATTTCTTTAGTAGCATGACACGTGTTGTTACAACTAAACCGAATAAATCAAATACGTCTTACAACACTACAAATTATATTTACACTCTTACTGTGCTTACATACAAGAGGGTAAAATATTCATAAAATATGGTACAAGGCGATCGATTTCAACCGGTTACACCAGTCATGATCAGGCCCAATCAGAGAATTATGAGAATTCAAAGGGTTCTCTGATTGGGCCTAAAGATTCGGGCCTGGGAGTTGCTTGAGAACGCCTTGATGGTGACATAATATTCAGCATAATTTTATTTTATTTTTATTTTTGTATTTATTATTTTATTTAATTTTTTTTTTTTGTATTTATTATTTTATTTTAATTTTTATTTTAGGATTTATTATTTCATTTTATTGTTTATTTTAGTATTTATTATTTAATTTTTAATCACATTTTTGTTGCTAAATATTTCAAAAAATCGTTGCCCGTTATGCCGACACAATATTCAGCATAATTTTATTTTATTTTTATTTTACTTTAGTATTTTTTATTTTATATTTTCATCACATTTTTTTTGAAATATTCAGCAACAATCCTAATATAACAGGGCATAACCGTCAGCAAACCTTACTTAACAGAGCATAACCATAAACAAACCTAACTTAACAGAGCATAACCTAACCTAACGACTTGATATGACTGATGATGTTTCCTATTTCTATGCACAAACCTATATTAACAGACCATAACTATAAAAAACCTAACTTAACAGAGCATAACCATCTACAAACCTAATTTAACAGAGCATAGTAACACAGTGACATGATGTTGCTGGTTTTCATTTTCGTGGGTTGACATAACCCAATATTGTGGCTTGTGTGAAAATGAAAACACAAATTTCTTCAAATATCGTTTACTTTTAATTTTTTTAACAACGTAAAAACTTCTTCAAACCCAAATTACTTGGAATTGTTATTGGTGTACAGAAATATCACAAGTACAGACTGATTAATAAACGCATATGTTACAATACAAGTGACGATTGTTTTATTTACAATACTTATACCGATGGGAACATTTTCTCTTAAGTAGGACATTTCAAATCCTTCTTCCTTTGCTTTATTTAAAGCTTGTTTGAAACATAATGCACATTGTCACTGAAGCAAGAAGAGTGATTAATGCGTCAACGAACAAGTTACGTTTTAAAAGAATTAGCATACGAGAATGATTCGCAGTCAAGCTAGTGCTAGAAGGAACGAAAGTCGTGTTTTTCGAGAGCGAATTCCATTTAAATCGTCAGCATCATGAAGACAAAAAAAGGAAAAGTTTGTTAAGTTGAATGCAAAACTAAACACTCACTACACTTACGAACCGCGCGAAGATATACAATAGTTCACGTGGAATCAAATCACAACAGATTAAATGAGATTATGCATAAAATTCAATTGATTTTGAATGATAGCATGATAATCTAACCTGTTGTGACTAGACGTATCACAACACATGCGCGCAGTTTATTTCAAGCGTTGTTAGTACCAAAAGTTGCGTACACCATAATGAATATTGAGACTGAAGCAAGAAGAGTGATCGATGCATCAATGAACAAGGTACATTTTACCGTATCAACATATGAGAAAGCGAATTCCATATGCAACGTCAGCATCATGAATAAAACAAAAAGACAAAAGCCCGTTAAGTTTAATGCAAAACTAAATACTCATTACACTTACGAACCACGTGGGGGTGTACAACAGTTAACGTGGACTTAAATCACAACAGATGAAATGAGATTACGCCTACAATTGTAACTGATGTTAAATGAGAAAATGAGTCATCTAACCTGCTGTGACAAGACGCATTACAACTCATGGGCGCAGTTTACTGCAAGCGCTATTATTACCAGTCATCAAGTACACAATAATGCACATTGTGACTTAAGCAAGAAGAATGATTCATCATCAATCTCATACAATTTACATCAACGAACCAGGTTAATACGAATTAATATTTTCCTGATGAGGACTGATTTAATATTTCAAGCGTGTTAGTGATAGAAGGAGTGAGGGTGTATTCCCAAAAGATGAAATTAGATTACGCATAGAATTGTAATTGACATTGACTGAGAACATGATACATTTGATGTGACAAGACGTATCACATCGCATGTGTTCAGTTTATTTCAATCGCTGTTAGTACTAATCATCAAATACACCTTAATTCACATTGCGACTGAAGCAAAAAGAGTGATCGATGCGTCGATGACCACTACTACTACTATTAGTACTACTGTTGCTACTATGGTACTCATTGGTTAGCTTTCTTCTTGAACTATGGGGGAAAAATTGAATTCTTTGTCATTTATGGTCAACATCCTTATCTAAAGTTCTACAGGTGTGACCCATTTTGGGTCGGATCAAAATCTGACATATATCTCTAACAAAGGATGGCAATTGATTGATGTCTTGTACACCTATATTGCCACACTCACTACAACATGAGAGTCTGGATTTTATTTCCTATCGTTACTGTCAGACTGAACTGATTTACCACACTTAAGTCATAAGAGTAAAACTAATGGAGAATGGGGTTGAGTGCAATAATTACCACAGTGGTTATATTCTGTTCAACGTGACTACAAGTATTGACTACGAAAACTAAAATTTACAAAGGCAAATTACATATTCTTCATTCAACAAGTCTTGCTTTATATATTTACATTAATAACCACTCATTGATCTTCTTCTTCTTCTTGAAGGTTGGCTTCGGGCAGAGGAGGAAGGATGTCTTCATGGCCCCATGGTAGCGTGTTTATACCGTCCTGAAGAATGTACCACTTGGCATCGTTGGGGCTCAGCGACAGCTTATCCACTTGGACCGTGAATACGCCGTGCAGGTGGGACTGGAAGTTTACGGTGTTCTTCAACACCCCGATAAACAGACACTCACTGTAGTCGACCGGGATGAGGACTTCTTCACAACCCCCTTGGCAACTCCCTTGGATCGCTTAATGGCCTTGCACCCCGTTTCATCGTCTTCGTCCTCGATGTCCATGAAGTAGAGTTTCGAACGAAGTCCAAGGTACTTAAACAGCAATTGGCCGTTACATTCGTCCTTGAGCTTGCCGATGACCTTGGTGTTGACGGGGCTGTAAAAGGGGTGGGACCTGGGGTAGGTGCTGGTTTGAAAATCGCCCAGATGCTCCAGCATCTCCCTGTAAATGTCCCGAGAGATGATGTCAAACACAAAGCTGTCTGTATCCATGTAGTTGACCTTCAGACGATCATCATAGCGGTTCTTCATCTTCCGAAGGAAGTCGTACATGAGCCACTTGCTCAGATCAAGGACGCACATTCCAACGGTTTATCCAGGACGATGTTGACTTTCGACAGGTGTCGCCCTCAGGGAGACATTGGGACATGACCCAACCGTACAGGTTGATGGCTTCCAGGTATAGCAGATGACGCGTCGGCACTTCAGGGTGGTGATATTCGGGGCGAAATCTATCATGGTTGGCCTTGGTGCAGCGGGTGATCGCCTGGGAAATACCACCTCTGATGCCCTGCTCAAAGAACAGGTATAGATCAAAGTCCTTTATCGTATGGAGCTCCACTTGACAAGTCCGCAACATGACTTACCAGGCGAATTATGGAAGGGTGTAGTAGTGAGTGGGGTCTAGTCCGTATTCGATAATCTATGTATCCCTGAAACGTTCAAAAACGTCAGTCAACAAAGCAATGTTGCATCGCAGGTACTTCGCAACGTAGTCCTTGAGGTTTGTACAACCGAAGGCTTTCTACACGTTGCGATCATGTTCATAATCCTCGTCCTCGATGTACTCCAGGGTCATGTCGTTGTGAAAATCACGTTGAGACGGCAGCACCCTGAAATCTTCCAGCACGTCGTACGATATGACGAAGTTGTAAGGAAACACGCCATTCCAACGAACTAGATTGAAGAGGTGATCGTCAGGGAATGTCATCCTCGTCTCCAAGAGTTGAGCTGGTGGTAGTGCAGTGGCGAGGCTGGTAAGGCTCAACGCCAGGAACCGGAAGGTGTCGATAAACCTCACGCTGAATCCTGGCTGTATTTTTACACGCCCTGGCATCGCCGTCGGTGCTGCTGCTTGGTCGAACAGGAACCACTTCGTGAAAGCGATGTACCGCTCTTCCGTATGAACAATACCTCAACATCGCCGGGGTCGACCGCTAACTCCCTCACTATTAAATGAGCGTCGTAGTTGGTGAGGTTGTGGAAGTAGCAGTTGACTACTCGCTGCTCCCTGTAGCGCAGGTTGCATAATCGGTGCGCAGAACCACGAATCTCGTAGGGCAGTGCTCGGTTGTGATCGCGGACCTTTGGGTCTTCCTTTGAGTATGATTTCCTGCGTAGGTAGCAAATCGTTGCCGAGTTTTACTGCATCGTCTCCGCTGGGGTCAGGACAGGTCTAAGATTTAGTAGTTTTAATTACCAGAAGCGATAGGTAAAGTCCAAATAAATCAAAAAATAAATAAAATTAAACATTCGATGTCCTATCACTGTTTTTTCGGTAATCAGAGCAGACGTTACACTAATAAATAACCACATTATTTCATAAACTTAAAGGATTTAATTCATTTATTTTATTGTAAATTACGATGTGAAACATCCCTTACCACTATAGATTACGATACAAATTATCTGTTACGAAAGTGGAAATAATAAAGCTTGAGCTACCTTTAACAAAGAGCAGTAATCAGTGAGGCAATTTCAACGTTAACTAACTTGAGATAGAACAATTATCTGGTGCTGACTACAAACATTGTGTTTACCCACCGTCGGGAGTTCATCAATACAACATACATTAACCTACATATTCTAAAGAGTAGTTCGTTACATCCGAATTTACTATCTAAGTTTTTTAATATTTTAAAAATTCAATTCCTTGTTAAAATAATTAAAATTAAATTAAACAAGTTTCTGATAGACTATCTCCTATTTACAATAGAGGAGTTTTGGAATATAAATGGTGTTCAGTGGACTGGCTACTGGTGATTGTCTGCAATTCTCAAATGTTTATGTGGATCGTTCAAACTTTAGTAGTACATGTTGTACAGGTTTAAGATGACGAATTCGAGGATACTAGTTTACTATATTGTATATTGAATTGTATCTTTTCTGATAATAAAGATCTGGTAATTTGTATCTTGTAAAATATAAATTATGTCAACTGTGCAGGATATTTGTAAAAAGAGTAATATTTTATTTAGTACTAAGTTTATCCCAGATACCAATGGTAAACACTGTGTTTCGCTAACGTTAACAACAACATAACTTCAATTGCATCTTATAACGAAAACTAAAAGGGCAACTAAATTAAATAATTAAATACAATTGTTGTTATAAAACATGCAAACAATTTAATTTGTTGCTGCAGACAGTTCCCATTACAGCAGAATCCCATCGCCACTCCAAATGTTGAATACAATAATTTCACCAAGAGGATATTCAGAGGATATTTCAAATTATTTTCATCGTCAGTTAAAAGCCTCGTTTAGTGATTGATTTGATTTGTCAGGGATTTAATTTAATCGTAAAAAAGAGGCCGGAACCAAACTAAATTACTAAACAAAACCTTTAACACCTGTAACAATTTAAACTCGGTAAGGTTTTTAAAATTGTATTTTTAATAATCGTTTACTGGCTGTTCAATTTCGGTCGGTCAAATCTATTATACTATTATTATATTGACGTGTTAACTTTTCAATAGTATCACCTTTTGTCAGCCGTTTTCACGTTACACTAAAAACATTGACACTTATGTTGAGTTTTCATGTGAAAAAAATGTAAATGTTTTAACGTAAGTCCATTCTTACCGAAAAATGTATCAAACATATTTCAACGTTAGAATATTCTATTTACGGGACTATTAACGTAAAGTCTATCAATATTAATTAATCATGCAGACATTGAGAATGTGTATTTTTATTTGTAATAAACATAAAATATTAGTCCGATTGTTAACAATTCATTAACATATTTAGGTTTATTGAAATAGCTTGGAACAATGTTATAGTATTGGTTGAGGTAGTATATATTTTAGGTAGATAAGTAAGAAGACAATTAAGTTACAAATAATGTGTTCTACCCAAATCAGTTTGACAAATCAGGTTCATTCAAAATACATAAAATATCTGCACTTTTAAATCCAAGTCACGGCATTTGATTTTAGCTCAAATACATTAAGGAAAACATATAATCGTAGTTATACACATTATTTTGTATTTTTTGGGCTGTTGACTTTTAAAAATATTGGTTATTAGGAAAAGGGATTGATAAAATCCATAGAGTCATGAATATTTAAATTAAAGCTCCATCCTCATTATATACTGCAGTTTGATCACTTTGCATCAGTTCAAACTAAACCTGTTTAGCTAAACTACCAACAATTTGTATAATATCGATATAAATAAACTCGGTGATTCTATAAACAATATTTAAGCCGATTTATGTTTATACGGTTTAAATGCTATGAGTTACATGTTTTTATCTGTCGAGAAACCTTTTGTCATTTATAATTCTTCCCGTTCTTCACACAAGCAAACTTTGAAGTGACTTTAAGTTGCAAACTCACTCAGCTGAACTTAGCTACCTTTATCTTGTCACCGAGGAGAATCTCAGTCATGTTCTTAAATTTATGTTATAAAACATAATTCAAAAACACATGGTAAATTATATGTGCACTTGTTATTATTGATGTATATTTGTTTAAAGCATAATAGTATATTTAATTACTATTGCTGAATGTATTTGTTTTTCCGGCACGCGATCATATTTCCCGTGCAAGGCGACAGCCGAGCTCGGAACTTCGATCAAGTACCGGAAAAACAATTTAGTTTCGAGTTATGAACGATATTTTTCATCACACTGCAATAATAATAACTAATGGGTGCCCGTCGAAACTCGACGGCTACAATATTAAGATTGAGTAATCTCATGGTACCATGTAGGAGCAATCACCTACAATGAAATACCTGCATTTTTTAACTTATAACTAATGAAAATATTGCAAATTATGAAAATGCAACTTTATATGTGGCACGACACAGTTCAAAATTCACAATATCACAAAACTAAAAATTAACACTTCAAAAATTAATTCATTTTAGCGAATTTCCCCTATGGGGAAGAAGCTATTACCGTTGGTGGCATGGTAAGACCTAGGCCCGGGACCGTGATAACTTTTCGTTTTGAGGCCCCCAGATGCCAAAAACACCATTCGTTCAAATTCATACATATATATATATATATATATATATATATATATATATATATATATATATATATATATAAGTGTGTGTGTGTGTGTCCGTAGGCACGATAACTTTCGTAAAAATCGTCCGATCTTGATGAAATTTGTTATAAACGTGTAAGGCAGCATCTATTTTCATGAGTTCGAGAACCAGACAGGTCGCTCTACTTTAAGGGGGGTTTGAGGGGGGGTTTTGTAACCCAAAAATGGGTTTTTGAACTTTTTTCATATAATTCTTTTTAAACGCAAATTGAATTACACCATTAAATTTAACTGAAAAAATTTGGTATTTTGATCATTGCTCTACGTCAGTTGGTTACCGAGATGTTGAGAGTGCTAAACACAGTACGTTGTTCAATGTTAATCTTATGGAGAGTAAGTGAAATTGTATATCTCACTTATTAATGAACATATATAAGTGAAACTTGGTATGTGGCTTAACATGGTTGGGTTTTAATGCTATTTGCAAAAAAAAAATTTTTTTGTGGTCCCCATGGCAGCAAACCTGCGTACTCCAGCGTACTGGCTATAATGTTGTTATTATGGAGAATAATAAAAATGTCATATCTTGCTTGTTTATGAACATAAATTGTTAAAACGTGGTATGCTGCTTCATCTGGAGGTGATCCATCGGTATTTGCATAAAAACCAGATTTTGTGGTCCTTGATGCAGTAAACCTGCAAACTCAGTCTTAATGTTTTTATTAAGAGGAATAAATAAAATTTCATATCTCGCTTATTTATTAATATGCTTTGATTAAAGTTGGTAAGTGGCTTCAAGACTTAGTGAAGTACCATTTGAAATTCACTGAGTATGTAGAATTGCTGCAACGGGGGTATTTAAGGGTTACATTTGATGCTTACGTTAATTTTTGCTACAGACGAAAATAAATTAAAAGCTTGATGAGCTGATCAGCTGTCAAATGAAAATCACAGAGGTCAGGATTATAATCAGCTGTTTATTGTTAACAAAACATACTGTAAATCCCCCCTCCAAAAAAAAACAGTTTGTAGACATTTACATTTTCTCTCATTTAACAAACGTAAAAGGAGAAAATTATAAATCTGACAATTTTGGGGAGTATCGGAATGGTTCAGCTTCAAATTGGCATAAATCCTATGACCACACGTTAGTAGAGGTAAACTGGCAAAGATAAATCAATTTTGCCCCGTTTTCCCCAAAAGAATAACATGGGGATCAAAAGTTAAGCACAAGCCCGATCCTAAATTTTTCCTCAAATACAAATTTCATGTATAGCTTATACTACTATCCAACCCTTGCCTACGGTAAATAAATTTTTCCAAGCCTAATCCGCCCCTATATTAAAAAAAATTAATTTTCAAAATCAGGCTAAAAAACTACATTTGGTGTTTATGGTCCGATTTGTATGCAATTTGGATATGTTATTGTCCTAAGCTAATGCGTTTATAAATTCCACTTAAATTTCCAAAATTCACTATTACGGTTAAAAAATATAAAAAAAAGACACACTGCCAAATGCCAACTTCTTTATTTTACTGTCCGATTTGACTGATTTTTAGATGTGTTGTAGCCTTAAACTATTAAATGTATAATTACCATATATAAGTTCCAACTTTGATACTTTGTATAGTTTATATATATATATATATATATATATATATATATATATATATAAACCAGAAAAAACTAACTTTGGTGTTTATGGCCCGATTTGACTGATTTTTTTATATGTTTTTGTTATAAGGTAATGAATTAATAAATTCCACTTACATTTCCCAAATTCAATATTACGGTCAAATTAATAAATATTTTTAAAAAATCACTGCCAATATCCAACTTTTTTATTTTCTGTTCGATTTGATTAATTTTTGGATGTGTTATAGCCCCCTTATAGCTAAGAATAACCACACTACTATAATTTCAGCTACTCCCTATAATACAGTCAAAATGCTGTTTTTTTGTTTGTTCATTTTGTTGTAATCAACCAAAAACTAACTTTGGTGTTTATGGTCCGATTTGTCTACAATTTTTATATGTTATTGTCCTAAGCCAATGTATAAGGAAATACCGTCTATAATTTCCAAATTCAATCTAAACAATATTTTGTAAATTATTGCCAAATGCCAACTTATTTATTTACTGTCTGATTTGATTTTCGGATATGTTATAGCCCCCAACTATTATATCTAAAATTACTGCATATTACTTCCAATAACCCTTTCATGCAGTCGATATTTTGTTTGTTTGTTTATTTTGTCAGAATCACGCAAAAACTAACTTTTGTGTTTATGGTCCGATTCGTCTGCAATTTGGATATCTTACTGTCCTAGGCTATTGCATAAGTGAATACCCCTAAAAATTTCCAAATTAAATATTACGGTTAATTAAAAAAATAAAAATAAAATTAAAATAGTGCGAAATGCAAGCTTATTTACCATCCGATTTGATTTTTGAACATTTTATAGTATAATTGCCATATTTACAATTCCAATACTTTGTATGATTTTTATATAAAATATCCAAAAATTACTAACTTTTTTCTTTATGGTCCAAATAAATAGTTATTAGGATATGTTACTTTCCTAAGCCCATGCATATAGGTTATAGTATGTTATAGCCCACAATTATTGTCTGGTCCCAACTTGTGGCCCAACCTGTCTCAACTACCTCTCATTGTAGTAATTATATATATATGTATATATATAGAACGACCCCCAAAACGTGTTCAGGGGGTGACGTTATGAACGTTATGGTGGTCCCGGGCTTAAGTTTCACCGTGCGGGTCATGCTAATAGTTCACTTTCCATATGAAATTCACTAAAAACGTAGAAAAAGTTAGTATCCTAGGAACCTTCAATACTTCTCAGAATGCAATTACTGTTTGGTATAAATTATCATTAAATGAGTTGTTTGTTTATAACGTTGAATAAAAACTAATAGTGTAAATACAAAATTTGATTTGGATTGTATAACCAAATAAGTAACCTCCAACTGCAAACGTCGGGTAAATAAATGGCATTTGGAATATATAGAAAAGCAAACCTCAATTTCATGGGATCATCGCAGTTAGGACTTTTTATGTAAACAATCTTTAATATCAAACTAGTAATTTACAATAATGAACCTTTGACTCATTAGGGAAAAACAATTTGGGATTCGTCCCTTCCAAATATCAAGTTAATCTTAAAGTAATTAAGTTCTAAGGGGGATCATGCCATTATATGTAAGTACTTTTATAATCAAGATTGCTCTCAGGTTTTCTGTTGAATGAATCACATTATTCAGTTTATAGAGTACAGACAATCAAATAAGCGTATTGAATTGCACTATAACCTAAAAGAAAACAAAGATAGGTTTTTCCCTCATTGCGATTACACTTACCACATCAGTACAACGAATGAGGACAGAAAACTACCTCTTATGTCTGTTTCAGTAGAGCCCCCATTCAAATCCACATCCGTCTTCCTCCTGTTTGCTGAAATAATAACTGCCGACACTTCACCGAATGAGTGAGCAAGGTCCCGTTTAGTATCCAATGGAAACTAAAGCTGTCACATGATGCGTCCCTCACCAAGCCCCAGATAAGACACAGAGTATGTCTCAGGTAAAAAAATAATTCATACCATTCGGGTATTCAGTAACTAAGCTATTTATAGCAGGTTAGAAACGACGATATCGGTCATATGACTTGGGCAGCTGTTTTTAAGAGAGGCTAAAATTGTTACGGTAATCCCTTGAGTGACGGTAATTGTTTATTAACGTAATATGTAATGCATACACACATGTTGTTTTCAAGTGTCGTAAACAAATATCGAGAAATTATTTTGTCTCGTTATAAGTAACTAGTGTAAATCCAGCAACAAGTATGTACCAACAGCATTCATTTTAACATTTATCAAGAGGTATCATATGAACCCCCAACCAAAACTTACTTACTTTGGGTTTGAGTAATAAAGTGATGATCCCTTGATAAAGATTATCATCGATGAAATTCTATAGAGAAATAAATGATAACATTTATACACATTACTTGAGATTATTGCGAGTGACTAACTCAAAATGGCAATAACAGTGTGTAGGATAAAAATATATACGATGTAATGACCCTTTGAAAAAGTGGAACATACCACGACTTCAAAGAGCGGAGACCGGATTCTTTTTGTTTCTGATCTGTGATGACGCCAGAGAAGATTGATGGCTCCCTAAAAATCAGAGAAACAAAAATGAGAAAATCTAATCAATTATCACCTTACACGTTACAGATTATTTTAAAAGAGTCTAAGTTCTTACTAACCGTAGCCAGCCTTAAATTACCTAAATGGTGATAATTTTCAAAAAGTATAATAAGATTATTTATTTATAATTTTATTTAAAAATATTTTGGTAGTTATTTAAAATTCAATTTGTAACTTCCAGGAAATAGTTTTTAGTTTAAGTGATGTCTTGAAATTATTGAATTAAAGTTAAGTAACTCTGTTAGTAGTTGATTCATTCCGTGTATATAAATCTTTTGACTTATTTACCCCACGTATATAATGTTTAATTTGAAAATGAAGAGTTATAGTGTGTAAATACCTAGAACTATCGATTAAAGATAAAAAAAGGAGGGAAAATAAATCAAAGTATCTCTGTCAAAAACTTATCGGATGCAATAAAATTACTTTAATCAAGCATTTTTCCCAAAACTAAAATCAAATTTACAGTAATCTTGCCAGTGCTATTATATGGACTTAAACATAGGTGCAAAAAAAATATTCCAGGAAGAAACATATGATTTTTTTAAATAGAATATTAAGGATGTTTTAAATTGTAGAACATGACCAAGAAAATTGAAAGTTTAGAAAGAACAGAGGATTAAGTTATTGAAGGTATATCCACACTCATGACATTGCTGCATTAACACAACGTTGAAGCATAAAATTGGTTGGGCACTTGTGAAGGCGTGGGCATTTACTCATAATTATAAATTTAGATCGAAATTACCCAGAAGAGAGTTATCATTTTTTGTTTCGATTGTAACGAATAAGTTTAGTAAATTTTACAACCGTTTCCCTGCAAAGCAATTTGAATGAGCTATTCAGCACGAGTCATCTTAACTCTATGAATGAGGTACTCAGCACGAGTCATCTTAACTCTATGAATGAGGTATTCAGCACGAGTCATCTTAACTCTATGAATGAGGTATTCAGCACGAGTCATCTTAACTCTATGAATGAGGTATACAGCACGAGTCATCTTAACTCTATGAATGAGGTATTCAGCACGAGTCATCTTAACTCTATGAATGAGGTATTCAGCACGAGTTATCTTAACTCTATAATAATTTTAGAAAAAATCATAGAATCTATTTTATGTTCAGACATAACGAAATGAGAGTGTAAGTACACTACGTGAACAGTCTTAAGCCCCGTTTTCAATAGGATATATTTATGTCGCAAGATGAGTGTTCGCAAGAGACGGTAACATGTTACCGCGAGTTGTTAGAATGGAAACACTTCGGGGGCAGGATTCGTCGCAAGTGACGACTCAAACTTGCGGTTGCCGGCAAATGTACCCAGGTTAATGGAAACGGCCTGCAACACGTCCATGGTGCAAAATTTTTCCAGCCCTAAACCACGTGGCCGAAAATTCCATCGCCAACAGTTGAAATATAACTGACTTTCTTTCTTTAATATAGTCCATAAATTTAATACTTCCTTATCACGGACCATGAATTGCATTAGTAATTAGAAACCAGTAAATATCCTAATTTGTGACTAACATATATTAATATATTAGTCCCAACCCTGTTTATTACTTAAATAGGAAATAACGTTTTATATTCTCCAAGCAGTCGCCTCGTCCGGCTGCGCCACCGCCCCAGCGCCGGACTGTCCTCGAAGTTGATCACGGCGACTATCCGCTCTGGCCAGTACAACCCTTCTGCCTCCGTCCCAACGTCTCGCAGGTCCGAGGGGTAGCCGCCTCCACCATCACAACCCCGGCCATCAAAGCCCCACCAAGAACACCCCCAACCACCCACTTGTGTCACAGATTACAGTTAAACAATCCTGGAACAGTAAAACAATCCTGTTGGTTTAAACTGAAAACAACACTTGAACTTTGGCAAGGCAGGTTCAAGTACAAACAAAATTTCGTTAAAGTACATTTACGAACATTAGCAACATGTCATCAATTCTGGAGAAGTCAAAACGGTTCAGTTAGTTTAAAGATCATCCTGATATACTGTATAATTGCGCAAAGAATTAATGGAAAATCCATGTCTTTGAGCAGGTTTCGGAAGTTTTGTCGTATTTAATCTTTGTTTCCTGCTCTTTATTTACCAAGCAATTAAAAAAGAACGTGATAGCTAAAATTGTAAGGTTTTAAAGATGCTTAATGTGTGTATTTAAACGTTATCCAAAAAAACTATGCCAAAGCTGAAATAGATGAAAAACATTCAATTAGGTCCATCAGTACTCCACCGTTCATGGAAATGTGGGGTTTAGTGAAAAGCTTCTATTCATTAGGTAAACATACCGCTGCACTTGACCTCTTTTATCCACAGTGCATGCAATGTAGGGTTCTATTTTGGATTTGTTTGACATCACTTCACAAGCTACATAAATCAGCTTATCAGCTATAATAGCTTATAATTTCGGAGCTCTCCAAATTGTATATGAACTAAATTTAAATTACGTCTCAGTAAAATCTATCTATATCTTGAAATTTTTTTAGTTGAATTCCCAAAAATGAAGTACTTGATATGGTAATAAAATTAATTATTAGATGATATAAGCATTTTATTAATTTTAAATTTATACTCTATTTTTTCCGGTCATGAAAATACTGTCCAGTACGGGAAAGGGGAGACAGTGAAAAATCAGTTGATTGCCTCGCTAGCCTCACGGTCAGCGTTTTGGGCTTCGGTGAAAGAGGTCACTGGTTCGATTACCGGTGTATCTACAAGACATTTAAAGGTTTAATTTGAACAGTTGTTTGGAAACATCATTTGAAAAGTGCCGCTGGCGTAAATAAGGACATAAACAAGTTGTATTCATGCATTGCAATAAATAACTGGTTAATTTACATTGTTAACATATCAGATTGAGTAATCGTACGTCGTAATGCAACTTTCTTTCATTGAAGAAACGAAAACCATTTTTATATAGTGTCAAGCTATTTCATCCTATGAAAGGAGATGTACACGAAACGGTGATGTTACAGCCAAACAATCGGTCGGCGCATATGAGGTTTGGCTCTTCTATAATCCCTCCCTCTCCATCCTTTCATTGCACAATAAGCTGCCACGCGTTACGCTACTTAAGGTTGTGTTCGAACTCTTAGATTCCATGGATATGTTTCTTGGTTCAAGACAAATAAACGGATATCTAAAATGGCTATATGTTATATCTTGTAATTCAATTTCAGCTTAAAAAGCAAAATAAATAGATTTGTAATCGTTGCTTTACATCAGTTGGTAACTGAGACATTGAATGCACGCCAAGCCTACTTATACATTACGAAGCTAGTTAAGACAATTATGAGTAGATTGCATTAGGTAGTAAAAATATATAAACAAAACTATTGAATGTGCTAATCACTGCACGTTGTTGGGCAACGTATTTGTATCATTAACATGGGCAATAAGTAGATTGTTATTTAGTATGCGTCTCCATATGCTTATGGACCACCGATAATTGAATAAAAATAACTTTTTGGGGGTTCGCTTTGCAGAGAACGTGGGAATAGTATACAGCCCTGGCATAATATTATACTTATGAGAGAAAAAATATTATAGGTTACTTATCTATGGATATATTTTAAATGAACTTGGTAAGTAACTTCATTTGGGGTAGTGAGGTACATATATATTACAGTATTAGCTGAGTACGCAATATTTCTGCAACCGGGGCATTTTTCGAGTACATTGCATAACATTGTTTGGGTTGTCTTCATGCACCATCGAGTTCTCGGGCATAACTAGTTCCGTGGGATTTTGAATGAAGAAGTTATATGTTTAGTGTCAACGAATAGCTACAGAATCGTGTAATACCGGGTATTTTGTTCCTAAAGTGTGGCCAAGCCGATGTATGACGTCATACTTGAAAGATGGCCGCCAACACCGATATTGATGTCTTTTTAGCATTTTCACGGTTGATTTAATAAAGATTTTGTAAATTACCTTTTTTATTAACAGTGAAACGAAGAAAAAAATATGTTATTACAACCAATTTCATAACTCTACCCGTTAAAAATATATATGCATTCTACAAAATAAATAATGGCTTGTAAAGTAAAATACTTAAAAAACACAAACTAACTCTTTTCAGCGAATCTTCCCTATAGAGAAGTATCTTATTATCGTAGGTAATAGACTTAAAGGACGGGAACTATCCTAGCACGTTGAAAGACTTAAGCGCGGGACTATCCAAATTACAATCGGAATCCAAAGTTATTTTAGGTCATAATAATAAATGAACTAGCGGGCAGGAAAATTAACAAAGATTCGATTCCTCTTGAACAATTTATTTTTAACGCTCCTGCAACGCCACAAATTATTAAAGATCTGGTCGCGGATAATTTTAATAATTTGTTCAACTGTTGGAGAGAATTTAGCGAGAGCGATAGACATAGGAGGGGACCCGGCGGTTACCCATACAGTACACCAAGTCTAAAACACGTTTAATAGTCGTTTAAAACAGCTAAAAATTATACGACTAATTATTAACCACATAAATGACGTTTTCGAAACGTGCCTGGTTATACGTCTTCGCTTCCACGTTTAGGAGATGACAAGACTTAAACCATTTTAAGACGAGCTCATATTAACCTTATAGAAGATGTTTTCAAGACATGCTCCATTGGGATTGTTAAATTTATGTTCAAAAATGAGAACGTCTTAGTTTTTTCAATCACTACTAAAATACACTATTTATTTAATCCAGATTTCAAATCTCACTTCATCTTCTTTATTTTAATTTTACAAGGGAAGTCTTCAAAACATCTCTAAAGGGTTTATTGTTTACCACAGTAATTCGTGTTAAAGACGTCTAAAATGCATAACCGATTTTGAAATAAAACGTCTGTGGCCGATTTAACATGGACTTGGACAAATATACTGTCAATATGGGGTTAAAGTCTTAAAATGAAATCGAATTAGATTTGTATTAATTCTAGCTTTCAAAAATTGTTCACTTAAGTCCAGAATTAATTTAAGTTTTTGTTTTATTTGCATTAATACTTATATTTACCGATAAATAAAACTTAAATCACTCATTATCACCTACTAAAACGTCCTAAAGGTAAATAAAACAAAAAAGCTAGTGGTTTAATTTTAATTGATGAGTAATTAATTCAAAGTATTATTTGTCGATTATAAGATTAATAAAAGACGTCCACAAAATTTTATCGAATCCAATGTAGGTGACGGATTGTAGATGTCAAGATTGCGTCTTAAGGCGGTCCTATACTTCTCGCTGAACAGGCCCAAACATTCAGCCTATACACAAAAGAATGTTCTACGTCAATCACTATGTATTTGTATTTTAAATTCAGACGTCTATTCTGTTGAATTTAAAATGTATAAAACACGTCTACAAAATGTTAACGAACCTAATGTCGATGACGGATTGTAGATGTCAAGATTGCGTCTTAGATACACATAACATGCTCAATGTCAATCATTGTATTTACTGTATTTTTATAATTTTTAAAAATAAACTCTGAGAAGGTTACCCAACTTCACTTATTCGACGTAGGGACTAAAACAGTAAATATTCTTTTACTGTCTACATTGTTTATATTTTTCGTCATTGATTAGAGATGTCAAGCTATAACTTAGCTATAAGCCCTACAAGCTTGAAAAGATACTGCGCAGAACCACGTGGCAGGAGTTGGTCACGCGCGCAGAGGGGAGGTGGCGGGGAGTACACTCATGTGGTGGTGGGGATTAGTCGCTGTCTCGCCGCCTCACCGCAACGGTCTCCTGTGTCTCACGAAAATGCATGTTTCTTTGGTATACCTTTACTAGGTCAAGCCTGCGAAGTTGTGTACAACGTGTACTAACATTTAAAATAGCTGTATAAATTAAAGTATAACGTTGCTGAAGCAGCAAGTAGCGTTATTGGTGTGTCTGTTACCATACTAAAGCGCATTGCAGCTGAAGGTAAACAGTCCTTAATCAGCAAGCGTTCTTTAAGTTTTTCGACCCCGTCAGGAAAATCCCGGCCTAGGAAAAAGAAGATTTTTATTGAAGGTTATACTAGAGACGTAAAACAAAAAATATCAATGAAATCACATGTATTCACAATAACAATAAATAATAACATTCAAACACCAAGGACATTCTTGTTTTTATTAAGTTATATAAGACGGTGATAGTTTTTTATCCAGAAATGGGTAATGCTCATTTATTCGTTACTTATGAAATGTTTAATCGTTTGAAAATTGCTTTTTAAAATTTAGCCTTCATTGAAAACGCTAATTTTGAATTGGATTTAATCAAATGGGAAATCCACCATGCAAAATGGTATTATTGTAATAAAGCCCAAACATATTGCACATTTAGGCCAGTTAAAATGGGTTTTAAAATGAAAAAATTGCAAGTAGAAATATTTTTTGCTGAAAAATGTGCACTAAATTCTTTTGATTCAAATACAAAGTTTTCTACTTATTCGGGTCAGGTGAGCTTTCGTCGCCCGAACAAGGGGACCTAAGGTAAAAGTTTCCAGGAAAAAATTGATCCGCTTGCAATTTGTCCATTTTCATTCCATTTTTTATCCTAGTATCCCTGGCCTAATTAAAATATTCATTACAACTTGTTAACATTCAGAAAGTGTAGTTTTACGAAATAACTGTTTCGCAGTATATTTAGAGCTTTGCTTTCCATTAAAATACAGTATTATGCAATCTTATGCATGTACTATACAAATTTAAACGGGCGTCATCATGAAAAGAGTAAACATGTTGAAACGGAAATATCGCGACACCTTACACTGATATGTTTGATCAATTTGCAAATAATACCATCAAAATCAATAAAATATTGTTCAAATTCATTCAAGGCAACGATAGTGGTGATGGCTTGGATAGCGGAGAGCGGTACCGGCTAGACGCGCCTCCCCCCACCACGACACTGTTCCTCGCCCTGCCCTCCCTACCCTGCTCCCTACCTGCGCGGACCCAGCCGGCAAGTGGCTCTTTTCTAAGTTGTTGACCTATAGTAACATTTGTTGACATACATAAAGCGTTGACACTGCTACATCAAATGCATTGCATTTACCAAATGTATGTATTTGTTTTTAGAGCCACATTGAACAAATTATTGTAAATAAATCGTAGAACTGTCGAAGATATTAACATTCATGGGTCATTCTATAGCGATAACAATTTTAAAAGGTGACCAGTGAGAATCATACATCTGATTGTAAGTGTACGTATGCCTTCAAGCGTCTCAGATAGATGCCAGACCTACAAATATTTGGAAAAGCATTCCTTTTAAAATGACTTTTAAATAATGTTAATGTGTGTGTTAATGATATTTAAGAATTCATTGCGGACATTTTCTATAATTTCTTAAATAACATCAACTCCCCATCACTAACAACGATTTAAACAAATAAATGAAGTTAGTGTTTACGAAATACAATGTCCTTGGTTTATCAGCTGTGTAAAACAATGTTAAAAATGATCAAAACTGTTGATTAAATTTGAATAAAAGCCATTAAAATTTATAATAAACATTTATTTAAGGTCTATAGATAAGGCAGCGGCAGACGCTGCTTATTTCTGCTTACTTCTATCATACCTCAGTCCGGCCATCCTGCCTCACTCACAAATAAGTCGCTCAGTGTCTTTCAATTGCTTGTGAAGTCCTTTCCTGATCTTCAATTGATTTAAGTTACATTACGAAGTCTAGGAATGTCGTGGCCGACAATCTTAAATCTGGATATAAGCAGACCTGGGAAGAGAATGCCGCTGCTCTCTCTATAAGGGCCGGATTTAAGCTTAGGCTACATAGGCACGCGCCTAGAGGCCCACACCACAAATGGGCCCGCACCACAAAAAGGCCATCAACTTTGACCTGGACGGCAAAATGGGCCAAGGCCACTGGTTGAGCTTAGGGGCGAGGCCCACAGCTCCTAAATCCGGCCATGAAGCCTTGTTACAAATAATTTACTTCGTTAAATTTTACTTCAATGCTTTACTTTGATTCCTATGAGCATAGACTAAGTACATTCATTCTTATTCGTTGTCAACAACTCTTGCATTTTATCATTTAAATATAAATAAAGTTTGGTTTTAGCATAGATTAAACATACTCCTTATCTCTTTTAAGGAGTATGTTTAATCTATGGTTTTAGTAATCGAAATACAAATATATTCCTCTATATTATTGTTGAAAAGAATTTTTTTTTCATAAATTGGTTTATTGTTAAACTTTGATAAACGCCTAGTGCGCCATATCAATTATTTTGTTGTTTAGCCATTAATTAATTATTCTTTTGAATGTTAATAATATTTGTTAACAATAAAACACCTAAGATTTCAGCAAGTAATCATTATTGTTACGGTTTTACTCTTTGACTTCTCAAGTTGTGCCCAACATTTTCGGTACTCTATGCCAAATCACAAATGAAATGTCAAGTCAAATTTGAACAACAAATAACAAAGAAAAGTTAACGGATCAACTTAACTGTCTAACCGACTGCCATTACCTAGCTTCGTAAATTATGTCAAAGTAAATTAAATTATCTCGTAAATTTAATACAAAGTGTAATATTTGTGATTCATTAGTGTTGTAACTATAAGTTACTTGTTAGAAGATTTCAAGCTTCCCACCGAGACAATTACTAAATGAAGGTGAGTACCTCTGGATACTTTTTAACTGGTAAGCTTATTTTTTGCGAAGTTTTTTCTTTGTGAGTAAAAAGTATTCGTATATATAATATATAAACTGATTATTTAAATCACTAAGCCAACAATGACAACTTTTCTTCAAGCTAACCCTTCCTCATAGTTGGCCCACCTATATAGGTAGGTAGTGATTCTTCAAGACATAGTTTAACCGATCATGGGGTTTCGCGTAGGTTAAATAAATGCAGTGTATTATTAAGGCCTAGTGTATTACCGTTTTATTTATGGGAATGGGACAAGCGAAACTCAAGCAATACAAGTACACTAACCTAACCTATCCACCGCAGCACATTGTACAAATTGTAGATACTCCAGATAATATGTAAGTACCATGAATACCAACCATTTTAGGGGTTAACACTAGGCCTTAATAATACACTGCATTTATTTAACCTACGCGAAACCCCATGATCGGTTAAACTATGTCTTGAAGAATCACTACCTACCTATATAGGTGGGCCAACTATGAGGAAGGGTTAGCTTGAAGAAAAGTTGTCATTGTTGGCTTAGTGATTTAAATAATCAGTTTATATATTGGTAAAAGTTTAGAAAAAGGTACCGTTGACATTTTCGAAAAATGTTTTGTTTACTGTATAAATTCGACCCTCCAGAACACGAAAATAACATTTGTTTTTGTCGGAAACATTGGTTTCAAGGGGAAAACTAACTTAAAATATCTTCAATTTGTGAACAGAACGATTGTGGACGAGTCTATTTATCGCTGCCGACTAACAGTCTGAGGGGAGGAAGGGTCGAGTTTGGGCGAGTCTATTATTGTCGTAGGGGTGAAAAATAGTTGACAGATCGTATTCATTGTTAGTGTTGTTCTTGTTGTTATGGAATGTGAATATTGTTTGGTGAAGTATTTTAATGCAGTAGCATACAACGAAGAAAATATTTTAAGTTTTTTAAGCCAGCATTTAGTTGTTAGTAATATAACTGTTTGCCCAAGGTGTGGTAATCGTGTGATAAGAAGTGGGTGGCAGTTCCGGTGTCGTAAAAAAATAGTAGAAAACAAAAAAAAAGGCCGTGAGTGTAACTGGAAAGGGAACTGCAGGAAGGGCTCTTTTTTCACAGATTCTAAGCTTCCGATCCCTGTCCTGTGGAAGCTTGTGAATCACTACCTCATCCACGACCCTCCCCGCCAGCCTTTTCTTAAAGAACAACTTGAACTGTCCAGTCGTACTATTGTAGACTGGTACAGCTTCATCAGGGAGGTGTACGTGGACGACGCTGTTTCAACGTCCCAAAAACTCGGCGGACCAGGCACAGTTGTCGAAATAGACGAAGCTAAATTTGGGAAAAGAAAGTATAACCGTGGCCGCCGGGTTAAAGGAAACTGGGTGTTGGGGGGCGTGGAAAGAGGAAGTAAAAACTGCTTTTTGCTCCCGGTCCCGGATCGGTCGCGGCGCACGCTAGTCCGGATCATAAGACAGTGGGTGCTACCCGGTACGACGATAATAACGGACTGTTGGAAGTCGTACAACAGACTTTCGTGGTACAATTTCAACCACTTGACGGTGAACCACAGTAAAACCTTCGTTGATCCAGAAACCGGGGCGCATACAAACACTGTGGAGCGCGGTTGGCGTGACATCCGCGACCGAATCCCGAAGTACGGTGTGAAATCGGAGCATTTTGGAGGATATTTGGCGGAGTGCATGTTTAAGAGAAAGTATAGTGCTTTGGAGCGACCCCACTTTTTCTACAGAGCTGCCGCCAAGTTGTACCCTCCAAAATACTAAGGTAAAATAAATAAACATAACCTATCCTAACGTAACGTAAACCTAACCTAACCTAACTAAACCTAACCTAACCTAACCTCTAACCTAACTAAACCTAATCTAACCTAACTAAACCTAACCTAAACTAATCTAACTAAACCTAACCTAACTAAATATAACCTAAATAAACCTAACCTAACAAAACCTAACCTAACCTCTAACCTAACCTAACAAAACCTAGCCTAACCTCTAACCTAACCTAACTAAACCTAACCTAACTAAACCTAACCTAACTAAACCTAACTAAAACTAACCTAACTAAACCTAACCTAACCTCTAACCTAACCTAACTAAACCTAGCCTAACCTCTAACCTAACGTAACTAAACCTAACCTAACTAAACCTAACTAAAACTAACCTAACTAAACCTAACCTAACCTCTAACCTAACTAAACCTAGCCTAACCTAACTAAACCTAGCCTAACCTCTATCCCAACTAAACCTAACCTAACTAAACCTAACCTAACTAAACCTAACCTAACATCTAACCTAACATAACTAAACCTAACCTAACATCTAACCTAACCTCTAACCTAACCTAACTAAACCTAACCTAACTAAACTTAACCTAACCTAACCTAATAAGGAGTATAATACCAGCGTACACTTAGTACAGGCATGGTTGGTTGGTGGGCTTGCCACGGGTACTTATTAGGTTAACTAGCGTTGGTTTAGGTTAGGTTAGGTTTGTTAGGTTAAGTGTGGTTTGTTGGGTTTGTTTTTGTTTGTTTTGCCATCCAGGTACGGTTGCCGAAGGCCACCCAACAAACCACACTTAACCTAACAAACCTAACCTAACCCAAGCTAGTTAACCTAATAAGTACCCGTGACAAGCCCACCAACCAACCATGCCTGTACTAAGTGTACGCTCGAATGTCACGTACCATACGAAGATGTAGCGTTTTTTATTAACCATTCGTTTTTGGGTCAAGCTTCTTCGCCCAGCTCACTCCCTACAGGATGAGCTCATTCGCTCCGCGTTCACTTGCCTGCATGGTGACCTCATTCGCTACGCTCATTTACTTTCAGAATGAGCTCGTTCGCTTTGCTCACTCACCACTCAACACTTAGTCACTTATAATGGGTAAGGGGTAAATAAAGCACGAAACATAACTTTTTATTACATACTTATTATCTATGACATTTCATTTATATGTTTATACTCTATGGACGTTTTCCTCATAGTCTGTAGAAACTAGAAACATTAATGTGGACGTGAACAGTAGCGGCTAACGTCGGACGTGTACGTAGCCTTTGAACAGTAGCGGCTGACGTCGGACGTGTACGTAGCCTTTAAGATGTTCTAATCTGTGGTTTGTAAGTAGCGTCTGCTTGCATCGAAAATAATAACTTAAAGTAATATTTTCTATAATTAATAATTGTTTCCGCGCAAAATAAATGTTATTTCTGGATTCTAGAGGTAAAAATCTTTAAGAAAAATGCAAATTTACCTCGATTTTAAAACGGTACCTTATACTAAACCTGTACCCCACCGGCTTACTTGGAAGCGACATGCCGGTATCGATATATTATTCTATAGCCTAATCAATAACAGTATTTCGAAGATCAATTGTCAATTTCTCTTACAATTAACTTATGGATAGTCGCACCGTTATTAGGTAGGCCTACGGGTACAGTTTCATAAGCGACCACCAACTAATCAGATGCTATATATCGATATTAAACATTCGATATATAGAATCTCATTTTAAATTGATCTTTAACCTAAATAACACAAACACCCAAACATTCAAGTCCTCATGGCATATGTTGAAAACTGTTGATATGTTGAAAAAATGGGTCTCTGAAAACTGGGATTAAGAGCAATGATGTCAGTTACACATACATTTTAATGAAACATGTATCAAGTAACAAGCAAATGAAATGAAATAATATTTTAAAATGCAACAAATAGGCTAACAAAGAAACGTATAACCAAGCAAAAACTTAGGTACCTATATTTGCTTAGGCCTAACTTATATTAACTTAGTTTATTCCATTGTGGAATTAGTTTATTCAATCCATGTAAGCAGCCCATAAAGTTTACAAACCCTCGTAAAGATAATTTAAGTTTTAGCTGAGTATACGTTTCTTTATTATTCATTCATTTGTTTAGCCTAATTGTAGTTTTCTTTCGTTTTTTATTTGTTAAATGTTTCATTAAAATATATTTGTAACTGGCATTGCATATTATTATTGACGATTCACAAGTTATTGATTTTAGATTAGGTACGGTATAACATTAATATAAATACAGAGTAAAATAATTTTCTATATGTACTGTTAAAATGCAATTCAAAATATCTAGTGTTCCGATTCGATGTATCGAATGTTTAAGATTGATATACCTATCACATCCGATTAGTTGGTGGCCGCTTATGAAACTGTACCCAGGCCTACTGTACCTAACTTAATAAATTGCAATGTTGCTTCGTTTAGGTACGGTACTGTAACTTAATAGTATGCAAGGTGTAGAATTCGGTACAAATTTATTAAAAAAATCTAAAAAATAGGCTAAAGGTAACTTAACAACATTATTAAACAGAACTTAATACGTTCGCTACCACAATGTTAAAAAAAATCGTAACCACAGACTGCCGCCTCAATTTTGCGGCGGGCGTGGCGTACTCATAGCCCAACGCCGCAGATCTGCGGCGGCTAGGTTCATTAAAATAGACTGCCGCCGCAGAACTGCGGCGTTGGTTTCTTGATACTAAATGAAAAATTTCTTCGCAACGGTCTATTTTAAAGGTTAGATGGTTTAGGCACGGTCTACAGGATAGTCCGCCTTATATATGCGGCACTTGGTCTGTAGCTAGGACTAGGACCAGTCTACAGGGAAGTTTATGATTTTTTTCGTGGGCTGTCAGAGTGACCCGGCCGCCACATATATGCGGCGGCTGGTAGCGAACGTGTTAAGTTACTAGTTAATGTCAAAATATATGTTTTACGTATTTAAACACTTCTTATTGTGTTGAAAATAATTACAAAATGAATTTATATTACCGTGGGTGGTTTTTACGAAGAAAAACACTATGACTGTAGGTGCCATTCAATTGAATAATTTTAATCATTACACTTCAATACAATAACTGAATTTGGTTTCTGTTGACAAAAGTTTAACTGTAACACTAACGTTACTTAGCCAAATAGATGCGAAAAGTCAGTCCAGAGCATACTCTAACCAGACGCCAAGCACTGTGCCCCGAGATGTACCAAGGCCTACATTAAAAGTTGTACCTTTTCATCAGCCATAACATATACAAATAGAAATATAAAATCAATTTATAGGCCAGTGCTAAGTTCCTGTACAAGTAAACAGTTGAAAGGCCTATTTTGGTTGTCAAATATAGAAGTCATTGGAGTAACCGGTACATGGTTATTATGCTTTCATTTCAATTACAGATATAGTTAGTACTGTATAGTACAAGTAGTATAGTACAACTTATACTATTTAGTAGTTTAACTAGGCCCTATTACTAACTTAGGGCTATTAGTTATTGTTTAAACTATATGGTGGCTTCGATGGGATATTTTCAATAGGTATTTTAAGGTTAGCAATTTATTTTTGTATCCCCATGTATTACTATTTACTTGGTTTAGGTACCGGTACCTACCTACTTATTTAGTCTCCATTATATACGATTAGTTATGTGGGCCGGGTAAATACCCATCGGGTAGGTAAAATAAAAATGGGTATTTACCCAGGTACTTACCCCAATCCCCGGGTAAAATGTGGGTATTTATGATTTGTATAACATTTAGGGGTTTTTTACTTGGTTTATTAGTGAATTTCCTATGGAAAGTGAACTATTAGCATGACCTGCACGGTGAAACTTAAGCCCGGGACCACCATAGAAGTTCCTAACGTGACCCCCTGAACACGTTTTGGGGGGTCGTTCAAAATGTTATATATATATGTATATATATATATATAGACATATATATATAGACATATATATATATGTGTTTGCACTCTAGCGGTCGCAATTTTTGTCCGATTTACTTCAAATTTGGTAGGGACGTTCCTTTCTGTAATCAGTTGGACAAGTTCGTTGGGCAAAACAATCGGAAAACTCTAAACCCCTATTTTGGGGGATTAATCTTTCAAATTTCGAGTTTTTGGGCCCAAAAATGGTCATAAAAGCCCCAGATGTAAAATAAATGCATGTAAAAGGATGGGAATTAGAGAGGCGGAAAGTTTTAAGCCCTCTCTCATCATTCTAGCATAAATATTTACCGAGTTATTAAAGAAAATGTGTATTGACTAAACACAGTACGTTGTCTTATGGGGGTTTTACACGAGAAAAACCTGTTATTCCTTTGTTAGAGTACTTTTATCATCCCCAGCAAGCTCACACCTACTTTCAAGCCTGTCTGGACCTTCTCCTAACCTTATATTGGGCAAAATTGTATTCCCAGCTTTGCAAGTAAATGAAACCAGGAGTATCAGAACAGCCAAAAAATCAATGTTTTCAGATTTCAATAAAAATTGGACAAATGTATGTTTTTACACTGATTTTGAGTTTTAAAAGTTTTTATTTGGAAATTCACTTCCCTCACGTTCACGTCAGCGTGCTGCGTGCGAACTCGTTGGAATTCCCTTGATTTAAGGATTACAAAATTATCATAATAATTTTTTTGAAGAGTATAATATGGTCACCACAAGCATTTAACTTCTGAACAAGATCGAGATAAATACCCAGGACTGGGTATTTACTACTCTGATGGTGTTTTGGAGTGTTTAATAAATTAAAAATGTTGTATGAAAAGAATTGAAATTCAATTGCATTGTGATTTTGTTCTGTATCTGTCCAACCATAAAATTAGGCCCTCCATATTTTTAAATTTTTAAAGAATGCCTCATATTTAACCAGTTACTTCATAGTTTGGCGGTGGTGTGGGTTTTTACGCTTGACAGGGCTTTTTATAAAAGTTGCCATTTTATTATTTATTTATTGATAAAATTATAAATATACGTACCCTAGTAAATAAAATTTCCCCAAATGTTATACATTAATAGCAAGGGTAGTAAGAGTAGATGTGAATTACATTGGCGCTTTTACGTAAAATATCATAAATACCCAATATACCCGGGTATTTATGAATTTTGGGTATTTACCCCGAGTTTTAAATTCCCGGGTATTTTACATCACTATGTACGAGGTTTTTTTTTATAGTAATTACCGTTTTTCAATCCTGCCGTTGTAGTGCTGCGTTTGGCATTTCTGAATGCTGCGCTGTGTACCTGCCTCTAATGGCAAGCCTAGGACTACACTACGGAAAAAATTTACCAGATTTTCATCCGTTTGTGAGCATTCAAAATGGCGCCGCCGATTGAGGTCCCCGCCAACTATGAAGTCGCCCTGCGATTCAATTTCTAAGTGTTAACAGTGTGAAAGATGCTGGAATTCATCAGCAGATAAGTGAAGTGTATTGAAAAACAAAAGCACTAACACGCAAATGGGTTAGAACATTTGAAGATGGCCACATGAATGTTCATGACGTGGAACGAAGTGCGTGACCCTCTGTCATTTACTTAAAATTGATCAAAACGTGAGAGAAAAAAGACGGTTTACGATTTTATCGCTGTCTTATGAGTTTTATTTAGCGTTCAGAAGTGTCTTGTAATTGTGTTAGGGCCTACCTAGTTTATAGAAAGTTGTGCTCACACTTCAAAAATGTTGACTGATGTGCACAAAACCAAACGTTTGAGGGTTTGAGGAGTGCGTTCACGTCTCTTGAGCGGTACAAGGAGGAAGGTGATGGTTTTTTAAGCCAATTTGTCACAGGTTTCGACTCACTTCTTGACGCTTGAGGTGTCAAACACTTTGCTATAGACTTCCCTAATCTCCTGATGAATTTCAGCCGCTTTCATACCGTTATGACTTATAAATAAAATTGCGGCACGACATCACAATCTGCGGGGACCTCAATCAGCGGCACCATTTTGAATGCTCACAAACAGATGAAAATCCAGTTGATTTTTAACCGTAGTTGCGTCCTAGTCTTGCCAATAGATGCAGGTACACAGCGCAGCATGCAGGAGTGCCAGTTGCAACGACGGAATTCAAAATTGTACTTACTTTAAAGACATGCCTCGTATTTAAATGTTTACAGGTTTTTTTTTTTGTATTGAGATTTTTGAGTTTCTTTATCCCCACATTGGTATTTTACTGTCAGTGCACTAGGCAGTTCTAAGTACTCAGTATAAAGAGTACCGTACGTGTATACACTTAAAGAGTACATTTATGTACTTAACTGCAGTACCTATTATTGGATTTAAATTAATTACTAAGCTTTCATTATAATTTGTTTAAGTACCTAATTTTTAAATGAATAGACTATTTTAACTGATTAGGCCCTAATTGTTTTCATGTTGCTGCCAACCAAGATTGAAAAGAGACAGCCTGCTCTGCAGAACGGGAGCCCAACACCTAACCAGACTTCAGACCTATGGGAGATGGACACTCGTAGCTCACAGCTCATCAAAGATTAGAAGGTAAAATTAAAATAATACTTTGGCCTAGGTCAGGACATTAAACTTTTAGACATTTTTTTGTTCAGCCTCTTGCTAATAAGACTTGGCATATTGCAATCCTAATCAAATCATAACTTAAATAAAATTAAAAAGTGGATTTATCTTTAAACTATGTATATCTAGCATTGAAAAGCGTCAGGTTTTGTTACCGAGTCAGTGCCAAGCTAAGGAAGTAATGATTATAATGATTTACTTGCACCTCGGATTATCCGGACCTGAATCGTCCGGATCACGGATTAACCGGACAAGGTTTTCCGAGATAAAGAAACTGAAAATTACTGTCAAAATGTGATTTTCCCGGCCGATTTTAAAAACCCATATAACAAAAAATTTAACTTCCAACTTAAGAGATAACATTGTGTCACGTGTATGTGGGACAGTCGGTAGCCAACGTTTTAATAAAAACATCGCTTACAATAAAAATTTAAATTTACAGGGAGCATTAATTTGACATATGAATCAAGTTTTTTCGTGATAAATAAATGAGATATTACTTATTCTGTTTAACATTGGTTTTTATGAAGCGTAAATCCAGTACTGCCACCGTTTCCAACTTAAACCTACTTAGGCCTAGAAGATCTTACACTCACAAATTATAGGCTTAAACTTTATTAACCATCATTATAGTCATTATAGTATAACCGTTAGTAGGCACTGTCATCGAGAATGGTATATCCATATTCTACCTGTTTAGGAATAACTATAATTTATTTGGCAGCTCTAGAAATCAATTAGAATCTTTTTTAATTGCCTGATTAGGTGAGCAAATAGAGTAAATCAAATTAGATTTTTAAATGTCCTTTTAATAATTTATGATAAACTATTAGAATCTACCCGTTCTTCGCTCAGGTTAGAAAGGTTGAGAGCTTGAAACAGCTGTTCTTGCTTCTGCTCTTTAAGCTGCCAAATGGAAGTATCCACAGCTGTTCGCATTACTGTTTCTGAATGTTTACTTTCTTCTGAGATGTAAACATTGAAACTTAGGACTTCACGGGGCGTAGCCTGAGGGGATTCTAAGGAAGTGAATAGGCCTGTGTGTTGCACAGGTTCAAGATCTACCTTTGTGTAAAGTTTCAGCCCAGTCAGTTCAGTAGTTTTTGTGTTTACCCGAAACAGCAGACAGACAGACATACAGAAACCACCTTTTTTATAATATTTTAGATAAATCGTTACATATTTTAAATGAGGGTATATAAAAAGATTTTACTTTAATTTGGTTTAAACTCAGACTAATAGTATAAAAACTATTTTATTTAGTATAAAAACTCACTAATAGTCAAAAGAATTCCATTTTTGATTGAAATAGAAGGAGCTAGAAAATACCCCCGTCGCGGTAAACCTGTGTACTAAGCAAATTTCCAATGCATACATAAATGTCTTGATACTTCATAACGCTACTTACTAAGTTTCATAAAAATATACTCACAAATAAGCGATACATGCAGTTTAAATTATTCACCATAAGAATATCATGGGGGCTGGGTACGCAGGTTTGCTGCTACGGGAACTTTTGGCAACAAATTTTTTTTAGCAAATATCAATAGACCACAACCAGATTAAGCCATACTGTACCAAGTTTCGTCAGTATACGTTCATAATTAAGGGAGATATAACAATTTTATTATTCTTTATAAGACTAGACAACATACTGTGTTAAGCACTTTCAGTATCAAATTGACGGTAACAAATTGACGTAGAGCAATGATCAAAACACCAAATTGTGTGTTTTTTAAGCTTAATCCAATGGTGCAAACTAAAATTTGACTACTTAACAAAATAGATGTAAAAAATTCAAAAAACCCATTTTTGGGGTACAAAACCCCCCCAAAATACCCCTTGGGATAGTGTAATCGGCTGGTTTTCGAACTAGTCATAAATGTTGTTTTACACGTTTATACCAAATTTCATCAAAGTCGGACCCAAAAGTCGGACTTTTTACGAGAGTTATCACACCCACGGACACATTTATATATATATATACAGTTTCAAACGAATGGTGTTTTTGGCATCTGGGGATCTCAAAACGAAAAGTTATCATGATCCCGGGCCTAGGTCTTACCATGCCGACTACGGTAATAGCTTCTTCCCTACAGGAGAAATTTGCTAAAAACGTATACTTGCATGCATTTTGTACATAATTGATTATTTATTTTTGTAACTATATTTCCCTACATTTGTTACATACCTTATGTGTTTGTTACAGATTTTGGTGGACATCAACTTCTAGAATGCGCCAGCCATTACAAGCCATCACAGACACCATCATAATTTAAAATTTGTTACAATTTTAATAATATTAATTTTTTACTTAAATATACAAAAGTAGACATGCATTTTGTATTTTATTTAACCAAAACAGTCATGGTTCTAATATTTCATTAGGAGTAAAAAATTACGAAGCATTTAAAATAATTATTGTTTATTTGTTTTAAACATTTACAAATAATTGAACAAAAGTAAGGCCTAATTTTTGTGGGTAAAAATAATCAATAACAATTTTGTTATGGCTTCGTATAGTAAAATATGTTTCCTGTAATTTATTAGTAAATTTTGACTATTATTTGTGTTGTTATAAATGATAATTTTGTTTTTTCTTTATGATTTAAAGTTCAAAGAAAAAGTGTTTTTTTTCAAATTCTGTTACAAAATATTCAACCGACTTTCAATTTAGTACAATATTTTATTTGATGACGTAGACTTCTTAAGAATATCTCGTGGTATTCTTAAGAATGTCAAAGTGGTCACGGTTTATACATCATAGACATTTATTAAACATCTTTAGGTATTCTTTACATGAGTATACAGTGTTTGTAGGCCTCTTAAGAATGTCTGAAAGTGGTCACAGTTTATATATTTTAGACATATTAAACATCTTCTAGAATTCTTTAAAAATACTTAATTTAAACGTCTTTTAAGAGACTTCCTTAGACATCTTGGAGACATAATTTCAGTGGAGATTTTACGTTGTTTATTAAAATAGATGGGATTGGGAGGTTTATAACTAGTATAAAAAAATACCTTGAGGTATTAAAATAGCTTGAAGATGGATAAAATGTATCTTAGAACCATCTTCATAGACCTATTTTAAACGTCTTCTAGCGGAGGGAAGTGTACGAAACTTTTAGTATAATTTACGTATAATTGACGTAAAACCTGGTCTCGTGAGACGTCTTAAAAAAGTGTAAGCATGCTCATTGTGACCTTTTTTAAACATCTTCAAGAGGAGAGTGTGCTATATGGGTAGTGACGCTGACTACAGACTGGACATAACCTTTTCTCTAAGAACAGTCACTGAACAAGATATAACACAGGACTGTGAGGTGGCTCTGCTCCAGGATTGGATGGGGTCTCGGCCCACATCCTCAAACAAAATTCAAGGTTCTTCTTAAAACCACTACTGCACTTGGTAAATTTAAGAATGACACTGGGGTTATTACAAGTAATTTAAAACCGCAAAAGTCTTCCCATTATATAAATCCAACGATGCTAATGATAAAAATAACTTCCGACCAATTTCATCACTGAGTGTATTCTCCAAAGGTTTTAAAACGAATAGTTGGTGGAGTCTCTTCAAAACAATGCGATTTTATCAAAGGCTCAATACGGGTTTAGGCAAGACAAAAATATTTCGGATGCACCTTTTGATGTTTGTAAAGATTCAAATTGCACGATTCTTAAATTACAGAAAGCAATCGGATGATGTTAATTTTTCTAGATTTAAAAAAGCTTTTGACTCAATTGATAGGAGTTTGCTT
This sequence comes from Allygus modestus, assembly GCA_963675035.1. NCBI lineage: Eukaryota > Metazoa > Arthropoda > Insecta > Hemiptera > Cicadellidae > Allygus > Allygus modestus. The sequence continues at coordinate 383,240,413 of OY776111.1, read as the reverse complement.
TTGAATAAATTTGAAGCGAGCTCAGGTTAATTCCATTTGTGGGGTAAATTGTGACGCAAAGCCTATTAATTACGGAGTTATTCAAGGCAGTAATATGGGGCCAAAATTGTATTTTTGATTTACATAAATAATATTACAAACCTCAATCTGAATGGAAAGATTTATCTCTTTGCTGATGACACACTAATTTTAATCAAAGGGTTTGTTTGGGTTTTTGAAGTATTTTACTTAATATTATTTATTTTGTAGAATGTATATATCTTTTTAACGGGTAGGGTTATTATATTTTTGTAATGATGAATTTTTCTTCATTTAACTATTAATAAAAAATGTCACTTCCAAAATCTTTATAAAATCAACCCTAAAAAGATTATAGTGCTAAAAAGACATCAATATCGATGATGGCGGCCATCTTTCAAGTATGACGTCATACACCGGCTAGGCCACACTTTGGGACAAAACACCCGGTATTACACGATTCTGTAGCTCATTACCTATTCATTGACACCAATCATATAACTTCTTCATTCAAAATCCCACGGAATTACTTATGCCCCATAACTAGATGGTGCATGAAGACAACCAAAACAATGTTAGGCAATACTCGAAAAAAGCCCCGGTTGCAGAAAAATTGCGTACCCAGCAAATACTTTAGCATATATATGTACCTAAAAATCCCACAAACTTTGTTTTACTTACAAATGCTCCTACACTAAACGTTTTAGACGGCTGTTTGTGTCATTCTTCTTCTTAAAATTTTACTATTGACTGAATTTAAAGGTTTTACCCACTGGACATATGTTATGTATATTTATAACACGTTTTAATTGCTTCAATTATTTGTTAGTTTGTACTCACTCATTTTTATTATTGTTTAAGTAAGATATTACTTTTTCATTACTCTACACACGAATGTACACTTTCTAAACGTAAAATGAGCTAAGAAAATAGGTTATTCCCGCTACTGCACGGCAAAATTACATAACGTTAACTTTCTGTGCATTTGTGGTGCACGGAAAGTAACCGTTATGGGATTTTGCGGTGCAGACCGATCAGCTGTTGCGTTAGGCCGATCAGCTGTTGCATTAGGCCGATCAGTTGTTGCATTATTTGCTGTTGCATTGTTGTTTAAAACAAAGCGTTTCATCGCTTATTAAATACTGACATTGTCAGTTAGGTTATAGTCGTTGTGACGGATTGTTTGAGTTATGTGTACTAATATTAATAATATTCCTTAATATTATAATTCCTTATTATAATATTATTATTCCTTAATAATAAGTTAATAAAGTTACTTTTCATTTATCCAAAATCCTGTTTTTCATCGAACTATTGGGCATGCAGTTATTAATAAGTGCACGTAATAACTCATAACGCTTAGTTTCCGTGCGTATGTACCTCGACATAAGCACGGAAACAGCGTTATGAGTTCGGTTTTTTTTCTTGATACTAAGTTGAATAAACAAAAATATTCATGTTGTTTACAAGTTTTTCGATATCGTAATGAAAAATAATGTTCAATACTCGTCTCAAAAGTGCCATTGCGGGGCTCGATAACTTTTTCCACGCTCGGCTTCGCCTCGCGCGTAAATGTAATCTCTCCCCGCAATAAGTCACTTTCGAGACTATTAATGAAAACTACTATAATACTAATATTAAAAAAATAACTTCATCCCAAATTTTGTTTAACTGTCTTCTTGTCTTCCTTTCCTATGAATATACTTTTTGATTTGTGTTCTACTTTTAACGTTAATACACGATATTACTAGTTGTATATTTTGTATTTTTGTTTCTTTATAGAACAGGGTCTCACGTAAGGGGTCTCAAACAAATTGCAGGCGAACCAATTGAAGGGTTAAATAAAACTATTTTCCACTAATTGACCACATGGAATAACGTAAAATATTTTTAATCTATTAAAATACAGAATGTTCCAAAAACCGAGGGTCAGTAATTCGAATCTCGGAGTTTTCGAATATGAGCTTCGGTCATGTTATACATTTTAAAGCTCTACAATAGACAAGCATTTTGGTGGAACTAGAACTTATTTATCCCTCTCCGTTTCAAAATTTTGGCTAATCTTTCGAAAAAAAACCTACGAACGGGAAAATGATGATTTTTGTTAAATGAAAAAAAACAATAGACACACGAGGTTTGTGTAAATTAGAAAGTTGCATGGATTTCCAATACCATTAAAATTATATATTTTTTGACATACGTTACATTTGACTTTTTGTGGTTTTGGACATATAAACATTTTCAAAAAAGTGTTTTTTTATTTTTAAATTTTGTTTTATATACTGACGTGTAGCCTATCAGGGTAACGCTGAGTTTAATACGAGTAGGAAAGTTTAATCAGAGAAAAAATATGTCTTATGGTTTAGCAGATACAGGGTACTCCGTAAATGCCAGTGTTTTTCGAAAAAAAGGCAACCATCTTAAAACTGATAAAAATAAGTGTATACTAATTCCGCATACATGCTTGTCTGCATTAGAGCTTTAAAATGGTGAATAATTTGACATATGCATATATTTGAAAATTCCTAGATTTGAATTAGTAACCATTGGTTTTTGAAACAATCTGTATTCAACAAATTGAAATTATGTTTGGGTTATTCCTTGGGGTTTATGTAGTGGGAAATAGTTGTATTTCATCCTACTGGGTCAATTAGTTCGTCTGCAATCTATTTAATACACCTTACGTGAGACACCCTGTATATTGAATTAAAACTATATACTTGTACAAAGGTGATTTCAGATTTTTTACTGGGCACCCGTTTATATGGCAATTTTATTCAAAAAATAAATTACTTATAAAAAATAACACGTTTCCATCGAGATTGCCATTGTACCGCTGTGTTTGGTCTGGTATCAAATCTGTAAATCAATCTGTTGACGGAGCGTGATTGGAAGTTGAATAAAATATCAATGTGCAAGATAAGCCTCTCTAATCACTAAGCTAGGTAATGTTCTCACCAGGAAAATGCGATGTATAACAAGTGGTGTGGAAGTTTTGTGAGTGAATACTTAATTGATACTTAATACTTAATTAATGGCAAATTTTATAATTATAAATTAAATTACTACACTTAAATTGTTACCAATTAATTTTTTTATGGAATAATGATATAACATATAATTACTATTTGACTAAACCAACCTTTACAAATAAATCTTGAAAATCTTATTTCTTTTCCTTTTAGCATTGTTTATTACAAAATTAAAGTGTCATTTTTTTATTAGTCATTCTAATGTATGCATATACTCGTCATATTTATCTGCATGAATGATATAATATTGTTTTAATAGTGTAGGAATCCATTATAAGTTAACATCGACAGACATTCTGTAAAAAAAGGTTACTGCATATTTTTTTAAATACACGAATACTTAAGAGAAGGTTTTATTTTGTACACTCTAATGATTACCAAATTACATTAATTCAATTAAAAACTAGGCGCTTCTGAGGCTGTTATTCGCATTTAACTTTGATAATTGACAGCCAGTGAGGCGAAAACTAGGCTCCATCAACCAAAAATCTGTTAAATACCCAGTATTTTTTAGCTCTGCAGTTACCAATAAATTTTAGAACCAAAAAATATTGTAAAAATAGCAAGTATTGTAAAATATTTCGATACTTTGTTTATATACTTTACGATTTAGTTTTCATGGTGAAAATGTATAATAAATACAAATACCGTATCTCCGTTTTCATAGGATTTTAATCGCAGTTTCTATATAAATACTTTTCTTAGAATTAGTGGAATGCTCAATCCATGATCTGATTTTTAGTTATACGTTCAGTTTTAATTAGCTTTTTCTGAAGCGCCCTTCTATCTTCAGGAGAGAGTGTCGAATAATGCAATCACAAGTGTGTTTCCTATCTGTGTAGGAGGAAATGCTCTGCAGAAAGAAGGATTTTCATACATACAGGAAAACAATTTGTATTATTAACTTACGCATTCTAGTTTATGATAATTGAATCACGTCCCAAAAGCCAAGACAAGAGACAATATTTATGAAATTATTGTTACGCTAGGTTCACGTGCTTATAATGGTTTAGTGAAAATATACATAGGAGAAATAACCTGAGAAATAATTTCGCCACTTCTTAGTTCCCACCGAGTAATTCACACGTCAAAGAGGTTATCAATCTTCCAGAAAACGTCATTGATCATTGATCTGGAACGAATTTTGAGGAAAATAAACAGAGTTATTTGAAAGGCTATTCCACATTTATTACATTTGTAAGACCCGTAAGATGTTTTAAGGGATAAATTTAATATCGTTCTCTCAGTAAAGTAGAGAACAGTATTTGTATGATTATTTGACCTACAAGTAAATGATACTTAAATATTTTATTTTTTACATATTATTACTCAAAGCTACTATCAATACAACAGATATCTTATATATCAATAGGAATTAATAAATGCTTGCGCATACAGCAATGATTGATAGCATAAACATTAAAACCATAATCCCAATAAAAGCGCATTGATATCTTCAGTTTAGATGACCAAATGTAATACAAATTAAATTAATACAAACGTTAAATCAGTAAATGATTTCCTATAAATAGTTTAAAATATTATTTTGGTTTAAACTGAAACTGTGCAACTCTTTAAAATTAGTCGTTCTTTTTGACTTATAATTTAACTGACAATTGGCTTCAATGGGCATAGTAGAAATAGTCTTCATTTTCTACTGCGTAACGGTTATAAGAATTGTTATATTATAGATAACAATCATCAATTGTGTTACTGACAGATTACATAGTAAACAAACAAAAACAACAACAAACCCTCAGTAAAAAAGATGATTTTTATATCTGTTTCTCGAAAATACTATAAAATATCTCGAAAATAATAATGTTTCAAAATAATCAAAAATAAATGTTTATCTTATTATTGTACAATTTAAAATTTGAATAATGAAGACAAAGACATGTCTACCTAGCAGTGCAGTACTAATGAAACACCTCAACACGTATCAACATAATAAAGGAGATTCTAAAAGCTATACAGTTTTATAGAGCTTAATATTCAGAAACCAAAACAAATATTCATCCTTAAACATAACATTACAATATTAACATTGATGAACTACAAAAACCTCTTGATTTTGTGTAATTAACTACATAACACCAAGAGAGAAGTGAAAAGCAACTTGTCCGCAGATAATTAACTTTGCTTGATGACTCTACGAATTAGACATCTCTTTCTCTCCAAATTCATTTTAAGGGATTGACTATCTTTGTAAGGTAATAAAAAAGTGCTCTATGCTATAGTAATATATATATAAAAGGTACCCTTTTAGTAAAAAGACTTCTGGGATTGTGATTTAAAAATTGCATTCTATGATGTAACGATAAGTAAGAGCAGTGTAGGCAATATTGGACCGACTGCACCTCCCCCACCTTATTGTTCACAGAATGAGTTATACGAGTAACTCTCCACAAATTAATTGCACCCTAGATAAAAGTATTCAAGTAATTCACCCCTTTAGTGGGTGATTTAAAAAGATAATTAAGCTCATTATAAAATGAATCATACATAAAAGTATAAAAAATCATTTCCAATTCATTTACAATCATTTATTGCTTACCATGTATGCTTACCATATTGCGTCTTCTCTGATGGACGTCCTTCGTGGAAGAGTTTGTTTACGTAAATAAACAACTGAATATGCCCTGACAATCCTCAAATTTGGCCAGTGTTAAACGCAACGGAATATAGGGGATTGTGTTAAAAACCATCTATTGAATAAAAATTATAAACAAAATTATAAAACCTTGGTTATCAAATTAATTAACTTATAAAAAACTTAATATGAGCAATAAGCAGCAATGAAATACAAACTAGTGAATGTTTTACACAAATTTATAATCCCCAGTAGCCAGACTTATTGGAGTAAGGATTCCTTGATCAACTAATAGAAAATTCCCCCCAAGTAGCAAAACAATATTTTATGAATATTGCGATAATATTGTTCAATATTGTAAAAAATATTGATAAGCAAACATTGTTTACATATTGTCTAAATATTTTTACAATATAACAAAATATTTTCTGAAAAATATTGTTTCTTTACAAAGTAAAATATGTTTTAAATATTTAATAAATATTGACAAAACAATATTTTTGAAGATTGATTGCATCACAGAGTATGTGGTCAAAAGATGTACTATAATGAAGTTACCATTTTAGAATGTCACCTTTGGTAACACGTTTAGCAAGTTCAACAATGAATTTTAATGCAAATTTGATTAGTTTAGTGATTTTTTCTGTGCATAATAAAAGTAACTGAGGAAGCAAAAGTAAAGTATACATTATAATTGTAAATGGTCGTTTGACTGTTCAACTCGGAAGACAGACAGAAGATGAAGATTTAGACTTGGACTTAGGAGGACGCCATTATTATTATTATTATTACGCTCATTACGATTACGGCTGAAAAGAGTGACAGTAGTTCATAGTTCTGACAAGTAATCCAAAATGAGAATAAGGTAAGTGTATCTCTGTTTTACATTAGGACGAATACTAAATAAAACTGTATAACCTATGTTCCAATTTTATGTTTTCATTTACATAAATTAGTGTCTTAGGAAGTAGTTTTGGAGTCAGGGGATGAGTTGCCTTTTACCATTGGGTTTATAAACCCAATGCTTGGTTGTACTTACTTAAGCCGGGTAAGTACCTTGATGGTCGTCTAGTCTCTTTTGCATTACGGTATAGCCTTTAGGAACTATCATAAATAATTCAAATTTCTGTGAGAGGCTCGCCTTCAATCTACCACACACAAATTAGGCCGTAGGCTTTGTCTGAAGTTATTGTAGGCGCTAACTTAGGCTATTACTGCCTTTTAAAACTCATAATAGCGATGGATTTGAATTTATTTTTTGATTTATTTGGACTTTACCTATCGCTTCTAGTGTTTAAAACTACACTACCTTTCGGGAGGTAAGGAAACTCCTCCCGTTATCAAGTGAACCCTACTTACATCTAAATATCAAACTCTTACACCTAACTAACCTACATTTTTTTTGGTTTTTTTGATTATTTTTCTTTTACATTTTAATTTACACTAACACAACGATAACACAAAGAAACGTAGTGTAGTTTTAAACACTAGAAGCGATAGGTAAAGTCCAAATAAATCAAAAAATAAACTGCCTTTTAGTTCAGATTTCCCTTTAGTTTAGTCGACCTGGCCATTCTTATTTGGCTAGTTAAAAGGAAGTTGTAGGAATTGCCCAAAGGATGGCTTGTTTTGTGAGAAGGATGGAGTTTGGATCCAACCTCAGATTTTCAAAATGTTGTTTTGGAATACAGATAGGCTATATAAAGGACATTACGATAAGCATCCTGTAACTAATCGATAAGTCAACAATCGACACCATAGTTACCTCAACTAATGATGAATTATTAACAATTGAACTCTTAACTTATAGCCTAACCATCGAACATTAGCTAAATAACTTAGGTCTTCGATGGCTGCACTCCCGCAGACGCCCGGTGGAACAATCAAATGAAAATGATCAATATGTAAGTTAATGTTTTGATATTTCGACATACCGTAGGCCTTAATATATTGCATCAAATCGATACAGCTGACTTATTATAATCGTAATATTTGTTTTTATGAAATATGATTTACATTTTATTTTGTTTATATAATGGCAGATAATCTAAATTAATTAGGCCTAATTAACTTAACTATCGTTTTCTTTGTAAAAATGTAAAAAAATGAGGAAAATAAGTTACTGTCGAGTTTTTGAAAAATTGTAGTTTAATTACAAAGTCAATGAAATGCAGAGTTCGTAGCGACGATATGAAGATGAAAATCAAGGGAACATCATGTGTTGTAAAATGGTAAATAAACATGACTTCAGTTGGTGCTTTGAAAAACACTTTTTTCGAAGGAGCAAAGTTTGGGTTTAGAAACACATATTAACAATTATGTACTTCTTTAGTGTTAACGTTAAGTTATTAATTATGATTTTTTATTTATTGAGGGAATCAAGTCACGGAGTCTTTAAAACCAGCACTGAGACAATTTGTGCTTGGCTTTCATACTGCAGGGAAGTTTGTAATAATCAATTATTTATATCGATATATAGGCCTATACCTATATATATATATTTTAGTCCTACAGCATATATATAGATTATTTTCATTCTATTGTTCCACCGGGCGTCTGCGGAATTGCATCCCTACCTATATTTAAAATTAATATTTAACTTAAGTTACAGTTCACTTGAAAAATTATTGTTCAACTTCAAATTCTCTTTGTTTAACTTAGCGCTCTGCAGAAGTAAGGTTACTGTAAAACTAGTCTATGGAAATTCAAATTCATATATTTTTTATATTTGCTCTTTTTACCCTCCTGGTGTTAAGACAGGCTCTTGAATATTGTTCAACAATATGGTCTCCTTACTATAATATGCACTGTAAAAGGCTTGAATCTATTCAAAGGAGATTTGTTAGATTGATTGGGGTTGAATGGGTTTTCCTTACCTCCAGCTGCCGGTCAACACAATACAATCCTATCTTGGCCTTTTTAAACTTAAAACTCGCCGCAATATGTCTGATGTGTGTTTTCCTCGTCAAGCTGCTGAAAGGCCGCAACAAATGTCCTGATCTTCTGGCTCAAATATAATTCTGCGCCCCCTCCAAGACCCGTTCCCAAGGTTTGTTTGTAAGAAGAATGCACAGCACAAACTATCTTTTACATGCGCCACTCCCAAGAATGACACGCCTTGGAAATGAAGTTTCTGGCCATCTAGACTTTTTCAGCGAGCGCAGCCTACAATACCGGGGCCGTGCGAATCCTCACAACTCCTATCCCTTAACTCCCCATTCAGTCACATTATTGTTATAGGCCTACTATTGTAGCTTTAGCTCAGTCCAGTTTTCATGTAGTGCTTGAACATGTCATATGCATTCTGAAGCTCAGCATACCATTGAACATTTTCACCATGACATCATTAGACAATTGTAGGCCTACATCAGTTAACTTATTGTATGTTTATTGAATCGATGTTGTGAATCATTGTCTAAAAATGGCGCTTGCCACAGAAAATAAATAAATTATGTCGACTTATCAACACACAACACTCCCACTGGGGTGTTATTAAGAAAAACACAAATAACTTAGTGTTTGCCCTACTAGACATGTTCATAGAGTACAGTACACTTGAGAGAGAATATATTAAGCTGTGAGAACTGTTTTCAGTTCAAACCGTTAGAGTAGAGCAAGATTTAGACATCGGTCAAATCTGTCATTTGTTGTTTTCATAATCTGTTCAGTCAGTTAATCGTACGGTAATATTGTTGTTATGGATTGTGTGCATGGATCGTCAGTATTCCATGTTCAGTAGGCCAGGTGGTTACCTCAGTCACTCCGGCAGTGGAGTAAGCCACAGCGGAAGATATTCTGCGTGAAGTGTACTGATCTTGATCGAGTTTGGTACCTGTGTTACAATAGATTTTGGGCTTTCTCCTAATGTCAGTCTCTAGATGCTTTACTTGATGTTGGAAATAACCTGACTGTACCAAGATCCGTTACATCACTGTTGCTGTCTGCACTCTTTCGTTTACGTATTTAGGTTCTTCTTTTAGGTTAGGTATATTTAATTGAAACGGTTGATTAGCACTAAAGTTAGATTAGGTACTATTGCGAGGCAGCCTAAAGTAGCTGAACAACAGTTGTACCCTTAGGCCTATGGGATCAAATTATGAGCGGTAAGTGATGAAATGTTATTTGGTTGGTTGTACATGGGTGTGTTACAGGATTTATCCTTGGCCTAAACGATAGTGAGTTTTTTTTTGTATACAGCATCTTGGTTTTTTTTATATAGGCCATATATATACAGCATCTTAACTTACATCTTAGCTGTAGGTTGGTAGTTCTTTATACACAGTAAATAATTTCTTAATTTTAACATTTCCCTACAGTTTTTTATAAAGATTATTAATTTTTAACCGTAATTCATATGGCCCCTTATTTATCTAATTAAATTCGGATTTTTTCAGCATTGTAACTTATTCTAAATTTGTCTAAACTTACAAAAATTAAAAATGATCAATTCATGCAAAGAAATTATCCGGTTTTTAGGGGGGATGAGGTTTTAGGATTCCTAAGAGAAAAACTGATATATGAGAAACAAATTCTAACTTAATCATGATTTAGCAACAAATGTTTTCTAAATTGCCGATTTTTTGCAAACTATAATGCACTTCTTTAATGACTTTCCCTATGGGGAAGAAGCTTTTACCATTGGTGGCATGGTAAGACCAAAGCCCGAGATCATAATAACTTCTCGTTAAGCGGTCCCCAGATGCCAAGTGATAGAAGAAACCAGTGGGGCGGAGCCCTGAGGCCGCGAAAAAAATTATCCAAAGACTTTTAGTCCCCTAACAACATGTTATGGTCCGAGAGCAGAATTAAAGAGCCGTTTTCGAGCCACTTAGGAAAACCCTTTTCTCCATAAGAATAACATAGCAGCTTTTGGTGCTACTGGGGCGCAGCCCTGAGGTTTGGGGGAAAAAATATGTAGGTACCTATAGTGTTTTGCTCCTCTACAACGTGGTATGGTCTGGGAGCAGTTTAGAGGTGCCGTTTTCAAAATCACCTGGGACACACGCACAACTACCAATGAATATTTTAGGAATCTTGAAAGTTTTCTCTTGTGTTTTTGATGTGAGTGAGACTACGCAGGATGTTTAATTTTCTTCACCAGGTAAACAATTGATATATATATTATATATATTATATATATATATAATATATATATATATATATATGCATTATTATTTATTATTACAGTTACAATTTTTTTTAGGAAAATAGGTGAGGTTCATGCAGATGAATTCAATGCAGATGAAGATCTCAACAATGGTGAAGTAATTCATGAAAAATAAATCAGTTTACATCCTCTTGAAATTTGTGTATGTATTATTGTGTGTAATTCAATAAAATTCTTGTAATTTTTATTCTGTGAGTCAGGTATTAACATCCACTCTGCAATAATTTTAACTAGCAATCGCCCAGAGGTCGAAATTCGACAAGAACTAACTCTACGTAAACTGAAAGTGGCACTTTTTAATGTAGAGCTAAAACAGATAGGAGAAGGGTGTTACCATTCCAGTAGTCAGTAGTATTATCTTTATTTACATTAGTCCTGAAACATCTGTTCTTGCTATTGTTCTAGCATTTGTTATTATATCAGCTGTCAAATATACAATTCAATTAATTACTGTTCTTCTATTAGATTAGCATTGACACTTTGAAGACCCGTGGGGCGTAGCCCTGAGGAGCAGTTAAAAAAAAGGAGGGATAGTTTTGTGCTTGCCTATTTATATAATGATGATTGGATAAATATCCAGGCAGGAGTTGAAGTTTGGAATGAAATTTGGTTAGTTAAACAACAACATATTCTATAGTTATATTTTACTACTAAATTTATTATTTTGTAACTGATGACTAAATATTTTGTTGTGAAACTGGTATAAATCAATTTAAAATTTAAAATTGCATTAATATTATATAGGTATTATTAAAAGGGGAAAGTTGTTATATATACCATACTATAATATTCAAAAACAGTTCTTACCCATTATCAAGCGAATATAAACTTTTTATCTAAATAGGTAAAAATATTCAAACAGTACAGATATATAAAGGGTGTTAGTACTCTCTATAGAAGGTTATTTGGCAAACTGTTCTTTGGTTAAAACAAAAACAATATAGTGGTGTTGTTTAAATGTAGGGTCTATCTCTCATCTCCATTTTCCATCTATGTGGCTGGTAACCATGCAGTGCCAAAGAGGTAAAAGAAGAGAAGAAGAAGAGAGGTAAAACCTTCGTTCATAAGACGATTTTGTTTTGTATTTTACCTAGTAAGGAACAAACTGTTGAAGTTTGTAAGGAGTTTGGAGTAGCAAAGACATATTTTAGCAATATTGTAGAAAATGTTGTTACAATGTATTTGCAATATTGAAAACTATTGTTTCAATATTTTATAAATATTGAATAAACATTGTTTTGAAACAAACTTTATTTATCAATAAATATTTATTAAACATTGTAAAAGATTGAGACCATATTGTGGAAATATGTTCTAAATATTTTTTTGACATGTTGTTAATATTGATTAAATATTTATTGACAAATATTTAATCAATATTAACAACATATTAACAAAATATTTACAACATATTTCCACAATATTGTTTCAATATTTTGCAATATTTGGTAAATATTTATTGATAAATAAAGTTTGTTTCAAAACAATATTTATTAAATATTTATAAAATATTGAAACAATAGTTTTCAATATTGCAAATATATTGTACTAATATTTTTTACAATATTGCTAAAATATTTTTTTGCTACTTGGGCCATAATAGTTCAAATAATTTACCTAAGAAGGATTATTAACTGCTACAAGTATTATTAACTCAGGAAAGGAAAATTGAATTAAGTGATAAAGTAAAAGATTAAATGATTAATAATTTATACTAACATAATTAATAACTAATGAAGGGCTGGCTTGCCTGGTAAAAAATAATTACAAGTTAAAAATTAAAACATATTACTTTAAATTAATGATGATAGTACTATCTAAATTCACCAAGTTCAGTCCACTTCAGTTATAATGTCGGCAATTCGCCACAGGCCATTTGTACACTTAACACATTTTTAACTTCAGATGGAACAAGGTACTGTACAAACTTCTACTCTCGAAAGCGGAGAGTACGAATAACTCCTCTAACTTCTACCTCCAGACTGCACTTCTTTCCTTCCAGCTGAAAAATCTTCCTTTTCATCCCCCCCACTTTTTTCATTAATTTGCCAATTACATTGCAACATGTCACGTGGAGGAGCGTTCCCGATATTCTTATCGGTAGCTCACGGCAACGGGAATTCCCTGTCACGTGTTTCCCTATGTTCGTATTGTTGAACAATGAATTTGTTGTCAGGCACCTTGCTGGGCGTTGCCGTCCTAATTTATTTTTTAGGACTGGAGTCTAAGTTATATGTACAAATTTAGAAAGTGGTTTTGGCGTTTAGTGAAGTGATTATCAGGTTACATTTCTGGGCCTTAAAGAATTTATTGCTAACATTCAACTAAGAATTCACAACTGGTGGTTTCATAATCCACATTGACACAATTTTCTATAACCAGTTCACCGTACGCCTTCTTTTTTCGTTACATAATACTTTGTATTCTGTTGCTTTCCTAAATATGGTTAGCATAAGGACATTTTAAATGTTTCTAAAATACTATGCCTCTTATATTTCTTTTGAAATTCAACATCCTTCTTGCAAAAACAAAATTATTTAGTTTTTGTACTATACAATCTTGTCTTGATTTACCTTTAGACTCGGAATCGTATTTTTTTTCGTAAATTATTGAAAGATTTAAAAACACGTTGCAAAATAAAATCTCGATCAAACCATGGCGGTTTGAATGGCACTATTGGTTGTTGTGGCGCTGAATTAGGCCTAATGTTGGCTGAATTGGTTATTATACAGGTCAATTAGGTAACATAATTGCTATTTTTATTGCTTAATTTTAATCCATATATTTTGGTTCATTTTGTCTCGATAGAACCAATCGTCCATTCCCGTCCATTTTAGTTTAGGTAGCAGTGGGATGATTTGTTCCCGCCCTCTCTACCCCTCTCACCAACCGCAACCAAATTATGGATAGTTAAAGTTAATTTTACGGGATGATGTTCCGACCTTCGAAGACTCACAACTTTAAAATCACGAATCAAATCTAAACAATTTAAAGATGCGGGAGCAATATCTATCACTGAGCTCCCCACTAATCATACTGTACAAAGGTAAACTCACCATTTGTATCACTTTTACTTCTCCCATTTTAAACTACCAATCCTAGATTTTCCATAACCCCAATATTTTTTGCCCTCTATTATTAATTGAAATGTCTTTCGAGTTCATCATATCGCTAATATTTTTTTCAATCATATTTTCAGAAAAACTTTACTCTCACCCGATTTGACCATTTAGATCCTCTATATAACTATCAAATTATTTCCATGTTTAAAATCCAAAAACACATTCTAAACTGTTAAAATCAGAATGCCACGAATTATAATTGAAATAAACAGGAAGTGTTTATTAATTTAACAGAAATGCATTAATAACTTCAAATAATAGCAAACCAATTTTTCATGCAGATTTGTATTTTTAGCATAAGGGGATTTTAAATATTTCTAAAATACTAGGTCTCCTATTTTATATTGAGATTAGACATCCTTTTGCAAAAATAAAACTATTCAGTTTTTGTACAATACAATCTCTTCTTGATTCGAAATAAAAGTTTCTATTAACAACCCTTATTAAAAATCCACTATTAAATTAAAAATATATAAATCGTTTATCTTACTTTTAAGTCCACAAACGTTGTTGCATAGTACTATTAGTTGAGAACCGGTTACCGGCTGCAGCGCTGAAGCTCGTCACTGTCCGTTGTCGAAGCTGGCGTTGTGATCGGCGTGGCCTCCTCACACCCCGGCACCATCGCCGTTGTTCTCGGCCACTGGTGTTGGTGTTATCGGCGTCGTGCTCATGGCGTCCGTATGTGAGACTGCTGCAGTAGTCGTTCTGCTGGCTGTTACCCCTGGCTCAGGCTGGGTATGTGTTGAGAACCGGTTACCGGCTGCAGCGCTGAAGCTCGTCGCTGTCCGTTGTCGAAGCTGGCGTTGTGATCGGCGTGGCCCCCTCACACCCCGGCACCATCGCCGTTGTTCTCGGCCGCTGGTGTTGGTGTTATCGGCGTCGTGCTCATGGCGTCCGTATGTGAGACTGCTGCAGTAGTCGTTCTGCTGGCTGTTACCCCTGGCTCAGGCTGGGTATGTGTTGAGAACCGATTACCGGCTGCTGCGCTGAAGCTCGTCACTGTCCGTTGTCGAAGCTGGCGTTGTGATCGGCGTGGCCCCCTCACACCCCGTGCTATCACCGTTGTTCTCGACCGCTGGTGTTGGTGTTATCGGCGTTGTGCTCATGGCCTCCGTAGGTGGGACTGCTGCAGTAGTCGTTCTGCTGGCTGTTACCCCTGGCTCAGGCTGGGTATGTGTTGAGAACCGGTTACCGGCTGCTGCGCTGAAGCTCGTCGATGTCCGTTGTCGAAGCTGGCGTTGTGATCGGCGTGGCCCCCTCACACCCCGTGCTATCGCCGTTGTTCTCGGCCGCTGGTGTTAGTGTTATCGGCGTTGTGTTCATGGCCTCCGTAGGTGGGACTGCTGCAGTAGTCGTTCTGCTGGCTGTTACCCCTGGCTCAGGCTGGGTATGTGTTGAGAACCGGTTACCGGCTGCTGCGCTGAAGCTCGTCGCTGTCCGTTGTCGAAGCTGGCGTTGTGATCGGCGTGGCCCCCTCACACCCTGGCGCCATCGCCGTTGTTCTCGGCCGCTGGTGTTAGTGTTATCGGCGTCGTGCTCATGGCCTCCGTAGGTGGGACTGCTGCAGTAGTCGTTCTGCTGGCTGTTACCCCTGGCTCAGGCCGGGTATGTGTTGAGAACCGGTTACCGGCTGCTGCGCTGAAACTCGTCGCTGTCCGTTGTCGAAGCTGGCGTTGTGATCGGCGTGGCCCCCTTACACCCCGGCGCCATCGCCGTTGTTCTCGGCCGCTGGTGTTAGTGTTATCGGCGTTGTGCTCATGGCCTCCGTAGGTGGGACTGCTGCAGTAGTCGTTCTGCTGGCTGTTACCCCTGGCTCAGGCTGGGTATGTGTTGAGAACCGGTTACCGGCTGCTGCGCTGAAGCTCGTCACTGTCCGTTGTCGAAGCTGGCGTTGTGATCGGCGTGGCCCCCTCACACCCCGGCGCCATCGCCGTTGTTCTCGGCCGCTGGTGTTAGTGTTATCGGCGTTGTGCTCATGGCCTCCGTAGGTGGGACTGCTGCAGTAGTCGTTCTGCTGGCTGTTACCCCTGGCTCAGGCTGGGTATGTGTTGAGAACCGGTTACCGGCTGCTGCGCTGAAGCTCGTCACTGTCCGTTGTCGAAGCTGGCGTTGTGATCGGCGTGGCCTCCTCACACCCCGGCACCATCGCCGTTGTTCTCGGCCGCTGGTGTTAGTGTTATCGGCGTTGTGCTCATGGCCTCCGTATGTGAAACTGTTGCAGTAGTCGTTCTGCTGGCTGTTACCCCTGGCTCAGGCAGGGTATGTGTTGAGAACCGGTTACCGGCTGCTGCGCTGAAGCTCGTCACTGTCCGTTGTCGAAGCTGGCGTTGTGTTCGGCGTGGCCCCCTCACACCCCGGCGCCATCGCCGTTGTTCTCGGCCGCTGGTGTTAGTGTTATCGCCGCCGTGCTCATGGCCTCCGTAGGTGGGACTGCTGCAGTAGTCGTTCTGCTGGCTGTCACCCCTGGCTCAGGCTGGGTATCTGTTGCAAGTGGTCCGTTTTCTTTTAGCAATCGGAGGAACTCACTAAAAACCGATTTTGAATTGTTCGTTCAATTTCACAGCCCCTTCTATATCTACGGCCATCAGTTTATCTTTCTCCCACGTAAACCTGAATCTGTTAATGTTTAGATGGTCGCAGGTCATTAGCATCCGTTTCCTCCCGGCGGCTCGCTCCACCTCGGCTCGCACCGCACCGTCTCCCGGGGGAAGTCGTGGTACAAGCTGAATGCCGTTCCTTTTAGCTCTTTTACCCGCTCCATTATGTATTTTATATCACAGGAGTCAGGGAAGTGTGTAATTATTGAAGTTTTGTCATTATCTAGATTATGTGCGCGGTTTAGCCACAGATAATTGTGCGCTCCAAACCTTTCATTGCAGAACCTAACTATTAACTGTTTATAGTCTCTAGTTTGTCGAGAAAATTTTATACCTCTAAAACTTAGGTTATTCCTGCGTGATTTAGACTCTAAGTCAACAAGTTTATCCATAATGTTCCTTATTTGACTTAAGAAAGATAACCTCTTGACGTAAACATTCGTTTTCTTGCTTTATAATTTGAATTTGGTTTGAAAGAATAGTCACATCTTGATTTGTTGCAACATTACCCAGTTTTACTTCCAGTAGTTTACCTAAAACTGCGACTGTGAGCTGACCCACTAATTCGTTCTCAATATTGACGGTTATAAGGTTAGATTCTTCAGGTGAATTCGAAAGCCACTGACGTTTTGGACTTCTTGAATACGGCGAAAAAATGTTCAATTGTTTTAGGCATAAGATGAGCTCTGTACCACACAAATTACAGTGTTCACTACAAAAAGTCGTACATTGCACAAATCAAAACATGGGAACACGGGCAAGCGGGCGGTCTAACGTCTAACTGATAACCGTGACAGGACCACGATGCATTATCGCTGCACGAATACTAATAATTAGATTTAGTACTAACCACTGTTTGTAATCACGTGAAGTTCCGTTGTACAGGTTAGCCACTATTGCGGTAACCTTTTAGAGTGGAATTAATACAAGGAAACATCTTCAAAACTATATTAAATTTGAAATAGACCTGGGAGACAATTTAACAGTCGTCTTCAACACTGCACTAGAACAACCTCACACTGACACAACCTTGTACTCAAAAGGAAAATTGGGTTAGTGTCATAAATATTTAAAGTTTTCCTAGAAGAATGTTAATAATAAGTTAAGTTTTATTTAGTAATATGTTCTAAGGCGAGTTTACAGATTATTTGTCTTCTAATAAAGCCATTTTATTTAAACCTAAAGTTGGTCTTCTGAATATCCGAAAGCCGACACCGACTGCAAGTGAAAAACCATTGAGTGTCATGATGAATATACTCAATAAGGACTAATTTCAGCCTTTTTAGCCTGATTTTTAAACGTTTACCCTCTTTTTTCTCTCCTAAAAAAGAGGTATAAAGTGGGATAGCTTTGTTTTTAAACAAGTGTTTTGTGGTTTATGTGAGTTAATCATCCAAACAACATATATTCGTTTCTTTAAGTTCAACCTTAGCATTTAAGGATTATTTACTCAACAGTGGATATGAAAAACAGCTTTGATCCTAGTTTATGCGACGGAGACGTATCTACTCCTCTTTCGTACCATGTATTCACCAAACGCAGTATACCAACGTAGCTACTTTTCAAAGTGCTCAAACTTTCGTAAAAGAAACACTTAAAACACAAAAAAGGAATTCAAATTAACTTTTAAACCAAAGTAAAAGAATTGATCTGATAGATAGTAAACTAAAATAAAAAGAAAAAAAAAAACATATTATTATAGTTGTGCAATATTTATAGAGTTTGGTTTGTTGAAAGTATTACATATTTAAAAATTCATATACTTACTCATTTTGGAACTTAACTTCGTATGTGTCATTTGTATGATATTCTTAGGCCTTCTTATCTCAGGCCCGATGAACATATTCAGTCATTACATATATTATATCAAATCACGTAACAGTGGTGGTAATATGGTCATATTTTATTTGTAGAAAAGTTTTACTTAAAAAAACTTACGGTAGCAAAAATTCAAACACTATTATTAACAAGAATTTGATTTTGATACTTTTTTGTAAATACACTAAAATATTTATAACACTCTAGTTAATATGGTGTAAATAATATTAATTAAAATCAAATTAATCATAATCAATTTTTAATAATAAATAGTATATTTCGCACCAAGGGCCGAAAGAGGGGTTTTGCTGGCCTGAGATCGTGTTTTATATCGTATAAATCGTTCAAGAGCTATGCAAAACCCTTTCGGCAGAGGTGCGAACGCTATTTTTCACCATACTACAATAACGGGTTAAATGTGATCGGTCATAAAACACGAGTGACCTCATGCAATCTCGGACTAAAAACAGTTAACCAATAAACAAAACATCGATAGCACAATGTTGTGAATTTTGTTGTTATTTTTCCAGTGTTTCAACCAAAGAACACAAAATAGTATGTACGTATTAACCAGGTAACGTCGTGTACGCTTAAAAATAAGTTGGCACACTAGATAAATAGATCAACTGTGATTTCGGCCCTTGGGCGGAAAAACTCCACTTTCGGTATTCAAATGACGTTCCGAAAACAGGTGACTTCGTAGTGTGGTGAAAAAGCCAGTCCAAAATTATTTTATTTTTATAAGTAAAATTTTAAGAAAACAATATTGTAACACGTATTTCTAAAATTATTGTGTATTAAAGTACTTTGAGCCCTCGTACTCAATTAAAACTTATAAAACTTGCACAAAACTACAACTGTACAACTTGTTTACCTTTGAAAGTTCACTCCCAAAATGGCTTCCATCTTGTTCTTGCTATTTAAAACAAACAGCTCTTACAGATATATTCAACTATTGTCTGTTACGTTTGTGTTAGTGATAGGTTAGGCTAACTATAACGATTGATATGTTAAACACTGTGGACTATCATTAAATCAACAACAATGCAACCATGAATTACAAACGATAAAATAATCGATTACTACCCTCGATGCAATCAATTACTTACAATCGACCAACACAAGTTTGCAGTTTTACTACATTTATATAGACGACAAAAACGAACAACTGATGTCCTCGACACCAGCTGATTCTTTTTTCCATAGGCCTATAAAGAACTACTTTAGCCCCTCAACGAATGTACTGAAAACCAGCCGTTTTCGAAGCAGTATGACGAAAAAAACATTTGAAGTGAATATATGTCATCCAACATTGAGTTTAAAGTCAAATCGGTTTTAAAGGGTATTAAAAGTGCTAAACAACAAAACTTAGTATTACACAAGATAAGCGTTACATATTATGATAAATAAAATAATATGGCAACAAAATAAGATAGAGGATGGGTTGGTTTTAGAGGATCACATGCATTGAGCGCTCTTTAGCAATTTATAGTAGTTGGAGGTGCTCAACTACTACAATATTTGAAAAGGTATACTTAGCAATACTGATTGTGACGTTGGAAACACAGAATGACTAGAGAAATGTAACTCACCTATTTAATAGAGAAATTAAAATAGCCAAGCATAAGGCGGATGTTTTACACGTAGAGTAACTCAATCCATGTGTCGAAAAACATAACAAAAGTCTATGAGTGAAGAGCATTTGAAATAAATATTGTAATATAACTCATATCTGGCTTGTCATCCAACGAGAAGATCCCCTGGATACATTAAACATGTAAATTTGCGAATGAAATATTGTCTCATGAAAATAATGGCTTTTAATGTAGAGTCGTATTGTAACAGAAAACAATAGTCTTAAAAGAGATTTTCAGTTTGACACTTGATAATGCTTGTGGGTAAAATACATTTGTAATCTATTTTCCGATATCATTGAGTAAACACAGAGAAATCAAACGTTCATATAAGTAAGTTTATCGCATTTGTTTTGAGTACTTAAATAACATACACTTTAACCCTTCGAGCCTCAAGTGCCCGGGTGTTCATGAATCTTTCCGGCCTAACTGGGATCATCATACCTTGTTGTTATCAACTTTATTATATTTGTAAATAATAAGGGTAATTATATTGGCATGTTTTCTCGTTATGAAAGTCTACCTAAGATACACTGCCAAAGCAAATTTACTACCCACCATGCAGATCTTAAGGAGATTTTGGACACCGTTATGTTATTGGCGTTAAATTTGGATATTTAATATACCAGGATAGACATACATACTGTTTCCAATACTCGATCGTGCTTAACTGGTTTTTATTAAATATGGTATACTTGAAAAAAACGTAAAACTTAAAAAATCGGATATCATGGTTTTAATCTAGAATAGTAAACCTTGAATACAGCTCCATTAATTAATTTATTACCAATTATTAACGTAAAACATAATTATATTTCCAAATAAATAAATTTATATAGCATAATAGTAAATTTCACCCAACGGATAAATAACTTTAGGATTGTATTTATTAAACATTTATAATATTTTATTTAATATTCTATTCTAAAGTGATCGAATATCATAATATTATAATTACAGCTTGTTCTGTTTCAGCTGTCCCGCAATTGTTTTTTATTACATTTTATAACTTATATCATATGTTATAGTGTAACGGAAAGCTTGATGATCGATTCACGAAATAATACAAGTTCTATTTGATAGCGAAAGAAGTAATCTATTTTATGAAACTCCACGGTAAGGTTAAAGTGACTCTAAGACCAATGCAGAGAGGAACACGAGTGCTCATTGATGGAAGATTTCATCAAAGTTATTTAGGTCGAGCTCTGATGTATCGCAAAGCTTGATGTCGTTCAACCATCAACAAATACATTTTATTTTCTGCTGTAGAGAAGATAACACTCAGTTTTAACAAACTGAAGGTAGTTTTAAACTCGTATTCGTATATATTTTCCCTTCACATATCTTTGTAGTAACTTAAGATAAATCGATTCTAACTCTTTTTAACTTTATAAATTACTGTGTGAAAAATTGGGTTTCAGTAATTTTTTCCAGTATTCCTATTAGGAATCTATAAAAAAAACTGTGGCTAATAAATGCAATACGCTTAAGGGAGTTTTTTAACAGAAGACAAGTGTGGCTGTGATTTTGGTAGCTATATGCCTGCACGTGCGTGATCGGGTGCTATAGCCAGACTAGCGTGACCGAAACGACATCGTATGTTTTATGTCATGAGCAAAACAATAGTACATAGAAGGGATGTAAAAAATTTGTTACCATTACACACAGTCCTCCTATCAAATAAAATAAATTACGTATCGAAAACAAAATGTAAAAGGTTTTCACCGACAAAGTATTACAAAATCAACCAATATAAGACATTTTTGTATTCCATAGATACAGCTTTCCAATAATTGACCCCATATAGATCGCTTAGTGAGTTTCTCACATTATTTGTTCTTTGATACTAGATTATTAATACCTAAAAAATGGAAATTTAATTGCTGTACAACCACACTTAATAAAATGAACATATCCAAGGTATTCATCCGTTACACATCACGTACAATTAACACGGCACAGAGTGAGGTTCAGAGGGAACCTCAGTATTGAACGTGATGTCGGATTGACTAATGTCTTATGTAGGTGTGTTCACTACCAGATCCAAGGTATTCATCCGTTACACGGAAGGGTCATCACGTACAATGAACACGGCACAGAGTGAGGTTCAGAGGGAACCTCAGTATTGAACGTGATGTCAGATTGACTATTGTCTTATGTCGGTGTGTTCACTACCAGTCATAAGGAAGACGCTAGTCATCTTCGTCTGACAAATTTCATGTGGTATTTTTGGAAGAATACAAGTTTGAACTTATTAACATTCACTTAATCTAAATACCTTGTTTCTGTAAACATACTTTAACATTTTTTTGAGAAATAATAAAATTTAGAGGTCATATTGAAATTGAAATTTTTAATTGTAAATTAATAACCTATAGTGCTTGTTTATAAAATAAAATTTAATACTAAAATAACTACCGAAACCACTTTCAAAGTTGAACATTTTCACCATTTCTAAAAAGTAGAAGTATGACGTAAAGCTTAATAAACAACCTTTATTTAAAATATGGCATATTCCTCATAATTTTATTCATCGCTTTACTTGACCCTGTAAAAAGCATTTTGTATTGTTACAGTCAAAACAAATGTTATTAACATAAACGTTTAAAACATCACAGAGAAAAGTTCTTAATAAATAAATTCATTAATGTAGTATTTTAAATTAGATTAAATGTATATTGTATTTTAAATTTAAGAGTAATATTAAAAGTTTAATAGCGTTGACAGAAGTGTTATCAAATAGAAAAGTAACCGATCAACCTTTTTCACCCCTGGCGATAATTTCATTACTTTGAATATATAATTTGTGGTTTCGTTTTTGGTTTATTTGAATGATAATCATAATTAGGACAATGGCAGGACATCAAAGACTGAATTTTCACTTACTGTTGTTTAGTTAAAGTAATTATAACTCTATTAGGCTTGATTCTCATAAAAATACAAGTTAAACATCTTGATTAATCTAAAGGTTTTGATTTAATATTAATTTATTATTTAATTTATTTGATTAATCACTTTTTCGATTTCCCTTTTATATTGTCAAATCCATTAGTCTATTCTTCCATAAATATAGTAGCTGACTTCAAACAATGTTTTAATACAAACATAAAGCAGTCCAAAAAGATCTCCTCTGAAATAAATACTTTCTTTATTAATGTTTCGAATGATGTAATATAATTGTGTAACTCTGAAGGATAATGAGATATTAGCAAAATAAAAATAATTTAAATAGTTTTATTCTAAATTTAGCAAATAGAAGTAAATCAAATAGATATTGGACAGTCATGTTTGGATCGTAAAGCCTCCAAGTATATATTATTTAAATGTACCGGTTATTCATTTAATAATTGAGATATATAATGACAAACCTTTTTTGAGTATTTTCCTTGTTAATAAAGCACATAATTATTTACCGTACTTTTCATAGTTTAAAAATACGTTATAATACACTCTTTTTTAATATTAAGAGTGTTAATGAGTTATGATTATGAGTATGTTCATTTTTTAATAATACAAACAAAATATGTTAGACTTCTTAACATTATGTTCAATACTTCTTAAAAAATCCAGGTAACTAATAACTAGTAACCAATTTACAATATAGCGTCCTTGTGTCATAATTTGTATAATCATAATATTATGCAATGTGTACTCTGTCAACCATAATATATAATCCCTGTGTGGTATTTAGGACTTCGGCTAATCTGAAATGCCTGGCCATGTAAATTATTTCCTGATTGATTGCCAATGTTGGCCGATAGGTGGTTTGGCGTAGGGTTATGTTATGTGAACCCCTACAGCATTTTATGTTTGCTCAAGGATCCAGAATTATTAACCTTGTGGTCGAGTCACCAAAATATAAAAATTAGCTTTTTAATGTAGATAAGGACAGTTCACAGAAACAATTAACTTGGTGTAACGAACCACGAAACAGGGAGGGAATTGAAAAACAACTTATCCGCAGACAATTAACTTTGTTTGATTACCCCCTAAATTAGACATCTCTTTCGCCCAGATAATTAATAGGTTTAGGGTTTACTATTAAGAGCTTAGTGTTAAGATCTACGTTCTAAGTAATAATACGTCAGAGAAAGAAATACAATTAAATAATATAATACTGGACATAAACTTAACGTTACAGATTATTTAAATACACGCTGTTATTAATAACCTACTGACTGATAGTAGGGCCTATGAATAAAGCAAGAGAATTGCATAAAACTGGAAATATTAAATTAGCTGGTGTTTGATCAAGCATAAATGTTAAATAAGATTGTATACTATTAAGTTGTGCAATGTGCAAACTCCACTATTAATAAAATTAAAATTACCGATAAGCCATTTTAATTATTTTTAACTTACCGAATACGTAGGGCCTACTTTATGCCAGAATTTAAAATTAAGTGTACGGTAATTAATTGATCAAAGTTATACCTCTGGATGTGTGAGTTTTAAAATATTTAACCATATGTTGGTAAATATTTTTAGGGATGGTAAAATTCCTACGCCTATAATCTCATCCAACCAGATAACATCATCAGTGGCAATAAATTGAAAAACTGAGGAAGGACAAAATAAAATAGGACCCAAAGATTAGCGGCTCTTATTGTTATTATTTTGTTAACCTCAACTGGCCGTCGCCAAAGGCTAATAGACCTGTGCGGCGATCTAAAGACAGCGAAGTACCGTAATGGCATTAGTCACATGGGAAAGCAAGTGGTGACCGCTTGCGAAAATGCATCATAGCAGTCAGTCGGGATCGAACCTACGCTTGACCATTTCTGACTTGTGATGCCAACGCTCTACCTCTGAGCTACTGCGTCCGCTATTTTTGTCATGACCTAAGAAAAATACGGTATTTTGTATGATTTTAATTTTTCCCAACCGGAACATGAAACGCACTGACGACGCGACGGAGCCTCCGCCGGTAGGTACAATAGATGTTTTAATATTACGAAAACAAATGGTTAAACAATAAAAAGAATATAAAGTTTATAATTATGGCTGGCTTTCTCTTTCGAAAGCACTATACATTTATTTCTGTACTGATTGCAATATATATATATAAAGTGTTTATAATTTCTGTAAAGGAAATATCGTTGGTAGAGTAAATATAAAATAGTTATTTAAATAATTTAGTTTTTAATAACCCCACATTATATATTATGTGTAAAATTGATCTAATTATTTCATCTTACCTATATTTATAAAGGTGCTAAGCGTTGCCATTTTGAGGCAATCTTGACAATTTAATACCTCTGCACTTTCCCCAAGCATGAAGAGACGTTGTAAAGTCGTGGTTTCTCCTGTTCTTCTCTTGTTACTGAAATTAACATTACCTTGCTTATGTATTGTATTCTTTAGTTATATACGAACTCATTGAAAATAAAAGGCTGCACGTTTTGAGATTTGCTTGGGACCTAGGGGAAATGCATTCAAACCGTACCCAAGCCATTGAAACACGATTAATTAGAAAAATCTGATAAAGAAACAATAATAAAAATTCGTACAAATAATATTCTGATAAAAAATATAGAAGGATTACATTTTACAAAGAAACGACATCTTACTAATTTCGATATGGTGGGTCAAATGCAATATAAGTGTTTATGGTATACTGTTCATTTAAATTATTCGCTTTAAAAAGTTTAATTTAAATGTAGTTATTCTGCCGGAAAACATCACTATATAAACTGATTGGTGGACATTCAATACAGGGCTGCTCTTGAAACGGTCACTGATTTTATTTCGTTATTACAGTTTGCTTAAAAACATTCAACCAAACTATACAAACTAATATGTTTTGATACTCGTATTTATTATAATTTTGGATTATTATCAATAACATTCCAAACGATTTTTAAAGATTGATTCATGATTCGAGAATATCTTTATATATAATTCTGTAAGGGAAGTATTTAGGTCAAAGTTGTGGGAGTTTGGAAAATCGCAGGACGATGGGAGACGGCTCAAATTAAATGTTTCGATCCAAGGGACTCGGGAAAAATAGCAGTATTTCCAAAAAGTTACCACCAAACTATAAGTAACGTAAAACATACCCAATAAGAAAAGTATGGGGATTTAAAAACGTCTGATTCGATTACATTAAAGTTTGCAATTAAGTGTGTAATTTGTTTACGAACTGACATGTGTTCATGCTTATCTATATATTTAATTCCGTAAGCGAATTGGTCTCCATGAAATATATCGATCTAGAAAAAAGTTAAGTTAGGTTATGACGATTCATTTTGAAGCTTGAGGGCCAAGGACGGTGGGAAAAATATCAGAAATATCAAAAGTTATGTGGGCTACGCCCCACTGGTCTTAAAGTTCCAATGATTTTCTTATGGAAATATCACTACAATGTTTTTATTAATAAGCAAAATGAACTAATGATCAGCTGTGATTATCCGCTTACACAAAAACCATATGTTAGGGGCTATAGCCCCCGTAGCCACTAGTATAGTTGTATTTTAATTAGCATGTAAAGATATCAGATGAGATAGGGTATTAGAGCTTGGTTAGAGGCTATGGCCCCTTCAAACCACTAGTTTATCCAATACATGTCACTTACTAAAAACTAGTATTTCACAGTAAGGTTCAGGGAAAATATTAGAAAAATAAATAATCAATTGTAAAGTTAATGAATAGAAACAAAAGTGAGTTAGGACAAAGTTTGGGCAATTAAAACAACATTTTCTACTGCAGAGGAACTGTAATCTTCCTTTTCTTATCAAGCAGGTCAAGAAAAGTTGCAAATAAAAAAGTAAACTTTACTGTTCATATCTTTGTTTACCACCAAAGAGACTAGAAAATAAGAAAATACCCCGTCACAGCAAACCTGCGTACTCAGCGAATTTCCAATTCATGCATATATTTCTCCGTACCTCATAAAGCCACTTACTAAGTTTCACAAAAATACATAAATAAATAAGTAATATATAGCGTTTGATTTATTCCTTATAAGAAAAATATTAGGGCTGAGTACGCAGGTTTGCTGCAACGAAGAAGATAATAAATATGTTTTTAAGCAATTATCAATATAACTCAACCATAGAAGCTACATAACAAGTTTTAATCATTTGTGCTCATTAAGGGAGATATACAACTTTACTTATGTCTCCATAAGAATAAAATTATGGCTGAGTATGCAGGTTTGATCCTGTGGGGATGATAAAAAAAATAATGAAACAAATATCAATATACCACTTCTAGGTGAAGCGACATACCAAGTTTCATCAATACACGCTCATAAATAATCGATATATCAAATTTTAATTATTCTCCATTCGGAGAACATTGGACAAGGTACAGTAAGTACAGTAAGGTTGTATAGTATGTATATCTATATATAGATATACATACTGTACATATATCCAAATTTGAACGAATAGTGTTTTTGGCGTCTGGGGTCCTTAAAACAAAACGTTATCATGGCCTCGACTCTTTTCTACTTTGAGTGAAGTGTGTTTTGCCGCAATATTTGATTTAAGCATTATTTTATTTGCAAATTAAATTAAAATTTTATGAAATGACTCAAAAGTAGTACAGTAGTTATCTAATTTCAATTAATTGAGACAGTTAAATATGTTGATATTGTTTGTCTTGTCACAGATACGACAAACAAGTTGTTTAATTGACTCAAAAGTATTGAAATATTAGGAATTATTACCCTAACCAATTTTCAATTCTATTTCCATTTTTGTACTGTTACATTTAAGAGAACCTGTAGATAAACTAGACGAGGCTCCGAGAGTCTGAAATGTTTTCAAAAATGTAAAATCATAAAGACTACCGTTGTTCTGAGTTCACAAAAGGTTGAATGGTTTGGACCGCTTTCCTACAAAACGTTTATGTACTTTACTAACAAAAATGCACTTGGCGTTAAAAAAAAGAAAAAAGTCAACTGAGGATGAGTAACTTAAGAAATAGATGACCAGAAACGTAATGTAGTTAAGAAGACCTATGCTATGATAAATACGTTGTTTTCATTGAGCAGATATATATTTATTGAACTATATATGGGTTTATTTATTGAACATACTATATGGGTTTATTGTATTCATATGATATTGCTTATTATATAGTACAACACAGATCACCTCGATTTTTATTTTTTTATTATTTAAACAAACTAAACCAATTTCACAACCACTAACCAAGTGGTTAATTAGTGATGGTTAATAATAAATAATTTCCATTTTAACACCATGGTTATTGTGTAATATAACTTAAAACAAATCTGTATGAATAAGAAAAGTGATATAATACATAATTACATTATCAGTTTAGATATAGTACTTATTAAATACCCAATAACGGAGACAAGAATTTTCCCTTTTTTGGTAACAATGATAAGTTCAATAAACGGTGATATAAACATCACAGCTACTCTACAATCAAGTCAAGGCTTCGGTCCAAGATCAATTGAAGTTGCAGGATTCCTTTGTTAAGCAATGGTGCGATAGAGTTATTATGGTGAAATGGGGAAGCTTAGTTTAAGAGGTTTGTACAGTGAGGGGTAGCATATGAAAATGAAATACACATATTGGCATACTCAATGGCGTCTCTTCTCTAGTGTATCTAGTTTCTGAGTCACTAAATAACTTTTTATCTTGCACAAATAGTTTTAATTTGCATGTTCAGTTATTTTTTACTTGTCATTGACAATAAGGATTAGTTGAACTAGCTTGCTATCAATGTTATGATTTATGGATAACCTATTTTGATTTTTGTGTTTGTAATAAATTATTCTATATAAGTACCGTTGAAGTTTGTTGTACTTGAATTTGTTATGCATGTTTGATATAACTTATTTTACAAATTAAGTTGTTGGGAGTTTTGCTCTTTTTTTATTAACCATTTGCATAGTTGATTTAATCGATGGATATTTTATTTATTATTATAATAATTTTTGTATTATATGTACATCATTTATTTATTAAATTGTCGTATTAAATGAAAATATTACAACCAACACACGTTACCTTAATGATCTATGAGCTATATTATGTTATATTGCATTAATTACTGGTATTAATCATCGTAAAAATATGTTGTATAATGGCTAAGCCATTAGGAAATAAGTAAATACAACTAAATCTCTGAATATTGATATACATGAATAATCAAAAATCCCATAACGTTTGTACTATGTAAATAAAATAGTAAATATAAATATAAGTATCACAGTATGAACATTCGTATGTGTATATTACTAAATATATAATTTTGATAGGAGAAAATTACTCGGAGGTGGATGTTGGTAAATTAGTACACTATTTTCATGTACACGATTTTTCCACAGACTGTAATGATTAGTGTTTTTTTATGATTATGCTTCAATCAAACGTTAATTTAAAATAAATACTTATTTTAAAATAGGATTTCTTTGTTAAGTGGCTAAGGCTAAAATTAAAATTAATGCAGTTCATTCCTCGTTGTTTGGATTATTAATGGGTAATTATATTTACAGTTATATATTTAAATCAAATAACAGTTTGCTCATATACTGACACGAAGTTAGGGCGTTTTGGAGCATCGCTTTTCAGGTTACAACGTTACAACTGCTGATAACAGCTTAACGCGGATAATCAGTTTACACACTGACTCTCACCTTTTGCAAAGCTGCGTTTAGTCTGCCAAGAGCTCTTCGTCCTCTAAAAGCTACAAACAATAGCTTGTACAACAGGTAGGATATCGATCTGGGTGGTGTAATACAGCTGCTCATTACCATGAGCTCTGAAGCTCATTAGTAGATTTCAACATAAGGCGATTAGTTAGCGGGCGAATAAATGTCCCCTTCTTTCATTACGGATTTGGTATTTATGTTTCAAAATTTTGAGTAAGACAATTTTAGCCTTGTTTCTCCATCTTAATTACGTTAAAAAAGTACAACAATAATTTGAGATTTTATTTGGGGTTTACTTTGTTATTTTTTGGTGGAACATGTTGGCTATACTAAAAATACCAAAAGTTTTTGTTTATTTCAGTTATATAGTATTTATTTCCTACGAAAAATAATAAGAAGCAAATTTGTATTTTATTCAAGTATATTTATTTATTTCACCGGGTAATGACCAATACATTTCAATCATATACAATTTTAATTATGTCTAGATGGACAAGCTAAGGTTATAACTAACATTACACAGGAATTCAATTTTTTCTACAACCTACCTCAATGTTTTGACTGACAATATTAAACATATTTTTCAGTAAATTACACTGATTATTTAGATTTTTCCTCTCAAAAAGGTTTGTGCAGCACCGAAGTGTATGATTCATAGTACGTGAAACCTAAGGTTTTTCCAAACGTTCATTAATTACTAACTTATTTGGACCAATAGATTTTCATGTATGAGGTTGATTGTGATGAATACTAATAACTGACGAGTTTGAAATAATTATAATAAATATTTAAGCAACATTTGATGATTCGAGACAGTTCGTCGGACCGTTCTCTTCGTCCGATTTTTGAAAAACTCTGTGGAACTTACCAAATGGGTTTTAATGAAACTCACGACCTGGTTTTAGAATAAAATCTTAATTAATTGCTTATCAACTCAATTAGATTAAGATATTATCTCAGAAATTAATGTAATCAAAACTAGAGTGATCAGTATAAATCTAGAATTTATTATCCATTAGTTACTCTTAAACTAAATACGGTGCACGCTTGAAGGAATATGTTGAATCCGAATAATTTATAAATAGTCTCTTAAGGCAAATATCATTACCAATAATAAATTCCAAATAGGTTCAATTACACTCTTAATTTACTGCCACAAATTAAGTCTCAAAACAACAAAATCATTCTGTAGATGAAACACAACTGAAAATATACCATTCTTACTTACAAAAATAACTAAAAAAATATATAAAATATCTTCCTTGTGGTTATCATTCCTCTAAAAAAGGTAAAAAGGTAAAAACAAAACCTAATGAGAAGCTCACTAACATTTTTAGAGTATGAGCAATAAATACGACGTGTATTGACTTAAATTAAGGCTATTTATTTGGAATATTACAACATTTATTTCAATTTAAATTGTCTCAAGGTAGGCCGTTTATTTATTAAAAATTCAGGCGTAACTTCTTTATCTTAAATTAGTTCCAGTTAAAATTAGTTTTAGTTTAGTAAATTCGTTTTTTTTGTGCTAAAACCTTAGTTTCTTAACTCGAAACTGTTTTTACATATTTAGTTTTATTTGTTACTATGGTTTAAAATGTTTATTTATTTTAAAACCATCAGATTTATTATTTTAATTGTTCTTAAGATTACTTTGTTTTCCCATTTTGGGATTTTTAACATTTATTAAATTGACTGTACACCGGGAAGATGAAGACCCCTTTGGACATGACATGAACGTCCTGAGGTACACTGCCTAGGGTTTGTAAGCGTACCGTGGTTCCGCCCGTGGTTGGCAGCCGTATTTGCCTCCTGGACCACCACATCTCACTTCCAATGTCAAGACCATTAGTGACGACCCTGCGTTGTCCACAAATTCCTTCCTTGGCGGGTACTCGCCTCCTGGACTGCTTCGTACCTTCAGTGGTCGTCTCGGTCATCTTTCTCCGTCTTAGTACGCGTAGTACCTCCCGCTGTCTGTGCAGGGGCTCAAGTTGTAAAACCAGACAATAACGTTTTGGTGGCTTTCACCACCTCTCCAAAACCTATTGGATCTAATCAATCCAACCTATTAGTTTCTTCTCTTTAACTCCAAACCTCTTGCCACCTCATCCTAGACTGATTTTCCTCCACTCTTTTCCATCATTCCTGTCTATTTTTTGTTCTAATTACAAATTTCCCAATTTTAGATGTTCGACCAATCACGTGTTTCTTGGACTCTAATCCTTGCTGCGATTTATTGCAGGTTCCCAACAACCGGCCCATCATGCAGTTATTATTTGTGAGTTTTTCATGATTATTCAGTATGCTGTATTAGGTTTGCTTTCTAATATTTAAGACAGAAAGTCTTGGTATTGCATCTCCTTTTGTTGTTATTAATTAAGTTAATTCCAGCTCATTTCAGTTAAAATATAAATTGATTACGTCTTTATTAAGATGTAATTTCCTAAAAATTTTAGAGCTTTAAGTTTCCAACAACATAACACCACCCGCATTTCTGGAAAAATTCGGGTATTAAAATGGCAGAACTTAAAACATACAAGATTAAGTTTCTTGGATTTATATAAAAAAATGTTAAAAAATATCACTTATCACCATTAAAATAAGCTCAACAAACTAATTTATTTAGCATTAGTAGTTAAGCAGTACGTTGCCTGAAGTTATTCTTATGGGGAATAAAAAATTACTACCGCTCTCTTATTTACTGATCAATTTCGTTTAAACTTGATATGCAGGTCAAGTTAGCATCGGACCCACAGAAGATATTCGAAATATGTTGCCATTTTACCGTGGGGGGATGAGGCGGCATTTCCCCTCTTATAACCACTGTGTGTATCAAAGGATTTTTTAGTGCCGCCAAAAAAGGGATTTGGGTGGAAATTTTTGAAAACAATTTGTCTGGAAGACTTTCAGTACATTCGACCGTACTTTATATTCTATACTAGCTGTGTACCCGTCCTTCGTACGGGTTGTATATAAATGGTAGATTAACTAAAAAAACTAACAACCCACGTAATTTTACAATATTAAAATTACATTTTACACTTTTAAAGTAGAATTAAAGTTAATGAAATATACTATGGGCAGATAGTTAGGCTACTGTTGTCAAGTCGAGGAACTCTGTCGGGTAATGAACGGTGCGGTTTTTGCGACTCCAAATCGGTACACGTAACACTTTGGATTCGATTTTAGAAATAAAAGAACTCAAGTACAACAAAATATTAACCCTGTTTAATTTAACATTTTATATACTTTGATACATTAATCTTTACATTCCAATAAACAAATAGTAATGTAACGAAACATTAAACTTTAAAAACATTGACAAACCACTTTTAAAATCACCATTCTTGCCAGGTCCTGTTTTCATTATAATTGTAAATAAACAATTTAAACTTGGAAAAATCATATGTTTTAAAAACATATGACTACTTTGATTTTATTTAAATAAATGTAAATCAATATGTAAGAACTGTTCTAACAGTGGTCATGGTTAAATGAACAGTATTAAATATTGTATATGTTCGTTCCTCCCTTTGGAATAGACCTACATTTGTGTTGATCTACGCTGCTTGTTCATTGGTGGACGTGAGGATGGCACAATCACAGAGCCAGGCCACTTTCCAGATTAAACTGTTTATGAACCTCGGTGTAACAAACTGTCAATCAATAAATCCTGTTATTCATCGATAGTGCCGAGTGAAGGATACATGTTTCTGAGACTTAATTTGTTTTTCAATGTCCCAATCTCAACTTTTAAAAGCGCATAAGAAAACTGCTCAACCCCTTAATCTTCTCAAAAATACATGTTCATATTTACTGTTAAGTTCAGACGCTCAGTGGTCGGCTACATAAAATATAATTTTAGAGAGGTGTAGACTCCTCCACTCATGTCTCACTTACGACAAAGGGTCTATGTGAAATCTCCAGAGAACAACACCGTGACTCCCCATGATGTTGTTTCATATTTCCTTTAAGGCATCAAATTTCAGCTCTACTGGTTGAGTAGTTGGTGTGTTATGACTAACACGCTTATATTAAAGACCATTGGGCCAGAGTCCTTGAGTATATTTGTGTCTGGAGTAGGTAAATGTCTGCACTGACCTATCAGCTACATTCCTACCGAATTTCAGATTCATCAGTCCAAGAGTATGTGCAAGATTTTTAAAATATTGTATTTTAAAATTCCGAGGGGCGAAGCCCTTAAACATTTTCGTAACAGGAATAGGCTTGCGTTTTGTTCTGATGTGTTAGTTATGTTCCTACCGAAATGTAACTTACCAAGGTTCAGTAAATACTAATACTCATAAAATTGCCATAAAAGTAAATTAGCGAAGAATCTTATAGGATTTTTTAAAACATATTCTTATTGTGAATCTGCAGCATAAGGGGAACCACCATCCAAAATTTTATCTTCAATAGACATTGTCGTTTCTTAGATAAAGTGATCACTATGTCAGTGAGTGCATGAGTCTGACAAATATAGATTTAGATCATATATCCACTTATGTTATTTATTACCAATCTTCACTCAACGTTTTAAAAAGTACACTTTTAAAGTAGAATTAAAGTTAATGAAATATACTATGGGCAGATAGTTAGGCTACTGTTGTCAAGTCGAGGAACTCTGTCGGGTAATGAACGGTGCGGTTTTTGCGACTCCAAATCGGTACACGTAACACTTTGGATTCGATTTTAGAAATAAAAGAACTCAAGTACAACAAAATATTAACCCTGTTTAATTTAACATTTTATATACTTTGATACATTAATCTTTACATTCCAATAAACAAATAGTAATGTAACGAAACATTAAACTTTAAAAACATTGACAAACCACTTTTAAAATCACCATTCTTGCCAGGTCCTGTTTTCATTATAATTGTAAATAAACAATTTAAACTTGGAAAAATCATATGTTTTAAAAACATATGACTACTTTGATTTTATTTAAATAAATGTAAATCAATATGTAAGAACTGTTCTAACAGTGGTCATGGTTAAATGAACAGTATTAAATATTGTATATGTTCGTTCCTCCCTTTGGACCTATCAGCTACATTCCTACCGAATTTCAGATTCATCAGTCCAAGAGTATGTGCAAGATTTTTAAAATATTGTATTTTAAAATTCCGAGGGGCGAAGCCCTTAAACATTTTCGTAACAGGAATAGGCTTGCGTTTTGTTCTGATGTGTTAGTTATGTTCCTACCGAAATGTAACTTACCAAGGTTCAGTAAATACTAATACTCATAAAATTGCCATAAAAGTAAATTAGCGAAGAATCTTATAGGATTTTTTAAAACATATTCTTATTGTGAATCTGCAGCATAAGGGGAACCACCATCCAAAATTTTATCTTCAATAGACATTGTCGTTTCTTAGATAAAGTGATCACTATGTCAGTGAGTGCATGAGTCTGACAAATATAGATTTAGATCATATATCCACTTATGTTATTTATTACCAATCTTCACTCAACGTTTTAAAAAGAACTACAACACCTATTTATAGAATAACTATGCCATCATCTGGTTCAATATAAATAAATGCTTTGTCGATAAGAATAGCATAGGATCTTTAAAACCCTATGGAGCAGTGTCCTAAGGTAATTTAAAACAATCCAATTACCCTAAAACCTTCTAACGCACATATAGAACATAGAAAAAAAGTTGCATAAAAATTGGTCTACCAGTTTTCCCGTGAAAAGCGAACAAAATATGACCAAAATCGCACAAAATCACGTTTTTGAGCGGCCGCCATTATTTTTTTAAAGGCGTATGCCAGTTTATAGTGCCCTAAAACCTTCTCACGCATATGTAGAAAAAATAAACAAAGTTTCATTAATGTCAGTGCACCTGTTTTCCAGTAAAAAGCGAACAAAAAACCCGTCCTTGAGCGTCACCGGCAGACAGACAGACATAAATTGAGATAAGATTTGTTTTGGTTTCCCTAGGGTGTAAAACGTGAAAATATGCAAAAATTTCATAATTCCAAGCAATGTACAGACAAAACTCTAATTTTATTCATTTGACAACTGTCAACCGTCAGTCGACAGTTGACACGGGGGTTAGTATCCATAGTGGGAACAATAGTGAAATTAAAATTTCATTTCTAGAATGGAACTTTCTAGAACAAAAATTTCCAATATGGAACATTCTAGAAGGGAACTTTCTGGAATAAGAATGTTGTGAATAGAACTTTCTAGAACAAAAGTTTTCAATATGGAACATTCTAGAAAGGAACTTTCTGAAATGGAACTTTCTAGAATGAAAATTTTGAGAATAGAACTTTTTAGAATAGAACTTTCTAGAATAAACCTTTTTAGAATAAATTTTTTTTTAAATAGAACATTCTAGAAAGAAACTTTCTGGATTGGAATTTTCTAGAATGAAAATGATGAGAATGGAACTTTCTAGAATGGAACTTTCTAAGATTGAATTTTGAGGGTCTTTCGCTAGAATAAAATTTTTGAGAACAAATTTTCTGGACCTTTAGAGAAATGGATCTTTAGAGAACAGATGTTTAGGATGTAATTTCTTGAAATTATCCTATATTTAGATTCTAGAACATTCTGACGATTTATTTTAAAATATTTTTGTGATTGACTCTCTCTTGCAACTCTCTTGAAATCTCCAGAGAACAACACCGTGACTCCCCATGATGTTGTTTCATATTTCCTTTAAGGCATCAAATTTCAGCTCTACTGGTTGAGTAGTTGGTGTGTTATGACTAACACGCTTATATTAAAGACCATTGGGCCAGAGTCCTTGAGTATATTTGTGTCTGGAGTAGGTAAATGTCTGCACTGACCTATCAGCTACATTCCTACCGAATTTCAGATTCATCAGTCCAAGAGTATGTGCAAGATTTTTAAAATATTGTATTTTAAAATTCCGAGGGGCGAAGCCCTTAAACATTTTCGTAACAGGAATAGGCTTGCGTTTTGTTCTGATGTGTTAGTTATGTTCCTACCGAAATGTAACTTACCAAGGTTCAGTAAATACTAATACTCATAAAATTGCCATAAAAGTAAATTAGCGAAGAATCTTATAGGATTTTTTAAAACATATTCTTATTGTGAATCTGCAGCATAAGGGGAACCACCATCCAAAATTTTATCTTCAATAGACATTGTCGTTTCTTAGATAAAGTGATCACTATGTCAGTGAGTGCATGAGTCTGACAAATATAGATTTAGATCATATATCCACTTATGTTATTTATTACCAATCTTCACTCAACGTTTTAAAAAGTACACTTTTAAAGTAGAATTAAAGTTAATGAAATATACTATGGGCAGATAGTTAGGCTACTGTTGTCAAGTCGAGGAACTCTGTCGGGTAATGAACGGTGCGGTTTTTGCGACTCCAAATCGGTACACGTAACACTTTGGATTCGATTTTAGAAATAAAAGAACTCAAGTACAACAAAATATTAACCCTGTTTAATTTAACATTTTATATACTTTGATACATTAATCTTTACATTCCAATAAACAAATAGTAATGTAACGAAACATTAAACTTTAAAAACATTGACAAACCACTTTTAAAATCACCATTCTTGCCAGGTCCTGTTTTCATTATAATTGTAAATAAACAATTTAAACTTGGAAAAATCATATGTTTTAAAAACATATGACTACTTTGATTTTATTTAAATAAATGTAAATCAATATGTAAGAACTGTTCTAACAGTGGTCATGGTTAAATGAACAGTATTAAATATTGTATATGTTCGTTCCTCCCTTTGGACCTATCAGCTACATTCCTACCGAATTTCAGATTCATCAGTCCAAGAGTATGTGCAAGATTTTTAAAATATTGTATTTTAAAATTCCAGACAGACATAAATTGAGATAAGATTTGTTTTGGTTTCCCTAGGGTGTAAAACGTGAAAATATGCAAAAATTTCATAATTCCAAGCAATGTACAGACAAAACTCTAATTTTATTCATTTGACAACTGTCAACCGTCAGTCGACAGTTGACACGGGGGAATTGGAGTATAAAATTGGTGTTTTTAAATGGATTAATGGCATATTTTAATTAAAATATTGTTTTCTTTCAATTTAGAGAGTCGCATTGGCACACACACAGTAGACATAAGTAAAAATTAGCAAAATCAGTGTTGACCATGTGCAAGTCTCAAAGAATTAACCGATCCCGTCAACTTCCAAGCAAGCCTGCCACCGTTAATTTTACTTGGGCCCTCCCACCAACGTTGCCACAGACCGGTTAACTCATTGAGAGTTGCACAACTGGTCAGTTTTGGTCGTGTGCGGGAATCGAACCCACGAACATCGTATCGCCACCTGGCCAAGGTGTTTCCACGACGTAGCCAACTCAGCTAACACGACCAAAGGCCTGGCGGCGATATTGAGGGTTTTCAGTCAGTCCGCGCCCCTAGCGGATAGAACCGTAGACGCCCGCGGTCATTAGTTACATATTTTGCTACTAGAGTGCAGCACCAATCAATTCCCGTTATAGGCTACTAAAAATAGAATAAAATTACTACCTCAATGGGTTAATTTAACATTTTATATACTTTGATACATTAATCTTTACATTCCAATAAACAAATAGTAATGTAACGAAACATTAAACTTTAAAAACATTGACAAACCACTTTTAAAATCACCATTCTTGCCAGGTCCTGTTTTCATTATAATTGTAAATAAACAATTTAAACTTGGAAAAATCATATGTTTTAAAAACATATGACTACTTTGATTTTATTTAAATAAATGTAAATCAATATGTAAGAACTGTTCTAACAGTGGTCATGGTTAAATGAACAGTATTAAATATTGTATATGTTCGGAGTATGAATTGGAGTATAAAATTGGTGTTTTTAAATGGATTAATGGCATATTTTAATTAAAATATTTTTTCTTTCAGTTTAGAGAGTCGCATTGGCACACACACAGTAGAAATAAGTAAAAATTAGTTAGAATTAATTAGTAAAAATTAATTAGAACAGTATTAAATATTGTATATGTTCGTTCCTCCCTTTGGACCTATCAGCTACATTCCTACCGAATTTCAGATTCATCAGTCCAAGAGTATGTGCAAGATTTTTAAAATATTGTATTTTAAAATTCCAGACAGACATAAATTGAGATAAGATTTGTTTTGGTTTCCCTAGGGTGTAAAACGTGAAAATATGCAAAAATTTCATAATTCCAAGCAATGTACAGACAAAACTCTAATTTTATTCATTTGACAACTGTCAACCGTCAGTCGACAGTTGACACGGGGGAATTGGAGTATAAAATTGGTGTTTTTAAATGGATTAATGGCATATTTTAATTAAAATATTGTTTTCTTTCAGTTTAGAGAGTCGCATTGGCACACACACAGTAGACATAAGTAAAAATTAGCAAAATCAGTGTTGACCATGTGCAAGTCTCAAAGAATTAACCGATCCCGTCAACTTCCAAGCAAGCCTGCCACCGTTAATTTTACTTGGGCCCTCCCACCAACGTTGCCACAGACCGGTTAACTCATTGAGAGTTGCACAACTGGTCAGTTTTGGTCGTGTGCGGGAATCGAACCCACGAACATCGTATCGCCACCTGGCCAAGGTGTTTCCACGACGTAGCCAACTCAGCTAACACGACCAAAGGCCTGGCGGCGATATTGAGGGTTTTCAGTCAGTCCGCGCCCCTAGCGGATAGAACCGTAGACGCCCGCGGTCATTAGTTACATATTTTGCTACTAGAGTGCAGCACCAATCAATTCCCGTTATAGGCTACTAAAAATAGAATAAAATTACTACCTCAATGGGTTAATTTAACATTTTATATACTTTGATACATTAATCTTTACATTCCAATAAACAAATAGTAATGTAACGAAACATTAAACTTTAAAAACATTGACAAACCACTTTTAAAATCACCATTCTTGCCAGGTCCTGTTTTCATTATAATTGTAAATAAACAATTTAAACTTGGAAAAATCATATGTTTTAAAAACATATGACTACTTTGATTTTATTTAAATAAATGTAAATCAATATGTAAGAACTGTTCTAACTGTGGTCATGGTTAAATGAACAGTATTAAATATTGTATATGTTCGGAGTATGAATTGGAGTATAAAATTGGTGTTTTTAAATGGATTAATGGCATATTTTAATTAAAATATTGTTTTCTTTCAGTTTAGAGAGTCGCATTGCCACACACACAGTAGACATAAGTAAAAATTAGTTAGAATTAATTAGTAAAAATTAATTAGAACAGTATTAAATATTGTATATGTTCGTTCCTCCCTTTGGACCTATCAGCTACATTCCTACCGAATTTCAGATTCATCAGTCCAAGAGTATGTGCAAGATTTTTAAAATATTGTATTTTAAAATTCCAGACAGACATAAATTGAGATAAGATTTGTTTTGGTTTCCCTAGGGTGTAAAACGTGAAAATATGCAAAAATTTCATAATTCCAAGCAATGTACAGACAAAACTCTAATTTTATTCATTTGACAACTGTCAACCGTCAGTCGACAGTTGACACGGGGGAATTGGAGTATAAAATTGGTGTTTTTAAATGGATTAATGGCATATTTTAATTAAAATATTGTTTTCTTTCAGTTTAGAGAGTCGCATTGGCACACACACAGTAGACATAAGTAAAAATTAGTTAGAATTAATTAGTAAAAATTAATTAGAACAGTATTAAATATTGTATATGTTCGTTCCTCCCTTTGGACCTATCAGCTACATTCCTACCGAATTTCAGATTCATCAGTCCAAGAGTATGTGCAAGATTTTTAAAATATTGTATTTTAAAATTCCAGACAGACATAAATTGAGATAAGATTTGTTTTGGTTTCCCTAGGGTGTAAAACGTGAAAATATGCAAAAATTTCATAATTCCAAGCAATGTACAGACAAAACTCTAATTTTATTCATTTGACAACTGTCAACCGTCAGTCGACAGTTGACACGGGGGAATTGGAGTATAAAATTGGTGTTTTTAAATGGATTAATGGCATATTTTAATTAAAATATTGTTTT
Source organism: Allygus modestus (assembly GCA_963675035.1). Lineage (NCBI taxonomy): Eukaryota > Metazoa > Arthropoda > Insecta > Hemiptera > Cicadellidae > Allygus > Allygus modestus. The sequence goes on along the minus strand of OY776111.1, from coordinate 383,199,774 downwards.
CTTTCAGTTTAGAGAGTCGCATTGGCACACACACAGTAGACATAAGTAAAAATTAGTTAGAATTAATTAGTAAAAATTAATTAGAACAGTATTAAATATTGTATATGTTCGTTCCTCCCTTTGGACCTATCAGCTACATTCCTACCGAATTTCAGATTCATCAGTCCAAGAGTATGTGCAAGATTTTTAAAATATTGTATTTTAAAATTCCAGACAGACATAAATTGAGATAAGATTTGTTTTGGTTTCCCTAGGGTGTAAAACGTGAAAATATGCAAAAATTTCATAATTCCAAGCAATGTACAGACAAAACTCTAATTTTATTCATTTGACAACTGTCAACCGTCAGTCGACAGTTGACACGGGGGAATTGGAGTATAAAATTGGTGTTTTTAAATGGATTAATGGCATATTTTAATTAAAATATTGTTTTCTTTCAGTTTAGAGAGTCGCATTGGCACACACACAGTAGACATAAGTAAAAATTAGCAAAATCAGTGTTGACCATGTGCAAGTCTCAAAGAATTAACCGATCCCGTCAACTTCCAAGCAAGCCTGCCACCGTTAATTTTACTTGGGCCCTCCCACCAACGTTGCCACAGACCGGTTAACTCATTGAGAGTTGCACAACTGGTCAGTTTTGGTCGTGTGCGGGAATCGAACCCACGAACATCGTATCGCCACCTGGCCAAGGTGTTTCCACGACGTAGCCAACTCAGCTAACACGACCAAAGGCCTGGCGGCGATATTGAGGGTTTTCAGTCAGTCCGCGCCCCTAGTGGATAGAACCGTAGACGCCCGCGGTCATTAGTTACATATTTTGCTACTAGAGTGCAGCACCAATCAATTCCCGTTATAGGCTACTAAAAATAGAATATAATTACTACCTCAATGGGTTAATTTAACATTTTATATACTTTGATACATTAATCTTTACATTCCAATAAACAAATAGTAATGTAACGAAACATTAAACTTTAAAAACATTGACAAACCACTTTTAAAATCACCATTCTTGCCAGGTCCTGTTTTCATTATAATTGTAAATAAACAATTTAAACTTGGAAAAATCATATGTTTTAAAAACATATGACTACTTTGATTTTATTTAAATAAATGTAAATCAATATGTAAGAACTGTTCTAACAGTGGTCATGGTTAAATGAACAGTATTAAATATTGTATATGTTCGTTCCTCCCTTTGGACCTATCAGCTACATTCCAACCGAATTTCAGATTCATCAGTCCAAGAGTATGTGCAAGATTTTTAAAATATTGTATTTTAAAATTCCAGACAGACATAAATTGAGATAAGATTTGTTTTGGTTTCCCTAGGGTGTAAAACGTGAAAATATGCAAAAATTTCATAATTCCAAGCAATGTACAGACAAAACTCTAATTTTATTCATTTGACAACTGTCAACCGTCAGTCGACAGTTGACACGGGGGAATTGGAGTATAAAATTGGTGTTTTTAAATGGATTAATGGCATATTTGAATTAAAATATTGTTTTCTTTCAGTTTAGAGAGTCGCATTGGCACACACACAGTAGACATAAGTAAAAATTAGTTAGAATTAATTAGTAAAAATTAATTAGAACAGTATTAAATATTGTATATGTTCGTTCCTTCCTTTGGACCTATCAGCTACATTCCTACCGAATTTCAGATTCATCAGTCCAAGAGTATGTGCAAGATTTTTAAAATATTGTATTTTAAAATTCCAGACAGACATAAATTGAGATAAGATTTGTTTTGGTTTCCCTAGGGTGTAAAACGTGAAAATATGCAAAAATTTCATAATTCCAAGCAATGTACAGACAAAACTCTAATTTTATTCATTTGACAACTGTCAACCGTCAGTCGACAGTTGACACAGGGGAATTGGAGTATAAAATTGGTGTTTTTAAATGGATTAATGGCATATTTTAATTAAAATATTGTTTTCTTTCAGTTTAGAGAGTCGCATTGGCACACACACAGTAGACATAAGTAAAAATTACCAAAATTAGTGTTGACCATGTGCAAGTCTCAAAGAATTAACCGATCCCGTCAACTTCCAAGCAAGCCTGCCACCGTTAATTTTACTTGGGCCCTCCCACCAACGTTGCCACAGACCGGTTAACTCATTGAGAGTTGCACAACTGGTCAGTTTTGGTCGTGTGCGGGAATCGAACCCACGAACATCGTATCGCCACCTGGCCAAGGTGTTTCCACGACGTAGCCAACTCAGCTAACACGACCAAAGGCCTGGCGGCGATATTAAGGGTTTTCAGTCAGTCCGCGCCCCTAGCGGATAGAACCGTAGACGCCCGCGGTCATTAGTTACATATTTTGCTACTAGAGTGCAGCACCAATCAATTCCCGTTATAGGCTACTAAAAATAGAATAAAATTACTACCTCAATGGGTTAATTTAACATTTTATATACTTTGATACATTAATCTTTACATTCCAATAAACAAATAGTAATGTAACGAAACATTAAACTTTAAAAACATTGACAAACCACTTTTAAAATCACCATTCTTGCCAGGTCCTGTTTTCATTATAATTGTAAATAAACAATTTAAACTTGGAAAAATCATATGTTTTAAAAACATATGACTACTTTGATTTTATTTAAATAAATGTAAATCAATATGTAAGAACTGTTCTAACAGTGGTCATGGTTAAATGAACAGTATTAAATATTGTATATGTTCGTTCCTCCCTTTGGACCTATCAGCTACATTCCTACCGAATTTCAGATTCATCAGTCCAAGAGTATGTGCAAGATTTTTAAAATATTGTATTTTAAAATTCCAGACAGACATAAATTGAGATAAGATTTGTTTTGGTTTCCCTAGGGTGTAAAACGTGAAAATATGCAAAAATTTCATAATTCCAAGCAATGTACAGACAAAACTCTAATTTTATTCATTTGACAACTGTCAACCGTCAGTCGACAGTTGACACGAGGGAATTGGAGTATAAAATTGGTGTTTTTAAATGGATTAATGGCATATTTTAATTAAAATATTGTTTTCTTTCAGTTTAGAGAGTCGCATTGGCACACACACAGTAGACATAAGTAAAAATTAGTTAGAATTAATTAGTAAAAATTAATTAGAACAGTATTAAATATTGTATGTGTTCGTTCCTCCCTTTGGACCTATCAGCTACATTCCTACCGAATTTCAGATTCATCAGTCCAAGAGTATGTGCAAGATTTTTAAAATATTGTATTTTAAAATTCCAGACAGACATAAATTGAGATAAGATTTGTTTTGGTTTCCCTAGGGTGTAAAACGTGAAAATATGCAAAAATTTCATAATTCCAAGCAATGTACAGACAAAACTCTAATTTTATTCATTTGACAACTGTCAACCGTCAGTCGACAGTTGACACGGGGGAATTGGAGTATAAAATTGGTGTTTTTAAATGGATTAATGGCATATTTTAATTAAAATATTGTTTTCTTTCAGTTTAGAGAGTCGCATTGGCACACACACAGTAGACATAAGTAAAAATTAGCAAAATCAGTGTTGACCATGTGCAAGTCTCAAAGAATTAACCGATCCCGTCAACTTCCAAGCAAGCCTGCCACCGTTAATTTTACTTGGGCCCTCCCACCAACGTTGCTACAGACCGGTTAACTCATTGAGAGTTGCACAACTGGTCAGTTTTGGTCGTGTGCGGGAATCGAACCCACGAACATCGTATCGCCACCTGGCCAAGGTGTTTCCACGACGTAGCCAACTCAGCTAACACGACCAAAGGCCTGGCGGCGATATTGAGGGTTTTCAGTCAGTCCGCGCCCCTAGCGGATAGAACCGTAGACGCCCGCGGTCATTAGTTACATATTTTGCTACTAGAGTGCAGCACCAATCAATTCCCGTTATAGGCTACTAAAAATAGAATAAAATTACTACCTCAATGGGTTAATTTAACATTTTATATACTTTGATACATTAATCTTTACATTCCAATAAACAAATAGTAATGTAACGAAACATTAAACTTTAAAAACATTGACAAACCACTTTTAAAATCACCATTCTTGCCAGGTCCTGTTTTCATTATAATTGTAAATAAACAATTTAAACTTGGAAAAATCATATGTTTTAAAAACATATGACTACTTTGATTTTATTTAAATAAATGTAAATCAATATGTAAGAACTGTTCTAACAGTGGTCATGGTTAAATGAACAGTATTAAATATTGTATATGTTCGTTCCTCCCTTTGGACCTATCAGCTACATTCCTACCGAATTTCAGATTCATCAGTCCAAGAGTATGTGCAAGATTTTTAAAATATTGTATTTTAAAATTCCAGACAGACATAAATTGAGATAAGATTTGTTTTGGTTTCCCTAGGGTGTAAAACGTGAAAATATGCAAAAATTTCATAATTCCAAGCAATGTACAGACAAAACTCTAATTTTATTCATTTGACAACTGTCAACCGTCAGTCGACAGTTGACACGGGGGAATTGGAGTATAAAATTGGTGTTTTTAAATGGATTAATGGCATATTTTAATTAAAATATTGTTTTCTTTCAGTTTAGAGAGTCGCATTGGCACACACACAGTAGACATCAGTAAAAATTAGTTAGAATTAATTAGTAAAAATTAATTAGAACAGTATTAAATATTGTATATGTTCGTTCCTCCCTTTGGACCTATCAGCTACATTCCTACCGAATTTCAGATTCATCAGTCCAAGAGTATGTGCAAGATTTTTAAAATATTGTATTTTAAAATTCCAGACAGACATAAATTGAGATAAGATTTGTTTTGGTTTCCCTAGGGTGTAAAACGTGAAAATATGCAAAAATTTCATAATTCCAAGCAATGTACAGACAAAACTCTAATTTTATTCATTTGACAACTGTCAACCGTCAGTCGACAGTTGACACGGGGGAATTGGAGTATAAAATTGGTGTTTTTAAATGGATTAATGGCATATTTTAATTAAAATATTGTTTTCTTTCAGTTTAGAGAGTCGCATTGGCACACACACAGTAGACATAAGTAAAAATTAGCAAAATCAGTGTTGACCATGTGCAAGTCTCAAAGAATTAACCGATCCCGTCAACTTCCAAGCAAGCCTGCCACCGTTAATTTTACTTGGGCCCTCCCACCAACGTTGCCACAGACCGGTTAACTCATTGAGAGTTGCACAACTGGTCAGTTTTGGTCGTGTGCGGGAATCGAACCCACGAACATCGTATCGCCACCTGGCCAAGGTGTTTCCACGACGTAGCCAACTCAGCTAACACGACCAAAGGCCTGGCGGCGATATTGAGAGTTTTCAGTCAGTCCGCGCCCCTAGCGGATAGAACCGTAGACGCCCGCGGTCATTAGTTACATATTTTGCTACTAGAGTGCAGCACAAATAGTAAACAAATAGTAATGTAACGAAACATTAAACTTTAAAAACATTGACAAACCACTTTTAAAATCACCATTCTTGCCAGGTCCTGTTTTCATTATAATTGTAAATAAACAATTTAAACTTGGAAAAATCATATGTTTTAAAAACATATGACTACTTTGATTTTATTTAAATAAATGTAAATCAATATGTAAGAACTGTTCTAACAGTGGTCATGGTTAAATGAACAGTATTAAATATTGTATATCTTCGTTCCTCCCTTTGGACCTATCAGCTACATTCCTACCGAATTTCAGATTCATCAGTCCAAGAGTATGTGCAAGATTTTTAAAATATTGTATTTTAAAATTCCAGACAGACATAAATTGAGATAAGATTTGTTTTGGTTTCCCTAGGGTGTAAAACGTGAAAATATGCAAAAATTTCATAATTCCAAGCAATGTACAGACAAAACTCTAATTTTATACATTTGACAACTGTCAACCGTCAGTCGACAGTTGACCAAAGGCCTGGCGGCGATATTGAGGGTTTTCAGTCAGTCCGCGCCCCTAGCGGATAGAACCGTAGACGCCCGCGGTCATTAGTTACATATTTTGCTACTAGAGTGCAGCACCAATCAATTCCCGTTATAGGCTACTAAAAATAGAATAAAATTACTACCTCAATGGGTTAATTTAACATTTTATATACTTTGATACATTAATCTTTACATTCCAATAAACCGTTAATTTTACTTGGGCCCTCCCACCAACGTTGCCACAGACCGGTTAACATTTTATATACTTTGATACATTAATCTTTACATTCCAATAAACCGTTAATTTTACTTGGGCCCTCCCACCAACGTTGCCACAGACCGGTTAACATTTTATATACTTTGATACATTAATCTTTACATTCCAATAAACCGTTAATTTTACTTGGGCCCTCCCACCAACGTTGCCACAGACCGGTTAACTCATTGAGAGTTGCACAACTGGTCAGTTTTGGTCGTGTGCGGGAATCGAACCCACGAACATCGTATCGCCACCTGGCCAAGGTGTTTCCACGACGTAGCCAACTCAGCTAACACGACCAAAGGCCTGGCGGCGATATTGAGAGTTTTCAGTCAGTCCGCGCCCCTAGCGGATAGAACCGTAGACGCCCGCGGTCATTAGTTACATATTTTGCTACTAGAGTGCAGCACAAATAGTAAACAAATAGTAATGTAACGAAACATTAAACTTTAAAAACATTGACAAACCACTTTTAAAATCACCATTCTTGCCAGGTCCTGTTTTCATTATAATTGTAAATAAACAATTTAAACTTGGAAAAATCATATGTTTTAAAAACATATGACTACTTTGATTTTATTTAAATAAATGTAAATCAATATGTAAGAACTGTTCTAACAGTGGTCATGGTTAAATGAACAGTATTAAATATTGTATATGTTCGTTCCTCCCTTTGGACCTATCAGCTACATTCCTACCGAATTTCAGATTCATCAGTCCAAGAGTATGTGCAAGATTTTTAAAATATTGTATTTTAAAATTCCAGACAGACATAAATTGAGATAAGATTTGTTTTGGTTTCCCTAGGGTGTAAAACGTGAAAATATGCAAAAATTTCATAATTCCAAGCAATGTACAGACAAAACTCTAATTTTATTCATTTGACAACTGTCAACCGTCAGTCGACAGTTGACACGAGGGAATTGGAGTATAAAATTGGTGTTTTTAAATGGATTAATGGCATATTTTAATTAAAATATTGTTTTCTTTCAGTTTAGAGAGTCGCATTGGCACACACACAGTAGACATAAGTAAAAATTAGTTAGAATTAATTAGTAAAAATTAATTAGAACAGTATTAAATATTGTATGTGTTCGTTCCTCCCTTTGGACCTATCAGCTACATTCCTACCGAATTTCAGATTCATCAGTCCAAGAGTATGTGCAAGATTTTTAAAATATTGTATTTTAAAATTCCAGACAGACATAAATTGAGATAAGATTTGTTTTGGTTTCCCTAGGGTGTAAAACGTGAAAATATGCAAAAATTTCATAATTCCAAGCAATGTACAGACAAAACTCTAATTTTATTCATTTGACAACTGTCAACCGTCAGTCGACAGTTGACACGGGGGAATTGGAGTATAAAATTGGTGTTTTTAAATGGATTAATGGCATATTTTAATTAAAATATTGTTTTCTTTCAGTTTAGAGAGTCGCATTGGCACACACACAGTAGACATAAGTAAAAATTAGCAAAATCAGTGTTGACCATGTGCAAGTCTCAAAGAATTAACCGATCCCGTCAACTTCCAAGCAAGCCTGCCACCGTTAATTTTACTTGGGCCCTCCCACCAACGTTGCTACAGACCGGTTAACTCATTGAGAGTTGCACAACTGGTCAGTTTTGGTCGTGTGCGGGAATCGAACCCACGAACATCGTATCGCCACCTGGCCAAGGTGTTTCCACGACGTAGCCAACTCAGCTAACACGACCAAAGGCCTGGCGGCGATATTGAGGGTTTTCAGTCAGTCCGCGCCCCTAGCGGATAGAACCGTAGACGCCCGCGGTCATTAGTTACATATTTTGCTACTAGAGTGCAGCACCAATCAATTCCCGTTATAGGCTACTAAAAATAGAATAAAATTACTACCTCAATGGGTTAATTTAACATTTTATATACTTTGATACATTAATCTTTACATTCCAATAAACAAATAGTAATGTAACGAAACATTAAACTTTAAAAACATTGACAAACCACTTTTAAAATCACCATTCTTGCCAGGTCCTGTTTTCATTATAATTGTAAATAAACAATTTAAACTTGGAAAAATCATATGTTTTAAAAACATATGACTACTTTGATTTTATTTAAATAAATGTAAATCAATATGTAAGAACTGTTCTAACAGTGGTCATGGTTAAATGAACAGTATTAAATATTGTATATGTTCGTTCCTCCCTTTGGACCTATCAGCTACATTCCTACCGAATTTCAGATTCATCAGTCCAAGAGTATGTGCAAGATTTTTAAAATATTGTATTTTAAAATTCCAGACAGACATAAATTGAGATAAGATTTGTTTTGGTTTCCCTAGGGTGTAAAACGTGAAAATATGCAAAAATTTCATAATTCCAAGCAATGTACAGACAAAACTCTAATTTTATTCATTTGACAACTGTCAACCGTCAGTCGACAGTTGACACGGGGGAATTGGAGTATAAAATTGGTGTTTTTAAATGGATTAATGGCATATTTTAATTAAAATATTGTTTTCTTTCAGTTTAGAGAGTCGCATTGGCACACACACAGTAGACATCAGTAAAAATTAGTTAGAATTAATTAGTAAAAATTAATTAGAACAGTATTAAATATTGTATATGTTCGTTCCTCCCTTTGGACCTATCAGCTACATTCCTACCGAATTTCAGATTCATCAGTCCAAGAGTATGTGCAAGATTTTTAAAATATTGTATTTTAAAATTCCAGACAGACATAAATTGAGATAAGATTTGTTTTGGTTTCCCTAGGGTGTAAAACGTGAAAATATGCAAAAATTTCATAATTCCAAGCAATGTACAGACAAAACTCTAATTTTATTCATTTGACAACTGTCAACCGTCAGTCGACAGTTGACACGGGGGAATTGGAGTATAAAATTGGTGTTTTTAAATGGATTAATGGCATATTTTAATTAAAATATTGTTTTCTTTCAGTTTAGAGAGTCGCATTGGCACACACACAGTAGACATAAGTAAAAATTAGCAAAATCAGTGTTGACCATGTGCAAGTCTCAAAGAATTAACCGATCCCGTCAACTTCCAAGCAAGCCTGCCACCGTTAATTTTACTTGGGCCCTCCCACCAACGTTGCCACAGACCGGTTAACTCATTGAGAGTTGCACAACTGGTCAGTTTTGGTCGTGTGCGGGAATCGAACCCACGAACATCGTATCGCCACCTGGCCAAGGTGTTTCCACGACGTAGCCAACTCAGCTAACACGACCAAAGGCCTGGCGGCGATATTGAGAGTTTTCAGTCAGTCCGCGCCCCTAGCGGATAGAACCGTAGACGCCCGCGGTCATTAGTTACATATTTTGCTACTAGAGTGCAGCACAAATAGTAAACAAATAGTAATGTAACGAAACATTAAACTTTAAAAACATTGACAAACCACTTTTAAAATCACCATTCTTGCCAGGTCCTGTTTTCATTATAATTGTAAATAAACAATTTAAACTTGGAAAAATCATATGTTTTAAAAACATATGACTACTTTGATTTTATTTAAATAAATGTAAATCAATATGTAAGAACTGTTCTAACAGTGGTCATGGTTAAATGAACAGTATTAAATATTGTATATCTTCGTTCCTCCCTTTGGACCTATCAGCTACATTCCTACCGAATTTCAGATTCATCAGTCCAAGAGTATGTGCAAGATTTTTAAAATATTGTATTTTAAAATTCCAGACAGACATAAATTGAGATAAGATTTGTTTTGGTTTCCCTAGGGTGTAAAACGTGAAAATATGCAAAAATTTCATAATTCCAAGCAATGTACAGACAAAACTCTAATTTTATACATTTGACAACTGTCAACCGTCAGTCGACAGTTGACCAAAGGCCTGGCGGCGATATTGAGGGTTTTCAGTCAGTCCGCGCCCCTAGCGGATAGAACCGTAGACGCCCGCGGTCATTAGTTACATATTTTGCTACTAGAGTGCAGCACCAATCAATTCCCGTTATAGGCTACTAAAAATAGAATAAAATTACTACCTCAATGGGTTAATTTAACATTTTATATACTTTGATACATTAATCTTTACATTCCAATAAACCGTTAATTTTACTTGGGCCCTCCCACCAACGTTGCCACAGACCGGTTAACATTTTATATACTTTGATACATTAATCTTTACATTCCAATAAACCGTTAATTTTACTTGGGCCCTCCCACCAACGTTGCCACAGACCGGTTAACATTTTATATACTTTGATACATTAATCTTTACATTCCAATAAACCGTTAATTTTACTTGGGCCCTCCCACCAACGTTGCCACAGACCGGTTAACTCATTGAGAGTTGCACAACTGGTCAGTTTTGGTCGTGTGCGGGAATCGAACCCACGAACATCGTATCGCCACCTGGCCAAGGTGTTTCCACGACGTAGCCAACTCAGCTAACACGACCAAAGGCCTGGCGGCGATATTGAGAGTTTTCAGTCAGTCCGCGCCCCTAGCGGATAGAACCGTAGACGCCCGCGGTCATTAGTTACATATTTTGCTACTAGAGTGCAGCACAAATAGTAAACAAATAGTAATGTAACGAAACATTAAACTTTAAAAACATTGACAAACCACTTTTAAAATCACCATTCTTGCCAGGTCCTGTTTTCATTATAATTGTAAATAAACAATTTAAACTTGGAAAAATCATATGTTTTAAAAACATATGACTACTTTGATTTTATTTAAATAAATGTAAATCAATATGTAAGAACTGTTCTAACAGTGGTCATGGTTAAATGAACAGTATTAAATATTGTATATCTTCGTTCCTCCCTTTGGACCTATCAGCTACATTCCTACCGAATTTCAGATTCATCAGTCCAAGAGTATGTGCAAGATTTTTAAAATATTGTATTTTAAAATTCCAGACAGACATAAATTGAGATAAGATTTGTTTTGGTTTCCCTAGGGTGTAAAACGTGAAAATATGCAAAAATTTCATAATTCCAAGCAATGTACAGACAAAACTCTAATTTTATTCATTTGACAACTGTCAACCGTCAGTCGACAGTTGACCAAAGGCCTGGCGGCGATATTGAGGGTTTTCAGTCAGTCCGCGCCCCTAGCGGATAGAACCGTAGACGCCCGCGGTCATTAGTTACATATTTTGCTACTAGAGTGCAGCACCAATCAATTCCCGTTATAGGCTACTAAAAATAGAATAAAATTACTACCTCAATGGGTTAATTTAACATTTTATATACTTTGATACATTAATCTTTACATTCCAATAAACAAATAGTAATGTAACGAAACATTAAACTTTAAAAACATTGACAAACCACTTTTAAAATCACCATTCTTGCCAGGTCCTGTTTTCATTATAATTGTAAATAAACAATTTAAACTTGGAAAAATCATATGTTTTAAAAACATATGACTACTTTGATTTTATTTAAATAAATGTAAATCAATATGTAAGAACTGTTCTAACAGTGGTCATGGTTAAATGAACAGTATTAAATATTGTATATGTTCGTTCCTCCCTTTGGACCTATCAGCTACATTCCTACCGAATTTCAGATTCATCAGTCCAAGAGTATGTGCAAGATTTTTAAAATATTGTATTTTAAAATTCCAGACAGACATAAATTGAGATAAGATTTGTTTTGGTTTCCCTAGGGTGTAAAACGTGAAAATATGCAAAAATTTCATAATTCCAAGCAATGTACAGACAAAACTCTAATTTTATTCATTTGACAACTGTCAACCGTCAGTCGACAGTTGACACGGGGGAATTGGAGTATAAAATTGGTGTTTTTAAATGGATTAATGGCATATTTTAATTAAAATATTGTTTTCTTTCAGTTTAGAGAGTCGCATTGGCACACACACAGTAGACATAAGTAAAAATTAGCAAAATCAGTGTTGACCATGTGCAAGTCTCAAAGAATTAACCGATCCCGTCAACTTCCAAGCAAGCCTGCCACCGTTAATTTTACTTGGGCCCTCCCACCAACGTTGCTACAGACCGGTTAACTCATTGAGAGTTGCACAACTGGTCAGTTTTGGTCGTGTGCGGGAATCGAACCCACGAACATCGTATCGCCACCTGGCCAAGGTGTTTCCACGACGTAGCCAACTCAGCTAACACGACCAAAGGCCTGGCGGCGATATTGAGGGTTTTCAGTCAGTCCGCGCCCCTAGCGGATAGAACCGTAGACGCCCGCGGTCATTAGTTACATATTTTGCTACTAGAGTGCAGCACCAATCAATTCCCGTTATAGGCTACTAAAAATAGAATAAAATTACTACCTCAATGGGTTAATTTAACATTTTATATACTTTGATACATTAATCTTTACATTCCAATAAACAAATAGTAATGTAACGAAACATTAAACTTTAAAAACATTGACAAACCACTTTTAAAATCACCATTCTTGCCAGGTCCTGTTTTCATTATAATTGTAAATAAACAATTTAAACTTGGAAAAATCATATGTTTTAAAAACATATGACTACTTTGATTTTATTTAAATAAATGTAAATCAATATGTAAGAACTGTTCTAACAGTGGTCATGGTTAAATGAACAGTATTAAATATTGTATATGTTCGTTCCTCCCTTTGGACCTATCAGCTACATTCCTACCGAATTTCAGATTCATCAGTCCAAGAGTATGTGCAAGATTTTTAAAATATTGTATTTTAAAATTCCAGACAGACATAAATTGAGATAAGATTTGTTTTGGTTTCCCTAGGGTGTAAAACGTGAAAATATGCAAAAATTTCATAATTCCAAGCAATGTACAGACAAAACTCTAATTTTATTCATTTGACAACTGTCAACCGTCAGTCGACAGTTGACACGGGGGAATTGGAGTATAAAATTGGTGTTTTTAAATGGATTAATGGCATATTTTAATTAAAATATTGTTTTCTTTCAGTTTAGAGAGTCGCATTGGCACACACACAGTAGACATCAGTAAAAATTAGTTAGAATTAATTAGTAAAAATTAATTAGAACAGTATTAAATATTGTATATGTTCGTTCCTCCCTTTGGACCTATCAGCTACATTCCTACCGAATTTCAGATTCATCAGTCCAAGAGTATGTGCAAGATTTTTAAAATATTGTATTTTAAAATTCCAGACAGACATAAATTGAGATAAGATTTGTTTTGGTTTCCCTAGGGTGTAAAACGTGAAAATATGCAAAAATTTCATAATTCCAAGCAATGTACAGACAAAACTCTAATTTTATTCATTTGACAACTGTCAACCGTCAGTCGACAGTTGACACGGGGGAATTGGAGTATAAAATTGGTGTTTTTAAATGGATTAATGGCATATTTTAATTAAAATATTGTTTTCTTTCAGTTTAGAGAGTCGCATTGGCACACACACAGTAGACATAAGTAAAAATTAGCAAAATCAGTGTTGACCATGTGCAAGTCTCAAAGAATTAACCGATCCCGTCAACTTCCAAGCAAGCCTGCCACCGTTAATTTTACTTGGGCCCTCCCACCAACGTTGCCACAGACCGGTTAACTCATTGAGAGTTGCACAACTGGTCAGTTTTGGTCGTGTGCGGGAATCGAACCCACGAACATCGTATCGCCACCTGGCCAAGGTGTTTCCACGACGTAGCCAACTCAGCTAACACGACCAAAGGCCTGGCGGCGATATTGAGAGTTTTCAGTCAGTCCGCGCCCCTAGCGGATAGAACCGTAGACGCCCGCGGTCATTAGTTACATATTTTGCTACTAGAGTGCAGCACAAATAGTAAACAAATAGTAATGTAACGAAACATTAAACTTTAAAAACATTGACAAACCACTTTTAAAATCACCATTCTTGCCAGGTCCTGTTTTCATTATAATTGTAAATAAACAATTTAAACTTGGAAAAATCATATGTTTTAAAAACATATGACTACTTTGATTTTATTTAAATAAATGTAAATCAATATGTAAGAACTGTTCTAACAGTGGTCATGGTTAAATGAACAGTATTAAATATTGTATATCTTCGTTCCTCCCTTTGGACCTATCAGCTACATTCCTACCGAATTTCAGATTCATCAGTCCAAGAGTATGTGCAAGATTTTTAAAATATTGTATTTTAAAATTCCAGACAGACATAAATTGAGATAAGATTTGTTTTGGTTTCCCTAGGGTGTAAAACGTGAAAATATGCAAAAATTTCATAATTCCAAGCAATGTACAGACAAAACTCTAATTTTATTCATTTGACAACTGTCAACCGTCAGTCGACAGTTGACCAAAGGCCTGGCGGCGATATTGAGGGTTTTCAGTCAGTCCGCGCCCCTAGCGGATAGAACCGTAGACGCCCGCGGTCATTAGTTACATATTTTGCTACTAGAGTGCAGCACCAATCAATTCCCGTTATAGGCTACTAAAAATAGAATAAAATTACTACCTCAATGGGTTAATTTAACATTTTATATACTTTGATACATTAATCTTTACATTCCAATAAACCGTTAATTTTACTTGGGCCCTCCCACCAACGTTGCCACAGACCGGTTAACATTTTATATACTTTGATACATTAATCTTTACATTCCAATAAACCGTTAATTTTACTTGGGCCCTCCCACCAACGTTGCCACAGACCGGTTAACATTTTATATACTTTGATACATTAATCTTTACATTCCAATAAACCGTTAATTTTACTTGGGCCCTCCCACCAACGTTGCCACAGACCGGTTAACTCATTGAGAGTTGCACAACTGGTCAGTTTTGGTCGTGTGCGGGAATCGAACCCACGAACATCGTATCGCCACCTGGCCAAGGTGTTTCCACGACGTAGCCAACTCAGCTAACACGACCAAAGGCCTGGCGGCGATATTGAGAGTTTTCAGTCAGTCCGCGCCCCTAGCGGATAGAACCGTAGACGCCCGCGGTCATTAGTTACATATTTTGCTACTAGAGTGCAGCACAAATAGTAAACAAATAGTAATGTAACGAAACATTAAACTTTAAAAACATTGACAAACCACTTTTAAAATCACCATTCTTGCCAGGTCCTGTTTTCATTATAATTGTAAATAAACAATTTAAACTTGGAAAAATCATATGTTTTAAAAACATATGACTACTTTGATTTTATTTAAATAAATGTAAATCAATATGTAAGAACTGTTCTAACAGTGGTCATGGTTAAATGAACAGTATTAAATATTGTATATCTTCGTTCCTCCCTTTGGACCTATCAGCTACATTCCTACCGAATTTCAGATTCATCAGTCCAAGAGTATGTGCAAGATTTTTAAAATATTGTATTTTAAAATTCCAGACAGACATAAATTGAGATAAGATTTGTTTTGGTTTCCCTAGGGTGTAAAACGTGAAAATATGCAAAAATTTCATAATTCCAAGCAATGTACAGACAAAACTCTAATTTTATTCATTTGACAACTGTCAACCGTCAGTCGACAGTTGACCAAAGGCCTGGCGGCGATATTGAGGGTTTTCAGTCAGTCCGCGCCCCTAGCGGATAGAACCGTAGACGCCCGCGGTCATTAGTTACATATTTTGCTACTAGAGTGCAGCACCAATCAATTCCCGTTATAGGCTACTAAAAATAGAATAAAATTACTACCTCAATGGGTTAATTTAACATTTTATATACTTTGATACATTAATCTTTACATTCCAATAAACAAATAGTAATTTAACGAAACATTAAACTTTAAAAACATTGACAAACCACTTTTAAAATCACCATTCTTGCCAGGTCCTGTTTTCATTATAATTGTAAATAAACAATTTAAACTTGGAAAAATCATATGTTTTAAAAACATATGACTACTTTGATTTTATTTAAATAAATGTAAATCAATATGTAAGAACTGTTCTAACAGTGGTCATGGTTAAATGAACAGTATTAAATATTGTATATGTTCGTTCCTCCCTTTGGACCTATCAGCTACATTCCTACCGAATTTCAGATTCATCAGTCCAAGAGTATGTGCAAGATTTTTAAAATATTGTATTTTAAAATTCCAGACAGACATAAATTGAGATAAGATTTGTTTTGGTTTCCCTAGGGTGTAAAACGTGAAAATATGCAAAAATTTCATAATTCCAAGCAATGTACAGACAAAACTCTAATTTTATTCATTTGACAACTGTCAACCGTCAGTCGACAGTTGACACGGGGGAATTGGAGTATAAAATTGGTGTTTTTAAATGGATTAATGGCATATTTTAATTAAAATATTGTTTTCTTTCAGTTTAGAGAGTCGCATTGGCACACACACAGTAGACATAAGTAAAAATTAGTTAGAATTAATTAGTAAAAATTAATTAGAACAGTATTAAATATTGTATATGTTCGTTCCTCCCTTTGGACCTATCAGCTACATTCCTACCGAATTTCAGATTCATCAGTCCAAGAGTATGTGCAAGATTTTTAAAATATTGTATTTTAAAATTCCAGACAGACATAAATTGAGATAAGATTTGTTTTGGTTTCCCTAAGGTGTAAAACGTGAAAATATGCAAAAATTTCATTATTCCAAGCAATGTACAGACAAAACTCTAATTTTATTCATTTGACAACTGTCAACCGTCAGTCGACAGTTGACACGGGGGAATTGGAGTATAAAATTGGTGTTTTTAAATGGATTAATGGCATATTTTAATTAAAATATTGTTTTCTTTCAGTTTAGAGAGTCGCATTGGCACACACACAGTAGACATAAGTAAAAATTAGCAAAATCAGTGTTGACCATGTGCAAGTCTCAAAGAATTAACCGATCCCGTCAACTTCCAAGCAAGCCTGCCACCGTTAATTTTACTTGGGCCCTCCCACCAACGTTGCCACAGACCGGTTAACTCATTGAGAGTTGCACAACTGGTCAGTTTTGGTCGTGTGCGGGAATCGAACCCACGAACATCGTATCGCCACCTGGCCAAGGTGTTTCCACGACGTAGCCAACTCAGCTAACACGACCAAAGGCCTGGCGGCGATATTGAGGGTTTTCAGTCAGTCCGCGCCCCTAGCGGATAGAACCGTAGACGCCCGCGGTCATTAGTTACATATTTTGCTACTAGAGTGCAGCACCAATCAATTCCCGTTATAGGCTACTAAAAATAGAATAAAATTACTACCTCAATGGGTTAATTTAACATTTTATATACTTTGATACATTAATCTTTACATTCCAATAAACAAATAGTAATGTAACGAAACATTAAACTTTAAAAACATTGACAAACCACTTTTAAAATCACCATTCTTGCCAGGTCCTGTTTTCATTATAATTGTAAATAAACAATTTAAACTTGGAAAAATCATATGTTTTAAAAACATATGACTACTTTGATTTTATTTAAATAAATGTAAATCAATATGTAAGAACTGTTCTAACAGTGGTCATGGTTAAATGAACAGTATTAAATATTGTATATGTTCGTTCCTCCCTTTGGACCTATCAGCTACATTCCTACCGAATTTCAGATTCATCAGTCCAAGAGTATGTGCAAGATTTTTAAAATATTGTATTTTAAAATTCCAGACAGACATAAATTGAGATAAGATTTGTTTTGGTTTCCCTAGGGTGTAAAACGTGAAAATATGCAAAAATTTCATAATTCCAAGCAATGTACAGACAAAACTCTAATTTTATTCATTTGACAACTGTCAACCGTCAGTCGACAGTTGACACGGGGGAATTGGAGTATAAAATTGGTGTTTTTAAATGGATTAATGGCATATTTTAATTAAAATATTGTTTTCTTTCAGTTTAGAGAGTCGCATTGGCACACACACAGTAGACATAAGTAAAAATTAGCAAAATCAGTGTTGACCATGTGCAAGTCTCAAAGAATTAACCGATCCCGTCAACTTCCAAGCAAGCCTGCCACCGTTAATTTTACTTGGGCCCTCCCACCAACGTTGCCACAGACCGGTTAACTCATTGAGAGTTGCACAACTGGTCAGTTTTGGTCGTGTGCGGGAATCGAACCCACGAACATCGTATCGCCACCTGGCCAAGGTGTTTCCACGACGTAGCCAACTCAGCTAACACGACCAAAGGCCTGGCGGCGATATTGAGGGTTTTCAGTCAGTCCGCGCCCCTAGCGGATAGAACCGTAGACGCCCGCGGTCATTAGTTACATATTTTGCTACTAGAGTGCAGCACCAATCAATTCCCGTTATAGGCTACTAAAAATAGAATAAAATTACTACCTCAATGGGTTAATTTAACATTTGATATACTTTGATACATTAATCTTTACATTCCAATAAACAAATAGTAATGTAACGAAACATTAAACTTTAAAAACATTGACAAACCACTTTTAAAATCACCATTCTTGCCAGGTCCTGTTTTCATTATAATTGTAAATAAACAATTTAAACTTGGAAAAATCATATGTTTTAAAAACATATGACTACTTTGATTTTATTTAAATAAATGTAAATCAATATGTAAGAACTGTTCTAACAGTGGTCATGGTTAAATGAACAGTATTAAATATTGTATATGTTCGTTCCTCCCTTTGGACCTATCAGCTACATTCCTACCGAATTTCAGATTCATCAGTCCAAGAGTATGTGCAAGATTCTTAAAATATTGTATTTTAAAATTCCAGACAGACATAAATTGAGATAAGATTTGTTTTGGTTTCCCTAGGGTGTAAAACGTGAAAATATGCAAAAATTTCATAATTCCAAGCAATGTACAGACAAAACTCTAATTTTATTCATTTGACAACTGTCAACCGTCAGTCGACAGTTGACACGGGGGAATTGGAGTATAAAATTGGTGTTTTTAAATGGATTAATGGCATATTTTAATTAAAATATTGTTTTCTTTCAATTTAGAGAGTCGCATTGGCACACACACAGTAGACATAAGTAAAAATTAGTTAGAATTAATTAGTAAAAATTAATTAGAACAGTATTAAATATTGTATATGTTCGTTCCTCCCTTTGGACCTATCAGCAACATTCCTACCGAATTTCAGATTCATCAGTCCAAGAGTATGTGCAAGATTTTTAAAATATTGTATTTTAAAATTCCAGACAGACATAAATTGAGATAAGATTTGTTTTGGTTTCCCTAGGGTGTAAAACGTGAAAATATGCAAAAATTTCATAATTCCAAGCAATGTACAGACAAAACTCTAATTTTATTCATTTGACAACTGTCAACCGTCAGTCGACAGTTGACACGGGGGAATTGGAGTATAAAATTGGTGTTTTTAAATGGATTAATGGCATATTTTAATTAAAATATTGTTTTCTTTCAGTTTAGAGAGTCGCATTGGCACACACACAGTAGACATAAGTAAAAATTAGCAAAATCAGTGTTGACCATGTGCAAGTCTCAAAGAATTAACCGATCCCGTCAACTTCCAAGCAAGCCTGCCACCGTTAATTTTACTTGGGCCCTCCCACCAACGTTGCCACAGACCGGTTAACTCATTGAGAGTTGCACAACTGGTCAGTTTTGGTCGTGTGCGGGAATCGAACCCACGAACATCGTATCGCCACCTGGCCAAGGTGTTTCCACGACGTAGCCAACTCAGCTAACACGACCAAAGGCCTGGCGGCGATATTGAGGGTTTTCAGTCAGTCCGCGCCCCTAGCGGATAGAACCGTAGACGCCCGCGGTCATTAGTTACATATTTTGCTACTAGAGTGCAGCACCAATCAATTCCCGTTATAGGCTACTAAAAATAGAATAAAATTACTACCTCAATGGGTTAATTTAACATTTTATATACTTTGATACATTAATCTTTACATTCCAATAAACAAATAGTAATGTAACGAAACATTAAACTTTAAAAACATTGACAAACCACTTTTAAAATCACCATTCTTGCCAGGTCCTGTTTTCATTATAATTGTAAATAAACAATTTAAACTTGGAAAAATCATATGTTTTAAAAACATATGACTACTTTGATTTTATTTAAATAAATGTAAATCAATATGTAAGAACTGTTCTAACAGTGGTCATGGTTAAATGAACAGTATTAAATATTGTATATGTTCGTTCCTCCCTTTGGACCTATCAGCTACATTCCTACCGAATTTCAGATTCATCAGTCCAAGAGTATGTGCAAGATTTTTAAAATATTGTATTTTAAAATTCCAGACAGACATAAATTGAGATAAGATTTGTTTTGGTTTCCCTAGGGTGTAAAACGTGAAAATATGCAAAAATTTCATAATTCCAAGCAAAGTACAGACAAAACTCTAATTTTATTCATTTGACAACTGTCAACCGTCAGTCGACAGTTGACACGGGGGAATTGGAGTATAAAATTGGTGTTTTTAAATGGATTAATGGCATATTTTAATTAAAATATTGTTTTCTTTCAGTTTAGAGAGTCGCATTGGCACACACACAGTAGACATAAGTAAAAATTAGTTAGAATTAATTAGTAAAAATTAATTAGAACAGTATTAAATATTGTATATGTTCGTTCCTCCCTTTGGACCTATCAGCTACATTCCTACCGAATTTCAGATTCATCAGTCCAAGAGTATGTGCAAGATTTTTAAAATATTGTATTTTAAAATTCCAGACAGACATAAATTGAGATAAGATTTGTTTTGGTTTCCCTAGGGTGTAAAACGTGAAAATATGCAAAAATTTCATAATTCCAAGCAATGTACAGACAAAACTCTAATTTTATTCATTTGACAACTGTCAACCGTCAGTCGACAGTTGACACGGGGGAATTGGAGTATAAAATTGGTGTTTTTAAATGGATTAATGGCATATTTTAATTAAAATATTGTTTTCTTTCAGTTTAGAGAGTCGCATTGGCACACACACAGTAGACATAAGTAAAAATTAGCAAAATCAGTGTTGACCATGTGCAAGTCTCAAAGAATTAACCGATCCCGTCAACTTCCAAGCAAGCCTGCCACCGTTAATTTTACTTGGGCCCTCCCACCAACGTTGCCACAGACCGGTTAACTCATTGAGAGTTGCACAACTGGTCAGTTTTGGTCGTGTGCGGGAATCGAACCCACGAACATCGTATCGCCACCTGGCCAAGGTGTTTCCACGACGTAGCCAACTCAGCTAACACGACCAAAGGCCTGGCGGCGATATTGAGGGTTTTCAGTCAGTCCGCACCCCTAGCGGATAGAACCGTAGACGCCCGCGGTCATTAGTTACATATTTTGCTACTAGAGTGCAGCACCAATCAATTCCCGTTATAGGCTACTAAAAATAGAATAAAATTACTACCTCAATGGGTTAATTTAACATTTTATATACTTTGATACATTAATCTTTACATTCCAATAAACAAATAGTAATGTAACGAAACATTAAACTTTAAAAACATTGACAAACCACTTTTAAAATCACCATTCTTGCCAGGTCCTGTTTTCATTATAATTGTAAATAAACAATTTAAACTTGGAAAAATCATATGTTTTAAAAACATATGACTACTTTGATTTTATTTAAATAAATGTAAATCAATATGTAAGAACTGTTCTAACAGTGGTCATGGTTAAATGAACAGTATTAAATATTGTATATGTTCGTTCCTCCCTTTGGACCTATCAGCTACATTCCTACCGAATTTCAGATTCATCAGTCCAAGAGTATGTGCAAGATTTTTAAAATATTGTATTTTAAAATTCCGAGGGGCGAAGGGGCGAAAATTGCCATAAAAGTAAATTAGCGAAGAATCTTATAGGATTTTTTAAAACATATTCTTATTGTGAATCTGCAGCATAAGGGGAACCACCATCCAAAATTTTATCTTCAATAGACATTGTCGTTTCTTAGATAAAGTGATCACTATGTCAGTGAGTGCATGAGTCTGACAAATATAGATTTAGATCATATATCCACTTATGTTATTTATTACCAATCTTCACTCAACGTTTTAAAAAGTACACTTTTAAAGGAGAATTAAAGTTAATGAAATATACTATGGGCAGATAGTTAGGCTACTGTTGTCAAGTCGAGGAACTCTGTCGGGTAATGAACGGTGCGGTTTTTGCGACTCCAAATCGGTACACGTAACACTTTGGATTCGATTTTAGAAGTAAAAGAACTCAAGTACAACAAAATATTAACCCTGTTTAATTTAACATTTTATATACTTTGATACATTAATCTTTACATTCCAATAAACAAATAGTAATGTAACGAAACATTAAACTTTAAAAACATTGACAAACCACTTTTAAAATCACCATTCTTGCCAGGTCCTGTTTTCATTATAATTGTAAATAAACAATTTAAACTTGGAAAAATCATATGTTTTAAAAACATATGACTACTTTGATTTTATTTAAATAAATGTAAATCAATATGTAAGAACTGTTCTAACAGTGGTCATGGTTAAATGAACAGTATTAAATATTGTATATGTTCGTTCCTCCCTTTGGACCTATCAGCTACATTCCTACCGAATTTCAGATTCATCAGTCCAAGAGTATGTGCAAGATTTTTAAAATATTGTATTTTAAAATTCCGAGGGGCGAAGCCCTTAAACATTTTCGTAACAGGAATAGGCTTGCGTTTTGTTCTGATGTGTTAGTTATGTTCCTACCGAAATGTAACTTACCAAGGTTCAGTAAATACTAATACCCATAAAATTGCCATAAAAGTAAATTAGCGAAGAATCTTATAGGATTTTTTAAAACATATTCTTATTGTGAATCTGCAGCATAAGGGGAACCACCATCCAAAATTTTATCTTCAATAGACATTGTCGTTTCTTAGATAAAGTGATCACTATGTCAGTGAGTGCATGAGTCTGACAAATATAGATTTAGATCATATATCCACTTATGTTATTTATTACCAATCTTCACTCAACGTTTTAAAAAGAACTACAACACCTATTTATAGAATAACTATGCCATCATCTGGTTCAATATAAATAAATGCTTTGTCGATAAGAATAGCATAGGATCTTTAAAACCCTATGGAGCAGTGTCCTAAGGTAATTTAAAACAATCCAATTACCCTAAAACCTTCTAACGCACATATAGAACATAGAAAAAAAGTTGCATAAAAATTGGTCTACCAGTTTTCCCGTGAAAAGCGAACAAAATATGACCAAAACCGCACAAAATCACGTTTTTGAGCGGCCGCCATTATTTTTTAAAAGGCGTATGCCAGTTTATAGTGCCCTAAAACCTTCTCACGCATATGTAGAAAAAATAAACAAAGTTTCATTAATGTCAGTGCACCTGTTTTCCAGTGAAAAGCGAACAAAAACCCGTCCTTGAGCGTCACCGGCAGACAGACAGACATAAATTGAGATAAGATTTGTTTTGGTTTCCCTAGGGTGTAAAACGTGAAAATATGCAAAAATTTCATAATTACAAGCAATGTACAGACAAAACTCTAATTTTATTCATTTGACAACTGTCAACCGTCAGTCGACAGTTGACACGGGGGTTAGTATCCATAGTGGGAACAATAGTGAAATTAAAATTTCATTTCTAGAATGGAACTTTCTAGAACAAAAATTTTCAATATGGAACATTCTAGAAGGGAACTTTCTGGAATAAGAATGTTGTGAATAGAACTTTCTAGAACAAAAGTTTTCAATATGGAACATTCTAGAAAGGAACTTTCTGAAATGGAACTTTCTAGAATGAAAATTTTGAGAATAGAACTTTTTAGAATAGAACTTTCTAGAATAAACCTTTTTAGAATAAAATTTTTTTTAAATAGAACATTCTAGAAAGAAACTTTCTGGATTGGAATTTTCTAGAATGAAAATGATGAGAATGGAACTTTCTAGAATGGAACTTTCTAAGATTGAATTTTGAGGGTCTTTCGCTAGAATAAAATTTTTGAGAACAAATTTTCTGGACCTTTAGAGAAATGGATCTTTAGAGAACAGATGTTTAGGATGTAATTTCTTGAAATTATCCTATATTTAGATTCTAGAACATTCTGACGATTTATTTTAAAATATTTTTGTGATTGACTCTCTCTTGCAACCTCAAATCACTGAAAATTTCAATTTCCCGTTGCAGACAAAGATAACTAATTGAGACTTCCGTTTGTTAGACAAAGAGAGTTGCGCGCGATCTCGGGTGCTATTCATTTTTCTCCAAGCCCAACCCTTGCAGTTAAAAAATAAAACCTTCTTCATAGATGGGGAATGTAGGGCTACCCTACCATATAACTTTCACGGGGATGCGGTGGTTGGTTTTGGAGTTTTTCCGGAACATACCCACAAACCACACTTACATTTATAATATATATTGATTTTTCTCCAAGCCCAACCCTTGCAGTTAAAAAATAAAACCTTCTTCATAGATGGGGAATGTAGGGCTACCCTACCATATAACTTTCACGGGGATGCGGTGGTTGGTTTTGGAGTTTTTCCGGAACATACCCACAAACCACACTTACATTTATAATATATATATTGATTTTTCTCCAAGCCCAACCCTTGCAGTTAAAAAATAAAACCTTCTTCATAGATGGGGAATGTAGGGCTACCCTACCATATAACTTTCACGGGGATGCGGTGGTTGGTTTTGGAGTTTTTCCGGAACATACCCACAAACCACACTTACATTTATAATACATATATAAATGTATAAATTATAATACATATATATTATTATAAATATATATATTATTTAATATTTAATATATATGTATTATAAATGTAAGTGTGGTTTGTGGGTATGTTCCGGAAAAACTCCAAAACCAACCACCGCATCCCCGTGAAAGTTATATGGTAGGGTAGCCCTACGTTCCCCATCTATGAAGAAGGTTTTATTTTTTAGAATGAAAATTTTGAGAATAGAACTTTTTAGAATAGAACTTTCTACAATAGACCTTTTTAGAATAATTTTTTTTTTAAATAGAACATTCTAGAAAGAAACTTTCTGGATTGGAATTTTCTAGAATGAAAATGATGAGAATGGAACTTTCTAGAATGGAACTTTCTAAGATTGAATTTTGAGGGTCTTTCGCTAGAATAAAATTTTTGAGAACAAATTTTCTGGACCTTTAGAGAAATGGATCTTTAGAGAACAGATGTTTAGAATGTAATTTCTTGAAATTATCCTATATTTAGATTCTAGAACATTCTGACGATTTATTTTAAAATATTTTTGTGATTGACTCTCTCTTGCAACCTCAAATCACTGAAAATTTCAATTTCCCGTTGCAGACAAAGATAACTAATTGAGACTTCCGTTTGTTAGACAAAGAGTGTTGCGCGCGATCTCGGGTGCTATTCATTTTTCTCCAAGCCCAACCCTTGCAGTTAAAAAATAAAACCTTCTTCATAGATGGGGAATGTAGGGCTACCCTACCATATAACTTTCACGGGGATGCGGTGGTTGGTTTTGGAGTTTTTCCGGAACATACCCACAAACCACACTTACATTTATAATATATATTGATTTTTCTCCAAGCCCAACCCTTGCAGTTAAAAAATAAAACCTTCTTCATAGATGGGGAATGTAGGGCTACCCTACCATATAACTTTCACGGGGATGCGGTGGTTGATTTTGGAGTTTTTCCGGAACATACCCACAAACCACACTTACATTTATAATATATATATTGATTTTTCTCCAAGCCCAACCCTTGCAGTTAAAAAATAAAACCTTCTTCATAGATGGGGAATGTAGGGCTACCCTACCATATAACTTTCACGGGGATGCGGTGGTTGGTTTTGGAGTTTTTCCGGAACATACCCACAAACCACACTTACATTTATAATATATATATTGATTTTTCTCCAAGCCCAACCCTTGCAGTTAAAAAATAAAACCTTCTTCATAGATGGGGAATGTAGGGTAGGGCAGCCCTACATTCCCCATCTATGAAGAAGGTTTTATTTTTTAACTGCAAGGGTTGGGCTTGGAGAAAAATCAATATATATTATAAATGTAAATGTGGTTTGTGGGTATGTTCCGGAAAAACTCCAAAACCAACCACCGCATCCTCGTGAAAGTTATATGGTAGGGTAGCCCTACATTCCCCATCTATGAAGAAGGTTTTATTTTTTAACTGCAAGGGTTGGGCTTGGAGAAAAATGAATAGCACCCGAGATCGCGCGCAACACTCTTTGTCTAACAAACGGAAGTCTCAATTAGTAATCTTTGTCTGCAACGGGAAATTGAAATTTTCAGTGATTTGAGGTTGCAAGAGAGAGTCAATCACAAAAATATTTTAAAATAAATCGTCAGAATGTTCTAGAATCTATATATAGGATAATTTCAAGAAATTACATCCTAAACATCTGTTCTCTAAAGATCCATTTCTCTAAAGGTCCAGAAAATTTGTTCTCAAAAATTTTATTCTAGCGAAAGACCCTCAAAATTCAATCTTAGAAAGTTCCATTCTAGAAAGTTCCATTCTCATCATTTTCATTCTAGAAAATTCCAATCCAGAAAGTTTCTTTCTAGAATGTTCTATTTAAAAAAAATTTTATTCTAAAAAGGTCTATTCTAGAAAGTTCTATTCTAAAAAGGTTCTATTCTCAAAATTTTCATTCTAAAAAATAAAACCTTCTTCATAGATGGGGAACGTAGGGCTACCCTACCATATAACTTTCACGGGGATGCGGTGGTTGGTTTTGGAGTTTTTCCGGAACATACCCACAAACCACACTTACATTTATAATATATATTGATTTAGAAAATAAAACGTAATTTATTTATTAAAGTTTGGCTAAAAGGGAGAAAATATGTGTCAGTTTTCTGATACCGTTTATCTATAGACATTTAAGCCTAGATATTTCATCACGCATCATATATTTTGATCACCTGCAGGTCATATAACCTGTAATAATTATGATTATTAGACATATTTTGTCATTAGCTTTAATACATGATACAGCAAGTATTACGACTATGTTTTTTTCGTTCCTAGGTGGTAAAGTTTATCAATGCAATTTTTCTGCGGGAGATTTTCTTGTAATATTTATTTTTATATAAATATAATTCATTTTCCTAAGATATTGTCTTTACCAGTTAAATACTTTATATTGAGTGACTATGTTGTTGTAGACTTACTGGTGAATGCTCTCAGAACTTAAAATATATGATATTGATTGAATTTACATACTAAGAACAATATTTTCAATATATGACAAAAGATTTTTTTTTTAAATCATCCAGTAAATTTAAATATATCGTAAGCAAAACAAATGTACTTATACATCATATTCCAGAATTGAAATTACATTCAATTTCTGGATTTCATCAGACCATTCAGTAAACTAATATAGTTAATTGCGTTCACAAACATTTGCAAAGGCTGCATTGGTAACAATTTAATAGAGTTGTTAATTGAATCACTTTGATTCTGTCTGTGTTGAGTTTTATTTTGTAATATAACAAAAACAAAAATATTTAGTTTATTTATGTTTTCCTACGGGATTAAGGTTATAATTTATGAGTCATTACATTACATTTATGAATTACCATTGCTTATTTTTGTTTTCTTAGCACTCTCTTCCCTCCTTAAAACCACTCATCTCACACCATTCAACAAAGAATTTTTGATGTCTCCAATCTTAATATTAAAAATTACTATATTATTTATTCCCCACGTAAGAGGCTCTGAGTCGATTCGCCACTGGTATCAACTGCTATTTTTAAATAAAAAGGAAAAATTCAAGTTTAAAGCAACTTTGGTTTATAATTATTGAAAAAAATTGGAACCAAATTTATATGTAACAAAGGGAGGGTTTTTAATTATTCTTTAACAAATCTCTATCAGATTCAATACGTACGATTAGAAGTTGTTTATACAATAATAGGCACAAAGCTATCAAATAAGAAACAAACGAATATATTTTTAAAACTTTTCTTTGTCACTAAAGAAATAAAAGGGTTAACCGTCATCCACAATGCTATATAATGATATTTAATAAAATATCCAAAATATATCAGCCTTATGATAGCATATTAGAAATGTAAAATATTCTCAATTAAAATAAATATATTAATCGTTAATGAGTTATATTGTACTAGCACAATAAGCACACTTTTATTTAGTTTAAAATGGTTTGGGAAGAACTATAAGATAAAACAACCAGCGAAAACAATCCCCAGCGGAGGTGGCGATGCGACATTAAAGATGAATTACCTCAGCCTCAGCTCTATATTATCGATATAATTCGCTTCCTTTGCAATACCTCCATTGCACGTAGTATGGTTTCGTATCTGAGATATTTAAGTTTAATCAAATGTTCAGGTTTAAAAAAGTACTTTAGACTTGTTACATTCTACCTGAAACGGTTTTCGATATGAATTCAAACATTTATCAACACAATGGGATATTTTCCAGTATAAAAACAATTCATGATTGAAACACTGTGAATTTTATTTTAAATACGTCTTAAATTCACCTACATTACAGAATGTGTACATTATCACACACACGCTTCATTGCGAAATCATATCTTAAGTGAATTCGGATCGCTCTACCATCTCTATCAAGATATCTGGCACAATCACATCACATCCGATGGGAATCCAAGCGTATTTCTAACACGACATGTGCTCTGTGGAGCAATACGTTGCTTGACAGCCATTAATTGGATGTGACATTTGATAAAACCTCTATCATCCCTCTCCAAAATGTATTTTTATTTTTTTTAGTTCTAAAATGTAATTTTAAATCTATGCTGCAAACGTGTACGCATTGTGTTTGTAATGGAGCTTATTTGGTATTCCCATTACGACCTTAGCTTAAGTTAAATCGTTGTCTGAAAATTAAATTTGGAACTTCGATGTACATATATCACGAGTTTCTAATTGCATTAGTTTCCCGTTTGCTCAAGGGAGAAAATTGTTAGCAAAAAATTGAAATTAAGTATTATACATTTGAAATTACAATTCATCTTATCCTCTGGAAAGTTTAAATTTATATATTTATATTTTGTCACAGAGATCATGCAAAATCTCTGATTTAGGTGGTTTGTTTTATCGACCAAATAGTGATTCCACTCAATTCAGCATGTAGAAAAACCTTGAAAATGACACCCTACAAGTCGTAAGTCAAAATAAATAAATTATTTAAACCCCCCCCCCCCAAAAAAAAATAAATAAACAAACAAATAAATACAAATCAAGTACCACTTTGCTGAATCACTTTTGGAGGAGGTTATACTGACCTAATTATGACTCCAATTGATTTACCATTTATAAAAACCTATAAACGACTCCCCAAATTACCTCAAATCATTAATTATAATTTATATAAAATCCCCCTCCTCTATTTTTTATTCCAAAATCGATTTCATAAGTTACAAATCCAGGAGGGACCAAGTTTATTTGCAATATTCATCCAGAGGATTTCGTCGATAACATAAAATTGACGTACGTTACACTTAAAGTACGAGAAACAACAAGAAGTCCATATCAAAAACAAGAAGACCCAAAGTTAAACCATGGTTTTGTTGTAAATGTGTGTTTTAAGTTCTTGTTAAGTGTTTTAAGTCCCTTTTTGTGACTTTTATCTACCTACACCATCAACAAAATTAACTGAATGAATAATTCAAATAAATTTGGTCTTTCCTGGATTAATAACTGATGATGGATCTTTGGAAACAAAATCAATTTTATAATTAAACATAGCAAATTAGGATTGCTGAGGTAAGACAGTAATATATCAAATTCAGTACCTAAACTGAATTTAATGTTGGTAAATCGTCTGCAGAACTTCAATAACAAAGTTTACTTGGTTATGAAGATATTATTGTTTTAGTAAAAAAAGTAAACGAAAGACTTTAAACATAAAGGAATAAAAAAACGTATGTTCTACATTAGGTGTAGAATCCAAAAATCGATAGCTAGTACACATTTTATCTTGAATTGTTTTAGTTTAGGTTGTTTTTGTAATTGAGATAATAGACAACATTTTATAATGTCGTGCAAGTCATAAATGATTATTTTAAAGGTGAGGAAACATTTAATTAAACCGTAATTTGTAATATTAATTCTGAAAACATAATTTGATACTCATTTAACACTAATTACAAATTATAGATGAGCTGTTTTAGGAACACGACTTGATCAGTTTTCTAAAACTAAGAGGGAGGTCCTTGGAAAGAAAGATAATTTTACCAAAGCTCTTGAACATTTAAGAGCAACAAAGGATCTTTGTGTGACAAGCTACAAGAAAGGCTTCCGATTGATTCTTGTCACGTGTAGAGAGCTATGCTGTGTCACGTCATTTTTCATCCCTTCTATTCACTCGTCCCCTTTTTTATTTTCTTCCTCCCTCGTTTTGGAGGTTAGCCTCCTGGAAATAATTTCACGCTTTGCCATAAAAACATCTCAGTCTTCTCATCGTCAGGACCTTTGTCATTTAGTAAGAAAGTAAAAATATAATTAGGTCAGTGTTTTGTATTTTATTATAACTGGCGTTAATTTTTATTTGTTTAGCGGAGGCTGATTGGCTCTTAAAAGTTATTTATGTAATGGTTAGACTGGGTGATTTTTGTATGCCCCTCCTACCTAATGCTACAAGTAGCAAGTCCGGGCCACCACCGATCATTGTTGGTGGTAGGTCTTTTATAATGTTGATTTGAGTTAATATTATTGGCTGCCATCTTGGATCCACCATATTGAATTTTAATAATTTATTTAAAATGTAAGGTGATGTGACCCAACATTTTAAACTATAAAAATTTGCTTAATTTTGTTTTCGCTGAACACAATAGTATTATTTGCTTTTTAGAATCTTGATTTGTTCTAAAGTGGGGAGGGGGTATTTAAAACTCACCCTTTGTAATAACCAAAATTATATTTAATGTTAGTAGAAGTAACGCTCAATCACGGGCATGCATACAGTTTGCGGATCGCCGAACCTCACCATTGCATCGCCATAATCTGGTACCATTATGTGACAATTGATCATACAGCATAACTGTTGGAATTTTTACTTATTAATTAAAATTATCGGTAAACAGCACCCCAAATAGCTACGAAACTTTTAGCGCAATTTCATGGTACTTAATACAGTAGTCCAAATATATCTTTTATTCATTAGCCTCCCAACTTGTTATTCTAACATAACTGAATACAATTCCATATTATGTTGCAAATTTCTGTTGGTAAATTTAAAAATATTCAGCAGTCAGTTTAGAAATGTTTTATCTTAAAGTTACATGTGCAGGTATAATATTTTCGTTAAAGTGTAAATGCATCCTCCTTGAATAAATATTTAAAAACTCAGTGAACAACCACTCAGTGAACCCACTAAAAACTCGTTTTGAATAATATTTGATATTAAGTTTTGACAAAACGCCTGTAACAATTTTGATCAAGTTGGTGGATTTTAGTGCTTAAGGCCCCAAATAAAAAAAAGCTTTAGGCATCAATCGCATGAGTGGGAAGATTCAAAGTCTATATTATACTGTATATACCGGATTATGCTTTCAAAGTAAGGTTATTTTGGATTTTTCCCAAACCCTTTTCTTTATTTAAATGTTACGATCACCATAAAACGAGTGTAAAATCTAATTAATAAATGTCTGCATTATTTTTCGACTATAATTAAAATCGTAGAAAATAGTAGTTTTCAATCAATGGAAAAAGCTGTAAGTTGACCATAGTCATATGTGTAGAGTGAATTTAATTATTAATAAAATCTCTATCATAATGTAGCAAATAAACAACAAACATAATCAAGATCTTAAAGACTTTTAAATGAGATATAAATGCAATGAAATTAAGGGGAATATATCCCAATTAACATGATTGACATTTAATTTTGAATAGGTCTACACAACATTAAACTAAATAAGTTAAAAAATGAGTTTGAAAATGCCAAGCATGTACACAACTATTGCAAACTTACCAAATAATCATCATTTCCCCTAAAGTTTCGGGAAATCCGTCATGAGTTTATTTATTTATTTCCACAATTTAAAATGTTTTTGGGAGTTTTTGTCACAAAACAATGGAAGTTGCCTAATTATGGTCCATGTCGTTTCTGCTGATTTTTTATTTTTGAAGTTATCCTCAATGTCCAATTTTAAGGTACTATAAAGTAAGTGAACCTCAATAAGGTAGAAGTGCTGGGCCCATCCACATGTGGTAAATCTTGTTCAACACATAATGTAATCATTTGGAAGACTGAATTCAAGAAGACTGTTTTAAGCATAGTATTAAGATCAAGTAAACCTTTCTAACAATAAATTTTGAAATAATTCAATAACCACTTTTTATTAACTGTTATTTAGGCTATACAAAACAGTATTTCAATGTCATTTTATATTAAATCATGACTGATCGGAATCTTTTAAGCTTATTGACATTCAAGTTTTAAGTTGAAGTGGCTACGTACTTTATGTACAAACAAGTTTTTTGGAATGAAGAGTTATAAGTTCTAATATTACCGTAAAACTGTTTTCCTAATGTATAGTAACCTATTTCAAACATTGAACATTCATATCAATACGCTTCTTTAAAAATAAACTTAAACAAACATATTATGGTTGATTGTTTGTCATTATTTTTAAAGCTATAATTTGCAACATAATCTGTGTTGTCTTCTTCTTCCATTTACAATAAATACCTTCAATTCAAACCACAAATTAGTTGTAGAAAGTTTATTGTCTGTAAATGTGATAATTAGGCGTAAGTAGTGTTACACGGTTGAAGTTTGCAAACTCGAGCTTCTAAATTATAGCCTACAGTGAATCTGGAATCCTTGTTTCTAGGGCTGCACTGTTTAGCGAGAATAAATTAAGTAAGAATTTTAAACTGTGGTCACTTTTAAAATAATGTGGCATATATTTAATTTGGCCAATGGTCTAGTTTAGAAATTCCAGTCTCCCTCTTTTAATGGAAATTAGAAAAAATAGATAAAAACCTAATTAAAAATACATATCTAAAAACTATCATTTGTTTAGTAACGTTGACAATTAATTTATATTGCAAAGTAAAACCATACTAGAAAAAAAAACGTAAGCCTGACACCAACAAACCAATACTGTAATGGAAGGACTTAATAAGAAAATTGGAGAGACAATATTGGTGTTTTATATAACCTCTATGTTTAGTAAAAGTTTTAAGTTCAAACACATTTTTTAATGTTTAAATTTGAAGGATCTTCGATTATTAAGCCATATGTTTACATAAAAGAAAGCATGTTACATATTTGAATATAAGACCAGAACTGTAATATTTATCAGCGTAGCGTGTCCTCAGTCGATGGGTGCGTATATGGGTGGGTGTTGATATTGAAAAGTCCTAGCATACATAAAATCTAAAACTGAACTAGCAAGCGGGTTAAATAACCCTGTCAGAAGCGATAAACTAAGTTGGTACCTATAAAGTGTGTTGAGTAGGGCTCAGAGTAAAGCCAAGCACATTTGGTTAAGCTGCAAGCCTGGATTGTTGCACGGATGTAAACAAAGTAAGCTGATGATGCCAGTTGTACGACTTTGATCAACAACCTTTCTAACTTACTTTTAGAATAATAAATTACAGTATATATTTTTAAGTTAAAAACTGAATACTGTATTAGGTGGGCTCAAAACAGGTAAAATCTGGTATATTTTAGGACAGTTATTTATAGAGAATTTAGTGATTTATATTTAATCTTAACTTGAGGAGGAGGGTTTAGAATGTGCATTTGTAATACCACTGTAGTTATGGGTTTCAGATCGAATACGAACTTAATTTTTAACCAGAATAACACTTAATGGTTTATTTTATCTGAGCAACAATAAGCAGGGTGTTTATTATATTAGGTACAAAGTGATATTTCTTAAAGGTGGCTATTACATAATTTAAACCACCCGAAGCTTTTCCTCTTATCAGCTGTTCTGAAACTAATGTTTATAATTTAGCTGATAGTACCTGTGGGGCCAAGCTTGGCTTGAAGAAGGTCAATCAATTAGTTTAGATGACTTGGAGTAATTTTTCACGAAGTACCAGTACCTACGAGCAGATTTGATTCGCTTGTTTGCCCATTTTCTATATGTTATAACTCCAGATGTTATTATAACTCAATGTCCCTTTGATTGGTTTTAGTCAACCCATTCAGTGGTTTTAGTCTTGCTCTCAGAAAAACACATGTTGATACCTAAACTGCGTGAGTATTACTTTGACAGTTCACTGGTTGATTAAAAACAGCTGTTATGATTACGCTTGTGTTGATTTAAAACTCCATAAGCCAAAGGTTAATTGTTTCGCATTTCTTATTGGTTTCTCTAAATTGCTAGATTTTTCCTGGTGATGAGACCTATCTAATTATTTTCATCCCAGAAATTAGTCATTTCTATCATATTAAGAAAATAGTTTAAGCCCTTTTTGAGATCAGAGTTGCAAGCAAGTAAGCAACCAATCAAACAAACCATACTTTTATTAGAGTATAGGATCAAAACAATCAAATAAGTGAGTATTGAGTATCCTGGTTTGTATTACTTAATTTATCTAGGAGTAGAGCTTGTATCCAGGTTACTGCCCCTGATACAAAACTAAAACGATTCTATATATATATATATACATCTACTCTAATATCCGTACAGACTGGACCGTGAACTTGCCGCTGACAATGCTTCAGCCGGACTTCCCAAACTACACTTTTTTACACTGACCCTATTGTCTGTTGTTTGAGACGTGCAACTGGATGGATTATTGTGGATTCTCTAGTTTCTAACAAAATAAAAAATGAATTCGGTATTCTTAAGAAGTGTTGAAGTAGAGAATGAATTGCCTGAAGAACGTAATAGAAGAGGTGTCAAATATTTTGAGCTTGTTTGTAAGTGTACGAATTGTTCCAAAATCGCAAAGAGTAACCGTAGCCTTAATTGAGTTAGTTATTGTTTACAGTCAACTATCCCCAGACTTTTGCATCCCTGTTGGTTCATGTGTAATTTGTTTGACCGTAATTTAGTTTGTCTTTCAACGCTTAAAGTTTCATTAAAACTGAGATTTTACATTGGTTCATTCTGTTGATTTCAATGACCATTAAAACGTTTGACAATGTGGGACAAAATCACATGGAAGCAATGAGATTCAGTCGTAGATATGTATAACTAATTTATCATTATTAACTAGTTTATTTATGGCTGGCATAAAAAATAGTCTATAGTCATACGTCACGTACAGTAACTTTAATTTTTGGGGATGAATTACTTTTAATTTACCTTTGAACATTACATTCGGTTTAGTTAATTTTTTGTACAATGTTATATCGTTTGTTACATCACCTCTATTCATGCATGCCGGGGACATGGAGATACGCCGTGTTGGGCGTATATGAAAAAATATCGTACTAGAAAACTTTACCTTCGTGCTTCACATCTTAAATGAGTAGCTTAGTACAAGGGATCTTTAGTTGCAGACGTCCATTGAGAAATCATTCAAGTAATTGAACCAGATAAATTTAGAGAATGTCGTAAACGACTGACAATTGAGTTTAGTTTGGAATTTCGTAAAGTTATAACATGTTTTGATAGTTAAATGTTATTTTTTCACAATTTTAAGAATAGTTTTCTAAGTTGTCCAAATTCTTTATCGATAAGATTTGTTTAGTACTTAATATAACTTAAACATCTATTATTTTTTAGAACTAGACAAAATATATTTTAAATCGAAGAGAATAATTGTAAAATTAACGATTAAATGTAATAAACATTGGTGAATCGGTGTGGAAGGTGTTAGTTTTAACCTACTGACACTTGATTAGTTAATAATGAATAGCAAAGCTCGCACGATTATCAGTTGATTATCTGCGGTTTGCATTCAATTTATAAAAGATTATCTCATTAAATACACCCGCTTTCAACATTAATCAAGCAGCAATTATTGTATTTATTAATGACAAGATTCAATGATATTTTAATTTGTATATTGTCACACTAATATTCATTTGTAAATATGGCTTTATACATAGATTGTTAAACCGTACTGATACAGACATTACAATTTTTTGCAGAGCAGTTTCAATATATTAAAATACTTAATAAAATACTGGTAGTATGAATACGAAGTTAGACATAATAATAATAATAGTAACATAGCATATATCATTGCAAGTACACGCGAGAGGCGAGGGCTCACAAGGGTTCATCAGGCACCAGAAAAACACTTTTGGGACGAGTTATGAACGAATATTTTCATCATATTACGAAATAACACAAGAAAATCAATAATACGTTTTGAAAATTTTTGTGGATTAAAAACAATCAAGCAGCCGTTTTCGCTAAAACAAACACGTTCTGCCAAAACAAACACGTTCCCGTATTATTTCTTTTAGTAGTTTCATATATTTCGTAAATCAGTTGGTAAGTGAAGTGGAAAATTGTCGGTGCACTTTAAAAAAATGTCTGAAAACACTGTTTTAGAAATTAGATAGAAACGTCAAACATAGCATAGCTATTTCTGTGAAGTAGTAATAAACAGCTGATTGATTGTTTCTTTGGACCAAGGTAATTGATCTGTGTAATAGATAAAACAATCCTATCTATATATTTAATTCCGAAAGCTAATCGGTCCTCACGAAATATCCCGACCTAGGAAGAGGTTAAGTTAGGTTATGATGATTCATTTTGAAGCTTGAGGGACAAGGACGGTGGAAAAAATATCAGAAATGTCAAAAATTACGTGGGCTATGCCCCACTGGACTTTAAATACCCAATGATTTTCCTATGGAAATATCACAACAGTGTTTTTATTAATAAGCAAAATTAACTAATGCTCAGCTGTGATTATCCACTTACACAAAACCCATATGTTGGGGCTATAGCCCATGTAAGCCACTAGGTCATATTTAATAACCTTCGGTAAATTATTTTGAATTGTTTCAGGGCTCACTGGGAGAGTTTTAATGCTCTTGTTGAAAACCGATAACTCACTAAATGATATATACTACTACGGCAGGGACTAGATTGCCAAGTTGCATTAGGCGCAGCCCTCTGACATTGACCACTGTCCAAGATATCGTGTGACGAAATGTAGGTCTGAAAAGTAGTCTTTGTCTATGGTTTGC
Source organism: Allygus modestus (assembly GCA_963675035.1). Lineage (NCBI taxonomy): Eukaryota > Metazoa > Arthropoda > Insecta > Hemiptera > Cicadellidae > Allygus > Allygus modestus. Next base: position 383,162,683 of record OY776111.1, on the reverse strand, counting down.
TACGTAGATTTTATGTACATTAGTTATCGTACCTAGTTATTTTGATCACATATACAAACCTGCGTCTAACAAGTTTTAAGTAAATGTGTTATTAATTAAACTCATACATACCTATGTGTGAATACCTTACAGTTGATTAACGTGTCTTTAGATTGTTATACATGACTAATCATGATTTTACGATTAAATGACTGTATATATAAAACTATGATTGTAATTTATTGAGCTCGAGTCTGAGTTATAACTTAAGTACAGAGGTTTAGTTGAACTATTATTTGTTTAAATTTATTTAAACTTAGATAAATATTTTTAATTTTTTTAATAAATAAATTTGTTGCTGTACCAAAATGTTTTTGAATAAAGGTACAACAATCGTGTCTGATATTTTCAATGCTACGTATATTTACGGATGAAACTACTAAATGGCTGAAAACTAGATCAAGTATCACTTAATTGTGTGTAACACTTACCAGTCTCTTTTATAAATAGGTTATGAATAACTTATGCATTTTACTCGTATTTGGGGAAATGATAATTTTTGTTGATTGCTAAAAAACAAAAAGAGATACGAGGTTGGTGTGGATTAAAAAGTTTCTAGGATTATCATGAACTTTAAGGCTTCCTGGCCGAAGAAAGCAATAGCGTGTATTACACGTCCATAATACGCAATCATTAAAACGTCACTCTCTTATAATTTAGACAGAGGGGTTGAAAAGTTTCTCTTTCAAAATGCTGTAAGCAAAATTTATATTCTGCCAAAAATTGAGGCAAATATACCTATTTACTGGAAATATCAAACAAATTTACTTCTGATATTAGTAGGAACACTCTTTAGATTTTTCTCTTGTTACTTAAAATAATGAATTAACTGTGCAGGTCACACAAATTGGCTGAGTATCTAAGAAAAAATCTCTCGGAATATCATCTTTTATTTGGTACTGCACCACATAAATCAGCCTGAGTATGCGGGAGGCCCAGGTGTTACCAGACCCAATAATCGCGTTTAGCTCCTCAGAGGAAAGGTGCTTAACCTCAAATGGGGTGAGGTGCAGTCAATATATTTCCCTACTTCCCATCATCCGAAATTTGAATCTCTAAAATTTTTCGCTTTTAATCTCTTTTGAAAACAAAATTATATTCGATTTGATTGAATAGACAACTTTGTAGAAACCTTCTACATACATTGTAGACATACTATGTAGCTTATACGGAAAACTATAAACGCGTATTCGGTTAGTGTGTAGGGTATCACTAAACGAATATGGTTGTAGGGTAACAAGTATATTTCTACAACCTTTAAAATGAAACACAACACTCGTGATAAATACAAATTAATTTAACTTTAGAAATTGTGAGAGTCTAATAGGCCCAACCGCCTGTTTTTAAAATTTAAGAATATTTGAAATTGATTATTCCGTTGCTAAGTTTTAAAAGTTGTATGAAACAGTAACTAAGTTGTAAGCAATGTTTTGTAGCTAGGAACAAGGGCAAACATATAAGGTAGTGGATAAAATATTGAACGGACCTGTACTCATGTTGGGTTTGTAATAAACGTGTAAAAATAAGTCAAATACTACGCACCATTATTTTCACAGTTGATAAACCGCACATCGCAGTTCAATATGCCTTTTTATCTGCATGAGGAAAACACTATAACCGAAAATCAAACGTTATTTTCTTTGTCGTTTATATTTGTTTGTATCTCATCCCCCCTCGGGTGTAAATGCAACTTAACCTTTAAATTATTTGTAAATTAACATTAACCATGTATTTAATGGCATTGTAGGCATGATTGAAAACAGTTAATGCAAAACCTTAATTAGTTTAATTACATATAATATTTCATTGATAGTACTACAATCACTTTTGAAACAATTGCGAAATTTTAAATCGTTTTATACTGTAGCAACTATTTTCTTTGAAGAAATAATAATGTGTTATACCTCTTGCTGAAAATCTTATCAGTAGGAGGTGATATATGATGCCCTAACCAGTGACCAGTGACTATCTTGCTTCTACCGATAAATTATATCGAACAACTTATTGTCTGAGTAGTTTAATAATTTCCACCAAAAGCGTAACTGGCCACTTTTTAACTTGGTAAACCTTTTATTAGCGTGGCAGATTAACGGAACGACTTTTAATTTTGGAATACAACCATAACATGTCCTTAGACCTATTTTTTATGCTATTAAACGATTTAGTTTTTTTGGAAACTTGAGTTTACTACCCCAAGAGTACTATGGCAGATTATGAACCCGAAAAATGAGTGTTTTACTAATTTATGTAAAAAAATATAAAACCTTTGTTTTTATTATAATAATAAAAAGAGATACCCATAAGTATTTAGCATGATGAAATTATGCTCTACTTTGGATGTTTCTGGAGTAGGCGAATAGAATTTATAAATCTTCAAGACATGGTCCGTTGCTATTCAAGGGAGAAAATAAAGCCTGAGAAAATAAATATTGGTTACTTTTTACAATGATCTTGTAAGATATTGGTAGTGCGGTGTTGTGTTATATTTAAGCAGTTTTTTTTTTACATTTTAAGCCATAGAAACTAATTTTTCCAAAGAGAGTAGTTAGGAAAATAAAACTGAACCCCAATTCCTCTACTGAAAACGTCTAAACTCTAAGAAGGCCCTTTTTGAATAGTGATATAACGCCTCAAAAATCGATATACTTATGGATATACAAATATACTTTTGTTCTTAGTTTCTCCTAAATCCGTGAACAGATATTCTATAAATATAAAAAGTTCTTATGTTAAAAAACAATCTAAAGAAAACTTACTGTATCTACAATTTATATTCGTCAAAAGCAAATATATGTAGAGAAGAATTGTTAATAAATATACTTTTTAGCTGAGACAACCAAAATAAAATAGTTTTTTGAGATTATTTAAAAAATAAGGATCCCATTTTTGGGATACTAAGTCTTAAAACCCCCTTTTTTTAATCCCCGGGTAAATTTAAAATCCCCGGGTAGTCAAATTTGTTCCTCTAAAATAAATACTGAATATATTAACACCTAATACGTTTTAGGATCAGTAAGCTTGACATAGAGCTGAGTTCGTAGGTTTGATACACCTGGAATATGTATCTTAGTATATAAAATCCAAATACCACTGATAGATTTATTTCTTGATTCATTTGGACTTTACCTATCGCTTCTAGTGTTTAAAACTACACTACGTTTCGGGAGGTAAGGAAACTCCTCCCGTTATCAAGTGAACCCTAATTACATGTAAATATCAAGTTCTTACACCTAACTAACCTAAATTTTTTTGAATTTTCTTAATTTTTCTTTTAAATTTTAATTACACTAACACAAAAATAGTAAATACATATACAAAAAATAAAATACAATACACTAACACAACATTTATATACACTAACAAATTAAAAACTGACTATACATTACCTGTTCTGCATCGTTGCCTCCAAGCTGACGGCAAACACGGGCAACCTCACTCTCACGTCCGCTCAGCATCAGATGCGCACTCGACTAGTGGCTAGCGGCAGTGGAGGGGAGAGAGCCGTTGCCCCCACCTACCGCCAGGGGCACGTGACGACACAGCTGTGGCTACCCACTCGTCTTTGTCGACGGGAACATGACACGGAAACCAAAAACTGCACGATTCCTCCTAGAATGCTACACGGGCACTCGTACGATATTCTCATAGAGATTACCACATGCCTCCAAGGTGAGCATTGGGAACTAGTCATGCAATCAGGTGGCCGTGTTTCCTCCAAAGGGCGATCACGGACCTTGTATATTTTTTAATAACTGAAAAAGCAAAACAAGTTTTAACAAGTTTCAAGTTTTATAGGAGACGTAAAGACAATATTCATTTCTCCCTTTATGAAAAATGATCAAGTATAAAATTGGTTTTATTTATTTATGAAAGCTCGAAAATACAAAAAAAATATCACTACTGTGTAGTTCTCTACAAAAAATACGTATAATAAAAAATTAAATGAAACAGTGTTTTATTATTCATGCAAAATTAACACATTCAAACAGACATTTTCATCACACTAAATTGTTTGGATAAAAGTACAATTTTGGGGCAACAAATTTAATTTTTAGCCGTCAGTACAAAATCATATACAGCGAAAAGAAATATAAATAATAAAATGCAGATAATTATTAACACTGATCACCAGAACAGTCTGTTTGGTTGGCACAGTAATTAAACTACACTCTGTAAAAAGGTAATTTCGATACATCAAAATTATATAAATTAAAAATACAATGGTCCACATTTTTATTAATTCTATGCTGTTATTAATGGTAATAACACCCACAAAATTACCTTTTGTGTCAATCCAATCCTGGAATAAGTACTCCTAAATTGTATTTTTGTATTGAAGTATTTTTTTAATAATTTACCTTATAAGAAATATTTGTTGAAAAACAAGCTGCATGGGGTCTTACCAACACGAACATTTCTCATTGTGTGGTAAATATTCATGTGTTAAACATAATTTATGTTTCTAACTGAAAAACCATGGACGAAAGAGATACATATATTATTCTGTATAGTTTCCATTACTCAGCTAATCTTAAAATATTACGTGGTAATAATACAAAAAACTTCCCAAGGTTATAACTTTCCCCCAAAAGACCTATTTACCTATCTAGCCAATTATTGAGACTGAAGGCTTGTTGTTGATTATTGTTTTTGGGGGGATTAGGAGGCCCCAGCATAGCCCGCTAGGCACGTCTCCCTTAGGATATTGTGCAGCCTCCGGACAGAGGGAAAAGAGGGATGGGAAAAGTGGTAGGACGGGGTAAGTCTGCCTCGCTCCAGAAAGGAAGAGAGAACCATACCTAGCTCTCGGGCTCTATTGGTGGCATAAACCCCAGGACGATCTGCCCTCTAACCCGACTTCCCCCTAAGTCCACCAGACAGGGACAGAGTCATCGCATAGAGCCTCCAACCTCTCAGGGCTCGGGTGGCCCCAGGACGGTTCGTCCCCCAGCTCGGCAGACTGGAGACCGTCTGGTAAGGGCTCTTCCTCCCAGGCACCCGTCCGAGGCTGCAAGGAAGTTCCACTACACCCTCCAAGGACTTGACTGGGTATCCAGACTCAACTGGGAGTCAAGTCCCAAGAAGAGACAAGGAGGAACCAAGGAGGAACCAAGGAGAAAAGTTGGTCACACTGGATAGCCAAAAGACTTACCAATACTGTGACAGCTTTATTTTTCTGTTCCAAATGTCGACTTCTATACTAGTATAGACCAGTCAGGGAGCCGTCGAGGGCCGAAGGCATGTTAACCTCTGTTGATACTACAAAGTGCTAGGTCGTGTGGTCGCATCTAGTTCATGAATCCTAAATACTGACTATACCCCGCAGCACCTTCCTAGTGGAGCCAACTACTGATTAATGTTCTCTTTTAAAGTCTTCATTGACGTTAGCCTTCATCCCTCAATAGATTACGTATATTAAATTTTGTTAAAACTATTTCGTTAACAAGATTTTAAACTAAAACACACTAGGTCGTCATTTGCAACTGTTGATGATATTGGGTTAAAGAAGAGAACTTAGATAAAAGAAAACATAAATCTTGATTATTTATTGAATGTTTTTATCTTACCATATCGACCGTTCTCAGTCGCAATCCATAAAAAAAACCTAAGAAAAACTATTTTTCAATTTGACTCAATTATTTATTAGTTTAATGAGTGCTATTAATTTGATTCCTTGAATTCAGTTTAACTTACAATATTTATGTAATAAAAATAATTTATTTAAGCAATAAAACTAATAAATATTATTTTTAAGAGAATTCGTTTTAAGGTAATAAATATTATAAAAGTCGATACATAAAAGAATGCCTATTTCGTAAACAAAAATTCACCTTTTACGAATCCCAGTTAATATAAGATTTTCATAAGTATTCAGCTGTCAAATAGACAAGTGACAAAGCTGTAATGCGCAGAACTTGTGCAGTGGCTCCCCTAGTGGAGACCCAGCTAGGTGACGTACAGTATCAGTCCTGGTTGTTACCTTGTCTGTAGTCTTTGTTCACTGCGTCACGAGGTCCCGAGGTCTCGAGCCGTAAACTATTTTTATTTGGTGCGCTTGCATAATACGATATATTCCCTCAGATACGGTTTCGATATCTCTGTGTACAATTTACTTAGAGAAGTAAAATATATATCAATAAAGTTTTTTGATTGCTGAATCGTTCGGTAACCATGACAACAAACGAGATCCATACGGACGCACTGAAGTAATAAATGCTTACTTTTTACGATACGAGACCCACGGACCTCGTAACAAAGCTTAGTTGCTCACAGTGCCCGTTGGAGTTCTTAAGTACGTGCCGTTCACAACATCGCGCCAAAAGTTGTTTGTTGTTATAGCAATAACCTATTGTGATTTGTAATGTGTTTTGGTGTGTTTTATGCTGTGTTCTCATTCGTGTGTGCGGTTCGAGATCTCGGTGCCTCGTACTATTGTGTCATATTTACATCCTGATCAGGCTGTAGGTTGACAACAATGTGCTAGTTCACAAAATACACCTCAGAGTGCTCTGTTTATATTAGTTTCAATGCTATGATACGTAAAAGATCGAAGTCGCAACGAGATCTCGAGGTCTCGTATTGGACAGCCGTAATCACACCAAACGAGAACCACAGGTCTCGTAACATACCACCGTAATCAAATACAAATTTGCCGTAACGCAGTGAGCGTGTTGTGGCTTTTTTTGTAGGCAAGGGATCGATTTATAGTGACACCCAGGTCCTTGGGTTGGTGATTGTGCTTGAGCTCTACGCCGTTGAATTCGATTTTAAGTTTTAGGTTGGCCAATCTGTTATTTATATGAAAGCATGAGACTTTAGTTTTTGTTGGGTTTGGATTTAGCTTCCAGGTTCTAAAATATTCTTTGAGGGTCGCAAGGTCGTTGGCTGGTTAAGTTTCAGTCTACTGTGCTCCCTTGTGCTGATATCCCAGGCAATATCATCGGCATAGATGAACTTCCTGGACCGAGTATAAGTGGAATTTCAGCAATGTGCACATTGAATAGCAGAGGGGCAAGCACTGATCCCTGTGTCAGACCATCCTTGAGTTGTCTAAAATTACTTTCCCCGCTCCCTAGATATACTTTGTCTGACCTAGCTAGTATTGAGTTGAGAGACGCAATAAGGAATGGCATGGGATTAGACTATAAAACCTAACCAGAAAGCCCTGTCTCCAGACAGTGTCATAAGCTGCGGTCAGATCTAAGAAAGCAACAGAGGTCTTTAATCTCCTCTCAAAGCCAGCCATAATGAATGCAGTGAGGCCAAGTACCTGGCCGCAGCAGTTGCGACCAGGCCTAAGTCCAGCTTGTTCTTCAGGGATGCTGGCATTAGGATCAGGGAGGATTCTATTATAGCCTCTCGAGTGACTTATAACATACACTCAGAAGGTATATAGGGCGATAACTCTCAGGCTGTTTTAGTTATTTTCCGGGCTTCAGAACAGCTACTATTTTTGATTTCTTGAACATACCAGGCATTTCACTGGAATCTAATATAGAGTTGAAAACTGTAATAAGCCCCTGTTTAACTTGTGTTACAATTTCAGGAAATAATTAATTTAAGCCTGCTGCCTTTCCGATTAGTAATGCGTACTGATATGTTTTGGTTATGTAAATTGTATAATACCGTTAAAGGAACAGTTCAATTTAATACTATACCAACAGAGTAAACACACTTTGTATAATGGACAAAGAGTAATCGATTTTCGTCAGACATGGTCTGAGAAAATCCCTTTAAGAAAGAGATATTAAAATTTTTGTGTAACCCGTATTAAACTATTTTTTTACTTTATTTGTTTGTTTTGTAGAGACTTTAGGTGTTCTGCTTTTGAGAGTTTCAACAATATTTAGAGTTGATTTATTTGTTTATATTTTATTTTATACTTTTGTTACACGTTAAACCATGAATGTACCTGTAACACAATAACGCCGGAGAAACGTAAACCAAATTTGTCTCAAAATTCGAAAAAGCCCCATTTAATAATAAAGTAGTTAGAAGTCAAGTAACTTCAGCACAATTGTAAATTAGAAGGCTTCAACAAGCTAAACGGCAGGCAACACATAGAGCAGAAGAAACTTCAGAAGAACAGCAACTTCGACGTGAAGAGCAAGCTCAGTGGCATGCCAGTTTGAGAGTAACTGTAATGGCACTGTGGCAGAGATCTGCCATCTTCAGAAACTGTTGAGGAAACTGAAGCTCGCAGATGAGCTATTGCTGTAAGGGCAATAGCCCAGAGGCAGCCAACGTTCAACAGAAATGCGAGGGGCGTCTTTGAAATTGCTGCCTTGGATTAGTGACTCTTAGTCAGTTAACATATCTTACTAACGCTATGTAGTGAGCACGGGCGGGTAACGGCTAGTATACATTTATGGCTAGTGTATGCGTTTGTTCCATTTTTATATTCTTAGTTTTAACTAATCTGTTTTTACAAAGACAGATATAAATTTATTTAAACTATTATTTTAATAACTTAAAGTATGTAACATTACGGACAGTAGATAAAGGAAAAAGGAATCCAAAGTAAAAAAAAAATAATAATAAGTATTTGACAACACAATGCCTGCTTGTGACAAAAATCAATAGAAACATGGTCCTTTCTTGTGACCTGTCTCTCAACATCATTTGTCCCTCTTAACAGAGCAACAGTATCCATCTTTCCATAGTGCACCAACTATCTGTAGTGCACCATATGTTATACGTTTGCTACACTTATTTCCTTATCGAATTTTCTCGCTTATAGTGTCGCTCTAGTCAATTTATCACTTAAACTGACGAGAATTAGTTAATATAAGATTAGTTACAAAATATAAATACCATTCGATTTGTAAACAATCTATTTTTAAACAAATTAAAAACCCTTTTATATAGAATATTTTTCAAGTTCGTTAACATTTTTCCGAAAGTCGTGGACTCGCTGTTGCGAAACGTATTATGTACCATTGTAATGTACTATAATGACCCACTATGTTTTGTTACGTGTAACAAGTGACGTGTAGTCATATTATAAAGGTTTAATCGAATATAATATAATATATATATACACTAGAGACTTGGAGGGGCCATATCCCCTAAACCTTGCTCCAGAACTCTGCCTCATCTGGTAATTTTTACTTTTTTATATACTGAGGAGAATAAAATAATATAATTAGGAACAGATGTCAGTTCGAAAACAAAGTAGACACTAAATTACATGTTTTAATGTAAACATAGTAAACGTTTTTAAATCCCCATGCTTTTCTTATGGGGCATTTTTTACGTTATTGCTAGTTGCTGGTAGTTTTATGGAAAGACTGCTATTTTTCCCGAGTCAATGGGATAGAGACCTTTAATTTGAGCCGTATCCTAATGTCCTGTGGTTTTACAAACTCCCACAATCTTGACTTAAAAAGTTTGCTTACAGAAATATATATAAATATAACGTATATGGTCTTTATTTTTTTGGTGTAACCAGTTTCACATTTTAAAGAATTGTTATAAAATATGATTCAACATCATAATACATTTAGAACATCGTACTCTTAACAGAACAAAAAAAGAGTAGTAAACCAAAGTAAACCGAGACATCTGAATTATTTGATAATTCGGTTGAATAAAGTCAGCCACAATGATTGTTTAGCTGTCGATAAAACAACACAGACATGGCAAGCTTACTTAGCTCTTTGAAGTATGGTTTTAATTATATTTTATTAATTGAAAATACCATTAACTGCATTGTACACATTTAATTTTAAATTTAGTTATGATTATAGGTATAAAGATTACATTAATCGTCCTTTTAGCGAATTTCCTCTATATGGAATAAGCTATTACCGTAGACGACATGGTAAGACCTAGGCCCGGGACCATGATAACTTTTAGTTTCGAGCTCCCCAGATGCCAAAAACACCATCCGTTCAAAACTGTATATATATATATATATATATAATCGAAAATAATATATGTATATATAATCGAATATAATATATATGTGTGTGTGTGTGTGTGTGTGTGTGTGTGTGTGTGTGTGTGTGTGTGTGTGTGTGTGTGTGTGTGTGTGTGTGTGTGTGTGTGTGTGTGTGTGTTTGTGTTTGTGTGTGTGTGTGTGTGTGTGTGTGCGTGCGTGCGTGCGTGCGTTGTGTGTGTGTGTGTGTGTGTGTGTGTGTGTGTGTGTGTGTGTGTGTGTGTGTGCGTGCGTGTGGGTGTGTGTGTGGGTGTGTGTGACTTTTAACTCTCGTTAAAATGGTCCGATTTTGATGAAATTTGGTACGAACATGTAAAGCAACATTTATAACTTTAAGTTCAAAAAACAGCCAGATCGCTCAATCCAAAAAGGTATTTTGATGGGGGGGGAGGTTTGTACCACAGAAATGTTTTTTTTTATTTTGTTCATATAATATTTTAGTAAATCAAATTTTACCCATTGAATTCAGCTTAAAAACAAACAATTTCGCGTTTTGATCATTGCTCTACGTCAATTGGTTACAGAGATATTGAAAGTGCTAAACAGAGTACGTTGCCCAATGTTATTCTTATGTGGAATAAGACAAAATGTATACCTTGCTCATTTATCTACTTATCCTTACGAAACTTGGTATATTGCTTCATATCGTTGTGGTATTTTGATATTTGCACTAAAATAAATATTTTTTGTGGATAGTTACCATAGCAACAAACCTGCGTACTCAGCCCCCATGTTATTCTTATGGAGAGTAAGTAAAATGTTATCTCCGTTAACCAAGAACCATAACAATCAAAACAATTAACAAAACTTGGTATGTGGCTTTACCCAGTTGAGTTATATTGATATTGGTATAAAACCCCATTTTTTGTGTTTTCTTAATTCAGCAAACTTGCATACTCAGCCGCCATGTTATTCTTATGGAGAATAATTAAAATGTCATAAATCATTTATTTATGAATGTATATCAATGAACATTGGTATGTGGCTTTATGTGGTATAAAGATACATATATATATAAAATTCGTAGAAAATACTTATAATACCCCGTAGCAGCAAACCTGCGTACTCAAATGTATGTGTATATATATATATATATATGTATGTATATATATGTAGCAAACCTGTGTACTCAAATGTATGTATATATATATATATATATATATATATATACATTTGAGTACGCAGGTTTGCTGCTACGGGGTATTATAAGTATTGTCTACGAATTTTAGTTTCTGTACCTTCATCCTAGTGAATTGTTTGCACACCAAATAGATTATTGACAGTGCAATTAGTTTGGATATATAAATTGCATTTAGAAATTATTGTTGTGCATTAACTGCTTACATACGTGAATGACAAATTCTTGTTAAGATTAAATCATACTTTGCATGCGGATGAATCCCCTGCAAGGAAGCAATGTAGTTATAAACAACCCTAATTTGGCCTAAAACATTTACTTTAAACTAGTTTTTTTTTATGGGGAAAAAGAAAATAACGTAACTTGAGCAAAGTTCTCCTATATTGAAGGAGCTATTACCGTATTTGGCATGGTAAGAACTCTGCCTAAGACCATGATAACTTATTGTTTTAAAGTATTCCCTTCATTACAATTTGTATGGATATAATATGGCTTTAACGATGTCCAATGAGAATGCCATATGTTTTTTAAGGAGAATAAATAAAATGTTATATCTCGCTTACTTATGAATATATTCAGATGAAACTTAGTTACATAATGTGGAAGTTTGTATGTAAGTATGGAAGTATTCACTTGAATTCGCTGAATTCGTAGGTTTGCTGTCACGGAGGTATTTCCTTGTTATATTGCTGCTTTACGAAATTTCTGCTCAAGGCAAAATCTTAAAAACTTTCCCAAGATGTAAAATTTGGCAGATCCTGCTCAGAAATATCTAATATTGTAAAATGAAACAAAACACTCTCGCTCTAATTACGATCAACAACTACTACTCATTTTCATGTTTAAATCTGTAACTCAGACCATCTCTGAATCAGAGATTCTCTGACTGGGCCTGATGATGACCGATGTAACTGGTTGAACTCGATCAACTTGTACCATCTTTTGTGTATATTTGACCGTCTTGTATGTAAGTACAGTATAAGTGTAAATATACTTTGTAGTGTTGTAAGACGTAGTTTATTCTTGCTGTTTAGTTAACAACACGCATTATGCTACTAAATAAATTATTATATTTTTTATCAACTAAGAACACTTCACGCGGAATATCTTGACCAGTGGCTTACTCCACTGCCGGAGTGACTCGAGTTTCAATTGCGCCTTTGACGGTTATATTACCGCTTGTATTAAGGTGGTCCCACACTTCTCGCGAACACTCCAAACATTCGGAGTTCGGCCGATTGTTCGGGCGTGTTCGTGAGAAGTGTGGGACCGCCTTTAATATAATGTCATTTCACTTGTAAAAAGAGAGAGAGATAGAGAGACGACAAATTTTTTCAGGATTCTTAGCCAGGATCTGTTTATGACAGAATAAAGAGTAATTGTAATCTTAGTCAATAAATCCTATTTTAAATTCATGAAGTTATAATTGTTTCGGCATTACATACATGGAATACTGATGAACAGTTATTTTACATAACAACAATATTAATTGATTGAAGAGATAATGGAAATAACAGATGACAGATTTAGACCGATATTTAAATTTCGCTCTACTCCATTTAGCTCTACTGTTTGAACTGAAAATATTCTACGTCAAGTGTGTAAAGATTGCAGTCGGTCCTTCACACAACAACTATAGTTTTCTTAAAAATGGCTGGTATTAGTATTCATGCTTGCAGAATCAATAAAGAAAAACACAAAAACAACAAATGTTTTTACATTTAGTAAATAACAAGTTGATAAGTAGTAACAGTAATTTATTTTCCCTTGAGTAACAATAAACTAAATGTAAGTTACTCGACTATATTCAATAACAGATAAGCCTAGAATAAGGATTTTTATTAAATCTATCACAAATATTGATGAATTTTCAAGGTTATAAAGAAAATCGTTAAGGGAGGATAAGTAATAAAAAAATTCCAAACATTTTAAACTGAAATCCATACAGGTTTTCTCGTGTGAGGTGTCTCAAACAGATTGCATACAAATCACTTGACCTAGAAATATGAAATAAAATTATTTACCTCTAAATCAACCCCAAGGAGAATGAATGTCAAAGTTTATCTTGAAATACAGGATGCTCCAAAAACTGAGGGTCACTGATTAGAATCTCGGAGTTGTTAAACATTTTGAAACGGATAAAAATAAGTGAGTTCTGTTTTCGCCAAAATGATTGCTGTTGTAAATCTTTTAAATGATGTATGACATAGCAAACGTTTTTATGGTAAAATTCCGAGATTGTAATTAGTGACTCTCAGTTTCTAGAACATGTTGTATTTTAAACAATTTAACAATATTTTACATATTTTACATTTTCCTTGCGGTCGATTTAGAGGGAAATAATTGTATTTCCTTCCAAGTCAAGTAAAGTGGTTCGTCTGCAATCTGTTGGAAATACTTTACGTAAGACACACTGTATAGGTTACTGTATTATATGAGTACCTTAATAGTCGTCTATTAAGGTATCCTTGAACTTTCTGGTACATTAACAATAGCTTTATAATATTGATTTAATGCTATATTTGTATAAAACCTACGTGATGGTGTATAGGTAATATATCTAATTAAAATGAAATACAAAAAATCTAAAACAATTTTGCGAATACAATTATTTATTTTGATTTTTTCTGATAAAACGTAAAAATATGTCTTTATTGATACAGTTAAGTTTTGTATTTTGGTAAAATATATCATACTAAAATAATTTTCTGAAAATGCAGGTTTGCTGTGACGAGGGTGCTTCTTATATACAACAGCGCGTTTTTCAACACTAGGTTTCCATGTGTCACACAGTAGTTTTACGCTGTAATTCATATTTAATTTGGGCCGAAACCTTAGCTAAATAATAAACATGCATTAAACCACAAGCGTAATACAAAAAACATTAGTGGCTAACCTATTACCACATGTTATAACAAATTAATTATTATATAAGTTTAATTTTAAACTTCTCTACAGTACTTCTCTTATTCACACTGAGAGTAATACAATTTAATCATACTCACTTTAGATCACTTGGCTGCTTTTTGAAGTATTTTACCATAAAATAATAATGGGAATAATTATTTTACGGCAATGCTGCTAAATATATTTATCCGTTTAAGGTTTTAAACTCAAATGATAATAATTGCATAGCAGTTGTGTAAATCATTTTGAATATTTGGGGACACTGTGGATTGTGAAAAATAGAAAACTTAGACTTTTAAAGTAATAATAATAATAATAATTATAATAGTAACATCAACACAAATTATAGAGCTACAGTATAAACCAATAATAAAATTAAATGGTACTGCTACTGTAGTATAAAGTCTAAATAACTCTAATAGTAGATTAGATTTATAATGAAATATATATGATGGTAAAATTACATTACGTATCTATCGTCATTACGATTTAAATCTTTATAAAGGTTTTTTTATACCACACCAATTAATTGAGATAAACAGAGTTGTATGTTATAAGCCTATGCACAATTTATGTAACAAAATGGAATACTTAAAAGCCGAATTATTTAGTCTAAATATATTACTTATGTTATGAGGTATACTGCCGGATTCTAAACACAATTTCCTGTTCATTTATAAATAGCTCTAATAGTAGATTATATTTATAATGAAATACATATGTTGGTAAAATTATACTGTCATAATACATAAAAATAATAAAATTACAAGGATATGTAATATCTATCGTCATTACGATTTCAAACTTTAATAAAGGTTTTTTTATACCAAACCAATTAATTGAGATCAACAGAGTTGTATGTTATAAGCCTATGCACAATTTATGTAACAAAATGGAATACTTAAAAGCCGAATTGTGTAGTTTAATATATTACTTATGTAATGAGGTATACTGCCAAATTCTAAACACAATTTCCTGTACATTTTTGACGTCTACAAAAGGCCTTAAAGCAACATGAATCACTTTGCTGGATGGCTGCAAGTGTTCACCCAGCTTCTGTCACGTTTGTCATTCGTACCAGCACTTTCTACTTTATCGCTTTCTATTTATCGTTGCTTGGGGATATAAGTATTTTAATATTTGTAGCCATGTAATAGATACTAAATTACACTTAAACTATTCACTCCTATCATTTACAAACTGAAACGATTTCGCACGCAGCAGGCTGACGTGAGGGAAGTGAATTTCCACAAACAAAAAACTCTTAAAACTCAAAATCTGTGTAAAAACATACATGTATTCCAATTTTTAATGAAACCTTAAAACATTGATTTCTGTGCTGTTCTGATGCTCCTGGTTTAATTTACCTGCAAAGCTGGGAATACAATTTTGCACATTATAATGTTAGGAGAAAGTCCAGGCAGGCTTGAAAGTAGGCGTGAGTTGCTGGGGATGATAAAAGTACTCTAACAAAGGAATAACAGTCTTTTCTAGTGTAAAACCCCTATAAGACAACGTACTGTGTTTAGTCTAATCACATTTTCTTTAATAACTCGGTAAATATTTATGCTAGAATGACGAGAGAGGGCTTAGAACTTTCGCCTCACTAATTCCTATCTTTTTGCATGCATTAATTTTACATCTGGGGATTTCCTGACCCTTTTTGGGCTCAAAAACCTGAAATTTGAAGGATTAATCCCCAAAAAAGGGGTTTAAAAATGTCCGATTATTTTTCCCTACAAACGTGTCCAACTGATTACAGAAAGGAACATCCCTACCAAATTTGAAGTAAATCGGACAAAAATTCGATTACTAGAGTGCATACATATATATATATATAAATAAAATTTTGAACGACCCCACAAAACGTGTTCAGGGGGTCACGTTTGGAAATTCTATGGTGGTCCCGGGCTTAAGTTTCACCCTACGGGTCATGCTAATAGTTCACTTTCCAAAGGAAATTCACTAATGATCGAAAACACTCAAGTTCTGGACTGTTGTATATACCGTTTCATGTTAAAATATTTCATATCTCTCTTCATCCTTCAAGGTATGCGTACTATATTATTAATATAAAATTTGTTATAATGAAAATCCTACTAGTTACGTTATGCTAATTTTGTTTATGAAAATAACTTAGTAAGATACATAAATAGTTATAATCTTCAAAGCAAAAAAACCTCGGAATATCAGTTTAGAAAATAAAAGATAATGGCCTTAGTTAAAAAGTTTAGATTACAAGCTTCTTTGTCATTTTCAAAGTTTGAATTCACTTTCATTAGTCTGTCTAAGCCGATTGTTCTTGCCCTTTTAATGGTCCCAGTTAACTCTCGTAAAATATTAATTCAAAGCATATTGACAAATAAACCTTCTATCGTATAACAATTTCAACGTACACAAATAAATACTTATAATTAATCAAATATATGGATACACTAGTAAGAAACAAAACACATAACGAACAGTTATACAATTTTATTTATAATTTTAATTATTTTTTAATAGTGGTGAAAGAAACTCTAGCAATTTATCGTATTATCTGACGAGCAGTTACTACAATAAACTGCTACAGATACCTGATCGCTTCTGTAATCTTAACTAATAGATGATATAGCTACAGCACGAGTTTAACAGTACTCCTACCTGGGATTCACTGTTTGTTGTCACCAAACAGTGTTTTTGGTAGTGTTTTGATATCACAAGAAAAGTACGATATTTATATCGCTAATAATATCAGGCAGAGACTGTCGATACCCCAATAAAATCGAGGCAAAAATAAAGATATTGTATCAAATATCGATATTAAATATAAGCTGATTTGTAGGCCAGCAAAGAGTAAAATTTGTTGACGAACTACATAAAATTAAAACAAATTTTGCACCCCTATCTATGAACTAAAGACTTAAAATGTCTTGTTTTATGACTATTATCAGTGTCATTTTGGAAAAATTAGCTTTTAAACCAAATTATTCTTATAGAACGCATACTCACATTTACTGCTTTAACTCCGTAGATTCAACATTATTTGTTAAAGTAAATTCGAATAAACTTGTTGGGAATAAAAAGAGGATGGACATAAATAGTAACCTAGTTTCATTTTAAGAGGATTTCACAATCTAAAATGTACATGAAATTCTCGTCACCTTAAAGGTATTTCAAAGCCTATAAAAAGTATAAGCCCTACTTTTAGCTATATATTATTTAGTTAGGTATTTAATACGATCAGTCTGTAGGATCATGCACTATAATGTTTTTATTTACGTTACAAGACTATATGATTGGTAATACGATCGTTACACAGTGAAATACTACAAAATTAATCATTTATTCAAATTATTAGAATATTTTCATTTAAAAACTAGCTGTTTCCCGCTGACTTTGCCCCTCGAATTATTTATAAATACCCCCGTCGCAGCAAACCTGCGTACTTAGCGATTTTACAATGCATATATTTGTGACTCACTACTATATAGAGCCACTTATCAAGTTTCACAAAAATACATTCATAAATAAGTAATACATAGCATTTTATTTATTCTGCATAAGAATAACATTAGGGCTGAGTACGCAAGTTTGCTGCAACGAGGAAGATAAAAAATATGTATTTTTGCAATTATCTATATAACTCAACCAGGTGAAGCTACATACCAAGTTTTATAAATTTAGGTTCATAACTAAGGGAGATATACAACTTTACTTATTCTCCATATGAATAACATGGCGGCAGAGTATGCAGGTTTGCTGCTACGGGGAAAATCAACAAAAAACGTTTTTGTACAAATACCAATATATTACAACTAGTTGAAGCCACATACCAAGTTTCATCAATATACATTCATAAATAATTTAGATATAACATTTATTTATCCTCTATAACGATAACAATGGACAACGTACTGTGTTTACTACTTTGAATATCTCTGCAACGGTTGGACATAGGACAACAAATAAAACACCAAAATGATTGTTTTGTAGAGCTAAACTGATTGGTAGAAAGAAACGTGGAGTTTTTAGTGAAATTATCTGAGTAAAATCTAAAACCGTTTTCCCATAAGATTAACATGCGAAATTGTATGGACACATTTTTTTACTTTTCTCCACAACCACTAAACCTAGCTTAATGATTCAAGATAATGAATTGTTTTTTTTTTAACTCTATAAAATGGTTATAACCAAAATCTAGTGTTTTTTTTTAATTTTAGGGTAAAAAGTTCAAAAACTTATTTTGGAAAATTTTACACCCCCATAAAACACACTTCCCATAAACCGATCGATCTGGTTTTAGAACGTAAAGTCATAAATGTTACTCTACATATTTGTGCCAAATTTCAACAAAATCAGGTGTTTCTTTCAAAAGTTATCGTGGTAACGGACACACTATATAATACCCCCGTAGCAGCAAACCTGCATACTCAGCGAATTTCCAATGCATATAATATTATCTTAATACCACATAAAGCCACATACCAAGTTTCATCAATATACATTCATAAATAAATGATTTATGACATTTTAATTACTCTCCATAAGAATAACATGGCGGCTGAGTATGCAGGTTTGCTGAAATAAGGAACACTAAAAATGGGTTTTTATACAAATATCAATATAACTCAACTAGGTAAAGCCACATACCAAGTTCTATTAATTTATGTTCATAATTAAAGGAGATAACACGTTACTTATTCTCCATAAGAATAACATGGGGCTGAGTATGCAGGTTTGCTGCTACGGGAACTATCGGTCAAAAAATGGGTTTTTGTGCAAATGTCAATAGACCACAATGAAATGAAAAAATATACCAAGTTTCGTCAGGATAAGTTGATAAATAAGCGAGATATACAATTGTTCTTATCCTCCATAAGAATAGCATTGGACAACGTACTGTGTTTAGCACTTTCAATATCTCAGTAACCAATTGACGTAGAGCAATGATAAAAACACCAAATTGTGCGTATTTTTAAGATGATTCCAATGGAAAAAAATAAAATTTCACTTTTCTAAAAATTATGTGTAAAAAACTCAAAAAACCCATTTTTGGGGTACAAACCCCCCCCCCCCAAAATACCTATTCGGATAGGCCGATCTGTCTGGTTTTTGAACTTAAAGTCATAAATGCTGCTTTACACGTTTGTACCAAATTTCATCAAAATCGGACCTTTTTTACGAGAGTTATTGCACCCACGGACGGACACACACACACACACACACACACATATATATATATATATATATATATATATATATATATATATATACATATACAGTTTCGAACGAATGGTGTTTTTGGGGTCTGGGGACCTCCAAACGAAAAGTTATCATGGTCCCGGGCCTAGGTCTTACCATGCCGACTACGGTAATTGCTTCTTCCCTATAGGGGAAATTCGCTAAAATCACATAAAACCAAAATTATCTACAAAAACAGTTTATATTTCTGTTTACACCATCTTCAGAACTTGATACAAAATTAGATAACCTACATATTTGATAACAACTAACTGAGTACCATGTGTTGTAAATCTTATCAGAAATCATATGTTTTTAAAAACAGTAAATTTGTACATCTATATATATTAAACAATTGGAGCTTTGTGTAACTTTTTCTTTTCTTTATCGAATGTTTAAGCCTTTTGGGCACTTTGACTCGGTCACTAGTTGGCATGCCTGTTCGAGACTTCTAAGTGACGACAAACTGAACTTTTTGGTGATTTGTCTAATTGGCTTGACTTGATACGTATTTTCGAAACCGTCACCGTGTTTCTTTCCGTGTGACTCTAGGGGTTTGGTCTCATCCTGAGGCTTGTATGCAAACCGGTGACCCGTCATCCTTACTCTTAGTGTGTTTGTTGTAGAGCTAATATAATCTTTAGGGCATTTTTTACATTTTATTTGGTTATTCACTTTTTATTGAGTCACAGGATAAATTGCCTGGTATTTTGTATATTTTTGATGTTGAGCTGCTACTAAAGCTCTTCAATTTGTTTATTCGATTCTTAAATTTGTTTGCATACAAGACATCGGGGTTTCTTGCAGGGATGCGATCCGGTGACTTTTCCGCTTTTTTGCTCTGTCATGGGAAGTTTTGGTTTTGAAATTATATCTTTAAGAGTAGGCGGTCTTTTAAAGACAACTCTAGGTGGACATTTAAAGATATTGTTTGTCAGAGGTGAAGACTGTAGAATGCCAAAGGCAATCTTTATGATACTGTTAATTTTGTGAAGTCCAGGATGAAACTGGGTTATGAGTTTAGGGACGTTATTGTCAAATACATTTGAAACACCATGTTGATTCTGTGTTTAAATTTTTTATTTCAACACTTGTTCAGGGTACCCTCTTTCTAATAAATTTTTTTTATTTTCATCTTGTATTCATTCACATCGCTGTCTTCACTGCATAGTAGTTGAGCTCTTGTCGCTAGACTTTTTGGAATTGATTTCTTAACATAAAGTGGGTGGCAGCTACTGTAATGTATATATTGAAAAGTGTTGGTTGGTTTTATATTAATTTTGTGTTGAATTATGTTGTTCACAATAAAAACGTCAATGTCCAAGAATGTGACGGATTCCGATGATATGGACCATGTAAATTTAAGGTTGTTGAATGAGTTTAGTGATTCTAAAAAGTTGTTAAGTTTTTCAGTACCGTGTGTCCATACCATAATGATATCATCTATAAAACGCATCCAACAAAGAGGTTTCAGGAGATGAGTATTTAGGAAGTCATTTTCAAGTTTTGTCATAAAAAAGTTAGCATATGAGGGAGCCATTCTAGTGCCCATCGCAGTTCCAAGCTGCTGAAGGTAGTGTTTATCCTCAAACCGAAAACAGTTACACGTAAGAATAAAAGTCACCATTTTTATTAGAATTTTACCACACTGGCACAGTACAAACTTATCGTTAGGTATTTAACATAAAATAATTACACCTGTACGTTTTAATTCTAATTGTTGTTTATTTACTGAACTAAAATTTAATTCCTCTCTTTGACATTCTAAAAGAAAACTTTAACCTACTGAGCATATTTCATTAATTTTTACTCTACCCCAGCTAGTTACAATGTTTACATTTTTTAAGAATATTTGAGAAACAAAGGAATCCCTAGCTCTCCATGTAGTTACATATTCTTGAGTTACTCGTTAGCCCTATTAACAAAATGGCACAGTCATTGCTGTAGTGATGATATTTAAATTTTGATTTTACATGAGACTAAAAACTTTACCATTCCCCAGTTAAAGTGACTTTGATACTTTGTTACAATAATTGATACCAACGAATGCCATGTCCTAATATACTGGAATGTACAATGAATAAACCTTTGTTAAACTGTAGACAAGACTTATTACTAATTTCCTGAAATGGCAACTTACTATACAATATGGAGTTGACGGTACCTTCAGGTGAAGGGAGTCTGCAGATGACCAGGAGACATGGGAAGATCTCGACCAGGGAGCTGCCACACGAATGAGGAGCGGCTACTTACATTTGGCAGTGGAAGGGTTAACCCCCACCTTGCTACTTAATTCCGCCATCTTGTATTTCCTGATTTTATTTGCTAAACTTTGATTATCTTGCTACTTGTTTCTACTGGTTTTAACTATCTTGTTGTTTCATGAAATTATTTAATTGCCATTCATGGTTTTTGTAGACTTTTCACTTTAATATTTAATAAATGATTGGAAAATTCATAACAAAATCCAAATATGGTACACGAATCAAGATCAGCTGTTTGTATTGTAATCAGCTCAAACAAAAATGAATGTTCTTAAGGAATACATGGGAACTTTGAACCCCCGTGGGTCATATCCCTATAGGATTTTCACAACTTTAATATGCCTATATTTTTCTTAGGACTATCAAGTATCTATCTGCAAAATTTCAGCTCAATCGGTCCAGTAGTTTTCACGTGATGGAACTTCAGAGTTACGCACAAACATCCATACTTTCACATATATAATATTAGGTATGATGCAGAGAATAAATATTTAATACCCCCGTCGCAGCAAACCTGCATACTCAGCGAATTTCCAATGAATTATAACACATTAAGCCACTTAACAGGGATTCATAAGAAATATATTCACAAACAAGCGATATTTGAAATATTAATTATTCTCCATAAGAATAACATTGGGGATGAGTACGCAGGTTTGCTGCAACAAGGAACACAAAATAATGGGTTTTTATGCAAATATCAATAGAACTCAGCTAAGTGAAGTCACATACCAAGTTTCATCCATATACATTTGTAAATAAGCGATATATAACATTTTAATTATTCTCCATAAGAGTAACATGGGGACCGAGTACCTAGGTTTGCTGCTACGGGACCCATAGGCGAAAAATTGTTTTTTTGTGCAAACAACAATAAACCACAACCAGATGAAGCCACATACCAAATTTCGTCAGTTTATGATCATAAATAAGCGAGATATACAATTTTTCTTTTCCTCCATAAGAATAACATTAGACAACGTACTGTGTTTAGCACTTTCAATATCTCAGTAACCAATTGACGTAGAGCAATGATCAAGATACCAAATTGTTTGTTTTTTATGCTAAATTCAATGGTGAAAATTAAAATTTGATTTTAATAAAAATTACATGTGGAAACCCCAAAAAACCCATTTTTGGGGTACAAAACCCTCCCAAAACCCCCCTTTGGATGGTGCGATTCATCTGGTTTTCGAACTTGTTCAAATAAATAGTACTTTACACGTTTGTACCAAATTTCATTAAGATCGGACCTTTTTTACAAGAGTTATCGTGCTTACGGACACACACATATATATATATATATATATATATATATATATATATATATATATATATACCCCCGTCGCAGCAAACCTGCATACTCAGCGAATTTCCAATGAATATATAACATAACACATTAAAACACTTAACAGGATTCATAAGAAATGTATTCACAAACAAGCAATATTTAAAATATTAATTATTCTCCATAAGAATAACATTGGGCATGAGTACGCAGGTTTGCTGCAACAAGGCATACAAAATAATGGGTTTTTATGCAAATATCAATATAACTCATCTTAGTGAAGTCACATACCAAGTTTCATCCATATACATTCATAAATAAGCGATTTATAACATTTTAAGTATTTTCCATAAGAATAACATGGGGACCAAGTACCTAGGTTTGCTGCTACAGGAACCATAGGTGAAAAATTGTTTTTTTGTGCAAACAACAATAAACCACAACCAGATCAAGCCATATACCAAATTTCGCCAGTTTATGTTCATAAATAAGCGAGATATTCAATTTTTCATTTTCTCCATAAGAGTAACATTAGACAACGTACTGTGTTTAGCACTTTCAATATCTCGGTAACCAATTGACCTAGAGCAATGATCAAAATACCAAATTGTTTGTTTTTTTAAGTTGAATTCAATGGTATAAATTAAAATTTGATTTATATTAAAACTACATGTGAAAACTCCAAAAACCCATTTTTGGGGTACAAAACCCCCCAAAAACCCCCCTTTGGATGGTGCGATTCATCTGGTTTTCGAACTTGCTTAAATAAAGGGTACTTTACACAATTGTACCAAATTTCATTAAGATCGGACCTTTTTTACGAGAGTTATTGTGCTTACGGACACATATATATATATATATATATATATATATATAAATATATATATATAAATAAATATATAAATATATATATATAAATATATATATACATATATAAAAATTTGAACGAATGGTGTTTTTGCATCTGGGGACATCAAAATGAAAAGTTATCATGGTCTCGGGCTTAAGTCTTACCATGAGACCTACGGTAATAGCTTCTTCCCTATAGGGGAAATTCGCTAAAAATGCAGAGAATAAATATATCATACTTATTTTAAAACCATTAAGATGTAGTGCACTGAAACTAGGATAGATTTTATAATAAGTATATATTTTAAAATTAGTAATATCGAAATTATCGTAGGAAATAATCGATACTGTAAATATATCGGATGCCAAATCGATTAAAAAAATATCTAATATCGGCCTTAAAATATCGATATTTTCGATATATTATATTATTTCACTAACCAACACTAATTTTTTTTCTAATTATTAATTTATAGCGTTAGTTGTGCATTGTTTACTTTCTTATCATAATGTTACGGTTACTTTTTACGCATTCTTTGCATGTTCGTACTATCAAAGGAAGCAGCTTCTTTATCATATTTGTATTTTAAGTAAGATACGAATTTAGTTTCACAAAAAGGTCGTAGACGATAGGACAACGGAAGAGCTCAGCTTAAATAAACGAAAGTTTTGTTAACCTGGTCAGTTCAGTTGACGTTTTTCAGCTTAAATGTGATAACTAAATGAAATCATAGTATATTGAAACACACTTGATACTTTTAAACACTAAAACAATACTTATAGATGAACAATACAGTATCATTCCCGTGTTTTTGAAAATTAGATCTTGAGCACAAATTAGTTGATTGGAAATTGCATTGCTACTGGGGAGGACAAGCCTGCCAGATTCCCCCTTGGCAAGCCTGCCAGAGTCAACCAAATGGTTCCTTATTGGTCTATTACATTTGAATGAATAATTGCTATACGATACTGTGCAACATCACTTTACACACAGGTTTATTGCAGGTAAAATATCAAAATAAAATAAAATTCATGTCAATGGATAACAGAATGCCTTCAATAAATAATAGATCCACAAAAGCTAATGATTTAATTTGATCTGATTTAAGTATTTTATTAAAAAAATTCAAAGGTAGTAAGTATAACGAGCATTGGCTTGAAGTAGGAGAAAATGTACGCCCGTTTTGGGATGCTATTTTATTATTCAAATCAGTTTCGTAGCACTTTATGTTGTTGAAATGCTATCATAACTTCTCACTTGTGGAGTTGTTTACTTTACATTACCATTTTGACAACCTTCCTAATCCCGCTGCGGCTGTTTATGTACTACTCGTGTCAAAAAATGAGACAGACGACAATTCTTATCTGTGTTTAAATTCAAGGAGAATTTTTTTAGTTTTAAGAAAAGGTAATTTTAACACAATTGTTTGTATTATGTAGATAATATTATGTATCTACAAGATAAAGACTTCTTAGTCGTATCTCTTTAGTTTAGGTTGAAAATTTCTTTGCAGAACGTAAAACACGCTATTTAGTGATCATCTTATGGTATTCAAAGAACACATTTCCAAAGTGCTTTTAGGTAGTTTGTCACGCATTTTTGACCTACTATCATAAATTGATCAGCAAACTGTATCAGCATGTTAAAATGAGTTGGCCTTTCCTGAGCAGTCAATAGGATAAACAGTAATGGACGGATGTAATGTCAATACAATAAATATAATATAGTAATAACATTATTGTAACTATTTATATTGTAACTTAGATAAAGGGCAAATATCCTTATTTTAAATATCCCACCGTTTTTTTAACTTAATAATTGGGAAAACTATCAACTAACGACCCAAACGGTCCAAAACCTATTTCTATCTATTTCAAACTGTGATATATAATGTTTTTTATAGTCGTTTTAATTTCTGCAGCGCCAACTAATAAAGATAGGCAACCTCGTTTTGTAAACAGTCAACTTCAAAAACCATAACGTGATTTTTGCTGTATATTATTCTGTATTCAACTATTGTTCTGTACTGGAACTATTATTTGTGCTTATATATTTTAAATTAATAGAGTTAAAATAAAAATAAACTGTTCAATAGAAAAATCTTGTTTTGTTAATATCGAATTAAAACTAACACTTTTTAAAGTCGGTTTAAAAGCCAAATAAAAGACATTTGTAATCAAAGTTCACTCTTGTTACGAACCTAAAAAAGGGTTTAAAAGATAATAAAACAAATAGGAAACAAAAAGAAGACTAAGACAATCTCAAATCTTAAGACAATATTTCCGATCTTGATCAACTTCTAGATGGATTTGTGAAATTAGACATATTATGACTTTCATCATTTATTTGTTTTTATAATTTTTTCTTTCTTTTTCGCCACACATTTTTACCCGGACTTCAATAAAGCTGTTTTATTTTTTTAAAGAAAAATTATCATACATTTTTAATAAAAAATGCTTGTCATTAATAAACAATCTCAACTTGTCCACAGTTACTAAACGAATAACTGGACAATACTCAACCCTGTTACGACCGCCGACTGACCCTAACTCGGTGAGCGGTGTTATTATATCTAATACTATACTATGAAAATTGATTGTTAGAATCAAATTGTAAAACGACATATTACAACGATAATTTTAACTACGCATTAGCTATTTAATTTACAGCCTCAAGTTGACTAAACATTTATAGCAAAATCAGTACAAAATTCATTGGGGAGATAGTATTACAGGTATAGTCATGGTATTACAGGTATAGTCACTGATCCAAAAATAAACCAATTCATGGAAACATATACAAAGAGATATAAGGCTATTTCTCACTTCAGAATCACAAGCAGGGTGTTTACACTCAGGGCAAAGATTTAACTGCCGTAATATGTGTTTTGGTTTGCGAATAATACGTAGCAAGAGCTATTCACCGCAATTGTTTACAATCAGTTTGAAACCTATGAACTTATTGCTTTATATTCACTTGCATGTAATGAACATGCATTGAACATACGTAAAACAGGAACATAATAAGTTGGAAGCGTAATAACTTAAGTGCATTATAGGTTTTATAAAAAAATTATTTATGGTGATGTATAAAAACTGAAATACTATAATTTCATATTATAACGCCCAAAGAAGAATAAAAACAATTGTTACATTTCAGTTGTTATTAACCTTAATCCTATTTAACTAGCTCTTGCGTGGACAAAATAAATACCTACAATACCTACAGTTACTGTGTTTTTAGATTAAATATTTTTTAGTTAAATTTATTTATCTTTTTGAAACTTATACATCATATTACGTTATATTATTTTAATACTGTATATCTTCCAGATTGTTCCTTTGTTATATTAGGCTGAGACAAAAATCTATAAGATAAATAAGTGTGATGAACAAACATATATAGAACATAAATATGTTCGGATAAGCAACCCAAGACAGATACAATTAAATCACACATATAGTTCTACAAACAGATTATGGGTTAGTTTCCGCTCAAGCCTTAAAAAGACGTTAATTTGATACAGATCTGGGAAAAAATATACTGTATGAAATGAAATATTCTTAAGTAATTGGTATAAAGTTACGCAGATTTATTATGGAGTATTGAAATGCCTCGATGTGACTCAATAACATATATTATACTTTAATAACGACTTAAAGAATTTTGTTACCCTGTGAAGGATTAAAACACGCCTAAACAGTAGGAAACTGAACGAATAGTCTGTTCTAGTCAGTTTAATTAGTTCAATGTGCCGGAGATTGGTTTGCAACTATAACTGGTTCAGGTGATCAAAACAACAATCTACATTGTTATATTAAAGGACATATGGCTTAATTTTATAGTATGAGTATTGGCTCGACCTAATGATCATTATTGGCTTTGTAATTAATATATATGCAAATATGATAACAAGGAATACGATGGTAAATCATACTTTTTTAGGCTCATTTAAAACGTATTTATCCAGTTAAAACCCAGTCATGCAATACGTGGGAAGAAATCTTATAAAATAATTGAGAGAACGTATTGAGCTTAACCTATTGTAACATTATTATGGCGACGCAACCCGTGCCGCGGGCTTGGCAGTGAAGATGAAACTGACCGAGTGGCACTGTATTTCCAGCTATAACATTTGCATGTAACTCCCGAGCACAGGAAGGATAATTACTCTGATAATAAACGTGTAAAGGGATACCATGACATATAATGTATATCGATGTGCAACTAAACTGAAAGATCATTGCAACAGGAAAAGTAATGTTTACTAGGCACACTCAACTAATGTGTTGAATACTTCAGAGAAATCTTATAAATAACTTACTAAATAGAATATTTTTTTTAGAAGTAAAGTAATAAAATAAAGCTACGAACAAAATAATTGTTAATCTATGATTATATTTGCCAAATATTACTCACTGACTCACTTGGTCACTGTATCTCAAAAGTACATTGCCAACGAAGTTAAAATTTGGAAGAAGTTTCTCCTCACGATGTAGATGTGAGGATATTACGAAATATCCTTAGCACTCCACCCCGTTGGCCATCAAAATTTCCATGTTAATGTCATGGACATAAACCTCGATCGCAGGTGTTGTCATGTATGTTTAAAGCATTGAGTGAAGATAGGTAATAAATAATAGAAGCATATGGAGGGGCATTTTGTCTATATCTACTTTTGCCAAATAACTCTCAGGTACTGACTAACTTAGTGATCGCGTCTCAACTGTCAACAACGTTAATGAATATGGAACTTACATTTTAAATAGCGGTTCCCCTAATGCTGCAGAAAAAAGGCTGCATTTAGGACAAACCTTATGGGGTTCCGCCTTTCTAAACTTGGAAATCTTATGGGCATAAACATATACTGGAACCTAGGAGCCGCATTTTGTCAGAAGCTTAGCTTTTGTTATACCAGAGTAAAACGTAAGCAAGTTCACGTTCTAAAATTTTCTAGGGCTGAGTACCGGCGATAAAAATGCTTATTTGAGCTAACTTGCACTTATAACTAAACTAATGGAGCTGATATTGAGTATAAATAGAGCGGATATCTTAATTCAGACTTAGAACTACTCCTTATAAAAATATACATTGAGAGTAGTAAGGCCGCGCGCTTGGGGTCCAACATTGGTCTTATGGAGAATAGATTAACATGGGGTCTTATGGAGAATAGATTAACATGGACTCTTATGGGAGAATAGAATAACATGGGCTCTTATGAGGAATGGAATTAGGGTGTAATTGCTACCCCCTGTGGCTCTTTTGCTACCCTCTGTGGTTAATTATTTATCTTTTTCATCGCCTGTGGTTAATTATATACCGCTTTTGGTAATTGTTTGACCCTTGCGTCCTTCACTTTCTTCTGTGTATCTAACTACAGATCCTGTCTCTCAGCGTACTGTAGCTGGCGGGTGTAACGTGAACATTTTTAAGTAAACTGATGGGTTGAAATGTTAATTCGTGTCCTTCTGTTGTTAATCATCTAGCCTTCTGTGGTAATTATTTTAACCCTCTGTGTTTAATTATCTACTATTTTTTGGTAATTATTTAACCCTCGCGTCCTTCAATTCCGTGTATCTATCTACAGCTCCTGTTCTCTCAGCATACTGTAGCTGGCGGGTGTAACGTGAACATTTTTAAGTAAACTGATGGGTTGAAATGTTAATTCGTGTCCTTCTGTTGTTAATCATCTAGCCTTCTGTGGTAATTATTTAGCCCTCGCATCCTTCTGCTCTGTTAATCATCTAGCCTTCTGTGGTAATTATTTGAACTACGTTTCCTTCTACATATTTATTTTTTAACCCCAGTGCCCTTCTATACATCTAACCTCCACATCCTTCTGCGTATCTCACCTCCTTCTGCATATTTAACCACAACATCCGCAACAAGTCTCTGTCAGCAAACTCGTTGTAACCTGTGGGCTCTGTGATTTGTTACAATAAAGATGTATTTTATTAGCCGTAATTAGGCGTCCTGCCCTCTGATTGGTCCATACACCCGCAACAAACAACACTATTGCATCAGTCACCTCCCCACCACCCCCAATTACCGCTATTTTCCTCTCACTTTGCTCTCAGCTTTCATTACGATCAGACGTGTCCCTGTGTTGCTCCGTTTGCTGCGTTTTGCAAAGATAACCTCACTTTTCCTAACCTCAATCTTGAGCGTTTGCTTACCCTATCTTACGTGTAACATAACCTTACTTTTAATTTGTATTATAATAATTTTGAGTAACATAACCTCACTTTTTCTAACCTCAATCTTTACACTCCAACTTTACTGTATTATATTCCATGCATGGTGTACTTAATTTTATTTCTGTGTTGTATTTATTGTCTTGGCTAGAGTAGTGTTGTTTTGTGTTTAATTGTTTGATTTGATAGTTTACAGTAAGGAAGTAAACAAACCCTCACTTCCTTGTGGATAAAGTAGTGTTGTGTTGACTGACATAACCTCCAGTAACCTTATTTTTTTTGCCCTGGTTCTTTTGAACTGTAAATTCACCTCAGTAACCTCACCTTCTATTCTTGTTCTTTAAAACAGTTTTGGTTAGAACAGTTTTTGTATGTGTTGACTAACAGTAACCTCACTTTTCCGAGCCGCTGAGCGAGGAAAGAGTAAGAAGAAAATTTTCCCGCCAAATTTGCGCGCCAAAAAAAAATTGGCACCAAACCTAACCTCACTTTTCATCCCTCCAAAGTGTTACCAACTTAGCAGAGCTAATGTACCATACATAATTATATGTATCATATATAATTATATGTACCATATATAATACTACAGTGTATAATCATATACGTACCATAATAGCGTATAATATACCATCACCAGAAAGGTAAGTGGCTATCTAACCTCACTTTCTTGTTTGATTTGACTATAGTAGTGTTGTGTAACAGTAATCTCACTTTTCTTTAATGCAGTTTTGGTTAGTGTTTGCTACCTTCATACTGGTATATTACTGGTAACTTCTTATGTTGTCGTTTTCTGACTTTTGGTAACTTGTAGTTCTGATTTGACTCGCGTAGTGTTAGTGTTTTTCTGACATGCGTGGTACAGGGGTACCGTGCTCTTTTGTAGATCCTCTGTACCTGTTATTTTAGAGAACTTGGTCAGTGACTTTAAAGTATCAGTTCTAGACGTAACCGTTCCAATAGTAACAGTTACGTTCTCTATCTTGTTCATGTTATAACATTGGAAACTGCTACAAAGTAACGGTTCCAAATGGTTACAGTTCCAACAATGTAACAGTTCCAGCAGTACTCGTTCCAACGGTTCCAACAGTAACCGTTCCAAAAGTAACAGTTCCAGTAGACCAACCAGTGACAAAGTAACAGTTCCGTTCTCTATATAGCTCTTACAACAAGCTCTAGTTCTTCAGTCTGATTTCAGTCGTCACACTGTTCGGAAGTTCTTTTGCACTGCTCTTGCGTAGGTGTTCGTGTTTTAAACCTTCATTGGAGTTAACTTTCGATAACTTGTAGTTCTGGTTTGACTTGCTTAGTGTGTGTGTATGTTAGTGTTTTTCTGACTTGCGTAGTGGTACAAGGGGTACTGTGCTCCCCTACATACTATATATCTCTTACAACAAGCTCTAGTTCTTCAGTCTGATTTCAGTCGTCACACTGGTCGAACGTTCTTTTGCGCTGCTCTTGCGTAGGTGTTCTCTTGCACAGATTATTATTGATTCTGCGTAATTCAGTTGTATCCGTGTGAGCCTGACTCTGGTCGGTGTGTTTTCTCTTTTAAGCGTTAGCACAGTTTAGCTTGTTTTCAGTATTTAATTGTTTGTTGAAAGATGGACGTTTCTAAAAAGAACCCTCAAAACCCGATAAATTTAATTAGTAAAAATCAAACCTATGTTAAAAAATTCAGACTTTACGGGACTAATACTGTTTTTAAATTTACTAACCCTCCCAATGGTATCTCTGAGTTTGATTGGATTCGTAAGGGTCTCAATCAAATTGTTGAAAAAGCTAAATCTGACGCTGAACCTACCGATTATCTAGGGTTTAAATTACAGTCAATAAATTTAAAAAGTGCTGAACCGGGGTACGTAGATTATAGACCGGTCTCTGAAGTTCGCGGTGATGTACTTTGGCAAGTTTTCGGAGGTATTCTTCAATCAAATTCAGAATCAATTAAATCCACTGATACGTTTAAAGTAGACGTGTCACGAGTTAACGTTCCAGTAGGTTCTGGGAGGGTAAGGCCCGGCCTGTATAATACATTTGATGAGGAATCTAAAGCGAGACGGGGAATAGTTGTAATAAATAACAAAGACAATTTATGTTTGGCTAGAGCGTTGGTAGTAGGCAAAGCGTATGCAAAAAATGATCCTCAGATCTACGCTATTCGAAAAGACAAGGGGAAAAGACAAACTTTCAGAGCTAATAAGCTCATAGCAAAAGCCCGTGTAGAAATGCCGGAGGAAGGCGCCGGTATCCCCGAGCTAGAAAAATTCCAGTCCCATCTTAAAAAATACAAAATTACCGTCTACAACTATGACAGAAAAGGCCGGGATGTCTATTTTGAGGGAGGTAATGAAGACGCTAAATTTAAAATAAACCTTCTGTTTCACAATGGTCATTATAATGTAATTACAAACTTAACTGCAGCGTTTGTTTGTAATTTCTTTTGTGAAGCCTGTCATATTCCCTATAGCAACAGACATGAGCATCGTTGCTCTAACAGATGTTCGTCCTGCCATACTATCTCCCCACCCTGTAAACTAGAACACGGAGGCATTACATGCCGTTTTTGCTGTCGTTTCTTCAAAAACGAGTGGTGTTTAATAGCCCATCAAGGGCAAGTTTGTAAAACTATAAAGTTCTGCCGCGACTGTAACAAAATGATTTATCCAAGAAAACGTAAGACAGCTCACGTATGCGGAGAAGTTTATTGTGAACCCTGTGAAGCGTTCAAAGACCCCGCACATCAGTGTTTCATGAGGGTAGATAGGAGAACTCCCAAAGACCGTGATTTTTTGTTTATTTTCTTTGACTTGGAGACTCGCCAAGACGAGTCTCTCCCCTCTGACGAAAATATGAAAGTACATAAAGTTAACTTGTGTGTCTCACAACAGTACTGTTTTAAATGTATTAATGGGGGTGAGTGTGAAACTTGCTCGGAACGGCAAAGGGCATTTGAAAAGGAACCGGTAAAACAGTTTATGCACTATGTGATGCAAGTTCGAAAAAAATTTAAAGATGTTTGTGTAATTGCCCACAACGGGCAAGGTTTTGATTTCCAATTCATACTACAATATATTATGGAAGAAACTAAATTTACCCCAAAAATAACTCCTCGGGGAACTAAAGCTATTTTGATGGAAATGGACAACGTCAGATTCATCGACTCCCTAAGCTATTTCCCCATGGCCCTCTCTGCGCTCCCTAAAGCCTTCGACCTGCCTCCCGAGAAAAAGAAGGGCTACTTCCCGCATCTTTTCAATACATTGGCGAACCAAAATTATGTAGGCCCTATGCCCGATAAAAAATACTACTGCCCCGAGTCGATGTTTGAGAAACCACACAAGGCATTTGAGATTTGGTACGAGGAACAAGTCGCTGAAGACTACGTGTTTGATTTTAAAAAGGAAATTTTGGAGTACTGTATTTCAGACGTAGAAATCCTAGCTCAAGCGTGTATTAAATTTAGAGCCTTGCTTCTTCAAGAGTGTAACGTAGATCCTTTTCTCGAGGCTATCACAATAGCCAGCGCGTGTAACCTGGCTCTCCGCCGTAACTTCTTAAAAGAAAATACTATTGGACTTATACCAAAATCAGGGTACCGACTGACTGACAATCAGTCAGCCGTTGCTTTACAGTGGCTAACATGGGAGGAGGAGAAACGTGGAGTAAAGATACAACATGCGGGCCGGGGTAAAGAAGTTAAAATTAAAGGAATGAAAGTAGATGGGTTTGATGGTGAGAGAATTTATGAGTTCCACGGGTGTTACTGGCACGGCTGCCCAAAATGTTTTCCTTACAATCGAGAAGAACCTCTGCCGGAGGACCCCTCAGACAGTTTGCATCTCCGTTACGAGAGAACCAAGTCCAAAATGGCAAGATTTACTAGCTATGAGGTTGTAAAGATGTGGGAGTGTGAGTTTAAAAATTTGAAGAAAGATAAAAAATTAAATCACCTGAACCAACTATCCATTCTAAACACACTTCCGCTTAATCCTAGAGATTCCTTCTTTGGAGGCAGGACGGGTAATACTAAAACGTATTGTAAATGTGAAGGGGGAGAATCAATCCAATATGTAGATGTTTGTTCTCTCTACCCGTATGTAAATAAATATTGTAAGTATCCCGTGGGTCACCCTACTGTTTAC
This sequence comes from Allygus modestus, assembly GCA_963675035.1. Taxonomy (NCBI): domain Eukaryota; kingdom Metazoa; phylum Arthropoda; class Insecta; order Hemiptera; family Cicadellidae; genus Allygus; species Allygus modestus. The sequence continues at coordinate 383,128,698 of OY776111.1, read as the reverse complement.
GTTGGAAATGAGTGCCGAGAGAGAGGCCTTGAAGTAGAGGGCTTGTTAAAGTGTAAGATTCTACCTCCTTACAACTTGTATCATCCCGTACTCCCCGCAAAAATGAATAATAAATTGATGTTTGTTTTGTGTAGAACTTGCGGGGAAATTCAAAATCAGGGGGAATGTTTTCATGATAGTGAGGAAAGGGCGATGGTAGGAACATGGACTATGGATGAAATTAGAAAAGCTGTAGAGAAAGGATACGTTGTGCTTGATATGTATGAGTTGTGGGAGTATGAGGTCGCTACATACGAGAAAGGGGGACTTTTTACCGATTTTATTAATAAATTCTTGAAAGTAAAGCAGGAAGCCTCAGGGTATCCCGCTTGGTGTAAAACAGAGGAGGATAAAGACAAGTATGTTTCTGATTTCTTTGAGCATGAGGGTATTCAACTGGACACGGGCAAAATTGCTAAAAACGGGGGTTTGAGATCGGTAGCCAAACTCATGCTAAACAGTTTTTGGGGCAAGTTTGGTCAACGCGAAAACATGACAAAAACTGCAATCGTGAGAGACTCTAAAGAATTTTTCAATTCGTTAACTCAACCAGGAACAAAAGTAAAGTTTGTTGAAATAATTAACCAGGAGGTTTTATTAGTTAATTGGCAGAATGTTGATGAAGCTAGTGAGCCTCTAAAAACTGTAAATGTTGTAATTGCGGCCTACACTACAGCTCATGCGAGACTTAAACTTTATGAACACTTGGAGGCTTTGGGTGGGCAGGTCTTGTATTATGATACAGATTCGTGTATTTATTTATACCGGGAAGGACTGTACAGGGTCCCTACGGGGGATTACCTCGGTGAAATGACCGATGAATTGGCAGGTGACTACGGGCCCGGCTCTTATATCGTAGAGTTTGTTTCTGGGGGGCCTAAAACTTATGCATACCTTGTTTGGTCAACCAACAAACAGAAACTAGAATCTGTGTGTAAAATCAAAGGCCTCACCCTCAATTTAAAAACCTCCGAAACGCTAAATTTTGAACAATTGAAAAAGATGGTCCTTAGTGAAGCTGCTGAAATTTTATAAATTGAAGAAAACAGAATCAGGAGAACAAAGAGACGAGAAGTCGTTACAGTAAGCGAAGTTAAAAAGTTTAAAATTACAGGACCCAAGAGGAAATTTAATGATGATCACGATACCTTGCCTTTCGGCTTTAAAAAACAAAGAGTTGCTTAACGGAGCTATCACTCACACGGGTACTGTGTGCATATACCTCTAAACATCAGCTCTATCAAATCATTCTGTTCTGAGACGCGGTAGTGAACGGACGTGCCTGTACTGTTACTGTTTGTCTCTTCTTGTAGAATGTCTGCTGAAAATAATACACCCACTATTCAAGCGGTGTTTTTAAAGTTTATATCTAAAAGAAAGTTAAATGAAAATTCAAAATTTCGCATTACATGCTCAGAGTATGAGTTCTTTCTTACTGGGCCAATAAATGCATGGGAATGGCCTTTGATGTTCTCGGAGTATATAGTAGATAAAATAACGGAGGACTCCTCATCAAACACCTACATTGGAGTAGCAATAAAGTACGGTGATGTTTCGGGAAATATACCGTTTCTGCCTTTAGGGAATTTAACACCGTCAGTTTTTGATGATCACTTTGAAGAAATATTTTGTAACGTTGAGAAACTATCTGGTGTTTTACGTCTTGAAGTAACACTTGTCTCAATTCCATGTTGCTACCTTCGATAAAGGTAGCAACTTTCCCTACGGAGCAGCGTTACTCTTGTATATACCAAATGTCACTAGTACAGTTTCATCATTCTGCTCCAAGTCGCGGTACTGATCAGACGTTCTTTTGCGCTTCTTTTTCCTGTACTATTGAGTAAATTGTGACATGGCTGCCAAGTTCTATACATTCAATAACAAACCCGTATTGGTTCTGTTTGATAATGAAGGAAAGCCATGGTTTAAAGCTAAAGACGTAGCTACTGCTCTAAAGCATGTTAATTGCTGGAGTACAATTCAGAAACATGTAGATGACAGTGATAAATTAACTGTTGGAAGTTTTTCTGACGCCCAAAAACAGGGCGTTGGGCCTATTGAGAAAACAACGGTTTTCATAAATGAAGCCGGATTATGTTCTTTGATGTTAAAATCAACTACTCCTGAGGCAAGACTGTTAGTAAAAAGTCTGTTGCCGGAGAAGTTTTACCTTACTTACACAAATATGAAGGATGAAAGTTAACTTTAAATGTAAATTTTCTTTAAAATCACAAGTTCCCACTGTATGTGTGTGTGTGTGTGTGTGTGTGTGAATGAAGGTCACTGGCGCGGATGACGAAAAGCCCCGTAAACCTGAATTAAGGTCACTGGCGCGGGTGACAAAAAGCCCCGTAAATCTGAATGTGTGATGAAGGGCTTAGTAGATTGAGGCGTCGGGCTAACACCCCGGCTACTCCTTCGAACAACCCGGTGTGAATGAAGGATCTTGTACATTGAGGCGCCTGGCTAACAACCAGGCTACTCCTTGGAACGGTCCGTACGGTGGGACTTGTAAGAATAAAAATGAAAACTGCGCCTTGATGTCCGCGAAGTACTACGCTCAAAAAATATTTTCGAGTGGGGTCTAATAAAAAAAGACCCGGCAGTCGCTCACCCATCAGGCAGGGCTAAACCCTTTGTAAGTCCAGGGGTGTGGGGAGGTTGGCGTAAAAAACCGTGAAACCGTTTGTTGTAATCCTCCGACTGTCAGGGAAAACCGGATGGAAAGGCGCAACAAAAAAAAGATAAAAATAAAAACCAAATAAAAAGTATAAAAGCAAAAAAACAAAAAAAAATATAAAAAGGAGGTAGCATTTTGTTATGGAGTGGCTACCACTGTGAGAGGCGATGGTTGGGGCCTCTCACCCCAGAGGTTAGGCCTCCAGGGGAAGCTCTGGGTAACCAAAAAGAACGCGCCGACGCTCCTACGGCCTAGCCTAAAGGCTTACCGTGGTGTGGAAACGTGAGCGTTCAAAATTATTTCACTGGGGTTAGAAGTGTTTAACCGATAAATTTTAAAAATATCCCCGTTAAAGTGAAATGTAACACATTATAATGTAGCTTCAGCGGAGGCAGGAGTAAATGACCGGAAAAATTTAAGAAGTTTCGGCCAATTTATGGCACTGCCCCCTTAAAAACACCTTCAAGCTGAATTTGAGGTATTTGACGGAGAAGTTACAGCGTAAAAATACGACAGATCCGCCGTTTTACAGGACTTAAATGCAAATAACCAATCAAGTTTAAAGACTCGGAGCTAAATACTGTATAATTTCTGTCCTTCTAAAGAATGCATTTTATGCTTGTTGTCTTTTAATATGCACCCATGGTGTGTAATTTTTTGCCAACTCTCTGATATTGGTGTTGGTTACAATCCTTTTCCTAGTAAATTCAGTAAAATTATATATTGATTCAGTTTGTTACATAGTTTTACAAGCAATCAACTACAGCAAAAAGACAACTCTGTATTTGTTTGACTTTACAAAATACCCTACTGTCACCAGCCTCTTCTGCATTAGTTTTAATTCTTAAACAGTGGGTCCTGAGGGTCCAACACTTAGAATCATGATAATTGAGTTGGGACCCATTTTGGGTCCCAACTACTTCCGGTGTAGGGTTATCAAAGGGATTCGTTCCCCCTTGGAGTGGGGGTATAGTTTTATTGTCTGTCCATTTCTGCTAGTTTTTACAAGCCTCTTCTCTCCTTTTAGTTAATATAACCTTGAGATTTCTAAACAGTTCAATACATGTAAAGTTTCCCAAAGTAATTCTTAAGTAACACTTAATTTACAGGCATACACAACAGCTACAATTATTCAATCATGAAGCTAAAACCCAGTTAATATACTAACAATCTAATAAAAGACAGAGACATGACCCAAAATAACAGCTAAAATACACAAAAAACAGCTAAAATACACACAAAACAGCTAAAATACACAAAAACAGCTAAAATACACAAAAAACAGCTAAAATACACCAAAAAACAGCTAAAATACACAAAAAACAGCTAAAATACACAAAAAAAAACGCTACAAATAGCCAGAGAGCCATTTTAGCAAGGGGGAAGTATTGACCCCCTTTACCTTCACCTTAAAGAATCAGTCAAAGAATAATTTATTTTGTGTTGGTTTCTCACCAGTTTTCTTGTAGTTTGTGTCAATCACATGTATTTTACATTATCATGATTTAAGAGTGGCTGAGGTATATGATAATGTAGAGAAAACCATACCGGAAGTGGGGGTGAACGTTTTGTTCACCCCTTTGACCTATCAATCCCAAATAGTTTAAATCAATGAACCATGGCTTTACTATATGTAACATAAAAAAGAAGCAAACACCCTGAAAAAACTAGTACAACAGAGCTTGTAGACTGTCCAATTTTGTGATGTTTTTTCTTTACATAGTTTAAATTGTAGCGTGGGTTAATAAGTAGCGAACTGCATTTCAATTGTCCCAAAAACTCTCAATATATTTAATTTTAAAGTATAGCTCCTTCAATTGTTTTGATACTTTCCCACAGTACAGAGTTTAAGTTTTGGTAAATCTTAGCGGAGGTTAACAGGTACATACATACCGAGTTTCATTAGAATCGGCCAAGCCGTTCTCAATATATTGAATTTTAAAGTTTTACACCCTCCATCATCCCTTAAACAACCCTTTTCTACCCTCCAACAAAATTGAAAGTTAGAGGATGTTAACAAGTATCCACATGTCAAGTTTCAATTATATCGTCTCACCCGTTCTTAAGATATTGATTTTTAAAGTATAGCTCCTTCAATTGTTTTGATACTACCTGCAGTGCAGAGTTTAGGTTTTGGTAAATTTTAGCGGAGGTTAACAGGTACATACATGCCAAATTTCATTAAAATCGGCCAAGCTGTTCTTGAGATATTTAATTTTGAAAATTTGCCCCTTCATTTTTTGAGATGCAACCCGCAACATTTTGGTTAAGACTTTTCATATGTGTAGCTACCCCCCTGGAGTGCCTACACTACGTGGTAGGCAGTTTTCTGGAGTCAAAATGACCCTAGGACTTACCGTTTTCGAGATATTAGCAATTTTTTAGAAAATCTGACACAAGAGTGAGAAGAAAAGTAATAAAAAAGAAAGAAGGCGTGGTGAGGGGGAGAGGGGAAGGTGAGGGGAGTGACAGTAACAAAACACAAAAGATAAATAAATAAAAGCGAGTAAAGGATGGGTGAGGTGGAGAGGGGAGGGGAAGGTGAAGGGTGAGAAGAAGAAGAACACGCAAGTGCTAACAGAAGTGATCAGTAGGATTCGCAGGGAGTGGGTTCTAACATGGGAATAGTTTTTAAAGTAAATTTAAGTGTCCATGGTCTTTTATATATATACATGGACACGTTAGAGTTATGTGAGTTGGCAACAGTTGCTTTTTTCTTAAGTTGTCAACATAAATATTTTTTGCAGTCCGTTGTATTATAAATGTCTGTGACTTTACTGTTTTGAATGTCCATGACTTTCTTACTTAACTGTCCGTGAGCGTGACGTAATGACTCCATAATTCATAAATCAATGATTTTATTTTCTTTGGTCACGCTCTTTGGTTTACCCGTCTTTGACGTAACGAGAATCTGGTGGGAAGAAAATTGAGGTTAGGAAATCTGGCGGGAAGAAAGTGAGGTTAGGTTTGGCGCCAATTTTTTTTTGGCGCGCAAATTTGGCGGGAACGCCACCATGGGCGCCGCCATCTTGAATCACGTGACCTAATTAGACCAATTAGAAGCCAGATTTTAGGCACATAAGACCCCATGTTGGGGCCCATCTCCCGCCAACCCTACTGATCACTTCTGTTAGCACTTGCGTGTTCTTCTTCTTCTCACCCTTCACCTTCCCCTCCCCTCTCCACCTCACCCATCCTTTACTCGCTTTTATTTATTTATCTTTTGTGTTTTGTTACTGTCACTCCCCTCACCTTCCCCTCTCCCCCTCACCACGCCTTCTTTCTTTTTTATTACTTTTCTTCTCACTCTTGTGTCAGATTTTCTAAAAAATTGCTAATATCTCGAAAACGGTAAGTCCTAGGGTCATTTTGACTCCAGAAAACTGCCTACTACGTAGTGTAGGCACTCCAGGGGGGTAGCTACACATATGAAATGTCTTAACCAAAATGTTGCGGGTTGCATCTCAAAAAATGAAGGGGCAAATTTTCAAAATTAAATATCTCAAGAACAGCTTGGCCGATTTTAATGAAATTTGGCATGTATGTACCTGTTAACCTCCGCTAAAATTTACCAAAACCTAAACTCTGCACTGCAGGTAGTATCAAAACAATTGAAGGAGCTATACTTTAAAAATCAATATCTTAAGAACGGGTGAGACGATATAATTGAAACTTGACATGTGGATACTTGTTAACATCCTCTAACTTTCAATTTTGTTGGAGGGTAGAAAAGGGTTGTTTAAGGGATGATGGAGGGTGTAAAACTTTAAAATTCAATATATTGAGAACGGCTTGGCCGATTCTAATGAAACTCGGTATGTATGTACCTGTTAACCTCCGCTAAGATTTACCAAAACTTAAACTCTGTACTGTGGGAAAGTATCAAAACAATTGAAGGAGCTATACTTTAAAATTAAATATATTGAGAGTTTTTGGGACAATTGAAATGCAGTTCGCTACTTATTAACCCACGCTACAATTTAAACTATGTAAAGAAAAAACATCACAAAATTGGACAGTCTACAAGCTCTGTTGTACTAGTTTTTTTCAGGGTGTTTGCTTCTTTTTTATGTTAAATATAGTAAAGCCATGGTTCATTGATTTAAACTATTTGGGATTGATAGGTCAAAGGGGTGAACAAAACGTTCACCCCCACTTCCGGTATGGTTTTCTCTACATTATCATATACCTCAGCCACTCTTAAATCATGATAATGTAAAATACATGTGATTGACACAAACTACAAGAAAACTGGTGAGAAACCAACACAAAATAAATTATTCTTTGACTGATTCTTTAAGGTGAAGGTAAAGGGGGTCAATACTTCCCCCTTGCTAAAATGGCTCTCTGGCTATTTATAGCGGTTTTTTTGTGTATTTTAGCTGTTTTTTGTGTATTTTAGCTGTTTTTTGGTGTATTTTAGCTGTTTTTTGTGTATTTTAGCTGTTTTTGTGTATTTTAGCTGTTTTGTGTGTATTTTAGCTGTTTTTTGTGTATTTTAGCTGTTATTTTGGGTCATGTCTCTGTCTTTTATTAGATTTTTAGTATATTAACTGGGTTTTAGCTTCATGATTGAATAATTGTAGCTGTTGTGTATGCCTGTAAATTAAGTGTTACTTAAGAATTACTTTGGGAAACTTTACATGTATTGAACTGTTTAGAAATCTCAAGGTTATATTAACTAAAAGGAGAGAAGAGGCTTGTAAAAACTAGCAGAAATGGACAGACAATAAAACTATACCCCCACTCCAAGGGGGAACGAATCCCTTTGATAACCCTACACCGGAAGTAGTTGGGACCCAAAATGGGTCCCAACTCAATTATCATGATTCTAAGTGTTGGACCCTCAGGACCCACTGTTTAAGAATTAAAACTAATGCAGAAGAGGCTGGTGACAGTAGGGTATTTTGTAAAGTCAAACAAATACAGAGTTGTCTTTTTGCTGTAGTTGATTGCTTGTAAAACTATGTAACAAACTGAATCAATATATAATTTTACTGAATTTACTAGGAAAAGGATTGTAACCAACACCAATATCAGAGAGTTGGCAAAAAATTACACACCATGGGTGCATATTAAAAGACAACAAGCATAAAATGCATTCTTTAGAAGGACAGAAATTATACAGTATTTAGCTCCGAGTCTTTAAACTTGATTGGTTATTTGCATTTAAGTCCTGTAAAACGGCGGATCTGTCGTATTTTTACGCTGTAACTTCTCCGTCAAATACCTCAAATTCAGCTTGAAGGTGTTTTTAAGGGGGCAGTGCCATAAATTGGCCGAAACTTCTTAAATTTTTCCGGTCATTTACTCCTGCCTCCGCTGAAGCTACATTATAATGTGTTACATTTCACTTTAACGGGGATATTTTTAAAATTTATCGGTTAAACACTTCTAACCCCAGTGAAATAATTTTGAACGCTCACGTTTCCACACCACGGTAAGCCTTTAGGCTAGGCCGTAGGAGCGTCGGCGCGTTCTTTTTGGTTACACAGAGCTTCCCCTGGAGGCCTAACCTCTGGGGTGAGAGGCCCCAACCATCGCCTCTCACAGTGGTAGCCACTCCATAACAAAATGCTACCTCCTTTTTATATTTTTTTTTGTTTTTTTGCTTTTATACTTTTTATTTGGTTTTTATTTTTATCTTTTTTTTTGTTGCGCCTTTCCATCCGGTTTTCCCTGACAGTCGGAGGATTACAACAAACGGTTTCACGGTTTTTTACGCCAACCTCCCCACACCCCTGGACTTACAAAGGGTTTAGCCCTGCCTGATGGGTGAGCGACTGCCGGGTCTTTTTTTTATTAGACCCCACTCGAAAATATTTTTTGAGCGTAGTACTTCGCGGACATCAAGGCGCAGTTTTCATTTTTATTCTTACAAGTCCCACCGTACGGACCGTTCCAAGGAGTAGCCTGGTTGTTAGCCAGGTGCCTCAATGTACAAGATCCTTCATTCACAACGGGTTGTTCGAAGGAGTAGCCGGGGTGTTAGCCCGACACCTCAATCTACTAAGCCCTTCATCACACATTCAGGTTTACGGGGCTTTTTGTCACCCGCGCCAGTGACCTTAATTCAGGTTTACGGGGCTTTTCGTCACCCGCGCCAGTGACCTTCATTCACACACACACACACACACACACACACACACACATACAGTGGGAACTTGTGATTTTAAAGAAAATTTACATTTAAAGTTAACTTTCATCCTTCATATTTGTGTAAGTAAGGTAAAACTTCTCCGGCAACAGACTTTTTACTAACAGTCTTGCCTCAGGAGTAGTTGATTTTAACATCAAAGAACATAATCCGGCTTCATTTATGAAAACCGTTGTTTTCTCAATAGGCCCAACGTCCTGTTTTTGGGCGTCAGAAAAACTTCCAACAGTTAATTTATCACTGTCATCTACATGTTTCTGAATTGCACTCCAGCAATTAACATGCTTTAGAGCAGTAGCTACGTCTTTAGCTTTAAACCATGGCTTTCCTTCATTATCAAACAGAACCAATACGGGTTTGTTATTGAATGTATAGAACTTGGCAGCCATGTCACAATTTACTCAATAGTACAGGAAAAAGAAGCGCAAAAGAACGTCTGATCAGTACCGCGACTTGGAGCAGAATGATGAAACTGTACTAGTGACATTTGGTATATACAAGAGTAACGCTGCTCCGTAGGGAAAGTTGCTACCTTTATCGAAGGTAGCAACATGGAATTGAGACAAGTGTTACTTCAAGACGTAAAACACCAGATAGTTTCTCAACGTTACAAAATATTTCTTCAAAGTGATCATCAAAAACTGACGGTGTTAAATTCCCTAAAGGCAGAAACGGTATATTTCCCGAAACATCACCGTACTTTATTGCTACTCCAATGTAGGTGTTTGATGAGGAGTCCTCCGTTATTTTATCTACTATATACTCCGAGAACATCAAAGGCCATTCCCATGCATTTATTGGCCCAGTAAGAAAGAACTCATACTCTGAGCATGTAATGCGAAATTTTGAATTTTTATTTAACTTTCTTTTAGATATAAACTTTAAAAACACCGCTTGAATAGTGGGTGTATTATTTTCAGCAGACATTCTACAAGAAGAGACAAACAGTAACAGTACAGGCACGTCCGTTCACTACCGCGTCTCAGAACAGAATGATTTGATAGAGCTGATGTTTAGAGGTATATGCACACAGTACCCGTGTGAGTGATAGCTCCGTTAAGCAACTCTTTGTTTTTTAAAGCCGAAAGGCAAGGTATCGTGATCATCATTAAATTTCCTCTTGGGTCCTGTAATTTTAAACTTTTTAACTTCGCTTACTGTAACGACTTCTCGTCTCTTTGTTCTCCTGATTCTGTTTTCTTCAATTTATAAAATTTCAGCAGCTTCACTAAGGACCATCTTTTTCAATTGTTCAAAATTTAGCGTTTCGGAGGTTTTTAAATTGAGGGTGAGGCCTTTGATTTTACACACAGATTCTAGTTTCTGTTTGTTGGTTGACCAAAAAAGGTATGCATAAGTTTTAGGCCCCCCAGAAACAAACTCTACGATATAAGAGCCGGGCCCGTAGTCACCTGCCAATTCATCGGTCATTTCACCGAGGTAATCCCCCGTAGGGACCCTGTACAGTCCTTCCCGGTATAAATAAATACACGAATCTGTATCATAATACAAGACCTGCCCACCCAAAGCCTCCAAGTGTTCATAAAGTTTAAGTCTCGCATGAGCTGTAGTGTAGGCCGCAATTACAACATTTACAGTTTTTAGAGGCTCACTAGCTTCATCAACATTCTGCCAATTAATTAATAAAACCTCCTGGTTAATTATTTCAACAAACTTTACTTTTGTTCCTGGTTGAGTTAACGAATTGAAAAATTCTTTAGAGTCTCTCACGATTGCAGTTTTTGTCATGTTTTCGCGTTGACCAAACTTGCCCCAAAAACTGTTTAGCACGAGTTTGGCTACCGATCTCAAACCCCCGTTTTTAGCAATTTTGCCCGTGTCCAGTTGAATACCCTCATGCTCAAAGAAATCAGAAACATACTTGTCTTTATCCTCCTCTGTTTTACACCAAGCGGGATACCCTGAGGCTTCCTGCTTTACTTTCAAGAATTTATTAATAAAATCGGTAAAAAGTCCCCCTTTCTCGTATGTAGCGACCTCATACTCCCACAACTCATACATATCAAGCACAACGTATCCTTTCTCTACAGCTTTTCTAATTTCATCCATAGTCCATGTTCCTACCATCGCCCTTTCCTCACTATCATGAAAACATTCCCCCTGATTTTGAATTTCCCCGCAAGTTCTACACAAAACAAACATCAATTTATTATTCATTTTTGCGGGGAGTACGGGATGATACAAGTTGTAAGGAGGTAGAATCTTACACTTTAACAAGCCCTCTACTTCAAGGCCTCTCTCTCGGCACTCATTTCCAACGTAAACAGTAGGGTGACCCACGGGATACTTACAATATTTATTTACATACGGGTAGAGAGAACAAACATCTACATATTGGATTGATTCTCCCCCTTCACATTTACAATACGTTTTAGTATTACCCGTCCTGCCTCCAAAGAAGGAATCTCTAGGATTAAGCGGAAGTGTGTTTAGAATGGATAGTTGGTTCAGGTGATTTAATTTTTTATCTTTCTTCAAATTTTTAAACTCACACTCCCACATCTTTACAACCTCATAGCTAGTAAATCTTGCCATTTTGGACTTGGTTCTCTCGTAACGGAGATGCAAACTGTCTGAGGGGTCCTCCGGCAGAGGTTCTTCTCGATTGTAAGGAAAACATTTTGGGCAGCCGTGCCAGTAACACCCGTGGAACTCATAAATTCTCTCACCATCAAACCCATCTACTTTCATTCCTTTAATTTTAACTTCTTTACCCCGGCCCGCATGTTGAATCTTTACTCCACGTTTCTCCTCCTCCCATGTTAGCCACTGTAAAGCAACGGCTGACTGATTGTCAGTCAGTCGGTACCCTGATTTTGGTATAAGTCCAATAGTATTTTCTTTTAAGAAGTTACGGCGGAAAGCCAGGTTACACGCGCTGGCTATTGTGATAGCCTCGAGAAAAGGATCTACGTTACACTCTTGAAGAAGCAAGGCTCTAAATTTAATACACGCTTGAGCTAGGATTTCTACGTCTGAAATACAGTACTCCAAAATTTCCTTTTTAAAATCAAACACGTAGTCTTCAGCGACTTGTTCCTCGTACCAAATCTCAAATGCCTTGTGTGGTTTCTCAAACATCGACTCGGGGCAGTAGTATTTTTTATCGGGCTTAGGGCCTACATAATTTTGGTTCGCCAATGTATTGAAAAGATGCGGGAAGTAGCCCTTCTTTTTCTCGGGAGGCAGGTCGAAGGCTTTAGGGAGCGCAGAGAGGGCCATGGGGAAATAGCTTAGGGAGTCGATGAATCTGACGTTGTCCATTTCCATCAAAATAGCTTTAGTTCCCCGAGGAGTTATTTTTGGGGTAAATTTAGTTTCTTCCATAATATATTGTAGTATGAATTGGAAATCAAAACCTTGCCCGTTGTGGGCAATTACACAAACATCTTTAAATTTTTTTCGAACTTGCATCACATAGTGCATAAACTGTTTTACCGGTTCCTTTTCAAATTCCCTTTGCCGTTCCGAGCAAGTTTCACACTCACCCCCATTAATACATTTAAAACAGTACTGTTGTGAGACACACAAGTTAACTTTATGTACTTTCATATTTTCGTCAGAGGGGAGAGACTCGTCTTGGCGAGTCTCCAAGTCAAAGAAAATAAACAAAAAATCACGGTCTTTGGGAGTTCTCCTATCTACCCTCATGAAACACTGATGTGCGGGGTCTTTGAACGCTTCACAGGGTTCACAATAAACTTCTCCGCATACGTGAGCTGTCTTACGTTTTCTTGGATAAATCATTTTGTTACAGTCGCGGCAGAACTTTATAGTTTTACAAACTTGCCCTTGATGGGCTATTAAACACCGCTCGTTTTTGAAGAAACGACAGCAAAAACGGCATGTAATGCCTCCGTGTTCTAGTTTACAGGGTGGGGAGATAGTATGGCAGGACGAACATCTGTTAGAGCAACGATGCTCATGTCTGTTGCTATAGGGAATATGACAGGCTTCACAAAAGAAATTACAAACAAACGCTGCAGTTAAGTTTGTAATTACATTATAATGACCATTGTGAAACAGAAGGTTTATTTTAAATTTAGCGTCTTCATTACCTCCCTCAAAATAGACATCCCGGCCTTTTCTGTCATAGTTGTAGACGGTAATTTTGTATTTTTTAAGATGGGACTGGAATTTTTCTAGCTCGGGGATACCGGCGCCTTCCTCCGGCATTTCTACACGGGCTTTTGCTATGAGCTTATTAGCTCTGAAAGTTTGTCTTTTCCCCTTGTCTTTTCGAATAGCGTAGATCTGAGGATCATTTTTTGCATACGCTTTGCCTACTACCAACGCTCTAGCCAAACATAAATTGTCTTTGTTATTTATTACAACTATTCCCCGTCTCGCTTTAGATTCCTCATCAAATGTATTATACAGGCCGGGCCTTACCCTCCCAGAACCTACTGGAACGTTAACTCGTGACACGTCTACTTTAAACGTATCAGTGGATTTAATTGATTCTGAATTTGATTGAAGAATACCTCCGAAAACTTGCCAAAGTACATCACCGCTAACTTCAGAGACCGGTCTATAATCTACGTACCCCGGTTCAGCACTTTTTAAATTTATTGACTGTAATTTAAACCCTAGATAATCGGTAGGTTCAGCGTCAGATTTAGCTTTTTCAACAATTTGATTGAGACCCTTACGAATCCAATCAAACTCAGAGATACCATTGGGAGGGTTAGTAAATTTAAAAACAGTATTAGTCCCGTAAAGTCTGAATTTTTTAACATAGGTTTGATTTTTACTAATTAAATTTATCGGGTTTTGAGGGTTCTTTTTAGAAACGTCCATCTTTCAACAAACAATTAAATACTGAAAACAAGCTAAACTGTGCTAACGCTTAAAAGAGAAAACACACCGACCAGAGTCAGGCTCACACGGATACAACTGAATTACGCAGAATCAATAATAATCTGTGCAAGAGAACACCTACGCAAGAGCAGCGCAAAAGAACGTTCGACCAGTGTGACGACTGAAATCAGACTGAAGAACTAGAGCTTGTTGTAAGAGATATATAGTATGTAGGGGAGCACAGTACCCCTGTACCACTACGCAAGTCAGAAAAACACTAACATACACACACACTAAGCAAGTCAAACCAGAACTACAAGTTATCGAAAGTTAACTCCAATGAAGGTTTAAAACACGAACACCTACGCAAGAGCAGTGCAAAAGAACTTCCGAACAGTGTGACGACTGAAATCAGACTGAAGAACTAGAGCTCGTTGTAAGAGCTATATAGAGAACGGAACTGTTACTTTGTCACTGGTTGGTCTACTGGAACTGTTACTTTTGGAACGGTTACTGTTGGAACCGTTGGAACGAGTACTGCTGGAACTGTTACATTGTTGGAACTGTAACCATTTGGAACCGTTACTTTGTAGCAGTTTCCAATGTTATAACATGAACAAGATAGAGAACGTAACTGTTACTATTGGAACGGTTACGTCTAGAACTGATACTTTAAAGTCACTGACCAAGTTCTCTAAAATAACAGGTACAGAGGATCTACAAAAGAGCACGGTACCCCTGTACCACGCATGTCAGAAAAACACTAACACTACGCGAGTCAAATCAGAACTACAAGTTACCAAAAGTCAGAAAACGACAACATAAGAAGTTACCAGTAATATACCAGTATGAAGGTAGCAAACACTAACCAAAACTGCATTAAAGAAAAGTGAGATTACTGTTACACAACACTACTATAGTCAAATCAAACAAGAAAGTGAGGTTAGATAGCCACTTACCTTTCTGGTGATGGTATATTATACGCTATTATGGTACGTATATGATTATACACTGTAGTATTATATATGGTACATATAATTATATATGATACATATAATTATGTATGGTACATTAGCTCTGCTAAGTTGGTAACACTTTGGAGGGATGAAAAGTGAGGTTAGGTTTGGTGCCAATTTTTTTTGGCGCGCAAATTTGGCGGGAATATTTTCTTCTTACTCTTTCCTCGCTCAGCGGCTCGGAAAAGTGAGGTTACTGTTAGTCAACACATACAAAAACTGTTCTAACCAAAACTGTTTTAAAGAACAAGAATAGAAGGTGAGGTTACTGAGGTGAATTTACAGTTCAAAAGAACCAGGGCAAAAAAAATAAGGTTACTGGAGGTTATGTCAGTCAACACAACACTACTTTATCCACAAGGAAGTGAGGGTTTGTTTATTTCCTTACTGTAAACTATCAAATCAAACAATTAAACACAAAACAACACTACTCTAGCCAAGACAATAAATACAACACAGAAATAAAATTAAGTACACCATGCATGGAATATAATACAGTAAAGTTGGAGTGTAAAGATTGAGGTTAGAAAAAGTGAGGTTATGTTACTCAAAATTATTATAATACAAATTAAAAGTAAGGTTATGTTACACGTAAGATAGGGTAAGCAAACGCTCAAGATTGAGGTTAGGAAAAGTGAGGTTATCTTTGCAAAACGCAGCAAACGGAGCAACACAGGGACACGTCTGATCGTAATGAAAGCTGAGAGCAAAGTGAGAGGAAAATAGCGGTAATTGGGGGTGGTGGGGAGGTGACTGATGCAATAGTGTTGTTTGTTGCGGGTGTATGGACCAATCAGAGGGCAGGACGCCTAATTACGGCTAATAAAATACATCTTTATTGTAACAAATCACAGAGCCCACAGGTTACAACGAGTTTGCTGACAGAGACTTGTTGCGGATGTTGTGGTTAAATATGCAGAAGGAGGTGAGATACGCAGAAGGATGTGGAGGTTAGATGTATAGAAGGGCACTGGGGTTAAAAAATAAATATGTAGAAGGAAACGTAGTTCAAATAATTACCACAGAAGGCTAGATGATTAACAGAGCAGAAGGATGCGAGGGCTAAATAATTACCACAGAAGGCTAGATGATTAACAACAGAAGGATACGAATTAACATTTCAACCCATCAGTTTACTTAAAAATGTTCACGTTACACCCGCCAGCTACAGTACGCTGAGAGAACAGGAGCTGTAGATAGATACACGGAATTGAAGGACGCGAGGGTTAAATAATTACCAAAAAATAGTAGATAATTAAACACAGAGGGTTAAAATAATTACCACAGAAGGCTAGATGATTAACAACAGAAGGACACGAATTAACATTTCAACCCATCAGTTTACTTAAAAATGTTCACGTTACACCCGCCAGCTACAGTACGCTGAGAGACAGGATCTGTAGTTAGATACACAGAAGAAAGTGAAGGACGCAAGGGTCAAACAATTACCAAAAGCGGTATATAATTAACCACAGGCGATGAAAAAGATAAATAATTAACCACAGAGGGTAGCAAAAGAGCCACAGGGGGTAGCAATTACACCCTAATTCCATTCCTCATAAGAGCCCATGTTATTCTATTCTCCCATAAGAGTCCATGTTAATCTATTCTCCATAAGACCCCATGTTAATCTATTCTCCATAAGACCAATGTTGGACCCCAAGCGCGCGGCCTTACTACTATTGAGCTTTCCCCCTAACCATGTTTACCATCAAACACCAAATAATGGACCTATAATTTGGTAGGAAATTATAACCTACAATAAACTTAGACGCTTCCTCATTTGGAAAATCCTCTGAGTTTCGGCCCTTCTGAGATTTATATTTTGTGTACCATCTCGTACTACGTAATGACTGATACATCTGAGGTTCACCACTGCACACATTGAAGATGTCTTCTCCTAAATGATGCCTACTCCTGAAGTTGCCTACTCCTAACCAAAATGATCCTTAGGACTCCGCCCCATTGGACTTTATTATTACAGTTTTAACTATCACACACCAACTGCTAAATCGATAGAGCTGAAATTTGGATGGAAAACAGATAATGCACCAGAATCACATATGGGTTCCACCCAACTAGCTTTCAAAATTGTTTCTCATGTCAAATCTAATTCAAAATAGATGGAACTGAAATTTGGTTGGAAGATATACACACAAACCAGAGATAGGCCTAGTCCAGATCAATATCAAAATATTGTTTAGAAGTCCGTCCTAGCAAGCCTTGTTTATTCTCGTGTTAATATCCACAAACCAACTGTTAAAACGATGTAGATTAAATTTGGTAGGAAGATAAGGTGTTATAAGTTTGTTTTCATAACACCAAATTCAAATAAAGACCTCCTCCATTCTAAAAGCTGATTGACTCTCCGTTCCACTGTTATTTAGAGTTATGGTTGCTATCACATGGCTACAACTGGAAAGTTGGAGGTTGAATTTGGTATAAATATAAGTACATGGAATAAAACATAGACCTACTCTCAATTGAAAATGTTTCGGGGCTCCACCCTACTGGCATTTAATACATTTATTTTTAAATTATCTTTGTTACCTTAAGGAGTATTGATTTTAATTGAGTTTCAAAAATATATAAACATTTATCACCGGAAACTAACTGGAATCGACAGGGATCAAGAAACACTATGCGAACGAAGTCACGGGTAGTTAGATATATTTTAGCTATTATTTTGTGACCTACTATTATCCAAAATGTGAGTTTTAACTATTTTAAATTTAACTAGATCAAACTGGAACATTAAAAATAATAATATATTGAGTATAGTTTATTTATTTGTGATACTAAATATTTTGCTATTTTGATGGCCCAAATTCGCTGTATTTATTGATGATCCTAACTGGTTGATACATAAGGATATAACGAATTATGTAATTCTTCACATAAATCATCAAACACATTTCTCACTAAATAATTGTAATTCCAGCCTAATTCCAATATAACAGATGTCGGTCGGACGGTCCATTGATTAAGATATCATTTTGAAATGAGAGCTTAAGTAGACGTAATAAAGAGGAAAATCTCCATTATGTGAGGCTTTTAGATCAGTATCTGCCAACAAGTTCAATTTTAGACGTCTTAACAGTTGAAATCATGATTTTGTGCGTTTCTTTTAGCCAAACGAGGACGCTGCTGGGCAGTGTAGAGATATTTGAAAACATAAAAGGGACATAAGCTCACTTGAATATTGTTTACTTAAATAAGGTTATTGACTCATAAGTATGTTGATATTATCATATATTTTCTCCGTTACGAATATACGTTATTTAATGTAAAGCAATTCAATTGTTAATATGCCTAATGGACTATGAAGTTTAAGACAACTAAATATTTGCGATACATATACGCACCTCAGTTTCCACTTATGGGGCTTTTTGTAAGTTACCATAAATAATTATAAAACATCGACTGATCAACCAGGGGTTTCTTCATAACAGGTAAATATGAACTTACATTCTAAATAATTTATTACTTAAATATGGAATATCAAATTTATACATATATACCACCGTTTTGAGGTGTTAGTTTTATTTTTATTTCTAAAATTATATTTCATGTAATTAAAATATATAAATTTTATTTGTAAACTAATGAAGTGTATTACTAGATAATCGTTGTAAGCTTGTTTCTAATGCCGGTTTTAAATATTTCCTTCAAATATACAATTATAAAACTAATACTTATTTGCTCAATATTAGGGGCTTGCTTTGTAATTAATAAAATGTACAGTATATAATTGTAACAAATAACTGTAAACCATAAACTGTACTCTTATCTAGATAACTGTGAAAATGGACTCAGACACAGAACCTATTGGCCAATATTCTTCTTATTCTCGTGAACCCGTTTGGCATATCAACTGCAAATAATCGTAAAACCATAAAAGTCTATTGTCAGAGGATTATAATATCAGTATATGAGTTAAACTTTGTGAAATAAGTTACCTGTCAATTATTATCATATATTAATACATCATATTATCCAGTCAATATCTCACTTTTCCTAAGAATAATTGAGATATTGGCTGGACATTGACTCACAATTTTCGCTAACAATCGTGAATGGACGAACAGTTTTATCATGGATATGTCTGACAACATCTAACGTGGTGTCAAATTTACTGTAAAATTTACCCTTGTGAGTCTAATTTACCGTTTTACTAAAAATAACTTAATAGTTTATTGGTAACTACGAATATCACCTGATATATACTTTAAATCCATATAATGATATATTTCATCACAAGAACCAAAAGTGACGCATGCCAATAAGAGCTCAAGTTTCAAGAAAATGAGCGAGGATCGAAAAACCACTTTTTATCCTTGTGATGAACTATATTTTTCAACAGACTTAAAATAATACTAAGAAAACAATTTCACAACAACTATATTTTGTTTACCTTTAAAACAAAAAGTTTTCTTTCATCTTGATCTTGCTACTCTAAACAAACAACTGTTGCACAAGTTTTCATTGTTTACAAGTTGAATAATTCATTAAATTCATATTTAACAAATTGAAACAAAAACCTCAACAACAAAGACTCATCAAATGATTTTTTGTCCTAGGACGAAAAACAGCATCAACAAAATACTTTTTATCCAAAGAGTAAAAATAACAACTTTAGAATCTCAACATAGGTGTTGAAAACAGCTGTTTTTAAGCATTAGGACGAAACATTTATTTTATTAATTTTTTAGTTAAACATGTAACAGTATATGCTAGTAAAATCAACTGTTCCTATAAAACTCATCGTTATAAGTTAAAATTAAGCTAAAAAATATTCAAATTCAAATTTTCAAGAGAAATATTTCATTATTTTCGTTATACTGCTTCAAAAACAGATGCTTTCAACACATGCATTGAGAGGCTAAAGCTGCTCTTTTTATTCCTTGAATACACATTGGTGTTTATTAAGTGATTTTTTTCGACCTAGGACAAAAAAAACATAGGACTAAAAGTGGCTCGCTTATTTTTCAGTTAAACTTGAGCTCGTTTTTAAAAGCTTCTCTTTTGGTCATAGTTATGAAATATACGATTATAATAAATAGTATATGCCACATGCATAAAAACAATAAAATAAATAAATAAAATCCGGAGGGGTGGGTCCTAGATTTAAATTTTCCTATTAATATTATTTAGGAAAATATTTGCTTGGAATCGGGAACACGATGATTACAAATCGGTTTTATTACCTAAGAGTATTTAATATTACAATAACAAAGCTAATAAGATCAACGTACCTCTATGAGCAAACCTTTGTAACATTTTATAATGATTAATTATTAATTTAATAATCTAAAATTATACACACCCGGCAATAAAATACAAGACAATTTGTATTCTCGATGTAATATACACACTCAAGCAAGAGAAACACGCCGAAAGCGTCGGTCAATAGACATTCCATATTCATTGCAATATCCAATGCTGGGTACCGCAGGTAACTGTGTGCATTTCGGTGCTATTTCACAATATTTTTTACCGAGCCACCTGAAATACCACTAGACAATATTATTGACGATGCAGGATTCCAGTTTTGGTTTTACTACAACATAGGTTTCCTTCATTAGTTTAGGTCCATTTATAATTTCACTTGCAGAAAATGGGTTTTTGTGCAAATATCAGTAGACCACAATGAAATTAAGCAATATACCAAGTTTCGTCAGGATAAGTTGATAAATAAGCAAGGTATACAACTTTTCTTATCCTCCATAAGAATAGCATTAGACAACGTACTGTATATAGCACTTTCAATATCTCAGTAACAAATTGACGTAGAGCAATGATTAAAACACCAAATTGTGCGTATTTTTAAGCTGATTCCATTGAAAAAAATAAAATTTTACTTTTTCAAAAATTATTTGTAAAAACTCAAAAAAAACTATTTTTGGGGTACAAAACCCCCCCAAAATACCCCTTCGGATAAATCGATCTGTCTGGTTTTCGAACTTAAAGTCATAAATGCTGCTTTACATGTTTGTACCAAATTTCATCAAAATCGGACCTTTTTTACGAGAGTTATCGCACCCACGGACACGTATATATATTTATATATACAGTTTCGAACGAATAGTGTTTTTGGAGTCTGGGGACCTCAAAACGAAAAGTTATCATGGTCCCGGACCTAGGTCTTACCATGCCGACTACGGTAATAGCTTCTTCCCTAAGAGGAAATTCGCTAAAAACTGGTTTAAAGACAGGGTACTAAGTTGAAATGTTCCATACAATAATTATTTTAGTAGCCCTATCAAATGAATGAATTAACTATAAATTATAATAGTATAATATTATAATAGTAGTATGCTCTTATCGAATAGTTTTTCGATAGGTGTACTAAGGAATTTGTGGGTTGTCTAGCCAAATTATTGTTATCAATCATAAATTGATTTAATACACCATTGACTAAGAAGCTTATGGATCTTAACTGTACCTTTTCCTGATTAGTAAAACTGATGATTTATGTATGTGTAATTTAAGTTTTTATTTAGTATTATCAAGCTAATCTCCTATGAACTAGGGAGATGATCCACATGATGAGATTTTAGCTCGGGACAACCATTAAAGTTTTTAACGTGACCCCCCAAACACGTTTAGCAGGGTCACCAAAGACTTTTTATATATAGATCATTTGTTTTAATTAAAAAACTATGATTCTGAGAATAGGGTTTTCATCAGAAATGTATACGGAGTAACGTTGACCCTAATAACTATCGTATCGTGATCCAAATTAAGCTAAAGCTTTCCTTCCATTTATAACCAAGTTATTAACCGAATAGCTGTAACTACACAATTTGTAATTTATATTCAGTAATTTTTTTATCACTAGATCAATTGTTAAAACTTAACTCGATGACTTATCAAAATTCAGGATTTGCTAATATAAAGAACATGATCTTTTCTTTAAGATCATGTTTTCACGGAAAGCAAAAATTTAAACTGCAATTATTCTACCCGTTGTATAAGAACAGTTAGTTTAGTTTATTTTATTTTATAAAACATGAAGGCAAGAAACAACTGTTCTACATTGTGTTATATGTCACCTACTTTTTAATACAAAAATTATTTAATAAGCTTTAAAACTATATACGATGTAGTTTTGCTAGGTGAGTGGTGTATTTTTCTTACAATGATACTTTTATAGAACTTTTGATCTTTTAAGTTTAGGTGAAAGGTTTTCGGTAACATGTATTTCTATTTGTGACAAATTTCTAATAAATTAATTAATAGAAACGGACAAAAAATTGCTAATTTGTTTATTCATTCTTCTCAACTTCAAAATGTGTACATGCAACAACGAAAACTTGGAATTATTCTTAAATTACTACGGTACATTATAAGAGTTATAGACGAAACAGTGGACTTCACAAATGACCTTTGGAAGTTCGCGGAGTCTTGAGAATCATGATATTGAACATGATTAATGTCTACTCAGTACATTTTTAAACAATTTATAAAGTTTTCTGATTCTATTAATAACATTTAATCGAGTCTATTTTGGGTGTTGGCGTACTTAAATAATAACAACTTTGATTGGATGATGATTGAGAAATACTCTGATGCCCTATCATTATATTAAATTTATTTGTTATATAATTTATTTAACAATATAAAGATACTAGATAATGATATGTGAGAGCTATAATAACATTTTGTTTAAAGCTTGTATGTATTGGATCGTTGGTTTGTCAAGTTATGCATACTACTGTTTACAAGGCCAAGTAAATCGTGTGATAGAGTATAATTGGATAATTGAACGAAGTGAAAGTATCCTTATACACAACTTTACTGCTTAGACTGGTAAGAGAATCAACTGAACTGGCGTGTCTGTGACCCCAATAACTCGAGAATGCATAACAGTTAAACTTAAAATTTTACAGACAAACTTAACAGGTCAAAATCTCGGTCAAGTTCGTAATTCAGATAATTTCGTTCAGTATTAATCAAATTATCTTAAAACCAAATTTATTTTTTTCTCCATAAGAATAACATTGGAAGCCATTTTAGTGGTACTTGAATCGTTAAAATTTAGCCGACGTTTATGTTTCAACAACAGAGTAACAATAGTTAGTTTACTAGAGTATACTTTGTTATACTGGATAACAAAAGGTTTTTTGCCAACAACAAAACACACGAGAGATAAATCGAAGTATATTTTTAAGTTGTGAGCATATTTATTATTCTATGAAATTATTAAGTGTACATTTAAAAAAATATATCCATACTATTCCCTTAGTATGCCTACTTCTGGGTAAATATCGTTAGTCGTAGGAGGCGAGATTTTAATAGACTAACAGAGGCAGACGATGCGTGTGGAAAATCGAAAACTCAAAATAACTTTTCAAAATAGATAACTGTAGATGCTTAGATATTAACTTATAAAATAGTTTGTTTTATTACATTGCCTTAGACAATGGTAATATTGTGATTGTCATGTGTAAAAAGTATACAAAGCCTCAATTTGTCTAGAAAGCGTTGATGAACTTAGTCACAGTAAGCGAACAACCTTAAAATTTATTTTGTAGGACAATTATTTGATAGGTTATATTTTCACTAAATTAATAATAAAAATTGTCTACATTACCTAAAATACATTACCAGTAATTTAGTACGTAACCACAATAAAAGCTATAGATTATTCTAACCAAACAGCCTTTTTCGGAAGGTTATCTTGAATGATTTGACATAGTCTAGGGTTGGATTACAGTAAGAGTAAGCCGACATTAAACTGGCAATACAATGTTGTAAAATACTTTAAACACATTAACAGGAATGTTGTAGCGAACCAAAATAAAAGCTTTAAACTATTCTAACCAAACTAAGCCTTTTATACAGGTTATCTTAAATGATTTGACAAATCCTAGGTTTTGATTATACTGAGTTGTTTTCATCATAAACTTGGACCTATGGTTATAAAATGTAGGTCTATACACTTAGGCTACTTGCCATTTTAGAAGTTTTATGTACGGTCTTGGACGAACCCATGTTTATAGAATTTAATTTCATGATAGCCTAGGCTATTGAAATAATATGTTGAAATATCATTTTGTAAAATACAACTGTTGTAAAATACTTTAAACATTACCAGGAATGTTGTAGCGAACCAAAACAAAAGCTTTAAACTATTCTAACCAAACTAAGCCTTTTATACAGGTTATCTGAAATGATTTGACATATCCTAGGTTTGGATTATACTGAGCTGTTTTCATCATAAACTTGGACCTATGGCTATAAAATGTAGGCCTATACACTTAGGCTACTTGCCATTTTAGAAGTTTCATGTACGGTCTTGGACCAACCCATGTTTATAGAATTTAATTTCATGATAGCCTAGGCTATTGAAACAATATGTTGAAATATCATTTTGTAAAATACAACTGTTGTAAAATACTTTAAACATTACCAGGAATGTTGTAGCGAACCAAAACAAAAGCTTTAAACTATTCTAACCAAACTAAGCCTTTTATACAGGTTATCTGAAATGATTTGACATATCCTAGGTTTGGATTATACTGAGCTGTTTTCATCATAAACTTGGACCTATGACTATAAAATGTAGGCATATACACTTAGGTTACTTGTCATTTTTGAAGTTTCATGTACGGACTTGGGCCAACCCATGTTTATTGCATTTAATTTCATGATAGCCTATGCTATTGAAACAATATTTTGAAATCTATTTTTTTCATCTAAATAACTGGGCCTGACGATTTATTGTTAATCCTTATGGATATTTTGACTTGGCCTATGGAAATTTTTAACATTAGTTCGTATAGGAAACTCGCTGTTCTCTTAAAAGTTAAATTAACCACACTGCTAAAGTCACTGCTTAGCCCAAAATGCTATGTTTGTTCTAAGATAACGCACCCATGCCAATCCTAACAACAAACCATGCCTGAAATCTTCAATTTATTTTAAAAATAAATAAATTTACGTATTTATACAACATTTACTTTGATAAAAACAAGTGATAAATGTATGTATGTTTTTCTACGGATAAAATGTTAGGTTGGCGGCGGGATCCGAACCTGCGATATTACGCTCCAAGAGCCAGTGCGATACCCCTCAGCTACCGCGACAATTGATTCTTAGAGAAGTGACTAAAACTATAGCTATACTGTATAGACATAAAATCCGGATTATGGCGGCAGTTAAATGATAACGGAATGTATTCTGATGATGTTACTGAAATCAGATATTGAATTTGTTATGAGACTCGATTTAAGTTTGATCATGTGTTTCAATTATCCTTATACGCGAGGAATGAGCGTACACCTAGTTATTAAAACAAGTATTAGTCAAAAACATTATCCACCAGATGACAATTCCATTCCAGGAATTATATTTGTGGCTTAATGAGAATGTGCATTTGGAAACATATAGGCAATTTTCATTAGATTTCTATCAAATATTGCCGTTGTTGTCTGGGTGCTTACAATAATGTTTGTATTAAATTACGCAGACAAACGGCCCCTCCTCTGATAATTTGTGGGTAGCTAATGAATAGGCCCGACAGTGTGTAAACATTCATTATGTCCACTTGCATGTTCCTGTCTACTGCACTTATATAAGGTTATATATTTAGGAGCCGTTTTTAATATGGTTAAAATTCTGAGTTATTTTTCCATACGATATTCACTATGCTTACTTTAAATACATAACGATTGCTCAAAAGGGACCAGTATTGACTTTTAGGTTTGAAATTTGACAGAAGTATTTTGTAAATACATAAGTTATATGTATTTATTTTTCGGAACGTGGAATGCGACTATTTATAATATTAGTCGTCAGTTATCAGCATATTATGATAAGTTCGTCAGTATAGGCTGAATATTTTAGATAGCAAAGCTGAAAGTGATTTCACACAAGATACATTTTAACTGTTATCGTACGAACCCGTTTGCAAAATCGATAGCAGCAGCTGAAGTCTTACAGGTAGCTATAATTGAGTGCCTGCTTAACTCCTCTCACGTAAGGCGTTTTGCACCGGTAGTTTCAGTGAAATGTACTTCTCATGAGAAAACATACATCTACAGTATTACAATGTTTTCGTTTTATAAGACGGTTTACATTTCGCTGAGAAATGTAGGGCAAAGTTGAAATTAAATACGGTTGTTTCCTTTATAGCGAAGGAGCTATTACTGTAGTCGGCATGGTAAGACCTAGGCCCGGGACCATGATAACTTTTCGTTTTGAGGTCCCCAGATTCAAAAAAACACAATTCGTTCAGAACTGTATATATATATATATATATATATATATATATATATATATGTGTGTGTGTGTGTGTGTGTGTGTCCGTAGGTGCGATAACTCCCGTAAAAATTGTCCGATTTTATGAAATTTGGTACAAACTTGTAAATCAACATTTATAACTTTAAGTTGGAAAACCAGCCAGATTGCTTTATCCAAAGGGGTATTTTGGGGGTTTTGTACCCCAAAAATGGGTTTTTTGAGTTTTTTGCATATAATATTTTAGTAAATCAAATTTTTATTTTCACCATTGAATAGAGCTTAAAAAACAAACAATTCTTTTTTTATCATTGCTCTACGCCAATTGGTTACAGAGATATTGAAAGTGCTAAACACAGTACGTTGTCCAATGTTATCCTTATGGAGGATAATAAAAATTCAATATCTCGCTTATTTATGGACTTATCCTAACGAAACTTGGTATATTGCTTCATACAGTTGTGGTCTATTGATATTTGCACGAAAAACGATTTGTTTTCTGATAGTTCAAGTAGCAGCAAACCTACATACTCAGCCCCCATGTTATTCTTAAGGAGAATATGTAAAATGTTATCTCCCTTAATTATGAACATAAATTAATATAATTTAGTATATGGCTTCACCTAGTTGAGTTATAACAAAATTTCATAAAACCCATCTGTTGTGTACTTTTTTTCAGCAAACCTGCATCCTTAGACGCTATTTTATTCTTATGGAGATTGATTCAAATGTCATAAATCATTTATTTATGAATGTATATTGATGAAACTTGGTATGTGGCTTTAAGTTGTATTAAGATACATGTATATGCATTGGAAATTCGCTGAGTACGCAGGTTTGCTGTTAAGGAGGTATTTTAAAAGGTATGTTAAATGTATAAAACGATTGAATATACTTACCCTTTAACCATAAACCTGAGCTTGTGGAAGTGATAAAGTCAGATCTAGATCATGTTTGAGTTTATAAGCCAGACAACTTAACTGAAGTTGTCAACTTAACTCAAGGCTATAAGTTGTGATGATGGTTCCTATTCCATAGGAATTCCTACTTTAACCTGTTATAATACTATTGATGTATTATTTTCTTTTATAGCCCTTTCGCTGCAATTGATTTAGTAATAAATTCCAAGCAGTATTGAAGCACATACTTAATTCATCCTTGTGTGTGCGTTATGTTATTTTTACATAACTCATTTATAAAAGAGGCCTCAGAGTTTTTGGAAGTGTTATGTAGAAATAACATTTATTTTATATGGGGAAATGAAGATTTTTGTTGATTGCTAAAAACAAATCGAGATTTGAGATTGATGATTGATGTAAATTAGAAAGGTTTTAGGATTTCTAAGACTTTTAAAATGATATACTTTTTGATATACGTTACTATTTCACTTTTTTTTATTTTGGGCATGTACACATTTTCAAAAAAAGTAATTTTTGCTATTTTTTGCCATGTTTTAAGTACTGGCATGTAGCATATCAGGGTAAAGCTACGTTAAATACGAGTAAGAAATTTGAATCAGAAGAAAAATATTTATTGTGGTTTAGTAGATACAAGATATTCCTGTAAATGTTCATATTTTTCACAAAAATAACCGCCATTTTAAAACGGATAAAGATAATTGAGTTCTGTTTTCATCATAATGTTTGTCCGTCAAAAAGCTTTAAAATTGTGTATATCATGAGGTATGTTTACATTTGAAAATTCCGAGATTCGAATTAGTGACCCTCAGTTTTTGGTACATCCGGTATTTTAATCGAGTTAAAATGATTTTTAAGTTTGATTTAGAGGGGTTGATTTAGAGGGAAATAATTTTATTTCAACCTTCTAGGTCAACTGGTTCGTCTACAATCGGTTTGAGACACCTTATCTAAGACACCCTGTATATATATACAGGCACCCTATATATATATATATATATATATATATATATATATATATATATATATATATACATATATATATACATTTGAACGAATAGTGTTTTTGACATCTGGAGACCTCAAAACAAAAAGTAGGCATGGTCTTGTGCTTAAGTCTTACCATGATCATGGAGTCCCTAACTACGGTAATAGGGAAACTCGCTAAAACCAACTGTTATTTATTTACCAACAAAACCAAACAAATCAGTTCACAACACTAATGTCACTTATGTGGTAAAATATATATTGAACCGAACCTTGTGTTATGAACAAAGTATCAAATCATAACTCTTTTAATTTCACATTTGAAATTTTTTAATTTTTTCCTGTATCTAATGTTATAGTAACGTTATTGTAATGAAAAGCTATGTAAATTATCCACACGCGTATAATTTGTGATGCTAAATTGGCGATCACTGATTACAAAATAAATAAAAAAAGGGAAGTAGCGACACCTAAAAATAACGAAGTACCAATTTTAGAACCAAACGTTTTTATTTTGAATTTAATCAATTGACGCTCAAACCCAAAACAAGAAAGACAATTTAAAACTCTTTCCGGATACCACACTAGCATCCGCCAATTGTATGATTCAGTGTAACTTTTAATGATTTCTAAATCCTGAACATGATAACTTTAACGGATTTCTAAATGTGTTACCACTAGATCACGTGAAAACTTCTCAAACATTCTATGACTTTTTATAATTTAAATTTTCATTTACAAATCAACTGACAGAATGGTCTCTCTACCATAACAGTGGGCGACAAACACCTTGCGCTAAGCTCAAAATAGCTCAACATTCGTTTCTAGGGAAGCTTCTTCAAAAGCTTAAAATGGTTTTAGTAGTTTACCTCTCCGAAATAAACAACTCCAACTTCTATGGGAGCGAAATAAAGTTGTAAGTGATGTATAGGGTCTTTATAAAGTCATTTTATATTTTAAGTAGTTTGAGTAAAATATTATTTTTTCCGGATAATTGAACCAATACATTAAATAGAACAAAGACTAGCCATTGTTATTACTTAACTAAGTGTAATAGTTAATTGACCATGTAGTACATAAGCGCAACCACGACAGCAAACAGGTCTTATCGCTTCTTCAATGCAGAAGTATATATATATATAGTAGGCCTTTTAGAATGTTGTTTATTGCTAACACTACCCAATATTTTGAACAGATTTAAGTCATTCCAGTATTTATACCCTCCATCAAAATATTATACAGATTGTGTTTGTACACATTTAGTCATATTATATTGGATTTCAAAACTTTCCTTATTTTCATATCTTAATTATGTTTTTTTATCTACTTTATTAAAAAAGATTTTAGAATAACGAAGTTCCACTCAGTGAATGTTATCTCAGTCTATTCAACATAAGGATATAATACGTGCTTTGTTACAATGACATCAGTACTAGCGATGCGATAACTGAAGTAATATCTGCAGCAATTTCAACGTTAACTAATCTGCGTTCTAACAATTGTTTATTATTGCTATTGACTTAAAACTCGAGTACACGTTTCTCGGTAATTGTTTTATTACTGCTTTAACTTTAAGTAGTATGCAGTAGCCGAAACATAAATACAAATTTTTTATTTGTTTTGTTACATTTATTTAACATGGTATGTCAAACCTCAATTTTATACTTCAGTAATCTTTGAATATTTGGTTTTCATTTTAGGATCATTAAGAGTGGGTCCTGTCAGTAGGTCTCCTACTTCTCCCATAAGGCCAATTTTAACTTTCTAAGCCCGTCCCATCTCAATGACCCCAAAACCGTTGATATATAGTTAATTGTAAAGGACAATAAAATAACCTAGGGATTTCAGTGAACAGAAATTCAATAACACAAATAGATCAAAAAATCTTGATTATAGGTTATTTTAAAATTTATTGAGTGATTGTTATTTGTCATTTCAAAATTCTGCTCACTGAAATATATTTTATTTTTCGCTAAGTATATTTTATTTTTATAAAACAACGATATTGGAAATTCGGTTGAAGAGGGACGGACTTTGAAAGGTAACATTGCCTCAACTTAAGCAGAAATAATAGAGAATTCTTCAAATCGAATCACAGCTAATACAGTAAAGCTATCTGCTGATACAACAAAATATTTAATTCAGTGTTATACGATATGTTTGATAATTTTGTACTAGTGGTTTACATACCTTTCGTTATCAATCCTAAATGTAACACAATGGTTACCATGGTTTCGACACCTTTTGTATCATGGTCACACCTTCAGTAGCAAATGTGTCTTCAAAATTTCAGTTCATAGAACTTCGTCACCTCTTGTTTGAAAAAGTATATAAAATATATATAACAGACACACTCATCTCACCGGCCGGTGCACTGGAAACTGACTGTACCACGTTGTGTTATTGAACTTTTTCCGTCCTTATCACATTGTCGACTCCTGTTTCCTTGTTGGCTGATAATTATATTATAAATAATATTCGACTTAAAATTTAGCTTTTCTTTTAAAACATTTGTTGTTTCTGATTAGAATGCCTTATAAATTTAAAATTTTCCAGTGAGTCTAAAACAAATCCCTTTTTACAAGTGTGTATTACCTCTACATTATCATCCTTATATAGAAAAATGTGACCTTCATCAATAAGATGTTGTGCAAAGCTGGACTTTTGAGTGACTAATTTGAGGTCAGGTTTATGTTCACTTATTCTTTTTTTAAACGAACTGCCGGTTTGTCCAAGGCAAAGTTTGGGACAGTCATTACACTTAATTTTATAAACTCCAGTTGAATTTAGTTTCCCAAATTCGTTATTTTTAGGGGCTAAAAGAGGATCAGTTTTGTTAGATGTTTTAGGAGCAGGGACGATTTAGTGTTTTTGAGCTCTTTTGATAATGTACTATAAATTCTGTGCCCAAACTCTATAAGTATAAGTAGGGGGCCCCCTACTGGTATATATATATACTTAGGACTTTCGATTTCATATATGGGGACTGGGGTTTTATTTTCATTTTTAGTGAATTTCTTTTGGAAAGTGAACTATTAGCATGACCCACACGGCGAAACACGAAGTTCCTAACGTGACCCCCTGAACACATTTTGGGGGGTCGTTCAAAATTTTATATATATATATGTATATATATATAGACATATATATATATATATATATATATATATATATATATATATATGTGTGTGTGTATGCACTCTAGCGGTCGCATTTTTTGTCCAATTTACTTCAAATTTGGTAGGGACGTTCCTTTCTATAATCTGTTGGACAAGTTCGTTGGGCAAAACAATCGGAAAACTCTAAACCCATTTTTTGGGGATTAATCTTTCAAATTTCGAGTTTTTGGGCCGAAAAAGGGTCAGAAAGGCCCAGATGTAAAATTAATGCATGTAAAAAGATGGGAATTAGAGACGCAAAAGTTTTAAGCCCTCTCTCGCCATTCTAGCATAAATATTTACTGAGTTATTAAAGAAAATGTGTATCGGCTAAACACAGTACGTTGTCTTATGGGGGTTTTACACTAGAAAAGCCTGTTATTCCTTTGTTAAAGTACTTTTATTATCCCCAGCAACCTCACGCCTACTTTCAAGCCTGTCTGGACCTTCTCCTAACCTTATAATGCGCAAAATTGTATTCCCAGCTTTGCAAGTAAATGAAACCAGGAGTATCAGAACAGCCAAAAAAATCAATGTTTTCAGATTTCAATAAAAATTGGAGAAATGTATGTTTTTACACTGATTTTGAGTTTTAAAAGTTGTTATGTGGAAATTCACTTCCCTCACGTCAGCGTGCTGCGTGCGAACTCGTTTTTTCTTCAAAAGTCTTTCAATTAGACTCAATGTGTAACCATTTGCCAAAGCTATATGCTTAATTATATTCAATTCATTATTAAAGGCACTTGGTGACATAGGTACAGCGTAAAGTCGGTGATAATTCAGTGATAAGCAGCATGTTTATGCGCCTGAGGCATTCACAACAAAAATTAATCAGTGATAACTTTGGTCATAAGTGAAATGAGTAAAGCATCCTTGACCAATTTTATGTAAACTTTGTATAAAGTTTATGTATTATATCTTAGCAAGTGAGTAAAATAAATTGATACACCGAGGAGAACCGGACTAGTAGTCTTTATGCCAAATTACTCTACCTCACTCTACTTCATTAGGGTAATAAATTGTGGATCTTATTCTGAATACTCTCTATTCCTAACGGAAATATATTCCAAACTTTAACCTCTTTTTTATCTAATTAAAAATACGACTAAACTTGACCATAAACCTTGTTTCCAGATCTCATAGTGTATAAAATAAACCAGTGAATAAGTATAATTTGTAGCGATAATAAAATAAAGGAGTAATAATAATACGTTTTTATTTAACTTATTGCAAAAAAAAAATACAAGGGTTTCTTGCAAACAAAACAATTGCATGGCGTTAAGAAATAACAACGACTTTGTATCCTCGGATTACGATTTCCATGTAAGGGTTGTAGTTAAAAAAAGGTTATTAAAGGATTAACGTTGTCGCAGGTTCTCCAGATTTGACAACAATATATAGGTATAGTTAGATGAATATATTGTTGATTTGCACGAAGGTTTTCATTTACATATAATCAATAGAAACAATGTGAGTCTCCCCGTGAGTGTTATGCTAATAGCTTTATTTCCTCGCTAATAAGAGACTCTTAAATTAAACTAGTATATAATTTAACACTACAGTTATTTTTGACGGGTAAGACATGTGCTGTAGGTCTTTCGTGC
This sequence comes from Allygus modestus, assembly GCA_963675035.1. Classification (NCBI taxonomy): domain Eukaryota; kingdom Metazoa; phylum Arthropoda; class Insecta; order Hemiptera; family Cicadellidae; genus Allygus; species Allygus modestus. The sequence goes on along the minus strand of OY776111.1, from coordinate 383,096,075 downwards.
CAGACGTTAATTTAACCATTTTTTATAATAAGAAACCATTTTTGTAATTTAAATTATGCAAAGTCACGACTTCCTAAATAATAACCTACTAAAGTTTTCATAGAGATTGCTTGGTATCTTTACTTAAAGATATAAAAAAATAAAAAATATAACCTAGACATTATTAAAATACATCTCTATACTGTATTAAAAAACTATTATTATAAATTTCTTGCAGAAATACTTCGGAGTGTTCACTTTAATTGTAAATGTATTTATAATTGTTAGGAAATAATCCGAAGCATAACTATGTCAAGAACCAACGTCTATCAAGTATATAACACCAAAACCAACGACAACATTTCAACATATTTGGTTGTACATTTCAACAACGAAGATTTGTGACTTAATGCGAAGACAAATATTTAATACTAGTAGCAGGGAAGACTTTAATTATCAAAAATGTTTGGATTGCCCTTACAATATTAAGTGACGGTCTTGAAACAAACAATAATAAATATGAAAAAACCACGAGGACAGCAGTTTTTGAAGCAAACTACTCGATTAAACGCCTTCGCAAGTATAGGCATAAACAAAGAGAAGTTTGATAATAGTTTGAGTAAATTATGACGTGTAATAGTTTCAGAACATATTAGATAATAATAGTAATATAGATATTGAATACTAAAATATAAATGTAAAAAATAAATTTTATATAAATATATGTAAATACATTATGGGAATACATTATCAACAATGTTTATATAGAGAGTAGTGAAACTACAATTGAAAAATCAGACGGGTGATGAATTTAAATTTCAAAAACAAAGAGGAGATGAACGGGGAAATTAATCATGAAAAGGAGAAAGAGCTTGTGCTGTTAAACCTTTAATTTTTTACCCAACAACATATAAATAGTAGCTATTCAAAAAATAATTATATAAATATAAAATTTAAGTGATTAGGAAAAAATCACAAGTAAGCATGTAGTAAGAACTTATTTATCCATAATATTGAAAATTTGTAAAAAGAAGAAATACAACAGAAGGTTAGTAGATTATTTTACTTAACCAAGATAGTAAAATCTAGATTTTTCTAAATTCTATTTGACTTTTCTTTATATATATATTACTAACCATCAATTAGTTTAAACAGAACATGTTGGTTAATATTGGTCTCAATTTACCTCTTTTGTATCTACTAACATGTTTTACCAAACCCAACATACTTAACTTGCCATGGAAAAGAACCCGGCCCTATGATAAAAACTCGGACAACCATGTCACAAGGCCTATCTGAAGAAAATTAAATAAAATTAGTAAATTTAAACTTTCTGAATGGTATACATGTTGATTCAAAACCAATTTAACTTAATTTCCTGCAATAATTTCATATTTGTAAACTAAATTTAACAAAAATTTAGTATATTTGTTACTGTGTTTATTACCTTGAATAGGAATACAGAATATATGTGTAGGAATAAGGAATGATTATAAATAAATAAAGAAAGACGTTCCAAGAGTTTCTTTTGTTAAACGATATGATCAATCTTCTATTTCCCTCAGTATTGTATACAGCCGGACTTTGGAAAAAGGAAATAATCTTCTGTTGACACCTTTTTCAGGATACAATGTAATATTGCTAGCTAACGATCGATATGCATAATACACTTAGAAGGGTAATTGAAAACAAGATTTGATTTTTGAGGATTTAAAAAATTATTAAGTATTTAAAATTATTAAATTATTTAGTATTTAGAATCATAATAATGTTCCTGCAAGTTTATAGTATCAGAGTGATTTAGTCAACTTTGTTCTATAGCTTTCCTCATAAGATTTAATGTAATGAGTGTATTTAAACCTAGTAATATCACATAAAATATTTGTAAGTTTCACGGCTTTATCTGCATGCAGCCATGTCGATTCTCTTTCGAATTGCCCGTAATAGGCTTTAGGCAAAAGCCCAAACAAAACACTAAAATGCCATACCACGAATAATAATAATTGAATACAGGTAAGGTGTCCATTTACACATTTTGACTTATTAGCGCCCTAAATATTTCGTTTATTTGATTCCCCCATAACATTTATGGAAAAATATCATCGTAAGTGGTTTAAAACAAATTTTATTAAATCACGAATAGTACTTTCGACTATAATCTGAAAGGATTGTGATTAATGTACACTAGCAACAAACGTAATTTATTTTAAAAAATTCTCCATCCCATCTTTGAGCCTTAAGTTTATGCAATTAAAATAGCAAGGATATTATAATAAACTTGTATTAAGTTTTTTTACATACATAACTTATTATTAAAAAAATCTCGGTAATAACGCTATATTCAGTTAGGAAAATTAAGATTAAATTTCCTTAGGCATAGTTGCTTATTAAATTATTGTTACTTATAGAGCAAGGCGTTGCTTGGAAGTGATAAAAGACAGAACATTTGAGAGAAAACAGACAAGCTTGAGTGAATATTGAAGGACTGACCCTTATCTTACTGTGTGTGCCTGTTAACGCCTTTGATATTAAAATAAACTACATTAAAACAGATAGACGGAAAATTTTTTGATTTAAAAGTCGCCATAAGTGGAACATTTCAGCAGGAATTGTCGGTACAAGGCGTCGGACGTGACAAGAGTATAGTAGGCTCTTTATCATGCCTTAACATTTCTGCAACAGCTGGATTTGGAGGTTTTGGTTTATCTCCAACTATTTATAAACCAAAATTATAGAAAATATAATGCATCCACGTAATATTAATAAATGACATATTATACGGGTAACTTTGATTACATTTATAGGTGGTCTTATTTGTAGCACTTAATACGTAAATGCACAGTGTAAAAAAAACTTTAACATAAAAAAAATTCTTAAAAAACACATCAGATGTAATATATCTGAAACTGCTTAGAGTATGGAATAATTGGTGGGCAATGTGACCCAAGGCACTTTCATATTCAGATATAAGCCATTTGTGCATTCGTGAACACGGGTTTCACTCACTCAGCGTATTGAAGGTGAAGTTATAAAGATGTAGGAAGATGGGTTCAGCTAGTATATGATTGGTGGCTGCGGGTAAAAAGTGAAGAAGAGAGCAGTTATGGGATACAAACCTGTTGGCCACCAGATTGCCGATAATTCCTCTAGAGCTGCGTACAAACCAAAGGCTATAGTGGATTTTATTTTGCGATTTTATCTCTTTCGGGAGAGCCCCGACAGGGTCTATCATTCATCGCGGTATCACTGCATCCTCTGAGGCGTCCCAAGCCTACAGCATCACCACTGAACCAATACTAGGTCACTTCGTCCATTGTTAGAAAATACAAATCTTAGATACGGCTGAAAGTCATAAACAAGAGTAGATGATCACATACACTCTCGCCATCCATTAATACGAGAATATACTAAGAATCATCCCGGCTTCGTAAACGTACCTAACTCCAAAAAAGAAGAAACGGATCAATGAAGATTAGGTTAAGAAGAGGCCTAGAATTTAAGCCAAGATATTTTCTGGGAAAATCAAACCCTCAAAACCACGGCCTTAGAACTCTACCCGTAATGATAGCAAGGAAAGCTCGAATGATCTGAAAGCACAAGCTCTCATAAAAGGAAAGAAATCAAGTCAGTTAAAAGATGATGAAGAAAACAAATGGAAACTAATTGACATCTTTGGAGGACGATTGTTCATCTTCTGATTCAGACTCGGATGAAGGAAGAGACGAATCACTGATAATTAAATATGTGCAATTTATTACTAAGCTATCAGATTTAGTCTATTCAATCATAAACAGTTCTAAATGAATAACGACTAAAATAAAAATAAAAGAATGCAAGATAGGACAAATATAACATGTATATCTGACTATAAAATATGAACATACACTATTAATTGGTAAATACCAAAAACAATAAAACAAAATAAACACTTCTAAACAAAGAAATTAAACATATTGAAGATCTCAAAACATGTAACCCAAAGCTATTTCCGCCAAGTGAATGAATACATCAAATTAAATGTCTTGATTTAATATCATATGTTTATGCTTAGATATTTTGACGTTGGCCTATTGTTAATTAAATCTTAGGATAGTTTAGTTTATAGGAGTGGTTTAACAAGTTATTTGTACTTAGTTTAAATAAACAACCGAACATGTTTTTATTTTGTTTATTTTATTGTAATTAAAAAACAATAAGTGTGTGTGCATACTGTTTTAATACAAAATCAGCTCGCATTATCTTTACTAAATCCTTTTAATTTATTAGCTTTTTTACAAAGCATAAATGCTACAGCTTTGATAAATACGAATTTATTGTTTAATCTCCTTAAATACATAAGAAAATATAATATTTAAAGATACTGTACCGGTTTTTTTACCTTTAAATTCCACGTCCATAATTAGCCCCGCTTAATAGCACTGTATAATACTTTTGTCGTCCAATAATATTAGTATTACCTTTATAATACTAGATCATTTAGAATAGATCCAATGGAAGGTATTTAGCTGTGGTAATTCTAAAACTATTGTTAACGGATCATGATACTGGTTGCTTCAATAGCAGGGACCACCAATCCTTACATTATGGGTGTTCCTGTTATTGTGTCATGAGCAAGACTATCGGATGAAATAAAGTCCTGTTACAATACTCCGCAATATTGAATCAGAATTATTATTATTATACGATTCAAAGACGCACTTTAATAAAACATCGATATTGGCGAAGGCTAATTAAAAAAATGATCGTACGACAACAAAGTATTAAAAACTATCTATATAGTTAGTAAACCTTTCAAAGTGTAATGAATGAATTATTAACTACCTTTTATTAATAGATTGAAGTGTTTAGATTATTATCAACATACAAAGAATAACAACAATGACAGATTCTAAAACATTTGTTTAGTAAGGAGTTTTATGAAAATAATAGCTAAATTGATGATTTTGTGGGGACAATTTAGTACATGTTTACCTTCCTAACTTATCCGATTATAGTGAGATATTAATATTGTGGAGCTCTAAATTTAAGTTATATTAACTAACAGAGTAATAACGGGATTGATATGTATACGTAACATACACTAAACAATTTGTTACAAATAAAACATAACACGTGAACTTCCAAATAATTCCACATATCCACCATGTCAATTAACTATTTGGTTCACCTTGCTTAGTAATCCATGATGAGAAATCCACCTCAGGTTTTACAACCTTATATGCCAAATCAAATAAGCTCGCACCTTCCACATCGATCATGTCAGACCAGAGTGAAACCAAGCGTGATGCTGACTCGGATGTCTGCTCAGTGAGGTTTATAGATGACACATTCGGCGCAGTGTCAGTGAGCGCAGTATTATAAAAGATAGTTTTGGGAAAATGTTTTTAAGTTCAAAGTGTCTAAGAAGACCTTCAGTTTGAATCTAGGGTCTTCTAAAATGTAGGATTTTACACGAACATCGCCAGTAGTGAGAGATGGAGGGTTCTACCCCAGCAGGAGCAGCAGTACCTCCTCCTCCTCCTCCTCCTCCTCCTCCTCCTCCTCCTCCTCCTCCTCCTCCTCCTCCCCTCAGAGCGATCTGGCTTATCATAGGTCGGATCTGAATTCTGATTGCAGATTATTGTTCGTCTTGTCAAGCCGAGTCATTTGAGTACCCACATCGTACACTTTGGATGATGTTTACAAAAAAGGGGCCCGCATCACAATTTTGACCTTTTTTGTTTTTTTGCATTTTTGGAATCTCCTCGTCAAGACGAGTCATTTGAGTACCCACATCGTACACTTTGGATGATGTTTACAAAAAAAAAAGGGGCCCGCACCGCACTTTTGACCTTTTTTTTGTTTTTGCATATTTGGAATCTCCTCGTCAAGCCGAGTATTCTCAGTACCCACATGACATACTTTGGATAAGTAATACAAGAGTTTAGCAGGGTAACTCTACAACCAACAGAGCTAGCCCATCAGCGCCTGCGGACAATTGAACTACCAGTGAATGCAAATTTTGCGGAGAATATAATTGCATTGCTTTGGATTAGAGCACTTGAAGGGGAGTGTATCGATACCAAGTATTCCCTTCAAGTACTCTACAACAAGGCAGCTGTTCACACAACCGACCGACGAGTCCAGTCTTGTCTGGGATGCAGCTGCCGTAACTGGATACCCCAACAGGCTGGCGCTTGACGCAGACGTTCACACAAATAACCGTCGCGTCACCCTCCTGTCTGGGAATGCGGAAGCTGTAATTTGATACCTCGACGGGAGGGCGGTCGACCCTTCTAGGAACCCATAATTATAGACCACCCGCGTCGAATTCCGAGCAATAAATCACCAGTTGTCAAACACCCACGGTCTCATTCTTGATCTAGTCTTCAACAATTCCTGAAGTATGGGGGAGCAAAAATCTCCCCCTAACCAATTATGTGTTAGGGGGAGCGAAAATCTCCCCCTAGTAAACGGAACACCAGGCGGACGAGAAATTGGAGCGCGTATTGAGCGGTGGTGGTTATAAGAAGCGGGTCGCGACACGCCACAGTCTCTCGATAGACTTCTTCGAAGACGGACGTCTACCGGACGTATGCAAAGACAAAGGAGAACTATAAAGAGGGCAAGTAGGTGGAAAGTTTAAACGAAGAGCAATTACAAAGAGGATAACATCTTTAGACAAACGTCGTAGAACTGTAACGAAACGACGCCGGAGAACAAGGGATATTTTCAATTAATTCGATAACAATGTCGTTTATTCATCAGAAATCGTGTGAATGTGTGAAGACTGAACTGGACTTGTTTTCGTTACCGCCTACGCAGACCAGCATTGAGAGTGGCAAATGGGTTCAATACAAACCGGTCTCATCGCTGACGGACGATTCGCCAATAGAGTTAGTAATACCCGGTCACGGTGACGAGTACACGGACCTGACACAAACGTTATTACACGTGAAAGCCGCTATTGTGAAACAGGATGACACTAAAGCGGACGGTGGGCAACCTGCTAAAGAGGTGGGCCCGGTGAACAATTGGCTCCACTCGATATTCAGTCAAGTGGATCTCTATCTCAATCATAAACTGGTGTCCCCACAAACTAACACGTACGCTTACCGTGCCTACTTGGAAAACCTACTGAACTACGGATGTAGTGCGAAGAATTCGCACCTGACTAGCGAGCTGTTTTTTGAAGATTCGGCCGGACTAATGGACGATTGTGACGAATTGAACGAGGGATTGAAAAAGCGTCGCGATCACACGAAAGAAAGCGATGTTTGCGATATGGTCGGTCGATTGCACATCGATCTGTGCAATCAGAACAAATTCATGTTGAACGGTGTCGAGATGCGATTGCAACTTAACAGATCCAGAAACTCGTTTTGCATAATGTCCAAAACGCTAACTACCTACAAGGTGACAATTAAAGAGATTAGTCTTTTCGTACGTCGATGTAAGATCAATCCGAGCGTATTGTTGGCGCACAGTAAAACTCTCGAGACCGGCACGGCCAAGTATCCGATCACGCGTGTAGAAGTGAAATCCTTCACACTACCCTCCGGTATAATGAGTAAGGCTTTAGACAGCGCATTTCTCGGTCAGTTACCGAAACGTGTGATAATTGGACTGGTCAGTAATCTTGCGTTCAACGGAGATTTCAAGAAGAATCCTTACAACTTTCAACACTACGATATGAATTATCTCGCATTGTACGTGGACGGTGAACAAGTACCGGCCAAACCGTTACAGCCCGTTTACACATTGAACAGTGAGACATATATACTCTCTTATTACACATTGGTCACCGGCACCGGAATCCAGTTCTCCGACGCAGGTAATGAGATCAAGAGAGGTGACTATCCGTACGGTAATTGTCTTATGGCGTTCGACTTGACACCGGACATGTCCGCGGCTGAGTCGAGTCACTGGAATCTCCTGCGCAACGGTAATCTACGTATCGAAATTGGATTCTCCAAAGCGTTGCCCGAGACCGTCAACTGTATAGTGTACGCCGAACTGGACAACGTCATCGAGATCGATCGTCACCGTAACGTGACAGTTGACTTCAGCGGGTGAATAAAAGCGAACGCCAAACAGAAAAATTGTCTGACAGCGAGTGCGTACAGCTTACTTCAAGGGTGAGCAGACACATCGCCAGTCAGTAGTACGGTTGAAGTCGCACGGTAAGGACGTGAACATGGACGCTTACGCTTCTGCGGACGACTATATCAAATCGTTTATTCAGGAGATTGAGGTTATGAACAATAATGCTAGTGATCAGGCATTAACCTCACCACAGACATCATCTTTAAAACCAGCCACTGCCTACAAGAGACGAAGGAGGCCAACTCCCATCGAAGTGGAAACCAAGAAACCAGGATGGGTGCCAAAACCAACAGATGATTGTCCCATAGTGTCATGGATGGACGATGGGAATACTTTTGCCGTTCAAAACCCGGGAAACAAAGGACAAATTTTATTGAAAATGGAAATGTACGATGGTACAGATATGGTGTTCATGTGCGGTTTATTTTTGGACAAAGATGGTGAAATGCACCAAAGTGTTAAACAAGTAGTTGATAAAGTGGAAAACATGTGGATCGATAAATCAACAGGAGTACCGAAAATTACAGGCTTAACTCAAACTGTTACACAACGCAGTGCAGTTTCGCAGCCAACGTCGAAGAAGCGAGCTGTGAGGAAGAAACAACGAGTGTCGCCGGCATTCAATTAGAGCATCCGCATTCCCAGACAGGAGGGCGACGCGTCGGGTTTTTGTGTGTGAACACCTGCGCCCGACCCTTCGGACCACCCACATAGAAGAAAATGGCGGCGAGGGTTTATAAGGCGGGGCCCCGCCCGATTGAGCATCATTCGCCACCAGACCACCACCTCACATAGACCTACTCCAACTACTACTAGAGATGTCGAGCAGCAGCAGCACTTTCAAGCCAGAGTTTTCGATTTTGAACGGCACTGCAGCAACCGCGGACCTGAAAGCAACCCTCAACAACTGCAAGTCTGACTCTCCGCTATACACCAGGATAGCCGATCTCCGAGAGGAATGCGGCTATCTCATCACTGCGATGGAGCGAGCCACCACACCCTTTGGCGAGACGATCATCGTGATCCTGGAGGGGCAGGTCGGGGACGACTTCTTTCTGCGAGTCTACCTGCCTAGGCGCTTCAACGAGGCCCTGAGCAACACCGACATCGAGCGCTACAACGGCGGGTTTGGAGAACGCCTTCGCTTGGTGAAGCGCAGTCCGAGGGGTTCCAATAGCAGATTCACACCTTTGGAGTTTATGTAAAGCAAGACTTGAAGATTATGTAGATACCTTTGTAAATTAGTTTTCGTAGTCAATACTTATAGTCACGTTCAGAACATAACCACTGTGTTATTTATTTCACTTAACCCCAAAAATGTCCTTTAGTAGTAAGTTTAAGAGTGTGAGTATGGTAACTGTGAGGTGTTTAGCTCAGTAGTAATCATGGGCTTGATGTGGAAACATCCGTTCTCAGCCATCGTGGCGGGACCTTCGGGTTGTGGCAAGTCTCAGTTTGTGTCAAAGTTTCTAAAACACATTACAGAAATGTGTGACACACCATTTACCAGTATAAACTGGCATTATGGTAGTGGTGGCGGCGGTGGTGACTCGAAAAATGTCAACATTAACCACATAGAAGGTCTACCGAACTTGGAGGATTTTTCTGGTAACGAGCCGATACTTGTGATTATAGACGATATGATGCGTGAGGCCGACAATCGTGTGGTGGATCTTTTCACAAAAGGTTGCCATCATCGCAACATTAGTGTGTTTTTCATTACACAAAATTTGTTTCATCAAGGACGCGGGCAGAGGGACATCTCATTGAATGCGCATTACATTGTGTGTTTTAAGAATCCTAGAGATAGAGTTCAGATTAGGTACTTGGCCAGACAAATATATCCAGACAGCCCGAAATTCATTGAGGAGGCGTACGCTGACGCTACGAGGAATCCACACGGCTACCTACTGATAGACTTGAAACAATCAACAGACGAGAATATGCGAATACGAAGTTGCATATTTCCAGACGATTCTACCAACTATGTGTACTTGCCAAAGAAAAGGTAATTTCGCCATCAGTAGTAATCATGTCGTGCTTGCGGAAGGACGCAGCTCTGCTTACGGCTTTCATACACGCAACACCCAAGGAGCGGAAGGCACTGTTAAAGGTGTGTGACAAGAGCCGCATTCGCTCAGTGTGTGAGTGCGCATACAACGTGTTGCGAGGTAACGTTCCTCTGGCGAAGAAGAGTAAAAGTCAGTTAAGCAAACACAAGGTGACGCTACGTCGATTGGTGAAACGCGGCGAAGGCTGGTCAAAGAAACGAAAGTATCTCATACAAAAAGGCGGTGGAATCTTTATACCATTACTCTTGAGTGCAGTACTACAAGCAGCATTGAGTAGATAAAAATGACTGGTATCAACAATCAGTTCTATTTGACACTGCCCAGCAACAGTTCGATGCAGTATTATCCGAAAAATACAGTTGCAAATTATATAACACATTTGCCGAGAGCTATTCAACTGGACGCTGGCGACTGGGAAATTGCACTTGTGGAAGCGCACTATCCCTGTACATTTCTATCGGTCGGTAATGACGAAACAATTGACATTTGCATACAACCGCAAGAGGAAGCAAAAGTGAACATAGAAGCGTTGGCGCGGGTTATGGACAGCAATGCCGATGTAACGCCAGTAGTGTCGGCTACTCCAAAACAAAACCACAGAATTAAATTGAAGACTGGTGATTACGCAAATATTCAAGAATTGTGTGATCATATCAATTCGCAAGAACTAGCGATTACTTTTGGTGTAAAGTTCACCGTTGAAAACTCATACAACAAATTCATTGAAGTATCGATGGGAACTGATGTTGGAAAAAATACATTAAGTCCAACGTTAGCGCTTCAATTGGGATTCGATCCGAATGAATTGACGCTGGAAGGTGATGCAGTTAACAAAAGCATCCGTTCGCCCAACATTCGTCTTGGCTTACCGTCACACATGTACGTGTATTGTGATTTAGTCGAGCCGCAGATGGTCGGCGATACAGTCGCACCGTTATTGAAAATTGTCAATATATCCACGTCTACTTATGTATACGGATTGCATAAATCAACATCATTCATCGATCCGCACTATGTGCCTGTTATGAATAGATCTTTTGACAGTGTGGAAATTGACTTAAGAGATAACATTGGTAATCATTTGCCATTCCACTTTGGAACGTCGTGCGTGAAGTTACACTTTAGAAAAGTAGCTAGTCATTAGCACAAAAAAATGGAACATACAAAGAAGATGGTAGTTGTGCCGCAAGAGTTGATTGATCGATTGCAATCAAATGCTACGGATAACAGACCGACTAATCTATCCAGCGAAAACAGCCTCGACGCGGAGATGCAACAAATATTGAATAACAAACGTATGGACGATAGTGAAAAGTGGAAATTGTACAAACAAGCGTTACATCGCTTCTTGCATATTGCAGAGAATAGACGTCAACCGATTAGCATGCCAATCGTGGAGACGGGTGGGATTGAACATAGTCGACGAATGCACCCCGCTGCGGAAGGTGGTCCAGTGGAAGAGATTGTGGAAACGTTTTCCAAAACTTACAGATCTGATGCCCGCAATCTTTTACGTTTCATGAAACGTGACGGCAGCTTAATCAGTTGGGACAGTGGCTATTCAGTGTACATCAACGGTGTAAAAATCCCAGACTCAAATCTAGTGGATATCTTAAATTGCATAGTAAAGGTGCGTATGCGTGATTACACACCGCCAGGATGGAGGGAAGTGCTCAACGCATTGAAAGCGATGAACGTGCCAAAGGACTATATGAATAATCTAAGAGCGCTTAAGGAAATAAATGCCGAATATCGATCATCATTCACAGGAGGAGAAGGATCAGACGATGACGTGGAAGACACCTCAACTGAATCAATACTGAGAACACCGCTAATAAATCGACTACGATCGGCTAGAGGAAAGCGTGCAACATCTACACCGGTGCGAGCGGCAGAGCAGTTTGATTTTTCAAATAGAAACAAGCCGTCGTCAAATCTGGACAAGTGGGAAACGTACACAGGATAGGTTTTCAGTATTATGGAGCGTTTGTATTACAATCCCATCGAACCTTCGTCGTATGGCGGTGTAGCTCCTTTAGCGCGAGCTGCAAAACCAGTTTCAAAACGCAAAGTGATTGAATGGTTACAAACACAGGACACTTACACATTGCACAAACCGGCACGCAAGCGTTTCCCGCGCAATCCTTACATAGTGTATGGTCCATTTGAATTGTGGCAAGCGGACTTGAACGATATGCGTGGTCTTAGTAAACACAACGACGGCGTCAACTACCTACTGACTGTAATAGACGTGTTTAGCAAACACCTGTATGTGCGGACGTTAAGGCGGAAAGAAGGAGCTGAAGTGGCCAACGCTTTCGAGGAGATATTTGCTGAAGCGACCGACACACCTCGCTGTTTACAAACTGACAAAGGTACTGAATTCACCGGTGCCAAGACGAAAAGGTTATTCAAACAATACGGGATCATCTATGTCACTACACAAAACCCAGATGTTAAAGCGGCCGTAGTGGAACGCGTGAATCGCACTTTGAAAACACGCATGTGGCGATATTTGACTTACAAAAACACATATCGTTACGTAGATGCGTTGGACAAACTGGTTAGCGCATACAACAACAGCGCTCACAGGAGTCTAGGCAATAGAATACGACCAGTCGATGTGACTGTCGACAATAAGCGAATATTGCATCAGGTATGGCGTCGCATGTTCGGTAAGATACCGCGTCGTGTTAAGCCAAAACTGAAAGTTGGCACCACAGTGCGCATATCTAAGGAGAAGGGTACATTCGCAAAAGGTTACGAGACTAATTGGAGTAAAGAAGTGTTTGTGGTGCGTCGTGTAAACACATTGATGCCTCTGCCAATGTACACTTTGGCGGATCTCAACGGTGAACAAGTGACTGGTCAGTTTTACGAATACGAATTACAAAAAGTGACAATATACAACGACCATCTGTTCAAGATTGCTGAAATACTAGACACTGCCGGTCGCGGTCGCAGTAAGCGTTATTTCGTCAAGTGGGAAGGTTACGGAGACGAGTTCAATTCTTGGGTAAGAGCGATAGATTTGCAAAATGCCTAATAGCAACCAGTTCTATTTGACATTGCCCAGCAACAGCTCAAAGGATTATTTTCCAAAAAACACAGTGTCCAAGTACACTACACATCTGCCGAGACAAATTCGATTAGAAGGCGATGGCGAGTGGGAGATGGCTTTGGTCGAAGCGCATTATCCATGTTCCTTTATGACTGTGGACGAGGAATTGTGTATTTGGCTCGACTATAAACTCGTTCTGCCGAGTATTCCCGTCACACTCAGTGTCGAGCACATTATGCTAAAGATGAAACCCGGTTATTACAAGAACATAACCGATTTATTGAAAATGATCAATAAAGCGAAGGATGTCACACAGTACTTGTACTTTGAGTATGACAAAGAGCAGGACAGAGTCAAGATCACGACAATGGTGGACGGTATAAGCAAAGTGCATTTCACCGAAGCGCTGTCTCTCCAGTTGGGTTTCGATCCGTACGAGAACGTTTTGTCAAATGACCTCACAGCGATATGGCCACCAAATCTGACTATGGGACTGCCGACACACTTGTACGTGTATTGTGATCTGATTGAACCGCAGCTGATTGGCGACACTACAGCGCCGCTTTTGAAGATTATCAACATTGACAGAGAGAACTACACACATGGCGCGCATAAGACTGTGCATTTCACCAGTCCTCATTATGTGCCAGTTATGAAAGGAACATTTGAAACGATCGATATTGACCTAAGGGATCACGCTAGTAAAAAAGCGTCATTCCTCTTTGGGACGTCGTACGTGAAGCTTCATTTCAAAAGAGGAGCTCAGCGATGATGAATACAAACGATCCCTACATGGCGTACTATCGCCGCCAACAATTGCAGCAGACCGGCGGCAGTATCGATAGGGTATTTCGCGGTGCACCCTACCAGCGCGGACATGGAATTGGCAGTTTCCTAGGCGGTATGTTCCGCACCATCACACCGCTACTCAAGTCGGGAGCCTCTGCTGTGGCCAAAGAGGCGTTGAAATCCGGTGTTGGATTCTTGGGCGACATGGCCATGCACCAGCGGGACCACAAAGAAGCCGCTAGAGATCATTTCAGCCAGTTTACAGACTCGCTAAAACGCCGGGCGGACGGCAAACTTCAACGTGTGCTAAGTGGCGGCGGCGGCTCTCGCGCGAAACACCGTCGCGTAACGCGAAAGAATACCGCGAAACACCGGCGCGCTACTCCTGCGCGAAAGACTAACGCGATACTCTCGCGTAAGAGGAACGCGAAGAGCGCTATGTCCGGCGGCCGTCGTGTCACACCTCAGTCTTTGGCGAAACTCCTTCGAGGAAGGTCGTCGTCGTCGTCATCCAAGAAGAAGGGCAAGAAGAGGAGGACAGTTAGAAGGAAGAAGAAGACGAGGAAAGCAGTGAGGAGAACGTCTGTACGCGATATATTCAATTAACACACACGCTAGCAATGTCGTTTCTACATCAAAAGTCGTGTGAATGCGTCAAGACGGAATTGGACTTATTCTCCCTACCGCCGACGCAGACCAGTATCGAGAGTGGCAAATGGATTCAGTACAAACCAATCTCCACACTGACTGATGATTCGCCCATCGAGTTTGTTGTGCCCGGCAACGGCAAAGAATACACCGATCTTTCGCAAACAATGTTGGAAGTTACAGCGTCTATTGTCAAGTCGACAGGAGCGGCAATCGCAGATGTCGAAGAATCGAACAAAATTGGCCCAGTCAACAATTGGCTGCACACGTTATTCAGTCAAGTCGATATGAGTATGAATCAGAAACTGGTCACACCACAAAACAACACTTATGCATATCGAGCGTATATCGAAACATTGATGAATTACGGCTATGATGCTAGGAAATCACATTTAACATGTGGACTGTGGAACGCGGACGACGCCGGCTATATGGACAATACTCTGAACGATAACGATGGACTAAAGGCGAGACGAAAAATGACAAATAAAAGTCGTGAAATCGATATGCTCGGTCGCCTACATGTGGACATGTGTAATCAGAACAAGTTCCTGTTGAACGGTGTGGAACTGCGTTTTAAACTGATCCGATCAAAAGATTCCTTCTCCATTATGTCGGATGATGGTGACTACAAGGTGCACATTGTTGATGCGAATCTCTGGATACGAAGGTGTAAAGTTAGCCCCACGGTACTGTTGGCGCACAGCAAGACGCTTCAGACCGGCACAGCTAAATACCCAATCACCAGAGTGGAATTGAAAACATTCACACTGCCGTTTGGAGTGAGGAGCAAAACTTTGGACAATGTCTTTCTAGGTCAAGTGCCGAAACGAATCATTGTCGGACTGGTCACGAACGCCGCTTATAATGGCGATTTAAAAAAGAATCCATTTAACTTTCAAAATTTAAAAACCAACTACTTCTCGCTGTACGTGGACGGTGAACAAGTGCCGTCCAAACCGCTACAACCACACTACGAAACCGGCAAGGGAAAATACGTGATGGCGTATCACAGTCTGTTTTCAGGCTCCGGCATACACTTTAGCGATGCTGGTAATCTCATAAATAGAGACGATTACGACGATGGATACTGTCTGATGGCATTCGATCTAACACCTGATATGTCAGCAAGCGACACAACTCATTGGAACCTAGTGCGCAACGGCAGTGTGCGTATGGAGATTGCTTTCGACACGGGGCTCACAGAGACTGTCAACTGTCTGGTATACGCAGAGTTTGACAACGTCATCGAAATCGATCGTCATCGCAACGTGTCTGTGGACTTTGGCGGTTAGATCGTCGGCGGTGGCGTCGTCGTCCTCCTCCTCAGTCAAACAACCAACATTCGCACAAGATGGATCGTTTATGCAGAGTACCGCGTAAAAATTTCGCATCTCCAATTATTGTGGATTTTCAATGTTTCAAGGACAACGCAAATGACTACATTCTGAAGGAAGTGTGCGTCTTGGAATTGGTCAGTGGAACACTGCTAATGCATCATATCGCCAAACCACCATTCAGTCGAGATTTCCTATCACAAGAGAAACTGCGTGAAAGCTATTGGCTCACAAAACACTGTCACGGATTGGAGTGGGACCAAGGTGATATCTGGTATCATGTGCTAGAGGAAAAGTTACGTGCATGTATCGCCAAACGACCGATTGTCTACGTCAAAGGTGCTGAGAAAAAAGAGTTTGTACGATACAATTTCATCGCGGATCACTGTACTACTAATGTCATCGATATCAACGATATTGGCTGCGGATCACTATCGTCAATCAACAGTCTACTATCAACAAACACGGTGCGATGTCGCCACCACAGAACAACTCACACACGATGCGCTCTAACCAATTGCATCACATTGCGCAGTTGGTTACATCTAAGTACAAATATCGATGACGCTGATGATTACGCTGACGATGGTGAGAGTGATACCAGTTCCTGCTTTTGTTTTGCTACTAGCACTACTACTCCTACTACTGACTGTGGCGTCGACACAGTAGAATGAATACCTTAGAGATACAAAAGTGTATGGCTAAACTGCCCGTACAGAATGTTGGTGTCTACGCTGCGGATCAATTGCCCCATTATATTTCACCATCTACTGCTATGATTGTGAACACTGATCCACACAATGAAGACGGCACTCACTGGGTCGCTTTCTACCTTAACAAAGGAGGAGGAATAATTGAATTCTTTGACAGCTACGGTCAACCGCCACATCTTCAATTCTATCAAGGATTCCTGAGACGCAACGCTCGTCGCTACCTGTACAACGAGCATCGCCTTCAAAGTGACAACACTATGGTCTGCGGTCAATACTGCCTTGTATTCCTGTACTGTCGCACCCACTACGGTATGAAGATGACGGACTTTGTGCAGCTCTTTGAACACTCATCTACTGGCCACAACGACGCATTGATCAGAAGACTCTTTGCACAAATGTATACCAATTGAATTTTGAAATTTTGCATTTTTTTTTCTCAATAAACTAGTTGTGTACTCAGAATAAAAAGAAATATTCTTATTATTTCCCATCCTCTCCTCCTTTACCCCAAAGTGGGGCAGACCTCTCATACAATGGCATTAGCAGGTGCATTCTTGTCTTCAACAATTCCTGTAGTATGGGGGAGCGAAAATCTCCCCCCTAAGCCATTATGTGTTAGGGGGAGCGAAAATCTCCCACCTGGTAATTAAACCAATTGAACAACAGTTTTCAACCACCTGAGGTCTCATAGGTCTATCCCACTTTTGGGGTAGACCTAACGTACAATTATAGGCCTGCCCCAAAATGGGACAGACCTATCATACAATGATTCTAAAGTAACATTCATATCTGAACCTGGTTTATATGAATTAACATATTCCTGAATATATATATATATATATATTTTTTTTTTATTTTGTATCTTAAGATTATGTGATGGGAGAAAAAAAAAGACGAATGTATATATAAACAATTTGGCTATTTATTTACACACCTTATAGATATTTTACATCGAGTATGTGCTCCTGAACATTTGGGATTGACTAGAAAAAACGAGACTCGACACAAACTAATGACTAGAACAAAAAGGAGCACATTTCTAAGTTTTACGAGACTCGATACAAACTAATGCCTAGATTTTTCAAAATAATATACAAGTCAAGTCAGGGTCTTTGGTAATATGGCACAACCACTCAACGCTACTCATCCGCCGCCTCTTCATCGTCTTGAGGGATGTCTTCGGGCTGAGGTGGTACGTCAATATGTCCCCAAGGCAGTGTATTTACACCGTCCGGAAGGATGTAACGCTTGTCATCATTATAGCTCAAGGATAGCTTCTCGACTTGAACTGTGAAGACGCGGTGGTTTCGGGACTGGAACCTGGTGTTGATGGTTCTTTTCAACACGCCATTGAAAAGACATTCCCGATAGTCGTCAGAGGTTAGATTGTGTTTTACAACACCTCTAGCGACTCCCTTGGCGCGCTTCACCGTCATGACCTGCAACTCGTCATCTTCGGTCCTCTCCTCGAACTCGACAATATCCATGAAATAAAGTTTCGAGCGAAGACCGAGGTACTCGAGCAGAGGAAGACCGTTGCACTCATCCTTAAACTTTCCGATGACTTTGGCGTTGATGGGGCTGTAGCAGGGATGGTTCTGGGGGTACGCACTGGTGTCAAAATCATCCAGATGCTCCAACATGTCCTTATAAACATCTTCAGTCTGGACGTCGAACACGAAGCTGTCAGTGTCCATGTAGTCAACCTTCAGACGATCACCGTAGCGGTTCTTCATCTTCCGAAGGAAGTCGTACATGAGCCACTTGCTCAGATCGAGGACACACATTCCGACGTAGAGCGGTTTGTCCAGGACGATATTGACTTTCGACATGTGGACAATGGCGACGTCATCGTTGAAGTAGGTTCGGTCCAGGAAGTTTGACTTGGCCACGTACTTCCTGAACATCTCCGGCGTACACACCAGTTTAGAGTTCATTCGCTTGCGAACATTCTCGATCGTCTTGCCAAAGACCGCATTGTTCATAAGCTTGAAAAAGTCTTGTTCAAACTTGGTCGTGGCCTTCTTCCTCAGTTCGGTGTTCATTAGGATGTAGCTCTCCAACCACCGAGACTGACGGAACGAGATGACGCGATGCACGTTCACAAGCTCCAGTCCGTTTTCCAGCGCCTGTTGCAGTATTCTGTAATGACAGATGTAGTTCTTCTTGTCATCCAGAGTCGTAACGAGCTTCTTGAATTTCCCTCCTGGCGGACGTTTGGTCTCGCAGCAGTAAGGAAGATCCTTGTGAAGGTCGTGCAGGTGGGCGGGGTAGCGAAGGTCAACTTCCAAGACGTAGCCCGTGGGTCCTTCGGGGTCCAATGCTGCAATATCCAGGGACGCGATCTCCTCGCGGCTGAGCCATTGGAAGTGTCCCTGTGGAAGACACTGGGACATGGCCCAACCGTAAAGGTTGTTGGCGTCCAAGTATAGCAGGTGATGCGTTGGCTCTTCAGGTCGTCGATCTTCAGGGCGACATCCATCATGATTGGCCTTGGCGTGTCTGGTGATCGCCTGGGAAATACCTCCTCTGATGCCTTGCTCGAAGAAGAGGTACATGTCAAAGTCCTGTATCGTATCAAGCTCCACTCGACAGGTCCTTAACATGACATCCCAGGCGTATGACGGTAGGGTGTAGTAGTGCGCAGGGTCTAGTTCGTATTCAGCCATCGACGTGTCCCTGAAGCGTTCAAAGACGTCAGTCAACAGCGCAATGTCACAGCGCAGGTACTTCTCGGCGTAGTCCTTGAGGTTCCTACAACCGAAGGTTTCCCACACGTTGCGAGCATGCTCGTAGTCTGCATCCGTGATGTCCTCCAGGGTCAGGTCGTTGCGAAAATCTCGCTGTAGAGGCAGTTCCGTAGTATCTTCCAACATGGCGTTCGACGTTACAAAGTTGTACGGGAACACGCCTTTCCTACGGACTAGTTCGAAGAGGTGGTCTTCGGGGAATCTCTTCCTCGTCTCCAAGAGTTGAGCTGGTGGAAGTGCGGCTGCGAGGCTGGCGAGGCTCAAAGCCAGGAACCTGTAGGTGTCTAGGAACCTGACTCTGAATCCTAGCTGCCTTTTTCCACGCCCTGGCATCCCAACCGGTGTCGCTGTTCGGTCGAACAGGAACCGCTTCGTAAAAGCGATGTACCGCTCTTCCGTGTGAGCCAACACCTCAACATCACCAGGGTCGACCGCCAACTCCCGCACTATGAAGTGAGCGTCGTAGTTGGAAAGGTTGTGAAAGTAGCAGTTGACTACTCGCTGCTCCCTGTAGCGTAGGTTACATGATCTGTGCGCAGCGCCACGGAACTCGTAGGGCGGCGCGTGGTTGTGATCACGAACCTTTGGGTCTTCGCTTGAAAATGTCGATCCGCAGAGGTAGCAATTCGTTGTCGAGTTGTACTGCATCGTTTCCGCTGGGGTCAGGACAGGGCGCAGATTTCTTGCTTCGTACAGGAAGTTCCACAATCGCTCAACATCAGTTTTCAACATCTCCATAAATGTCTTTGACGCATCATCCCCGAAGTAGACTCGAGGCTCAAACTCCTCAAGTCCGTACGAGTCGATAATCTGGTACGCAAAGGCGTATGGGATGTGGATGTGTGTGGCTACTCCTCCGTGCGGTTCATCGAGTTGTTCATCCATCTCGGCGGTCGGCAGTAGAGCGCACTCAAAGTCCGCGTAGATGGTGAAACGCTCACGTCTGGTGAACTCTGGATGGCTGAATTTGATTTCAGTCTTCTTCGGTGTATCCATGCGGATAGGGGCCGAAGCGGAGCAGTATCGCCTGTGCTCCTCCAGACGCTGAGCGCCCGTCAGACCGAGCTTGTTCGGACGGTTGTCAAAGTGCGCAAAGCACCGCTTACAGATGAATATCCTGTCTACACGCGCTGTGAGTTGGGGACGGATCAGTCGGCCAAGGTCTTTGACGTAGGCGTAGTGACTATCACCGTCCGTTGTCACGTACAAAAGGTCGCAATGGTCTTCGCGCTCCTGCCTACAAATCTTCAAGGGAAAGACGGTGTCCTGATACTTGGGCCGCCCGTTAGGTTTCTGACCCACGCGCGTGTGATCAATACCATAGACGTTGATGCTGATGTTGTTTGTCCGCTCAAACGTCTTGATACTCTTCAGAGCAACGGGGAATTGAAGGCCGGTCCAATCGTAGTGGGCGATGATGTCATCGGTGTACAATGCCGGTCTTTCGGGGTGATCTTGAACAAACTTGCTCAGGACTGCATACATAAAACACCGCTCATCGGTGTTCAATACGTTGATGACTGCTTTGGTGTTCTCTACAGCTGCCGGCAGTGGGAGCCAAGCTCGACCATCTTCACCTAGAGGAGTGTACTCGTTGATACCGACCTCCAAATCACGAACGCGAATGTATGTCCTCCCGGAGCCGATATGCTCACACTCAGCCTTCTCTCTGATAAGCTTCGCAAAAGCTGTTGAAATGTAATGGTTCAGGTCCGAGGTCGCCGTCAGCGGAGTCATCTTCGTCTTGAAGTTGCGCAGGCAGGTGTTGTTGTGAATATTTTTGAATTCACACTCCAGCTTCAAGTTGACCTTAATGCTGCGGTGTTTCGCCAAGGTGTTCTCAAGCAACTCCGTAAGGCTCACAATCAACAACGCCATCACTTCTCCGATTGTTACGAGATTCTCCATCGGTCGCTGCAGACGGTAGGTTAAGAGGCGGTTGCAAAAACCCCGTTGAATAAGTGAGAATACGGGGCTTGACTGTCCTGCTCCAGTCATCTCAACATCATCGGGTTGCGGGTGTGTGCTCGTTCCGGGTTGTGGCTCCGTGCTGGGTCCTGCCTGGGGTTCGTCCTGTAACATAGCCGCTCGGTTCAGGATCAGGTCCTTCATGATCGGGCAGGCGAACCGCTCATGTTGGTCCTTGTTGAACAGCCGGGTGAACTCCCGACCGCAGTATGTGCAAGAGAATCTTCGTTCTTGACCATCGGCGTGAAATTGCTTGGTGTGGGCTCGAAGGTTGTCTTCCCTCTTGAACGCGGTGCCGCATGTGTCGCATAGGAACCTGCAGACTCTGCTGTGGGTTGATTCCACATGTCGACGCAGGTTTATTTCGCGACGGAAACGGCGACCGCATTCATGGCAGGTGTGGTGGCCAGGACCCGGTCCTTCATCTGAAAATAATAACAAAAAACAGATTAGGATAACTAAAGATCCAATTCCCCTCTCTCGAGAATCACATTTCAAAATGGAGTTGTTAATTAAAAATATCAATTTTCGAACAGGGAATGTAATCTTCTGTACTGTTTGTCTACATTGATGATCCGGGGTTCAAAGCTAAGGATGTAGCTGCAATATTGAGCTGCACCAACCCTAAAGAAGCATTATGTTTTAGGGAGGAGCGAAAATCTCCCCCCTAGCAATTACATCAATGGTACACCAGTTGACAAACACCCGAGGTCTCATTTTTGCTCTAGTCTTCAATAATTCCTGAAGTATGGGGGAGCGAAAATCTCCCCCCTAGCAATTAAATCAGTTGAACTCCAGTTGTCGCGGTCACCTTCTTCTAGTCGGTCAAGAATCTTGAATCAGAATTCAGATCCGACTTATGATAAGCCAGACCGCTCTGTTGAGTCGACTTGACGGGGCGAACAATAAAATAAGTCACTGTCATGTTATTTAATTTTTTTTTTTTATAAACAGCTTTCTACTCGCGCAAAATAATTAAAGCTGTTAAATAAAAACAAGACTTTTATCACTCTCCGGTTATATATAGCATAACATATTCCTGTATTACTAACATTTAGGTCTGATTAAAACAATAATGCAACACACAAACACGTACCTTGCTGCGTTGGTGGTGGTGGTGGTTGTGGTCTCAAGCCATGGAATCTGATGTGGTGTTGCATCAAATTGTGACTACGCACGTACGCACAGCCGCAGATGGTACACTTGTGTGCGGCGTTCATCTTAAATATGGATTATAAAGTTTTGATAATCACAAATAATACAGCACAACACAAACGTTTTAAATAGTTTAAGGATGCTGGACGCAAATCACAAGTGATCATAATCAGCAACTAACACGAATCGGCAGAACGGAGCAGGATCGGACTATCACGTCTACGCGCACTGAACTCTCGAACTGAACTGAAGGAGGGCTGGCAATGTGGGGTGACGCTCCCGCTCTCCACTAATGGATTTCGGAGAAGGCCGAAGCAATAAATCTCAACCGCTGTCTGGGGTAAAGACCTCCTGCTGCCCCTGCTGCGCCTGCTTGGGGTCGGGTGCAGCTGCACCCCAGACAGGAGGGTGACGCGACGGTTATTTGTGTGAACGTCTGCGTCAAGCGCCAGCCTGTTGGGGTATCCAGTTACGGCAGCTGCATCCCAGACAAGACTGGACTCGTCGGTCGGTTGTGTGAACAGCTGCCTTGTTGTAGAGTACTTGAAGGGAATACTTGGTATCGATACACTCCCCTTCAAGTGCTCTAATCCAAAGCAATGCAATTATATTCTCCGCAAAATTTGCATTCACTGGTAGTTAAATTGTCCGCAGGCGCTGATGGGCTAGCTCTGTTGGTTGTAGAGTTACCCTGCTAAACTCTTGTATTACTTATCCAAAGTATGTCATGTGGGTACTGAGAATACTCGGCTTGACGAGGAGATTCCAAAAATGCAAAAACAAAAAAAAGGTCAAAAGTGCGGTGCGGGCCCCTTTTTTTGTAAACATCATCCAAAGTGTACGATGTGGGTACTCAAATGACTCGTCTTGACGAGGAGATTCCGAAAATGCAAAAAAACAAAAAAGGTCAAAATTGTGGTGCGGGCCCCTTTTTTGTAAACATCATCCAAAGTGTACGATGTGGGTACTCAAATGACTCGGCTTGACAAGACGAACAATAAACTGCAATCAGAATTCAGATCCGACCTATGATAAGCCAGATCGCTCTGAGGGGAGGAGGAGGAGGAGGAGGAGGAGGAGGAGGAGGAGGAGGAGGAGGAGGAGGAGGAGGAGGAGGAGGAGGAGGAGGAGGAGGAGGAGGAGGAGGAGGAGGAGGAGGAGGAGGAGGAGGAGGAGGAGGAGGAGGAGGAGGAGGAGGAGGAGGAGGAGGAGGAGGAGGAGGAGGAGGTACTGCTGCTCCTGCTGGGGTAGAACCCTCCATCTCTCACTACTATCGCCAAACAGGAAAGTGGCAGAAATGATTTTCATAAAGTTTAATTAAATGTAATAACATTCGTTTTAGTAATCATGCGTTTAACAAAAAAAATTTGTATATTACAAAATTATAACGTTTCTAATGTCTCTGAATGTAATTCTTACAACGAAAAATATGATTGATTCAAATGTCAATACTAGGAAAAATTTATAAGGAAAGGTTAAAGAATGTATCCCATCACTCATACTTTGCTAATAAAACAATATTGATTTTCAGTATCGGATCGGTTAAGAGATGACTGTAACTAGCTGCTTTAAGGACAATAATGCATTTTTCACTTTCTTCTTTAACTAACGACGGACATTTAACAAAGGTAAAATATGAAGTCGCCCTTCTATAGAAAAATGTATAACTAAGTATGTATACGTTATGTATAAAATGTATACGATAGTATACAACTATTTTTAAATAGGGTATTTTTATAACCTACGTATTGTTCCTTTTTTTAATTTTCGCGTAAATTTTGTCGTTTAGAAAAAAAAAATCCGATTTAGTATTATTTTCCTATTTTGATCAGTGTGTGTAATTATCCATTATAGAAACTGATTAGAAACATAACATTAATAAGGCAAGAAATAGCTTCCTTTCACGTCGTGAGAACAGTATTGTAACCAATACTTTAAGTTTCACTTTAATTGCATCTTGTCATGCACTATACAGTTTGTCTAGTTAAGGCTACAGAATAAAATAAATAATTAGTGACAAAGCATTTATACTGATCAAATAAAGGGATGTATTACTGGTGTAGTTTAATTGTATATTGATATATTTTACTTACGTCGTTAGATATAATTTAATATCAGAATAAACATAAACATATTGGGAACACAATACTTACTTATTTACTTATAAAGCAACTGCACGTTGCAACGGTAACTAGGCGCCCTTAGTTTCTATTAAAAACCTGACCAATAACCAGGTCATTACCGTTACAAAAAAAGCAGTTTAGAGTGTAATAAGTGAAAGTACTGATGTTCATAGATATTAATCTTTAAAATGAAATAATAGTACATGGAAATGGCAGTTTATATATTTCTTTATTTATATAGGCTCTCATTTGTTCTGTGAAGGTATTAATATGATTTAAACAATTTATTAGTGAGTTTCCTCTGGAAAGTGAACTATTAGCATGGTGAAACTTAAGCCCGGAACCACCATAAAAGTTCCTAACGTGACCGCCTGAACACGTTTTGGGGGGTCGTTCAAAATTATATATATGTATGTGTATATATATATATATGTATGTATATGTATATATAAGTATATATATATATATGTGTGTGTGTGTATGCACTCTAGCGGTCACATTTTTTTCCGATTTACTTCAAATTTAGTAGGGACGTTCCTTTCTATAATCAGTTTGACAAGTTCGTTGGGCAAAACAAACGGAAAATTCTAAAATCCTTTTTTGGGGATTATTCTTTCAAATTTCGAGATTTTGGGCCAAAAAGGGTCAGAAAACCCCCAGATACAAAATTAGAGCATTTAAAAAGATGGGAATTAGGAAGGCGAAAGTTTTAAGCCCTCTCTCGTCATTCTATCATAAATATTTAGCAAGTTATTAAAGAAAATGTATATCGGCTAAACACAGTACGTTGTCTATGGGGTTTTACATTAAAAAGCATGTTATTAATTTGTTGGTGTATTTTTTTCATCCCCAGCAACCTCGCACCTACTTTTAAGCCTGACTGGACCTTCTCCTATCCTTATAATGCGCAAAATTGTATTCCTAACATTGCAGGTAAATTAAACAAGGAGTATCAGAACAGCCAAAAAATCAATGGTTTGAGATTCAATAAAATTGGCATAAAAGTATGTTTTTACACTGGGTTTGAGTTTTAAAAGTTTTGTATGTGGAAATTCACTTCCGACACGTCAGCGTGCTGCGTGCGAACTCGTTTCTTATATACTTTATACTAACCACTTTATAGATTTAATTGTATGTCATGTTTAAGATTCATAAAATATTAAGAAAAAATAGTTAAAAGAGTGTTTAAAAATATATTTAGGTTAAATTATATGGTATGATAATGTTTAAAGATATATGCAGATTAGATGTTGTGGTTACGGAACTAAGCTGTCACTAGTTTTCAAAACCTAAGAAATTAATACAAATTATATTAGGTTTATTAAGGGATTGTTGAAATGAGTTATACATGAAAATGTCGCTCGTTAAGTTTCTGGGAAGAGAAATTATGTACGTCATTGAACTGTTTTGTGAATCTAAACGACCACATAAGTTTTCAATAGTAAAGTCAATTGCCCAGAACTTTCCTCTTTGGGTAGAATATGTGTATTTCCTCCGTGGGATACAACAGTGTGTTCATGTGTTATCGTTAGAAAGATTTACTACTGATATAAATTGTGTAAAATTTATTCTCCGTTTATCCATAAAATACTTTTTACTGTTTTTAATATTAGGCTATTGTAATTTTAAATGCATTATTTTGAAAGCAATCTTCAAATCTGAAAATATTTCATGCATAACCGATTGACATTTTGATCGCAATCTGTTTAAAAATAAATATTTTAACAAAACAATTTTAATGTTGATATATTAAATCTAATTAAATATAATGTAAAATATGATAGTTATTAAATTTTAGGCTAGAATTTGTTTATTGATATCATAAAATGTCAATATATTAGTTACAACTAAAAACTCAGTTTTAATATGCTAATTGTTATATTTTTATAAACAAATACTTAATATAAAGATTTGCAAAGCGCCAAGTATTTTGTTTTTGGTTTTGCGTTTTATATGAACAAGAGTATAACAAATAAGTCAAATTGAACGGGTGGGTCAAATTGATTCAGCGTTACTTTCCTGTGACATAAACGGAGCTTAAAGCATTAAAAATCTTGTTGTATCAAGAGTTGTTTCTGTATGAAATATTTACAAGTTTGCAGATGACATAAAGTAACATTTTAAATTCGGGCACTAAATTCACATTCAGTGTTTTGGTAATATATAAAATCATGGAGAGAGGAGAATATAATTTAGTATTGAATAATAAAAACGTACTTATTTGAATTATTAGGTTACAGATGTAAGTGAGGTAAAGGTTGTCAATGATCAGTACTGGGGACGGTTTATAAGGATTCTCTGCCTATGATAGATCTAGAACACCTAGTAGGTTAGGAATAGATGTTTGGTTTCTTAATTTGATACAGTGTTTAAAAAATATATAAACATTTAATGTTGAGAGTATGTAAATTTAACATGCCTATATTCCAGACAATTATAGGAAAAATGGTCAGGTAATATTTAACAATTTTAAAACTTTTTGAGATAGAAATTCCAATCATAAAAAGGATTACCTAGTTTTTATATGAGCATTAAGCATAATTATTTGTTTTAATGTATGTTCATATACAGAGTATATGGTGACGTAGGCCAAACGTAAAAAAATAGCCTACTAAAAGTTTTTATACTTAGGATACTTTATGTTATTTGTATAAGGAAAAATGCTTATTCGTCTGTTAATAAGCATTTCAAATTTATCATTCACCGACTGGGCGGAAAAACATACGAAGGCATAACCTGTAAATAAAGTATAATGTATTTATAAAATAATAAACTAAGACGTGTTGAAAGAAAGAGTATGTTATTTTTGGATACGTTTATTTATTAACCTCGTATGTGTCATAGGTTAGACAAATTACGCATGGGAATCACGAGAAATTATATTTTGATATCACAAACCGGGAATTAATTATAAAATATATACATAATTTACTTATTATTTGCACTAAAATCTATAATTATACCCAACAAAAGTTGTATATTTATGCCATATGTTTACGGGAGGTGTTGATTCACTTCATTACTCACTATAACTATACAATAACAATTACACATATCATATATACCTTTGAAAAGATGGAGACCTCTTTTACAGACACAGTTCTACTTGTTTTAGAGAGCCATCTAATTTTATTTTCTAGATAGGTGGAGGTTCAGCTTTAAGTATTTCTGAACCACCCTGTGTCGTTATTCCAAAGATAATAATCTTTTATAGTTAGATAGTCTACAACAAGACTTTCTACTCAGTCTAATTTATAAGGCAAAGCAAATGTTTCCTGATAATTTTACATTAGTTATAAGTTAAAATAATAACAATATTTAGCTCATTGGACAATTTAAAATTACAACTAGCGATCTAAACCAAATAGTTAATATCATCAGCAGGATTCCATGAATGTTCATTGTCAGCGAGATGTTTTAAAACCATGCAACGGCGTCAAGGAGTGCAAGACAGCAAGGATAGGTTACAAGACAATGCTTGTGTCTGCGATTGATTCTTGTCACGTCGAAAGCCTTGCTGTGTCAGGTCATTTTTCTTCACACTACCTCTTTTTTCTTGAGCCTTTGGTTGTTATTTTATTTAGATAACATGATTCTATTTCTTTGTTAAAATTTGAATACTTAATATGCATATACTTTTATTGGTACACATTAAAAATAAATAAAAAATATTAGGGTTTCCCGTTATATTTGGAATAAATTTAAACTGAAGAAGTTTAAATATTTTCTTAGCAATGTAATGTTATTTGTGGCTACGTAATAGAAATATGGAGAAGTCAATACCATGTTTACTCTTTGTGAGAAATTTTAAGTTATTGCTGATAAATGGGTAGAATTTTGCCTCCGTCCAAAGTTAAAGTTATGAGCCCAATTATCAAACCCTACTGGTTTAACGTATTTACCTAAACAAAAGTCAAATAACGACACCAATAGTTTTAAAATAGTAAATAAGGTAAGCAAATTCTATAATATATCCAAGTTACCTACTATATCTCTGTATAGTTGTGCTGATATTTTCCGATTTACAACTTCTTTCGATAACTAATCGATAACTATTAAACAATAATGTAGTTAATAGTACCACAGATTAAGCTTAGGAGTATGCTTAATCTATGATAGTACTGTATCAAGTTGTAAATATATATATATATAAATTACTTATATATATTTTTTTCAGTAGGGAATGTAGTTCCTAATACAGTTAAGAATAATCTGTAATTTTTATTTGCCATGCAGACATACTGAAACTATCCTTGGCATAGTATATGAAATGATTATGATCAAGTTATATATTTTTGGAAAATGAGAAACACATGCAAGCTTATGTTTCCTTATTAAAATCATTTGTTTTAAGTCCTGCTAACGTGGCCACCTTCAGCAATATAGGTATTATACTAATTACATATTACATTATACTGGATCGTATGATGTATTCATGAAATACATAGTAGATATTACAAATATCTACTATCTTTTTAACTGTTGCAGTCAAATGTGACCTTATTTACAAATGAAATATTACATTTGAACAATTATTGTTATAAAACCAGAAAGATTGTCCTGCGCGAGTTTAAATCTTTATTAAGTTAAATGAACTAACATATTTTCTACATCTTCACATCTGAAGAAAAACAACTTTTATTAGGGTATTTATATTAAACTATATAAACTGTCACCGTACCACGTTTCACCCGGGAATAAAAACCGTGATGTGTGCTGCATTCTATAGTCAACCCGTGGAACTAATATGAATCAGCTGATCAGCCGTTTGAATCTTCATCAGCTCAAACCAAATTGAATGTCCATAAGAATAACACTGGATCGGAACTTTGACTCCCCGTGGGGCGGAGCACTTTGAGAATTTCTTAAAATCGTTTCTTAGTGGTTATGGAAGAGTATACGTTCCAAATTTCCTGGTTGTAGGTGTAGGTGTTTGGCTTGGGGAATGATCGGTTTTCGATATTTTTAGATATAGACTAGCTGTCATAGTACCCGGTTTCACCCGGGAATAAAACGTGTGGAGTGTGTTGCCATTGAATATAAATACTGAAGTAGACTTCTCATTGCAATTGTAAAATGTGTCCCTAGTTTTGTGTATACCATGATTGAAAGAGGTCGTAGTTTACAATAATCACCAACAGAGTATACTGCTGTCAACTATTACTTATCCTCTCAAGGAGGGGATAATACAACAGATGGTGTGTCAGGAAGCAAACATAAGTTGATTATCACTTCCTTTCTGGGGTGGAGATATTTTCAAAGTTAACGTGAATAACTAAAATAAAAAGTTGACAGCAGCACAATCTGTCGGTGACCCAATCAAACTACTTCATTTTAAATTCTAGCATACACTAAAAGTGGGACAGCTGGGCCATATGGATGGGATGTCTCCTTCAGTATTTATAGTCAATGGTGTTGCGTTCAGTGGTTAACGTGTGGGAACATTAACCTACTACAACACATGATCAGATGTTTGAGTTCTCATCAGCTCAAACTAAGTGTATGTCCATAGGAATAACGCAGGATTGGAACTTTGACTCCCCGTGGGGTGGAGGTCTATGGGAATTTCTTAAAATCCTATCTTAGTGGTTACATACAATATGGAAAGAGTATACATTTCAAGTTTCGAGTTGTAGTTGTAGAGTTGTGGCCTGGGGGATGATCGGTTTTCCTCCTTTCTTAGTGGTTACCTCATGGATAGAGTACACATGCCAAATTTCGTGATTTCGGTTTGTAGAGGTTTGGCCTGGGGATGTTCGGTTTTTCGTATTCATAGATATAGATAAAGAATATGACTTTAAATGTAATATTATATGATTAAATGTAACGCTATTTATTCCTTGTGACATATTCTTAGAACGGTATGTTTTAGAAAGAAGAGAATCTGAATTCCGGATCCATGCACTATGCGAATTCTCCGGCTACCTCCGGTTACAATGCAGTAAACTTTATTCCTCTGGAAAGGATATTTCCACAACACTCAACAGCAGTGCACTTCACACAATTCATTTATACAATTATTTAAGAAATTTAACTTAAAATAAACACATGATAAGTCTAAACATCTTTAAGCGAATTTCCCCTATAGGGAAGAAGCTATTACCGTAGTCGGCATGGTAAGACCTAGGCCCGGGACCATGATAACTTTTCGTTTTGAGGTCCCCAGACCCCAAAAACACCATTGGTTTGAAACTGTATATATATATATATATATATATATATATATATGTGTGTGTGTGTGTGTGTGTGTGTGTGTGTGTTTGTGTGTGTGTGTGTCCGTGAACACGATAACTCTCGTAAAAATTATCCGATTTTGATGAAATTTGGTATAAACGTGTAAAGCAACATTTATGACTTTAAGTTCGAAAACCAGCCAGATCGCTTTATCCAAAGGGGTATTTTGGGGGGTTTTGTACCCCAAAAATGGGTTTTTTGAATTTTTTACATATTATTTTGGAAATAGTCAAATTTTAGTTTTTACCATTGGATTCAGCTTAAAAAAACACACAATTTGGTATTTTGATCATTTCTCTACGTCAATTGGTTACCGAGCTATTATTGAAAGTGCTAAACACAGTACGTTGTCTAATGTTATTCTTATGGAGGAAAAGAAAATTTTTTTTATCTCGCTTATTTATGAACGTATACTGACAAAACTTGGTATACGGCTTCATCTGGTTGTGGACCATTGATATTTTTGACAATTTTTTGACAAAGGCTCGCGTAGCAGCAAACCTGCGTACTCAGCCCTATGTTATTCTTATGTTTTTCTTATGTTATTCTTATGTATTCTATGTTGTGGCCTGGGGGATGATCGGTTTTCCTCCTTTCTTAGTGGTTACCTCATGGATAGAGTACACATGCCAAATTTCGTGATTTCGGTTTTTAGAGGTTTGGCCTGGGGATGTTCGGTTTTTCGTATTCATAGATATAGATAAAGAATATGACTTTAAATGTAATATTATATGATTAAATGTAATAAGTAACGTGTTATCTCCCTTAATTATGAAAATAAATTAATGAAATTTGGTATGTGGCTTTACCTAAATGAGTTATATTGATATTTGTATAAAACCCCATTTTTTGTTTTCCTTCCTTCAGCAAACCTGCATACTCAGCCGCCATGTTATTCTTATGGAGATTAATTAAAATGTCACAAATCGTTTATTTATGAATGTATATTGATGAAACTTGGTATGTGGCTTTATGTGGTTTTAAGATACATATATATGCATTGGAAATTCACTGAGTACGCAGGTTTGCTGCTACGGGGGTATTTATATATTATTCAGTTTTAGAAAAGCTTTAGATAATTAAATATATGGTTAAACTAAAACACCAAATTCCACATTAGCTCATAGCGAGTTCATTGGAAAATCGTTTAATCCTCTGTTACAAAATTGCAATAAATTATATAAACATTTAAAATTATATGTCTGTTCGGATCAAGGTTCGTAGAGCTTTCAGACAAGGTGTGCTGAGTCGATCTATTTAAGGTTTTCTACTTTACCAGAAGAGACCTCGTAAAAACAGCTGGAAGGTCACGTGATCACCAATCCTATCTGCAGTGTTGCTGGAAACACCATATTTATCGTACGAGTACCATATTTTCCTCATCAGTGTAATTAGAATTAACATTGTTTAACTGCT
Organism: Allygus modestus; assembly: GCA_963675035.1. Lineage (NCBI taxonomy): Eukaryota > Metazoa > Arthropoda > Insecta > Hemiptera > Cicadellidae > Allygus > Allygus modestus. The sequence goes on along the minus strand of OY776111.1, from coordinate 383,063,745 downwards.
TACATTCTATGATCAGCTGTTATTATATGAAACTAATATATTGTTTTGATTTATTTGTATTATTAGATTAATCGATTAAGGGTTTAAATGTTCTTTCTGCATGTCCAGTGACAATTTAAAAATAGCTATACCATTATTATACCCTTAAGGTTGGCTATACTTTATGGTATGTTGTGGATTTATGAATCAGCTGGACGACCTCGTAAAACATCTTTGCTGCGAACATTGCTCTTATGTAAATAAGCACACCTGGTCTGAAAGCTCTACGAACCTTGTGTTCGGATTACTTTGATGCCCATATTTTTATAAATTATTGAATATTATCAATTATGTTTTATTTAATTTTCAGTGCAACCTGTGGAGACAATGATCGGGAAGGCTGGTTGCCCTATGATGATTGACTCATCGTCTAATCCCAATGTACGACTACCTATCCAGGGAACTTGAGTCATCTACCAGAGTGATAGACGAAAAAATACACATATATGTTTTAAAGCATTATTACATGCGAACACGCATCGATTGCAGCGTTATGTAGCATATACATAAAGTATCGTATCTTTAAAGAAAATTAACAAGTCAATCACGTGTCGGTGAAAATATGAATTTTAATATTAATATGTAGGGATAAATATATCATTAGAAGTAATTCTGTGTTGACGAGCACACTATGGTTATAACAGGTATCTTTTAATTTAAAAATATGAAATAGTCTGCAGGCTATTGGATTTAGCCCCAGACAGTCATTACATTGACTGGAAAACTATGAGACCATGGTTTATCGAGATCCGGAGTAACAACCTGGAAACTGTTATGGTTGGATAGTAGTATAAGTACTTTAATTAAATGTGTACTTCTTTGTTATATTTGTTTTTATCAACATCATAACCTTCTGACTCCAACTAAGCAATTTGCTGAAAACATAACTAAATTTGGCTTTTACTAATAATAGAGATATTCAAATAAATTCTGTGTATTAGGGTCACATACAACAAATAAAATAAAACTATCAGACAACTCGATTAGTTTAATTAACAATTGCCATATTCTATATACAAAAGTATTTTGATATTACAATAATCAAACTAAAGATGGAAATTCTTCAAAATAGCTTTTGACATGACAGTTCAATACGATTAACTAGTCACATGACATACTACACATTCACTTGACATGACAATGAAATATCAAGTTACTAACGAGATTTGCTTATATTGTACAAATTCCTAAATAAAAAATACTCATAATCAAGGGCAGTCATGATACAAATTATTAACAAATTATGTACTTAAATCCAAACTTCATGGAAGCAAGGTCAATAATCTAATGGCCGAACTGATCTAAGACCACTTTCAAGCTAACACAAATTCAACCCCACAGAAAACAACTCTTCTTAATGCATGATTTATTACCAAATACATTTATTCTACATAATATGTTATCATTTGTATTGAACAAATTTTCTACAACCATATATTCTCACCACCAGTGACAAAGAGGAATATATTTAGCTAGCCTGATGTCAACTTGAAAATGAACCCCTGCGGTTTGAAACCAGTGGTAGTTGGACCATGACACAGGATCACTCGGCAGTAATCACCAGGTAATTTAAACCTTTTTGGACATATTTTCTGGTTTTGTTTGTCTTAATGAATTGAAATGTGGATTAATTAATATTATTTAGCGGTATATTATGATTGTGTACAGTATGGTATTTTGTAGTCCAATAAATGTATAATTCCTATTTTGAATCAATCTCGACCATTTATTAATCCATAATTTTCAATAACAACCCAGCATAATAATTTAATTTGCTAAAATAAGACCTGAAGAAAAACATGAAAAATGAAAATAGTATAATAATGAAATGTTGAAACTATGTGGAGTTTAAAATTATAATTAAAAAGATCAAATCAGTAATATTTTTAATTATACATTTATATTTATCAGTAAGAAAAATGTTTTCAAGAAATAAATGAATATTTAGAGCTTGTATAGCTATTTTCTAAAGATCTATAGTACCTTTTCTTTTGAAATGAGTTTTAAATAGTGGGTCAGTTTCAGAAACCCCAACCCAATAGTTATGGCAACAATTAAAACACATATGTATATGAAACGATTGTGATATTAATACATATGAAATATTGTATATTAAAAAATGCAACTATTATAAACAAGCATAAACGATAGAAAAACACAATATTTTACCTCTTTCATAATAATGTGTCAAATTCGTTGCATAAGATACTGTAGTTCCAATAATTCAGCGCATACAAACAAATAGTATAATTATGCCAGCTTCATAATTATGCCAGCTTCTGTCCCAGGGGAGGAGTCCAATTGTGAAGGTCACAGAGCACCTGTTGAACGAGAATTAATATGAAAATTGAAACATCACTTAAAAAACATCAAGTTGCTCGTTTGTTTATAAAAAATACATAATATTTAACTTTCATTATAACCAAAGAATGACATTCTTAGAAGTTGTTTAATTACATTTAAACATACACAATTGGAATATATGTTACACATTAAAATAAGGAAATTGAATTCGTGTATTATTTGGTAAAGGAGTCGTGCCCTGAATTTATGTATATACTGAGATATTTTTATAAGGGTGTATTAGTCATTGGGGTTATAAAGAGAGGGAGTGTTGCAAAATCTATGTCCAATGGCAAATTAAGATGTTTGTTACAAAAACTGAAGCTGTAAAAAATATACAAGCTTGCCATATTTATTTATGATAAAATACGTGGTATTTAAGCCATTAATATTTCATTAGGGTTATTAACCTTTTTACATTTAAAGGCATTATCGTGGCAACAATTTATTTTTTTAGGGAGAGGATGAAAAACTCATCTACGCACACAGATGGCCAACATCGAGTCTGGGAACTCACTAAAAAATATTGATTACCCACTAAAAACTCTCTCTACTATTAAGGACTCAACCAAAATGGTTTCCTCAGGCATCTCGCTTCTCAGAAGGCTGTCGTAAGCGACGGCGACGTTCCAGAGATCCGAGCTGAGTCTTGAACCCCGCGTGGCACCGTAAGTAACAACCATCGTCTGCGTTTCATCCTTCGTGTCGTAAATCAAGAGCCTGTAGCTGAGATAGTCGTCGATGAGCCGCACCAGATACGATGGGATGGAGAAGGTATTTTGTAGCGCATCCAACAAATCGATCCATCTCGGCGAGTTGAAGTCATTCTTGAAATCAAGCGGAACAAGAAAAACTAGTCAACGGGACAAATGGTTGTAGCTCTCAGCTCTTACCACCATGGCATAGACTGGTCACAGGCCAAGATAATCAGAGTCGTTACTAATGCCCCGGCGCCAGCCTCGCCAAGTGCTGCGGGATCCTCTTGCGCTCCCCGTAAGATGACTTGGGTGAACTTGGCCACGTCCAGCTTATTGACAACATTGTTGTCAATAAACATTTATACGTTTTTGTGTAAGGCATAATGTATCGAAATTTATAAAATATTATAAACACCTGTGTAGCTTTTTCTCATTATAATTTAAAGTTTCAGGATTTTATTTGGTAATAAAACGATCGTTTTATTAAAGCTAGCTAGTTTATAAAGGGCAATGCAACACAAACAATTTTTTTTCGCTCTTCATCAATCTCTCAGATAGTCAGGTCTAATGGTATTGACATTACCTAGTTAATGTATGTATAGTCGGGTGGATAAACATTGCAGATCAATCGTGCTATTTCTGATAAGCCATTAATGTTGATGTTGATCAGTACTAAAACATGTTTAACCTAGAAACAAGGCATCTTGAACAGTATTTCCACAAACAAGTTACACATTTTTAAATCTAAATCATAGGTTTGAAATACCCCCGTCCCAGCAAACGTGCTTACGCAACGAATTTCCAAAGTATGTATGTTTCTCACTACCACATAAAGTTACTTACCAAGTTTTATGAAAATGAATTTATAAATAAGTGATATACAGTATATTATTAATTCCATATACATGGCCACACATCACCTACGGTAATATATTCTTCCCTAAGGTGGAAATTCGCCAACATATTTGAGGTCCTAAAAAGCAACGAATGCAAATATTTTAATGCCACTATTACAGAAAACTACACAGAAATAATCTATTTTGAATGTTAATAGTTGTACTGAACAATGAAGCAACAAAATAAGGACATGGCAACAAATTAAAAATATTATCACGACATTTAGTTTTGGTAATAACAGGAAACCTGAAATTTAAAATTTAATTAAATTTACATTTTAATAAACCAGTATTAAACCAGTATAAATGTATTCACGTATTTAAAAATGTTAATAACAAAAAAAAGTCTTAACAAATGTGTCCAAATATATTCTACTGTAACATTTTAGGTTCTTTATTTATCTGCAATTCAAATGTTTTAAAATGTTCCCTCAAATGGAAAGCAATAAAACATGTTTTTCTCCAAACAAATGCATTATTTTGTATTACTGAGTTTGTTTGCCAATATTTGTAGATTACTTCAAGTTGAAGTTAGATACCGAGTTCACAGCTAGGTAAGCTAGATTAGAATTTATTCATGATTCATTAAAATTGATTGTTGGTGATGTTGAGTTTAGGATAGTTGTAATAATCTCTTTATAAATAATCTACAAGTAGTTGTATATTTTTTCATGCAAGTTTCGAAGTACATTTATGACTATAATATTTACTACGTTCGTTCGAAGTAATCATGCAGCAACCAATGTTGTAGGATGTTTTTGCGGAAACTCACCAGCAATCCGATAACCCTTATCACCTCTACCCTCATCACAATAAATCAAAACACTTTAATTTCTTCTTTTCCTTGAAGTAACGGTTGAGGTACCTATATACCCCCTTTAAACAAATGTCTAACCACTTTCAAGTGAATAACGACTCCTCCAACTTCCCTTCTAACCCTACAACATTTAGGTGTGACGAGTGCGTTCGGTAGCGTACAAATTAACCTTCAAAATATATTTCACTTTAAAAAGGTGGCCCTGTTAAAACTGATACTTACAGTTTTTTTATTTTATGAACTGACATGTGTTCCTGCTTAGATTGTATTATTTTCCTCAGCAATAATAGAATTAAAAAATTAAATGAAGCAGGGAATTGGAACAATTTTAGGGGTTATGGCCCGTTCAAGCCACTAGTTTACTGATATTTTCAGTGAATATGCTGGTAAACAATTCTTATTTGTATATTGTTTAGTAATAAGAATTGATATAATTACAAAGGTCATCCAGAAAGTAAAGACATTTTATACTGTAGCGCACGGATCCCCCATGTATCACCGTGATTGCTCGTTCGGTAGTCCACTCACCTTCCCACCAAAGTATGAGCCGAGTCTCGTTGGCGAGTGATCCACGACTTGTTTCTACAGTGGTTAAAAATGGTTTGAGATCCACTGTGTTATCGATCTCTGAATGAGCAAAATGTCCGACCTATTTAATTTATAGACAAACCTCGTATATTAGGGTACCTCGTATGTTTGCATGTCCCTTCATAATACGCGTAGCATATCCGGGATACATGTTAAATACATGTTTAAACGTAGATTTTAAAATCTTCAGGGACACTTTGACTTCATCGCAAAGCTGTGGGTGTTTTTCCAGACATATTTGTACCCTCCAGATATAGAAACTATGAGTTCATTACACAGATTTTCTCGAATGTAAAAGATTATTCCATGATAAATCATTAACTGCAAAAGCGAATCACTTAAATGCTGGATAAAAATTGTATTATTTAGTGTGACCAAGTAATTGAGTTTTTTAATACATTAAGAATACTTTAATGTAATTTCTAACATAATTTAATGCTTAGAAGAAATTTAAAAGATCATTACATGTTTTAGAACTTTTCTGTAAGTTGTAAAAATCTTAATATAATATTGGGTGATGTGAATATAGTATAGCAAAAGCTTTGATTCAATGCTAACAAAATGGGAATAGCAATTGCTGATCTATTTATTCACATTACGCATTAAGTCAGGATATTGAACTTTCAAACTACTTGGTAATGTCACTTTCTCAACCTACCTTGATGCTTGAGCTTTCTTAAGATGGCTAAGGGGGCAGAACAAGTGTATCACTAAACTATCCATGGAATTGCTGGTTTAGCTGTGAACCTAAATGATTATCTTTTTAGTAGTTTGTGTGTGATAACGTATGCTGTATGTATAATAACTTGGTAAATCAACAAGGGAGCACCACAACAAGTGTAAAAAAACAAAAACAAAATACAAGGTTCTTAGAAAGAAAAACGGTTTTTTATTTGTAAAAGACAAGACCCATAAAGAAAGATGGAGTTAAACTTATGTGATTTAAGTTTCCTAACCAGCACTCACAGCATGTCGTCTAGCCAGTTATATCAGCGTTAGCAATAAATCATCCAGACAAATTACCAAACCTTCTACAGACTGTGCTTGTCTAATGAATGAGACAGTATGTCAGCGTTCATTATGATCTTATTTCTTGAATATTACCTCATGTTTTATGAACTATAATCCACCATAAAGAGGTAAATATATCAAATTCACATTTACTAAGTGTTCTCACTTTATTTTAAACTCTTTCGTAGGTAAACGGCTGTTAATTTCATTTGATTGAATAATGCCCAATTAAATTCAACAGTAATGCATGAAATAAGTAACACTGTTCACTTGATATTGAATTTTAACAAAAAGCTGTCATAGAAAATATAATATTATAAATCAATATTCTTCCATGATCAGTGTTTTATTTTTAGTTTAAAATATATTCCAACAAAAATGTTGTTTTCTACGGTCATGCCAATTTGTTTACAATAGCTTAGCTTTAATAACCACTTAAACAAAACAATTTGTTTGAATAAAATAACAATAATTATAATAATAAATGACTGAACTATTTTCTGTATGTATTTACAGTTTTCTTGGGTAACTCGAATAATGTATGACTTCAGCAGGTGCGACTTAAAGCAATGGTTCCATAGGCTGCGGCACTGACGGCGGGCGGTGCAAAATTTTCCGCTGCGTAATTATAATGACACTGGTTCAACTGGTTCCCTGTTGTCCCTGTTGACTGGTTCCACTGATGTGCGTTTACGTATCCGGAATGTTCGGTTCCGCCCAGTGGACAAATCATACTGGTCTGAGAGTAGTGCCAGTCCGGAATCTACCAGCGCTGAGAAGCCATCTATCATTGTGTCTGGGCTACTTTTGTTGTAATATTATGTGTCATGCATACAAAAGAATTATTGATGAATGTTTTTCATCGACATAAGAGGAGGAACTTGCTGAGTTGGTGTCAGGCCATGATATTTTGTGGATGTCAAATGACCCGGATTATACAAAATACGCAATTCGGAATGTAATAGGAGAAAAACTTGGTACAACAGATAATCTTGCTTTACCATTAGGTGTTATAAGTTCTAGTGGCCTAGATTAGGTATCACGGAGATATCCCTCCTTGTAACATGGACAAATTATAACATCTATCCTCATGAAATCAAGCTTAAGCCTTTTGAATGAAAAAAATGCTTTTACCGAAATAAATATGTTTAAAATATCTTTCTTTAAAATAAAATCACCATTTATCTACAGATGATTTAATTTTAATTCTAAGGTCATTAGCTGCTCTGTGATCACGAAGAAAACCTCGAAACACGTATCAGTGAATAAAAAAAATAATTTGAATGGTGTTCTCGTAATTTTATTTAAAAACTAATAATAACAATAGTAATCATCTCTTATGAGATTAACCGAAAAGAGAAATGGGTCTTTCGACACCCGAAAGTAGCGCTTAAATTTAGTTTCATTGTCTACCAAATGTCTACGAACGAGTATGTTGTAAGCTTCTTCACTGTCCCGATTTAAAAAAAAATAATACTCCAATCTCTATGAGTTGGCACTACTAAAGACAAAAGATCGACAACATCATCATAAATGTCATCATAAAGCATCAAAGCCACGAGGGCTTTCCTCTTCCTATCCATACTCGTCACTAGTCTGGACACAATTGAATTTCCGCACCGTTATTTACGCAGTCACAATAACCATCTCTCCGGATTTTACGCGGCGGAATCTCCGCAGCAGAAAATTTCGCACCGCCCGTCGTAAATTCCGCAGTCTGTGGAACCATAGCTTAAATGGGAGGGTACTTAAAGAAATGCTGAGATATACCCAGGCAGATACAACACTACACCTTTTATTTCTAGAAATTAAACAAATTGGTTTTATATGTGAAGTTTGACAAACTCAGACAATATGTCAGCTACAATAATGCGTATACATGTTGAGCATCGGATGACTGTGAATAAAATTTCCGTGTGGTCCATTATATATTATTTTTATTATTCTTCGTTATTAAAACAAACAATCATGTTGACTCTTTAATTGATTGTTTATACAGGGTTTTTTATATCAGTTATACAAGGTTTTTATAAAATAATGGAGCAGTTTTGACTGCTTATACAAAACTACTAGGTAAATTATAAAATCCAGGTTGGTAAAACTGGATTCTACAGTTCAAGTAGTTTTTTTTTTTTATTATTAACTGTAAGAACACTCTTGGATGGTTAAAATTGTACTTTGTAGCAAAATTTATGTTTAGGTTTCAGATGTTTGCCTTTTCAAGTCGTATCTTACGTTGATAGGTAGAGGCGGTTCCCTCGCATAGCCTCATAGGAGCCCAGACTTTACTCCGTTTGACGTTTTTTGTGAGGATGGGTGAAAAACATAGTTTAATCACAAACAAAATTGTAGTGAGGTTCATTAAAGACAAATAATATATGAAGTATCCCTAGTAACGAAGGACATGATGCACCGTGTATTGGGCCGAATTACATAATCGTTTAGATGTCTGCAGAGCAACAAATGTTTAAATTTGAAACTTACTATCATCTGCATTAAACTGTTTCTTATTTTGATTCAAATAAAATAAATATTTGTAGTATAACTTTTTTGGTTTGTCTGGTATCTAATGTCGAGACCGAACCGTTCTTTTATGAACAACTATTATATTCGAACTGATCTATTCCTGATTGCAAAATATTACTGATAAAAATAATTATTTTACTTATTTTAATGTTTGTATTAGTGTCCAATATATTAATGCAAATAAAGTACTCTTAGCTCATACCTAACTTTGCTTTCAAAAGCCCTTCTTACCGTGGGCGCTTTTTGATGCCATTGTTTGATGTTTGAAACATGCAAACTTTCTAGTGACTTGAACACATAATCTTACTTCGCAGATTGGAGCCAACTTTGATATATTATTAAACAGAGTTATCATTTATTTATCTTATAATAAATACATTTCGGGCTTTATCTCCTGGGCTGATGCCAAAAAATATATAACCTGCATAAAACATGGACTTTGCTTATTTATAGTATTTCGGTTGCAATTTACCTCTGTAGGAACCATTTTAAATAAGCTATTAAATTATTGAAGACTACTGTTATTTTTATTCGTTCACATAAGACTATATAAATATTAAAATTGTTGGTAGGGATTGACTACCGTATTAAAGTAAGTATTGATTACTACAGGAAATTTACTCAAAATGCATGTACACATTTTAGGTATACAATTACAGTGTAAAATACTATATTCATGTTTAAAGTTAAAACGTTACTCATAAACTGTATTTTCTCTATATAAGCTGTATTCTAACACTATATATGTTGTATTACAAAAATAAATGCAAATAATCAAGTCGAAATCGGTATATATTATCACTGGCTGTATCTCGAAAAACATATACAAATTTTGGATGTTGAATTTAATATAATACTACCCATAGTCTACGCTTACGAATTGTGACTAATAATTAAGAATTACGAGCAGTTTGGTATGCAATGTGCAGGAGTGGTACCTAATTCTATTCGTAAAAGATAATTTTGTTAAATTTTAATTTTTTTTGCCGGTTTTTAACTAATGCAAATGCAATATTGGATAATTATTAATATTGAAACTGCCAGATAAAAATAAACATACCCCCGTTGCAGCAAACCTGTGTACTCAGCGAATTTCTAATGCATATATATGTGACTCACTACTACATGGAGCTATTTAGCAAGTTTCACAAAAATACATCCATAAATAAGTGATATATAGCATTTTATTTATTCTCCATAAGAATAAAATTAGGGTTGAGGACGCAGGTTTGCTGCAACAAGGAAGATAAGTAATGTGTTTTTTTGCAATTATCAATACAACTGAACCAGGTGAAGCTACATACCAAGTTCTCTTAATGTAGGTTCATAATTAAGGGAGATATACAACTTTACTTATTCTCCATATGAATAACATGGGGGCCGAGTATGCAGGTTTGCTGCTACGGGGACTATCAACAAAAAACTTGTTTTTTTGTGCTAATATCAATATACCACAACTAGTTGAAGCCACATACCAAGTTTCATCAATATACATTCTTAAGTAATCGAGATATCGAATTTTATTTATTCTACATAAAGATAACATTGGACAACGTACTGTGTTTAGCACTACGAATATCTCTGCAACAGTTGGACGTAGAACAACGATTAACACACCAACATGTTTGTTTTGTGAAGCTTAACACATTAATAAACAGAAATGTGAAGTTTTTAGTAAAACTAACTGAGAAAAATCTAAAAACCTTTTCCCCTTAAGATTAACATAGGACACGTTTTTTTGGATTTTCTCCGCAACCACTTAACCTAGGTTAATGATTCAAAATACTAAATTATTTGTTTTTTAAGCTCTATAAAATGGATATAACCAAAATTGAGTGTTTTTAACATTTTGGGGACAAATTTGCAAAAACCCGATTTTTGGAAAATTGTAAACCCCATAAAACCCCCTACCCATAGTGCGATCGATCTGGTTTTCTAACTTAAAGTCATAAATGCTACTCTCCACATTTGTGCCAAATTTCATAAAAATCGGGTGTTTTTTTCAAAAGTTATCGCAGTAACGGGCATATAAATATACACATATATATATATATATATTTCATTTAATAGGGCTACTATAAATCTATTTAAATTTTAAATCTATTTAGAATTATATATATATACATATATATATAAATTTGAACGATTAGTGTTTTTGGCATCTGGGGACCTCAAAACGAAAAGTTATCATGGTCTCGGGCTTAAGTCTTACCATGCCACATACGGTAATAGCTTCTTCCCTATAGGGGAAATTCGCTAAAACGTCCTACAAAACTTCAAATTATACTTACACTTATACTGTATTCATATACAAGTCGGTAAATTCACATACAATGTTGTAAAAGGCTATACATTTTGGCCAGTCACACCAACCAGTCACAGGTGTACACAATTTAGATTTTTTTTATGTTTCTATATTATAATTAAATTATGAATATCGACTCTGAGGGTGACCTTAGTGCCGAAACTAGCTAGTCTTGCATAAACAAGATTTACAGGGTACTCTGTTATACTTCTTTTTATATGCATAAATCAAATCTGTTTTGTAGACGGACACTGAAGTTGGTCAGCTTTTTTAAAACCATCACTAACAACAGTGTAGTCAAAACTGACATTTATGAGCGGGCCAGCTCTTTAGGGACTTGGCTTGCCAGGTTAAGTTATATAACTTTAAAGTGCTCTCTGCTACCTAATATGTTAGGGTAAAGACTGTCGGGGTATATATCAGGCATTTACCTTTGTAAGATGCCCTACAGTTACTGCCGTGTGAAAAACAGTGAAAACACAACTCAGAATAGCTAGTCAGGAATTTGATCCCGGAAATTTTTGATTGAGGCACACATGCTTTTACTGTGCTAAACCTCTTGGTATACTAATCGATATACTAGTTGTTTTGTTGCTCGAACCCGAGCAAGGTTGTACCCAACGAAAGATTACTTCAGTTGTAAACAAACATAACAAAACATCTGATATTAACACGGATGATAACATTTGAGGAATAATGCAGACAACGTACTTTCAATCAACACGTAGTTTAGACTTCCGCCGTCAGATAGCACCACTGTTCCGAATATTCAGCCCTTTACTGTATTTAAGTGATGTCCTCTCTTAAAATTCTGAGTCATATTGTTTGCCAATCTATGTAAAAATACCTTTAATTTGACTTCTCAAACATTAAAATCAGTCCAGCCGTTATCGAGTAATGACTGTGAAGTAACCCCCCCCCAGGGTATTCATATGTAGGATTCTCTGTTTAACAGAATAGTTTATGTCACTGTGGAGAACCAAAGGCAATATATATGGTAAATTTTACTATAAGAATCTACAAAATCAAATTAATATATTATCTTTCTAATAAATTAACCATTGCGACACATATAGACACAACCTGTCAATTAGTTATTCACGTGTGAAATAATAGTTGTGGCGCATTACTACACGCAATAAACCAGATATCATATACATTAATATTATCTAAACACGTGAAATGTAGTTATGTTTATTTCAAAAATGCATATAAATAAAAAATGCCATGATGTATTTTATGCAGTCTATAAATATCGTAAACATTTTAAAACTTATGACGTAAACGTACTGCATTATCTACTCCCATGAAACTACTAATAAACATTTACCTCGACAGTTTAAACAGTAGCTTATATATACTAAAACATTTTTCAGTATTGTGATCTTTAGTTTATTTCCTCTTTACAAAGTTGTATTCATTTTTTATTTAAACATTTGAAAGTTAAATTATTTAAATGATCAGGTTTTAAACTTAGAAAATGTGTAAAAACGACCTTTGGTTACATAGAATTGCTCAAAATATTTTAAAAACCTGTGACAAATATGATTGATTTCCATAAAAATTGATTATATATGTTGTCCTTTAATATTTTAATTTAAAAAAATTGGCTAATTGTAAACGTATTTTATAACACCAGTGCCAGCAATGTAAAATATTGATGTTGTTATTTTTAAAAACAACAGAGGGTGGGTAGGGTTGTATGTAACTGACGTTCTAATTTATACTATTTCATTACTTTAAAAAGTAATTCTTATTCTCTTGCTGTTTATACTTTTTAAACACACAAATAATTTACTATACTTCAATGTACGAATGCAATTAATATTAAGTTAAATAACATTAGTGACATACCCTTTCCTTATAATATATTTCATAAAAATGACAAGCCTACTATGATATAAACGTTTGGAAAGCTTGCAAGGCAGAGATACTTGCAGAGTGTTTGAGGAGAAAACTTCCATTTTAAAGTAGGTATATTTACTTTCGAGCTAGTTCCTGAACATGACGTAACTTTTTGTTTGCTTCAACTCGTTGTAAATTTTACTATGCCTGAAATTATACTTTGCATTGCCTTTTAAACCCATCAAACCTTTTTGTGTATATAAACCTTTTCTAAAATGTATCTTGAGAGAAGCTTTCACGAAAAACTATTGGTCATTTTAAAATAACATTTCCCTTAAGTATGCGATCCTTTATAAAAGTACAGTTTCTGAACCAAATGATTAGGTTTTCATTCAAACAAACAGCTGTTAAAAAATTATTCCCTGTGAAACTATAAAGTGGTGTTGAGCAACAGACATGAAATGCCTTAGTTTTAAACTGATATTTAATATAACAACATATTTCAGCTATTAAATAGGTAGGTTCAACATTAACGAATCCAATATCCAAGCTCTTTAGAGAAGTGATACAGTTGTTTTACACAGGCATTGGGAGATTAAGAGGATTTCTTGCAGTCATGACCGAAGACCTATTCCTCGTCTGTTAATATTATATCTTCGATAGCTATTATATCGGACAAAGGTCTAGTAAGAGTATTTAACAAAAACTCTTGAAAATACTTTGCTAAATATATTATTTATGCAAACATATACCTGCCTTAGATAAATGCCAATAGATAACCTGTTTTTATTCGGTTTAGGTAAATAAACAAAACATCGTGTTTCGAACAGTTATGAATAATTAATTACAAGATTGGAATCAACATTTTTACAAAACCCCCATTTGTATCTCATTTGTAAAATTTTGCATAATTTTATTTGACACGATTACTTAAACTTAATGAATGTTAAATGTTATCTGTTGTACGAGTTAAAACATTACCATCCAAATTAGCACAAATTACTAATTGCATACGGCTTTATAATTTATTATACTTTTTAAAAAGTGTTTGATTGTTGTTGATCTATTGTTGTTTATGTATCAGTATTAAGTAACACCAAAATTTTAACCTTGTAAATTTGGTAAAACATGGAATAAATATTTGTTAATAATAATAATATTAATGGCAAGATTAAGTTTACTAATAATGACGAATTTTTAGTTAATAACAATTGACTGACGAAGGCAATTTAGTTTTGCAACAAAAAAGATGGTGGGCCATTAGAGTATTAATTGCCACTTAAAGTCAAGATTAGCGTTTCAATTGTCTCCCTAAACGGTTTTCAGTGACTTATACAAAATATAAATTAGATTTTAGCAATATATTACATGGGCATAAATAACGCTGGGGAACGTAACTACATTTACGATTTTTTTTATAAACTGAATATCAGCATGTTATCTTTGAAGTATTATCATGCCTTATAATCGTAACCCTTATGTTAAACTGAAACATCACTTGTAAAAACTAAATCAACGAAATCAAGTTTTCCTATAATATATTTTGTATACATTTTCTACCATTTTTCGATATTGCAATTATTATCTAAATTGTTAAAATTTCATATTTTAGTTCTGATCCATAACAAAATTTGAATTTAAGAAATTCTCATTCTTGGCTTTTTATCTAACCCAAAAGGTGTTGAAATAGCTGTCATGTGTTGTTCAATTGTATGAACATTTAACTTACGCTGCTCTCATATATCCTTAACATAAGCCCTAATTTCATTACCTTTATTTCCCCAGAATAATTTTTTTTTTTTTTAACATGTATTAAGTCTAAAATCACCATACAAAGTTTTTAATTAAAAACTTTCAGGTTGGCCACCATATTTATGGCATCCAAATTTGTAACTTATAATATATATATATATATTAATTGGAATTCAAATAAAGGTTTTCTGTTTGGACTAAGAAAGATAATTTATCCAATATTGACACTAAGTGGCCACTGGCAGAAAATGTGTAAACGTTAAAAATAATAGTAAACTACTTAAACAAGTGGCAGCAAAATTCTGAAATCATCTTTAAAATTATAATAACAGTAGGCCAAATAATGTGTTACAGTTATACGAGTAATAATCCTTGTAGTAATTGTAATCTATAAACACGGCAAAGTTAGGTTTTGGTGAGTACCTAATTCAAAGCTTTTCACAAACTGTAGGAATAACCGATATCTACAAGTTTGGTTCCAAAGAATACCTCTATTTTTATTTCTGATATTTTACTTTTACGTATAGTGATTCGCTTCATAACATTGTTAAGTTTCTACTTCCTACTATAATAGTTTTGTTAAAAAGTTATATTTGAAGTGAATTTTGGAATTATATTTTAAAAAAATGTTTTTCTCTTTCCGTTGTTCATGAACTTTGAACTCCTTGGGCAAGCAGTCGTCTTACTTAGGCGTGGCCGTCAACTTGTTACTTAATCGAACTTGTGCCCTGTAGCCAATTACTTTAGCAGACTCAAATAGCGGCATCGTTCTTTAATTATCTTTATGTAACAACCTATTAGGTGAAAGAGGCATCATAAAATAATCAAAACATAAAATTATTTAAATTTTGGAGCTGAAGAGTTTTAACATATTAAAATATCCTAAGATTTTAAAATAAGAAATATCTTCTTGTGATTAATACATTGTTTTTTTGTAGTGGCCCATTTGATATCTTTTAGTCCCCCCTCCCACCATCTTATCCTGAGGGTCAAAAATGTAAAACTTTCCTTTGTTAATGCAGAACCTAATATCTGAAGAGGTTAATAAAACGAATTTTTAATATGTAAACTAGCAAATGTAAAAGTGGCAGTTACTTTTCAGCCACCCAGTATGTATATACGAATCAACAAAAAGTATGATGATAAATTTTATCTTATACCATTTAAGCAGTAGAACCTGTATATAGCCTGTATAAAAACAGAAATAGATTTATATTTTTTTGTGTCAGATTATTTTTCTGAAATAATTGTTGCCAAATCAACTACTAATACAAAACTTGTACGCGTAAATTAAAAGTAAGAGGTGCAATGTATTAAAGAAAAATTTACTAGTTATTTCTATTACAGGTTAGGCCAATTAACTAAACTTACTGGCCATCGTAATGGAAACTTTATTAATTCTCCTACAAATTAATAATGCAGATATCCTTTCAGATATCCTTAGTATTTCATGATAATCCGATAGGACCTCACCAGCTACATAACCATTCCACATCACTGATTTTATTTTTAAACTTTGTTATTTTAACCTCCAATAGTGTTTTGGAAATTATTTTATTCGGGTTGTGGTTTGAGCTGCTGTGATTTGCCCGATTTTAATTTTCCTGTTTGACAGATTACAAGCTTTGATAATGTTTCGTTTGCAAAGATTTGGGAATGTTACGTTCTGAAATGTGAGCGTAATTTATTATTTAGCACAGTTGGACTACTGACAAACTGTATGTAAGCTAACATGTTTATTGAAAACTGTCTAGGGATTTTAAACACGAATAATCCTGTAGGAATAAAAATATGTTTAGGTTTTTTAGCTTCTAGTAGTAGTAGCACGACGCAGATCAATCATAAATAATTTATAAAATTCTGTAAATAATTTATACAAACGCCTCTTTCATTAAGGAATATTTCTGTAAAGTTACATTTCCGTTGTTTGAAATATAATTAGTGTGCCAGGACTTGTGGAAGAGATAATTGTGCTCTATCAGATATTGATTCATGAATGTGTTACGAACAAGAAGAGGAGACCATTTACTCTAGCCAGTTAGTTGTTTATATACTCCGATATTTCCGCTTGCGCCTCCTCCTTCCTCGGTTGGCTTGGACAACCCACCCATCTGCTCACCGCCGGCCGTACTGCGGGATTAAGGTGGCAGAGATGGCAATGTGTACCACAGTTACGTAATGGGACTTCAATTCTACAACATATGGAAATTGCTTATGGCAATGTGAGCTTATGTTGCTTATGGCGACCAGTGACGATTTAGAATAATTTAACGGTGGAAATACATTATAGGATGAGGTTTGCAAGCCACAGTGTACACTTTACTAGTGTTCTTCCCCTTTGCCAGGAAGTTCCAAATGATAAAACTCAATGAGCTTAGGCTCCAGTGAACCGTAGTGAAACAGGACAGTATTGTGTAGACTATTTCTCATGAAAATGGAATATTGTACTATCTGGGGCATGTTACATGTCAATAATAATTTTGAATCCGGGAATTGTGGTGGATCCGAAGTGCTGTAGGGCATTCGCTGCGGTGGTCAAAAGGGAGACCGCTAAACCAAAATAAATTTGTTTCCACAGATGGTTCTACTATGAAACATCATTAATTACCGATTGAAAATAAGAATAAACTTAGCCTGCTTAACATACTGCTACTTTTACTCAAGAACTGTGAGACTGTTGGTAATGTACTTTTCACATTTACATTAAATGCTCTGTACGATTATAACTATATTTATCTGTACATTTAAATTCGTAAATATAATACCATTCCATTCTTCCTCTGTAGGACGTTTATGCATAGATAAGTATAAAGATGATTTTCCTTTGTTAAAGCAAAGAACTAAAAACGAGATAGTATTTATCATAAATGTGCATTTTTACCGGTTGCATGTTAGCAGTGCCGAACTGACTTGATATAGGCATTGAGGATGTATAATCAATGATATAGGCTATGGGGCTTTGGCCAATAAAGAAGTGAATAGAATATAAAAAACAATTAGTTTAGTCAGTTAATGGACTTTGATTTAATATGAATAGTAGTAACCCATTAGCATTTAGTATGTAGTATGTATGTATCCATGTATATGTGACTCATTGGCAGCTACAAGAACCAATTGTTTTAACATTATTTTCATTTAATGGATTTTGTTATTGCGTCCTTGGTTAAATTTCCAATCTGAAATTTCAACCCTAATAAAAAAATAAAAAATAAAATACGCTGATTGACTAAATGTATCATAGTCTGGTAGTTGGTCCGAAGAAACATCACAGGATTGGACGAAGCTTTTGGGAGGGGATTAGTTTGCGTCCGTGCATCCTTCTCATCACGTGCCCTCTATCAACGAACCAATCTATCAATAATACTTTATTCGTTAAACACACGAACTGTACAGAATGGTTTCATTCCATAAATTGTTTAATCGTATGTTAAAAACAAGTAATAAATCAATTTAATTCTTACTAAATAATAGTTTAAATTAAATAAAATCTTTGATATAATTCCAACCTGCCAGCTTTACTACAATGATCATGAAAAAAGTAATAAATATTATATAGTGGCTTATTGATAAGATGCAGCTTTATTTTGTTTTTAACCTCTTTATACCTTTTTTGTAATTCCTTTAAGATAGTTCGGCAAATAGTTAAAAATCTTATTCCAATATAAGAGGTTTTTTGTTGTTGTTTTAAATTAAGAATTATGCTTGTTATACGCCATTCATTGTTTCATACCGACGAAAATGATTTAACTGGGGTAATTTGTGAAAGTTTTATTTAACATGAATTACTAACATAAAAATAAATAAACCATAACTGTCTTAATTTCTGGATTTTTGAAATGCTCTTTACAGAGTACACTGGATTCAATTTTAACATCAAACGAAGGGTTTTATTTTGATGTATCAGTATTCCGTTTAAATTATTGTTTAATTTAAATAAAGGCATACCAAAAGTTATATGTGATTAAATTAGAGCATAATAGATTATTTTTAACGTTTCAATCTAGGTAACTAACGCTAAATGAGCAGACTGTGATCTCCCTGAGAGACCAGCAAAAATACAATTGTAAAACAATTGTATCAATCGTCACCACTATTCACTCATGTAAGTAATAGCAGGCAATAATTAATGAGTATACCATTTAACATTTACTAGAGAACCCGTGCTGCTCTCCAGCATCAGTCAATGTTGAAATTTGAAAAAGTGGCGTAGTATGTTTATTTTCAAAATAAAAAAGTAACAACGTTTCGTTTAACGGCAATTCTTTCAAAACTTTCGTGAAAATGATGTGTAATGTTTATAATTTTTGCCTTAAAACATTAACCAGGGTGTTTATAAACGAGTTCGCACGCAGCACGCTGACGTGAGGGAAGTGAATTTCCACTTAAAAAACTATAAAAACTCAAAATCAGTTAAAAACATACATTTATTCCAACTTTTATTCAAATCTGAAAACATTGGTTTTTTTGGCTGTTCTGATGCTCCTGGTTTCATTTACCTGCAATGCTGGGAATACAATTTTGCGCATTATAAGGTTAGGAGAAGGTCCAGTCAGGCTTTAAAGTAGGCGTGAGTTTGTTGGGGATGGTAAAAGTACACCAACAAATGAATAACAGGCTTTTCTAATGTAAAATCCCCATAAGACAACGTACTGTGTTTGGTAGATACACATTTTCTTTAATAACTCGGTAAATATTTATGCTAGAATGACGAGAGAGGGCTTATAACTTTCGCCTCTTTAATTCCCATCTTTTTACATGCATTGATTTTACATACGGGGCTTTTCTGACCCTTTTTGGGCCCAAAAACTCAAAATTTGAAAGATTAATCCCCAAAAAAGGGGTTTAGAGTTTTCCGATTGTTTTGCCCAACGAACTTGTCCAATTGATTACAGAAAGGAACGTCCCTACCAAATTTGAAGTAAATTGGACAAAAAATGCGACCGCTAGAGTGCAAACACATATATATATATATGTCTATCTATATATATATATATATATGTACCGCACAGGCCGATTTCGGGTACTAAAATAATAATAATGCCGGTTGGGAAACATATTATTATTTATTAAATCACACAATCAACTTCACAACTTCACAACAATTGATCTAGAACAATTTACACTTCGTTTTACATTAGGTATTTCCGCGGTCAATTACAAAATAAGGTTACATTAAATTTGGAAAAGTATTAATTTAGTTTTACTCTAATGAGGAACGATGAGACGCGTATCACATCCTCGGGGGTCAGCGCGCAACTCTTCTCTCACGCCTCGGCGTCGCGCTGAGGCGACGGGCCTCAGCCAATCACAGCGCACGGCCCGATGGAGGCTAGTGCTGACGCCCGCATTCTCATCCTGGGGCGAGGCTACAATCTCTCTCTCGAGTTAGAAAACTCTGGACTCAGTTTATAATGCAAATATTTGAATTCGATTTCTGGGCTGTTTGAAGGGATTTTTAAATGGTTGGTGGTCTTCATGATTACTGTACTGATTTATTAATCAGTATACTTTAGATAAATTATCCCAAATGTGGTGTAACTAATATTTAATAAAATGACAAACAAATGTTGCTGAATCCTTAGATTACAGCCGCTGATGTAAATTTGGGAGTGGGTCGTTACACTCCCCCCTCCTCTAGTTCATGCTGGCCTCAGCATGAGGTCTCCTCTTTATGCATGGGGACCTCCCGTCCTCAAGGGCGGAACGGCCCTTCTGTCGATGAATCCTTGCCACCAACCTCAAATTAAAGCGGGCACAAGTCACAATGTGACGTGAAACATGACAAGAGTTTACAAGCCGCAGTATAACCGAAGTCAAATTTTAAGGGGACAGAACAAAAGATAAAGGAAACTTTCCTTTAACTAGACTTCAGCGCCATCAATATGAATGGGACGGTATTTACTTTTATGTTCCGCAATTTCTAGTAAACATGCGTCTCATCTCCTCGTACAAATTTGCAAACTTTTCAAAACAAGTATGACAAAAATGTATATACACCTGATGCTCCAATCATAAATCAACAAAATTATTACAACAAAACACTCCAGTTACATACTCTATGTGGTTACAAAATATCTGACAACTTATTAACATTCCCCTTCTCTTTGAACTTCTTATAATCATATACAATGAATTTCCCCAGTTAACACCAAAAATAAAATATACACATGGTACGTAGACCAACAGCGCACAACGCTCGACAACAAGAGAATGAGAAAGAGAGAACAAAGTGGCTTAGACACTCATCACTGTGCAAAATTGTGAGTCAGTATTTTAGTCAATTGGAATTTGAAAGTAATGCACCGAACTGTGCCTAATTTAATCGACAATTTATAGTTCAAGAATATCAGTTGGTTCGGGAATTTTGGTTTTATTGAGATTTGGAACGCTACTCACTCGATCTGGTGAAGCCGCACGAGCTTTCACTTGGGGCCGGTCATTCACACTGTCACCCCTACGGTATGATGAGTGATCTAGCCTGGTCACCTATTTACCTGTGCTTTCTGCTTCTCGAGTACAAGTATACTAAGTACATCAACAGTTAACTACACAAAGAAAGTCCCTGACTTCACGATTCACATTCCCCAGTTAACAACTACATTAATCAAAATCCTGTAACTCCCAAAATAAAACATATAAAATTCCGCTCATGATATTATCATAGTACACTTAACTTACACATACAGCGAAATATTACGACACTTTAACTTTGGACTGAGGTACCGGCCTACTCTAATAATAACAAAATTCTTATTCTCCAGGGTGCTCCTGAGGTCTTATAGCAAAAAAAATAAAAGGTTAATACTTTAAGGGATAGCCCGCCCACACCTAAGGACTCAGACGCCAAAGGACTGCCCGGGCACCTTAGGGGTGCTTGGGTGCCGTTATGCGGAAAATGCGGTGGGCTCTTGTAGCAATCTGTACTCGGTTCTCTCACCACCCTGAAACTTGCTCTACAGGCATGGGAAAGTTTGATCCTCAACGGAATAAAAAAGATGAACTTAATGAGTGTTGAGACACTGCAAGTGTCTACTTACAAACTTAAAACTAATCACAACCTTCGTTGCTTTTAACCCACCGCTTGGTATTTAAATGGAGCTGCGTTTAATTCGCCTCGCCTGCCTCTGGTTGCGAGACCGGCCCACCGTATATCCCTCCCTTACACAATCCTATTGGTACCTCAGCCAAACCAAAAACAAAAGACGCAGCAAAAAAACCTATCTTCATTATACGAGGCCTGGTAGTGTCCCATACGCAGTCTTGCTGGGGGGTCCGGAAAATCCCTCAGCAAGGCATTTACAACAGTCAACCGTACAAACTATCTCTTTAAAATTTGGTTTTGAGTTGGTCTCAGATATTCACAGTCCAGCGGAAGGAGTTGAAGGGATGGGGGTTTTAGGGGTTGTGGATTGCGCGCTTACCTTCCTGTGAACACCAGATACCACTCACCAGCCTTACCTTTGCAATGGTATCTCAAATTATAAAATAAATAAAGAAAAGGGTTCACACTACCATCCTCCACGATACTTACACTCTAAACACAAAACCACAGTTGCAACACCTCGTTACAGACAACTTAAAATAAAACACAACCGAAGCTTATTACTAAAGGCCTTACTCATCACTGTCGAAACAAGAAAGGGTCCACTGTCCCCCACGTCGCATCCTGATGAGCACTCCGATCGTCCCCCAAGTCCGATCGCTAGTCCGTTCGCGAATATTCTCGTATCCTCACGCGATACCGATCGTCTTGACGCCGCACGGATTCATGGGTCCTTCCACACCGCGGTAACTTTCAATGCTCCAACACGGTTTATGAGTTCTCTTAGGCTAGCCTTACTCACGACGCTTTCCAGCCGAATTCCACTCTACGGTTTACCGGTAGCCGAAGCTCTAGTTACTGGCTCTGGGGCTGCAGTCCCCTCGTCATCTCCAAGTCTCGGAACAGCTGTTCCCATCTCAACATCAGGATTGGTCACATCACTCAGGTCTGCGAACGTCTGCGGCGCTCTGGTCAAGGTCGCAGTCCTCTGCTCTCTGCGCTGGAGTCTGGAGCTCGGGAACCAGGCGGCAAGCACCTCCCAGTACCTACAACATGCAATAAACAGCATCAGGGTCATCACCACACAGATTCTCATCGTTACTATCAAACTTACTCTCTGTGCCCTATCCCTAAAATCATAGTGGGACCGCAAAAGGAAAAGTGCCTCTCCCAAATGGTATTCCCGCACATTCACGGTGCCCAGCTCATTGTCGAGTCCTTCTAGGACTTCTAGGGTGGCATTCACATCGATATTTATCAACTCGGTCTCTTCGTCTGAGAGCATTGACTTCAAATCAGGAATAAAAACTTTACTTATCTGGCCGACATGAGTGTTGCTGCCGTGTATACGGGCAGGCACCTTAAACTCATCACTAATAATATCACATTTATACGCCTCGGAGATCACTCCCACTCCACTCATCTGCATGGTGGTCACGTTTATCTTTCCGCCATCCTCGTAAAAGTTCAGAGTTACCTTGTAGGGCTCGGAAGCACTTCAACAACACGGGGGACCTCAAATCGGTGATCAATTTTCGCTCACAACTGTAAGAAAGTTTTCCAACAAACAGATCGGACACGCAACTTGGCCTCTTGGCCATGATCATTATGACTTCCTCAAGCGGGCAGATTACAAGTCGACCGCTCAGACAGTCACGATCGAATTTATCACTGCTATACCAAGTATATTGTAATCTATCCTTGCTCACTAGGAGCTTCTGATTTTGCACACCCCATTGGGTCCATTTTTTTTTAAACGTCCTATCATATATTGGGTATGTGTACCCGTCATACGCCTGAAAAAAACTTATCGTCACTTTTCAACGGGAGCTGCAGCACAACCCTGAGGGTTTGCTCAGTCACGTAACTATGGGCAACCAAAACCAAGTAATACTCAAGAATGTTTTCTAACTCAACGCGCAGGTGTAATTTGGCTGGAGGGGGCACAACCTCTTTTATTTCTTTTAAAAATCTTAGAAACTCTGAGGGCGAGAGCAAGTCACTACTTACTTTCCCACCACCTAACTGTTCTACTGCTTTGTGAAACTGGATTATTTTGCGAATAGTATCTGAGACCGTACTCTAAGTCTCAGAAATTGCAGAATTTAATTTTAAATAACTAAACACGTCTCTTAACTGATGTTGTGTAATTTGGTCCGTTTTAAAAAGTCTACTAAGGGTCTGATACATTACTGAATGATAAGATTTGATTGATAAAATTACTGAATTTAGAGTTTTTGAATGATTTACCAATTGATGCGCCACGTTGGCCAGGATCGTCATTTTCTCTTGACGAACAAGCAAAGACACCAAATTATTTACTTGCTTTACGTATTCATGGACGTCTTGTTTCAAAATGGCAAATTAATACCTAAAACCCTCCTCTAATTGAGGTAGTTTAGAGTGTATACTTACGCTATCACGCAAAAGGTCAGAATAAAATTTGTCAAGATACTGTTTTACCTCTACCGCCAAATTGCTGAGTTTCCGGCTCTGTACTTGCATTTCCGTAAGTTTGTACTTCAGGGTGACCCTCCAGTGGCTGTCAGACAGGAGGACCTCCTGGTCTCCTTCGAAGATGATGCCCTGGTGGAAGCAGCTAACTGCCCCCAATACTAATAAAATGTACCCTATAACAGATTTGAATCATGTTAAATTTTTGTTATATCACTATTACTTATTTCACTCTTTAGTTTTGTTTATTAATCCCCCATGCGTTTCCGATACCTCCCACACTTAACTAGTGTAACCTTGGAGATACGCGGGTCTCCTACGGGCCCTTTTTGAGCTGTCCGGGACAGGCTCCTGTACTTCCTGTGGCTCGTCTATTCCGTCGTCACTCACTTGCGGGTCGTTGACCCATTCTTCCAACCCTACCTCGGGGTCCGCGTTTGTTTCTACCACCGGCGGAGGGGGCACTGGGGCGCGCCTCGGGCACGGTTTTATACGGTTCACGTGTACCGTTACTTCTCGCTTCCTGATCTTCAGCACGACGTTGAGCGGAGAGAGCACCTTTATGACCTTATAGGGACCCTTCCACAGTTTCGAGAGCTTTTTAACCCTGTGTCGCCCTATACTAGGAACGTGCAGCAGGACCAACTGCCCTTCGTGGTACTCTACTTCTTTCACTTTCTTATTGTACTGCCGCTCATACCGTCCGCGGGCAATAGCTTTTCGTTTCGCCGCTACTTCAAAAGTCTCTTTCAGTTTACTCCTCAGGGTCTCCACATGATCGTTGTACAGATCATCACCTTCCGTGATGGTCAGATCTGCTTCCAAGGGTGTTTCCATTTTCCTACCGAAAACCATTTCAAAAGGTGAGAACCCTGTAGCCTCGTGACCTTGCGAATTGTAGGCCATCGTAACGTACGGAAGGTACTCGTCCCAATCGGTTTGATGCCGGTTCACGAAGTGGCTTAGCATGCGCGCGATCGTGGAATGCACTCTTTCCAACCGGCCATTCGCTTGCGGGTGGAAACCAGTAGTCTGAATTTTACGTACATGTAAGAATTTACAGAGCTGACTGATAAGGTCGGAAGTGAAATTCGCGCCTTGGTCCGAAATCAAAGCTTTTGGAACGCCAAATTTTGTGATCACGCGTTGTACTAGCGCTCTTGCGATACTCTCTGCAGTCTGGTCTGGTAGCGGGATGAACTCGCAATACCGAGTGAAATGGTCCATCACACTCAGGATGTACACATTCCTGGAGCAACTAGTGGGCAGAGGGCCCACAATATCCGCTGCGATAACTTCAAAAGGAGCCTCGGGCTCGTTGAAAATAGTCCCTAGGGGAGCTCTAATTTTCCCGTAGTCGGTACGCTGACTACAACTCTTGCATGTGCGAACATAATCATAAACCTCTTTGTCCATCCCTTTCCACCAAAACTTTTCCTTAATGCGTTGAAGTGTCTTAGCTACACCAGCATGCCCAGCTGTAGGCAGGTCGTGGTGAAGGCGCATGACTTCCCTAGTAAGACTGACTGGTACTACGATGCTCCTTTTACCTCCACTTAGTCTATACAAAATCTTTTCCGGGCTGAATTTGAAACTTTTGGCCTTTCCTAACTCCTTACAATGGGGATCATTTTTCTGGTGCTCGCGGAGCGTGGCCAAATCCATCACGGGGAGCTCGTCCCTGCGAAGGGCCGCGCACATGGCTCTGCTGAGACCATCGGCGTTAGTATGTTTCTTGCCGGGCTTGTGTTCTACAGTGTACGTAAACTCAGCCAACCTCAGAGACCACCTCATTAGTCTGCTACTTGGGTCTTTTAAAGACAGCATCCAACGTAAGGCGCTGTGGTCCGTAATGACTTTGAACGGACGACCCAACAGGTAGCACCTGAAGTATTTCGTACTCCAGACCAAACTGAGGAGTTCTAACTCGGTTGTGGCGTAGTTCTTCTCGGCGGGAAAGAGGGTTCGTGAGCAATACGCGACCGGGTGTTCTTGCCCGTCAATTTCTTGGGAGAGCACGGCACCCAAGGCTTGCGTGCTAGCGTCGGTGGACAATACGAACGGTTTGCTAAAGTCAGGCAATATCAATACAGGCGCAGAGGTAAGCAGCTGTTTTAGCTCATCGAAAGCCTCCTGACAATCCGACGTCCATTTGAACTCAGTTCCCTGCTTGGTTAGATCGAACAGTGGTTTTCCAATCGTAGCGAATCCCTCTATGAAACGACGATAATACCCCGCTAATCCCAGGAACGACCGAACGTCTTTGACTGTCTTAGGTACAGGGAAGTCGCGAACAGCTTTGATCTTATTCGGATCTGGCTCGACACCTCTTATGGTGATGACATGACCGAGGTAGTTCACCTCATCTACCACGAAACTACATTTGCTGAGCTGTACACTAAGGTTGACCCCTTGTAATTTGTCTAGCACCTCTCCTAACGCTATTAAGTGAGATGGCAAATCCTTCGAAAAGAGGATGATGTCATCGAGATACACAAGACACTTCTCACCCTTGAGGCCCATCAGGACTGAGTCCATTAAACGCTGAAATGTGGCAGGTGCGGTGCTTAGGCCAAATGGCATCCTTTGGTACTCGTAGTGTCCACCTGGTACGTTAAAGGCGGTTTTAGGCCTACTTTCCTCGTCAACTTGGATCTGGTGATAGCCAGACCGCAAGTCCAGGGTCGTGAACATGTGACAGCCTCCAAGGCTATCCAACGTCTCCGTGATGTTGGGAAGAGGGTATACATCGGCCGTGGTAATGGCGTTAACGGCACGGTAGTCTACACAAAACCTAAATTTAGGGGTTCCGTCAGGGGATTTCTTAGGGACTATCACTACCGGAGAGGCCCACTCACTTTGGCTAGGGGCTATGATGCCCTTTTCTAGCTGATCTTTGATCAGTTCATCTAGAACAGCCTTTTGGTGGTGCGGCACTCGATAGGCCTTCTTATAGATAGGCGCTGCGTCACCGGTGCGAATGACATGCTTCACAGCAGAAGTGCAACCCAACGGTTGAGTGTTACTATGAGCGAACACGCTCTTATACTTCATAAGCACGGGCCTCACGTGATCTCTCACATCCTGCGGGAGATGAGTTAACTTCGCATCTAAACAAGTTTCGAACTCGGCCTCATCAACCTTTTCGATCCTACCCACTCTAGCTTCGGGCACGGTATACCCTTCCAGAACTATTCCTCGCAAAATGTCAGCCAATCGTACTTTCCCCAATTCATTTAAATGCAACCCATGCTTCGTGTACATCCCCTTTTGAAATTTATCATGAATATTATGAAAGATGATATTCCCCTTAGTTCGTTGCCTCACGTTTTGGACTATTACTTCGACAAGGCGGTTCGCGTCACTTAGTTCTTGGCGGAGGTTTACATCATAGCGATCAAAAATCGATAACATAGCTATTTTTGCTTTCCACGAGGCCGGCAGGGCACTAAAGGCTTGTTGCAGCGTCAACGAATAGGGAGCAAACTTGTCGTCAACATCGTTAGTCCCGCCAATCAAAACGACCAAGTCCCTCTCCGTCAGTTTCTCAAGTTCCCATTTTAAGTTCGACAT
This sequence comes from Allygus modestus, assembly GCA_963675035.1. NCBI lineage: Eukaryota > Metazoa > Arthropoda > Insecta > Hemiptera > Cicadellidae > Allygus > Allygus modestus. The sequence continues at coordinate 383,035,856 of OY776111.1, read as the reverse complement.
CACGTGTTTTAATTTCCCATTAGGCATAAACATTACGCTTACTTCAATATCTCACGGTAATCGTTCAGATAGAATTTCTTGCAGCCCTCGCCCGTGACTATCAGCCAAAATCACTACTTTGCGCCGCGCTTGTCCAAATTCTCTATCATCGACCAGGTCACTATCCAGGAGTCCTAGCTTTAAATTCTTCGCAAAGGCCAATTCTTCCCCACTAACGTTTACAACTTTAACCCAGCATCGATTGTTGACTACTCTCGTTAGGGTCCTGGCAAGGTAAACACCATGAATCGTTAATTCTATTGGTTCGACAACAACGTCCTTTCCTTCTAGTTCCTTAGACTCTATAGCGAATTTACTAATTTTAACCTGAATCCTCTTCTCACTCCGCGGCGGGAGCTTAACGTCCTGATAGCAATACACAAAAGATTCTTTGCAGTTATTACGTTCAGATTTACTCTCGCGGCTGACAGAGGGGAGCTTAGGGGCTGATTCCATCTCGTGATCAGGCACCTTCGCCCCGCGCCTCGGGTCAGGCACGCTTTCACCCTTAGTTAATCGATTTAACCAAATTTCTTTCCCATACAATTTCAAAACCCCTTTTTATACATCAATTTTTCCGTTACCCTCTTGCAGGATGTCGCAGCCTATCACGGCTAAGTAGCCCTTTGGTAGGTTACTCACTATATACTCTCCAGGTACCTTCACGCCAGGTTTCAAAGTCAGGGACACTTTTTGTTTACCGTAGACCTTAAGGGTTCGACCCGAGATACCTCGTAACACCACGTCGGGTTTGTTCATCGGTGCGGAGGACACGTCACGTTTTATTAGGGATACTTGAGCTCCGGTATCTACCAACACCTTGCCCTCAGCGGCCTCTATTTTCCCTACAGCCACAAGTTCCTGGGCTAGGTTCCTCACCTCAGGGACTATCCTAATAGTCTTCTCAACCATACGACACTTCTTTTTCGTCGCCCTAGGCACATCTTTGACAGCAGATGGCTTCATTGGCGGGGTCCAGCAGCGGCGAGTCCGCTGGTCCCGGCCTCGTTTCCCGCTCGCGAATTGTTTGGGGCTGAGTTGAACACGACATTCGCGCTGTATATGTCCCGTCTTTCTGCAGCGCCAGCATATTCTTCCGCCTACTGGATTGGAATTCGCCACCATACACTCCGTGGTCACATGTCCTTTCGCGTGACATTTAAAACAAACAATCTCGGGATCATTCGTCGCCTGGAATACTTTGCGCTCGGGTGTCGTGCGAAACGCGTCATGAGTCTGCCTACGTCGTACAGGCGTATAGGCTAGGTCTGGCTCCATCAAGTCAGGATTTCTATTAGCAGTGCGCAGAGTGACAGATCGCAAACGGCCCGCTTCCGCTCTCCTGCCCATCGTACGCAGCTGTTCTACCGACGTAATATCAAACATTGCTAGTCTGTCCTGGAGTTGGGGATTGAGGTTATGGTAGATCTGTTTCAACCTAACCGCCTCTGGAACATTAACGGCCAGCCTACCGTACAGCCCTTCCATCGCCGCGATGAAGAGATCGATCGATTCGGCCTCTCCTTGTACCCTATTAAAGATTTCTTGCTGCAGGCGTATATCGTGGTCCAGTGGTTGAAATACCGCTGCCAAGTCAAGGCATAGCTGTTCCCACGTGTTAATCCGGCCTATTGTGGAGCGATACCACATTAGGGCAGGTCCTGAGAACAGGTCAACCGCTGAATCAAAGAGCTCGGCAGAGGTCACGCCTCTGGCTCTACGTAACTCTTCCACTCGTTCGAGGAACGCGCCGACACTTTGTGACTGCCCATCGAACTTAAGGCCCCATTTATAAACCGGCACAGGTCTAGAGCGTAGATAAGATTCCTGAGATGCCTGAGGAGCACCAAAACTTGTGTGTGACTCGCGAGGGGTGGATGGAGGGAGGGGCTGGGCGCATTTCGTCACCACCAGTGCCTGTGAAGCGACAGACAAGGATGGCTCTAGCTTATTTTCTACCGGCGGTTGTTGGACGGGCGCCGCAGTAGCAGGCAGCCTAGCAGCTGCTGCCGCTTGGTCACTGCTACTCCCACTAGACTGACTCGTGTCCTTCGAAACTTTAAATTTACCTAACAACGCCCTAAATCTACCAAGCAAATCCTCACGCTGTTGCTCGGTTTCCTCCCCAGTCGTACCATCAACGACTGCGCGCTCGGCCCTCAAAAAACTATGCCAAGTTCTGGCCTGGATCCGCTGACCCTCGGTATCCAAATAATCACCATCATAGTCCCGTATTAATTTTGTCAATTCGTCAAACTTTTCCTCACATTCGCGTAGCTCGTCCTCGATTGCCAGTGAGGCTATTACGGTGTCGTCAACCGGTGTATTCTCTTTTATACACCTCGTCAGCCGCCTCCTCAAATAGTCGGCATTGCCCTCCGTGCATTGCCCTCGAATTTTCAGTTCGTAAATGTTTTCCGACTTCTTCAGATGGTAAGCGTTCATGTTGATCAATGCGACTAGTTTCCACAATGAAAAGGTAAATGGTATTCACCAATACCACCCCTAATGCAGAACAAAATGTTTTTGTCAAAGTTCAGTCAATTTTTTTCAAAAACGCAATTAAAAGTTTAAATAATTTATTTATTCTTCATCCACAACATTTACTGAAGGTTACTGTCCATTAATTCTCTCAACATTCAAATTACTGGATTCACCGGTGTAGAACCCTCAATTACCCCCTACTGATGAGAGCTTCTGAAATAATTAAAATTCGCCCGGTCCTATTTAGAATTTTCAATACTTAACTGAATCATCAGAGGCTCACACGCCTAAGTCCACACGTTGTTTTGTTTCTAAGAAATTTTTAGAAAAATTCAAAGTCCCAACTTAAAGTTCAATAAAATAAACTTAAACCCCAGAACACGATTACTCTAAGTCCCAACACGGTGAATTATCCAATTAAAATCACGAAATTAATTTCAAACAAAAATTCACAAGTCGTTTGTAGTATTCAGTGAAATTTTGAAAATCCGGCTAAGTCCGTAGCTCAAAATACACAATAAATTTCGAAAATTATTGTCAAACGCCCATTTCCCCACTACTATGGTGGTCCACGTCGATTATTTCCAAGTCCCGATTAATTTCAATGAAATGTCACAGAACTCCTATTTCCCCACTACTAACGCTTTGTTTCGTCGAAAATTTTCAAAGTTCTGATTAACTTAATTTCTTTGGTAAATAAAATGCAGTGGTATCCTTTGTCCTGACAATGAAGATAGGCCAGAAAATTGACACAGTTTATAAGTGTCAGATCATTAATTTTTATTAATTTGTAACAATAAAATTTTTCAATTACTTGATTTTAAATTATTGGCCTATTTCCAATGACGCCCAGATTTTTTCCAATGCATTTATAGATTTACCACTTAAATATATAACCCAGAGTTAATCACACATGCAAATAAACTTAGGTTAATTTAGAAAGCATTTATTCTAAGGTTAATATAATTAATAAATCCTACAAACACTCGCTCTTAAACAAAACCATGTTAAATCAACTAAATACAAATATAACTTGCTTCAGAAATGACTATCTCATCTACTAACAGCAACAAGTGTGGGACTCTGTTTAGATTAATCTATGCAGACATCTGTTTACAAACACAGGCATTAATGCCTCCTCAATTAAGGCGTCACTCAGCCACAGCCATCATGTGATGCCGCCCAGTTTCAATAATTGTTGACTAATTCTCGCTTCGGACAATTCGGATTAATTACAATATAGTATTTCTTCAATTTAATTCCCAAATAAGTTATAATTTCATTTTAATGTCGTCCTCTCCCTTTTCCACGATAAGTTGCAACAAAACTCGCTTATTTGCACTTCAATCAAACTGAAGTGGCAAATCAAATATGGCGGATTAATCCGAACGCAACAGAGACACAGAGACGCCTTGATTGCAAATGGCGGCTCCAAGCTTCCTTCCACAATTAATATTCCAAGTCACTTTACTTTTAAAATAAACCTCCTTAGTCACAGGTAATACTTAAAATTAACTCTACCTTCATTATTTATCAATATCTATTATCACTAGGCTCAACAACAACTCTGATAGCCTAATAATTTCGATTTAATATGTCTTCACAAACAATGACATTCTCAGACATTCTCATAACACCGCCATGACATCTCGGTCTCGTCACACAATGAATGCAAAGTGACGAAGGAGGGGGAACCGACGCTATCTGTTCCTCTCACAAAGAGGCTAATGGCGACTTGAGGATTTATTCAAATTAATCTAATTACTTTGAAATTCTCTAATAATTCGAAAAATGCATATTTCTTTACGGGAGTTGCGCTAAAATGAGTTTAATTTATTGCTTTACCAGATTAAGCGGTTACCTACTGTTAAAAAGACACATATAAAATTAACAAGATTGCACCAATTAATTCAAATAAATTTAGTTACTTACTTACCAAAATCCATTTTCCGTCTGTGGGATTCTTCAAGTGGTGTTTTCTTGCGACACTTACCCACAAACCTGACACCAATTGTACCGCACAGGCCGATTTCGGGTACTAAAATAATAATAATGCCGGTTGGGAAACATATTATTATTTATTAAATCACACAATCAACTTCACAACTTCACAACAATTGATCTAGAACAATTTACACTTCGTTTTACATTAGGTATTTCCGCGGTCAATTACAAAATAAGGTTACATTAAATTTGGAAAAGTATTAATTTAGTTTTACTCTAATGAGGAACGATGAGACGCGTATCACATCCTCGGGGGTCAGCGCGCAACTCTTCTCTCACGCCTCGGCGTCGCGCTGAGGCGACGGGCCTCAGCCAATCACAGCGCACGGCCCGATGGAGGCTAGTGCTGACGCCCGCATTCTCATCCTGGGGCGAGGCTACAATCTCTCTCTCGAGTTAGAAAACTCTGGACTCAGTTTATAATGCAAATATTTGAATTCGATTTCTGGGCTGTTTGAAGGGATTTTTAAATGGTTGGTGGTCTTCATGATTACTGTACTGATTTATTAATCAGTATACTTTAGATAAATTATCCCAAATGTGGTGTAACTAATATTTAATAAAATGACAAACAAATGTTGCTGAATCCTTAGATTACAGCCGCTGATGTAAATTTGGGAGTGGGTCGTTACATATATATATATATGTCTATCTATATATATATATATATATAATTTTGAACGACCCCCCAAAACGTGTTCAGGGGGTCACGTTAGGAACTTCTATGGTGGTCCCGGGCTTAAGTTTCACCGTGCAGGTCATGCTAATAGTTCACTTTCCAAAGGAAATTCACTAATAAAGATAACGTTCTCTTTAACCTTGAAGTCGTTAGTCCTAATATTTTATCCGCTAGAGTGCAGCTGCAAAGGGTTTTAAATGTAATGTAACAGCTGTTTTGTTTTATTACCGGTTTATCTGCTTAAAACAGTTATGCGGAAATAGCATATGACCATCTTGATTTGTTTAAGGAAAATTACATAATATATGTTTTATATGTATAAACTTAGGTTAATACTAATATTCTCAGGCCTTCTTCCCGGGGCTGGTTGATTATGCATATATTTTCCCATCAATGTTGTGTCCTATAGTAAGAAGAAACCAACATTTGCTCAAAGTATCGTTTGTAAGCTCATCCCATTACACCATGGAAGATTAAATCTTTAACAATAATCAATTATTGTTTTCCCTTCATGCCAGCTAATGCGAAAGCGTCCTGCAGGGTTCTTTATTTGTTTTTAGTACGGCACATAACAATGCTGACAAACTTGATAAGGAGGAACTACAGAAAAAAATAATCGCACCGGGTATAACTTATAACATCTAAAACAAAACTTTTAAGAGTTACCTCCAATAAAGCCACTACGTTCTCTTTTGGCTTTGACACTAGTTTCGTGACGTCATGTCAAATAAGCCTTAGGTCTGAGTCTACTATATTAACTTCGAGAGTAAAAATGATAGCAGAGTACTAAAACCACTGTTTGAAAAAACTAAAAACTTGAAAACTAAATTCAAAACAAACTTTAAAACAAATTCTAAATTAAACCATATACAATTCTTACATCCAGTTTAAAATAAATATGTCTTCTGATTCCTAACATATACAACGCAAATTAAAAAAGAACAAACAGATGCGGAAGATTTTTCTAGAAAATCTGTAGGTTTATTCACTTTCCGGGGAGAGTTGGCCGATTAGAAACAGAGGCTCATTACTAAACTAGTAGGAATTCGATGATCATGCGTGAGTTTTTTGATAACTCTAAACGTAATATTCTATTGGGTCAAAGGTTTTTGAAACAGCTCTAAGTTAACCCCAAAACCTCAAAAAATAACTCTTTCCTATCCAAACACAAATAGATTGCCTATTTCTCTTATGTAGCAACATTTTCTCAATCTATCATCTTGAAATAATAACTGGATTTCATGTATATTATTGAATGTATAAACACCCATAGATGAAGCAGTTATTTACTCAATTTATCTTATTCATAAAAAATAATTAGATTACATGTAAATTGTGAAGTATATAAACACCTGTAGAAAGGAGAAAAAGAAAGGCGTTGTATTTTTTGCTGCATTATTATTTGGTTTGCCAAATGTAAATGAACATATGTTTTAACTAATCATCTGATGTAAACAAACTTCCTCCATAAGATTAACAAGGGAACTTTAGGAGCCACTGGGGTGAAGCCCATTGACGATATGTTAGTTTGGATGGGTGATGACATATCTAGGCATAATTACCTATCAGTCAACAAAATAATCATGCAAATCGGCCCAGTAGAACGGTCTGACGGACTGGCCAAAGTTTTGGAAATTTTTTTAATATATATGATACCGAATATATAATAGCAACCCGGAGGTTTTCCTTCGGTTCGTTGGGACCCCGCAGAAGAGCATAAAATCCCCAAAAATAAAAGCTGGGACTGCCTCCCAAAGATCATATAAAATAAAAATACAATGTATGAAAAGTGCGCGTAAAGGTAATAGCGAATTTAAAATCAATTCCTGTTCTTTCGCCAAAAAGGGAAAGAAATATTTCGAGCAAACACTAGATCAACACGTATTATGAGTTATACTTTACCATATTTGTATAGTTTGCTTATTGAATTTATATTCATGGAAACAAGTGACTACTAGGGAAGCCCCCTGACGTCATACGTCCTCCCCTCGCCCCATTCCCAACACACCCCCCACCACTCCCCTCACCACATCTCCCTTCCTATGATATTTGTACAGTGTTACCAACTTAAATTTTTCTGTGTAGTGCTGCCAACCTATTTTTTGTTTTTATTTTTACGTCACGCTAAATTATACTGATTGTTATATTTATATTTTTACGTCACGCTACTTTCGCTTGCTACGCTCAGCCCCCTCACACTGATTGAATATTTTTTAATACCTTTTTATGTTAAAACTTATGAGTAAAATGTGAAATAGTACCAGGTGTATCAGAGCAGACTGAAATAAAAACCATGTATTTGTAAAATAAAATTTGAAATTGTAATGAAGTGATTTCTCTTTACGGTGGAAATCATACTTTGTAGATAATGTTATACTCTTATCAGGTTCATCGCTCCTGTTTCAACCTGTTTAGACCTGCCACGACTTGTGCAGTAGATATGACCCCTATAGAGCTCTGTAACTTATTTGCTATGCCAACCCCTTTTAACTTGTAATACTATTTCATTGTATGCTTTTTGAAACTAATTTCATCCAAATTGTACCTTGTGTAAGTCAATAATAAACTATGCAGACAAGGGAAAATAATAAGTAATTAATTACAAACCAAAGCGTTTATTGATACATTTTGTACTATAACTATTTACATAATTTTATTCTTCTTAAACAAATTCTATTCCTCTACCGTTGCCCCGGAACAGTAGAGACATCCTGGTGGCATCTCCGTTTCACAATGTTGCCAACTTACGTTTCGCATAAAAAAATCTCTTATTTCATAGTATTGTCATGGTAACATACTTTCAGTGAATGTTTTAAATCTTTAGAGTAACATTTTTACACTAATTTTGAGTTTTAAAAGTTTGTATGTGGAAATTCACTTCCCTCACGTCAGTGTGCTGCGTGCGAACTCGTTTTACTGTTTTATTCAACTAGGAAATAACAGAAGGTTCTTAAACTTATTCATTCTGTAAAATCGTGACTTCTTTAGATACTGTCACAAAATAACCAAATAAGATATATAACATGTGGGTGAACCTGGGCGGCGAAAAGGACAAAGATTATAAGTTGGTTGGGGGGCGGCAGATTTCCTAATAGCCCTTAGGTGGTAATTGCTTAAACCTGCCATTGAAAATAACGTTTAAAAATAACACAGTTGGCATTCATAAACAAACCTCATTATTGGTAGAGCAGTGGGTGACTGTTTGACATGAAACCAAAGTGTCATAAAATGGTCTAACATTCCACGTTTCCCGTCTGTGATGATTTATTTGTTTTAAAATACATTGCTAATATCTCAGTAACAACTTCAGATGTTAATTTGAGACTTGGAACACTTATTACATTTGTTATTTAAGGAATCTTTGCAGACATTTTCCATCATTTACTAGTAAAAACAAAGTTTCGCGACGTTTCAGGATTTGGAATCTGGTGCATCTTCAGGTGGACCTAGAACATAACAAAATTAGTGGCACAATCCAGGCAAGCTGGGACAAACACTGAAAATCTAAAACAGAGAACTTTAAAAGCGGTCAAAACAAAATCAAACTACAAAAACACACAAGTAAACAGCCAAAATGTAAAACGCATAAACGAGACAACACTAGTACACAAGTGCACACGATGGACGTTCAAGCGAGACCACCATCTAAAGTAACTGTCTTCCATCTAAAGTAGTATTTTTGTTTGTTGAGTTTGAGCCTTACAGAGTTTCACGTTTTAATATGGTAGCTGTTAAATTTAATGAGAGCAAAATATCCACCAAACTCTAAGTTTAAAAGTTAATTACAAGTAAAATATAATTTTTATTAAGATTGGAGATCAAATATATAGGTGTTTGGAATTTTAAAATACTAAGCGTGCAACTTTAGTCATTTATAAATTATTTTCACGATTATATTCATAACACTAATACTACACAGCAATGGACTAAGTTATCTTAAAAATTATTTTAACAACCTATTATGTACCAAATAATACATACTAGTATCAAAATACAATTTTCTACAAGTTGACGTTTTTAGGTTATTCAGCTTTAAAATGTTTAAAGGTCACCCTTTCGAAGTGGCTGGAAACGCTGGAAACCGTAAAAGCGTTGTGACCGTAAAAGCTGGAAACGTCAAATTCAATTAGTCTTGTACAATACATGTGCCTGGTCATGTATACATGTGAGTGTATAGTTATCCTATTCCTTTTTTTTGGTAACCTAAACCTATAAAATGTTAAAGTCATAAATAATAATTTATAAAAGAAAATTACTATTGCCACTACCATTTATTATTCCATCAAATTATCACTACTTTTCTTTGAAAGTTTGGAAATTTTTGTAGGTTGATGAAATCTATTATATTCAAATTAGAAAAAAGATACTCATTTATTTACATTGATCTTATAAAAATAAGCAAACCGGGGAATCAAATGCCAATTCCGCTGCCTTCTTTATAGCTCCTGCCCTCTATCCCCTGTATTAAATTCTTTACAACGTCAATTAAATCATACATTCAGCAGATTTCACTTTGATAAAGAATATTTACGTAGGAGACATAAAAAGGTGAATCAGGGCATGATAAATAATACGAACCCGTGTTTTTTGTTATTTTGTACATATGGTATAAGCCATTTTGCTTATATCGAGGTAAAAATAAACAGTTCGGCTTAGGAAAGAAATTCTAATTATAAAAAGTCTTCAAATGTCGTTTTCTATTCCAATAATCAATAAAATAATGGGATATTTAATTTCACAAAATGTTCCACCATGTTTACCAAGATGGCAACCAATTTTAATCCTACTTATTATATACCATCCATTTGATTTGGATTAGGTAGTGAATGCAATTTTAAAACTTTCATTCTTAAATAAACATGTGCAATTTTAAACACACATTCTTTGTGTTTGTTTCCTAAACCTGACTGTTCAACCTCCAGAGCTGCACATAAGGTGAACTACTCTTTGCTAAAATCAATAAAAATCACTTGAATGAGTAGCTCTGGTAGGTGAACGGTTATGTTTAGGGGGAAAATACAAAGAATAAACACGTTTTAAAGTTACGATTTCTACTAGATAATCATGGGCATTTTATAAGAAAAACTGAAGTTGGCCTCCATATTGGAAAAATTGGGGGTAAAGTTGTTGAAATGAAATGCATTTCAAAAAAGTAAAGGGGGTCCCCCATAAGAAATTAGGTGTCAGATATCAAACAAAAGGAAGGGGGATGTTGGGGAGGGGAGTGGTGGGGGTTGTTGGGTATGGGGCGAGGAGAGGGCGTGTATCGTCAGGGGTCAAAGGTCGAAAAGCAGTCAGGGGCTTCCCTAGTAGTCAAGTGATAAAACCTTGGAGTTTGATTTTAATTCTAAAAAAAATAAATTACATCACAACAATCAAAATTGTACATTTAAAATTAAATAGTAGTGAAAATATTAGTAAATATAAAATAATTGTATATACTAAGTCATAAAGTGAAGCTGAGAACTCACGATCGAAAATCCGAATCGAAAATGTTATGATTAGTCCAGGATTAACCAAAGAGTTTCATTTCACGGTGAAATAACCAGCTGGAGCAGTCTATTAACAGTGTGCAAACACATCTTCATCCAAAGAGTGTCTCACGTACCATAGTTTATTGAAAGTCTAGTTAAAACTGAAGACCTTTTGACATAATCGGGATACTGCGACCAACGATGTTCATTTGAAATGGAAACAAACACGTTCTCAAAACTGTCTGTTCCATATAAAACTCAAGGAACAAGTGAAGCACCCACTTGTATCCGGTCAGCCCACAACAGTTCGGCTGAACTAAAAGTAAGAAGATAAGCTGTCGTTCAGAACCATTCCCATAACCTTATCTTATCTTCACTGGACACATTGATTTCTTTTAACTAGAAAGTCAAACATATTTTATAAAATATAGTGTATTAATTAAAACGGATTATAATTGATCAGCTTAGTGGTAAACTTCCTTTGAAAACATATTGGTCAAACATAGATGAACAATTATTATTAAGATAAAGATTCTGCAGGTCTTGAAATTAAATAAACTTACTAAACTTAATGTTGGTTTGTTTCATATGGAAATTGGAAGCTGCTATCGGAATACTCAAACTCGTGTGAAGATATTACCCAGAACCGTGCTATTGATTATTTACATTAATAGACAAATATTGTTTATAAGAGAAAAAAACTTTACAATTACATTGCCAAGCAGCCATACAACTTAGGAAAGTAATAAATATTCTTGGAATTTATCGTTGCCATTAAAAGGACGTCCTCTACCATTATGTAATATATATCGCTTTATAACGATAATATTATAAGAAATATAATATGAAATTATAAAAATAAGAACATCTGGATTAAAGGTATATGGAAATTCCTTTATAAAAATTGTTATTTGCCATCAAAATTACTACCCACTGTTTAAAAAAAAACTGTGAAGGGATTAAAGGACAAAACATTCTAACGAAGACATTCCCCAATGGAGGTGGTGATGCGACATTAAAGATGCATTACCTCAGCTCAGCATTATCAATATATTTCCTTTCATCGCCAAGACCACATTTTCTCAGAGTATAATGTGCTAAATATTGAAAGAATACCCTTATTACTAGACAATGTTTTATAAGGTGTTTGAGATGAATATACAAAACTTTTATAATTTACTTGGAAAATTATCCGGTAAAAACATAGCTCTTAGAAAGAGCAAAATAAGCTTTTAATGTCAAAACAAAAAGTTTAAATGCAATTATTTCTGTTAAGTAATATATTTATAATTTAAAAACCTAAGTTTATTTTAAATAATCAAATAACTTACGTATCACTGAATATAAGATTTGTTTCATTAAATAGGTTTAAATTAAAAATAAAATGACATCAGATGAAAGATTAAAATTACATCTAGAGTTATACTATAACCGGAATCTTCAGTACTCATCAAAACAATAAATAAATTTATTACTAGAGGAGGATATTTTACTCTGCTTATCAAAGTAAGGTATTTTATGTTTATACTTGCAATACGAGATATTGTCGAAAGATAAGTTTAGTCGGACAAGCATTTTGCAGCGTTAATAGTTAATATATTTAAGAGGAAAAATAATTTATTAAACGATGAAAAATTAACATTAATGGAACAATGTAACTAGTTAATTAATAAATAAGTGCGTCAAGTGAGACACAATCGAGGGCTGATGGATGATCCAAGTCAAGTGCAGTACACACTCGAGAGCCGTGCGATGCCGGCGAGCTACGTTTCATAGTAAACTTCAAACAAAAGTATTTATAATAATACAAACAATATAAAACATTGGACTAAATATTTTAAAAATTTAACATAAGTAATGACTCGCATACCAGGTGATTGTGCAAATAACCAGTCACGGATTTAGGGAAGGGGGCTGTAGCCCAGGGCGGAAAATTTACAGAAAAATTAATAAGTTTTTTACAAAAGAAAGGTTGAAACGGGGAACATTTTGAAGAAAGCAGATAACAATGATAGTGTATCGCCCTTTTAAAGGTAAAGGTAGTAATCAAATTCTAATGTATTACGCTTGCAGTCCCTCACACTGCAGTTCCTCAAAACAGTCATAATGCATATGTCATTCATCCATACTAGCGAAAAGACGATTACGCTACAGAGAAAGGGCAGCAAGCCACGAACTACAGTTAATTCAACTTCTCCCCTCCGCTCATCAGGCACTGCGCCACTGTGACTTTGTCCAACTCGCGGACCTCCAAGTTTACCCGTACCTTCGCATAGCATTAAAATTATATTTTACACAATATCAATAATTACTAAGGCACACGGCTGAGAAATGTTGCAACAATCGAATTTGAGATGACAATAACAAAATTTAGACTACAAAGATATTGTCAATTCATTTTCAAACTCAAGGTAACAAAGAAAGTTATTTCAGCCAACGTATATTTACCATCAAAAGCTACCACACATAATCGTTCATTCTGGAGCATATTTAAAAATAAAAACATCTGACCAAAGACAAATAAAGACTAACATAATTTGTGAAGAGAGGATTTGATTTGTTGTTGCCATGGGAGCAAAGTTCGCAGAGGATCAAAATTGTGGCATTATGTAGGCTGCAGTTTTTTACTCCAGGCGAGACCACTATATATGTATATATTTTGGGTGGGACGGTGTCAAAATCTCTCATTTCATTAAATGAAAAACTGTGATATTCGAAGTCTTTAAATTAATATCTTGTCGCATTTTAGGCGAATCATGATGTTAAACTTAACTTTGTAATCTTGAGACATATTTTAGATGTAATTTTATTGCTTATCTCGAAGCAAAGCTATGTTTTGAGTTAAAAGAAAAAACGTTGTAATAGTGTTTTGAAAAAAACACTTTGGAAAGAGTGTTGAAAACAAGCCGCCTTGTACGTCGAATGACACCGTCCCACCAAGTTTACACCACGACAGAATAAAATACCAAATATGACGGCACGCTTTTTGAAGGTTATTTGTCAGAGAGTAGTGACTCCTGTAGGTATTATATTTTAATGCATTGGATCTACAGCATCATGGAGGTGAAACTAGAAGAAGTGTTTGAAAATGTGAAGAGTTTTATAAAGATTAGACCTACATAAATTAATTTTATATTTTGATCGTTTAAAACATATACAAAATTATTTTCATAAAAGTATAAATTACAAAATGACTGAAAAACTGTATTGAAAAGCACTAATTCAGGATTAAAATAGTCAGAATATGCAGGCTAATGGTCCGATTTACGAATTTTAAGGCAACACAAAATAACTAAACAAGATATATAACATGTGGGTAAACCTGGGCGGCGAAAAGGACAAAGATTATAATGGGTTTTGGGGGGGGGGCGGGGGCCGCAGATTTCCTAATAGCCCTTAGGCGGCAATTGCTTAGATCTGCCATTGCAGGTAACGTTTAAAAATAACACAGTTGGCATTCATAAACGAACCTCGTTATAGGTAGAGCAGTGAAGGGGTATTTTGGGGGGTTTTGCATCCCAAAAATGGGTTTTTTTGAACTTTTTATATATCATTTTTGAGGTAGTCAAATTTTAGTTTTTACCATTGGATTCAGCTTAAATTGGATTTGGTAGTTTGATAATTTCTCTACGTCAATTGGTTCCCGAGATATTGAAAGTGCTAAACACTGTACGTTGTCTAATGTCATTCTTATGGAGGAAAGAAAATTTTATATCTTGCTTATTGATGAACGTATACTGACGAAACTTGGTATATCGCTTCATCCGGTTGTGTTCTATTGATATTTGCAAAAAAAATCTATTTTTTCCAAAGGCTCCCAAAGGCTCTTTTGCTGAGAAGCAGCAAACCTGCGTACTCAGCCCCATGTTATTCTTATGGTTAATAATTAAATGCTATGTCTCCCTTAATTATGAACATAAATGAATAAAAACTGGTATATGACTTCACCTAGTTAAGTTCTATTGATATTAGCATAAAAACCCATTTTTATGTTCGTTGATGCAGCAAACCTGCGTACTCAGCCCCAATATCATTCTTATGGATAATAATTAAAATTGTATATATCACTTATTTGTGAATATATTTTTATGAAACTTGGTAAGTGGCTTTATGTAGTATTAAGACATTTATATCCCCATTGGAAATTCGCTGAGTATGCAGGTTTTCTGCGACGGGGGTATTTTTTGTCTGTTCTAAGATTTGCAATACAAATCCTAGAACACGACTGTGAGTGTGAAAATAATTACGAAGGAAGAGATTATAGACAGGGCCGGCGAGAACAGCTAGCTAGTCCCAGCCGTCCCCCCCCTGGCAGGTAGAGGTGGAGGCCCGAGTGCCGTATACCTGTTTTTCGAGGCTTGACAGAAGATCCCAGGACTAATGAGGGCTAGAGAGGGGACCTTGAGTCAAGCCTCACAAAAATATTTTACGACCGACCCTTGATCGGGCTACCATGGGATCTTCAGTCCTACAATCGGCAAATTCGACCTGATAAGAACTGGACGACGAAAAGGTAAATTTGAACCACTAAAAGTAAATGTATAGTTTATGTCTAGTGGATGTATAGTTTATATAAACTAAAAGGTTTATGTTTTTAGCAGTGAATGTATTTTAATTTTAATAGAGTATTACACAACTGCACCAAACAATTGTACACTAACTGAAAACTTTTTAGAAATTTTCGGACTATAATTAGTACAAAAACAACAAAAAGGAAAAATCAGAGTCAGGAAGGTTATAACATACCAAGAACTAAACCTTATTTACTATGCAATTCAGAAGTTCTAGTATAATGTATAATATGCTTAATCAGCCATAAACTAACAAAAACACTTTATTGAGTTTGTAACAATACTTTATAAATTTGCAAAGAGAGATAGACTCACCTATAGTATATTTTAATCTTGGTACCACGTTAAGAGGCACAAAGACTCACATTTCCTGGCCAAGCAATAAATGTAACAGAAAGACCCGTGGCAAAGTGACGACGTGACAAGATTTACGAGGACACTCAGTCATATTGCGTTGCTCTTTACCTTTCTCACGGTAGTAAAACCAGAAATAAAACTGTGGACGCCTATCTGACCATAATTTTCTGTCCATTCACCAAGCAAAATAAGTTATAGTTTGATTTTTAATCATCCAAAAGAGCAATAATAGTAGAAAGATTAAATTAGCACAGTTTTAATAGCGGCTTTATTACAAATGGAGAGCTAATTCACAAGATACGCAAGGTCCTGATTCCGTCATTCCCTAAGGTAATTCTGGGATCGCTGTATAATAATGGTGCATCGTTACTCAACTTTAGGAGAAAAAGATGTATATTTTCTGCACTTAAATGTTGTTATGATACATTATAATTAATATAATGAATGAGGCGGGAAGAGCTCAACACTTACAACGCACAAACAGCCATCCCAGTCGTGATCCAATGATATCTTACAGAACTGTCCTTTGTAAAATATTGACAAAGTAAATGTACTGTATGTAATACAACACAAGAGTGATAATTTAAAAACTGTTGGTGGCCCACCCGCTAGAACCGCCCCTGAACATAGAGCAAGCATTCTCTATATATTATCCTTCACTTTAAGGCTAATCCATACAATATGTATAAACAATTTTACTCGAATAAAAATAATACTTCCATACATTTACATTTCAATATGGGATTGGTATACATTAAATAATTAGATATCAGTGAATTTGTTTTCCTGTTTAGATCACCACCTCAGTTACGATCGGATACGAAGAACAGAACATTGAAACCAAGTAAATATGCTTAAGTAAGTATTATGTTATTTTGTCTGTAATAAGATATGTGAAATTACATATAAACATACAATAAATAACGTATCACGGCATTACAACATTTATTGACAACCAACACTTTATTTGTATACAAGACGGTAAAAAAAAAATAAATTCACAAAGTCTTTTAGTTGTTAAACGGTGTGAAAGGTATGAACAAATCAATTTCTTCACAGTTGAACTGTTTTGCAGGTCTGAGGGAAGACATATATTTTCAATAGAAAAGTCAATTGTCCAGAACTTGCTCCTCCAAATGGAATATGTTTATTTCCTCTGTAGGATTCCCAATTTTTATTCAGCTGCCTGTTTCGTGGGAATTTATTTTGAAACGGTTTTTAAGAATAATACTCTTAAATATCTCAAATAATGTTCTTAAATGTCGCGCGATACCTATTAACTAGTTGATTAAGAATCACACAATTACTGACTCATTTACTAAACTTAATTTAACTTGGGAAAACCTTCCAGTAAAACAGACAATAAATTAAAGAAATAATTTACGATTTAGGAAGAACCATTCCCACAAAAACCTTTGCAGATATTGAGGGGCATGTTTTTGTAAGGCGAATTAAAAAAAATTATTACATTTTATAAAATACAAAAAACATTCGTTACAAGGCCTTTTTTAAGTAATTCATTTGAACGTTGTTACAGTTAAACTACAATTGTTATTTGTATCAGTATAAAATATGTGAAATATAAGTAGCTGCCTTATTGTAGTGACGTGTGCTGACAATACAAAAACGCAATTTGAGAGCTCTGCAAATCCTAAAACACTTTAATTAACTAAGACAAACATAGTAAAAATTCAACTGAAATGTGATGTCATTGTCCATGTATAGTGTAGAGTAAATATGCATATACTTAGCGGAGATACCAAGGCTAAACTTCTTTTTGCCTAGGTCAGAAGTTTAGTGACATTGTCATTAAAATATTAAAGGGTTATTTAGTAAAGTATTTTAACTCTCTCAGCAACGTTTCAAAAATGTTCTTGGATGTATTTTGTGGTGAAATATGAGTTATTTAAGAAACAGCCTATTCATATACATATGTATGTATTATATACTATACAAATGTTATACAAAAAGCTATTCATTTCCCATATGTTATAATTATGAATCGCGCTAGATGTATATGGGTTTTTATTCCTGATGAATAGAAATATAGAACAGATTTATTCTCAAATTAAACAAACTGTTCTTACATTTCTGCGTGTGAATCTATAATCGAATGTAATTGTTAAGGGCACAAATATAATCTCAAAGAAAATGAATAGCTCTCTCTCATAAAACATTAAGTTATCGTCCCAAGAATTGGAAGCCTCAGGGCATTTGTGGTTACATATCGAGATATTAAATTCACAGAGTCAATTCCATTTTTCCCATTCATATTCTACCACTAATTGAAGGTGAATGTGGAAAACACAGATCTCAGTAACTACTCAGTAAACACAAATTGGATTCCTAATATCTTAATACTTATTAAATAGCTTTATAAATTAAAAGTGCTATGGTATATCTTTTTCCATCATATTGCTGTTGGGTATCTCGCTAGCCTAGCGGTTAGCGTCTTGGACTTTGTTTCAAGGGGCCCGGGTTCAAATCCCGGGGTGTCCACACACATTTGAGGGCTTAGACCGCTTCTCCTAAAAGCGTTTGTGTGCTCTATTAACGAAAATGCCGTTGGCGTGTGAGCGACACATTCACAACAAAAAAGGTACAACATACAAAATGGTAAGCCATAAAGCCATATTAGTGAATTTCCTTTGGAAAGTGAACTATTAGCATGACCTGCACGGTGAAACTTAAGCCCGGGACCACCATAGAAGTTCCTAACGTGACCCCCTGGGGGGTCGTTCAAAGTTTTATATATATATATGTATATATATATATATATATATATGTGTGTGTATGCACTCTAGCGGTCACATTTTTTGTCCGATTTACTTCAAATTTGGTAGGGACGTTCCTTTCTATAACTTATTGGACAAGTTCGTTGGGCAAAACAATCGGAAAACTCTAAACCCATTTTTTGGGGATTAATCTTTTAAATTTTAAGTTTTTGGGCCCAAAAAGGGTCAGGAAAGCCCCAGATGTAAAATTAATGCATGTTAAAAGATGGGAATTAGAAAGGCGAAAGTTTTAAGCCCTCCCCCGTCATTCTAGCATAAATATTTACCGAGTTATTAAAGAAAATGTGTATCGACCAAACACAGTACGTTGTCTTATGGGGGTTTTACACTAGAAAAGCCTGTTATTCCTTTGTTAGAGTACTTTTATTATCCCCAGCAACCTCACGCCTACTTTCAAGCCTGTCTGGACCTTCTCCTAACCTTGTAATGCGTAAAATTGTATTCCCAGCTTTGCAAGTAAATGAAACCAGGAGTATCAAAACAGACAAAAAAACAATGTTTTCAGATTTCAATAAAAATTGGACACATGAATGTTTTTACACCGATTTTGAGTTTTACAAGTTTTTATGTGGAAATTCACTTCCCTCACGTCAGCGTGCTGCGTGCGAACTCGTTTTAAATTATAATATTGAAAGAGCGTGGATAGTATACACAATATGATAAAGGCAGGATACGTTGCAGTCAAGATATGAAGGCATAATTAGCGTAATTTCGTAAGGAATTAGACAGGAATCGTCGGTTGTTTTATAATGGGATCCAATTATAAGGAGGATGCTTATTTTATTTTAATTTCAAATTATTAGTTTTTTTCAGTTTTACCGTACAAATCCAAATAGTTAATAATAATTAAGTTAAACTCCTGTTTTACTTCCTTCTGATTAACATATCCCGCCTAAATAAACAAAGCTATTTAAATGTGTTGAAATTTGTAAAGTCAAATATACAACAACATAGTCAAAATTTAAGTTGTTTAGATTAACCGTTTCACTGTTAAATATTTTGCCGGATGCGATTCTAAATTCAATTGATTAATACCAAATCATAACAATTAAAACATTTTGGTGGTTCATAAATAAATATACGCTTACTTATGTTTGACACCGCAAGTTAATTCTAAGAGTTTACAGGAACATTTTAATATAATTCACTTTAATGTGCACTTATTTCGGTAAATAATGTATCACACTTATTCGCATTCTTTGTGCTCCATGAATAATTACGGTGACATTTTGTGAAGAAGTTTTTTTTGTGTTATGTCATAAATTATCCACATGATTTTGAATTTACGGTTAACAATAATGGTGAAAAATTCAGGCACTTAATTTGAATAATATATGTGTGAGAATATTTATACTACAAATTCTTCGTAGGTTTAAGACACCTCAACAAATTTTTCGTGGCTGTGAATAAGTACTGTTCCGACGTTGTGAGACGATTAATTTAAATTAAAAATAAAGTTTTAGAGAATACAAGAAAATGTGATATTCGAGGCTGTGTGAGTAAATAAACTAATCGGGGTGTTAGATTCGAGGTTATGGAACCTCGCCGTAAAAAGTGCCAGATTCTATCGACACCAGTACGTTTTGGGGTAGGTATTGTCTTGGAGAAGAGAACCGTTGAAATTTAAGAGAAACAATGGCTCATTGTGTGAAAGGCTACCAGGAAGGCGGATGTTCCGACTGATTCTCGTCACGCGTATAGTTACGCTGTGTCACATGATTTCTCCCTATCTTTTCACTCGTCTCCTTTCTTATTGTTTTCCTATCCTGTTCAGCAAGGTATCTCCACCAAATTAGTTTCTGCCTTCGTAATAACTCATAATATGATTTTTACTTTCTCCCCCTTATACATAGTGTATGGAGAAAGTATTGTTTTTGTTAAAATTTTTGAATTTGAGTTGTTAGTGGAAATATTCGTTTTGGTGCTCCCTGAATCCAAAAAAGTTATTTTACGTGATGTCTGTCTGTCTATATGGATGTGTATAGAGCTATAGACGACACCAGTGGAGCGATTTTGATGAAATTTGGCATGTAGGTACTAATTCTCGATAACTCCAGGTATTTTTTCATTTTTTTTGAATTTTAGATTTTTAAGGGTAATTATTCCCCAAAAACCGCCAAAGAACATGAAAAATGAGAATTTCTCAAAAACGGCTCTAACGATTGTAATTAAACTTTAGTCGTTTGTAGAGCTTTAGTTTTTCAACAAAATTACGCCACTCGTATTTCTGTAAAAATTTGGGTTCAGAAATTACGTGACTTAAAACATCAAAAATTCTGTTTTTTTGATTTGTTGTAAAAAACATAAGTATAAACAAATATTACAATTCAACATTAAAAAGAGCTCAAAAAACTAAATAATTTAGCATCTTGTATTACTATTCTACAATTGCTGGTTGAGGAGAAAATTTAACTTTTCACTAAGCGGTAAACGCAGTAAATTGTCCAATGTTATTCTTATGGGGAATACAAAAATTACTGTTTCTCTCTTACTTACTGATCAATTTCGTTCAAACTTGATATGCTTGTCAAGTTAGCATTGACCAACAGAGGAAATTTGGAACATGTTGAGCCTTAATAACAGTGGGGGTGAATAGGGGGCATTTCCCCTTTTAAAACCACGTAAGTAGCAATGGATTCAGTAGTGCCTCCAAAACAGGGATTTGGTTGGATGTTTTTGAGAAAAACTTGTTTACAAGATTTTCTGTACATTCGGCCTTGCTTTGTATTCTATATGTAGTGAATAAAAATTAATTTATCCATTGAAGTTGGGCTAAAAGGGAGAAAGTATGTGTCGGTTTCTAGATACCGTTTATTAATTTTTTATCGGAAGACTAAAACCCTAACTATTCCTGGCATATACTTTTTTGATTTATTGTTCGTAAAATTAAACGTTAGTCATAAAATTTGACTTATTTTCCGTCAAGACTTCGTTTTAGTTTTGACACGTCCACCATTTTCGATTGGAACAAAATATCGACCTCCGGTCACTTAATTGGGGTTTGCATTCGAAAGGTTGGGGCTACATCCCCCAGTCTTATATCTAATTTTGGGGGTAGTGGCAGGATTTTGTAATACAACAAAATTAGTTTTGTACAACCAAAAAACACTGTGTAAATCTTTAATCGTATTATATAATCATATTTTTTTTACTTTTATTATTGTGTTGCAGCATATTCAAAAACTCAACATGATTTATTTTTTCTCATACATATTATTTATTAATCGGGCGAGGTCTTGTCCAGGCAAAACTTTTGGCCTATAATTTGAGTTATCATTCAATTAGAACAAACTGTTATTAATTCTGATATTAATTTAAATACAAATATCTTAGTCTTACAGGATAAGCTGTGTGAAATGTTAAAAATACGCAATATAAATTTATAATAGTGTAAAATTAATGTATATAATTAACTTAGTTACATTTATCTTTATGTTTATCTATACAATAGTCGTTTTTTCTCAAAGGCAAAAAGTTTGCTCTGTTCAAGGCTATAAATTAGAAGTTACAGTTGATTCTATCGTGTGACATAACTCTGCCTTATTATCACGTTTACACACAATTAACTCTCTCCAGCTAAATTGATGTTGGGAATATGCTGAGTAACATTCTCGGTTCAATTTTGAAGTACAAATACAACAACAGGTACCACAATGCTTTATTCGTTACGTTTATTTAACGCTAGATGAAAACATTAATAATCTGAGGACAGAATTCATAAGTAGTTTAATTACATTTACAAACACAAATACGTCTGTTAAAACATGTTTTCCCATTAGTATGATCTGCACATTTTATATTATACATATCAGTCAAACCACATCTGTTTTACCTCTCATTAAAGAAAATAATTTCATACTGCAGATAACCTCTGACAATTTTTATAAAGAGTTGTATACTTTTTCGAATTTCTATACATTTTTACAGGTATATTAGAATAGAATAAATAAAAACGAGTTCGCACGCAGCACGCTGACGTGAGGGAAGTGAATTTCCAAATAAAAACTTTTAAAACTCAAAATCAGTGTAAAAACATACATTTGTCTAATTTTTATTGAAATCTGAAAACATTGATTTTTTGGCTGTTCTGATACTCCTGGTTTCATTTACTTGCAAAGCTGGGAATACAATTTTGCCCAATATAAGGTTTGGAGAAGGTCCAGACAGGCTTGAAAGTAGGTGTGAGGTTGCTGGGGATGATAAAAGTACTCTAACAAAGTAATAACAGGCTGTTCTCGTGTAAAACCCCCATAAGACAACGTACTGTGTTTAGTCAATACGCATTTTCTTTAATAACTCGGTAAATATTTATGCTAGAATGACGATAGAGGGCTTAAAACTTTCACCTCTCTAATTCCCATCTTTTTACATGAATTTATTTTACATCTGGGGCTTTTATGACCATTTTTGGGCCCAAAACCTCGAAAATTGAAAGATTAATCCCCAAAAAAGGGGTTTAGAGTTTTCCGATTGTTTTGCCCAACGAACTTGTCCAACCGATTACAGAAAGGAACGTCCCTACCAAATTTGAAGTATATCGGACAAGAATTGCGACCGCTAGAATGCAAACACATATATATAAAATTTTGAACGACCCCCCAAAACGTGTTCAGGGGGTCACGTTAGGAACTTCTATGGTGGTCCCGGGCTTAAGTTTCACCGTGCGGGTCATGCTAATGGTTCACTTTCCATAGGAAATTCACTAATAAACTGGTAGACAACTATTATGAAATCAAATATTCTACATACATAATGTGAGCTGAGGTGAAAATAGCAATTAATCAATTAACGTGTCTCTATTTAACAATTGTGAGAATAATTTTTGATTCTGAATATATTTAACTTCTTGATATGACAATGTAAAACATAAACCCGACGAAAATCTTTGTAAAATTGTTAGCGTTGTAAAAAGGTTTGGAAGTTTAAGTAAGCAAGTAACAACGGATGTTGACATGGAGTTGGGCCTATTTATTAGACCCGCGCAAATAGATTTGGCCATCTGTCTCGGTGATATATAGCAAACACTGTTGTAAGCACCCAGACGACAACAAGCTGCAGGAGTAATTTAATGGTTCCATCTCATAAACTTTCATATCACTCCCTTATAATTTACACTATTTCTTGTAATTGTTTTCGAAGAAGTACCGTTCTCCCATTGAAACCTTACCTCAAAACCTTCAAATGTCGTAAAATTGTGTAAATAGTTTACTAAACTGATGTGCTTGTCAAGATATATCATTTTGATATAGATTAATAATTATAAATAGTAGTAAATAATAGTAAATAATTATAAATAATTAGATTTATAATTATTATAAACTTTGTATACGTACTGCAAAAAGTCACATCAGTTTAAAACCGTCGCATTAAAGTTTAAGTTAATAGAATGTGAAAAACCTAGAACCTAGAATAATATAGATCAGTTGCAACTTTCTTTTGTGTATACCACATATTGAGTGCTAGGAGATTCTTCACCTAAGAAAATATATACGATCAGATGTGTAGATGATTTATCGAGAGCTTGACAGTATGAATTCACCATAAAACTTGTCAAATGCCTGAGTAACATATTCAAGACTTTTAGAATGCTCGACGATCCCGCACTTGTCGCCGGTAAGGTAAAGGTAAAGGTCTTGACTGACCTTTCTTCCTCGCTACAACCACTAGTGCTTTGGCTGTAACGGTCATCAGTCTGTCTTTTCAATCAGCACTAAAATTAAATAGACAGTCTCTCAGGTAGTCCCTGCATCCAAATCCTCTGTTTGCTAAACCCCCACACTGTAGTGCGCTCGGAGCGCAGTCAACCGGTTAGGTGACAGAAACAACCCTCACTGCCCAGCGATTCTTAGAACTTCGACCACTGACTAAAGCAGCCATTAATAAACAATCTCAACCACCAACCTCATCAACAATTGACGGCTCATTTGTTCCGTTTAGGTTAGGGTTAGACAAATTCAATAAAACTCGAATTAGAGTTATTCGATGTACCGTATTTAGGTAAATATTTCATAAAGTGCATTTATATGATTATTTATGTTTATTAATATATTAATATTGATTAAATAACATCGTAGAATAGTGCCTTAAGTTTTGTTGCATTAGTCTAACAACGATTAATCAAATAATCTTCGTTCGTTAAGCTATAAAACTTGAAACGGCCGCCAATTTGAAACTGTTAAATTTATAAACGTCAAATTCAATACCAAATTTGCTCTAAATTGGTATAAAGCACGTTCCAGGACCATTTTTGTATAGAGTCCGGTGACACCCTGTATTGACATTTTGCAATCGATATTTTTATTAATGGATATATTTATTAACAAATTATAACAATTAACGGAAACATAAAACACGTTTTACGGTATACATTGGGCTTTTAGAGGTGAAACCCAAGGGAGAAACAGGATAAAACTAATATATAAGGTCAAACATACAAAGATAAAATAAAGAGGCAGCCAGAAGTGGAAATGGAGAAATACAATGCGAACCTGTTGGGCTCTAGATGGAGCAACAATTAATCGGTCTTACAGGGTTTGTCGCTGCCCTCCCCTACCCTGATTAACGGAGCCATGACATAGTACTCTCAGTGAGATCATAATGAACATGGAATGTTTAGACTGCTGAGTGAGTGCTGAACACATATCATTACAACAAGTTACATTGGCTCTCTGCACCAAAGCAACGCTTTAATGAGATAACATACGTGTCGTTATTACTTACCGGATATTTAAAATATATACTGACGTTACAATGTATACTAGGTGGTAAATATGTACAAAATATGGCACAAGGCTATCGATTTCGACCTGATATACCTGTCATCATCATGCTCAATGAGAGGATGATTATTTCTCTTATTTTACCTGATATTGACCAGTGTAATTGGTCTAAATCAATAGCATTGTACAACATTTGTACTATTTACCATATAGTAGGTAACGTTAGGGTGGGAGGAGGGAGGGTGGAAGCTGCGGCCCAGACCCCAATAATTGGGTGACCGTGCCTGCAACAGTCAGCCTTTTGGCTTATTTTACTGCTCCAGTGCCCTAGTCTAATCTATCTAATCCTGTCTACCATTTAGTATGTAAATCTAGTATATGAGTATCTGAAGAGTTGTAAAGTCTTTTATTATTTCCCGTAAATTAAGGAAAGGCTTTAAATTGTTAGATGATAGTGATTATTATTTGTGAGGTAATAATTACAATTTTCATATAAAAAAAACCGTCGCAGCAAACCTGCGTACTCACTGAATTTACAGTGCATAAGATATGTCATACTACATAAAGCCGCTTACCGAGTTTCATAAAAATATATAAAAAAAAGCGATAAATACAATTTTAATTATTTTCTATAAGATTAACATTGGGAATGAGTACGTAGGTTTGCTGAAACAAGGAACGCAACAAATTGGTTGTTAAGCAAATATAAATAGAATTCAACTAGATGAAGCCACATACCGAGTTTCATCAATATACATCCATAAGTAAGCGATATATACCATTTCATTCTCCGTAAGAATAACTTGTGGGGTCAGTATGTAGATTTTCTACAACAAAGAAAACAAAAAATTAGTTTTTATGCAAATATAAGTATAACTCATCAAGCCACATACCAAGTGTTATTAATTTATAAGGGAGTGTCCCATATATAAGGGAGACATTTTAATTATTCTCCATAAGAATAACATGGGGGCTGCGAGTACGCAGGTTTGCTGCTACGGTAAACATCGGTAAAAATAGCTTTTTTTGTGAAAATAACAATATACCACAAGCAGATGAAGCCGTATACCAATTTTCATTACTATAAATAAGCGAGATATAAAATGTTTCTTATCCTCCATAAGAATAACATTGGACAACGTACTGTGTTTAGCACTTTAAATATCCCTGTAACAAATTGAAGCAGAGAAATTATCACCAAATTTTGGGTTTTAGCGGAATCCAATGGTGAAAACTAAAGTTAGACTTTTAAAATATTACATGAAAAAACATTAAAAAAATATTTTTGGGGTACAAAAATACCCCTTTGGATGGAGCGATCTGGCTGGTTTTCGAACTAAGAGTCATAAATGTTGCTTTACACGTTTATATCAAATGTCATCAAAATCGGATAATTTTTACGAGAGTTATCTTGCTCACGGACACACGCACACACACACACACACACACACACACACACACACATACAAACATATATATATATATATATATATATATACAATTTCGAACGAATGGTAATTTTGGAGTCTGGGGACCTCAAAACGAAAAGTTATCATGGTCTCGGGCCTAGGTTTTACCATGCCGACTACGGTAATAGCTTCTTCCCTAACGGGAAATTCGCTAAAACTATTCCTTAAATACCCGATAACAGATAAACAATCATTATATTCATAGTGAGGCGTTTTGCATTCTGTCCGTTGCATTTTTATAAAACTCACGAGTAACTCAAAGTGTAACTTAAAGTGTTAATACACAAATCTAAAAGTCTAATGATACTGTTTGACTTAATTATTCTTGTTCAGTTCTCTATAATCCTCTAAACATCATTTCCTAGGTATTTTTGAGATCTTATGAAGCGGTGGCTTTTCTTATATTTATATTTATATTGTATTTGTATATTGTTGCTTCTTTATATATTTCAATTAATTGTTTGTACAGACCTGGGTCTGAGTTTTCACTTTATATCCACAACTACTGCCAACTATCAGCAGAGCTCTTTTACTTTAAAATTATCTCAGGGTCGCAAAATAAAATATTGATTTAAATTGTATTTAAATAAAAACAATTGTTAAGTTTCAAACTATGATTTCTTTATTACAAGTTGCATGTGAAATGAAAGCAGTGAAAATTAGAATTTAGCAATATTGAAATTTATGTTAAGGTTAAAAGTATTATTTTAACAAGATTAAAAATACACAAAATAAGTTCGATGAATGGTGATTTATACACTCCACTTAGCTGTATATCCCAGGTCTGTAAACATCGATGTGGTCCGCGGCCGTGAGGACTGCGGTGGGTGTCTGGTGACGCTCAACGCCGGTTGTCACTATGTACGAATTAAAAGTTCAATGTTATAATTGCTTTCGCACTGGGAATTTAATTTAGTTATCCCACTTTATAATGTTCGTAAAGTTATTAATTAACTTGTAGTATTAACACTCCGGTGACTCGAACTTGAGTTAATGAAAATTTGACTACTCTATACTGAGGTCTCGTTCACGATGGTCAATAATACTAACTGCCCTGGTGTCTCTCTGAGATCACTCCGACTAATAATTATAATACTGATTCAAGCGTCGACCGACTATCCCGGGGTCCCACTGCAGAAAGATACTAACACACGACCTGTCACCCCGGGGTCTCACTGCATAACTATACTAACACACGACCTGTTACCCCGAGGACTTCTTGTAGAATGCCCGGAGCACCGCTCCTCTCCAAATCCGTTGAATGGGTCATGTGATCGCTCAACCAATGTGATACGTCCCTTGGGGGCTATGTTCACAGAACCGCTGACGGTAACTCTCCGTTCCCGTGATTCCCGCGTTTCAGATCACTACGCGTGTTTTGTGAATCCCGTGGCTCCTGTTAAGGCTTGAAAATATTCTAACTGTGATGTTGCAACTAAATAAATCTTAACCGACTTTCTGATTCTATGTTTTACTATTATTTTACGCTGTCTGTTTAAATGAATTTAATTATTGTAATAAATTAGTTAATTACTTTTAGGGTTTTTGAACCATCACACTTAGAAGGCATTAAAGCAACACGAATCACTTTGTTGGATGGCTGCAAGTGTTCATCCAGCTTCTGTCACGTTTGTCATCTTGTTGGAGTACTTCCTACTCTAAGTTATTGTCTCATGGAGATGTAAATATTTATTTCGTTACAGCTACGTAATTACTAAATTCCAACTCATACACACAGAAAGAGATTCAAACTCTTAGTTTTTCACAGATATGGAAATAAAAAACAAACAAAATTATACTTTGTGGATTATGTGTGGTTTTTATGGCATATTAAAAAATTACTTTTATATTTATTGTTAAAGTCATAAATGTTGGCCAGATTATCTGAATACATAAATCTTTTCATATAAAATTAAGGTATAAGATAAATAATATATAATTAATAGAAAAATGATGTTTAGTAGTTATCATAAATGATATTTAAAACAGCTGACCAAGTAACAATCTTCCTATGTTCTAAATTTGATTATAATTGAAAAAAATTAATTCGAGTTTTCCCTTTTATATGTTTGAACACGTGACCCCAGAAAAGTTCACGAATTAAAAATACAAGGTATAATCGTCGTTAAACTACATATAATTCAGCTTCCTTTTTATGGAATGTTTTTCCGTATCGGTAAAACATAATCTAACGAGTATAATCCAATGTAATGTACAGGGAATCAAGATATAGTAGCTTTCTTATGAAGAGAGTTCTAAGAGACTTTGTATTTATGGCCTCCAAAGAAATACAACAATCTAAGAAAATTATCTTTGTTAAAAGTTGAAATATTAAGGTACTTAGCGATTTTGAAAGTTTTCTTTTATCAGTCCGTCTAAGCTAATTTTCTTTACCCCTTTAACAGTGAAATCGTTTTGAATCGGTTTAACAGTGAAATATAATTGAATAATTAAAATTTATTTAATAAATAAGTAAAGATAATAATATTTTAGCAAATAAATCTGAAATAAGCTTATACGGATGAAACATGGTACCTATATAACTATAGGTCGTGTGTTTAGACAACATTATAACTAATGTTGTAATAATTTTATTATTTTTAATGACAGTTTAACCAACTAAAGCTTGTAAGGAAAAATAATAAAATAAGACTTATTCTAACTTTCAACAAAACCTGATTGTATATCTATCATTTACAAAGGAATATATTATTAAGGTAAATTAAATAGTGAATTTACATCCATCAGCTAAGTAACTAGTAATTTCATTATACGGCACAAACCCACAAGGCTCTTTTACTAAGCATTAGCATAAGTGAATACTTGGCGAAAGATACACACATGTAACTGGCACAAGTATGTATATTATGTAAACTCCATTATTTGGTGCGCATTGCAATATCCTTTCTTCACCGTATAGTTATTCATCTTCAGTTATTGAAACGCTCTAACTTATTGCCAATAAATATTTGATATTGCTTTCAAAAATCACGACACGCAGTTCTGCTGCCTCAATAATATGTTTAGAGCTCTCGGTAATGTCTCGAACTAGAATAAACTGAGAGTTACTTTTCCATTTAAGTTTACTGTTATTCAACATTAAAACATTAAAAATAAATAGTAAGAATAGTAAGTAAACTAAAAATAATTTATAAAATAAGAATACAACCTTATCACAAGATCTAATTTAATTAAATAATTGAATAAATAAATAAATCAGTTTAATAAGTACAAACATATAAAAATACATCTGGTTTTGTCACCTTGGGTGTTTAATTCCTGAGTTACCCAAGGTTTTTAACTGTGAGCAGAAAGTGGTTAACTCGGAATTAGTTTTGTTGAGTTTAAGGTGGGAGTTGGTTGGCTGATGAGGCACACTTGTGTTTTTGTTCAATTGTGTGCCTTTTATCGATTGTGATGAATCTAAGTGTTTCTTTAGATGTATGTTGAGATGCAATTGAGTAACCCAAGGGTTTTAACTGTGAGCCTCTCCTTTGTCTCTTAGGTTTTTAGCACGTTTCTTGTTTGTTAGGTTGGGGGCCATGAAACGGGGGAGTGGGGTTCAGATGGTAGCAGAACGTGGTTCCCAAGGGTCACTGTGTTCCCATGGGTTTTAAATTGTCTTCTCCAATTGGTCCTCGTGAGCGTAGGTATTCTTGATGTTTGAGACCCTTTAGGTTGTTAAGGTTGTCATTTGTGAATTGTGAATTTTTTGAGTCATTCTGAAGGGCGATGGCCTCGTTGGTGCCTGAGTGTCTTCGCACGCCGGAACCTTACAAGCCTTACCTTAGCTAGGGGGAGGGGGGGTCTATGCAGGAAGTGTGCTGGGAAAGAGAGACTGATCAACTTTCTGTCCTTTCATTCTGTTAGAGTTTTTCCCCGTCTATATTTTGCTGACCAGCACAATCCTCTGTTGGTGAGTTTCTTTCCCTCTGGTTGGGAAATTCCTCGACGTTCCCCGCAGTCAGACTACATTGAGCTAACATGGCGTCGTTGTCTTCAGGAATGGGAAGAGGCTGTTGTTTTTCCCTTGAAGGTCAAGTTCCGAGGGATGGCTCTGTTTTGGGTGGGGGAGGTTGAGCCGTAACGCTGCAATGCTGCTTTTCTCACGGCTCATGTTATATATATTTTGTTTGTCTACGTCGTCATATTATGTTGTCGATCCAGCCGGCCGTGTTTTTTTTAAATTTTGTGAACCCCAGACCAACGGTTTTTATAAGGGCAGGAACCTCTACCGGAGTCTGATGCTCAAGATTGACGTTGGCAATAATTTTATATTAAATATGGCCTAGGATGTTTCCAAATGTTAAATCCGATTTCTTGATGTATCACTAAGCTTTCCGCCCCTATGCTCACGGGTAAGTACTGCTGCTCATTTCATTAGTTTCAATAATAAACTTCCCACTGTTGCACAACTGGCTGGTCACACGTTTGCAAATTTCTTTTGTGTCAGAGAAATGTCCTTGAATGATTGAAGTTGTTTTCATCAAGCCTAGTCAATAAAGAGAGCACTCATATTAAATTTTCCCACTGGCTATTCGCAGGTGGAAATTCTTAGTGCCAATTCTAGGCTAACCTCTTGTCAGGTTGGCTGGAACAACCAGTCATAGGCCTAAACGTTTTATTGACCAAAATTGTGGACCAAACTGTTCCAGTTAGTGATTTTTGTGTTCCTCAGATACTTACCCAAATTCTCACCTAAAATTTTGGGTCATTTAATTTATTAAAATGTTTGAAAAAAGGGATTTAGTCAGCCACAGACAAGTAGCCTAAATTTTAGTTTCAAGTTTCACTAACTATTGTTTTGTTCATAATAAAACAATACGAGCCTTAAATTTAATGTTTTGGTAGTGTAAAAATGAATATTTGCCTCAAATCTTTCTGTTAATTGTAATCAAGCTTTAGCCCATTCCACTATTTGTTTAAAACTCCTGAGGTATATTTTGCTGGGAACTGACTATACCTGTACAAAAATGTTTTTCTCTCTTCAAGGCTGTTCACTGTAACTGAAATTAATTTGTAGCATTTAGTATTTTAGTTTGTTGTATTTTGCCTAGGGTCCATGATGGGAGGACAAAAAGGCCCGTTTTTTAAGATTCAAATTATCGTTGAGAAATTAAATGGCCATGATGAAGATTAAGGTTAAAATGATAAGTAATGAAACTGTGAAGAAGCTTAAGTTCTTTTAAATGTGAGGGAACTTAACATAATCACCTGAAGCCATGACGCAGTACTAAATTGAATAATGAAGAACCTTGTAAATATAAAACTGGTGGAGGTGAAATTTGCCAATGACATTGAGGTTGGCTAATGTTTGTCATCGTTAACTACAGTTTACGTTGAAACTGTATGAAAAATTTATATATAAAAAAAATTTATGTATAAAAAAAAAATACACAAACGCATTGACTACAGAAAATACTAATAACTAATCTATAAATAAGATATAATAACACTGTAGCCTTAAAATTCGTAATTCGGACCGTTAGCCTGAAAATTCTGACTATTTTAATCTTAAATTAGTGTTTTCAATACAGTTTATCAGTCATATTGTAATTTATACTTTTATGCAAATAATTTGTTACATGTTTTAGACGATCAAAATATAAAATTAATTTATGTAGACCTAATCCTCATAAAACTCTTCACATTTTCAAACACTTCTTCTAGTTTCACCTCCATGATGCTGTAGATCCAGTGCATTAAAATATAACACTACAGGAGTCACTACTCTCTGACAAATAAACTTCAAAAAGCGTGCCATCATATTTGGTATTTTGTCCTGTTGTGGTGTCAAGTTAGAGGTACGGTGTCATTCGCCGTACAAGGCGGTTTGTTTTCAACACTATTTCCAAAGTGTTTTTTTCCAAACACTATTACAATGGTGTTTTCATTTAACTGAAAACATAACTTTGCTTCGAGATGAACAATAAAATTACATCTAAAATATGTCTCAAGATTACAAAGTTAAGATTAACATCATTATTCGCCTAAAGTGCGACAAGATATTAATTTAAGGACTTCGAATATCACAGTTTTTAATTTAATGAAATAGGAGATTTTGACATTGTCCCACCCAAATATATATATATGTATATATTAAATAGTGGTCTCGTCTGGAGTAAAAAACTGCAGCCTACATGCTGACCACCATTTTGATCCTCTGTCAGCTTTGCTCCTATGGCAACAACAAATCAAATCATCCCTTCACAAATTATGTTAGTCTTTATTTGTCTTTGGTCAGATGTTTTTATTTTTTAAATATGCTCCAGAATGAACGACTATGTGTTCTTTGATGGTAAATATACTTTGGCTGAAATAACATATTTTGTTACCTTGAGTTTGAAAATGAATCGACAATAACTTTGTAGTCTAAATTTTGTTATTGTCATCTCAAATTCTATTGTTACAACATTTCTCAGCCGTGTGCCTTAGTCATTATTGATATTGTGTAAAATATAATTTTAATGCTATGCGAATGTACGGGTAAACTTGGAAGTCCGCGATTTGGACTAAGTCTTAGTAGCGCAATGCCTGATGAGCGGAGGGGAGAAGTTGTATTAACTGTAGTTCGTGGCTTGCTGCCCTTTCTCTGTAGTGTAATCGTCTTTTCACTAGTACGGATGAATGACAAATACATTATGTCTGTTTTGAGGAACTGCAGTGTGAGGGACTGCAAGCGTAATACATTAGAATCTGATTACAGTACTACCTTTACCTTTAAAAGGGCGACACACTATCATTGTCATCCGCTTTCGTCAAAATGTTCCCCGTTTCAACCTTTCTTTTGTAAACAACTTATTAATTTTTCTGTAAATTTTCCGCCCTGGGCTACAGCCCCCCTCCCTAAATCCGTCACTGGTTATTTGCACAATCACCTGGTATGCGAGTTATTACATATGTTACATGTTTAAAATATTTAGTCCAATGTTTTATATTTTTTGTATTATTATATATACTTTTGTTTGAAGTTTACTATGAAACGTTAGCCTAACCCTCGGTAGAGTTTTAATCGTAGCTCGCCGGCATCGTACGGCTCTCGAGTGTGTACTGCACTTGACTTGGATCATCAATCAGCACTGGATTGTGTCTCACTTGACGATGGCCCTGGTTAGCACTTATTTATTAATTAACTAGTTACATTGTTCCATTAATGTTAATTTTTCATCGTTTAATAAATTATTTTTCCTCTTAAATATATTAACTATTAACGCTGCAAAATGCTTCTCCGACTAAACTTATCTTTCGACCGACAAGATCTCGTATTGCAAGTATAAACATAAAATAACCTTACTTTGATAAGTAGAGTAAAATATCCTCCTCTAATAATAAATGTATTTATTGTTTTTATGAGTACTGAAGATTCCGGTTATAGTATAACTCTAGATCAAATTTTAATATTTCATTTGATGTCATTTTATTTTTAATGTAAAACCTATTTAATGAAACAAATCTTATATTCAGTGATACGTAAGTTATTTTATTATTTAAAATAAACTTAGGTTTTTAAATTATAATTATATTACTTAACACAAATAATTGCATTTAAACTTTTTATTATGACTTTAAAAGCTTATTTCGCTCTTTCTAAGAGCTATGTTTTTACCGGATAATTTTCCAAGTAAATTATGAAAGTTTGTAAATCCATCTCAAACACCTTATAAAACATTATCTAGTAATAAGGGTATTTTTCAATATTTAGCACATTATACTCTGAGCAAATGTGGTCTTGGCGAGGAAAAGAAATATATTGATAATGCTGAGCTGAGGTATTGCATCTTTAATGTCGCATCACCACCTCCACTGGGGATTGTCTTCGTTAGAATGTTTTGTCCTTTAATCCCTTCACAGTTTTTTTTTAAACAGTGGGTAGTAATTTTGATGGCAAATAACAATTTTTGTAAAGGAATTTCCATATACCTTTAATCCAGATGTTCTTATTTTTATAATTTGATATTATATTTCTTATGCTATTACCGTTATAAAGTAATAGATAATAAATAATGGTAGAGGACGTTCTTTTAATGAAAACGAAAAATTCAAAGAATATTTATTACTTTACTAAGTTGTATGGCTGCTTGGCAATGTAATTGTGGTTTCATCTCTTTTAAAAACAATATTTGTCTATTAATGTCAATAATCAATAACACGGTTCTGGGTAATATCTTCACACAAGTTTGAGTATTCCGATAGCAGCTTCCAATTTCCATATGAAATAAACCAACATTAAGTTTAGTAAGTTTATTTAATTTCAAGAACTGCAGAATCTTTATCTTTTTTCAAATTGTTCACCTATGTACTTTTTGACCAATATGTTTTCAAAGGTTACCACTACGCTGATCAATTATAATCCGTTTGAATTGATACACTATATTTTTATGAAATATTTTTGATTTTCTAGTTAAAAGAAATCAATATGTCCAGTGAAGATAAGATAAGGTTATGGGAATGGTTCTGGACGACAGCTTATCTTCTTACTTTTAGTTCAGCCGAACGTTGTGGACTGACCGGATACAAGTGGGTGCTTCACTTGTTCCTTGAGCTTTATATGGAACAGACAGTTTTGAGAACGTGTTTGTTTCCATTTCAAATGAACATCGATGGTCGCATGATCCCGATTATGTCAAAAGGTCTTCAGTTTAAACTAGACTCTTAATACACTATGGTACGTGAGACACTTTGGATGGATATGTGTTTGCACACTGTTAATACACTGCTCATGCTGGTTATTTCACCGTGAAATGAAACTCTTTGGTTAATCCTGAACTAATCATAACATTATCGATCTTGAGTTCACAACTCCACTCTATATCTTAGTATATACAATTATTTTATATTTACTAATATTCTCACTGATATTTTATTTTAACTGTACAATTTTTATTTGTTGAAATTTCATTTAATTTTTCTTAGAATTAAAATCAAACTCCAAGGTTTTATTACTTGACTACTTGGGAAGCCCCCTGACTGCTTTTCGACCTTTGACCCCTGACGTCACACGCCCTCCCCTCACCCCATTCCAAAAAACACCCCCCCAACTCTCCTCACCTCATTCCCCTTCCTACGACCTTCTAAGCTATATTTGAATAGTGTTACCAACTTGAACTTTTCTGTATAGTGCTGCCAACATATTTTTTATTTTTATTTTTTGTGTGTATGATTACGTCACGCTAAATTATACTGGTTGTTATATGTATATATTTACATCATGCTACTTTCGTTTAATGCTTTTTAATGTTTTAAAGCTTTAATGTTTTTTAATCAAATATCACTATCCCACAACGATATGAAGCAATATACCAGGTTTCATCAGGATAAGTTGATAAATAAGCGAGATATACAATTTTTCTTATTCTCCTCAAGAATAACATTGGTCAACGTACTGTGTTTAGCACTTTCAATATTTCTATAACCAATTGACGTAGAGCAATGATCAAAACACCAAATTGTGCGTCTTTTTAAGCTGATTCCAATGGAAAAACTACAATTTGATTTTTTCAAAAATTATATGTAAAAAACTTAAACAAAATTTTGGGGTACAAAACCCCTCAAAATACCCCTTCAGATAGGTCGATCTGCCTGGTTTTCGAACTTAAAGTCATAAATGCTGCTTTACACCGTTATACCAAATTTCGTCAAAATCGTACTATTTTTACGAGAGTTGTCGTGCTGACACACACACACACACACACACACACACACACACACACTCACACATATATATATATATATATTCAGTTTTGAGGAATAGTGTTTTTGGCATCTGGAGATCTCAAAACGAAAAATTATCATGCTCCTGAGCCTAGGTCTTACCATACCGACTACGGTAATAGCTTCTTCCTTATAGGGGGAATTTGCTAAAACATAAAAAAATACAATTCCAAAATTCACTTCAAAAATAACTTTTAACAAAACTATTGTAGTAGGAAGTAGAAACATAACAATGTAATGAAGCGAATCACTATACGTAAAAATACAATATCAGAAATAAAAATATAAGCATTCTTTGGAACCGAACTTGTAGATATCGGTTATTCCTACAGTTTGTGAAAAGCTTACTAGACAGTAAATGTACAGTTTTGACCTCCAAGTGTCTTTAATAATGGTCTTAATGTTCGCCTGTTTTTGGTGATTTTGCAGTGTTTTATTAAAATAAGTGTAAGAGACTCAGAAATACTCCAAACCGCATTATTGTATTGTTTTTATTGTTCAAAAAAATCATGGGCTTCAATATTATGTATATAACAGCTCAAACAATTATAATAGACAAATTGTGTGATGTTGAACATAAATAAAAATAAAAATAAATAAACAATTTTTAAGTTTGTGCTCCATCAAATTAAAAACGTATCTAGAATATACAATTTTCAAAATAGCCAATTTGTTTTAAATTTTATAAGGATAGTAAATATATAGACAAATAATCAGGTAACGCAGCAAATAAAAAAGTTTTAGATAATAATCTGTTGTTGCGTGCTATAGCAAGTGAGCAAAATGGCCTTGGCAACGTTACAGTCGGAAGGATAATTTACCTCGATATCACTGCCGCCTATTTCTCCAGGAACATCAACTAACCATTCATCGTCACTAAACTTTTCTTCTAAAGCCCCACGTAGGCTATGTCATGTCAATACTGTCCATTTTTACAAATAACAACGAAAAACATCGCAAAACAAAACCGTTCCCAAAGTTAGCTTAACGACACACAACAAACCTTCATACTTCAGCTGTCTGCTGAAGTACGATTGGCACGAACGTAAAAAGCGTCTGCAGACAGACATTGTGAGAAAGCTTAAAATCTGCCGTAAACGGCAATTCCAATTTCAATCCGGTTCATTAAGATTCAATTCGCCCCAGAGCCTATTCCGTAAACGCTGTTTGACTGTCGACGCAGCGACAGTAAACACCCCAGCGGATGCGTTTTGAATCGTTATAGCGACACATAACACTTGGTGGGTAAGGATGTACTGATTTGGAATGTGGCTCTTAACCGCCACAGCCGCTAATTGTTTGTGCGTGTCGCCTCTGTCAATGTTAAACCGTCGGTTTTATTGTTTGTCCGTCGTGTTTGTTGTGTAATTTTGTGTTTCGTGTCTTATAGTTGTGAACTGTAAGAAGTTTTAAATATAACAACGTCCAACGGACCGATTTCGTGCTGAAGTGCACTTTATTTGTATGCAAGACGGTAAAAATAAATAAATAAATTCACAAAGTCTTTTAGTTGTTAAATGGTGTGAAATGTATGAACAAATCAATTTCTTCACAGTTGAACTGTTTTGCAGGTCTGAAGTAAAGTCAATTGTCCAGAACTTGCTCCTCCGAATGGAATATGTTTATTTCCTCTGTTGGACTCCCAATTTTTATTCAGCTGCCTGTTTCGTGGGAATTTATTTTGAAACGGTTTTTAAGAATAATACTCTTAAATATCTCAAATAATGTTCTTAAATATCGCGCGATACCTATTAACTAGTTGATTAAGAATCATAAAATTACTTACGCATTTACTAAACTTAATTTAACTTGGGAAAACCATCCAGACAATAAATTAAAGAAATAATTTACGATTTAGGAAGAACCATTCCTACAAAATCTTTTGCAGATACTGAGGGGCATGTTTTTTTAAGGCGAGTTAAAAAAACTATTACATTTTATAAAATACAAAAAACATTCGTTACAAGGCCTTTTTTAAGTAATTAACTAGAACATTGTTACAGTTAAACTACAATTGTTATTTGTCATGAAATCCATCGTACTGTGTATCTAATCCATTATTGATGCCTTATCAGTATAAAATATGTGAAATATAAGTAGCTGCCTTATTGTAGCGAGGTATGCTGAACAATACAAAAACGCTATTTGGACAGCTCTGCAAATCCTTAAAACACTTTAATTAGGTACTAAGACAAACATAGTAAAAACTCAACTGAAATTTGATGTCATTGTCTTTGATGTAATGTTATAGTGAAGAGTAAATATATATACTTAACGGAGATACCAAGGCTAAACTTTTTTCGCCTAGGTCAGACGTTTAGTGACATTGTCGTCAAAATAGTAACGGGTTATTTAGTAAAGTATTTTAACTCTCTCAGTAACGTTTCAAATATTTTCTTGGATTACGTATGTATTTTGTGGTGAGATATCAGTTATTTAAGAAACAGCCTATTCATATACACATGTATGTACTATATACTATACAAATGGTATACAAAAAGCTATTCATTTCCTATATGTTATAATTATGAATCGCGCTAGATGTATATGGGTTTTTATTCCTGATGAATAGAAATATAGAACAGATTTTTTCTCAAATTAAACAAACTGTTCTTACATTTCTGCGTGTGAATCTATAAACGAATGTAATTGTTAAGGGCACAAATATAATCTCAAAGAAAATCTAAGTAATTACTTAGTAAACACAAATTGTATTCCTAAAATCTTAATACTTATTAAATAGCTTTATAAATTAAAAGTGCTATAGTATATATTTTTCCATCATATCGCTGTTGGGTATCTCCCTAGCCTAGCGGTTAGCGTCTTGGACTTTGTTTCAAGGAGTCCCGGGTTCAAATCCCGGGGTGTCCACAAACATTTGAGGGCTTAGACCGCTTCTCCTAAAAGCGTTTGTGTGCTCTATTAACGAAAATGCTGTTGGCGTGTGAGTTTAAAACATTCACAACAAAAAAGGTACAACATACAAAAATGGTAAGCCATAAAGCCATATTTTAAATTAAGAGCGTGGATAGTATACACAATATGATAAAGGCAGGATACGTTGCAGTCAGGATATGAAGGCATAATTAGCGTAATTTCGTAAGGAATCGGACAGGAATCGTCGGTTGTTTTATAATGGGATCCAATTATAAGGAGGATGCTTATTTTATTTTAATTTCAAATTATTAGTTTTTCTCAGTTTTTACCGTACAAATCTAAATAGTTAATAATAATTAAGTTAAACTCCTGTTTTACTTCCTTTTGATTAACATATCCCGCCTAAATAAACAAAGCTATTTAAATGTGTTGAAATTTGTAAAGTCAAATATACAACAACATAGTCAAAATTTAAGTTGTTTAGATTAACCGTATCACTGTTAAATATTTTGCCGGATGCCATTCTAAATTCAATTGATTAATACCAAATCATACAATTACAAAATTTTGGTGGTTAATAAATAAATATACGCTTACGTATGTTTCACACCGCGAGTTAATTCTAAGAGTTTACAGGAACATTTTAATATAACTCGCTTTAATGTGCACTTTTTTCGGTAAATAATGTATCATATTATTCCCATTCATGGTGCTCCATGAATAATTACGGTGACATTTTGTGAAGAAGTTTTTTTTGTGACATGTCATAAATTATCCACATGATTTTGAATTTACGGTTAACAACAATGGTGAAAAATTCAGGCACCTAATTTGAATAATATATGTGTGAGCATATATATATATACTACAAATTCTTCGTAGGTTTAAGACACCTAAAAAGATTTTTCGTGGCTGTGAATAAGTACTGTTCCGACCTTGTGAGACGATTTAATTTAAATTAAAAATAAAGTTTAGAGAATACAAGAAAATGTGATATTCGAGGCTGTGGGAGTAAATAAACTAATCGGGGTGTTAGATTCGAGGTTATGGAACCTCGCCGTAAAAAGTGCCAGATTCTATCGACACCAGTACGTTTTGGGGTAGGTATTGTCTTGGAGAAGAGAACCGTTGAAATTTAAGAGAAACAATGGATCATTGTGTGAAAAGCTACCAGGAAGGCGGATGTTCCGACTGATTCTCGTCACGCGTAGAGCTACGCTGTGTCAAATGATTTTTCTCCCTATCTTTTCATCCGCCTCCTTTCTTATTGTTTTCCTATCCTGTTCAGCAGGGTATCTCCACCAAATTAGTTTCTCCCTTCGTAATAACTCACAATATGATTTTTACTTTCTCCCCCCTATACATAGTATATGGAGAAAGTATTGTTTTTGTTAAAATTTTCGAATTTGAGTTGTTAGTGGAAACATTCGTTTTGGTGCTCCGTGAATCCAAAAAAGTGATTTTACGTGATATCTGTCTGTATGGATGTGTATAGAGTTAGAGACGACACCAGTAGACCGATTTTGATGAAATTTGGTAAGTAGGTAGGTACTAATTCACGAAAACTCCAGATGTTTTTTTAATTTTTTTTTATTTTAGATTTTTAAGAGTAATTATCCCCCAAAAAACCGCCAAAAAACATGAAAAATCTGAATTTCTCAAAAACGGCTCTAACGATTGTAATTAGTTGTTTGAAGAGCTTTAGTGTTTCAACAAAATTACCCAACTCGTACTTCTGTAAAAATTCGGGTTCAGAAATTACAGGACTTAAAACATCATAAATTCAGTTTTTTTGTATTTTTTGTAAAAAAACATAAATATAAACAAATATTGCTATTCACCAATAAAGAGAGCTCAAAAAACTAAACAATTTAGTATCTTGAATTACTATTCTACAATTGCTGGTTGAGGAGAAAATTAAAATTTTCATTTAGCGGTAAACGCAGTACGTTGTCCAATGTTATTCTTACGGGAAATACAAAAATTAGCGGTAAACGCGGTACGTTGTCCAATGTTATTCTTATGGGGAATACAAAAAATTACTGTTTCTCTCTTACTTACTGATAAATTTCGTTCAAACTTGATATGGTTGTCAAGTTAGCATTGACCAACAGAGGAAATTCGAAATATGTTAACCCTTAATAACCGTGGGGGCAGAATAGGGGGCATTTCCCCTCTTAAAACCACGTGAGGAGCTTTGTATTCTATATTTAATAAATAAAAAGTAATTTATCCATTAAAGTTGGGCTGAAAGGGAGAAAGTATGTGTCAGTTTCCTGATACCTTTTATTAATTTGAACATATATATATATATATATATATATATATATATATATATATATATATATTCAGTTCATTTATTAGGGCTACTATAATTATAATTCTAAATAGATTTAAAATACCTGAGTACCCTTTTAATTTCATTTTATTTTGCTGACACGAGTTTCGGCTATAATGCCATGTTCACAGCGTCTTAACTTTTTTATATACTTAACCAATAATTTAAAAAATACAAAACATAACTTAAATTTAAATAAAATCATATGATTCAATCTACATATGTCGAGTTTTTAATACAGGGTGTGGGGTCTTTTACTTTTAATTTCCTTGATTTTTTCAAAAATTGGATTTCTTTGTTCTGCTTGCATAACATTTAGTAAATTATTTTGGTCATCAAAATGGTTCATATATATAAAAAAATCTTCTTTTGCGTTTATTTTATTGCCTTTGTTCTCAAATGATAATATTTCTAAACATTCTTGTAGGTTACCGTAGCTGTGGTCAGTTGTTAAAATATGCTCTGCAAATGTACTCTTTTGAGTGGTACGGTTGTTAGATTTGATGGCTTGGATGTGTTCTTTGTACCTGCAAGTAAATGTTCTACCAGTTTGTCCAATGTAACATTTTTGACAATCTTTGCAGTAAATTTTATATATCCCTGATTTATTAAATTTATCGTTGTTTTATATATATGTGTCCGTGAGCACGATAACTCTCGTAAAAATTATCCGATTTTGATGAAATTTGGTATAAACGTGTAAAGCAACATTTATGAATTTAAGTTCGAAAACCAGCCAGATCGCTCTATCCGGAGGGGTATGTTGGGGGGGTTTTGTACCCCAAAAATGGGTTTTTCAAAATTGTTACATATAATTTTGGAAATAGTCAAATTTTAGTTTACCCCATTGGGTTCAGCTTAAAAGAACACACAATTTGGTATTTTGATCATTTCTCTACGTCAATTGGTTACCGAGATATTGAAAGTGCTAAACACAGTACGTTGTCTAATGTTATTCTTATGGAGGAAAAGAAACATTTTATATCTCGCTTATTTATGAACGTATACTGATGAAACTTGGTATACGGCTTCATCTGGTTGTGGACCATTGATATTTGCTCAAAAAACAATTTTTTACCAAAGGCTACTACGTAGCAGCAAACCTGCGTACTCAGCCCCATGTTATTCTTATGGAGAATAAGTAACGTGTTATCTGCCTTCATTATGAAAATAAATTAATGAAATTTTGTATGTGGCTTTATCTACATGAGTTATATTGATATATGTATAAAACCCCATTTTTTTGTTCCTTGCTTCAGCAAACCTGCATACTCAGCCGCCATGTTATTCTTATGGAGAATAATTAAAATGTCATAAATCGTTTATTTATGTTATATGCATATTGATGAAACTTGGTATGTGGCTTTATGTGGTATTAAAATACACACATATATATATATGCATTGTAAATTCGCTGAGTACGCAGGTTTGCTGCTATGGGGGTATTTTGATTTATTGTTCGTAAAAATAAACGTTAGTCATAAAATTTGACTTATTTTCTGTCAAGACTTCGTTTTAT
Organism: Allygus modestus; assembly: GCA_963675035.1. Classification (NCBI taxonomy): domain Eukaryota; kingdom Metazoa; phylum Arthropoda; class Insecta; order Hemiptera; family Cicadellidae; genus Allygus; species Allygus modestus. The sequence continues at coordinate 382,992,820 of OY776111.1, read as the reverse complement.
TTTTGACACGTGTACCATTTTCGATTGGAACAAAATATCAACCTCCGGTAACTTAATTGGGGTTTAAATTCGAAAGGTTGGGGCTACATCCCCCAGTCTTATATCTAATTTTGGGGGTAAGGGCAGGATTTTGTAATACAACAAAATTAGTTTTGTACAACCCAAAAACCATGTGTAAATATTTTTTTTATATTAAAATTTTATCGTGTTATATAATCATATTTTTTTTACTTTTATCATTGTTTTGCAGCATATTTAAATACTGAACATGATTTACTTGTCCTCATACATATTATTTATTAATCGAGTGAGGTCTTGTCCAGGCAAAACATTTGGCCTATAATATGAGTGATCATTCAATTAGAACAAACTGTTATTAATTTTTATACTAATTTACATACAGATATTGTTAGTCTTACAAGTTAAACTGTGTGAATTGTTAAAAATACACAATACAAATGTATAATAATTTAAAATGAATGTAAATAATTAACTTAGTTACATTTATCTCTATGTTTATCTATACTATAGTCGTTTTTTTATCTCAAAGGCAAAAAGTTTGCTCTGTTCAAGGCTATAAATTAGAAGTTACAGTTGATTCTATCGTGTGACATAACTCTGCCTTATTATCACGTTTACACACAATTAACTCTCTCCAGCTAAAGTGATGTTGGGAATATGCTGAGTAACATCCTCGGTTCAATTTTTAGTACAAATACAACAACAGGTACCTCAATGCTTTATTCGTTATATTTATTTAACGCTAGATGAAAACATTAATAATCTGAGGACAGAATTCATAAGTAGTTTAATTACATTAACAAACACAAATACGTCTGTTAAAACATGTTATCTCATTAGTATGATCTGCACATTTTATATTACACATATCAGTCAAACCACATCTGTTTTACCTCTCATTAAAGAAAAAAGTTTCATACTGCAGATAACCTCTGAAAATTTTTATAAAGAGTTGTATACCTTTTCGAATTTCTATACATTTTTACAGGTATATTATAATAGAATAAATTAAAATAAACTGGTAGACAACTATTATGAAATCAAATCTTCTACATATATAATGTGCGGGGAGGTGAAAATAGCAATTTATCAATTAACGTGTCTCTATTTAACAACTGTATAAATAATTGTTGATTCTGAATATATTTAACTTCTTGATATGACAATGTAAAACATAAATCCGACAAAAACCTTTGTAACATTTTTAGCGTTCTAAAAAGGTTTGGGAGTTTAAGTAAGCAAGTAACAACGGATGTTGACATTGAGTTGGGCCTATTTATTAGCCCCGCGCAAATAGATTTGGCCATCTGTCTCGGTGATATATTGCAAACACTGTTGTAAGCACCCAGACGACAACAAGCTGCAGGAGTAATTTAATGGTTCCATCTCATAAACTTTCATATCACTCCCTTATATTTTAAACTGTTTCTTGTAATTGTTTTCGAAGAAGTACCGTGCACCCAGTGAAACCTTACCTGAAAACCTTCAAATGTCGTAAAATTGTGTAAATAGTTTACTAAACTTATGTGTCGTCAAGATATATCATTTTGATATAGATTAATTATAAACTTTGTATACGTACTGCAAAAAGTCACATCAGTTTAAAACCATCGCATAACAGTTTAAGTTAATAGAACGTGAAAATCCTAGAATCTAGAAGAATATAGATCAGTTGCAACTTTCTTTGGTGAATACCACATATTGAGTGCTTGGAGTTTCTTCACCTAAGAAAATATATACGATGAGATGTGTAGATGATTTATCGAGAACTTGACAGTATGAATTCACCATAAAACTTGTCAAATGCCTGAGTAACATATTCAAGACTTTTAGAATGCTCGACGATCCCGCACTTGTCGCCGGTAATTGTTATCTTGACTTACCTTTCTTCCTCGCTACAACCACTAGCGCTTTGGCTGTAACGGTCATCAGTCTGTCTTTTCAATCAGCACTAAAATTAAATGGACAGTCTCTCAGGTAGTCCTTGCCATCCAAATCCTCTGTTTCCTAAACCCCCACACTGTAGTGCGCTCGGAGCGCAATCAACCGGTTAGGTGACAGAAACAACCCTCACTGCCCAGCGATTCTTATAACTTCAACTACTGACTAAAGCAGCCAATAATAAACAATCTCAACCACCAACCTCAAATTATCCTCGTTCGCTAAGCTATAAAACTTAAAACGGCCACCAATTTGAAACTGTTAAATTTATAAACGTCAAATTCAATACCAATTTTTCTCTAAATTTGTATAATGCACGTTCCAGGACCAGTTTTGTAGAGAGCCCGGTGACACCCTGTATTGTCATTTTGCAATCTATATTTTTATTAATGGATATATTTATTAACAAATTATAACAATTAACGGAAACATAAAACACGTTTTACGGTATACATTGGGCTTTTAGAGGTGAAACCCAAGGGAGAAACAGGATAAAACTAATATATAAGGTCAAACATACAAAGATAAAATAAAGAGGCAGCCGGAAGTGGAAATGGAGAAATACAATGCGAACCTGTTGGGCTCTAGATGGAGCAACAATTAATCGGTCTTACAGGGTTTGTCGCTGCCCTCCCCTACCCTGATTGACGAAGCCATGACATAGTACTCTCAGTGAGATCATAATGAATATGGAATGTTTAGACTGCTGAGTGAGTGCTGAACACATATCATTACAACAAGTTAAATTGGCTCTCTGCAACAAAACAATGCTTTAATGAGATAGTTTGCGAATAAGGATGGCAAATTGATATAAATAATATATTTTTAACTTACCCCTTAAAGGCGGAGGTTAAATAACAAACTTCAACTTCTTGATTAGACTTCTTAGACTTCTGCTTCTTCTTTTAGCGAATTTCCCCTATAGGGAAGAAGCTATTACCGTAGGTCTCATGGTAAGACTTAAGCCCGAGACCATGATAACTTTTAATTTTGAGGTCCCCAGATGCCAAAAACACCATTCGTACAAATTTGTATATATATATATATATATATATATATATGTCCGTAAGCACGATAACTCTCGTAAAAAAGGTCCAATCTTAATGAAATTTGGTACAAATGTGTAAAGCACCATTTATTTGAACGAGTTCGGAAACCAGACGAATCGCACCATCCAAAGGGGGGTTTTGGGGTTTTGTACCCCAAAAATGGGTTTTTTGGGGTTTCCACTTGTAATTTTTATTTAAATCAAATTTATTTTAATTTTTATCATTTAACTCAGCATAAAAAAACAAACAATTTGGCATTTTTATCATTGCTATACGTCAATTGGTTCCTGAGATATTGAAAGTGTTAAACACAGTACGTTGTCTAATGTTATTCTTATGGAGAAAATAAAAATTGTATATCTCGCTTATTTATGATCATAAACTGACAAAATTTTGTATATGGCATCATCTGGTTGGGGTTTATCATTGTTTGCACAAAATACAAAATTTTCACTTATGATTCCCGTAGCAGCAAACCTATAGGTAATCGTTCCCCATGTTATTCTTATGGAGAATAATAAAAATGTTATATATCGCTTACTTATAAATGTATATGAATGAAACTTGGTATGTGACTTTACTTAGATGAGTTATAGTGATATTTGTATAAAAAACGTTCCTATTTGCATAAATTTTGTGTTCCTTGTTGCAGCAAACCTGCGTACTCATCCCCAATGTTATTCTTATGGAGGATAATTAATATTCTTAATATCGCTTGTTTGTGAATATATTTCTTATGAATCCTGTTAAGTGTTAATGTGATATGTTATATATTCATTGGGAATTCGCTGAGTATGCAGGTTTGCTGCGACGGGGGTATTTTTATTCGTCATACGTGTCGTTATTACTTACCGGATATTTAAAATTCATACTGACGTTACAATGTATACTAGGTGGTAAATATGTTCAAAATATGGCACAAAGCTATCGATTTCGACCTGATATACCTGTCATCATCATGCTCAATGAGAGGATGATAATTTCTCTTAATTTAGCTGATGTTGACCAGTGTAATTGGTCTAAATCAATAGCATTGTACAACATTTGTACTATTTACCATATAGTAGGTAAGGTTTGGGGGGGGGGTGGAAGCTGCGGCCCAGACCCCAATAATTGGGTGACCGTGCCTGCAACAGTCAGCCTTTTGGCTTATTTTACTGCTCCAGTGTCCTAGTCTAATCTATCTAATCCTGTCTACCATCTAGTATGTAAATCTGGCATATGAGTAACTTTATACAACCTGAAGTGTTGTAATAAGTCGTTTATTATTTCCCGTAAATTAAGAAAAGGCTTTAAATGGTTAGATGCTAGTGAGTATTATTTGTGAGGTAATAATTACAATTGTCATATACAAAAATACCCCCGTCACAGCAAACCTGCGTACTCAGCGAATTTAAAATGCATAAGATATGTCATACCACATAAAGCCGCTTACCAAGTTTTATAAAAATATATTCACAATAAAGGGATATATACAATTTTAATTATTCTCTATAAGAATTACATTGGGAGTGAGTACATAGGTTGGCTGAAATAAGGAACACAACAAATTGGTTACTATGCAAATATAAATAGAATTCAACTAAATGAAGCCACATACCAAGTTTCATCAACATTCATTCATAAATAAACAACATATAATATTTGAATTATTCTACATAAGAATTACATGGGGTCTGAGTAAGCAGGTTTACTGCAAAAAGGAACACAAATTATGGGTGTTCATGCAAATATCAATATAAATCAACTAAGTGAAGCCACATACCAAGTTTAATCAATACACATCCTTAAGTAAGCGATATATACCATTTCATTCTCCGTAATAATAACATGGGGAATGAGTATGCAGGTTTGCTACAACAAGGAAAACAACAAATTAGTTTTTATGCAAATATAAGTATAACTCATCAAGCCACATACCAAGTTTTATTAATTTATGTTCATATATAAGGGTACATTTTAATCATTCTCCATAAGAATAACATGGGGCTGAGTACGCAGGTTTGCTGCTATGGGAAACATCGGTAAAATAGCTTTTTTGTGAAAATAACAATATACCACAAACAGATGAAGCCGTATACCAATTTTCGTGATAAATAAGTGAGATATAAAATGTTTCTTATCCTCCATAAGAATAACATTGGACAACGTACTGTGTTTAGCACTTTAAATATCTCTGTAACAAATTCACGCAGATAAATTATCAAAACACCAAATTATGCGTTTTTTAAAGCTGAATCCAATGGTGACAACTAAAGTTAGACTTTTTAAAATATTACATGAAAAAACATCAAAAAACCCATTTTTGGGGTACACAAATACCCCTTTGGATGGAGCGACCTGGATGGTTTTTGAACTTAAAATCACCATTCGTTCGAAAAATTAAAAAAAAAACATTTTTGGGTTACAAAATCCCCCAAAAATCCCCCTTTGAATAGAGCGATCTGGCTGGTTTTCGAACTTAAAGTCATAAATGTTGCTTTACACGTTTATACCAAATTTAATCAAAATCGGATAATTTTTACGAGAGTTATCATGCTCACGGACACACACACACACACACACACACACACACACACACACACACACACACATACATATATATATATATATATATATATATATATATATATACAGTTTCGAACGAATGGTGATTTTGGAGTCTGGGGACCTCAAAACGAAAAGTTATCATGGTTCCGGGCCTAGGTTTTACCATGCCGACTACGGTAATAGCTTCTTCCCTATAGGGGAAAGTAGCTAAAACTATTCTTTAAATACCCGATAACAGATAAACAATCATTATATTCATAGTCATGCGTTTTGCATTCTGTCGGTCGCATTTTCATAAAACTCAAGTTAACTTATAAAATCTAAGTGTAACTTAATGTGTTAATACACAAATCTAAAAGTCTAATGATACTGTTTGACTAAATTATTCTTGTTCAGTTCTCTATAATCCTCTAAACATCATTTCCTAGGTATTTTTGAGATCTTAAAAGGCCTTAAAGCAACATGAATCACTTTGCTGGATGGCTGCAAGTGTTCACCCCGCTTCTGTCACGTTTGTCATCTTGTTGGAGTACTTCCTACTCTAAGTTATTGCCTCATGGAGATGTAAATATTTATTTCGTTACAGCTACGTAATTACTAAATTTAAACTCATACACACAGAAAGAGATTCTATCTCTTAGTTTTTCACAGATATGTAAATAAAAAATAAAAAAACAACATTATACTTTGTGGCTTATGCGTGGTGATATTGCATGTTAACAAATTACACTTATATTTATTGTTAAAGTCATACATCTTGGCCAGATTATCTGAATACATAAAATTTGTCATATAAAATTAAGGTATAAGATAAATAATATATAATTGATAGTAAAATGATGTTTGGTAGTTATCATAAATGATATTTAAAACAGCTGACCAAGTAACAACCTCCCTATGTTCTAAATTTGATTACAACTGGGGAAAATTAATTCGAGTTTTCCCTTTTATATATTTTGAACACGTGCCCCAGAGAAGTTTAAGAATTAAAAATACAAGGTATGTTCGTAGTTCATAGGTAACGTTAAAGTACATATGATTCAGCTTCCTTTTTATGAAATATTTTTCCGTATCGGTATAACATAATCTAACGAGTATAATCCAATGTCTTATGATAAAATAGCCACCCTGTTATTGTACAGGGAATCAAAATATAGTAGCTTTTTTATGAAGATAGCTCTATGAAACTTTGTATTTATGGCCTCCAAAGCAATGCAACAACCTAAGAAAATTATCTTTGTTAAAAGTTGAAATATTAAGGTACTTAGCAATTTTGAAAGTTTTATTTTATAAGTCAGCTAATTTTCTTCACCCCTTTAAGAGTGAAATCGTTTGAATCAGTTTAACAGTAAAATATAATTGAATAATTCAAATTAATAATTAATAATATATTAGCAAATAAATCTGAGATAAGCTTATACGGATGAAACACGGTACCTATAGTTATAATTTTGTAATCATTTTATTATTTTTAATGACAGTTTAACCAACACTGGCTTGTAAGGAAAAATAATAAAATAAGACTTATCCTAACTTTCGACAAAAACTGATTCCACATATATGATTAACAAAGGAATATAATATTAAGGTAAATTAAATAGTGACTTTATATCCATCAGCCAAGTAACTAGTAATTCTATTATACGGCATAAACGTAACAAAATATTTTTACTAAGAATCAGCATAAGTGAATACTTGCCGAAAGATACACACATGTAACTGGCACAAGTATGTATGCGTATTATGTAAACTCCATTATTTGGTGCGCATTGCAATATTCATTCTTCACCGTATAGTTATTCATCTCCAGTTATTGAAACGCTCTAACGTATTGCCAATAAATATTTGATATTGCTTTTAAAAATCACGACGCGCAGTTCTACTGCCTCAATAATATGTTTAGAGCTCTCGGTAATGGCTCGAACTGGAATAAACTGAGAGTTATTTTACCATTTAAGTTTACTGTTATTAAACATTAAAACATTAAAACTAAATATTAAGAATAGTAAGTAAACTAAAAATACTTTATAAAACAAGAATAAAACCTTAGCACAAGATCTAATTTAATTAAATAATTGAATAAATAAATCATTCATTTAATATGTTCATACATACAAAAATACATCTGGTTGTGTCACTTTGGGCGTTTAAGTCTTGAGTTACCCGAGGTTTTTAACTGTGAGCCCCTCCTTCGTCTCTTGGGTTTTTAGCACGGTTCCAGTTTGTTAAGTTGGGGGCTGTGAATCGGAGGAGTGTGGTTCAGATGGTAGCAGAGCGTGGTTCCCATGGGTCATTGTGTTCCCATGGGTTTTAAATCGTCTTCTCCAATTGGTCCTCTTGAGCGTAGGTATTCTTGATGTTTGAGACCCTTTAGTTTGTTAAGGTTGTGATTTGTGAATTGTGAATTTGTGGAGTCGTTCTGAAGGGCGATACCCTCGTTGGTCCCTGAGTGTCTTCGCACGCCGGAAGCTTACAAGCCTTACCGTGGAAATCCTTAGTAGCTAGGGCGGGTCTGCATGGGAAGTGTGCTGGGAAAGAGAGACTGATCAACTTTCTGTCCTTTCATTCTGTTCGAGTTTTTCCCCGTCTATATTTTTCTAGCCAGCACAACCTTTGGTGGTGAGTTTCTTCCCCTCTGGTTGGGAAATTCCTCGACGTTGCCCACAGTCAGACCACATTGAGCTAACATGGCGTCGTTGTCTTCAGGAATGGGGAGAGGCTGTTGTTTTTCCCTTGGAGGTCAAGTTCCGAGGATGGCTCTGTTTTGGATGGGGGAGGTTGAGCCGTGACACTTGGTGCCACCGCGCGATGTTGCTTTTGCCACGGCTCATGTTATATATATATGTTGTTTGTCTACGTCATCATATTATGTTGTCGATCCAGCCGGCCGTAATTTTTTTCAATTTTGTGAACCCCAGAGCAACGGTTTTTGTAAGGGCAGGAACTGGAGTCTGATGCTCAAGATTGACGTTGGCAATAATTTTATATTAAACATTGCCTAGAATGTTTCCAAATGTTAAATCCGATTTCTTGATGTATCACTAAGCTTTCCGCCCCCATGCTCAGGGTAAGTACTGATGCTCATTTCATTAGTTCCAATAATAAACTTCCCATTGTTGCACAACTGGCTGATCGCACATGTTTGCAAATTTCTTTTGTGTAAGAGAAATGTCCGTGAATGATTAAAGTTGTTTTCATTAAGCCTAGTCAATAAAGAGAGCACTCATTTTAAATTTTTCCACTGGTTATTCGCAAGTGGAAATTCTTAGTGCCAATTCTAGGCTAACCTCTTGTCAGTTTGCTGGGACAACCAGTCATAGGCCTAAACGTTTTCTTGGCCAAAATTGTGGACCAAACTGTTCCAGTTTGTGATTTTTGTGTTCCTCAGATACTTATCCAAATTCTCACTAAACATTTTGGGTCATTTCATTTATTAAAATGTTTGAAAATAAACGGTATCAGGAAACTGACACATACTTTCTCCCTTTTAGCCCAACTTTAATGAATAAATTACTTTTTATTTACTAAATTAATATAGAACACAAAGCACGGTCGAATGTACAGAAAATCTTGTAAACAAGTTGTTTTAAAAAACATCCACCCAAATCCCTGCTTTGGAGGCACTACAGAATCCATTGCTAAACTCGTGGTTTTAAGAGGGGAAATGCCCCCTATCCCCCCCAGGGTTATTAAGGGGCAACATATTTCGAATTACCTCTGTTGGTCAATGCTAAATTGACAAGCATATCAAGTTTAAATGAAATTTATCAGTAAATAAGAGAGAAATAGTAATTTTGTATTTCCCATAAGAATAACATTGGACAACGTACTGCGTTTACCGCTAAATGAAAATTTCATTTTTCTCCGAAACCAGCAATCGTAGAATAGTAATTCAACATACTAAATTATTTAGTTTTTTGAGCTCTTTTTAATGGTGAATAGTAATATTTTTTATATTTATGTATTTTTATGAAAAATCCAAAAAAATGAATTTTGAATGTTTTAAGTTCTGTAATATCTGAACCCAAATTTTCACAGAAATGCGGGGGGAGTCATTTTGTTGGAAACCTATAGCTCTACAAACCACTAAAGTTTAATCAAAATCGTTAGAGCCGTTTTTGAGAAATTTGCATTTTACATGTTTTTTGGTGGTTTTTGGGGGATAATTAGCCTTAAAAATCAAAAATTCCAAAAAATGAATAAATGGCCTGGAGATATCGTGGATTAGTACATACCAAATTTCATAAAAATCGGCCCATTGGTTAGGGCTCTAGCTCTGTACACATCCACAAAGACACACACACACACACACACACACACACGGACACACACACACACACACACACACACACACACACACACAGACAGACATCACGTAAAAACCACTTTTTTGGGTTCAGGGAGCAACAAAACGAATATTTCCACTAACAACTCAAATTCGAAAATTTTGACGAAAACAATACTTTCTCCATATACTATGTATAGAGGGAGAAAGTAAAAGGGATTTATTCAGCCACAGACAAGTACCCTACATTTTAGTTTCAATTTTCACTAACTATTGTAATGTTCATAATAAAACAATGTCAGCCTTCAATTTAATGTTTTGATAGTGTAAAATGAATATTTGCCTCAAATATTTCTGTTAATTGTAATCTAGCTTTAGGCCATTTCACTATGTGCTTAAAACTCCTGAGGTATATTTTGTTGGGAACTGACTATACCTGTACAAACATGTTTTTCTCTCTTCAAGGCTGTTCACTGGAACTGAAATTAATTTGTAGCATTTAGTATTTTAACTTTTTGTATTTTGCTGAGGGTCCATGATGGGAGGACAAAAAGGCCCATTTTTGAAGATTCAAATTATCGTTGAAAAATTAAATGTCTATGATGAAGATAAAAGATAATGAAACTGTGAAGAAGCTTGAGTTCTTTTAAATGTGAGGGACCCTAACATAATCACCTGAAGCCATGAAGCAGTATTTAATTGAATAATGAAGAACCTTGGAAATATAAAACTGGTGGAAGTGAAATTTGCCAATGACATTGAGGTTGGCTAATGTTTGTCATCGTTAACTACAGTTTACGTTGAAACTACTCACTGGTGAGAACCCTCCCTGCATTATTGTTATTTTCATCTTCTGAAGGACTGCGACGTTACTTGAAGAAATCAAATTGTGCCTTTTAGAAAATTTCAAGTGCACAGATTTGTCCCGGTTTCGTCAGAGAAAATGTTCATATTTATTATTTTGCTCAGTTTTACATTTAACTTCCTGGAATCATTCAACATAATATTTAAATGGAATTTTAACCATAACAAAAACTTTCACCGGATTTGCAACATTAAATTTATTTTTTTAGTGCCAATGCCAGGGAAAAATTCAGCACGGGAAATTTTTGTAAGCTGCTGAATGTGACGGGAAATTTGTAGGTCCTTCATGCTTCACTATTGGCTTTTATTGAGACAAGACCTTAATCAAAATATTTAATAAAAAAATAAATAATAAAAAGGGTATTAATGTCAAATATTTCCCCCTTCTTTTTAGATGTATGAGTACCTTGCAATTTTTGTATGTTTATTGTTATTGATTATTTATTTATTTACCTCGGTGTCATAAATCCATCTGTCTATTGATGAAATTTACTTGCTGTTTATTTCATACTGAATATTTACTGCCATTTCCAGTCATTTAATATGTCATAAAAACAAAGTCAACTCACACTGTTGAGCTACCTTTCTAGTGTCTGAATTATTAAATTTTTGCCAGATTCTATAATTGTTATCTCAATAAATAACACAATTATTATTTAAATAAATCTGACAATTCAGATTTTATTTTAACTTGCTACTAAGATGCTTCACTGTAATTAAAAACATTGCTCAATTAAAAAAAAGAATTAATTGCTGAAACTTTGAGAATTTGATCATTTGAGTTCACACCAGTAACTTGCCACTAACAACAGTGTGGTTGGCCAACCACTACTGCAGGTAGGATATGTACACAATTGTTTAATTTATTTAAGGAACCATGTTTGTTTTTTTGGATTTTGATAAAATTTCTCAAATGGAAATGGTCATGTTGATTGATACGGTGAACGACCTTAAAGTTGTTTGATTTGAAAGCAATTCTGTTTTTTTTATTATTGTTAATATTGATGCCTCTTGTTGATTGTACGCTGTAGAGGTTTTCTTGTATGATTTTATTCATGATTTTTATATATTAAGTTTTCTAGCCGTATTAATTTGTGGTGGATACACTTATACACTGCAAAAGCCGGATAATAACATTATTTATCATATTTAAATTTTTGTTCCCTTGAATTTGGAAGAAGGTATAAATCTTCTCCAGCGCCGCGTTTTCACAATTCTTAAACAAGCAGATTCCGGTTTCCGGTTTCTTAGGTATTGGTTTCTTTATACATTATACAAGAAAACTTCTTGAATAAAAACAATTATCTTGCCAGTATTAAATTGTGCGTAAACAATATGTTATATAAAGATACATTTTATACTTTGCTTTTATTTTGGATAGACTAAGAAAAGTATATTTAATTTTTAAGGTTAAATTTTTTAACACAAGAACTTTTAGTGATTGCACTGTTAATGCAGATAAAGTGAAAGAAAATATGGGAGAACATGTTGACCATGTAATTTGCTCTAGAAAAATATCAACTGAGCATACATAAATGATTATTTTTGTTTTTCAAGTTAAAGATAGTTTTGTAATATGAATTTTGAAACATGCGAAAAACATTGTATTTTATAAATGATAATTTTCAATAAATGTCCTAGTCAAACCAGAATATAATATATAAATGAAACGTTTTCAGAAATGGGATATTTTTTTGTAGCGCAAGTTGAACTCCAAATTTGCCAATCGAATATTTGTTAACTGTTGGTTTAAAAAAAAATAAACAAATTACAATTTACTTTTTTAATAACTTTTATATTTCTCTTGTAATAAGAGATTCTACTATCACATATTTTTATATATTTTTATTATTGTTATTAGATTTTGTGACCCGAGTTTCGACTCCATTTATTTATTTTTTTCTGTTTATTTATAAAACGTACCATTATAACCATTTAGATTGTCTGATTAGATTAAGTTTGTTGGATACCATATCCATATCGTAGAGGAATCATTACTAGAGAGGGCATGCCAATGTCTTAACAATTGGTTCAATGAAGCTAATAATCGCCCTTTAAACTGGACACGCACTCAGTCGAATTGGAATTTCCGCAAAGATAATTTGTTTTTGGCCATACTGCTTTTTGTTTGTATTCCTGTATCAGTTATATAATGTTTAATAAACTACTTTTTTACTAGCACATTACGTGTTGTTTTACTTACGGGATGTAATAAAATAGTCTTATAACACCTAAAACTATATTTACAGTTATACTGTATTCACTGATCAGACAGTAAACATATGTAACAGATGGTGCAAGGTTATCAATTTCGACCAGTCACACTGGTCATCATCAACCCAATGAAAGAAATAACTAATGACTAATGTCATTATATTAACGTCTTTTATTACATCCCGTAATGTTTAATAGAAAATATTATCATATTTATGACGTGTATTTTCAAAAACAGTAATAGGAACAAGTTATATACATGTCTCGTCATGCGCTCACTTTAATTACATTCTTGGACAGAAGGTAATAACAAAATACACAATTGATTTGTTCTGTTGATCAGTTGATCAAATGTATAATACACATTTTAACCGCACTTGAGTAGTATATTTGTAATAAAAGCATAATAAATCATAGTAAACTTCAAATCCACATAATAAGTTTCCTTGCCAATATAACAAGTTTTTAGCCAAATAAACTATTGATTAGTAATCCTGATTAGATGCTGGAGTTGTTTATATGAAATTAAACTGCAATTCACGGGTAACTTTTAGTTAAAGTAATATTATAGAAGTAGTAGAACTTTGTCAAGGTAAAAACACTTTATTAACTTCTAAGCCAATATAATAGGTTTTAACCAAATAACAAATGAATTCAAATTACTGATTAAAAGTTTTTACTTCGAATACCAATTTTCACCAGATTTGATCGGTTTATTCTCTAAATATTAAAACAAGTGTGTCTTTGCCCCTTACGTGGTCCAATACCATACCTCCATTTTGACGCAACTTTGTAAGGTAATTCAGGTTAACCTTGGGAAGGTTTCTAGAGCGATTAATCGAAATCATACATACCAGGGCCCTACCCTCCTAGACATAACTATCAGTATTAACCTCAGATTATAATTATTTTATTTGTATTATACCTCATTTTATTATTTTATTTTGTTTATGTGGCAACGGGATGGAACCATGAATCAACGAGGATTAATAATACCTAACAAAGTCTCGGATATTAGTCTTGTGTTTAGGTTGGTGCAAATGTAATAATAGCGTAGAAAAATTATAGAAAACTCTCATAATTTGCTTTCTAAATCACTTCTCAATGCAGCATATCTTAGAAACCACTATTAAGATACTGGACTTGAAACATGACACTAGCTTAAGAATAACATGGTATTAAATTTGGGTTTTCTATCCTTAGTTTAAAAATGGTGGATATTTAAATTTGTTTGAGGATTAACTCTTTAAAATGGCAAATTATTGATTATATGTTCCGTATATTTAAGAAATGTGAAACTTTAAAACAAAAAGGATGGTATAAATATTATAAAGACCACTCAGCCCATAGCAAAGCAATTGCAATTTGTATGGGTGAAATCATGCAAAAGAATACATTTTGAGATATGTAAAACTATAAATTCTTTAAAAAAAATTAAATAATTTAATAACCGGATTTTTGAACTATCTATCTATCATTACCGAGCTAAGTTTATATCTACAAAATATATGACTAAGTATTCAGGTTTTTGCATATGAAGTATGTGCAATGAACCAGTATAATGCAACCGGATTGAGCCTCTTTTTAGGATTTATCTCTATTTAAGTTTATTTTAATGGAGGAAAACAATTTGGTAATTCGAAAAATACCTCGTGAAAAAGGTTTAACTCCTGTTTTAAACCCTTTCTTCCCTTACACCAAATACATTTAAACAGGAGTATGCGTATTTCCTTAAGAGAGTTCATTTAGTGCGTAGAGTCGTTTAGGTGTTGTATACGGCAATAGCTTCTTCCCTATAGGGGAAATTCGCTAAAAGGATTCAAAAGTTACTTCTGAGGTATCACGGCTAGAGCTAATAAACTCAGCAGTCAGCAGTGTTATTTATTAATATATATATTAATTATAAAGACAAATTAATTCTGGACGCATAGTTTCAAAATTATAAAGTAATAAATTTTGCTGTAATGTAATTAAATTTTAACCTTTGCTGGTATTGATGCGTTACTTTTGTTAAATAATTTGTTTCATTTTAAAAATATATTTATAGTGCAGAATTTAAAATTAATTTATACGTGAAAATAGTGATGTAAAAGACATTCTTTCAATAAAAGGCAATTAAAAACAAATATTGTATCTTACATCAAAAATGTACATAATTTGTTATTAAAACTATATAATTTAACAGCCTATGCTAATTTATTACGTTCCTTTTATAATTATGATATGAAGTATTGTTTCTAATGTATACAAATCAATGTTTGTACGTCTGTTCGTCTGTCCGTTCGTATTTTATGCGTTGCCATACCGTTCATCCGATTGCTTTGAAATTTTGCATAGTAACACAGGTTATCCCTGGGAAGGTTATAGGCCATTAACCGAAGTCCTAGGACATTAGGTCTGTGCCCCACTGGACTTCAAAGTTTCAATGTTAATCTTATGGAAGAAAGATTTCATTTGATTTTATCAGATGATATATATAACTTAAAATATTGTAAACAGCTGTTTATCAGTATGGAAATAAAAAACCTACTGGAATGGCGACTCTCATAATGGAAAAAAAACTACTTGAATGGCAACTCAAACTATTTTTTCGATAGGCGAGTGAGCGTAGCCAACGAGCTCATCCGGGAGGCGAATGGGCGAAGCCAACGAGCTGATATTGAAAATGAACGAGTATTTGACATAAAATAAATTCTATGCCTCTTTTTCGGCAGCATCGCGCCGGGTACCAGCTAGTTTAAAATAAAATACAACTTTATGTTGTTTTGATCGGCCAAAATAACGTTAAAATAAGTAGGCTTAGTGGTAATACTGAGTTACTGATAACTTTGTAGTCATGATCAAAGCATTTATGAACTTAATAATGAACAAAGAGGATCATTATGTATTCTAATTATTAGTAGGCATATCTAGTTAATCCTATTGATTAGAACTGGCGCTGCGGTACGTTTAAACTTAATTTTGACAGGAAACATAAACATTCATCTTAAAAACTAGTAGTCAATAAAAGTTAACCGTGCAATATCTTGAAGTATTTACACACCCCGTTTAACAAACAAATATGTATCAACTGTTTTATGATGTTTTATACTACGGGACAAAACGGTTTTGGAAATTGTTTAGGGATCGTTTTGCTTATTTAAAACAAATATCTACAATTTAATGCAAATCTACTGTTTCCAAACAATCGAATAAAAATACTGGCGATATTGAAATGCTTCCATTTTAATTTTGAGAATTCAAATCACAAACATTACAAAATTGGCTGTCGTTAACAAGTTAAAATTGTGCACAGAATCGTGCATTATACATGAACGAAAAAACAGAGATTTGCACTTAACGCTTAACGGCTGGTAGGTGATCGTCAACTGTGATACACTTATGTGATTAAACTATTTTGTTTAGAAAATTTCAGTAGCGTACCTCCATTTCAGGTAGGTGCTCCAATGGCACGGGGTAAAACCTCTAAAATAAGACATACAGGTTACCGTGAACACACAATATTGAATCACTTAGTTAACTCAAAATAGGCTTAAGTAAGAACATCTACAGATTGGGATCGAAGTATGAATTCAAGCAACAATTTAAAATTCTATATTCATAAAGTGTTAGAAGCCGTGTATGTTCAAATATTATTAATATTTTTTGATCTCGGAAAATACGCTAAAAAGTATTAGAAAGTGTGCATTGAAGTAATAAGTTCAAGTTAAATAAATATCTCAAGTTCACGCAAACGTAAGATGCGAATCTTTATTTAAACATGCTTATATTAAGTTGCTTGACCTCAGTTAAACGTCGTTTCAAATTGTACCTAACCCACGTTTTACCCACGTTAGAAAGGTTTTAACAACTGAGTTATTACTTACCACGTTAAAACTATTTTAGTATATTGTACTGGGCGTAGACTACCATCTGGGATAACATACTTTGTACAATTTGTTTTAGAAACCAAGTTTATTTCGTAAACCGTGTAAGAAATAGAAAGTTACATAAATAAATATGAAAACAATGTTTTTTGTTATAAATTGTGTATTAAAGCAAAAACGCACAATAGAGGAATAAGATAAATGTCAAGAGTTTCTACTGTGAAACAATGTGATCAATCTTCAGTTCCTCTCAGCATTGAATAGAGCCCGACTTGGTAAAGGGGAATTTATTTACTTTTGTCACCTGATATTTAGGTATCAAAGCAATGTTGCTATCAGATATTATGAAATCATATGGGTGTTTGCGTTGTTTGTTTCTTCGAGTAAGAATTAGTTATTACAATAAAAAATGTAAGTTTTAACAAGACTTCTAAATTACTGTATAACTATTATTTTAAGTTTGTTACGTAATTATAAATTTTAAATAGCTTATGCTTTTATATTTTTTGACATAATGCTAATTTTGTTAACTAGTTGCAAAAACCGTAGTAATGACTGTTCTAATTATCTTTAAATCGTATTCTTAAAAATAAGATCGATGACTTTTTTACTGGAGGATTGTGACAAGTATTTCCAGACGAGGCCATGTAAACTTGTTTATACGTCCCATAGATATCCAAGGACTACCTTAAAACTGGTCTATTCCAGTTTCGAGGCTGACATTGTGTGCTGCAGATGAAGTTGTAGTAACATATAGTAAGTATTTTGGCCGTTCATTATGACTTAGGTTCCCTTTCACCTTCGGTCCCTTCATTTGAAGTAACTGGGAACGGAATGTATGGATTCGTGCCCTGACCCGAGAATGTGGTACCTGGCCGTTGTACATGGATACCCTGCCAGTTGTGTTGATCAGTTGAAGGAGAGAGCGGGATCCGCCTGTTTGAGCCTGATCGCAGCTGTCACAGGAGCACGGAAGTTGGCCCTCTGAAAGGCTAATTTGGCTTTCTGATCCATCCCAACCTTTCCTTTCCTGCAAATCCTATCCTTTTGGTAACCTGCGTAATATTCCCGGTAGTGGAAGACGTGCCTAGCAGCTCAGCTGAGGTTTCCTAATCCAGCAATAACTACAATGTAACAACACGGGCCATAGTTTGTAGTTTACTGATTGGCAGCTTATTAATCATAGCTTAATGCTCGTAATCCATCAATATTTGTTGTTATCATTGCAACAAAACAATTTAATTCAAGTGATTCTGTATCTTTCTCTCACTCAGACATATCTGATGTATTAATATAAACATATTTTTTCTTAATAGAGAGAAGCACTCTTAGCATCAGAAACCTATCCAATTTTGTTTTATAGATAAGTGGACTTATACCTTTAGCTTAGTTCCGCACCCCGAGCAGTGGCGTTGTTCCATAGCTATAGCCTTTGATGGTTAGACGTGATCGGACCCGAAACTCTTACGTACCAAAGTTACATACTCTCAATACGACCAGGTCCCACAACAAATATTTAAACTAATAATAGCACATTAGATAGTGAGAGGGATTTTACAGTTTTATAGCCGTGTTCGTTTTTGTAAGAATGGGAAAAACTAGTGTTATAAGAGAAAAAGAGTTCGCACGCAGCACGTTGAAGTGAGGGAAGTGAATTTCCACATACAAAACTTTTAAAACTCAAAACCTGTGTAAAAACATACATTTTATCCAATTTCATTGAAATCTGAAAACACTGATTTTTTGGCTGTTCTGATGCTCCTTGTTTCTTTTACCTGAAATGCTAGGAATACAATTTTGCTCATTATAAGGTTAGGAGAAGGTCCAGTCAGGCTTGAAAGTAGGCGCGAGGTTGCTGGGGATGATACAAATACACCAACAAATGGATAACATGCTTTTTTAATCTAAAAACCCCATAAGACAACGTACTGTGTTTACCCGATATACATTTTCTTTAATAACTCGGTAAATTTTATGCTAGAATGACGAGAGAGGGCTTAGAACTTTCGCTTCACTAATTCCCATCTTAACATAAGCATTAATCTTACGTCCGGGGCTTTTCTTACCCTTTTTGGGTCTAAAAACTCTAAATTTGAAACAATAATCCCCAAAAAAGGGGGTTAGAGTTTTCCGATTGTTTTGCCCAACGAACTTGTCCAACTGATTAAAGAAAGGAACATTCCTACCAAATTTGAAGTAAATTGGACAAATAAATTCGACCGACATAGTGCATACAAACACACACACACACACACACATACACACACACACACACACACACACACACACACACACACACACACACACACACACACACACACACACACACACACACACATTTATATATATATATATATATTGAACGACACCCCAAAACGTGTTCAGGGGGTCATGTTAGGAACTTCTATGGAGGTCCGGGCTTAAGTTTCACCGTGCGGGTGATGCTAATTTTCACTTTTCCATAGGAAATTCTCTCTAACTAATAAGAAAGTAAAACTTAAATTATGTTTATGTAGTATCTAACTAATAGACAAGTAGACAAGTTACACATTAAAAGAGTTGTACATTAAAGGTACCCGAAAAGGTTTAATAATATGAGCCCATTCGCATTTGAATAAGACATGTTTATGATTTATTAAAATTGTATGGATTTCTGTTAGGCATTAAGATTAGTTTATATAGTGGGTTGTTTATATCAAAGGTGTATTCTGGAATGTGTTAGGTGGTCCTATGAATCGTATTATAATTCCCCTATTTAGGTATTTTATTATAAAGTTGGCATTTTTTAGTAAGACGAGTCATTGTTGCTGGGTGTTTAAGTTTTAAGACATGTCTCAAGGGGTGTATCTTTTGAGAGGTGAGTATCACAAGCGCAATGATTCTGGGGTCAAATTTCTGATGAATATATTTCCATCAGGAGGTGGGTTTGAGACATGTCTCAAGGGGTATATTTTGGGAGGTGAGCATCACAAGTGCAATTATTCTGGGGTCACATTTCTGATGAATATATGTCCATCAGGAGGTGGGTTTGAGACATGTCTCAAGGGGTATCTTTTGGGAGGTGAGCATCACAAGTGCAATGATTCTGGGGTCATATTTCTGATGAATATATTTCCATCAGGAGGTGGGTTTGAGACATGTCTCAAGGGGTATCTTTTGGGAGGTGAGCATCACAAGTGCAATGATTCTGGGGTCATATTTATGATGAATATATTTCCATCAGGAGGTGGGTTTGAGACATGTCTCAAGGGGTATCTTTTGGGAGGTGAGCATCACAAGTGCAATGATTCTGGGGTCATATTTCTGATGAATATATTTCCATCAGGAGGTGGGTTTGAGACATGTCTCAAGGGGTATCTTTTGGGAGGTGAGCATCACAAGTGCAATGATTCTGGGGTCATATTTCTGATGAATATATTTCCATCAGGAGGTGGGTTTGAGACATGTCTCAAGGGGTATCCTTTGGGAGGTGAGCATCACAAGTGCAATGATTCTGGGGTCATATTTCTGATGAATATATTTCCATCAGGAGGTGGGTTTGAGACATGTCTCAAGGGGTATCTTTTGGGAGGTGAGCATCACAAGTGCAATGATTCTGGGGTCATATTTATGATGAATATATTTCCATCAGGAGGTGGGTTTGAGACTTGTCTCAAGGGGTATCTTTTGGGAGGTGAGCATCACAAGCGCAATGATTCTGGGGTCACATTTCTGATGAATATATTTCCATCAGGAGGTGGGTTTGAGACATGTCTCAAGGGGTATCTTTTGGGAGGTGAGCATCACAAGTGCAATTATTCTGGGGTCATATTTCTGATGAATATATTTCCATCAGGAGGTGGGTTTGAGACTTGTCTCAAGGGGTATCTTTTGGGAGGTGAGCATCACAAGCGAAATGGTTCTGGGGTCACATTTCTGATGAATATATTTCCATTACGAAGTGGGTTTGAGACATGCCTCAAGGGGTATCTTTTGGGAGGTGAGTATCACAAGCGCAATGATTCTGGGGTCACATTTCTGATGAATATATTTCCATCAGGAGGTGGGTTTGAGACATGTCTCAATAGGTATCTTTTGGGAGGTGAGCATCACAAGCGCAATGATTCTGGGGTCATATTTCTGATGAATATATTTCCATCAGGAGGTGGGTTTGAGACATGTCTCAAGGGGTATCTTTTGGGAGGTGATCATCACAAGCGCAATGATTCTGGGGTACATTTCTGATGAATATATTTCCATCAGGAGGTGGGTTTGAGACATGTCTCAAGAGGTATCTTTTCGGAGGTGAGCATCACAAGTGCGATGATTCTGGGGTCACATTTCTGATGAATATATTTCCATCAGGAGGTGGGTTTGAGACATGTCTCAAGGGGTATCTTTTGGGAGGTGAGCATCACAAGCGCAATGATTCTGGGGTCACATTTCTGATGAATATATTTCCATCAGGAGGTGGGTTTGAGACATGTCTCAAGGGGTATCTTTTGGGAGGTGAGCATCACAAGTGCAATGATTCTGGGGTCATATTTCTGATGAATATATTTCCATCAGGAGGTGTGTTTGAGACATGTCTCAAGGGGTATCTTTTGGGAGGTGAGCATCACAAGCGCAATGATTCTGGGGTCACATTTCTGATGAACATATTTCCATCAGGAGGTGGGTTTGAGACATGTCTCAAGGGGTATCTTTTGGGAGGTGAGCATCACAAGCGCAATGATTCTGGGATCACATTTCTGATGAATATATTTACATCAGGAGGTGGTTTTTTCCATAAGATCTTGTTTCTGTTGGTGAATGTTTTGGTGTATGTGTTTTTGTCAATGATGAGTTCCCTTTTCAAGTATATCAAGACGTAGGATTTCTGAGGCTAAACTAAAAGAGTGTTGTTTATAACTGGGTAACTCATGCAACATAATGAATAAGGTTCACTACCCCATCCATGTGTGGTTTATAAAATTTAAAGAAAAATAATTACCATAACAGAGTAATTGAAATAATTAAGTATAATGATAATAATTATACTTAACTAGGGGCTTGTAGGGGCAAAAGCCCCTAAAAAACCAAAATACATAAATTTTTTATCAACCTTCATTGGTCATTTATAAATAAGCACTGATTTTCTAGCATTATAATATAATATTATTATACTGCCTTATGTTTTTAATAAAATGTCCATTCCTAAACAACTATACATTGCTGTAGTTTAAAAGTAAACAAACTGAATAATTACAGCTGGTATCAATATCAAAGGCTAATTTAACTCTGTGGCACAGCTGTTTTAATTTCAAAAGATGTAAACAAATTAAACCCCATGTTGTTTTAATGGGAAAAGTTTTATTCTGTTGCGAATTTATGGTAAAAAAATAAGAAAAATGAATAGTTTTCCCTCAAAATTCACGTCAAGACCTTTAAAATGATACCCCTCCCATCCTTCTACGGCCATCCAGTCACTCACAATTTCTTTACAAAAATTTGACTTACGGAATTATATATAGAGATTTATTGTAAATAACTGCTTAAGATGTAATTTGAAAAACACATTCCTCCTCTGTGTCAAATAAACTTAGATAAAAATTAAAGTCGGTAAGTAATCTTACATGAGGTTACTAAAATTAGGACATTTTAATTATCTGCTGAATATTCCCTCTTTCAATTAATGAAGTTCATAGACCGTGACGATGCTCAAAAATGTTATAATAGACGAGCTTGATCGGATATAAAAGGATCTTTGGCATTACTATATAGTGCAAAATGACGCCTTTCATACAATAAAAGAACTGGAAAGACACGACACATGTTGCGATTATAAAAGTCGCCATAAGTGGAACGTTTCAGCAGGAATTGTCGGTGCAAGGCGTCGGACGTGACAAGAGTTTAGCAGGCTCTTTATCATCCCTCCACATTTCATCTGCACCTGAAATCAGAAGTTTTTATTTTATGTCCAATTATTTGTATTTTTATTTTTACTGCGTACACATAAATTATCAGATAATACTTTACCAACTAAATATAGTTCATAATATTTCTCTTTGAATTATAGTGTTTCGCTAATATCCAAACTTGTTGAAAATTTCAAAGGTCGATCAGCAAATAATTAAACTCACAAAAAACTACTACGTAGGTTACGTCACATTCCAAACTGTAGATTTTTTTGTAAACGAGTTACTTGTTTATGAACGGGTCACAAAGTTCAAACAAATTCACAAAATAAATACAGAACTTACTATTTCAACGAGGAGGATTAACTTGATCGGACAGCAGTTTTCCAACGAAAAAATTGACAGTTTTAAAATAAGCGTACGCGCCGTCTGCACAGCCAACATATCGTTTTCAACTTATAAGGTCATTGCCTTCCAATATATAAAAAAACATTCATTTAAATTTTGTATATTTTTAAGAAATCTCACAGATCGGGTATGAATTTTATTCAGATACAATATTGTGTTTATAATGAGAAGATTGTATTATTTCTTATAATTGAGTAAAAATAGCTTGTTAAGCCACTTCATTAAACTATACCATACAAACTAATTTGCAGTCAACTAAACGTAAACCTCCTTAGGCTTATGTAATATAGTCAAGTAAATATCTATATTCATTTCATATGGAAAATTACATTTAAGTACAATAGTTCTAAATATGTATTGTGTATCGTATTCCCTGGTTACAGCTTACTCTTTAAACGAGCCTAAGAGTTAAGGAAAGGAAAATCCAATTATTTTACTGTATAAAATAACTTGAATATAATTTTTATTAACTAGAAAAAAGCTAATGAAATAACAAATAAAACCCTCAAACTGCAAAGTAAACAAAGTTTCTAGCAATTAGTAGTGTAACTGCTGTTTCATTTGTGGTTTACATTCTCACAGGTTATTACAAAAAGAGATTAAACAAACAAGCGATTTATTGTTTAGAAATGCTGTAATAAAAATAACAAAACTACGTACAATTGTTTTACGTTAATAGCCCTGAACCTTTTTGCTACTTGCCAATCTGAATGCTTATGTAAATAATAATGCATATTCCTCAAAAGATACTGTTAACAAAAACATCAGTCCTTTAATCCTGTTATTTGACATCCAGATTAAAAAATAACAGCCCAACTCTCTCAGATTTAGATTTTTTAGTACTTAAAAGCATGTGATTCTTGACAAACCAGAATTTGAGTCTCAGCAAATCTGTATTTATGTCACTTGTAGTTGCCTCCAAGTTGTTGCCCACATAACAAAGGGCAGAATCATCGGCAAATGAAGTTAATTTACCTTTAAAGGATGTACCACAAAGATCATTTATGTATATTAAAAATAAAATTGCTCCATGTTCAGAAATACATTTTTTTAATTTAAAATCTCATTGTTAAACTGGGTTTCCTTATTTGACAAGGTTGATTCTATCATTTCAGATCCGGAGTGAACCCCATTGTTATGCTGACACAACCTGCGCTCGGATATGCTCAGTGAGGTATCTATATGACACATTATAACGTTGGTACGATGTCAATAAATTCAACGTCCTTCAAAGTAAAATTGTTAAGTAGGTATATTATAGTGTTTCCTACAGTACAGATATTGTTAACACAACTATCCCCAAACAATGAAGAGGCGGGCATGATGTTATGCAAGATTTACTAAAACACACAACTATTACCTATTGGGTTTAATCCATGTATATATGGATCCAGAACTAAAATATTACATTCTGTCACTTTTATGTTTCGACAATTTACGAAAAAAAAATAGTAATTGAAATGTACACTTAAAACGTCACACCTATGCTGCTTGAGCAACGTTGAAATAAATCGTTGCGAAAATAAGTTGTAAAGTAATACTATTAATGTTAAAATTAATACATATGATAATGTATGTAATTCTATATCGAGATAAAATAATCTATGTAGATAAAGGTATTGTTATTAGGAAGCTATTTACTCCTAATACTAAATCTACTTGTAAATCCAAGCAAGCACAAACGTTTTCAAGAGTACGTTAAATAACTTATAATTAATCTGATTGGCTACAATATGTATATTTTCTTTGTGAGATGCGGCAGTGTGTCGGGTTTTATCGCTATAAAAATTCACACCGTGTAATTTTTTTCTTAATTCTCCATGGATCATTTTAACTAATAGTTTTTGTTAAAATATTTTAAATTGGGACATACCGTTAAAATAAAACGATTAATTTGTGTAACAAGTTGCACGAGGAAGGTAGTTTGTTAGTTCTATCCTGTTTGTTACTTTTTTCCATAAAATGTCACCATTTGTCTCTTAATTGTAAATGGTCACTTTTTCACTATTAAAAAAAACATGTTCAGCGATTATACTTTCAGCGTCTGGGAATGAAACGTCCTGACCCGAGAATGTGGTTCCTGTCTGTAGTACATGGTATTGAGTCTAACCCGCTCTGCCCTCCAACTGGCCAACTCTACTGACACTCAATTCAGTAGAGTTGGCCAGTTGGAGGGCAGAGCGGGTTCAACGGTTTGAGCCTCATCACAACTGTCACAGGAGTTGGCCCCCTGACCCATCCCCCCTTTCATATCCTGCCCACCCTATCCTTCCAGTAACCTTCACAAAATTCCCGATAGTGGAAGATGTGCCTAGCAGCTCAGTTGGGGTTTCCTAATCCATCAATAACTACTTACAACAACAATATGTTCAGTTAATTAGATAAATCACGAGAGCGCAAATTTGTTCTTTCATTTTGGGATGGTTATTAGGGGATGTGTTCGCCATTTCTGTTTATGTTGTACATTAGGTGGTAAGATCTACTAATCTCTGTCTGTTATTACATATGTGATTTATTAAACATTAAACGCGTTTTCGATTGTAGCGATTACGTATATTAATAATATAATATGTGTTGCAAATATAGCGTCGTCTTTGGTGGGCCCCTTTTTAATATGACGAGAACAGCATAAACACAGTCTAGCTCAAAGCAACAGCAGAATTTTATCAGGAATAAATAATGAAGAGATAATGAAATAAGTAAGAAGTTAATAAAGGTTTATAAAATCCCATAAAAATCAGGAAGCGGCTGGAAGCAGAAGATAAAGAAAAAATAAATACTCCCGTCGCAGCAAACCTGCATACTCAGCGAATTTCCAATGGAGATATAAATGTTTTAATATCACATAAAGCCACTTACCAAGTTTCTTAAAAATAGATTCACAACTAAGGGATATATACAATTTTAATTTTTCTCCATAACAATAACAACATTGGAGCTGAGTACACAGGTTAGCTGCAACAAGGAACACAATAAATGGGTTTTTACGCTAATATCAATAGAACTTAACTAGGTGAAGTCGTATACCAGTTTTTATTCTTTTATGTTCATAATTAAGAGAGACATAGCATTTAATTATTCTCCATAAGAATAACATGGGGGTGAGTACGCAGGTTTGCTGCTAGGGGAGCCTTTGGCAAAAAAATCTTTTTTGAGCAAATATCAATAGACCACAACCAGATGAAGCCGTATACCAAGTTTCGTCAGTATAGGTTCATAAATAGCGAGATATAAAATGTATCTTTTCCTCCATAAGAATAACATTAGACAACGTTCTGTGTTTAGCACTTTCAATATCTCGGTAACCAATAGACAGAGGAATGATCAAAATAACAAATTGTTTGTTTTTAAGTTGAATTCAATGGTATGAATTAAAATTTGATTTAAATAAAAATTGCATAAAAAAACCCAAAAAACACATTTTTGGAGTACAAAACCAACTTAAAAACAACTACAAACCAACTTCAACTACAAAACTTCGGATGGTGCGATTCATCTGTTTTTCGAACTCGCTCAAATAAAAGGTACTTTACACATTTGTACCAAATTTCATTACGATCGGACCTTCTTTACGAGAGTTACCGTGCTTACGGACACACACACTTATATATACGTATATATATAAACACTTATATATATATATATATACAAATATAAATACCCCGTCCCAGCAAACCTGCATACTCAGCAAATTTCTAATGAATTATAACATAACACATTCACTTAACAAGATTCATAGGAAATATATTCACAAACAAGTGATTTTTAAAATATTAATTATTCTCCATAAGAATAACATTGGGGATGAGTACGCAGGTTTGCTGCAACAAGAAACACAAAATAATGGGTTTTTATGCAAATATCAATAGAACTCAGCTAAGTGAAGTGACATACCAAGTTTCATCCATATACATTCATAAAAGCAATATATAACATTTAAATTATTTTCCATAAGAATAAAATGGGGACCGAGTACCTAGGTTTGCAGCTACGAGAACCATAGGCGAACAATTTTTTTGTGCAAACAACAATAAACCACAACCATATGAAGCCATATACCAAATTTCGTCAGTTTATGTTCATAAATAATCAAGATATACAATTTTTCTTTTTCTCCATAAGAATAACATTAGACAACGTAGTGTGTTTAGCACTTTCAATATCTCAGTAACCAATTGACGTAGAGCAATGATCAAAATACAAAATTATTTGTTTTTTATGCTGAATTCAATGATGAAAATTAAAATTTGATTTTAATAAAAGTTACATGTGGACACCCCAAAAAAAACATTTTTGGGGTACAAAACCACCCCAAAACCCCCCTTTGGATCGTGCGATTTGTCTGGTTTTCGAACTCGTTCAAATAAATGCTACTTTACACGTTTGTACCAAATTTAATTAAGATAGAACCTTTTTTACGAGAGTTATCGTGCTTACGGACACACACACACACACATATATATATATATATATATATATATATATATAACAATTTGAACGAATGGTGTTTTTGGCATCTGGGGACCTCAAAATGAAAAGTTATCATGGTCTCGGGCTTAAGTCTTACCATGAGACCTACGGTAATAGCTTCTTCCCTATAGGGGAATTTCGCTAAAATTTGAACGAATTGTGTTTTTGGCATCTGGGGACCTCAAAATTAAAAGTTATCATGGTCTCGGGCTTAAGTCTTACCATGAGACCTACGGTAATAGCTTCTTCCCGATAGGGGAAATTCGCTAAAAGAGATAAACAAATGGGGAAAAAGATCTAGTAGACGGTTTTTGAGCTGCCCAATAACTTGTTATTAAATAAAGGTAGGGACAAGGGTGGTTGGACAGGGACAACGCATTATGAAATAAGAGAAGCAAACACAATGTTAAAGGCGGCTTACCTGTATAAAGTTCAGAGGAATGGAGGAATGTAGCAGAGAATGTTTCTCTCTTGGTTCAAAAGCGCCAATTATGTTTGAGATCAAATAATTCGCCACAACAGAAACCTAATCTATTATTTATTTAGTACTGATTAAACAGTTAAATATTTGGTTTAGTTTTTAAATCCAACCAAATCCAACCAAACGAGTTTGGAATAGGATTACAATCTAAGAATATTTTATAGTCAAATTAACAAAGAAATATAAAAAATCACAATTATTTTATAAATAAAAACGGAGATAATATTAACTAAAGAAAATTAGGAGGCTATAGAAACTTTCTTTATTCGATTAATTTTAACCGGTGAAATCTGACGGACTTGTTACTTTTTAAAATAATGTTCTTTTCTTAGGTACTGTTTTAGCCTATTGACTGGTACTATTCATGCAAATAGTTTATCCTTAGTTTCTTGAAATACCATTGTAAACTCAATGAGTATACAGGTCTGCTTTAAAAAGCTTAGGTATTAACAGGTTTAATAAACAGGTTTTCAAACTGTTACAAGATATCTACACATATATTTCGACATATAAAAAGATGATGTTGATTAAGACACAGCGTTACGTTACATTACTCCTATTTTAAAGGAAAAACAATGATTTACTAAGTTTTTATGAGTAACGCCAAACACTTTAATTTTTTAAAATTTATCTTTGAGTAACACACAAAATACTTAGAATCACACAATTACGAAATGCACATAGGTGAACGTGGAAACAACCTTTAAATTAATTTAATTTATACTGTGTGATTGTGTAGAAACACTTTCCATAGATAATACTTTTTCAGCAGTTTTTATTTTATTCTTATCGTTTTGGTCGGTAACATTGATTAATCTTTTGTATAAATTATAATTTGTTTTAATATACATGTAAAATACTAAATTGATTAATCACTAGGCTAGAACAAATTTATACTGTAATTTTATGATGCGAATACATTATTGTTAAAATATAATGTTCAGGGTTTATATATGTTCTGGATTTATACAAAATTGTTTTAAAATGATTAATTTCCAATTACTTAACAAGAGCCTGGTTTATCACATTTTTACCCCACCACTTCAGATCATGTGTTTTTATTTAAATTTGAATTTAAGTATTTATCTTTCCCTATACTTTTATTCTCACCTGATATTTGTTGTTTACATTTTCATTGTTAACTATTGTATAAAAACAAACATCTCCTCTACAGCTCCCACCACTCCGGCCACTGCCACCACCACCGCTCCGCTACCCCTCCAACTGCAACGCCTGTAGCCCGTGAATGGACCGCGTGTGGACAACAGGTTTGGCGGGAAGTGGAGAATCTCAGCGCAAAAATATAAACTACATCCCTATTGCCGTGAAATACCTCTGACACTCTGTCAGTTGTCTAGAGCAACTACAGAATGAAATAGACTGGGTATTGGCATTGCACTCATTAGTACACTGTGAGAATTGAGGCAATGGCCGCCATCTTGTGGTGTGCGTGTTTCAAATACACTGTTATTTGGGGCACTGATAAGTCATTGATTGATTTGGTTCTTGACACAGTGACAGATTATTAGTCTAGGACAGTGATAGTATAACCTGTATTAATTATAAAAATA
The DNA here is from genome assembly GCA_963675035.1 of Allygus modestus. Classification (NCBI taxonomy): domain Eukaryota; kingdom Metazoa; phylum Arthropoda; class Insecta; order Hemiptera; family Cicadellidae; genus Allygus; species Allygus modestus. The sequence continues at coordinate 382,963,224 of OY776111.1, read as the reverse complement.
TTTGAATGGTAAGAATAAGTGACCAAAGCTAGTAGTAGTACTTCAAATTAAATTTCTTAACGTGACATTAAAAAGTTGTTCTGTGAGGAATTTTTTTATAGAGATGAAGTGTAAGAGTAAAAGTTTAAGCTGATGAACTAAATTTTATGGAAAATATTTATTTTTTTAAATAGCTCAAGTAGTTTAGCTTTTACAGCAGGTTGAGGTTACGGTTCCGTGAGCGACAGAATCTCGCTCCTAACATCGCCGCACCGCATGCCGCGTTGTGGCGAGACTCAGGGCCCCGGGCCCGAGGGGAGCCCCCAGGCCACGAAAGTGGGATCCCACAGGACACCAAGGGGGATCTCGTGAGGCAGTGTTTTTATTGAGTTCTGAAAAAAGTTATTTATTTCTCAACTTACAATAACACAAATCATTTTAAGTTGTTTGGGTGTTCGTTCAAACTAAGTGTCAATCCAAAATCATGCAATAATGATTATGATTGTGAATACCGTGTGCGGATTTGATAAATTTGCCGTAATCCAGTAACAGGAATAGGCCAGGTAAGAGTTGAAATGTAACTACTGACGGTACTGTAGAGTATCTTATTTTCATGAGTATAAGTTGTAGATATTGTATTTTTGCAAAAGATGATCCTGTTCTTGAACAGTAATTTTAAAATGAACTGAAGAAAAGCTAAAAACGTTTTTCCCATAAGATTAACGTGGGAGACTTTATGAACACGTTTTTTTATTTTCTCCGCAACCACTTAACCTAGGTTAATGATTCAAAATACCATATTATTTGTATTTTTAAGATCTATAAAATGATCGAAACCAAAATTAAGTATTTTAAAATTTGTAGTTTGAAAAATGCAAAAAACTGATTTAGGAAAATTGTAAACCCCCTTGGTCCGATTTTTCTGGTTTATATACGTTGGATATGTTTATATAAGTTCTGGTAGTCATTTGGGCCTATAAAACGGGATCCGGCTTCATTTTTCACTGGGAAAAAATGGTCCAATTGGCAATTTTTATGATTAATCACGGTTAGATTGTGAATTTTGGCATATATTTAGGCTCGGTCGTCATTTTCGGTCAATAAACACGTTGCGGCCGTCGATTTCGGACTTTAGAATGCGAGGAACGGTTGTTTTCGGCAAATATAATGCTGTAAGTTGCCTATTTTGTTTTATAAAATATTTTTTAGTCAGCAATTTTTTCCTGTAAAACGCAGTCTGGCAGTCTTTTCCGGCCTGTAAAATGCGGCCCTTAATTTTATTGTGGTCGATGATTTTGCCCTACTAATTGCAGTATAGGTTCGTCAGTCAATTGTCTTTTTTGGACGCTAAAACTAGGTAATTGCCATTTCCGTGGATAAAATGAACCGCTTGCCGCTTCTGGTCAATAAAACGTTGTCCAGTCCATTATACCAAAAAGATTCAGTCATTTGGGTGTTTGTGAACACCATGGTGTGGCAAATTTTTTGTTTATACCGATAAAACACGGCCTAATATGCGTTTCGAACGTCGTTTTTTGAATAAAAAACACGATCCAGCTTTATTTACTGCCGAAAAATGCGGTCCGATTGCCGTTTTTGAGCGATTAACTACATTTCCGGCATAAAATACGGTTTGTACTCAATTTTCGTGTGATAAAAAACTTTGCGGTCGTAGTTATGACTCATGTATATAATCATGAATGGTAATATGCTGCAAAATTACCGCAAAATATCACCGATTTTGGCTGATAACTACACACGCCTGGTCGGTAAATTTGTCTAAAAACCCAGTTTGACCGATTTCAGGCTAAAATGCGGCTCGATTGACGTTTTAGACGGTAAAATGAGAATGTATTGCTATTTTAGGCCGATCAAATTTGTTTCGATCTTAGTTTCGGTAAAATCTTCGTTTTCGACGATTACTTTGATACTTCCGCTGGCGTGTTGGCCGCTAAATTGCGGTTTGGGTATAAACTTTTGTGGTTTTATCTGGCCCATACGTTTACCTGTCGTTTTCGGTCTAAAAGTTACGGCGACCATGAAATGCGGTCAAATTGCCTTTTTTATCCGAAAAACGGGTAAAATTGCTGATTTTGGTCCATGAATTCAATACAGTCGTCTTTTTAGGCCGATAACACACATGTTGGTCAATAAAACGCGTTCGGCTATTCTTAACGGCCGATCAAATTATTGATATGGAATTTTTTACAAATTTCCGGGAGGGAGACTCCCAGACCCCCCACCCTTGAGGGGTATTTTATACCCCCCTCCCCAAAACCCCGGGCATTTCCCCCCGATGTGGCTCCCTGGATCCGCCCCCGATTGTAAGTGAGTTTTACTAACAGTAAGTGACAAATTCCTCTTTCTTAGAGTTAACAACAAACGGATACTTAATTCCAACAATAGCGATAAGAAATACATCTAACAAAGGTTAGTATGTCGGTGATTTGAGTGACTTATTAAACTTTTAAATTCAAATAAATCGTGTTTTTCTTGTAAAATAATCATCGAACTTTTTGCAATATAAATTAATTTGTACCAAACGGAATTATTTTCTAAGCTTATTCTATTTTTAAAAAAGCGCAAAAAAATTAAATCTAGCCATAATAAACTTGATTTTAGTCGCGTAACGATACTCGCGTTTTTTATGCGCGCGCACAATCCTGTTTCTTTGTACACGTTTAATGAAAAAACTGAAAATATTATCGAAAAATGTCAGAAATAAAACTTATTGGTCAACTAATAATCAAAAACCTTTTCTGAAGTTTCTTTCTAACCCAAGAATAAAAAAGTTTAGGCTTAGGAACTTTTTCGTAACACCTTTTCAAAAATCCAAGATTTATTCATTTTTTTATTATTGGCAGCCCCTATCGCGATCGCAGGAAATGATTCAGCTGTTTCAGGAACAAATCTTGTAGAAATAGAAATCCACAGCAAAAACCCCGGGCATTTCCCCCCAGTGTGACACAGACAAATGTGAGTTATAGTATTGATAACAAATTTAAACATTTAAAAAACTCAAATATATTGTACGATTCCATAGTTGATGCAGGTTACAACTATGAGTTTAATTCCCATTACAGTTGTTATGTGCGACCTATAAGCGTGTAAATGACAGCGCGCAATATGCCCAGTGTTCCTTAGACTGTTGAGAACAGCGGTAAGTGTTGAAATATTGATACTGTCTATTTTTTATTTTCACATTAAAATCTCCAAACTTCCTTTGGATTGCCACTAACCAACTCATAAATATAATTAATATTAAAATATATTATAATTTTAATGTAATATACAGTTTGTTTCAATTATTTTGTTCGTAGGCATACTTGTTTTCAACCCCTCTATTTAAACGATAGAACAATTACTAGTTAATGTTTTCACTGTTATTATTGTGCCATACAAGGCAGCAATTACGTCATAATCTATATAAATAATATTATACTTTAATATTGTTTATACATTTTATATTAAAAGATTTAAGTCAAGATTTTTATATTAAAATTGAAAGTTACACTTGCTTTTACGACATGATTAAAGGTTAAACACATTTGAATTTAGCACCAAAAGATAAAGAATTTTACAGTAACTCTTTTTTGAAAGCCATGATTTTTAAATTAAAATTGAAAGTTACACTTGCTTTTACGATTGGCGCAAACCCTCCACTCGCTGGGTCAGAGTGAAATATAAATACATTTGCGCTCTCTCTCACCCCTCCTCCAAGAGAGGCTCCCAAGTACACTTTAGTGAACTAAAACACTCCAATTGCCTACGAGCCATGCCGTTATTACACCCTTAAGTGACAGGAAGAGGTGTAAACAATTTCAGTTATCTTTATATATAATTCTGAAAGAAATTTTTTTAAGTAAAAATTATGAGAGTTTGGCAAATCACAGGATGATGGGAGGGGGTTCAAATTAAAGGTCTCGATCCCAGGGACTCGGTAAAAATAGCAGTATTTCTATAAAGTTACCAGCAAACGAGAAATAACGTAACACATCACCCATAAGAAAAGCAAGGGGATGTAAAAACGTCTGCCTTGTTTACATTAAAACGTGTGATTAGTGTTTACTCTGTTTACTTTGATTGTTTTATTTTCCTCAGCACGTAAAGAGTAAACAAATCAGATGAGGCAGAGTATTGGAGAAAGGTTAGGGGCTACGGCCCCTTCAAGCCACTAGTAATAAATATTATGCTTTGTTTGGGATTCACTTTCGTGAGAATATAAGGAATGCAACTGGTAGAGAGCAGGTTGATTAAAAGACTACCGTCAGTGAGCAGTATTGGTGCCTTTTGTTGAGGATTCCCTGCCTAAGGTAGCTCTAAAATACTTTGTGAGTGGGGGTAGGAGTTTTCTTTAACATGTGGATAAACAAATCATTATAAAAAGTTGACAAGTTATAAAAAAGCATATTTAAAATTTATATCTCCCAGAATATTCTTGATAAAAGCTGATTTCTTAATTTTATCTAGTAATGTAATGAAATATTACAGTAGTTTTATTTGGCTGAAATAAACAAAAACATATTTTTTCAAACGGGTTTTTGTTAAAATGTTCAATTTTAATGACCACACGTATTTATGTCGTAGGATAGAAAGATTATTTTGGAAAATTCCTAGAAACTCTATATTTACTCTATATATTACTGACAGTTCGTTATCAGACTAACAAGCCAATCTTTTATTACGCATTTATAAGAACACAACTCCCTGTTAGTTAACACTCAGGAAAATGAGAAATAAAAAGGATGGTTGACATATTTTACAAGGTGTACTTATATTTTTTGAATGGAGACAAAATTTAAACTTTGAACGTATATTTCAAAACACTGGTTACTTTAGTTATTTTTTTAAATACTCTTAAAGTGTAGCTTTCAGTCAAATATAAATTTCTAAAATTGTGTCATAGTTCTTGTAAATCCTCCTGTTGCATAAATCAGGCTTACTCAGCGAGTTTGAAATACGAATATATGTAGGCCTACCTCACTACATCATAAAGGCACTTAACATGTATAATGTAAATGTATTCATAAATAATAAATGTATAACATTTTGTTTGATCAACAAGAATAACATTAGGACTGATTAAGCAAGGTTTCTGCTACAATGAATGACAATGGATGCTACAATGAATGGGTTTTTATGCGGACGTCAATATACAGATATGCGAAATTTGACGACACTCAATACAGACGAGTCTGAGGGAGGAATCCTAATTTAACATACCAATATGAGCAGCCAATAATAGTAATTAATAAATCATATCATTTAGAGAACTGTTCTCCTCGCCTTAGAGACCCATCCGTTTTCCTTTTAAAGATTGTTCTACAGCTTTAGGTTATTTTGAACCACCGGGCAGAGAAGTTGACACAAAGCTAATTGCCATTAGTAATGGACAGTTTTCTTCAAGGTTTTTTACTGAGTTTAATTTATATATAAAAGTTTCAATAATCATTTCACTTTAATAATAAGTTTTAAATAATCGATATTTGACTCCTTGGAATAGTTGAAAGGCAAAACCGGCAGACAGAACATTATAAGTTGATAGAATTCATGACATTTAATAGTTCATGTTTATGGTAATTTAGATATCTTAAAACCATGAAATTGAGTCAAGGAGAGCAGGGATAGGTTACGAGATAATAGTTGTGTATGCGATTGATTCTTGTCACGTCTAAAGCCTTGCAGTGTCAGGCCATTTGTCTACAAACTTCCTCCTTTTACTTGTGCCTGCCTTATTGTCTGTTTATACTTGATATAATAATATGACTGTTGAAAAAAATTAAAATTGTTTTAAGATAATTTTTAATTATTTTCCACGTTAATATATACACAACACACAATTTGGTTTACAGCACAGGAAATTATCATAGCATACAAAATCGTTGTCATTCCAAATGACTGTTTGAACATTAGTTACCTCACCAAAGATCTGTAATAAAACATCGAAATAGTTTTCATCAGATACGGCCAATTTTATTGTTTTGTAGATTATACATACCCTCTATAGTAAATATAAAAATATACAAATAAAAAATAATAATACATTTAAATAATAATTACTAGTGATAAGTAATTATTAATGCAATTACTAATTGATTCAATGTTTATTGTGTTTGGGTTTTTTTGTGTGAATACAACGTTTTCTGTGATCAAGAATGAAGTTTTCTGGTGTCACCGTGATCTGGTAAAAGCTGTAGTAGTCTGTTGACACAGTAATGAATTGCTATTGACAGGCAATTTATCAACTTACAAACACTTGCAACTTCGGCGACAAGAAATCTACAAAAAGAGGTTAAAAGAACATCGAAAAATAAAATCAAAAACTTACATTTTAAATTTAAAAAATACAACACTAAGCAAAGGATTTAAATAATACTTAGCTAAAACAAAATGAAATCCAACAAAACGCGTGTGAGAGCAATGCGTTGTTAATGGGAACAGAATTTTACCACTCTGGAGACTGGGAAATATGAGATTATCACCAGGTGCTCTAAAGCAGTCCAAATGGTGGTGGACGGTATCTGTATTTATTACATCTTACTTGGTAACACAGTTTTATCTCGGTAGATTGTTCTTGTTTTCTTAATTTGCGATATTTTTAAAGTTGTAAGTATCATATACTAGCTAGAATTTGAACAGATAATAGCTCTAACTCTATAACCCCTTTCAGAAGTGTATAAAACCAAGCTTTAGGATAATTTCCATAAATGCTAATTTTTATAAACATTTCTTATATATGTCGTATTACACACTGAATCCTAATAAATTATGTCTGGTTTTTAAATAAATTAGAGAACAAAAAACTCCTCGTTTGTATAATAAAATACATCTATTAAAATAAATACATAGATTTATGCTATTATTTTCAAATATAACTAATACTTTTATTAAATATTATACTACTATTGTCGATTGCACCCTATTGTCATAGTCGTATCATTGTGGATAAAAGTACAAAAAGAGTTCGAGTTGCAACTGACCCACTTTATTTTTTGTTTATATTTTAATATTTTAAACATTAACAATATATTTTATCGGATTTTAGAGTAAACATTTAATCCCTGAGTCATACAAATTTGAAGTTTCTTCAACAATTGTTCAGCTTCTACAGATTTGAAACATTATCAGTAATCGGAATAATCGGATACACCTAAGACGGAACCTAACTTCTCCCTGTCCTCCTTAAAGAACAGTATGACCGGTGGCAAATTAAAATCTACACGATGTTTATAAATTAATTATTATAAAATCCATAGACTAATATAAATAATTAATTTCATGCTTGAACCCTTTCAATTAATGTTTATCGTTTGATACAACTTCAGTAACGGTTTAAATATTTACACAAAACATGTGTCACAACTACAGTCAACATTAGTTAATAAACAGCAGGTGGTGGATACCCTTAGGAGGATCTGTAAATAAAAAGCCTAACTAGATTACCAACGTATTTTGATATAAAGGGTTCAGCTTTAAAGCTCTCCAACCTGCAGATCCTGGGACTAGACTGTTGCGCACGAAAATAAAGAGCCACTCGTTAGAACTTCTCTTTTAATTGCTTTTATCCTTCCAACAACACAAACTTCGCCCTCGTAGTATATATTTATGTTCTTAAAAAACACTGAATTAACATAATATGTTTTTCTAAGAGTACTGTTTATTGTGAGGTAGATAAATCGTTGTAGTTTTTGACACACCGAATCAAAACATTATAAATTAGCATATTGATCTATTGTATTTATTCATTTAAGAAAAGAGTCGTGTAAAAACCTGTAAACATTTTTACAAAAAAAGTGTAACATAACTTACGGAGAGATTAAGGGACTAAGGAGGGATCAGTGCACCTTAGTAAAACATCGCAATAATTATTGATAAACTCTTGAATGCCATTTCCGTATATGGTCACCTGCATTTTTAGCGAATTTCCCCTATAGGGAAGAAGCTATTACCGTAGGTCTCATGGTAAGACTTAAGCCCGAGACCATGATAACTTTTTGTTTTGAGGTCCCCAGATGCCAAAAACACTATTCGTTCAAATTTATATATATGTATATATATATATATATATATATATATATATATATATATAATTATATATATATATATATATGTGTCCGTTAACACGATAACTTGAGTAAAAAACGTCCGATTTTGATTAAATTTGGCTCAAATGTGTAAAATAACATTCATGACTTTAAGTTCGAAAACCAGAAAAATCGGACCATGGGAAGGGGGTTTATGGGGGTTTTAAATTTTCCAAAAATCAGTTTTTTGCATTTTTCCCCCTAAAATTTTTAAAAAACTTACTTTTGGTTTTAACCATGTTATAGAGCTTAAAAAAACAAATAATTTAGTATTTTGAATTATTAACCTAGGTTAAGTGGTTGCGGATAAAATAAAAAAAAACCTGCTCATAAAATCTCCCATGTTAATCTTATGGGAAAAAGGTTTTTGGCTTTTCCTCAGTTTATTTTAATGTAAACTTCACATTTGCTTTTACCAATCTGTTCAGTTCCACAAAACAATCATTTTGGTGTTTAAATTGTGATTCTACGCCCAACCGTTGCAGAGATATTCGAAGTACAAAACACAGTACGTTGTCCAATGTTATCCTTATGGAGAATAAATAAAATTTGATATCTCGATTATTTATTAATGTATGTTGATGAAACTTGGTATGTGGCTTCAAGTAGTACTGGTATATTGATATTTGCACAAAAAATTGATTTTTTGTTGATTATTCCCGTAGCAGCAAACCTGCGTACTCAGCCCCCATGTTATTCTTATGGAGAATAAGTAAAATGTACTGACTCCCTTAATTATGAACATAAATTAATAAAACCTGGTATGTAGCTTCACTTGGTTGAGTTATATTGATAATTATATAAAAATCTATTTTTCTGTTCCTTGTTGCGGCAAACCTGCTTTCTCAGCCCCCATGTTATTCTTATGGAGAATAACAAGAATGTCATATATCGCTTATTTATGATTGAATATCGATGAAACTTAGTATGTGGCTTCGCCTAGTTAAATTCTATTTATATTTGCATAAAAACCAATTGTTTCTGTTCCTTGTTTCAGCAAACCTACATACTCATTACCAATGTTATTCTTATGGAGAATAATTAAAATCGCTTATATGTGAATATATTTTTATGAAACTTGGTTTGCGGCTTTATGTGGAATTCAGACAAATATTATGCATTGGAAATTCGCTGAGTCCGCAGGTTTGCTGCGACGGGGGTATTTACCTTTGGCAACCATTTTTAAAGCTTTATTTTACACCAGATTAGAATTACATGTTAACTTAAGAGGAAGAATATAGCGAGTCTTATTTCAAACTATATACTGCCAAGATCTGCTTTAGAACCAATTCAATAATTTTAACACATCCCTGTTCATATTACAATGTCCACCAATTCCTCTACCACCTCTTCTCCTCACAACTCTTCTCAAGGCACAATCTCCCTCAAATCCCCTGATAATATTTTAGGAGTGAATCTGCTAAGAGGCATTTATTAGGTGAATTTCAAGATTTCAATGCAGATGTAAAAAATACTACACACACTTTAAGGATCCTCCATCATAATGTGCAGGGCTATGCATGGCTGTGTATCCATGCTATGCATGGCTGAAATTTTGTTGGATTTGATAGCCCTTGATATAAGTTGTCTGCCGGAACACTTCCTTCGTGAAAATGAATTCAGTTTGTTTTCTTTCCTGAGCTACATGTCAGCAGCTGGGTTTTGTAGAACATCCATTTTATTTTATTTATTTATTTATTTAATTCTAATGCATGGACAAAGGTGGTGTTGACATATTTGTCAAGGATTCTATGGTTTTCCAGGAGGTTGAAGTGGGAAAGTTTTGTGTTGAGAGCTATTGTGAAATGGCTGCAATCAATTTCGAGACTGATAATATTTCTTATTTTCTACTGGTCCTATAAAGACCACCACACCATACAGTGGACAGTATAAATCTTTTTTTAGACTCTTAACTGTTTGGAGTCATTTGCGAAACACAGTCTTAGAGTTTTAGTTGCTGGGGATTTTAATTTAGATACTGCCATTAGCGATGACTGTTCTCGACAACTTGTCAATATTATGTTGAGCTTTGGACTATGGGTTACGGCGTCTTCATATACTTGTGCGTTTAATGGATCTAAATCACTTATTAACAATATTTGTTGAAATACTCCTCTTACTTAGGCAGTCACTGAAGTCGTCATATCAGGGGTCTCTGATCATCATGCTCAGTCAATGAATATCGATTTATCTGCACCTCTCTTAACTTAGCTTCCAAAATGCATCATGAAAAGTTCATTTTGTGGTGACAGTATTTGTATTTTATGACTCTTCTTCTTAATGAGAAAATCTGCCAGTAGGGTATCCCCCACTTGAGCAAGCCAATCAGAAGCCACCATTTTGGTCACGTGACTTGTGACGTCATTAGGCCCAGCCCCCAAGATGGTGGCGCCCATGTTGGCTTCACTTTTGGTCACGTTACTTGTGACGTCATTCCAAGATGGCGGCACCCATGTCAGCTTCACTTTTTCCCCGACAAATTTCCTAACCTCACTTTTTTCCGCCAAATTCCCTAACCTCGCTTTTCCCGCCAGAGTTCCCTCCAGATTTTGTTTAGTAGTGTTGCCAGCTTCAATACCATTTTGTGCAGTGCTGCCATCCTAAGTTCTACGGCTATTGTATGCTCTATAACTACATTATTTTATATATATATATATATATATATATATATGTATATATACTCCAAGGTTATACTATTATATGCTCTATAACTACATTATTAAATGTATATAAGCTCTATGTATATGATCTACGATACATTATTATACATATACTCTATGATTACATTATGATATATTTTTATTTATGGCTATATTATATGTATATACTCTATGGCTAAGGGGGATTTCTTTTGAAGCTAAAAACTAAATTTTTCTATTGTAAGCTGATTATGACCCATGTTTAAAAGATGATAAATAGTATATAGGTCCATATCACTGAAAGGGTTAAATATAGCATAAACTCACCTTAACCAACAATAAGTTTAAACAAATATTTAGCTTAATTTTGTATTAAATTTTACCAAACAAATTGTTGTTGATATTTTCATACACATCTCCCATCTCTCATTTTTATCTACTTAGTTAAAAGAAAACACAACAACATATATAGTGTTTGAAATAAATAGTGTTACAGTGTTTGAAATAAGTGTTTCCAACTTGTTAAGTGAACGTGGTAACTAGAGGTAAATTGTAATGTGTTGGAAGTGATTTTGATTGTAAGCCATTTAAAACGCTAACACTTACAAATTTATCACCTTTCTGCATTACTTAAAAGTTCTAATATATCTAATTTTGTTATTATTCATAATATATTTTGCAAACCAACATAACCTATATATAAATTGTATCAGTACTTAACGAATGATCAAGCAGAGCTTATTGTTTTGTAAAAAATGTGTATTGCATTTGACTACTTACTTACTTAAGAGTGACAACATCATAAAGGAATGATTTAAATAACGAATTGAAGTAGAATCTATTATTATGTTTTTACTTTCTCCCCCTATACATAGTATATGGAGAAAGTATTGTTTTCGTAAAAATTTTCGAATTTGAGTTGTTAGTGGAAATATTCGTTTTGGTGCTCCCTGAACCCAAAAAAGTGGTTTTTACGTGATGTCTGTCTCTGTGTGTGTGTGTGTGTGTGTGTGTGTGTGTGTGTGTGTGTGTGTGTGTGTGTGTGTGTGTGTGTGTGTGTGTGTGTGTGTGTGTGTGTGTGTGTGTGTCTGTGTGGATGTTTACAGAGCTAGAGCCCTAACCTATGGGTCGATTTTTATGAAATTTGGTATGTAGATACTAATCCACGATATCTCCAGGTGTTTTTTTCATTTTTTTAATTTTTGATTTTTAAGGGTAATTATCCCCCAAAAACCGCCAAAAAACATGAAAAATCCAAATTTCTTAAAAACGGCTTTAACGATTTTGATGAAACTTTCGTGGTTTGTAGAACTTTAGGTTTCCAACAAAATTACACCACCCGCATTTCTGGAAAAATTCGGGTTCAGAAATTACAGGACTTAAAACATCAAAAATTCAGTTTTTTTGGATTTTTCATAAAAAATCATAAATGTTAAAAATGATTACTATTCACCATTAAAAAGAGCTCAAAAAACTAAATAAATTAGTATTTTAAATTACTATTCTACGATTGCTAGTTGCGGAGAAAATTGAAATTTTCATTTAGCAGTAAACACAGTACGTTGTCCAATGTTATTCTTATGGGGAATACAAAAATAACTATTTCTCTCTTATTTACTGATCAATTTCATTAAAATTTTATATGCAGGTCAAGTTAGCATTGACCAATAGATGATGTTCGAAATGTGTTGCTATTTAACCCTGGGGGGGCAAGGGGGCATTTCCCCTCTCAAAACTACTGTGTGTAGCAACGGACTCTATAGTGCCTCCAAAAAAGCAATTTGGGTGGATATTTCTGAAAACAACTATTTTAGACAATTTTCTGTACATTTATCTATACTTCATATTCTATATTTAGTAAATAACAAATATTTTTGTCATTAAAGTTTGGCTAAAAGGGAGAAAGTATGTGTCAGTTTCCTGATACCGTTTATTTATTGTTTTATTATCAACATATAGATTAGTTATGAATATCATGTGAATGCTTTAAAAATTATAACTTATTATATTAAAGAGGGCTGATGGTTGCGAACTAATTATATGCAACATTTTGTTATAGACATGTACCTCGAAAGATTAAAAGTAGTTTGACAGAGCTATGACATCTTCATGCCGCACATTTCTTCACAGCAATACATTTGTGCAGAAAGTGCTGGAACGAAATGACGGACGTGACAAGAAGAGTTAAGCGTACACTTCGCCAATTTGTACAGCTTTTCACGTTGCCGTGCTTTTTAGACACTAACATAAAAAACCTTGCACATTTAATCTTTTACATTTTCGTCACATTTGTCAGATAGTAAAAATCCTACTACTTATGTTAAAAATGTTGTGATGTGGTCTCAAAAAGCTTTGAACCAACAATTTGGTAAGGTATAAGTTTGATAATAACCTGTAGCTTAATATATACAATCCAAATACCACTGGCTAACTTACTGACCTATCACGAAATCCCTATAACAACTATAAGGATTACAGATTTGAAATTTGATGTGTAGGTTCCTCTTTGGCCCTAGGTGCTTGCTAAGTAACGGTATTACGAAATTCCCCCTGTGTTCGGCCCCGCTGGGTCCCAAAGTTCCCATATATTCCTTATGGACATTCATTTTGGTTTGAGCTGATAAAAATTCAAACAGCTGATCTCGATTCGTATTAGTTCCACGGGCTAACCCAAGATTGAAGAACACACAACTATCATAGTTAACGCGGGCGAAGCTGTAACGGGTCGGCTAATATTATTGATGATAAACTTTATTACAATATAATTAATAGTGTGTAAATAGTCCTTGCAAACGTCAGTTAACTTCATTAAACCTTTATTAAGATTTTTACTATACAAAAAACATATCTTACTATAAATATCTATTTATAGTATTTCCTTAAATATGTCTTCTGTTCATTCAATACCGTACTTTAATTTTATAAATGTTTTGCTTGTATGGTTGCTTGCTTGTATCTCTGATAAAAAAAACGGCATAGATAGTTTTGATTAAACGTTGTAATCAACTCATCTCTTAACACGGTTAAAAAACGTAACGGTTCCAAAAACTGGTCCATCCTCAGAAAAATACCACTTTGAACAATACATTATTTTTAAGATTAAAACTGGTCTTACGTAGTTTTAAATCATAACAAAAGAATCATAACAGTGGTGAAAATCATTATTCGAATGATCACTCATGGGCTAAGTCATCTTCGCGGGGGTTTCGATGGGGTCTTGAACATTTTAATGAAGATTCAAATAGCGTTGGCATGATATAAGGAAAATCTAGCTTTGAAAAATACTTTACAGCCTGAAGGAGTTAACATTTTTTATAATAACGACTGGAAGGGTCCCAAGAACTGAAGTTTATGTCTTTTAACTTGTCATAACCCTTAGCGTTTTAAAAAACACTAAGCCAACCTAAAGTAATAATCAGTTATCACAATTGTTTATGAAATAGATAAAAATTAACGAAGTGGGGAAAAATATTGCTGGCCATTTCCCGACGGTGAAGAAATCACAGGATGAAACTCTCATATTCATAAACTAGCCTCTCAGCACTATCTTTGCGCTTGACTTACTTTTTACTGCCACCTTTAACTTCATTTTATTCAGTAATATTTACATTTTTATTAAATCCCAAAATAGATTTCAGAATGTGTAATTCTTAAACCAAACTGAATGGATTATATAATTTGCAATTTAAAACGTTATTGCTTTACTATCCAGCTAATTGCAAACCATATGTAAAAGTATAGTTTGCAAATGTTATAATTAAGTTCAATCCGTTACTTGCAGATATGATACAACAATTGTTATGTTTTGTTATTTGTCTAGGTTAAAATTAATAATTATTCTTTAAAGTATTATTTTAATTTTATGATTAACGAAAACAGTACTTGAATATCTATTTGCATAAACAACAGCTTACAGACACGTTTTTTAATATTATCATTAAACAGGATAAAAACCAAGTCTACTAATTGTAATGTAGTAAGACGTGATTTATTTTACAACCCTCTTTAAGTTTAAAAAGACGTTTTACGCTGCTGAAGATATTACTGAGTATTATAATAATACCCCCGTAGCAGCAAACCTGCGTACTCAGCGAATTTCCAATGCATATATATGTATCTTAATACCACATAAAGCCACATACCAAGTTTCATCAATATACATTCATAAATAAACGATTTATGACATTTTAATTATTCTCCATAAGAATAACATGGCGGCTGAGTATGCAGGTTTGCTGAAGTAAGGAGCACAAAAAATGGGGTTTTATACAAATATATATATAACTCATGTAGGTAAAGCCACATACCAAATTTCATTAATTTATTTTCATAATGAAGGGAGATAACACGTTACTTATTCTCCATAAGAATAACATGCGGCTGAGTACGCAGGTTTGCTGCTACGGGAGCCATTGGTAAAAAATTGTTTTTTTGAGCAAATATCAATGGTCCACAACCAGATGAAGTCATATACCAAGTTTCGTCAGAATACGTTCATAAATAAGCGAGATATAAAATGTTTATTTTCCTCCATAAGAATAACATTAGACAACGTACTGTGTTTAGCACTTTCAATATCTCGGTAACCAATTGACGTAGAGAAATGATCAAAATACCAAATTGTGTGTTTTTTTTAGCTGAATCGAATGGGAAAAACTAAAATTTGACTATTTCCAAAATTATACGTAAAAAATTCGAAAAACCCATTTTTGGGGTACAAAACCCCCCCAAAATACCCCTTCGGATAAAGCGATCTGGCTGGTTTTCGAACTTAAAGTCATAAATGTTGCTTTACACGTTTATACCAAATTTCATCAAAATCGGATAATTTTTACGAGAGTTATCGTGCTCACGGACACACATATATATATATATATATATATATATATATATATATATATATATATATATATATATATATATACAGTTTCGAACGAATGGTGTTTTTGGGGTCTGGGGACCTCAAAACGAAAAGTTATCATGGTCCCAGGCCTAGGTCTTACCATGCCGACTACGGTAATAGCTTCTTCCCTATAGGGGAAATTCGCTAAAAATTAAACAAAAAAGATTTGACATAACAACGTGTTTGATTTTTTGCATTACAGTTAAATTACCGTCTCAAAATAGAACATGGATGAAATCACTGATAAACTAATATAGAATTAATAATTATTTGAATTATGATTGAATAATCGTACACATAAATTATTAGTATCAAAATATAACAAAAAATTACTTCTGTAGAGATAGTGTGTCCCGACGTTAAGGGAAACTGCTTTAGTAATAGAATTTTTGTTTTTTTATTCTGTTTTATACTCTCTATACAATTGGTTTTTACGGATACTTATATTGTTCTTACACTTTAACCCATCATTAACTTTGAATTCGCAAATAAAGTATTGCCCATTAAAGTGTCTTGAAATTGAATATTGTTTACGTAATATCTTTTATTATAACTATGTCCTAAAAACCTTAAAGTAATCCTCTAATAACGATTACTCGTACTCACGTCCCTGAAAGATGTATTAAACATTAGAAATAAATCACATTAAATATTGACTAGGCATACCGTAGGATGTGTTATTTAACACACTAGTTAATACATGTGAGTGTGGCAGTACCTAGGAGAACGTCAGTGTATTGTGGAAATCTAAATGTGAGACTAGAGAGTTTAAAGCATTTTAAATGTATGTTTACTTTATGTTAATAATTACCAGGGTTTTAAAGGCAAAGGAATTTGTGAGGGACAACAGGTTTTAAACATGATCAGGGCCAAAATAAAATCTGGTTATACAATTAACTCTCTCTTTAATGCAAATGATACTTTAACAAAACCTCCTTTGCCTATATTTTAATTTACCTAACCTTGCTTTACATAACCGTAGCCTAGATACTCAATGATTAGTCCAAAATATACAATTACATCATAGTTAAATTTATTCAAGAAAAACAATTTAAAAATATTGAACAAAATTACAGTTAGGGCCTATTGAATTATAGCTACAAAATTATTTTTACAAATATCTGCTCCGACTCTCAAATGTAAGATATGATGACTCTTAATCTCAAGGGCGGTTCTTTGCCATGGCACATAAAAAAATCATAATTATCAAAATTTGAAATAGCCTTAAACAAAATATCTAATAAAACAAAATTGAGTTTCCTTTTTTTTGCGGCAGCTACCAAACAAAGAGGTTTGCTGAGATGGATTTAACTTAGTATTTCTTCATGTTGAAATCTAATTTTCAAAAGTCTTTTACCTTGTTTCAAAAGTTCTCTTGTTTAAGTTGGAAAATTTAGATAAATACAATTAAATTAAAGATAGTTTGCAATTAGTTTAGATTAAAATTTAAAAGATTCAAATGGATTAAAATATGATTATTTGGTTCAATATAATGTCTCTCTTCTTCAGCTTCCCCTTTCACCACCCTTTTGATTTGAATTTTTCTCACTTCCTTTTCACACAAGAATCACCACTGCACACTAGATCTTATTCACTCTATAACTTTTTCCATACTTGTGTCATACTATATGTAAACCATTTGGTAGCTGTTAATATCACGTTAATAGTAAAATAAAATCAATAAAAAAACACTATTTAATTTTAATATATGTTACATTTCATATAAAAAATTATCAAGTTGTGAGAGAAAATATTCACTTACAGAGTTTATATGCCTGATATAATTACAATTGTTATTTTCTTGACTTTACATTAAGTAACCTCAAAATTATGATTTCTTTTATACTATTAATTAAGATTCAAAAGTATTACACAAATCATATACATTATAAAAATACTCAGAGAAATGACAAAAATTTGCTACAATATAACAATGTCATACCTCTATGGCCTCTTTATGTTGTACATCCTATCCTCACTCTATTGCCTTCTGATTTGCTCTGGCTGTCAGTTCAGTTTGAGACAACATTTCACTTATAACAGTCCCTAACCTTACATAATATTTTAGCATTTTCATTTCAAGCTTTAAATAAATAGGCCAATCTGGACCATTTGGGTTATTAACTTCGTCCCTACATATTAGAAACTGTTTTTATACTACACTGTCTTTTTAGTTTGTTGGAAATATAATTTGGCTAGTATGAAAGGCTAAATTTGGTTCTGACGGATTGATTAGATGGGTAGTCCTAGCTTGTTATGAAATACTTAATGATATGTAGGCTTAATGTTTCTTTAACAACAATACATTTACATAAATTCTAAGGTTAGCTCCCCTAAACTGTTTAACATTTTGAAAAGAATAACTTAAGGTAGGTACAATTTAAGTTAGGGCCTAAGTTTAGAAGCAGGTTTGTACATAGATTTTACATAAAGTTGTTTCAAATGTGTAGGCTAATTAGAAATAAATACTTAAAACTATTTAGGCTATGTATGTACTGTTATAATGCCCCCTCATTTATTTGTAAAAGGAGTTTACGAATTGCACAAATAAATGATTAAACTGGTTGGAAAACTAGGTCATATCAATCTATACAGTAGTTCTTGCTGTAGGCTAATGTTTCATTTGTAACTATAACTCTAACTAAACATTTATGGAAAGTAAAACATAATGGTAATAAACATTTGATGTAAACATTACTAAATAAAAACTAACTTATTTACAAAATCTTGAAATAAACACTGCATAGGCTATGTCCTACCTACTGCTGTTGTTAGGGTCAAATACCTTGTAGGCCTAGTCTTTCTTTTAAATGTTCACTTATACTGACTTCAATAATCCTTCATTCACTGGTGAATGTCTTTACAGTAACTGGTGGATGTCTTTACAAATAAGCATCCTTTTATCTTTTAAACTAAAAACTTGGCAACTTTTGTTAGACATGTAGGCTTATCTAACTCTACTTAAACATGATTGACTAACTAAACTAAACTAACTATTTACAATGTTCTGAATCTTTTAAGACTTGAAATATTGTAGGGTCCCTTCATACATAGGCTAAATTTATTATATAGGCTATTAAATTTTATTTCACAGACTGAATTTATCTGAATTTATGTCTTTGTATCTATACAGCAAGTTTATTTAAATTTTCCCCTCATCAGAACTTAACTAAATTATTACTCCCATTTTTTAATCTATTAAATTGTAATTTATTACTCCGTCTTCTTCTTTATCTTCTTGATTTTGATTACATTGCTTCCAACTCACATCTTCTCCTCCGAACAGCTGGCATTCCAATCCTAATTTATTAATCTTCTCAAACTTAACTTTGTTTATTTTATCATTATTATTATTCTGGCTTTGCCTATCGCTCTGCGATTCATTACTATTTATATTTATTTCTTGCACACTGGCACTATTATTATTTGCACTAATATTACTCATATTAACTTTATCATTATTAATTATTATTATCTCTTCTTTAAAATTTAAATCAATACCTAATTCTTTCAAAGCATCCACTCCTAAAATAACTTCTTGTATGAGAGACGGAATAATCAAATACTGTAGTTCCTTTTCACAATTAAGTACACAGCTTTTTATTAAAATTGTCTTTCTAATTCTTTTGGACTTTTGGCCCGTTGCTGTGATTATATTCATGTTTGTAATAGGGAAAGTTTCATAGGGTTGTAAATTTATTCTATTTAATTCAAACCAGTCTTCGTTTAAACAATTTACGGTTGAACCCGTGTCGATTAATGCAGTTGCTTCTACATTATTTAACTTAACTTTAATTTCAGGGCAAGATATTCTTTTAATATTTTCAGTTTCACAATTTTCTTCATTTAAAAGCCAATCTTTGTCACAGAATATGTTTGAAATTAGATTATTGAACGTAGCTTGATTATTTATCAAATTAGTATTATTTTCGGGATTATTATCATAATTACGCGCCAAAGGATTTAAATAATTACTTAATGAAGGTTTTTCAATATTTACAAATCCCGATTCTGTGGAACCTTCGGCGCTTACAGGTTTCCTTGTGTCGGACTCCCCCTCTGAACTTGTCCTTGAGGTCTACTGTCGTGTTCTCTGTTAGGTGGTCTATTATTATTTGTAGGTCCCTCGGAGTGATTCCTATTGTCTGTAAATCTTGGGTTATTATTCCAATTTTGATTTTGCCTATTGTTGTTTTGACGATTGAATTCAGGTCTTCTGTTATCAAAATACTGGTCATTATTATAATGTCTTCTCCTTGGTGAGTTTCTCCTGTCATGTCTCTCGTCCTGTCGATCGCTCCACATTCTGTCGTTCCTTTGGTGGTCTCCTTGGTTTCTGTAACGCAGTTGGCTGTTTTTCTCGTCTAGGTCTTCCCTGGCTAAAAGTTTTTCAAAACCTCTGATAGTACACACGTTCTGTACTCTCCTGGCATCTTGTACACGATCGCTGAATTGTTCGCTCAGAAATTCGACAATTTCTTGTTCCTGCATTTGTGGAGTCATGTTCTTTAGAGTAAGTACCCTATCAATAAAGTACTCGGTTCTATTGAGTTTTCCCCCAGTTCTATATTTTTCGAGTTCCAATCTACGTTTAATTCCCCGTTGTATGTCAGTGTTCCAATACTTCTCTAAAATAGCCTTTTCGAAATCGTCCAATGTCTTTATGTCAAATTTAATGACTTGCCACCATCTTGCAGCACTATCTTCTAATACGTTTTCTAGTATGTCTTCAAACCTAACTTGATCTTTGCCTCTTCGGTTTTCCAATTTTTCGATGTGCCGTCGAAATCGATTGATAAATTCTACTGGGTTTCTTTCTCGTCCATTGAATTGAAAGTTAGGGTCGTTTGTTTCAGTTCCCTGGCATGTAATGTAAATTTCTTTACTGCCCTCTAAGTTTGGATTTTGTGAATTCCTTTCAACCTTTTCTAACTTTTCTTTAATGTGGTTCGTGTCCTCTTTTAAGTTCTGAATGTCATCTGTCGTCTTAGTAATACCTTCCCTAATTTCTCTTAGATCGTGATTTATGTTTGTGAATTTTGCCTCAGTGAATTCTTTAAATTTTTTATGATCGGAAATAGATTTTTGGTTTTCCTTTTTGCATGTTCGTACTTCTTCATGTAAATCCTTTGTAAGTGTTTGACATATGTTTATACTTTCTTGAACACATTCTTCCTTGGTATTGTTGTAAATTTCCCGTTGCCTAGCCTCAAGTTCACCAATATTTTGGTCAATAGTCTGGATTATTTTTTCATTGTTTGTTTCAATTTGTGCAACCATTTCCTGGTGTAGTTCTTGCGTGATGTTCGTTATTTTTGTTTGAATTTCGGCTAGCTCTAATTTTTGTGTTTCGAGTGTGCCTAAAATTTGATCTTGGGTTTGGTTTAGTTTTTGTTCCAAATTTTGTTGGTTTTGTTCAAATTTTTGTTCAATTTTCTGTTCCATCTGTTGTAGGAATTTTAATATGTTCCCCAAGTCTGAGTCGGTTTTATGTGATGTTGTTGGTGTTTGTGGTGTAGTATTAGGGTTTTCTGGGTAGTCTCCTCTGTCAAGTCCTGTATCGTGTGGGTGTTCTTCCGTTTCGGATGTGTGTTCTAGTTCTGTATTTTAGATCACAGTTGTGTTATCTGTAGTGTCATCTTCTCCTACGTTTAATTTTTCTACGCCTAACTCGTCCACGTTCCTATCTCCGCTCCTTTCCCTAATTTGTGACCTAGTCCTAGCTTTTTCTGTTTTCTTTGGGTTTTCTCGCAAGTTATACTGTTTTTCTTTCTTATCAGCCATATTTTAATGTAAACTTGGTAAATAATCAAAATAATCAGTAGTTCAATTTAGGCCTAAACTTATTCTTAGATTAATGAAGCTTATTATTTCCCTAAATTGTCTTATTATACACAACTTATGCTAATACCACTCTTAACTTAATGCTAAACCACAAATTAATAGCCTACTCCAATGATTATTTTCTCTCTTAATTAAGTTACTATTTTTATCTGCCTTGGCAAATCCCCTTCACAATGTGTTATGAAATAATTAAATTTACTTTAATAATATAGTATTAGTTAAAATACTATTCTGTTCTAGGCTACTGTCCCTAAATTTTGTGCCACGCGTTGGAGCGCCAAATTTAACAAAACCTCCTTTGCCTATATTTTAATTTACCTAACCTTGCTTTACATAACCGTAGCCTAGATACTCAATGATTAGTCCAAAATATACAATTACATCATAGTTAAATTTATTCAAGAAAAACAATTTAAAAATATTGAACAAAATTACAGTTAGGGCCTATTGAATTATAGCTACAAAATTATTTTTACAAATATCTGCTCCGACTCTCAAATGTAAGATATGATGACTCTTAATCTCAAGGGCGGTTCTTTGCCATGGCACATAAAAAAATCATAATTATCAAAATTTGAAATAGCCTTAAATAAAATATCTAATAAAACAAAATTGAGTTTCCTTTTTTTTGCGGCAGCTACCAAACAAAGAGGTTTGCTGAGATGGATTTAACTTAGTATTTCTTCATGTTGAAATCTAATTTTCAAAAGTCTTTTACCTTGTTTCAAAAGTTCTCTTGTTTAAGTTGGAAAATTTAGATAAATACAATTAAATTAAAGATAGTTTGCAATTAGTTTAGATTAAAATTTAAAAGATTCAAATGGATTAAAATATGATTATTTGGTTCAATATAATGTCTCTCTTCTTCAGCTTCCCCTTTCACCACCCTTTTGATTTGAATTTTTCTCACTTCCTTTTCACACAAGAATCACCACTGCACACTAGATCTTATTCACTCTATAACTTTTTCCATACTTGTGTCATACTATATGTAAACCATTTGGTAGCTGTTAATATCACGTTAATAGTAAAATAAAATCAATAAAAAAACACTATTTAATTTTAATATATGTTACATTTCATATAAAAAATTATCAAGTTGTGAGAGAAAATATTCACTTACAGAGTTTATATGCCTGATATAATTACAATTGTTATTTTCTTGACTTTACATTAAGTAACCTCAAAATTATGATTTCTTTTATACTATTAATTAAGATTCAAAAGTATTACACAAATCATATACATTATAAAAATACTCAGAGAAATGACAAAAATTTGCTACAATATAACAATGTCATACCTCTATGGCCTCTTTATGTTGTACATCCTATCCTCACTCTATTGCCTTCTGATTTGCTCTGGCTGTCAGTTCAGTTTGAGACAACATTTCACTTATAACAGTCCCTAACCTTACATAATATTTTAGCATTTTCATTTCAAGCCTTAAATAAATAGGCCAATCTGGACCATTTGGGTTATTAACTTCTTCCCTACATATTAGAAACTGTTTTTATACTACACTGTCTTTTTAGTTTGTTGGAAATATAATTTGGCTAGTATGAAAGGCTAAATTTGGTTCTGACAGATTGATTAGATGGGTAGTCCTAGCTTGTTATGAAATACTTAATGATATGTAGGCTTAATGTTTCTTTAACAACAATACATTTACATAAATTCTAAGGTTAGCTCCCCTAAACTGTTTAACATTTTGAAAAGAATAACTTAAGGTAGGTACAATTTAAGTTAGGGCCTAAGTTTAGAAGCAGGTTTGTACATAGATTTTACATAAAGTTGTTTCAAATGTGTAGGCTAATTAGAAGTAAATACTTAAAACTATTTAGGCTATGTATGTACTGTTATAATACATAGCTCGAAGTCCAAATTTGCTTCGTTAAGTGTATGACCAAGCAAAAAAAGGCGATGGATAAAATATATAAAAAAACTAATTTATGAAGTTTTAAATTACTGTAACAATAACAAATCTAACACTGTAACATACTAGGAGGAGGACATACAAGAACAATTTGATCTATGTCATATGCTACTCATCATTAAATAATGTATGGTGTCGTTAAAAAACACCTAATGTTCAATGATAAATAGTGTCTTCACGCCTTACGACAGGTAAATCTGAAAACTTAGTATATATAGTGTAAATGCTATGTCTGACCTTCACTGCAGTACGATCAACATGAAATAACTTATAAATTTCTTTGCTTACTATAATTTTTCTCGTCAATTGTGGGCACATAAGGGTTTGTAAAAAGGCTCGGACTTAAAATATTCCTCGTCTGAAAGATTTTTACTATAAAAGAGCGTTTACTATGTTCAGGAACATTTCAAAACATATCAAGTAAGTTTTTAATTTTTGTTATTACCTCTACTTTAAGGAAACGTTGTCTTCCTTGTTAATGATAACGGGACAATTTAAAAAATTAAAAATTGTCTTAATTTTTAATCATGACTAGTGAAGGGTATCATAATATCTAAAAAATATCAACTAGAGTTAAAATTAAAGGACAACTTGTTTCCGATTTTTGAGACATTATTATTATCATTAATACTTTAAGAACATCATCGATTTTACTGATGGCACTGTATATACAATTCTTATAGGTGTAGAAAGTAAAAAAGGTCAAATACGATATGTAGTGGTTCCTATGAATGTGTGAGGGGTTAAATATTGTAAAGAATCTAAATTATCTCTAAATTGTAATACTCCATGATTGATGCTTCGCTTGATTTTATTCACAGCTAAAATTAAGGTTTTAATATATATGGAGATATCATGATATTCTTCTTATTTTTCTTAAAAAAGTATAGAAAAAACTACCCCAAAACGTATTTCTTAAGATGAATATATTTAGTTTATAAAATTAGTTTCTTAATAAACTACCAACCTATTCTTTGAAAAAATTAAGCATCTACAAATTATAAAAAAAATTCTTAACAGAACATAAGTTTTACTCAGTTCATACTGTTGGCGAGAGGAAAGTAGCCATTAAATTTGCTAATCATAAGGATTACGTTTTATTTCCATTATTCATGTTTATTTTCTTATCCTTCAGCTTTTTAGTGAATTCCTTTGGAAAGTGAACTATTAGCATGACCCGCACGGTGAAACTTAAGCCCGGGACCACCATAGAAGTTCCTAACGTGACCCCCTGAACACGTTTTGTGGGGTCGTTCAAAATTGTATATATATATGTGTGTGTATATATATATATATATAGACATATACAGTGTATATATATATATGTGTGTTTGCACTCTAGCGGTCACATTTTTTGCCCGATTTACTTCAGATTTTTTAGGGTAATCAGTTGGACAAGTTTGTTGGACAAAACAGTCGGGAAACTCTAAACCCCTTTTTTGGGGATTAATCTTTCAAATGTTGAGTTTTTGGGCCCAAAAAGGGTCAGAAATGCCCCGTATGTACAATAAATGCATGGAAAAAGATGGGAATTAGTGAGGCAAAAGTTTGAAGCCTTCTCTCGTCATTCTAGCATACATTTTTACCGAGTTATTAAAGAAAATGTGTTTCGAATAAACACAGTACGTTGTCTTATGGGGGTTTTACACTAGAAAAGCCTGTTATTCCTTTGTTAGAGTACTTTTATCATCCCCAGCAACCTCATGCCTACTTTCAAGCCTGTCTGGACCTTCTCCTAACAATTTAATGCGCAAAATTGTATTCCCAGCTTTGTAGGTAAATGAAATCAGGAGCATCAGAACAGCCAAAAAATCACTGTTTTCGTATTTTAATAAAAATTGGAATAAATATTTTTTTTGCACTGATTTTGAGTTTTAAACGTTTTTAAGTGGAAGTTCACTTTCCTCACGTCAGCGTGCTGCGTGCGAACTCGTTATAGATTTAATTCTACTTATAATGCTACTCTTATTATTTAATTGTCATATATTAGTACTTCCATTACAAATAAATCATATTTGTCTGTGTTTCCCCTATACTAGAGTTAAATTTATTCCATCGATTCGTTTATGTTAATTATATTAAATATATTTAAGGCAATGTATTTTGTAAACCTATTTATAGGTATTTTAAATTTATAGATATTATAATTTCACTGTTATAGTAAACCTTTTCCAAGCATAAACACTTTATAAATAAGCAAATGTTGTTAGTAATGCTAATCCAAATAAAACAAGAACAGTTTGTAGTATTCTTTTCGAGTTTACACGAATTGCTATAGCTTGATTCTCAGTCATTGATGTTAGGTAAACTGAAAAAAAACTCAACCGCCTAGTTTTACATACAACTTTTTTCATGTTTTATGTTATACGCTTTTTTGTTTTGTTTTATGCTATAATTTTATGACTTCCTCTTAAAAATTGCGTCTTAAAAAATTAAGTGTCTTAGAAACGCATTTATGATTCCGAAATTACAAAAATATAATCTACTTCCAATCCTGCAATAGTTTTTAAATACTCTGATTTTAACTGAGTTTATAAGTTTACACATTAAATTACATGTTATAACTTACAGTTTAGTTTTTAATTTATTAAATTTTACTTGACACAATATAGTTCTGATTTGACTCTGAGCTCCTGTAAAAGTCCAAACAAATTATGCTGACATGTTTCGTTTCTTTAACGTTTAAACTTTGGTTTTGGTAATTTGTGTGAAAGAAGAAACGTCTATAAATATTAATCAAGTTACATGGCTATCCGATTTTCCTTCATATTATTTAACAAAATATCTCTTACAAAGCCATAGGTAGTTATGAGTGAACTGTGTAACAGTTATTTGAGGGGAGGGGATGCCACTGATGTACCTGCTTTTGCATTAAAGTAAACAAAAATACATTCTTTTCAAGCTAAAGAACGTTTCACCAAAGCAGTGGTCTAAATGGTATCACAGTGTAATCCGCCTTATACGCTGTTATGCAGCGGTGTGGCAGACTTCTATTGTAAACAACGGCCTCGTCTGTATTGCATTAAGTGGAACTACCAGCTTCGAGCGTTCATGTAACGACCCTCTGCTGAGAGTGTTCTGAATAAACAAAGATGCATTCAATGAAGTTTAAAATAACCTTTTTAATATTATTTTGATTACAGATTTAGGGATTACTTGAAAGGATAACGATTATTAATTGTAAATCTCTATAAGCAAACAAAGTAAGGTAATCTTTTATTCAGCAGTGAAAACAATATTTATTCCGCTCAAGTAAAAAAATACCTAGATTTTTAGAGGATAACATAGATCATTTCTTTATGAAGACTAGTTTAGCCCAAAATAGTGTTCACCTGATTTAACGATATAAAATAAAATAAAGGATGCAAAGCTAACCCATATCCAGTATTTAAGTGTGGGTTTAGTTGATACCTTACAATTCGTGTCCTTAGAAGAGTTTTCGTTCAAATATGGGGTTGGTAAGTGTCAGATATACGGTTTCGTCCAATGTTTCTGATAAGGTTTCACGTTACATAAAAGGATGTATATCGCTAGAATAACAAGTTTCAAGGGGAAAAAGGGAAAATTATTCAGGAAAGACAATCAGGAATTTTACTATACCGCTTTTTAATAAGATGCTTTTTAAGTCATATTAAAATTTGTTAGACTGTTCCAGTTTTTTTTAACTCTGGAAGTTAAATAAAGTGCAATACAATATAGAGGCTTCTCTTCATATTTTGTTACCTTATGATAAACGGAAGGACTAAGAAACCTATTCCGATTATTTTAAGAATGAGTGTGTGCCCGAATTAACTTAAAATCTACTATTATGCTACTATGATCAGGTTTCTTACATGAACAGTTAAAATATCTAAGTCAAGAAAATTTTGAAAATAATATTCTTATAGTTTTAATCCTAAAATATTACGTATTACAATTTTTTAAATCATACATATAATATTCAGGGTTTTCTTACTAGAGAGACCACAGAATACAATGAACTATCTAAAATTAATGTTTAATAAGCTAAAATATACTATTGTGGACAGCTAATTTAATGACATTACACGCTTTCAACCTGAAGCTCCTTTGAATCTGCCTAGCACACTTGATCGTGTATTGTTTACAAACAACCTCGTATAATAGATCGGAAATTGAGCTGGCTTGTAAGGCACAGACAGCTGCTAGCTACTCATTACCCAGGGCACTGGATCTCATTAGTCTATTTAATCATTAGCTGATTAGTTTGCGGACGAATTTTACCATGGATTTACCATTTGTATTACACAGTTTTTATTTATGCGGTTTTGAAATTTTCTTTGTTACCCTAATGATGTAATAAATTAAAAGTAGTTAGCATTTTTTAGTGTTTTTATTTGTCTTAATTTATTGAAACGTTAGTGATTATAATATGAAAGTAAATTAAGAGTATACAATCAATAAAAGATTAGTCGCACTTATAAAAATTTTCAGTATTGAAGAAATACTGTTATGGTAATAACATAAATTTAATTTACTATTATTTCTGTGATATAATACAGTTATTTGTGCTGAAAAGTTTACGTAGTTCTGTATGGAATAAACAATTAATTGTTATACACTGAAAAAGGTAAATAAATTATTAATGTTGTCCCTTATTTAAAGATAATTACATTAATATATCAAATACTAACCATTGGATGCTCAAGAGGCTTTTCTATTTTTTTTATTTAGAGGTTATGGGTCTTTCGGATATTTTAATTAACTTGTGCTTATTTTGTATATAGTATTTGATAAAAGTCAAAATAAAGATCTAAAAGAAGGTATACATTATGACTATTAACGTTAGCATAGTGTTCAACAAGTAATATGAACAATTTGTTTAAACAAAACATTGCATTGGGCACTGGGTAGTCTTATGATGTTCGGTGTGACAGGCCAAAATCGATTACCTTTTCAATATTTTTTATGTATTACGATCTGTTAAGTAAGTACAGTAAATATATTCGTATAGCTACAAAGTAAATACATGTTGAAGTGGCTAAGCTGTTTTCGATAAATTACATCCGTTACATAAATATATATGAAAATATCACAAAAATGCACTAATATGCATGTCAACCATAGTGTTTGTCTACTAGGAAAATGAAAAAAAAATCCGTCCAGTATCAACAATCTATCGTGCTAGTTTACTCAAAACTCAAAACATAAAAACAAATTTGTGAATGAAATAAAATTTGTATTAGAGTGAATATGCCAACCAAATTGTAACCATTAAGTCATATGAAATATTGACTAAGACAGAAAATAAGAATTTATCTGAAGCTAAAATGGACTTTTATGTCGAGTCTTGTTTAGAAGAACTACCAAACCTTTGCGAATAGTCAGTAACTAACGTAATTGAGTCATATGTCCGTATTATTTGGAGCATGAAATTATATAGACAGTAATTATAAAAGAGGACAAATTATTTAATGACAGCAGAAATAGAAAGATATTAAGTAATAAGTAGCTATGCAGCGTCAACAGGTGGAGCAACCTCAAAAACTGGAGGTTGTGATCCTAGTCAAGTATTGTACACACTCGAGCGCCGAGACGCCACCGTCAAGGCCTCTCGACGTCTGATGAAACATCTTTCGAGAAACAGAATATGCTTTTGATAGTCATCCTCAAACCAAACACACTTATCTTATAATAACATGCACAATATTACATATCAAAACACAATTATATTTCTTATTATGGTGTACTTTTGACTTTCGTACTGGCTGTTTGTGATATTTTAAAATATCTAACAGGAGAATTCTACCAGGCAACATTAAAAGACGATATCATAAACCTGGAGGTGGGTGGTTTACATTGAAAATAACAAGTCTAGTGGCGTATCTTATTTCATTATATAATAAAACAATACTTTTTCTTATTCAGGAGATACAAAATGTGTTGAACACTCTCTACTATTTCAGAATAAGAATCTTCCCTTAAACATTTTACATGCAATAGGATTCGTTAGTCGTTTGTCAAGATAGTGGTGTTTTTAACATTTTAGGGTATTTTTTAGGGCATTTTTAGGGTGGTTATCACAAAGGAGTTATAAAAAGTGTAAACAATAGCTGGAATCATACTAATATTATAAAGCTGGAAGTTTGTGAGTTTGTTCATTAGTTTGTGGCTCAATTACGCTCCAACTACTGCACTGATTGAGCTTATATTTGTTAGGAAGATAGATAGCTAATAACCTACAGTAACATATAGGTCTATTCACGTTTTATCATTTCTTTAAGGCTTTTCCCCAGTGGTTTCTAAACGTTTTGTGTGTGTCCCTACCGTCGCGTCGGCTTGGCGTGATCGTGACGTTCAGTTCAGACAGGCTTGTCCAAATTATTGTCATGTTTTCTCGTTTATTAACTGCTCGTGTCGAATACGTGTGATTGTGTTTTTTTTTTTTTCAACTCTCTTGACGAAGCCAAATGGTCGACCTCGACATTATTAATGAGCAGCTTAAGATGGCGTAGTAACGTAGAAACATGTCTTGAACATGATTAAGACATTTTGAGCTGTCTGACGGAATGCATAAGTAATGTAGCCTTACACTTATTCGTACAGCTCAGGAGCCAAAACCATGGATACAAATTATCTATACTTCCCAACTAGTAGCTAAAAAAAGGCGCGAGTCACTGCTTAGTAATATTATAAATGTGAAAGATTGGATGTTTTTTTGGATGTATGTATGGATATTTGGAGTTCCATCACGGATAAACTACTGGACCGATTAAGTTAAATTTTGCATAAACATAGCTTACACATCACATTAACATGTAGACCTAATAATGACCGGATCCAACCGTAGGGCTCCTCCCCACGGGTCCTGTAATTTCTAATGCAAATTTTATGGGAGGATATAATTTATAAAATTACCAGCTGCAGAAGTTCCTTGGTTATGGCAAAAGAAGTCATATGGTAAAACTAAACAAAGATTTGATAGTGCTGGCCAGGTTAATATTTTTAATGTGTTTTGAATTTGTCGCGAACGAAGCTGCGGGTAACGGCTAGTATGATTTATAATTTAAGCATCACATCATCTGTGTTACACTACAAACCTTATTCTAATTCTTTAAATGATGTGACAATATTTAAATATACTGTCCGGATTTGTAAAATATAAATATATTCTTAATAGTCTAAATATATTTGTTTAACGTAAGAAATAATCAGATAATAAATCAAACTAGGACATATGTTTACATATATTTTGCATATCATGAGATTGAAAACAACACCTCCTACGATTTAACAAAGGACTCCTATATTTTTTTTTAAAGTTTAATTATGTTTCGTTAAACAACAACATATTTTGAGTTGTATTAAAATCATAGATTATGCATATTTTAAATTCTCATAATTTGCTTTCCTAGTAAACGATAGCAAAAATATTATTTCACACATGAATTTAATCATTTACCTCCTGCAGAGGATATCGGCCAATTGGGAAGAAAATACTTTTTGAATAATAAAATTATATTTCTGTAAGTACCTAATTAGTTTGAGTTTGTTGCTCCATTTTTACTTTCTCCCTCTATACATAGTATATGGAGAAAGTATTGTTTTCGTCAACATTTTCGAATTTGAGTTGTTAGTGGAAATATTCGTTTTGGTGCTCCCTGAACCCAAAAAAATGGTTTTTACGTGATGTCTGTCTGTGTGTGTCCGTGTGTGTGTGTGTGTGTGTGTGTGTGTGTGTGTGTGTGTGTGTGTGTGTGTGTGTGTGTGTGTGTGTGTGTGTGTGTGTGTGTGTGTGTGTGTGTGTGTGTGTGTGTGTGTGTGTGTGTGTGTGTGTGTGTGTGTGTGTGTGTGTGTCTGTCTGTGTGGATGTGTACAGAGCTAGAGCCCTAACCAATGGGCCGATTTTGATGAAATTTGGTATGTAGGTACTAATCCACGATATCTCCAGGTTTTTTTTCATTTTTTTGAATTTTTGATTTTTAAGGGTAATTATCCCCCAAAAACCGCCAAAAAACATGAAAAATCCAAATTTCTGAAAAACGGCTCTAACGATTTTGATTAAACTTTAGTCGTTTGTAGAACTTTAGTTTTCCAACAAAATGACACCACCCGCATTCCTGTAAAAATTCGGGTTCAGAAATTACGGGACTTAAAACATCCAAAATTCAGTTTTTTTTTGATTTTTCATTAAAATACATAAATATAAAAAAATATTACTATTCACCATTAAAAAGAGCTCAAAAAACTAAATAATTTAGTATGTTGAATTACTATTCTACGATTGCTGGTTTCGGAGAAAATTGAAATTTTCATTTAGCGGTAAACGCAGTACGTTTTTCAATGTTATTCTTATGGGGAATACACAAATTACCATTTCTCTCTTATTTACTGATCAATTTCATTCAAACTTGATATGCTTGTCAATTAAGCATTGACCAACAGAGTTAATTCGAAATATGTTGCCCCTTAATATCCCTGGGGGGGAATAGGGGGCATTTCCCCTCTTAAAACCCCGAGTGTAGCAATGGATCCTGTAGTGCCTGCAAAGCAGGGATTTGGGTGGATGTTTTTTTAAAATAACTTGTTTAGAAGATTTTCTGTACATTCTACCGTGCTTTGTATTCTATATTTAGTAAATAAAAAATAATGTATTCATTAAATTTGGGCTAAAAGGGAGAAAGTATGTGTCAGTTTCCTGATACCGTTTATTAGGGTTGTCCTCATAAGGTTTCCTAATACTGTATGTAGCAAACACGTCTTATTTTAATACAAAAATATAATATTTTTAATAACTTTATTAAAACCTGTAAGTTCAACAGATAAATGTGTAGTCATGAGGAGACAATGCAGACAGCTGTTCACTTTCTCTAGGGGGCATGTACAACGTTTATTGGAAGCCCTAGTTTTCGTCTCCCTACGTCATATCTAGTTCAGCATTTATAAAGAGCCGAAGGGTGTTCTCATGTCTTTCAGTATTCGTGAATGTTAAAAATATAATTTGTGTATACGTGTTAATCTCTATTTAATTCCAGACAAATGTTAAGAATGCCAAATTTATTGAAAATTACACCTATTAGGTTGAAACTGGAATAAGGCGCCTTGGTGATGGTATGGTTTTATTTATTTATTGTTTAAAAAGTGTGCACTTGTTAAGATTATATTGTTTGAACTTTTTCGGCACTAAACTTTAGGTCCACCACAATGAGGAATGTATACTTTATGATGGTTTAATCTTTTAGGAGAAGGTATTCCTTGTTTACAAAGTACAAAATTACAAAGGAAGAGCAGTTATACAAAGGATGTATCTCCGGGCAGTTAAGCTGTTATTATCTGTTTCTTGTATTATTTTCTCCTACATTATTTTTTACCTTGCAGTGAATATGCTTATGTTTAATGAAAATATTTCTGTTTTTTTCATTAGTTTATTACATTATTCAGTAAACGTAAATAAACTATGAACACTACTATATACTTATAATCAAAAGTCACCGAGAAAGGTATAATAATGTTATACAATCTCAAATGGACCGTTTTTCAAATCCAAGTGAAGAGGTACATTTTCAATAGCATAGTCAATTGTCCAGAACTTCTTTTCTGAATAGAATATGTTTACTTTCGTTGTGACATGTGATCCTGCTTCATTTTTGTTTATATAATAGTTTTATATACTAACATTATAATAGATTTTTTACAAATAATGCAAATATCAAAAAAAATTTAAAAAGACAAAAAGTTAAAATATCACCTTTTTCTTAAATATCTCCTTACATCATTCAACTCGCTGATCAACGATCTTGCAGCTACTACTGGACTGATAAATCTAAAATGTATTAGAACGATGATGAGAGGTAAAGTCAGACCTACTACTGATAATATTATACTTTGCCCCACTGGATGTTAAATATTATACACCAATTATTGAACCAATGGAGACGAAATTTTTTAGTATAGCGCTGCCTAGCAGGCTATAATTTTTCTTGTGGTTTATAAGAAGTGGTCATAAAATAAAAATAAAAGAAATTAATAAACTCTTCTTGTATTTATTTAAATAAACAAATTAAAAGTCTTTCTTCTCAAATAAATCAGTTCAAAATTCAAAATAAAATTAAACTTGGTTTTGCTTATCACCTCTGTCTTTCAAAATAAAATATTAACTGTTCGATCCTTTTTTTAATATTACTGGACTTTAATTTTAAATCTTCCTTTAAAGATAAATCCAAGAAAGAATGAAAGGATGAAACCATGAAACCATGAAAAGATGAAACGCTTCGAAACCTGAAAAAGAAATAATTGTTTTACTAACTGTTCCCCTTTTTGAAAAACAACAAATGAGAAATTGGAGCAATTATTTAAATTGACACTCTAAATTTTAAAACAACTTTGTACCTTCAAATCTGAAGAGATTCACGTTTCGTTGGGCGACGTACGACACACACACAAGACCAATGGTCAACGTAAAAATGCCGTAGCCTCCCAGCGATCGTGAATATATACCCTTAGCTAAGAAAGTTCCAGAAGCCGGGCACGCCGGCCGTCACGTGACCCAGCTCCGGTTCAATCCAGCCAAAGAAGAATTTAAATCATTGTCTCCAACTCTCTGTCTTACAAACCCGAACAAGAAAATCGTGATCTTGCCTTTACTTGCAAAACCAAGTAGCACCAGCAATTCTTATTTGCAACTGTCAGCAATTATTCACAAAACATCTTTTATATTTTTATACATTAATTATTTTAATACATAACAAATAGTAAATTTAATTATATATAGCGTTTCAATTACAATTGGGACGCTATATTCTCCCCTGACTTCCTGAAATTGCTGGTGCTCTGCTACAATACATCATCAAATTTTCATTTTTAAAACTTTCACAATTTTTCCTTTTTGTAAACAATTATACAATCCAAAACATTTACATTTTTCCAAACATTTATACAATTCAAAAAATATTTACATCCAAATTCGCTCAACAAATATTAATTTTAAAACCACAGTCACTACTCAATGTTTACATTAGTGGAATGTATAATGTCCAGCTGTCCTCGAGCGATAACAATACACAAAGCCTCGCTCCTTATCTCCGCTCGAAGGTCAACGACCCAGGAACCCTTCTCAGTCCAGGTTGCACTGTGTTGATTGAACATTCACTAACACGGAGTTCACTACTCGTGTATGCACTTCAGTTTTTGTACGGCATCCAAAGTTCGCAGCAACATCTCGACGTTGGCGCAAGTAAACGGTCATTTCAGCATGAGCAGAAGAAGTTCTGCGCAGATCGGGTAGTCGTCCGGAATCGTCTTCGCAGTTGATACAGCAATAATACCCAGAACAAACAATCCTCAACGGCAGATTAATGTTATACTCATTATTTTACTATTTATTCCGTTCACACTGCTTAACACAGAAGGTGTTTTATTCTTCAGCCATTTCTCCGGAAAAATATTTCTCCAAGCGTCAACACTGTCTCCATTGAACGTCAACCATGAATCAATCCGACAACGGGGTGTGAGTGAAGTGAAGTTTGGTCTATTGTGATTCAAGTGCTGTAGTTAAGTGATCAGTAAAAAATTGTGAGTGCCCCAATGTGGATAAATCCCAGGTATTCGAACAACTTTCACAGCTAGCTAGTAAAAATATTTAATTCCATGTTTCTCTTTCCTTTTGTTTGTCCATACACTCGCTCATTTATCCACATTTTATTTTATTTATTTAACTAAAATTTATTCTAAGACACAAGAAAATATTATTTCAATTGAGTCTTGTCGTCTTGGAGAAAGGTGATTGTTTTCTTGAATTAGCAATACCCATTAATTTACTTCAATAAATTATCTTCATTTATATCTTGCTTATAATCCATGTAGTCCAAGATATAATTTATTTATTACATTTCATATCTTCAAGTCTTCAGTATTGCCAATTACAATCACCCTTTTTATTCTCACTAAAACATACTTTATTACACAACCTGAAAACATTATTTAATGAACTTGCGACACACCATTGTCACACTTGGTTATTTACAAACAAATAACAGATGTTTATTTACAAACATTTACACAAGGTTTCAATTGACTGACATGTGCCCTTTTAACATCTAACAAATCATCTTTGTGCTGCAATATACAACTCATATCAGTTAAATAATACAAGATTCTGTATGGACCAATGAACTTAGCAATAAACTTTTCATTACCTTCACTGGACCTATTTAGCACATAGGATAGCTTCCGATTTTGAATTGGCGGTTTTTACTGCCCTCGTAGACTTTCAACCTTTTATTTCTCTCATTCCTCTTCTTATTATTGGATATTGCTTCCTTCAATTTATTACAAACATCTTCGGCATTTACATCCTCTTCCGTCAAATCATTTAATTCCCAGGTGTTACTTAATGAATTGTTGTGGGCATAAGTAAACATTAACTCATGTGCGCTGAACTTCGTACTTTCACTTGTCCCAGAATTTAAAGTTTGTTGGACTTCACTCAAGTTTTTATCCCATTGATTCTTAGCTTCATTAAAATAAATTTGTAAAATTGATTTTATATTCCGCAAATAACGTTCACTCAAATTTGCTTGTGGGTGATAAGGAACAATTGTTTTATGTTTTATTGCCAAATTAAATAAAAAGGACCTGAACTCCCCACTCCTGTAATAACTTGCATTGTCTGTCACTATTTCTTTGCATAATGAGAAATTTTTAAAAATACAGTTCTGGAACACTTGAATTATGTTCTGCGATGTGGCCCTTCTAATCGCATTCACCCATACATACTTTGTACAGTGGTCAACAGCAATCATTAAATAACAGTTTCCACTTACCGAGTGGTTTATCGGCCCCATCAGGTCGGTGTATGGGCCATGGGCTTGTCACTTGTGTCACTGATGAGCGGGCCGTGCAGGTAACGAGCGGATGCTTTGGTGCTCAGACATTGTTCACACCTCTTAATTCTCTCCCGGATGTATTGCACCAGTTTGGGATGGTAAAAGTGTGGTGTTGCCCGCCTCAATGTCGTGTAGACTCCCTGGTGACAGCCTGTGAACTCCTCGTGGAAATACTTATAGACCATTTCCAAAAGTGACTCGGGCAGGTACACCTTTTTGGAATTATCACTGGAACTCACATAACACAAAACACTACCTCGCATCAAAAAGTTACCTTTGTTTGTGCAATTTTCAATACTGTCAATCACCTTTAAAAGTTCTGGATCCTGTTTTTGCATTTCACTAATGTCACTATAGGCTACAGGAAAATTATTTAAATTGCACACTATTTCCGGTTCTGAAATACTATTTATAGTCTTATTTACAAACAGTCTCTTACCACCTATGCTCCTCAGGAAAAATTTACATTTTTATTCAAGTCCATCTCTTTATCAAAGTGTCGAGAAAGAAAATCTGCCACATGATTATCTTTAGCCGGGATGTGTTTTATTGTGAATGGAAGTGACAGTACGACTTCAATCCATCTACCCAATATGTTCAATTTTCGGTAGTTTGTCAAAAGCCAAGCCAAACTTGCGCAATCGGTGCGTAATTCAAATCGTTGGTACTCTAAATACTTCCTGAATTTATTAATTGAATAAACAACTGCCAAACTCTCCTTCTCATAGGCGCTCAAACATCTCTCGGCGTCATTAAACTTCTTAGAATAATACGCGACGGGTTTCTCCACTCCATTCACCATCTGGGACAATAGACTTCCGGCCGCATTATCGCTCGCATCACAGGTTAAAATGAACTGTTTAGAAAAATCCGGAATTTGTAGAACGGGAGCCTCAGTTATAGCTTGTTTTAATTTAATAAAACTTTCCTCGCATTGTTCAGTCCAAATAAATTTCACATTTTTGCGCCTTAATTCATTTAATGGTGCGCAAAGTTCCCCAAAATTATCAATGAACGTGGTCAAGTAAGACACCATTCCCACAAATCGTGACACTTCTTTGGCATTTTTGGGCCTAGTACAATTCCTAATTGCAACGGTACGGTCTGGATCAATTTTAACTTCATCTTGACTGATAAGGAACCCCAAAAACTTGATTTCTTTGTAAACAAACAACGCCTTATCTGGTTTAACAGTTAAATTGTGACGCCTTAGTCTTTCTAACACTTCCCTCACATGTTTTATGTGACTTTCATAATCAGGGGAGTACACTATGATATCATCAATATAATTTAAACAAAACTTATACTTGATATCATACAACACATCATTGAGGTATCTTGACAAAATCCCTGACCCACTAGCAAGTCTAAATGGAATTCGCTTAAACTCAAAAGCTCCAAAAGGAGTACTAAACCCCGTTAAATGTTGAGATTCTTTTGCAATTTTTATTTGGAAAAAAGATTGCGTTAGATCAAGCACTGTAAAATATTTGCCACCCTTCAAGTGCGCTATCAGTTCTGACATAACCCCAATTGGATAACACACAGGTTCCAGCTTTTTATTTAACTCTGCATAATTAACCACAAGTCTGTACTGGTCCGTATTTCCCTTTTTTACTAAAAATGCAGGCGAGATCCAACTTGACATGCTCGGTTTAATTACGTCTTGCTGTAATAACACATCCAATTCTTTACGCATTATTTCACTTTTGGGGGGAACGAGCGGATAATACTGATATTTAACTGGAGTATTATCTTTAAGCTTCAAATCAATTTCAAAGTTTATTGCGCTTCCAATCTGATCACTAAAAACATTTCCAAATTCCTTAACTAATTTATTTACATCCGGAATAGCTTCATCACATCCTATGTTTAGGTTACAAACAGTCTCAATACTTTCTTGCTTACTCATTATATTTACAATATCATGACAGGGTATTTTAACACTTGGCGCAAACCCAAAATAAATTTCTTCCTTATATAAATTAATTACACAATGGCTCTTCTTAATGTATGGTGCACCCAAAATAATGTCCCAGACTAAGTTTTTACCAATCTGAAAATTAACTTCCCAGGTGAAGCGCTCTATTTTTATTTTTAAATCACACTGCCCCACTAACTCTAGCTTATCGCTACCTGCACTCTTACAATTAATTGACTTCAGTTTCTTTTAGTTTACCAACTATCTTATCTTCTCTTAACCTTGTAAATAATTTTTCACTTATTATGTTAACACTGCTCCCTGTGTCTATCAAAGCCTTGCATTTTTGTTTATCATTAATTAACACTTCCACTGTAGGCAGGAGGTTCTTACTATTGCCTTTTACATTTAAACTTAACTGTCTATTTAAACATTTGTCCCTGTAGTCAGCATATTCCCTATTTCTTAATCTCCTCTTCATAAATTGCCCATTAAATTCTTTTTTTGTCAGAGAACCAACAAAATTCGAGGTTAATTTAGCTGGCTCTCTGCTTACAAGTTTTTTGGAACCGCAGGCTTCGAAAATTCTTTGTTGACATTTTGCCGTAAACAATTTCTCGCAACGTGCCCGACTTTCCCGCAATTAAAACATTTTATTCCACCTCGCTCGAACCGATTTGGCCCGTGGGATCTTGATTGTTGTTGACCGCTAGTGGGATTTTCTCTGCGCCTGCAAAAACTCGCATAGAAAACGTTCGCACAGTGTACAGCTAACTGATCGAGTTCTAAATACGTTTTAGGCATTTGCACAAAAACCAAGTAACTTCTTGTTACTTCATTGAGGCCAATTACAATTAATTGCACAATTTCTTCCTCCTTGTATTGGCATTTGAGCAAGCGCGCATGCAACTTAATTTCCAAAATATATTCGTTCAAGTTTTCATTTTGTCTCTGCGGACGCAAAACCAAATCTCGTTTTAACGATTCTCACATCGTGATAGGTACAAAATGCGCAATTAAAATTGTGTGTACTCGTTCAATGTCATGACCCTCGCTTAAGCTCTCTAAGATTTTTGCTCGCAATGCCCCTCTACAGTAACCTAAGCTTAGTTCTAAAATCTCACTGGCTTTGAGCTGTGTTTCATCTGAAAGCGTTAACAGTACCTTCACAAAATTTAATAACAATTCCACTACCAGACCATCAGTTGGCTTAAACATCCTTAAATATTGTTCAATGGGGTTGCTTAGTTTCATGTACATTTTACTAACACTAGAGCTAGGATTATCTAGCTCAGTCTTATCTCTAGCTATTTCCTTATCTTTAAGGCTAGAACTGCTTAGGTTTAACTGTGTTTCAAATTCAATTTCATCTCGAAAACTATCC
Organism: Allygus modestus; assembly: GCA_963675035.1. Lineage (NCBI taxonomy): Eukaryota > Metazoa > Arthropoda > Insecta > Hemiptera > Cicadellidae > Allygus > Allygus modestus. The sequence continues at coordinate 382,923,692 of OY776111.1, read as the reverse complement.
TCGATTACCTTCAATGCTTTAGTTGTTTCATCTTCTGTACATTCTACTTCCGTTAACTTAACTTGCATTGCATCTAGCATCTTAAACAATTCCCTTATTTTCTCTACAGACCTTTTCCTTACATCTAACATCTTAGCATAGTTCAATCTGCGGGCATAATGTTCTAATTTGCATTCTAGACACACTAACTTATTTACATTTTTGGCTCCCTCCAACTCACTAATAAGTTCACCAATTTCATTTAAACGGATCTCAATCTCCTCTATTTCCTCCTTAATATTCAAACCCTCCAAATTACTCAAATTACTCACATTCTCCTTGACGCCCAATTTCAAAATTTCTCGCAAATCCTTTCTTAATTGTAGCACAACATCGTCCTTGGGACATCCTCGAACTTTCAACTCATACATTAATTCTTGCTTTGACAGAAGGTCCACTTTTAAAACTCCCATTTTGACTGTTTTTTAATGACCAACTTCTTTTTAAAAGCAGAGTGGCGCAATCTATAGCGCTGCCTAGCAGGCTATAATTTTTCTTGTGGGTTATAAGAAGTGGTCATAAAATAAAAATAACATAAATTAATAAACTCATCTTGTATTTATTTAAATAAACAAATTAAAAGTCTTTCTTCTCAAATAAATCAGTTCAAAATTCAAAATAAAATTAAACTTGGTTTTGCTTATCACTTCTGTCTTTCAAAATAAAATATTAACTGTTCGATCCTTTTTTTAATATTACTGGACTTTAATTTTAAATCTTCCTTTAAAGATAAATCCAAGAAAGAATGAAAGGATGAAACCATGAAACCATGAAAAGATGAAACTCTTCGAAACCTGAAAAAGAAATAATTGTTTTACTAACTGTTCCCCTTTTTGAAAAACAACAAATGAGAAATTGGAGCAATTATTTAAATTGAAACTCTAAATTTTAAAACAACTTTGTACCTTCAAATCTGAAGAGATTCACGTTTCGTTGGGCGACGTACGACACACACACAAGACCAATGGTCAACGTAAAAATGCCGTAGCCTCCCAGTGATCGTGAATATATACCCTTAGCTAAGAAAGTTCCAGAAGCCGGGCACACCGGCCGTCACGTGACCCAGCTCCGGTTCAATCCAGCCAAGGAAGAATTTAAATCATTGTCTCCAACTCTCTGTGTTACAAACCCGAACAAGAAAATCGCGATCTTGTCTTGACTTGCAAAACCAAGTAGCACCAGCAATTCTTATTTGCAACTGTCAGCAATTATTCACAAAACATCTTTTATATTTTTATACATTAATTATTTTAATACATAACAAATAGTAAATTTAATTATATATAGCGTTTCAATTACAATTGGGACGCTATATTAGGAAACTAGATAATTCACCAGAATCAAAATACATTTCCCTCAATTTAAAGATCCTTTGGGGGCCCGCCCAGCTGGAATTTAAAGTTATTATTTATTTAACACTTCGCTCCACATACTGGAGCTGAAGGTCAGTAGGAAGGTGACTAAAGCACTCGAAGCAGAATAATATGCCAACTAATGAACAAAATATTCTTTAGGGCTCCGCTCCGCATTATTATTCCCCCACGTTAATTATCTTACACCCAACTACAGAATAAATGAGGCTGAAATTCGAACCAAACATTGTCCACTTAATTTGCACCCGTGCAAAGCCGGGCCTGGTCACTAGTATTAAAATAAATTATAGATAAACTTGCTCAGTAATAAGGCTTAAATAACTATAAAATTTAAAATGTATAAACCTGCAGACAAAAAATATGGTTTTACTAACCCCAAAAGATGTATAAAAGAGGTTTTTCAACCGTGAAAAAACATAGAGTATGGTTACATGGAACAGATTACACAGTAATACTTGAGTATGCGAAGGATTCCTGTCACGTCTTAAGTCTTCCGTGTCACTTCCTTTTCCTCCAAAATTCCTATATATCTTATTGTCTCTGGTTTTATCCCAAACACTAGTCTAAACTTAATATGGAAGTAAATTTGTTTGTTGTAATAAAACTGAGTATTATGGGATTAATTTACCTCATATAATAGAAGACTTTAAAATATCGTAAAACAAATGGTGTGATACACACACATATAAGCACAAATTAATACAATTATTTTCTGGCAACTTTGATAACCAACAATTGTTAATAGAGGAAATAGGCCGGTTTAAAATTTATTTTCACACGTTTTTCCCATAACAATAACATGGGGAGCCGTTTTTGCACCGACGCCTCGGTGCCAGCTCTGGATCTATACAAGTTTCCTTTTTGACCTATACTAATGTCCAACCCTTGACAATATTGAATCAATCTTTCCAAACCCAATCCGTCCCCTATATTTTTAAAAATTAACTTTCAAAATCAGTCTAAGCAACTAACTTTGGTGTTTATGGTCCGATTTAAAAAAAATTAGGATATATTATTGTTGTAGGCTAGTGTATATGTACACACAACCTACATTTCAAAAATACAATATTACATTCAAATGGTGCTTTAAAGACACTGTCGTTTGTCCCATAAGAATAACATGGGGATCAGTTTTTGGACCGACACCCGATCTTTGCTATTTATATTAAAGATATTGCTTAATATACATGTTACATAGTCAAAAGTACCATAATCAACAATAATCGATTAACAAGTCCTATTACCAACCATAATATATACAACATCTATCAATTGTATAGTAGTATATATTCGGGAGGGTGCCGGCGATGGAGTTGACTTTTCCCGGACCAGGATTTTTTCTCAGCAGAACAATCTGTAGAGGTATTCGGTTTTAGGATATACTATTTTATATAAAATATAAAATATAAACTAAATTTACATAATAAAAAATTGAATTTTGAGTGATTAAACTTTTAAATTTTCTTAGAGCTAAAAACGGGATATTTTCTTACTTTAGTGCTAAAAAAGTTTCTTTTTTTCTTATTTTAAAGTTAAAAAACAAATTTTTCTTATTTAAGAAATATGAAATTTCTAAATTTTCAACGGTTATTTATAGAAGTCTTAAAATCACCACGTCATCTCAACAAAGAATGTTGTCCTGTGCACAGTGCTCCGCGACTTGCTCCAAAAGAAGTAATTTATTACGCCACTATCGAACTATTCACAAAGTTGTTCCTAAAATTTGTAAAAAATGTCAGCAAACATTTGACAATAACAATAATTTTAAAATGCATATGTTAGAGAACCACAATATTTGTAAGATATGTAAGAGAATTTTCAAACGTTACAAACCCTGCCACTACTTGCGATGCAAAATACGACCGTACAATGTGTTTAGCTTTTAGGGGGAGTAGCAGATATACTAAACACTCTTCAGTCATGTCCTTTACCAATTAAATGGATTCTTCTTAGAAGAGTGAAGTTTATTAAACATAAAATTAAAAATAATGGTGAGTTGACTATTGAAAAAGAAATTGTTGATAGTTTTCATAGTTTAACAATGTTATCAATTGAGCAAAAATAGATAAAATCTCAAATTGAAAATTTACTTTTGAAGATCGATAGATCGTACACAAGTGCCAAGCCCAAGGCAGTGGGTAGATATATGACCATACTAAATACTGGGAATTACGTGTTTACAAATACAAACCTTTAACTCCAAAGTCATACCTCCCATAACCAGAATACGTCAAATGAAAACATGCAGTTTTAAACATAAAAAATTGTGATACTAAATGCTTTTTGTGGTGTATATTGGCAGCCCTACATCCAAGAAATTGTCTAGGAGGGAATGAAAATCAAGAATTTTACTACAAACCCTACAAAAGCGAATTAAATATAAAATATCCCGTAAAAGTATCCGACATTGATAAATTTTTAAGACAAAATAGTATAAGTGTAAACGTTTTTGGGATTGAAGGACGATTAATTTCTCCATTGCAAGTTACAAAACAAAATATTACTCACATTGACCTAGTACTATTACAACAAGATTGCATCACACACTATTGTTTAATTCGTGATTTTGATAAGTTAATGTTTAATTCTAATAGACATAACCTTAAGAAATATTATTGCAAGTTCTGTGTGTAATATTTTTACACTAAAGATAAGCTGGAACGTCATATAACATATTGTAAACACTTTGATGCTCTACGAGTGGAAATGTCTAAAAAAGATACATTACAATTTACAAATTATAAATATCAACGTAAAGCTCCCTTTGTTATTTATGCAGACTTTGAATGCTTTATAAATTCTAGCAATCACAATCCTTCTGGATTTGCATACGTCGTAGTGAGATATTCTAGAATGATTTCCGAAGAGTTATACAGTGGTTAATATGTAATTTTTTTTTCGAAAAGTTATTTAAGACTTTTGACTTTATTAAAAGTAAAATGGCAGTATATATTCCCCTTGTAACGACTCCACAGCAAGAGACATAATTCAAAAACTCGAACCACTGTTACACCTGCAGCGAACTGTTATTGTGTGATAAAGTACGTGACCACTGTCACTTAACAGGTGAGTTTAGAAGTGCTGCACACAATGCGTGAAATTTAAAATTCCAGTATTCTTCCACAATCTTAAAAACTGTGATGGTCATTAATAATGAAACATTTAGGAAAGTTTAACCGGAAATTGAATTGCATAGCCAAGGATGTGGAAAAGTATATTTCATTTTGTGTGGATGATTTGGTGTTTTTAGATTCCTACAATTTTCTATCGCTACCATTAAACAAATTAGCATAAAACTTAGCATAAATTATCAAAAATTAGCATAAAATTTAAATACTTTTAGATATATAGAAAATCCACTATTACAATGCAAAGGCGAATTTCCTTATGAATAAATGTCAGGGCCAGAGAAATGCTCTCAGGCTCTCCCACGAATAGAGACATTTTTCAGTAGTCTATCTAAAGAATGTATATCTTCCACAGAATATGAAGATGCTAAAAACGTATGTACTCATTTTAATATAAATAATTTAAAAGAATATCACGATTTATATCTGAAAACAGGTGTGTTTCTATTGGCTAATGTGTTTGAGACATTTAGAGATTTATGTTTAAAAGATTATAAGCTTGACTCTGTCCATATGTACGCACTCCCTGGACTAACATGGGAGGCATGTCTTAGAATGACCGGCATAAAATTACAATTATTTCGTGATATTGACATGCATTTATTTATAGAAAGTGCAGTCGAGGAGGAGTCTCTATGATTTCCACACGCTATGCCAAAGCCAATAATAAATACATGGGTGAACATTATGACCCAAATCAAGAAAGCTCCTATATTGTATACTTAAACTGTAACTCGCTATACTCTTCAGCAATGTGTGAGATATCGGTGGATTTCGTTGGAAGACTGAGAAAGATTTTAATTACAATAAAAATTAAAACTTTGGTTACACTTTAGAAGTTGGTTTAAAACACGATAAAGGTTTGCATGATTTACACAATGACTATCCGCTAGCTCGATAAAAGATGACTGGAAAAGTAATTCCAAATTTAAATGACAAAACTAAATATATTTTACATAATAAAGCATTACAAAAATACAAAGAATTAGGATTAGTTGTTACAAAACACCAAAGAATTTTTAAAATTTAGACAGTCGAAATGGCTTGCACCCTGTATTAATTTTAATATTGAAAAGCGTAAACAGTCTAAAAATGACTTTGAAAAAGACTTCTACAAACAGTTAATTAATAGTCTCTTTGGTCGAACAATTATGAACCAAAGAAATTTCGTGATATACATTTTGTAGATGATTTTAAGTTAACAAAATATGTTACAAAACCAAGGTTTGACTGCAGCAGAAAGTTCGATATTAGTTTTCATGCTGTGCATTTAAATAAATTGATTGTTAAGTTTGATAAACCAATTTATATACTCTTTCAATCCTTTACAATGGTTATACGAAAAATAAAAGCAAAATGAGCTAGAGGTTAAAAGGGCAAAGGAGGCTGAAAATTCTACAGTTAAACATCTCTTAATACACAAATTAAACTGTCTTGCAGCCGGAGAAGGTTACTATGAGAATGTTACAAGAATTAAATCCGCAAAACACCACCTTTAAACATTAACGATGAATAAAACAGTACTCTCTTTTGATGATGGCAAGAGGTTTATTCTGGATGGCACCAACACTCTTCTCCTTGGTCATTATACTTGGTCATTATAAAATTGGTCAAACATAAATATGTATTTACCATTATTATTTGGCGTTTCCTTATATATTACGAAAAAGCCATGTTTAGACCTATCCCAGAATTGATGGCAGAGATTTCTAAATCGTTCTAAATTGTCATTTTCAACATCATTTTTATACACATGTTTTAAATTTAAATCGTCTTGTTTGAATAATATAAGGAACTTAACATTACCATGTAAATGTTTGTGTGTTTTACTGTAAGATTAACACAAGTAAAAACTAATTTTTGTGCCTGTCCATTGGGAAAAATGGTATAATATTAGGACTATTTATGTCGTCAAATACGACAATTGAATGTTTTTATACGTAATTTGGTGTGATTTCACAATCTGAATATGTGTATAGTTTAACTTCATCACACAGACGAAATATTTCAATTATTTTCTTATATATTCCTTGTTCTAAAGATTTTATACTATATATAAATTTGTAAATTTTAATCCTTCCTTTTTTACAATTCAATTGTAAATTACAACGGTCTTTCCTAAACCGTTTGAACCAGCTATAACACATCGAATATGAGATGGAAATAGACCCATTTTCTTTGGTGTATTTTCTTTATGCAAAATTTTAAATTTGTTCTTTTATTGAATAAATGACATTTTTGTACATAATAAAAATGATAAAGAGTAGAAAGGTTCAAGGTAAATTATTACTCTTTAAGCGATATAGAGGCCGTGGCTTGTTAAACACCCTTATAAACAACCTTCCATTCCCACTCCATTTACCTGTAAATTATAATTGGTGTGGACCTGGCACGAACGTACGTGCAAATTTAGCCAAAAATATACCTTCAAAAAATAAACTAGACTCTTATTGTAAAGAGCTTGACACATTTTACATGAATAATCCCGATACCGCTGCTATAAAAAATGCAGATATGAGATTAGCGGACCAGGCTTGGTCTAGGGGTTCGGCAAAAGACGCAAATTTGGCCGAAAAGGCAGCGTCTTATGCAGTGACAAATTTAATGAAAGCTAAAGAAAAATTTGGAATAGAATTAAAATTTAATAAAAAAGATGGACAACTTTCAGCTGTTAGAGGCCGCAAGAGACGTGCCCCACTTTCGAGGAGTATAACTAAAAAATGAGGTAAAACATCTAAGACCAAAAGTAAAAGAGTGCGGAATAGTTCATTTAGGCAGTGACAAAGGCACACATTGAATAGCATATCGTAAAAATAAATATATTGTAATTTATTTTGACCCATTTGGAATAAAACCTCCAAAAGAAGTAATTGAATATTTTGTACCATCTAAAATTTACCATGCAACTGATCAAATACAAGATTTAAATAGTTTCATTTGTGGAATTTTATGTTTATCATTTCTTAAAAATGTTAGTTTATTAAACTGGTTCATTTACTATAACATTAACTGGTAAGGTGCCAGAGTTAATTTCAGTGGTCTTTCCTCATATAGAATGAAATGGTGATTTTGTAATCGGGTTGGTAGATTTTCAAAGTTACAATTCTATATTTAATGTTAAAAAACCTCTTAATACTTTGACATATTACAAAATGCAAAAATAACTACGCCAAAAAGGGAGGTTACAATTGATGAATGAAACCGGGCATTAGATGATAAAGTTGAAGTATAAATAGAAACTAAACGAGCATTAATTAATAATAAAGTCAAACTTATATTTTACAAAGGACTTGTTACAAAATTGAATAAACTTAAAAACTTACAATTAAGTATAGACGAGGGTGAGGACGTGTATTATTACGATCACAAATTTCCAAATAGAATTTAAATTACTGAAGGGACTTACGAAGTGTTTGAGCTTGCGAAGGAAATTCAAAAGCAACTCCTAGACTTTTTACTTATAGCCGACAATAAAACTATGAAAGCCATATTACATTCTAGCCATGTGTTTGATTTTACAAAACCGTGTTTAGGGTCTGTATTATTGGGATTTAAAGGATTTTTTACTCCTGAATTTCCGTTTAAATCCGTAAATGAAATTAACATAAATATGTAAATGTGATTAGAGTAAAATGTAATCTTGCAAATGGGTATTTTTTAAATGCTGATAAATCACAAATTATAGACAGTTTTTATCCAGAATCTCCTCCCGGCTAAAAATTACTAAGGTCCCAAGAAATATTATATACTTCCCTGTAAATAAGAGCAGTTTAGATTTTATTAGCATTACATTTGCAGATCAACACGTCAAGCCAATTTACTGTATCAGGGACGAAATTACAATTACTTGTCATATAAAAATATATGAGAATTTATAAGAACGGAATGAGTGTTTAAAATGCCAGGTTTCTACGATCAATTGGACTGAAGTTAAAATTTTCTATAAATAAAATTGGAAGATTTTCTAGACGTTACAAGGAAACTCCAAATCAACAATAGAGTGGTTAAAACTACAAATCACTCCTATGTTCCCTACAACACTTTGGAAATAAATAATTCCGATGAAAGTCGAATATGTATAAATAACCAAGATTTCCTAACACTCCCATGTAGGAGTTATCTGTATATTAAAGGAGAAATAGAAAATCATGATGAAGGACATTTTATAAATAATGCGTTTGCATTCTTATTTGATGAAATTAGATACGAAGTCGTTGCCAAAGAAATAGACATTGTATGAAATCTGGTAATTTCCAGTCTTATGAAAATATTGTGCTCTTACAATCTGAATTTAAAAGGGTATCATTTTTAGTTTATAAATGTGAAATATTGAGCGATAATATTTATCATTAGCCATTAAAAAAGCGTTCTCATAAAGGAAGCTCATTAAATAGTGCAATCTTATTACTTTATAATTACCGTATAACCTTACGAACCTTATCGTTCTGACACATTCGGACGGTTACGATTACAGAGTATACACTACACAACTCTTACGCTTCCGACACATCTTTTCCAGCAAATTTTGATTGTTCTATTAAAATTCGTAACAACGCACAGTTTCATTAACGAAATCCATAATCTGTATATTTTCATTAAATTTAACATATTAGTAGATCGAATGATACTTTGGTGAGTACAGAGAACGATTGTGAGGGGAAATAGGCTGAGCCATAATCAGATTTTATTGAATAGTTTTTACGTTCAATTATTGTAAATAAAACTTTATCAGATAGTTATAATCATTCGTCTGGTAAAAACATCAGTTGTGTAGTACTTGTTTCATAATCTAAACGATAAAACGAAGAATATCGTAAGAAGAATATTATCTTCCATCCAAAAACCATCGTTTACTATTCACAAATCGTCACGGTTGGCGCCGGCCAAAACTTCACGTTTGGTCACGTTAGCCAAAACGGTTTCATCTTACTCGTGTTACAGAAATGAAATAAAAGTAAATAAACACATCTCAGAAAACTTAAAAATGTATTTACATTTATAATGTATTCACAAATCAGTCAGTAATCATTTATAAAATATGGTACAAGGCTAACGATTTTGACCAGTCACACTGGCCATCATCAAGTTAATTATAGAAACGACAGAACTAAGATTAGTTTTTAACAATAATCATAAAAACCCATATCGCAAAATTCCTGTTTTTTTCATATTTTATGAAAATCTCTCAATATTTTATTTCGTATTAACCTTTAATTTTAGAAAAACTTATGAGCTGATTCGTGTCATATCTGGGCTTTTCTTATGTCAGTTTTTAACAGCTGTAATATTCACTGATTTGGAACGAGCGCTACCTCAAACTGGTAAGAGGGCAAGTATTTCCTAAAACCGTGCTTCTAAACACAAGTTGCATTAAATACTACACGAGACAATATGTTTAAATTAAGATTTTATTTATTTATTTTCATGCAAATTATCCTAAGCTTTTAGTAAAATCGCTTGTACTCTTTTAACTGAGTTAAAGTAACTATTTGCTGCTACCAGTGTTTACATCGATATGGATTTTAAATAAGATGTATTTTTAAAATACCACGTTTGGACAGTGTCATTGTATTCGTAAATACAGATTGTCACATAGAAAACCCCGAGTAATTACCAATCTTGTTAACATTTTAAGAGCAACAAAAATTGACAGAAATCTTTGTGTGACAAGCTGCAAGAAAGGCGGATGTTCTGATTGATTCTCGTCACGTGTAGAGCCACGCTGTGTCACGTCATTTTTCAACCCTTCCTTTCACTTGTTTCCTTTTATTTTCTTCCTCTGTAGCTATCTAGGGCTAGGATATCCTTCAGTAAATGATTTTCATCCTTTGTCATATCTCATATCACAATTTTTTACTAATCGGGAATAATAGTAGGATATGTAGTTAGGCTAGATAATATACCCTATTTTATTTTGGTAAAAATCTGTTGACAATGTCACTTCTTTATTTTTTTTAAAACTTCCTTCTTAACCTTGACCTTAATATAAAACCCTCTTTATAAAATTTTTTACAACATGATGGTAACTTGATTATTATTTGTTCATGAAAAACACTTCAATCATGCTGTTGGTTATGTAATATATTATATTACAATTTGCAATGAATATCCTCACTAGACGCCACAAGTTAGTTGTAGAAAGCTAATTGTCTGTAAATGTGATAATAAGGCGTAAGCAGTGTTACACGGTTGAAGTTTGCAAACTCGAGCTTCTAACTTATAGCCTCGGGTATATCTGGGATTCATGTCTTTAGGACCGTATTTTTCATCTTTAGTAAATAAATAAAGAATTATTTAATAAATTACTGTCCAAATAAAACAAAATTTTCAACCTGGCTTTAGTTTCTAAATACCAGTTTTTACAGTCACAAGTTGACAATTTTGTATTACTGTCAACGACTATATTTTAATCATAATTTTACAACAAATATTTTCAGAAAAAATTAAACCAAATGTACAAACGAGTTCGCACGCAGCACGCTGACGTGATGGAAGTGAATTTCCACATAAAAACTTTTAAAACTCAAAATCAGTGTAAAAACATACATTTATTCCAAGTTTTATTGAAATCTGAAAAACATTTATTTTTTGGCTGTTCTGATGCCCCTGGTTTCATTTACCTGCAAAGCTGGAAATACAATTTTGCGCATTATAATGTTAGGAGAAGATCCAGACAGGCTTGAAAGTACGCGTGAGTTGCTGGGGATGATAAAAGTACTCTAACAAAGGAATAGTAGGCTTTTCTAGTGTAAAACGCCCACAAGACAACGTACTGTGTTTACTCGAAACACATTTTCTTTAATAACTTGGTAAAATGTATGCTAGAATGACGATAGAGGGCTTAAAACTTTCGCCTCGCTAATTCCCATATTTTTACATGCATTAATTTTACATCCGGAGCTTTTCTGACCCTTTTTGGGCCCAAAAACTCGAAATTTGAAAGATTAATCCCAAAAAAAGGGGTTTAGAGTTTTCCGATTGTTTTTCCCAACGAACTTATCCAACTGATTACAGAAAGGAACTTCCCTACCAAATTTGAAGTAAATCGGACAAAAAATGCGACCACTAGATTGCAAACACACACATTATATATACATATATGTATACAATTTTGAACGACCCCCCAAAACGTGTTCAGGGGGTCACGTTAGGAACTTCTATGGTGGTACCGGGCTTAAGTTTCACCGTGCGGGTCATGCTAATAGTTCACTTTCCAAAGTAAATTCACCAAAAATACAAGTATACAAATTTAATAAACGCCGCGCCGTACGCTGTCTTAATCTACTTTCTTCTAATTGTGAATAGAAAATTACTTAAGTTTCATAGCATGAGTAGTAAAGAGTTTAAATTATAACAGACAATGTAAGTACATGCTTAAAGGACTTGTATCTCATTTATTAATACCCGATAAGAATCAAATTGATAGACAAGATACTTCATTTAGTATTAGCAAGTTTTTTTTCAAATTTATCCAGAACCACTTAAGATAAAAACACAGCCCAAAGTATTAAATTTTTATTTTATTCAAGATGTAAATATAAATGTAAGTATTTTTGAAAATTTTAATAACAAACGTAAACACAGTTAAAACACATTTAACATAAAGAAAAAGTAATAATAAAGAAAAATTTATAATGAAGGAAAAACGGACAAAAACTTATGTTGGATTGAATGTGTATTAATTGGTTCTACTCGTAACAAACTTGGTGTCCACAAAGTGTTTCCTGATAAAAGAAACTGAATTATATTTAAATGAGTAATAGCTGAATGAATAAGTAATTATAGCTATACAGCTTTTGTTTAATATTGTTGCTATGTACAACATTATAGACCTTGCTAAGTAATGGTTGGTTGCTACATAGAGGGGCAGGTAAATGTTGTATTTTAATTATTCCAAACAAATGTATAAGTTTAAAAATAATTAACTAAACAGTGCAAAAGAAATCATAATGTGGATGAACATTTTAAAAGAAAATACAGTTAATATAATACAGTTTTAAAGTTACCATATTAGCTTTTTAAACTATAGGAAGGTTGGGGACTAGTACAATGCAAGAGTTCAACTCTAATTAAATGTCGGTTCCTTGACCTGTTTTAATTCGGTTGTCTAATTTTATCCCAACATTTTTAACTGAAATTAAATCTAGCAAAATGGAACATACTTGATAATGCTAAAGACTTTTGATACTTCTATTGAAAAACAAAACCATTTTATTTCCCCATGTTTCCTTGTTTAATAATGATTTGTTAAATAGGAAATTGTAATTTCCCCATGTTTCCTTGTTTAATAATGATTTGTTAAATAGGAAATTGTAATCTAACTCAAGAGGGATGGATTCACAAGACAAATGAATAAATGTCACAAGGTAAAGAACAGCTTGTCAAATTTCCATGCGAAATTAGCCTATGGAAGTAAATTATAAATTATTAAACTAAATTATTGTACAAAGTAAAATGTAGAAAGCCTAGAGAGCATATGGTTAAAGTTGAGAAATAAATACGTCAGTTTTGGGATGATGTGCTGTTCCATTAAAATTAAGATTGAAGTCAATCTTTGTCATCCCGGTTGTTGGATTGCAATCATAACTCTCACTTGAGGGGCTGTTTACTTTGCATTACCATTTTAACGACCTCCCTCATCCTACTGCAACTGTGTACGCACTAGTCGTATATTAAAATGAACTAGGCACTATTGTGTTGATTATAGGCACTAGTATTTACAAATAAAACCACGTAGTTAATGATTTATATGAATTATGTAATACCCACTTGGTGTAATCCTTAAAAAATATGATTAATCATTCAAAATCTAACCTTGTAGACGCAGATTTTCATCCAAAGATGTGAATTCTGTATACTGGAAATAAACAACTTTTTGATAATGGAAATGTCCATGTAGGTTGTGAAATAACCCGAATTCTGATGGTCTGATGTTAAAGGAAAGAAACAATATACTTAAACTGTATAAGAACATTGTGAGTTTTAAACTACAGCCTTTATACGGCAAGTAAAATTGAATTGTTTAGTTAATATTAAATGTTTTAACCGATTTTTATCAAGTAAAATAATATCATTCCAATAATGTAAAAAATTTAAAAAATATGCATTACTTTAATAAATAATTTATTTATTTTATTTTATTTCGCAATATATATAATGATCTTACATTACTTTAATCAATTGTAATTGTATTAAAAACAAAATACAATGAGCTTGCAATAAACTATTCAATATACCGTATTTGTTTGTCGTATTTTTTCATTGGGCAACATATAATGTCTTATTGAAATGAATGTAGAATTAATTTCATAAACTTGAATGGAACATACATTTTGAATATTTAGTCTTTAGTAAACCTTAGACACGTTGTATTTTTAAAGGTTTTACCCTCAGTAGTTAAATAAATTCACATGCCTCAAGTTTATATTGGTGGGGTTTCTCAGTCTTTAGAAACTGACCCTAATAAATATATATTTCATTGAATATCTTTTTGGTGTTGTTATTTATAAAACGGCAATATAACAACTGAAAGATCCATCTATATACATGGAATGTTTAAAAAGTGCAGTACGAAGGGCATTCTAATTTAATTTGTTTTCCTTCGGAATAACCATTATATTTGATGAAGTACATAATAAACTAGGGGGCCCGTTTGCAAATTTCGCATTTTATTATTTTTTTCTGTTTGTGAGAAACTCACCTATAATTCAAAGAAACAATATGACTATAAACTCACAGTTATTATAAAGTAAACATTTTCACGTGACATTTAAATGTTATATTTATTAAGAACAATTTACCGTAAAAAAACCTTTCAGCTCTGAGTTCTATCTGATGTGACCTAATATACGCAATCCTTGACCCCTCTACTTTAACGTAACTGCCGACTACATATTGTTGAAATAATCTACCAGAGGCTTGAATGGTATTAACATCCTCACTAATTGTCAAACGTTAACAACAGTATTTGCAACTGAGTGGTGACAGACCGTTTAGCTGTTAAACGTACTTCTACTTGATGTATAACGGGTTTCCATCCAGAATCGCTATATGGGAAAAGATGAGGAGAACCCATTGGATCTTAATTTGGATTTAGGTAAGATATATTAGTAGCACTCCTGTTGTCTTCCAACTAACTGTAAAATCAAATTTTCCAGGTGGTGCCCCATCATTACTGACAAAAACCGCTTCAATTTCATTCGCCGTAGGCGCATTACACCTTCCTGGATGAAATGTATTATCGGTTGTGAATTGTAATTTTAATCCTCGTATACCATCAGACATATCTTTCACAAAGTTATCCAATTGTGCATGTGGGTTGTATGTTGTAAGCATAGTTTGCAGTCTAGCAAATAAATTATGAACATTACCTATTTGCTACATGATCAAATCTGTGTTGCAAATCTGTATCGTAGTCTAATATGAATAGACCAGCATAACTGGGTACGGTGCCGTCAGGGGGGTTTAACTTTCCAATCATTTGGTAAACCTGCCCATTTAGTTTAAAGCAAAAGGACCCTCTTTCATGAATTTGAACGACATTTGCCTGAACTGATGCAAACACAAAAGCATTGCTAAAACGGTGGATATTGTCTAAATAATGTTTGGTATCTTGCCATTCCTCCCAATTAAAAGCCTTAGCTAATCACAAATATCAATAGACTCTAAGCTGACCTTCCCTTTGTGACAACAAATAGAATATCTGTCACGGACCTCACCTAAATAAAGCTTAGCTGAACAAAACACATACACATTGTCCATCGCCCCAAGACTATGCATTTGAATTTGATTGTCTTCTGGAAAGTAGGATACCGGAAGTTTTTCTTCACGTATTCTTGCTTTAACATCATCATTAAATCGCTGCAAGTATACAGGTGGTACAATGTCCCTCAGCTGTTCAATCAGTCTTTGTCTCTCGGCAGTTCTGTTTTCTTGCCGAAGGTTACGCATATTTTCCCTAATCTCGTCTACTCGGTTTTCTCTTTGCTTTCTTCTTCTTTTGTTTCAGGGATCAAAACTCGTATCCGAGGCATAACGAATAATGCAATACCCTTTTACCTTTCAAAGGTTACTTCGCAGCTGAAAAACATTAAACTTCCGAGAAAATATCATAATATGAAAATAAAAATAATATGAATGTTTGTTTAAGACAGTTTTTAGATAAATTAAAATACTAATTTACAATATATATAATATTTTGATTGTAGATCTATACTATAAAGAATGATTGCCTACCTCAATTAGGCTACACTTATCAATAAAAGTAGCCTATTTAAAAATGTATTTTTATAAGCTGTTTTGTCTTTTGTTTACAGTTGCAGATGGTCTATTTCTGTTTACAATCTGACTTTTGTTAAACATTCATCTGAAGTTAATCACCTGTTAAATTACAATTCACATTTAAAACCGTTATAATGCAAGTTGGTCAGCACTGGACCTTAGAAAACGCCCCATAGAAATAAATCAAAGGCTAGAGGGGCGAAGACCTAAGCAAAATTACCTTTTTAATTACTATTCACCGATGCGGTAGATCATAAGCTTTAAAATGACTCCTCAATCGTAAAAATCCGTTAAGTAGGACGGGT
The DNA here is from genome assembly GCA_963675035.1 of Allygus modestus. Taxonomy (NCBI): domain Eukaryota; kingdom Metazoa; phylum Arthropoda; class Insecta; order Hemiptera; family Cicadellidae; genus Allygus; species Allygus modestus. Next base: position 382,907,567 of record OY776111.1, on the reverse strand, counting down.
GAAAAAAGGTGTAACAGAGAAAACCCTTATTGTATTAAGTATATAGAAGATTAAAAATTGGGAATTCAATATGTAACGTTATAGTAATATAAAAGTAATATTATAGTAAACCACTACTATGATGGTGGAGCGAAATGTATCAGGTGTAAAAACTATGCAATAGAATCAAAGTGTGAGGTACCTGTGAATATATATCCATATTTTTTGTTGAAACCTTAACATTGTTAAAAACAAAAGACAAATAATTAAGTGGACAAAGATAGAACTTGTTGACATAGATAAACATAGCTTAACTTTTTTTAATGCATTTTTCGGTATAGTGAAGGGCCAAAACTGGCCTAAATAGTATAAAATTAAACCAGATCTGTTTTAAAATTATCCCTGCATAACGTGATCAGGTAATTAAAGCAAAAAACTGCATTGTGATATTAATGGTAATGGTAATGGGAAATACTGAATAACGTTATACATATCCTGAGCAAACAGATCGTCTTGTTAAATGAAAAACTAAGTAAGATAAAGTAGCCTCGTGTTAGATAATTCAAATTGATTTTTAGCCAACTTGATAATAGTTTATACTGGTTCTAAAACCAGAATTATATTTATAAATCCTGAAGATTTTAACAGTGTTCATATTTTTTTTTTACCAAATAAGGAAATATTTTGAATCCTGGGATTATAATTGGTTTTTTTTCTGGTCAATAGTAAAAAATTTTTGAAAAAGTATTAATTTAAAGTTTATTATTTGAAACATAATAAATAAGAAATAGGTTTTCGTTTATGTAAGAGGTTCAAGTTTTACTGTTTAATGACATTTCGATGCCAATCAACTGTAAATCGATTCATGAGTACAGTTACCAGAATAGTTTGTATTGTGATTTGTAACAATAAACACTGTATAAATATCCTAAGACTCTTTGCACTCCCTCTATAGGCGCAATAATACAAAATTACAGCAACGGTGCACAATTTATAAAAAAAGGTGCAAAAATCAAATGAAACGAGGAAATGCAACCATAAATATACCTTTTCAACGTTAAAAGCATTCTTAAAGTTACCAAAATAGAAATTAAGTGTGTTAGCTTTTAAACTTTAACTATTTTTTTACATCTTGAAACATTATGTACCAATATTTTAATAGAATCAGTAAGGAAGTTGTTACCAATCGTCGTCACACTTTTCAAGTAAGATCGTTTAAAACCTTCGCAAAGAAACTGATTCCTCAGAGACGCACAGCACAAGCTTGATTATCTGGTGATGATTCAGCGGTTAATTAAGTTTTCCTCCTCTTTTCCTAATATCTAGGCAATTACTCAGCACCAAGTGTTAATTTTAAAACAAAACCACTCTAAATGATATAAAAGATACTGATTACAAAACGGTTGTATTTTCTTTACGTAGTAAAATTTAAACATGTTTTCCTACGTTTTATAGATCTATAATCATTATTCTTTGGTTTACGAACATCATAAAAGTAAATTCTATGTTAAACATATATGTGGTATATATTCATACTATTTAAAATGTCGACTTTTCGTTTAAATCATATGAGAAAAAATGAAACTTTATTGTCTGAGTTTAGCTCATTATTTAGCTTTTCAAAATGTCAATATCAAGAACATTTATACCAAATCAAGACGCTACTAAATTAAGCAATAATATAACTGATTACTAATTTTGAATTGGGATAATGTATAAAATGAAAGTATAAATCTATTTTAAGATTACTAAACTATAAACATTTTTGGAATCGTTACTTAAATTTACAAAAATAAATAAATAAATAAATTAACGTAGATTTACACACATAAATATTAATATAAAATCAATGAAGTATGATAAAATTATTTTCTCACTAGCTTATCATACCTTTAAAGAACTAAAAATATAGCTATTAGAATATTATAAATTTAATTTGCATTAAATAATAAAATAACATCTTTATATTTATTTTTCATGATAATTATTGCTGAAATATATTATGTTCTGAATATCCTCGCTAACTTTGCTTCTCATAAAGAGGCAAACAAATCATACACAAACAAATTATTTTAAAAGAAAAATGTTTTTTTCGCGTTTGTTCAGTGAAATAAATGTATTTTATAAAATACCCCCGTCGCAGCAAACCTGCGTACTCAGCGAATTTCCAATGCATAGTATATGTCTTAATACCACATAAAGCCACATACCAAGTTTCATACAAATCTATTCAAATTATAAAGCGATTTTAATTATTCTCTGTAAGAATAACACTGGTAATGAGTACGTAGGTTTGCTGAAACAAGGAACACAAACGACTGGTTATGCAAATATAAATAGAATTTAACTAGGCGAAGTCACATACCAAGTTTCATCAATATTCAATCATGCATAAGCGCTATATAACATTTTAGGTATTCTCCATAAGAATATCATGGGGGCTGAGTAAGCAGGTTTGCTGCAACAAGGAACAGAAAAATGGGTTTTTATGCAATTATCAATATAACTTAACCAAGTGAAGCTACATGCCAAGTTTTATTAATTTATGTTCATAATTAAGGGAGTCATTACATTTTACTTATTCTCCATAAGAATAACATTGGGGGCTGAGTACGCAGGTTTGCTGCTACGGGAATAATCAACAAAAAATCAATTTTTTGTGCAAATATCAATATATCAGAACTACGTGAAGCCACATACCAAGTTTCATCAACATACATTCATAAATAATCAAGATATCAAATTTTATTTATTCTCCATAAGGATAACATTGGACAACGTACTGTATTTAGTACTTTAAATATCTCTGCAACGGTTGGGTGTAGAATCACAATTTAAACACCAAAATGATTGATTTGTTGAACTGAACAGATTGGTAAAAGCAAATGTGAATTTAACATTAAAATAAACTGAGGAAAAGCAAAAAACCTTTTTCCCATAAGATTAACATGGGAGATTTTATGAGTAGGTTTTTTGGATTTTCTCCGCAACCACTTAACCTAGGTTAATAATTCAAAATACCATATTATTTGTTTTTTTAAGTTCTATAACATGGTCAAAACCAAAATTACGTTTTTTAAAATTTTAAGGGAGTAAAATGCAAAAAACTGATTTTTGGAAAATTTAAAACCCCCATAAACCCCCCTTCCCATGGTCCGATTTTTCTGCTTTTCGAACTTAAAGTCATGAATGTCATTTTACACATTTGAGCCAAATTTCATCGAAATCGGAAGTTTTTTACTCAAGTTATCGCATTCACGGACACACACACATATATATGTGTGTGTGTCCGTGAATGCGATAACTTGAGTAAAAAACTTCCGATTTCGATGAAATTTGGCTCAAATGTGTAAAATGACATTCATGACTTTAAGTTCGAAAACCAGAAAAATCGGACCATGGGAAGGGGGGTTTATGGGGGTTTTAAATTTTCCAAAAATCAGTTTTTTGCATTTTACTCCCTTAAAATTTAAACAATGCCCCCAATGTTATTCTTATGGAGAATAAGTAAAATGTAATGACTCCCTTAATTAATTATGAACATAAATTAATAAAACTTGGTATGTAGCTTCACTTGGTTAAGTTATATTGATAATTGCATAAAAACCCATTTTTTGCTTCCTTGTTGCAGCAAACCTGCTTACTCAGCCCCCATGATATTCTTATGGAGAATACCTAAAATGTTATATAGCGCTTATGCATGATTGAATATTGATGAAACTTGGTATGTGACTTCGCCTAGTTAAATTCTATTTATATTTGCATAACCAGTCGTTTGTGTTCCTTGTTTCAGCAAACCTACGTACTCATTACCAGTGTTATTCTTACAGAGAATAATTAAAATCGCTTTATAATATATATATATATATATATATATATATATACATATATAAATTTGAACAAATAGTGTTTTTGGCATCTGGGGACCTCAAAACAAAAAGTTATCATGGTCTCGGGCTTAAGTCTTACCATGAGACCTACGGTAATAGCTTCTTCCCTATAGGGGAAATTCGCTAAAAATACATTTGCTATGGTTTTATGGAATCAGTGATCTTGTAATGACTTAATTTCTGTTATGGTATAATGTTACGATTTTTTTTTATAATGTTACGATTATGGTATAATTACGATCAAATTACGATCGTTTTTAATGACTAGAAAATAGAAAATCACAAGAAACTATCTGTGTATTCCGCCTTTCACTGCGAGTTTTGCCCCCAACCTTGATCTCGGGGCTGAGTTAGTATGGATAGATAATTGTCGCCGCTTCCTTTTTCTGGCTGGTTATGTTAATTTATGTGAGTAAAAATTTAACTTTGATAAAAATATGTTTTATGAAATATGTTTAAAATCAAAAATTTTTTATTATGTTTTGACTCAAATCAAATGTTAAGTTTTTATATTCTTTTGTAAACATTTTACCCACTAAATTAAAATGTATTCCCTATATTAGATATATTTTTCTTAGACATTGTCAGCCAAATTTTATCACGCTCTTTTTTTCTTTTTTCTATTTTGTCTATTTATTCCAAAATATGTTCTCTATCATAAATGAAAAAGATTAATACTATAAATCAAAATTTTTATTGTTTTGGAATAAACAGTGACATTAATCTAAAGTTTTGCGGTTTTGGCCTTAAACAATCATTCTGCAAATCTGGGTGCCAACATTAATGTTAGAGAATTCGTTGAAGAATAATGAAGAGCTGTAAAATTATAAAATACATCTCTTTTTATTGTTTTAGATTTTTTCATGAATCGCTTTTTTTATCCAAGTGAATGTCATCATATTCTACTGCTCTGCTCTTTAAAGGACGCTGAGGACATCACCATGTTGTTGTCACCCCTTAAGTAACAATTTTAAACGGAATGCACTGATATAATTTATTTACGATCAGAAAATTATAAACAATCTCTTAAGTTAAATGTACTTTAACGAATGCCATTCTTAATGGGTGTTTGTTTTCATTTAAGAAATAAAGTTTAAAATATTTAGAAATATAATTTGTTACTATTTTACTATAATCTTTTCTCTGACTTAGACGAAATAAATTTTTCTGTTGTAAAACTTTATGATGTTTCAAATGTATAACCTTTTTTACATCGGTGATATAGTAAAATAACCATGATTTTGGTGTAAAGAGCGCAAATCGACAGTGATAGTGTCACTGGTTCGTCTACGCTCAGCTGGTGCGTTAAAACCCTGCCCCTATTTCCGGCATGTAATGATACAAACTTCTTGTGTTTAAAATTAAATACAAATATTTATCAGACGCTCTATATTATTCAGAAGGCTCTAGCGATCTTGCACTACGGCTTAATGTGTTGAAAGGTCGATCCACAATTAATTATTTTTGTTTGAAACATTATTACAACATATTTACTGACTTGACTGCCTTTCCGGTTGACATTATAAGGATTAAAAAGTTCTTGATTAGTAATAGAATTAATTTAATTTTATAAATGTCTTCTAATGTCATATTTTACTGTCCTGCGTTAAAACTATTATTTGCTTTGATTAAAAACAGGGGTTAGCAATGAATGTTATTTTAAGACGAAGAAAAATGGAATGATGTTCTTTATAAAAGTAGTTTTAGAAATACTTCAATCATTTTCCTCATTTCAATAGAATAAGGAATGAAAGTCATTTTAAGAGATTTTCGTCTAAGGAAGGACGTGATCAATCTTCAGTTTGTTGCCATTTTGTAAACAACTCAACCTTGAACAAGAGAAGTTTATTGTTGTTACCTGAATTTCCCTTGTGAGTTTACTCTAATCTATTTATCATCACTTTTTCTAAAATGCTTTAATTTTATCTTTTCTAGAATAAAGGTACTTAGTAATTTAAATGATTTACACCAGTTTAATTGTTGCCTTCAATTTTGTTTAATACCAATTAAATAGCTGTATTGCTTTCTGAAATTTGCAAAAAATACAATATATTACTCATTAATTACAGTTTTTACCCTAACTGCTGGTACTACTAGTTTACTACTATAGAAAATAATTAATCTAAAAAATCTGTGCAAAAGGACAACGAATAATATACAAGGTGTACATAAAGTCCCGCACGGGTTTAATATTTTTTGAATGATAAGAGATAAATCAATAAGATTTGGTACATCAACACTAAACCTAAAAATCTCCTTTTTGAAGGAACTATCAGTTTTCTGTCATATCATGGGGACGTCCCGCAAGGAGTCAGAAGGAAATTTTAAATAGGAGCATAGGTCAATATGCACATCACTTTAAAGGGCTTAACTAGCAGAGTTTAATGCCGCAAACCGCACTAAAAAAGGTCGATCCAGTAAAAATTGGCGGCTGTTCAAAGGTTTTACTTGGTTACGTTTTATTAGTAGCCACAACCCCATTAAAGCAAAACTGCAACTAAATGAATACTGCAGCTAAATACTACATTATGCCTGTCAATACAGAAGTGAATTATGACGTTAGTTATCCTCAAGGGTTACAAATTTGGTCAAAATCTATTGATAACGGGGAAAAACTGGTAACAGTAACTATTAGAGAGATCTTATCTTTTTTTAATAAAACCTTTGAACAGCCGCCATTTTTTACTGGATCAACCTTTTTTAGTGCGGTTTGCGGCATTCAACTCTGCTAGATAAGCCCTTTAATGTGATGTGCATATTGACCTATGCTCCTATTTAAGATTTCTTTCTGACTCCTTGCGGGACGTCCCCATGATATTACAGAAAACTGATAGTTCCTTCAAAAGGTAGATTTTTAGGTGTAGTGTTGATGTACTAAATCTTATTGATTTATTTGTTATCGTTCAGAAAATATTAAACCCGTGCGGGACTTTATGTACACCTTGTATGTCAATAACATTACAGCTTACAGATTACTTGACAGCTAATCAATTGATATTAACAGGCCATTGAATGTATATGAAATAAATAAATAAAACATTTTGACTTCAAGAGTTCTGTTTATTATCGTTACGTTATTTATTGCTTATTGACCTTATTTAAACACAATTTCCCTTATCTAGGTATTGTTAGTTTTAATAGTATTTTCACTTTTTATTTATGACTATGGATTCAGATGTTCAGTATTTATTTAGAGATTATTACTACATCATGAAAGCATTGATAAAAATCAAGGACTCTTTCTCACTCACAAATGGGTAGTCGTTGTGGGGAATAATTTCCAATATTTATTTGTTTTAGGGTATGCTCTTTGTATTTTCTGTAATTCTTTGGAAGTAGGTAATTTGAATGTGAATTTAAACTATTTATCAAAGTGTAATATAATAACAGTTCTATTATAAAAACTGCCTGAATAGGTAAAAACTAATAAATAATAAGCTGACAACTGAGTTATAGGCTTGCTAACATGTGATTATCTTGTTAAGTAACAAATAATATATTTGCAATTAATTGCAATAGTGTTTTATTATATACTGTAAATTAATTAAAGATAATTCTAAATTTTAAAAGATAATATAGAGTAAAAACCTTTAAAATTATATTTTAGTTTGTTGATAAATCCTTTGAATAAGGCAAATGTTATTCCCAACTACCAACTAGTTCTCAAAAAGCTATTTTCAAGTACTTATAAAGCTCTCTCACAAAACAGAAATACCACTGAAATCATTACAACGAAATCTCTTTAGAACCAATCTATTGAAAGATATTTGCTCTCCGTTCATAGTGTCAGGAAGATGGAGAAGTCAACACCGTGTTTACGCTGGGCGAGATATCCTAGGAGTCAGCTGATCTTGATAAATGGATTGACTTTTTCCTCAACTTAAATTTTCCAATTATTAAGTTCTGTTATTACTTGCTGAAAGTTTTACTATTCTGGTGGTGTGTTTTAAGTATTTTAGAACAGTTGTGTTATCAGTTTAATATCGGCTTACCCTTACTGTAATCCAACCCTAGGCTCTGTCAAATCATTCAAGATAACCTTCCAAAAAAGGCTGTTTGGTTAGAATAGTCTATAGCTTTTATTGTGGTTGGATGCAACATTACTGGTAATGTATTTTAGGTAATGTAGAACATTTTATTATTAATTTATTGAAAATATAACCTAGAAAATAATTGTGCTACAAAATGAATTTAAGGTTGGTTGCTTACTGTGACTGACTTGATCAAAGCTTTCTAGACAAATTGAGGCTTTGTATGTTTTACACTTGACAATCATAAGATTACCAGTTGTCTAAGACAATGTAATGAAACAAACTATTTTATAAGTTAAGTTAATATCTCAGTATCTACAGTCATATATTTTGAAAAGTTATTTACAGTTTTTCGATCTGCCATCTGCCACACGCGACAACTGCCACTGTTACTCGTCGCCTCCGACGACTGACAATATTTACACAGAGTAGGCATACTAAGAGAATATTAACTGTATGAATATTTTTTTTAATAACGTACACTTAATAATTTTATAAAATAAGAAGTATGCTCACAACTTAAAAAAATACATCAATTTATCTCTCTTGTGTGTTTTTGTTGTTGTGAAAAAACTTTTGTTATCCAGTATAACAACGTTTACTCTAGTAAACTAACTATTGTTACTCTGTTGTTGAAACATAGATGTCAGCTAAATTTTAACGATTCAAGTATCACTAAAATGGCTTCCAATGTTATTCTTATGGAGAAAATTATATTTGGTTTTAAGATAATTTAATTGATACTGAAAGAAATTATCTGAATAACGAACTCGGTACCAAGATTTTGTACTGTTAAGTTTATCTGGAAAATTTTAATTTTAACTGTGGAGGCGTTCTCGAGTTATTTTGGTCACAGACACGCCAGTTGAGTTGATTCTCTTACCAGTACAAGCAGTTGTCATGTATAAGGATAAACTTCACTTCGTTCGATTATCCAATTATGTTGGGATCCATGCAACATTTTCTTGGGACAATTTGATTGAGGAAGAGAATCACGATTCCAAACAGATTTATGTACTTTAGAACTTTGTTTGCTTATAAATTTCTGGTTACCTCCGGATACAATGTAGTAAACTGACCTCTCCCGGAAAGTATATTTCCACAACACTCACAGATAAGACATTCTGAAATTTGTTTGTACACAAATTTATAAGTTAAACAACGCAAAACCTAAAAACTAACATGATTTAATTTAATTTTAAAATGGATTTATTTGGTTGATAAATAGCGGTATGAAAATCCACCAGGCTTTATATTTTAGGTAGGCTTTAGCGTTACTTTTTTAATAGTTTAAAGTATTTATCAAAGTATCAATTTATTTATGTTTGCACATTCTCTAAAGGGAATCGGAATAATAAAATCGCGGATTATTATCAAAATTTTAAATTTTGGAAAATAAAAAAAACATAGATATCTGACTGTATGAAGTTTAATTGAAGAAGACGTACAATAGGTAACATTCACTCAACGGGAAGAACGAATTCCATTTTCTCTTTCAGCTGTTTGACTGGAGAAGTGTAAAATCCTCTGTAATAAATTCCATCGCAGGATAACAGTTATGTAGAATTTTAAGTTATAACGTTTACATTCTGTTTATATATACTTTGGTAAACATGTAATTATAATATTATTTGTAGAAAAAGCATTGTAGATTGCGAAGACAGTATTAAAAAAGGAAACCGTCTTACTCAATTCAGCTAATGTATGAAAATCCAATTAAGTCACAAGATTGCTAAAGGACATAGTATAATTGATCTAATGTAGAAACTAATATATGATCTAATAATTGATCTAATATACGTACGATGACTGACGCGATGTCTACGTCTACAGTACCGGTGGAACTTGTGGCCTCCACCAGAGTAATAGGAGGGAATAAATAGCTAAGTAAACACATAGCATAACCACTTCGATCTCGGTTAATGTTTAAATATTAACTTCCAACTCTTTAATTCACGCTTCATTTGTTTTAATATTGGACGGATGGTAAAACAAAAATAAAAATAATACCGTATATATATAATACGAGTAGATAATTGTTGTAAACATAAGTTCTCGGTTGTTTCAGAGCCTATTTCAACGATTAAAGTATGAACAATTTCCTTTTTTCGTTATTGCATGATGTGGTTATTAACGATCTAAGTTGTCATGCTATAGGCACAGTCGACTTGCAAAGTTAATTTCTAGCTCATAATGATTACATTGAGATATATTTGAATTAAACTGCATTCAAAACCAACTGTGTATTCAAAACTGTTTTGCAGCATAAACATATGTATAACATGTCAATACAATATATCAAAGTAGATATCAAAGTGATTCCTCTACATCACTGAAAATAACAACTTTGCATGGTTTCGAGCAACAGAACCACTAGTAAGTACTGCACTGATCCAAAGTATTTACTATACTAATATATGTCAGCAATCGTGTAAGTACATTTTTAAGTAAGTATTAAACATTAATTATTTAAATAAATTCGTTAAAATATATCTTTCAATGGCAATTATCGGGATGCTTGTAGTTTTGAAAACTATTAACTAGACTCACAGCTAATATCTTCTATCACCAGACATTCCATTACGCTGATTGGAAAACTATGAGACCATTGTTTATCTGGATCCGGAGCATCAACCTGGAAACTGTTATTGTTAGGTACCATTGCACTACCTCATTAAACGAGCACATGTTGGTAATATTTTCTATATTTCACATAATCGTAGTTTTCCGAATCTATTCATATGATTTTCCGTAAACATTACACACATTTGCTTTATTCTCACAATATTTTAAGTGGAATCTAAATAAAATATATATTTTATGTTTTGAACGTATTAAAAAGAGGAAGAAGGATAACCCACTGAAATGCTATACTGACCACTTTATGTATAAAAATAAGACTTTAAGATTAAAAATTAGTATACGCTTACACGTGTTTTCGTGAATTTCCCACCATATATGACATTAAATTTGTCACGCATGACACACAAAACTTACATAATATACACACGTGACTAATGAAATGTTTTTGGAAAATAATGTAATAACCATAACGAGACCGTTAGGGTGATATTATAACTAAGTCTTAGTATAATTTATAATAATATATCATATCACAGCCAATGACTTTTGTAATGAAACTAGTAACCAACAGTATTACTGATTTACATTTTTTAATTTTCATTAAAGTACATAACATAATTATTTACTAAGGTAATTGTTTTGCCTAAAAATAACCAACCTTACAGTAAACATTGTATCTCTAAAATAATAAAATTAAATAATAAATCAGTTTCCTTTATTGACATAATTTGACCAGTAGAGAGATTATTATTGGATAGCCGATTAGTATATACAAAAAATACTAGCTATTGATTCACATAATGCAGTTTCATAAAATAAATTCGGTAATTTTACTAATATCTAACATACATAAGAATTGTAGCTGTAATAATATACTTCCAGCAATAAAAAAAATTAACTAGGACACAAGCTTAAGTGTACGGATAATATACCCTTTTATCCATCTTTAATATGATGTCATTTTGCATGGCACAACATAGTTACTAAATTGCAGCGTATAATATACTGACGTCAGCTTTGCCCCCCCAGAAGACCAGTCCAATTATGAAGGTCATTGTGCAGTTGTTACACTTGAATTAATCTCATAATTGAAATGCTACACCAGAAGAATCTAGTTGCTAATTTTTTCTTACAAAACATATTGAATTTAGTTACCTCTCAATATAGATTGGTATTAATATTTTAAAATGCTGTTTATTATTGAACAAATAAACAATATTACAACAATGAAAATTTTTTTTAGTTTTTGCTTTAAAAGGCTTGTATTATAAAAACTACATTTTGTAGGCAGATCAAATCTACATATATTATCTGAAAGGTTCACATCACAACAACTGTGTATACATTGTTTTTCATTAGTTTAGTAAATCGTTTCCGAAACGGTTTGCAGGTAAACATTTGTTTGCATGCAGAAGGAAATAGTTATTCATGTATTAAGGGAGTAAAGTGCAACTTTGTCCTCCTGAGGGAAATTGTTGGCGCCCGACACCGGATTCTCAAGGACGACAATTTTACTGAGGGAGACAATGTAATTTACTGCCGTAACACACACACAACTTTTATCACACCCCAAAATCCACAAGTATCGATAAGTATTCACATTCACAATCGCTGTTCATTTTGGTTGCTTAATGCGTAATAACTAACCTCAGAACTCAGAGCGTTAATTATTACAGCGAAATATCAGCTGATTCTGCTCCGCATGTTCTAGTTACAGCGTTGACAGCTAGTTTTCCACAGCACTGTATTGCCAGATTGTCAATGATATTCTCATGGGTCTAGTTTATCTCCATTGGGAGTCAAAGTACTTTCTGTCTCCCTGGGGATACAAAGTAGCACTTTACTCGTTCATTACAAGGGGAAAAATCCTACTTTTAGTAGGTGGGGGAAAACGTTATTACATACATAGTAACTGATATTAAATACATACGCCTCTTACAATATTCAAATTTATGATGCCAATAAGCTTTATAGGCTTTGTTTAAAAGCCACATTTTGTATGGACGGAATCAAATTAAAATTATTGTATGATGTCAGAGGAGTTCATATATATATATACAGTTTTGAACGAATGGTGTTTTTGGGGTCTGGGGTTCCCTAATCACTAACCAACTTGAATCAACCCGTTTTCATCTATAAATAGACCCGATCGTGAGATACGTGTATTTTAATCGCTGTGATCAATATAAGATAAAATTCTTCCGATAATTGTTAATATTGTACCATGTTGATGCGTAATCGTGATTTACTGAGCTTATTAATAGTAAGATGTCGTAGATTAGCAGTTACTATAGAATCCTAGAATCTAAACTTAAGTGTGAAGTGAAGCATTCTAAGATGAAAATCTAGATAGTAAGGATGAATATTCCTGTCTTGTGGTAGTCGTAACGTCAAAGAAGTTGCTGTACATGGGAAGAATCAAGTGAAATTGTGTTTAGTGATGAGGACGGCCATTGACATGGTATCAGTTGAAGTAATCCCTGATCTGACGATTGCATCGGACGGGGGAAAGGTTTATATAAGAAGGCTGCACGATGCACAATCGGGTGGATTAGCTTCTGTTGGGTTATGTTTCCTCACTTCAATGGACACTCGTTCTCGAGTTGGTGATACCAGAGTTGTAGGATACGATTTGAGTTTGTATGACGGGGTATGAAGCCAGGAGAGAGTATCAATGTGGACTTACAACACACGAGGAAATAATCGTTTCTAACATGACTAGGAAACATTGTTCTACAGTGTGACACTAGTTGAGCCAGTAAAAGTGATAAAAAAAGTTCAAGCTTAGATAGAGAGACTAATTTTAGCGGAGATACTAGTTTTCAGCAATTACCAGACTGACTTTAATTACTTGAGTCTTGAGCGTGCTATGCAAGTAAGATATGGTGGCAAAACCTAGTTTGGATAGGTCATAAAAGCCTTGAACTTTAATATCATGAGAAGGTGATATACACAACGAGCTAAGAATTGAAACAAGATACAATTTTGTAAAGGATCGTTAGCGATAAAAATGGCCCCTGAGAATTACTGTAGGAGATTAGGGTTCGTCCCGTATGTGGTAGAATGGAATGTGGTAAGTAGAGAACCAAGTACAGAGCTCGGAGTTGGCGAGAAAGGAGTACAATACAAATATTGTGACTTGAAATGAAGACAGTTTTTTATACATTTTTATTAAAACAATTAATGTAAATAAACATGAAAGTTATCAAATCGGTTTCTAGAGGTAAAACATAAAATTAAAGATAACTTAAAATATTACATGTAGCAAAGTTTAAATATTCAAAACGAAACTTGATCAAAGATTTATCTGAACTAAGAGAAATCCATTACTTTTGATGATACCGTACCCGATAATATTATTCTGCATATTTGCATGGAAACTAATTTCAATATATACTTTGAACTTGAGTAGCTAATATTTTGGGACGGTATTCAATAAGCTTATTATATAAACTCGTTAAAGTTTTTATTTCACAACTGTAGCAAAAGGAAAATATGCATATGAGTTGAAACAATTTATATTATTGCTCGTTAGTTAATATTTGCTTTGTATTGTAAAACTGGGTTACAACTAAAATGCAGGAACGTAGCTTTGTGTAACAATAAAGTTCATGGCACACTATTCATGAATGAAATACACGCAAAACTTGAATGGTCCCAATAAGTCGTTCAATCTTATTCAGTCTCCTGAATACAACATGGCTTTTCTACCAATCCTTTTTAAGACCCTATCGAAGTGGAAAGTAATTTTATGCGAATATCTGGAAATTTCACGAGAGATTTATAGTTGGATAGATATACTTTGCCTCTAGTGGATATGTGCATACTTATACTATATATACTTGTATATTTACTATGTAATTCAGCAATTTACACTACAGCTTCCCATTGCCCTACATCACGTTTAATACATATAAAATGAAAATATTTTGGTAGTAAAGATAACTAAAATTATCCACTTCATGTATTGAAAATAAACTAGTGAAACATATATTTCGTTTTACTATAGGTTTTCGCAGTCCGTAAGAGTCCCATTACAAATATGTGTGTTTATGTAATGTTTTTATATAGTTTACATTGTGGATAACAAGTATTAAGGTTAACAGTTGACTTGAATGTGCCCCAGAAAAAAAGGGCAGTCAGGAGGCTGCGTCGGGTGGAATAAGATGGAGCTCAGAGTATTAACGTTTGATAAAGGGGGTGTATTGGGTATGAACTGACTCGTTCATTAAAAAATGTTTCATTTCTTCATTTCAACAATACACTTTATAGCTTGTATCAGCTTTTCATTGGAAATCTGTATTTATTGCAACTAAAACTCTTTAAACAGTAGTACGTTGTTCACAGTTCTGCAACATAGCATTTACTAGTAACCTTTAACTGGTTTAGATGTACAACTGCCTTTTATGTATTAACTTGCTCAGCGTTTTAAAATATACATTTTGGTTTATTTTTATTTTTGAGACCGTTAAAGTTTGATAAAGTTGAGGTGGGAAAGCCTATTAATTTTTTGGTTAATCTCCTCTATATCATGGTCGCTAGGAAGAGTTACTTCAATTCTCTTTCCCTTCTCCATACAGGTTCAAATTTTTTACCACAGGAGTGGTCATTGCCATCATAGGTGCTATAATATCAATCATGGGGATTCTACCAGCTTTAAGTCTTCTTTGTCACTCCTTCTTCTTCTTAATATGGCGCATAGTCTCTTATTAAACTTCGGGGATCGATATTCGCATCAGATAGATTCGGGTTTGCGTGAAAATTTAGTCAAAACACACAAGAACACTCTCTAGTAAGTGATGTTATGTTGTTTAAAAGTTATAGGCGAGTACCCAGGATTTACTATTCGTCTTTGCCGAACATTACTTTCTTACCTTTGACCTCTTGCAGCAAAAACAGTACGACATCATTAAAGCAAAGCGTTCAGGATAGGACAATTAAAACAAATCATAATTTAGTTAGTTATAATATGATGATTTTTCGTTAAAATAATTATGATTGATCATTGTTCGACTTCTCGTAGATTATTCAGATGCAAAGTGCATGTCAGTACATATTTTTTAATAAAATTTGCTGACTTCTCCCATTTATTTACTTTTATCGATTTTCCCAAGAATCATGCAGTGAAGAAGGACGAGTCGAAAGTATTTACGCTAGCAAACAAGTTAAAGTAGAAGCTATTCCGTTAAAGATTCGGAGGAATGCGTTTATGTAATTTAAGTAACTGGTGGAAACCCTACCAGTCGTCAGATTATATTTGCAACATGCCCATGCATTCAACTAGTGTAAATGCAGTCAGGAGATCGATCATGTGTTACTGTACAAGTGTGGGGATTGATGCGCTTCACTTTCCACTGGTGAACAGCTGTTCCGTATTTCTTTATTTTTCGTTTTAACACAGATCACAGTATCTAGAATAATTATACGGTAGGTAACACATGCAGCTTTTAAACCTGTCAGCTGTTGGTTGGACACCTGCTGTGACGTCACATTGTTTACATTTCTCCATTTCTGTTTTGTTGACATTCCAAATCAACGTCCATTGCCAACGTTGAGGCGTCCATTTCCTCAAAGTCAAAACAACAGCATCTAGTCTAATTTTGACAGATGGGACCTTTGTTGTGATACAAACAGCGGTTGGGTACTACTAACATCACTGATCTACTGAGCATCTTTTTTAACTTACCGTATAATTAATTATTCAAGATATTATATGGTCTCTGTAACCCAACACATTATTTTGTAAAATGCACAGTATAGGAATATATTAAGTTACTAGATGTTTTCAAAATTTTATTAGTGGCTTTAGCAATTTTATACTATTATTTTACAATCATAATGTAATTTGATAACAAATTAATAGTTAAATACAAATTAGTAAAGAATAAATACATTTGACCTGAATATAAAATCATAAGAGAGTTTACGGAAGCAGGTATTTTGGTTTAGCGAGTGACAGCTGTTAGCGAACCGATCTTCTGTGTACGTTTTCTTTGGACGATACACATAATCAGCTTGATCAATTGTTTGCACGGTCTGCAAAAACGCTCGAAAAAGTTGCCTCTAGCCTTTGAAGCCGGGACATTTTACACCGAGTATTTACTAAACATTAAATTGTTCATTAGAAATAGGTTTTAGGAGATGTGGACTTAATTTTTGTCGTTGGAATTTTAAATACAAAGGGAACTTATTCAGTTGAATTATATACTATATGATTAACATACAAATCCCTATTGTTCTCTTTGTAACGTAATCTAAATGGAGGATGTACAGTATATCATTTTGTGGCCAAGTCGGGTTTGTTGGTTAGGGTATACAGAGCTTTCGTAAGACGAATTCCACGGTTACTAAAACTTCCACGGTGTTAGATGCATCTTGGATACGGTCAGCAAGCTTCACGATATACAGTAACTAACGAAAGAATACAGTTTTGGGACTCGAAGAATGAGTTAATATATATATATATATATATATATATATATATATATATATATAGTTGATCAAAATTACTATGTACGTACAAAATAAAAATAATTTATAATTTAGCTTTTGCATGTAATTAATTTTTTGCTCTATAATTTGCTCTATTAATTTGTTTGCTTTAAAGTAGTGCTTTGCCATACAACTTATACATTTGTATTTCTACATATTAATGATTTGCCATATTTTTGTTAGAAAGATACTGGTGTTTTGGAAAGCCAGTATACGTTTTTGTTTACCAATCAACTAAAGACAGAATGGGAATTGTACAATTTGCTATTTTCCTCAGCATATTTGCAAATGCAACCGGTGGTTTTATACAAGGAATCCATGGAGAATTCGGAAAGGCTGTGGTGAGTAAAATAACATATATATAAAAATGTATACATGTTGCGTGTTATAAAAAGATTTTCTAAAAATACGTACTATTGATTTTTTTTATTTTCTTGGTATTATTTAATTTGATCAATGTCTTTGCCGCATGGTCATTCACAAGAAAAGAATAATAATTAATAATAAAAAAATAAATTTAATACTTAACAAAAACAAGGTTAATCGCTTTATACTTATAGACTCTAAGTAACATGCTGAATCACTTTTAAATAACACTTAAAATTTTTAAATAATAGGAAATTGGCATAAAGAAAATGTAGTATTTTCAGATCCAGTAGACTAAATAACATCGGCCTCCGTAAAGTAAAAGTTTGTGTTTATGGACAGAGACAACATTGTTTGGGGTACAGCTAATTCTTCTAATCCTCGCCAGCTGACGGAAGTTAGTTGAATTATAGATGTATATTCTTGTGCAATTGACTAGTAGGTGAATTAGGGTGTGAATCCAATTCATCATCTAAAAAGCCTCGATGAACAGTTTATTTGTCGTCGTTGTATCAGTTGTTTACAGTAATATACCTATAATAATTCCCATTTAAATGATTGGTGTAAATTTATGTAGGAAAACTTAAGCTTACGTATAGTTTCTGGACGATTGTGTTTTAATATTAAAACAAGTAGTACTCTCTCTTAACCTTATGTTTATAATAATTTCCTACCCATATTTCGCCAGTTTGTATGAAATAACGGGGACATAACTTTCCTGTACTACAACATAAGTGGAACCTTGCGTTAGGGTGCTGTTAGGGTCCTGTGTGGAGCTTTGTAGCTTGAGCATTGCAAGCCGCTGCTGATTAAGTATGCGATAATAGCTGTGTGTAATGTGTACATACATTTTTGTGTGTTGGAAATTAAGAATCAGGAGATAAATCATCCTCTGAATAGCAATGTTTATCGCTACGCAAAAAGAACCAATCTCAATATAGGGTTAGGTTAGAAAATTCACTCAATGGTCTTCCTGTTGAAGGCATTACATTCTTCAATGTCATACCTCTGTCTGTCAGGCAAAAATCTGTAGAAGGCTTTGCAAGAACAATGAGAGTTGGCTGGTGGCCAACTCGGTTTATGAAATCCAAGAATACTGGAGTGGGGAATTTAACGAACTAAGTACCCTACTTAACCACTGGCAAGAGATATGAATGTAGCTTTTTTAATTATTTTTTATTTTTTTATTTTGGCGTTATTTTGCATGGCGTGCTACACGACTGGCATGGACTCAGTGATGCATGGGGACCGCACAATATTATAAACTTGTTTTGTGAGTAAAGAGAAGGAACTTGACATGTTTTAGTTAGTTTAGTTTTAGTGCCCTGGCTTATTGTGTAAACTGAATGACATCATAAAATATTTTATATTGGGTCCTTGCAAATCAACCAGGTAACGCAACTAGTTTTAGGAAATGTAGTAGTTTCTCGAATATCTATCCTAATCTTTCCCATTAAATAAAGGAAATTCCACCCTATTTTAGTTATATTAACCCGATAAAGTTATAAATGACTCTTATGATTTATGATGACGTTGTCTTTGCAAATGACAAATTTAGTCTAAATGAAGCGCCTTTTAAGAATTTAGTCCGTGAAAATTATGAATAATAGCCCGTAATATGGTTGTAATGATTTTATCAAATATATTTGTTCATGTTTTTATATTTTTTCAGGTTTTATATCGTTATTGATACGCCGTGACTATTTATAGTATTTTTTAACTGTATGCAACTATGTGGATAAATTATGTGATTAGTAAATGTGAGAAAATGAAAAAGACATATTTGCTAAGAAATATAGACTCAAACCAATGTTTATTAACCAGTAAACATTTGTGTTGGTCAACGGCTGATTAGACTAATTAACCTTTTAAACTTATTGCTAAACAGTTTTTGTTTTATTATTATAATAAAACTATTTTAATTTTTGAGTATATAATTATAAAACACACATAACTTTCAATGCCTCTTTCACGAGAATGTTCAATTCCATGAACAAATGTTGTGTGAGAGCCAATATTTGTTAATGGTAACGGAATTTCAAACTCCAGAGACTGGAAAATATCGGATTATCACGAGGTGTTTTATGAAAATCTATTTTGGCAAAATGTTTTTGTTTCCTTAATGTGCGGTATTTCCATAAGAGATTTGTTCATTGAAAAGTTTAAACAGCATGATAAATAATTGAGGAAAACCTCGAATCGTCACGACGTTCCTACGGAATGTAACTCTATATTTAAGGTATCCTCTCAGAATGACTCGAAACATAGTTTTGGGTTTCTTTCCTACATTTATAATATATATATATATATATATACAAAATTAATGGAATAAATATACACAAACATTAGTCTAGAACAACAACACATCTGAGTAATATAAATATCGTACTGTATGGGTGATTATATTAAGTTACAAATTGTCAGTAAATAGTTTACAATTGTTAATATACATTTATGATAATATGTAAAATAAGGTAATTAGGTCATATTAATGGGAACCATGCGTTCGGCCAATTTGGCGTTGGGGCAACGATGATGAATGAAAACCTTGTTATCCAATGAAAACGTTCGGTGTCGTTAACAGATTAGCTTCGTTTCGTTGCTTTTACTTATAGCTAACATACATAACCATGGATATAATGCCTGGTACATTATATGACGTAAAATTTATTGTAAAACAAAAAATTAAACTAGGCACTTTTCTACACTAATTGTGATTAAAGAGTGGTCAGGTAAAATAATGTTATAACATTATATAATTACTCATATCGATCGATGCATGAATTAGGTTATATTTAATATGGCAATAATCTGTTTACTATTCTTTTAACCTGTTTATTATCTTAATGTTCGTCCTACTTTTAACGCACTATCGTTTTAAAATAACAAAATAAACCTTCTCTTGCCAAACTAATTAAAGATATTTCTGTCTCCAGTACTGATGTTGGTACTCATAGAACAGAGTGTACAAATTATCAATGAAAATATAGTAAAGCCTCGACTGACAGGTGCTTCGGCAAGCTAACAGCTGATTGGCTCTGATCGTTGCGGCAAGCTCGCGATTGATTGGCACCGCTAAACGCGACCCGGGGAAATACTACCGTTGCCCCAACGCTGTACTGCCCCAATGCCTTGTCCCCATATTAATAGGCATATAACACATTACTTTTGGATAGAAACACATCCGAAAATAAACGAAATTGGTAAATAAATTCTTTGTAAATTGATATGTATAATATAGAGGGCAGGTGTGCATCTAAGAAGAATATCTGTATAAACACATAATACAATAAATTACGTCTAACAACTCTACATCATCTATGTATAGTGTATAGTTATTGGATAAGGCCTGATGATTACCGGTGTGACTGGTCAAAAACTGTTGATTGGCCAATATTATGGTACATTTACTGCCTTGTATGTAAGTACTGCATAAGTGTCATGTAATTTGTCGGGTTGTGAGAATAAATTTATTGTATCCTCTTCAATTGTAACAAGAGTAGGGGGCAATAGCCGATTCAAAACCAGCAAAATCCTAAGTAAAAGAGCTGCGGATGATCCGCCCCCTGCGGATCCCCCCGTCACGTGACCCCGCCTGACGTCACCCCCCCCCCTGACGTCACCCCCCCTGACGTCACCCCCCTCCCCCACCGTAACCCGGTCAAGGACAATGAGGAAAAATTTTCGAAAATTAATAACTAGCCTATTTACCCACCGATTCCCACGGGACTTTTTCCAGAGTGTAGGCCTACCCTCGAGGAAGCGAATGACAAAAGAAACCCATAGATCCACCATCAAACAAGACCGCTATTAATTTATAACCGCGTTTTCCTTATGGGACCTCGGCTGTTTACCGACCGATTTTGACGAAACCTCACCACATGTCGGGCGGTGGCCTAAGTAAACCATCGCTTAAAGAAAATTGACAATCCACTGTTAAACGGGCCTGCTATTAAGTTTTAAACGCGTTTTCCTTATGGGATATCGGCTGTTTGCCGACCGATTTTGACGTAACTTCACTACATGTTGCGTGCCGGCTTAGCCACACCAAACTGCAAGCGGCTCCGTGGCGTCACTTGTCGAGGCGCGTGCTAGGGCTTACGTGACCGCCCGGGACTCTTTACTCATCAGCGACCTTCTAGAAGCTTCTAGAATGTTCTAGAACGTCGTGGACCGCGGTGACGTCATCCCCGTGCCTACGTGACCACCCGGAGCTGTTTACTCATCAGAGGTTCTGTGAATTGTTTACCCCTTACATAAACGTCGCGTGACGTTTATGCATCCTCAAACCTAACTTAAACCTGAGTCTGTAAACCTAACTTAAACCTGCGTCTGTAAACCTAACTTAAACCTGCGTCTGTAAACCTAACTTAAACCTGCGTCTATAAACCTAACATAAAACTGCGTCTATAAACCTAACATAAACCTGCGTCTTTAAACCTAACTTAAACCTGCGTCTTTAAACCTAACATAAACCTGCGTATGAAAACCTAACTAAAACCTGAATCTGTAAACCTAACTTAAACCTCCGTGCACTTGTCTGCAGACTCCTGGCTTGCACATGACACACACGCACACGCACGCACGCACGCACGCATTGGAGGACCACCGGGACCTGTTGTACGTGACCATCGGTGAAATCTGCATCAATAAACATAACTGTAACCGTCATTAATAAATCTAACTGTACGTACCGTAACGAAAACACACTATGATCTAGTCCACAGGCTGTTCGACTCAATCTTCTCATCCTGATTTACTATTCTTGTATTTTGTAAAATTGTAACTGGGTGGCGTTCTACTGCTCTGAGAACCGGTTAGAATACTCAGCTATTTTTTCAGCTACGGGAGGCCGCCATACCAGGCTGACTTTCAAAGGTTCCTGAGGCGCAACCCTCATCACCGCCACTACATCTACAACATGTATCGACTCCAGGGCTACGATACTTCTGTTTGCGGATACTACTGCCTTACCTACCTGTACTGCCGGGCTGCTCTCCGCATGTCACTCGGCGACTATCCGCAGGCTCTTCGACTCCATCTTCGCTTAAGACTATTTTTGTGTAAATACTTTTTGAGTTCTTGATTGTAATATGTTTGTGTGTATAATCTTATTGTGTTTCAATAAATGTTTTGTTTCTCGTTAACTGCTGTTTTCACTTGTCCTTCTCTTTAGTATTTAAGAAAGAATATCAAATTTTGAACAATTTTGAAAGTTTTGTTTTAAAAACATGATAGTTTTACAATTTTATGAAAGGTTAATTTTGAAAGCAGTTTCGACAAATTTGATTTGCATTAGAAAAATCTTTTGGAAAATAGATTTTAGTACATTTGGAAAGTAAATGTCGGGGAAATTTAAGGGGTAGTAACAACACAGATGTATGCTGTAAACTAAACTGTTTGACTATATTTGCTTATGAATACTATTTACAAAATATACTTAATTATATTTACAAAATTAACCTAGTTCTATTTACACTTAAATGTACACCGGGAATTCTTCGTCCATGTCCTCCTCCTCATCCACCTCCATAGGCCCGCCTTGCTGCTCCTCCTCCTCGAGATTGCCTCGCCTTCTTGCTGCGGACAGTGGTGGGATATCCTTATGCCCCCAAGGTAAGGTGTGGATACCATCGGCCAAGATGTAGCGTTTATCATCGGCCGGGCTCAAGGATAGCTTTTTTACTTGTACGGTGAAGACACGGTGCAGGTACGACTGGAAATGGGTGTTGATAATGGTTTTCAACACCCCGTTGAACAGATATTCCCTGTAGTCTTCGGGGGTTAAGACGTTTTTGACAACCCCCTTGGCGACTCACTTGGCTCGCTTGATCGCCTTGGATCCGTTGTCTTCGTCCTCAACGTCCATGAAGTAGAGCTTCGAGCGCAGGTCGAGGTACTCGAACAAGGATCGGCCGTTACACTCGTCCTTGAACTTCCCAATCACCTTGGCGTTGGCGGGGCTGTAGCAGGGTTGGAACCTCGGGTAGGCGCTGGTATCGAAGTCGTCCAAGTGCTCCATCATCTCCCTGTAGATGTCCCGGGATAGGATGTCGAACACGAAGCTGTCAGTGTCCATGTATTCTACGTTCAAGTGGTCACCGTAGCGGTCCTTCATCTTCCGCAGAAACTCGTACATGAGCCACTTCCTCAGCTCCAGGACAGACATGCCGATATAGATGGGCTTTTCCAGGACGATTTTCACCCTGGCGAGATGGACGAGGGCTACGTCCTCCGTGTAACACGTGCGGTCCAAGAAATTGGACTTAGCCACATACTTGGAGAACTTCTCCGGAGTGCAAACCAGCTTGACGTTCAGGTTCTTGCGGACGTTCTCGATGGTTTTGCCAAAGACCGCGTTATTCATTAACTTGAAAAAGTCTTGCTCGAATTTGGTCTTGGCCTTCTTCCGCAGCTCGGTGTTTATGAGGATGTAGGGCTCTAGCCACCGAGACTGGCGAAACGAGATCGCCCTGTGCACATTCGCAAGCTCCAGTCCGTTGTTCAGCGCCTGCTGCAAGATCCTGTAATGGCAGATGTAATGCATCTTGTCATCCAGGGTGGTCATCAGCTTGGGGTATGTCCCTGTCGGCGGACGCTTGGTCTCGCAGCAGTAAGGGAGGTCCTTATGCAGGTCGTGGAGGTGAGCGGGGTAGCGGAGGTCCACTTCGAGGATGTAACCCCACTCCACTTCGGCATCCAGCGCGCCAATGTCCAAGGAGTCGATCTCCTCATGACTGAGCCACTGGAAGTCTCCGGTGAGCAGGTACTGGGACATGACCCAGCCGTAGAGGTTAGTGGCGTCCAGATACAGTAGGTGGCGTGTCGGCTCGTCTGGGTGGTAGTCCGGGCACCTGTCGTGGTTGGCCTTGGCGTAGCAGGTGACGGCCTGAGAGATCCCTCCACGGATCCCCTGCTCCACGAACAGGTAGATATCAAAGTCCCGCAGCGTGTCCAGCTCCACCTCGCAGGTCTTGAGCATCACGTCCAAGGCGTAGGATGGCAGGGTGTAGTAGTGGGCGGGGTCCAGCCCGTACTCGGCCAGCGAAGTGTCGCGGAACTGCTCAAAGTTGTCTGTGAGCAGGGCGATGTTGCAACGCAGGTACGTGTCGGCGTAGTCCTTGAGATGACGACACTCGAAGGCTCGCCACACGTTGAGGGCGTGTTGGTAGTCCTCGTCCTTGATGTCCTCCAGGGCCATAGTGTTCCTGAACGCCTCCTTGGGCGGCAGCTCCCTGGTCCTGTACAGCATGTCGTAGGACGTCACGAAGTCGTAGGGGAACACGCCCTTCCTGCGCACCAAGTCAAACAGCCTGTCGTCGGGGAAGCGCTTTCTCGTCTCACGCATCCTGTCCATGGGAAATCCCGCAGCGAGGCTGGCCAGGCTCATGGACAGAAACCTGTAGGTGTCCAGGAAGCGCACCGCAAAACTGCTCCGTCGCGGGTTATCCTCAGGCTGGCCGAAGTGGAATCGCTTGGTAAAAGCGATATACCGCTCCTCCGTGTGTGCCAACACGTCCACGTCACCGGGGTCAATTGCCAAATCCCGCACTACGAAGTGGGCGTCGTAGTTGAAGAGGTTGTGGTTGTAACAACTGATGACTCGCTGCTCCCTGAACCGGAGATTGCACGAGCGGTGGGCGGCTCCGCGGTACTCGTAAGGCGGGGCGTGGTTGTGGTCCCGCACCTTAATGTCCTGGTCGGAGAACTTTTTCCCGCAGAGGTAGCAGTGGGCCGCCGAGTCAAATTCCATCTCCTCTTGTGGAGTCAGCAAGGGGCGAAGATCCCGCAGATCGGTGAGGAAGCTCCACAGAAACAACACGTCTATCTTCAGCCTTTCCATAAAGACCTTGGACGCGTCAGCTCCGAAGTATACCCACGGCTCAAACTCCTCCAGGCCAAGCGAATCCACGATCTGGTAGGCGAAGGCGTACGGGACGTGCATTTGCAGGGGCGTCGTGCCGGGCGGCGGCGCTTCAACCGGGTGAACAGCGACAGGCTGCAGAGCACACTTGAAGTCCGCATAGATGCAGAACCTCTCCCGCCTAGTGTACTCTGGATGGGTGAAACGGAACTGCTGCTTCTTCGGCAAGTCTAGGCGAAGGGGAGCCTTGGCGTAGCAGTAACACCTGTGCTCCTTGAGGCGCTGGGCGCCCGTCAACCCTAGCTTGTTGGGTCGGTTGTCGAAGTAAGCGAAGCACCGCTTTCAGACGTAGATCCTATGCCCGTGGTCAGTGAGCTGGTGGCGGCTTAAAACTTAAACCTGCGTCTGTAAACCTAACTTAAACCTGCGTCTATAAACCTAACATAAAACTGCGTCTATAAACCTAACATAAACCTGCGTCTTTAAACCTAACTTAAACCTGCGTCTTTAAACCTAACATAAACCTGCGTATGAAAACCTAACTAAAACCTGAATCTGTAAACCTAACTTAAACCTCCGTGCACTTGTCTGCAGACTCCTGGCTTGCACATGACACACACGCACACGCACGCACGCACGCACGCATTGGAGGACCACCGGGACCTGTTGTACGTGACCATCGGTGAAATCTGCATCAATAAACATAACTGTAACCGTCATTAATAAATCTAACTGTACGTACCGTAACGAAAACACACTATGATCTAGTCCACAGGCTGTTCGACTCAATCTTCTCATCCTGATTTACTATTCTTGTATTTTGTAAAATTGTAACTGGGTGGCGTTCTACTGCTCTGAGAACCGGTTAGAATACTCAGCTATTTTTTCAGCTACGGGAGGCCGCCATACCAGGCTGACTTTCAAAGGTTCCTGAGGCGCAACCCTCATCACCGCCACTACATCTACAACATGTATCGACTCCAGGGCTACGATACTTCTGTTTGCGGATACTACTGCCTTACCTACCTGTACTGCCAGGCTGCTCTCCGCATGTCACTCGGCGACTATCCGCAGGCTCTTCGACTCCATCTTCGCTTAAGACTATTTTTGTGTAAATACCTTTTGAGTTCTTGATTGTAATATGTTTGTGTGTATAATCTTATTGTGTTTCAATAAATGTTTTGTTTCTCGTTAACTGTTGTTTTCACTTGTCCTTCTCTTTAGTATTTAAGAAAGAATATCAAATTTTGAACAATTTTGAAAGTTTTGTTTTAAAAACATGATAGTTTTACAATTTTATGAAAGGTTAATTTTGAAAGCAGTTTCGACAAATTTGATTTGCATTAGAAAAATCTTTTGGAAAATAGATTTTAGTACATTTGGAAAGTAAATGTCGGGGAAATTTAAAGGGTAGTAACAACACAGATGTATGCTGTAAACTAAACTGTTTGACTATATTTGCTTATGAATACTATTTACAAAATATACTTAATTATATTTACAAAATTAACCTAGTTCTATTTACACTTAAATGTACACCGGGAACTCTTCGTCCATGTCCTCCTCCTCATCCACCTCCATAGGCCCGCCTTGCTTTTCCGCTGCTCCTCCTCCTCGGGATTGCCTCGCCTTCTTGCTGCGGACAGTGGTGGGATATCCTTATGCCCCCAAGGTAAGGTGTGGATACCATCGGCCAAGATGTAGCGTTTATCATCGGCCGGGCTCAAGGATAGCTTTTTTACTTGTACGGTGAAGACACGGTGCAGGTACGACTGGAAATGGGTGTTGACAATGGTTTTCAACACCCCGTTGAACAGATATTCCCTGTAGTCTTCGGGGGTTAAGACGTTTTTGACAACCCCCTTGGCGACTCACTTGGCTCGCTTGATCGCCTTGGATCCGTTGTCTTCGTCCTCAACGTCCATGAAGTAGAGCTTCGAGCGCAGGTCGAGGTACTCGAACAAGGATCGGCCGTTACACTCGTCCTTGAACTTCCCAATCACCTTGGCGTTGGCGGGGCTGTAGCAGGGTTGGAACCTCGGGTAGGCGCTGGTATCGAAGTCGTCCAAGTGCTCCATCATCTCCCTGTAGATGTCCCGGGATAGGATGTCGAACACGAAGCTGTCAGTGTCCATGTATTCTACGTTCAAGTGGTCACCGTAGCGGTCCTTCATCTTCCGCAGAAACTCGTACATGAGCCACTTCCTCAGCTCCAGGACAGACATGCCGATATAGATGGGCTTTTCCAGGACGATTTTCACCCTGGCGAGATGGACGAGGGCTACGTCCTCCGTGTAATACGTGCGGTCCAAGAAATTGGACTTGGCCACATACTTGGAGAACTTCTCCGGAGTGCAAACCAGCTTGACGTTCAGGTTCTTGCGGACGTTCTCGATGGTTTTGCCAAAGACCGCGTTATTCATTAACTTGAAAAAGTCTTGCTCGAATTTGGTCTTGGCCTTCTTCCGCAGCTCGGTGTTTATGAGGATGTAGGGCTCTAGCCACCGAGACTGGCGAAACGAGATCGCCCTGTGCACATTCGCAAGCTCCAGTCCGTTGTTCAGCGCCTGCTGCAAGATCCTGTAATGGCAGATGTAATGCATCTTGTCATTCAGGGTGGTCATCAGCTTGGGGTATGTCCCTGTCGGCGGACGCTTGGTCTCGCAGCAGTAAGGGAGGTCCTTATGCAGGTCGTGGAGGTGAGCGGGGTAGCGGAGGTCCACTTCGAGGATTTAACCCCACTCCGCTTCGGCATCCAGCGCGCCAATGTTCAAGGAGTCGATCTCCTCATGGCTGAGCCACTGGAAGTCTCCGGTGAGCAGGTACTGGGACATGACCCAGCCGTAGAGGTTAGTGGCGACCAGGTACAGTAGGTGGCGTGTCGGCTCGTCTGGGTGGTAGTCCGGGCACCTGTCGTGGTTGGCCTTGGCGTAGCAGGTGACGGCCTGAGAGATCCCTCCTCGGATCCCCTGCTCCACGAACAGGTAGATATCAAAGTCCCGCAGCGTGTCCAGCTCCACGTTGCAGGTCTTGAGCATCACGTCCAAGGCGTAGGATGGCAGGGTGTAGTAGTGGGCGGGGTCCAGCCCATACTCGGCCAGCGAAGTGTCGCGGAACTGCTCAAAGTTGTCTGTGAGCAGGGCGATGTCGCAACGCAGGTACGTGTCGGCGTAGTCCTTGAGATGACGACACTCGAAGGCTCGCCACACGTTGAGGGCGTGTTGGTAGTCCTCGTCCTTGATGTCCTCCAGGGCCATAGTGTTCCTGAACGCCTCCTTGGGCGGCAGCTCCCTGGTCCTGTACAGCATGTCGTAGGACGTCACGAAGTCGTAGGGGAACACGCCCTTCCTGCGCACCAAGTCAAACAGCCTGTCGTCGGGGAAGCGCTTTCTCGTCTCACGCATCCTGTCCATGGGAAATCCCGCAGCGAGGCTGGCCAGGCTCATGGACAGAAACCTGTAGGTGTCCAGGAAGCGCACCGCAAAACTGCTCCGTCGCGGGTTATCCTCAGGCTGGCCGAAGTGGAATCGCTTGGTAAAAGCGATATACCGCTCCTCCGTGTGTGCCAACACGTCCACGTCACCGGGGTCAATTGCCAAATCCCGCACTACGAAGTGGGCGTCGTAGTTGAAGAGGTTGTGGTAGTAACAACTGATGACTCGCTGCTCCCTGAACCGGAGATTGCACGAGCGGTGGGCGGCTCCGCGGTACTCGTAAGGCGGGGTGTGGTTGTGGTCCCGCACCTTAATGTCCTGGTCGGAGAACTTTTTCCCGCAGAGGTAGCAGTGGGCCGCCGAGTCAAATTCCATCTCCTCTTGTGGAGTCAGCAAGGGGCGAAGATCCCGCAGATCGGTGAGGAAGCTCCACAGAAACAACACGTCTATCTTCAGCCTTTCCATAAAGACCTTGGACGCGTCAGCTCCGAAGTATACCCACGGCTCAAACTCCTCCAGGCCGAGCGAATCCACGATCTGGTAGGCGAAGGCGTACGGGACGTGCATTTGCAGGGGCGTCGTGCCGGGTGGCGGCGCTTCAACCGGGTGAACAGCGACAGGCTGCAGAGCACACTTGAAGTCCGCATAGATGCAGAACCTCTCCCGCCTAGTGTACTCTGGATGGGTGAAACGGAACTGCTGCTTCTTCGGCAAGTCTAGGCGAAGGGGAGCCTTGGCGTAGCAGTAACACCTGTGCTCCTCAAGGCGCTGGGCGCCCGTCAACCCTAGCTTGTTGGGTCGGTTGTCGAAGTAAGCGAAGCACCGCTTTCAGACGTAGATCCTATGCCCGTGGTCAGTGAGCTGGTGGTGGGTCAGTCGGCTTAAAACGCTGATGTAGGCGTAGTGACTGTCCCCGTCGGTGGTCACGTACAGCAGGTCTCTGTGGTCTTCAAGCTCTCGCTTGCAGATCTTCAAGGGTAGACCCTATCCATTACCTTGTGAGTTCCGTCACGGCATCTTTCCACCATCGCGCGCTCGATCCCGTAGACGTTTACGCTGATATTGTTCTTGCCCTCAAAGATCTTGATGTCCTTGAGCGTCACGGGGAAACGCAAACCGGTCCAGTCGTAGCGGGCGATGATGTCCATGGTGTAGTTTTTGGGTCTATGCCGGTTGTGCTGGACGAAATGGGACAGGATGGCGTACATGAAGCAGTTTTTGTCAGCGTTGTTAACACTGACAACAGCGCGCGTGTCTGCAATAGCCCTTGGCAGCTGGAGATATGCTCTGCCCCCAAGCGGCGTGTACTCGTTCACGCGGATCTCCAGGTCCCGTATACGCAGGTAGGTCAAGCCGCTGCCTACCAGTTCGCACTGCTACTTCTTCTTCATGAACGTCTCAAACGTTGCGGAGAGGAAAGCCCCAAGTCGGAGGCCTCGGTCAGTGGAACGTTCTTCGTGTTGAAGGAGCGCAGGCAGGTGGCCCCGTAAATGTTGGTGAACTCACATTCCAGGACCATGTTCACCTTGATGCTCGGATGTTGGGTCATGACGTTCTCCATCAGGTCCAGAACCTCGTCAAACAACAAGGTCAGCGCATCCCTGACGGTCAGCAAGGCGTCTAACAGCCGGCCAGGCGGTAAGTGAGGAGGCGGCTCCAAAAGACCCGATGTACGAACTGGAACACGGGGCGGCCGCCGCCCTCCATCTCGTCATCGATGGTCTGAGGCTCGGTGCTAGGTCCTGGGTGGGGCTGGGGCTCGGTGCTGGGCCCTGGCTGTGGCACGGTGCTCGGTCCTGGTTGCGGCTCGGCGCTAGGTACTTGGCGCGGTCGGGGCTCGGCGCTGGCTCCTTGGCGCGGCGACTGGTTGCTGTGAGCAAGAGGGGGAGGAGAGAACACCCTAGGCAGTCGGTCTAGGACCAGGTCCCTCACAACAGGGCAGTTGTAACCCTGGTGCTGGTCGCGGTTGAAGCGGCGAGTAAACCCCTTGTCGCAGTACGCGCAGCGGAACTCAGATGGTTCTTGAGCCAGGTTCCTCACAACAGGGCAGTTTTGAGACTCGTGTTGGTCATGGTTGAAGCGACGGGGAAGCTCGCGGTCACAGTACGCAACGGAACGTGGGAGGATGGACGGTCCGGACGTGTTTTCTCAGTTCCAGGTCTAGGTTGAAGCGTCTACCGCATCGCTCGCACTCCACGTGGCGATTGGGGCTCGAGGAGGAGGAGGAAGGAGCTGCTGCTGGCATCGTGGAGTGAGTCGCCTGCATGTGGCGGCGCACGTCCTTCAGGCTGGCGAAGATGGCCGGGCAAACTCGCCAGGGATGGTCCGCTCGTTGCAGTTGGGGCTCCGCCGCGGCGTGTGGTCCGTGAACTGTCGCGACGTGGCGGCGGAGGTTGCCACCTCTTGTGAAGCGCCTACCGCAGACCTCGCACTCCACGTGGCGATCGGGGCTCGAGGGGGAGGAGGGAGCTGCTGCTGGCATCGCGGAGTGAGCCGCCTGCATGTAGCTGCGCACGTCCTCCAGGCTGGCGAAGGCGGCTGCGCACAATATGCAGGGTAGGGCTGCAACAAATAATGGTGATTAGTTATATGTTCAATGTGACATGGATACTAGATACCAAGTCGATATTAACAACACCTACACTCTGGAATCCTCATGGTCAAGGTCATCACCGAAAGTTCTGCAGGTGGCTACGACAGTTTGCCACTTCAGGCCTGTGGGTTTTAGTCCCTACACTTCAAGCGATTTCTTAAGGATTACAATTGTAAAGAACATTTGCTAATGAACTTGATACTCAGATGTGCTTAAACTTTTTACTATATAATTCTATATGATGGAATGTTAGAGTTATGTTACTAACCTCGAGGTCGATCAGCAACGGCGGCATGGGCCGTAGCGAGGTGGTGGTGAAGGTTGTCACTGCGCGCAAGGTGACAACCTTGGTGACCAAGGTGACCAAGGTGACCGCAGACGTGACAAGCCTAGCGTCTGGCGTTGTGTATAGACTCTGCGTGGCGCCTCAGGTTGTTATATAGGTTGAGGGTGCGACCACACACCTCACACACGAATTGGTTATTCATCTACAGCAACGGATAGACTAAGTCACTTACAACTGTCAGTCGCAACAACGGAAAATATTAAAGGATTTTACCAGTATAACGCAAAAAGAGTGAGGCATACATGTCTTGCACAGATATAGAGGTTTGTTTTAATCTTGTATATTAAATACGTTTACGGCAAGGTGACTCGTCTAGTTCTGCTTGCTAAGTTCGTTAATAGCGAAAAGGAAAAATATATTAAATAAAGGAAAAGCTTAAAAATATATTTGATAAATTATTTATGCGTTTACAGCATAAAGGTCCATGACTCGACTGGTTCTGTTTAGCAAGTTCGTTAATAGCAACAACAAAAATAATTAAAGGGAAAACCTATAATCGTGTTTAAATAAAGCAATTAAACTTACGTTTTAGTAGTGAAGGTAATCTATGTAGGAAGAAATCACTGGCGAAGAGCGCACTAACGAGATTCCACTCAGCAATAGGTTCGCGAGGAGGCTAATGGCACTAGCGGAGTACGTCACTGGTGAAGAGCGCACTTACTGACGTCCAATCGGCAGTAGATCCGCGAAGAGACTGACTGTACCCTCGAATAGCGGCGGGTTATATAGGCACCGGTTGAGAGGCGCGCGTCCGAGGCGGTAAACAATTCTCGGAATCGCTAGTGAGTAAACAGCCTGAGGCGGGCACGTAGGCATGGGGAAAGACATCACCGCGGTCCGCGACGTTCTAAAAGCTTCTAGAAGCTTCGCAGTGTAATGTAAGGGGTAAACAATGCCCGGAACCACTGATGAGTAAACAGCTCCGGGCGGTCACATAGGCACGGGGATGACGTCACCGCGGTCCACGACGTTCTAGAACATTCTAGAAGCTTCTAGAAGGTCGCTGATGAGTAAACAGCCCCGGGTGGTCACGTAGGCCCTAGCACGCGCCTCGACACGTGACGCCGCGGAGCCGCTTGCAGTTTGGTGTGGCTAAGCCGGCACGCAACATGTAGTAAAGTTACGTCAAAATCGGTCGGCAACCAGCCGATATCCCATAAGGAAAACGCGTTTAAAAATCAATAGCGGGCCCGTTTTACGGTGGATTTTCAATTTTCTTTAAGCGATGGTTTACTTAGGCCGCCGCCCGACATGTGGTGAGGTTTCGTCAAAATCGGTCGGTAAACAGCCGAGATCCCAAAAGGAAAACGCGGTTATAAATTAATAGCGGTCTTGTTTGATGGTGGATGGGTTTCTTTCGTCATTCGCTTCCTCGAGGGTAGGCCTACACTCTGGAAAAAGTCCCGTGGGAATCGGTGGGTAAATAGGCTAGTTATTAATTTTCGAAATCTTTTCCTCATTGTCCTTGACCGGGTTACGGGGGGAGGGGGGGTGACGTCAGGGGGGGTGACGTCAGGGGGGTGACGTCAGGGGGTAACGTCAGGGGGGTCACGTGACGGGGGGGAGTCCGCAGGGGGGTGGATCATCCGCAGCTCTTTTACCTAGGATTTTGCTGGTTTTGAATCGGCTATTGCCCCCTACTAACAAGACTTATCTTACTACTCAATAAATTGTTTAACTGTACTCTATAAAAGGACATTACTAGATAACCATAGTATTTCTCAAGTTTTGAGACAGTCTGATCCCAGTCATATGGCGCAAACAGTTTATGTAAGCATTAATACGTTTATATCTTATCTTTCTGTTTACAATTTCAGAGATAAGACTGAATCTTATAATTTATAAAAATTGTCACTTAATGTTGAGATTGTGCAGTTTTTTAATAATCATTAGTTTATAAGTGAATTTAAATTACTTTTGAATCGATTGAGTCAGTATAATTCATAAAATCCCTCCTAAATTATTATTGTGAATCGGTATTTTATGGGTTAATCCATGTCGTGTAAAGTATATGAGGAACTTGTAACATCAATATTTCCAATAATTTATTTAAAATTATTATTATCTATCCATTTTCTAAACTAACTATTATTACCGTTTTATTTAATTAAATATATTCTTATATTAAATGTTTGCTGAGTTTAACTGTTCATCCCATTAATAGCCAAACTAAAATCGCCCTTCAATTAACAAAAAATTTATAATATTACTATACAATTTTTTAAATCCGTTATAAAGACACCTTAAAAAGCGTGCGTGGTATAGTTGTAAGGCAACGGGTTCAGATATAAAACTCCTCCAACCAGCAGGTCCTGGGACGAGATTGTTGTGCACAATAACACAGAGACGCTCGTTAAAACTGCTCTTTTAATTGCATTTATCCTTTCGCCAACTCAAACTTCGCCGTTTCAGTCTGTATTTTTGTTCTGACAAAACTTTGAGTGTACAAAGTGCATTACGCTTTTACTTAACACAATACGCGGCAGGTAAACAATAATTATCTAATACTATTAAATATCCATATTTTGAAAACTTATTTACCTCAATTTATTAAATGTCAACTTTTTATAAGTGTAGAATACTAAATGTTACTCATATTGAAAACCATTCATAGGAAAAGGGGATGCCAATTTTTCCTCATATGCAGTTTAATGGAGCAAAATAGTGACATAAATAATACTCCTTACCAACTGATTTATTTATTCAATACACACTTTACCATTTCAGAATACTTTTCATCAGGTGACAGTTAATTTCGAACAAAAATCGATTATGTACTCAACTTGAGAAATATTTTGGGTTCGACAAATCGTTTTACATGTTACTAACAGATGTTACAGTTACAGTATCACTTGTATCAGGCAGTGTTATGTTAACCGTATTAAAAAAAATCGCGAATTATTTATCTTTGTTTATTTAAACTTGAATTTTCAATCACAACTGTGGGGTGTGAGTTAGGGTTAAAAAAAAATATATGCTTCTTAGTGGTTAAATAGATACTGCCATACATTAAACTAATAACAAAATAGATATAGTATTATTTTCTAATTTATAAAGTTACAATATTTAGAAAACAATTTTTCAAACGTAGAATCAAATTGCGCTGTTCCTTCTCAACCACGAGTGTTTTACTTTGACTAGTTTTTAGAGAAAGTTTGCCTACAGAAGTTAATTGTCTGTGAACGAGATAGTCAGACCTTCTTGTGTCAGGCGATAGAAGTTGGGCAAATCGAGCTTCAAAGTTAAAGGCCTCAAGTAGAATTGAGTGTGTAAAAATAACAATTAAATTGTATTTTTAGGTTTATTTTGTAAGTAGTTTGATAGCAGAGCAGTATCATTGTAATCGGAATGGGATGAAGAGGTTAACGTAGAAGATAATGGGAATATTATTGTAGATGACTGAAATGTAAATTTTATATTAACCTTCCCGAATTGTTTATAGTGGGAGTAAACCTATTTAAAACTTTGCCGGACAGTACCTAATTGTTATTAAATAATTCTACTTTCCCATAATTCTTTTATATATATATATATATAATGATCTCAAAAGAGGCAGTACTTGCTTTCTAACAGAATGCAGTTATTTCACTATCATTCGTTATAATGCACATTATAAATATGCCCTACAATTTAAATATATAGTATTCTTATATCTTAAATATATAGTATTCAATATTAATTCTTAGTATGTAATATTATGAAGGAACAAGCCCCTCCAATCCCTGAAGAAAGTAGTTTTAATTTTACTTTGAAACTTAAACTTAAACATTATTTATTTGAATTAAAATACAAATCACACATGAAATAGCGTCAAAATAAATATCCCATGCTTATGCAATACAAATAGTAGACTATTCTAATACAATCTAAAATTATTATTTACTGATCCCCTACCTGATAATAATCCTGAACTCTATAAAAGTCATCGCACAAAATATACAGCAAAACTCTCTTTCTTATATCTTCGGGCAACTGTCTATAGAATTGAAAAACGCAATTTGACATCGACCTCAAGAACTTTTAAATCACATCAAAAGTAGCAAAACGATGTTCGAGATCATCCAATAACCAAAGATACATCATAAAACAACTGTCACAATAAATCAAAACACCGAACTTTCAATTTCCGTTTTTGTCACAGTTAAATTACAACAAAATTACTGATTTTTTTCTAAACTCTACATTATTATTACGTCAAAATTAAATGACATAGATTAACAAAATTGTTTTATTTATTTTTTGAATCAAAATATAAACACTGTTTGCATTTTAACAAAATGTGATAAAGACTGCCTGTTGAAATAGACAGACCATCTAACATAGTTATTAAGACAGGCCTGTCTAAATATATACCTTCGAAAAAGGCCTTACGCATATATGGGTAGGTCCTCAGGAAAGTTTCAAACAGTAAATTTTCTTTTCAATGTTAAATATTACAGGAAAATTGAACTTAATGAAAGTGTTTATGGCCATAATACCCTGAGAAATCGTAGAAAATCATGTTATCAAATGTTAAAATGGAAACTGTCAGAAATAAAACACTATGATAAGAAAATCAAAATATTTGTCTTAAGATGTATAATCGTAATGAGGTATTTTTAATTATAAAACTCTTTACTGTACTTTAATATATTCTAAATTCCCATATGGTTTGGTGTGTGAGGGAGGGGGAGGGGTTGCTTTTACACAAATAAACAACATTTAATAACACTTAAAAATACTAGTAAAGAATTAATTACATGTAACATCCATCTAACAATATTTGTCAAGTGATAATTAATTTTAAGGTAGGAAACTTAAAAGATCTTAGAAACAATAATGTTACGAGCCATTGCCCTTTTTTGGTAATATACAGAGTGTCTCTCGTAAGGTGTCTCAAACAGATTACAGATGACATAGGTTAAACTCAACCTAGAAGAATGAAACAAAATTATGCCCCACTAAATTTACCCCAAAGATTAACATAAAAATGTTTTTACTTTTTTACTATTTTTAGAATTACTAGTGCAGATTTCAGACATATTAAATGGAAACATATGTAAACATACATGTTTAAACATGTTATGTACAGGATATGTAAACATATTCCGTATATAATGTTAAAGCCCTTCTATAAAAGACAACCATTTTGGTGAAAATAGAACTCACTTATCCAAATCCAATTATAATGGCGGAAATTTCTGAAAAACATGTTAATACTAATGGAATACTCAGTATGTTCTAAACCACAAGACATATCTTTACACTGACTCAAATTTCTTACTCATATTAAACTCTGATTTACTCTGATGTGAGACATAGTAAAATATAAAAATTTCCATATATGTCGTTTTTTGTAAATTTTCATAAGCCCAAATTAATACAAGACAAATATGTCAAACAGCATACTGTTAGAAAGGTCTTGGAAATCCTAGTAACGTTTTAATTTTTCTTAAGACTTAGGTGGTGAAATTTTTGCAAATTGTGATATTTGATATCCTAACCCAATAATTGCATATCCAATTCTTCATCATCATCACGCTAACCAATTTAATTATAGTTTAACTATCAAATATATAATTGGTTATATTACATTGGTATTTAGGCTAACTACAAATA
The DNA here is from genome assembly GCA_963675035.1 of Allygus modestus. Lineage (NCBI taxonomy): Eukaryota > Metazoa > Arthropoda > Insecta > Hemiptera > Cicadellidae > Allygus > Allygus modestus. Next base: position 382,870,391 of record OY776111.1, on the reverse strand, counting down.
ACAAGTCATGCCACATAAATTTATAGTTAATGAGACCAAAATGCATACTCAACTTGAGATCTGTCACATGCACTGGTACTGTAGGCTGTCAAATTGATTAATGCATTAACAGTCTCATGAATAATTACTAGTAACAACATTCCCTGACGTTCTGGTATGCACAAACAACCTTTGACTTTAGTATTATAAAACCTTTTAGTGATGCATTCTATGCAATTATAATAGTTTCGTCATGAAACCTTATTTAGCATTATTTATTGGAGGGCGTGGATGTGCAGCAAATTAGTAGTATTTATGACTACTGCAATCCATAAAATGCTATGATATTTACCATCTTGTAGTAGAGATCAAGCTGAGATGATCTAGAAATAACATTGGAAGGTCCAATATTTGATCAAACAACACCAAGAAAATATTTAAACAGTATTCGTTTAAATGTTATTACATGTTGTTTATTTTACGCAATTTTACTCATAAATGACTACTAATTCTTCTAACCAGAACTATTTATGTTTTATTGGTTATCAACTTGAAAGAATAGATTAAATGTTGTATACGTTCTCCTGTATATTAATAATAATCTAAATAAGTTTTAACTTGGGTGTTTATGGAACTGAAGTTAAAAAGACACAAGTTATTATTTTATGAGTAGGAAATATTGTGGCATTGTCAAATGCGCGAGAAAATTGTACAAACACTGGTTTTGTCCATCAGATCGATTTTACCTTCGTCTAGGCCTTCAGTGTCAGATAATTTGTCATCCTAGCCTTTCCTTCTGTCTCTCATCAGCGACCCTTTAAAGGCTCTGGTTATTGCTTTATATAGTCGTGTAAAACTGTTTTAACATTTTAAAAGTCCGAACCAAATATGGGAGATTTCCATGTTAGTGTTTTAAATAGTTTAATATAAGTTTGGGTAGGTACATAGCAAATCAAACATATTCATTGATAATAGCGCACTTGTGATGTATATCTACATGTTTCGCCTTCCCTCCGCTTGTTTTATGAATAACGTAAACGTGGCCTACTTCGGTTATGGTATTTTTCATTGATCAGGAGTGTAGAAATACAAATTACCAAACAAAGTTCAACCACGAAGAATTAGCTGTTAAGAATAACCTTAACTCTTGAGCTTTTTTTTTGCTAGAAAAAAACCTACAATTGTGGATATTAAAACTCTCTAGACGTTAGAAAGTGTTAATCAGTATTCTACTCAATTACTTCGATTTGTTTTGAGGGTGAATTTTATGTTCTCGTTAAATTTTCTTGGCTTAGAAACAGGATTTTTTAAATGTGGAGAACGAATTCACTGACGGATCACAAATATGGGCCTTTATAATTCAACCCAGTAACTACTGAGGGGAAGTTGGCTTCGCTCATTTGTTTTTATTTACATTCAAGACAAATATAATTATTTAATTAACTTTTATCATTACTTTAAAGGGTATATAATTAATACAACAAAAATAAAATGAATATTTTGTACCGATTTTATTCATGGAGCGTAAATTTTGTTTCCAAACAATATATTACTCTTTATCTACGATTGTTACTTTTTTAAAGCTCCTCGCAAGACAGGCATGGTTAAATTGGGGTAAACTTGTCACAAGATTAATCTAACAAATTTAACAGGCGCAAAGAACGTAAACAAGAATTTCAACCTTCACTATTTGTTAATTCCTATTTTCAAAGAAAAAGAACATGATAAAACTCTTCAGAGTTTTTACCCGTTATCAGATTATAACACCCTGCATCAGAACAACTGTTTCTTGAAATAATATATTAAATAATATCAAGATATAAATAGATCCATAGATCCATAATTGCAAACAAAACCATAATAAAATACTAATTGAATTCACAATTCTCTATACATTCCTCATAGGGCTTATCATGAAAAACTCAGTATCATGACTTTAAAATAATTATAGTTGCAACACATGCATGGCAATAAATGCATTCAATAAAACAAGCATTAGTAAATTAGAAGTATTTCAATTTTAATTTTGTTATTGTTTGTTTGTTGGTTTAGTTTGTTGGATGGACAGAACTAACAATAATTCCAAATTCCCTGAGGCTAAAAACATCAGCATAGCTCAAAGTGATCCCAAGCGATGTATATAAAAAACTAATTTCATTTATGTATATGATTTTGTATTTGGATTTGTAGTTACAAAACCAAACAAACTGTTTTGAACTGTTTTAATAAAATTTATTTTATTTATTATAAGATTTGTAATAGAGAATAGTAGCTTGTAAGGGCTATAGTCTGTAATATTTGATTTTTGTGTATGTGGATATTACATTTACTATTTACATGCTCAGAAAAATAAGTCTACATGAAAGTAAGATCACATGTTATCTTAAAAAAAGGAGGACCTTAAATTTCGCAATTAATCACAGCTGAGAATTTATTTTAATTTTAAGGTTATTAAAGTATTTAGTTGTTTAAGGACATTTTATTCTGCGTAAATAAGAGCAAACAAAATGGAACCATTGAAACCTTCTCTACCTAATGTTCTGTGAACAACCCAAGTTTTAGCCTTCCAGATTATAGATTATTTAACGGACTAGCTGTGTACCTGCCCATCGTACATGTTGTATGTATAAATAGTAGATTAATTAAAGAAATTACAAACCCATATAATTTTGCATTATTAAAATTACATTTTACATGTTTAATGTACAACTAAACAAAAGTTAACTGTTTATGAACCTCGGTAAAAAAATAAAAAATAAAAAACTGTCGATTAGTAAATCCTATGTTCATCGATTGTGCCGAGTGAAGGAGAGATGTTTATGAGACTACGTTAGTTTTTTAATGTTCTAATCTCGACTTTTAAAAGAGCATAAGAAAACTCCACAACCCCTTAATTTTCTCCAAAATACATTTTAATATTTACTGTAAGTTCAGACGCTCAGTGCTCGGCAACATAAAAGATCTTTTTAGAGAGGCGTAAATCTCTCCACCCATGTCTCACGCACGACAAAGGGTCTGTGTGAAATCTCCAGAGAACAACACCGTGACCCCCCATGATGTTGTTTCTTATTTCCTTTAAGTTACCAAATTTCAGCTCTATTGGTTGAGTAGTTGATGTGTGATGATTAACACGCTTTTATTAAAGGCCAGTGGGCCAGATTCCTTGAGTACATTTATATCTGGAGTAGGTAAATGTCTTCATTGAGCTATCAGATATATTCCAACTGAATGTAAGATCCATCAGTCCAGTAGTATGTGCAAGTTTGTTAAAAGATTGTATTTTGAAATTCCGGGGGAAAGCCCTTAATCATTTTCATAACGGGAATAGGCTTGCGTTTTGTTTTGATGTATTAGTTATGTACCTACAAGATTTCAACTTACAAAGGTCCAGTAAATACTGATACTCATAAGATTGCCATAAAACTAAATTAGGGAAGAGCCCTATAGGACTTATTTTACTTATTTTATTACTAATGTATTCTTACTGTACATCTGCAGCATAAGGGGAACCACCGTGCAAAATTTCATCTTCATAGACATTATCGTTTTTGAGATAAAGTGATCACTAAGACAGTGAGTCTGACAAATATAGATTTAGATCATATGCCCACTCTGTATACTTATGTTATTTATTACCAATCCTCACTTAACGTTTTAAATGAGAACTGCAACAGCTGTATATGGAATAAATATTCTTAAGCCATATTCACTCTGTATACTTATGTTATTTATTACTAATCTTCATTAAACGTTTTAGGTAAGAACTACAACATCTGTTAATAGAATTAATATTCTTACATCTTAATCTGGCTCAATATTAATAAATGCTTTGTCCATAAGAATAACATAGGGCCTTTAAAACCCCGTGGGCAGAGTCCTAAGATGATTTAAAAAATCCAATTAGCCTAAAACCTTCTAACGGACATATAGAACATATAAAACAAGTTTCATCGAAATCAGTGCACCCGTTTCCCTGTGAAAAGCGATCAAAATATGACCAAAACTGCACGAAATGATGTTTTTGAACGGCCCTCATTCTTTTTCTAAAAAGCAAGTTTAAAGTGACCTAAAACCTTCTCACGCATGTATGGAACAAAGACATACATTTTTATCAAAGTCATTGCACCCGGTTTTTTGTGAAAAGCGAACAAAAACCCTTCCTCGAGCGTTACCGACATACAGATAGACAGACAGACAGACAAGTATAAATTGAGACAAAACTTGTTTTGGCTTCCCTAGAGTGTAAAACGTGAAAATATGCTAACATGTCATAACTCCAAGCAATGTACAGACACAACTCTAGTTTTATTTATATAGAAGGTACGATAACCTCAGAAACATTAGTATCGATTTTTGACCTATACAAATACTTAAGATGTTTTTAAGACATGTATCCCACAATACAACCAAAAAACAAACACCAGGATTCGTTTTGTATCCTGAATAATACATTTTGTAATCGTTTGAAATATGTTAGGTCAAAAGTAAATGCGTAGTAAGGGTTTTTAGTTTAAGTATAAAAAAAACACGGTAACGTGAAAAGCTGTACAAAGTGGCGGAGTGTCTGCTTAACTCTTCTTGTCACGTCCGTCATTTCGTTCCAGCACTTTCTGCTCAAATTTATTGCTGTGAAGAAATGTGCAACTTGAAGGTGTTATAGCTCCGTGAAAACTACTCTTAACCTTTATGAGATACATGTACTAAGCACCATGTATTACATTATCTAAATTATATACAGCCTAACTCCTTTGTAAAATAACCAGTTAATTTTGTTTTAGTAAATCACATCTAAGTAATTTTGTAATATTTAATTTAAGGCATATCACAAGGTCTATCGATCTGAATTTCGTTATTATGTGTGAAAGTTACAAATTTATTACGGTATTTTAAGTTTAAAACGAGGATTTTTGAAAAGGTAATTTTACTAAAATGCTTCTAAATGAGAGTATATTTTTAATGGGGGTTGACACGAAGGAAAGCACATTGTTATTTTATTTCATTGGTACAAAAGTATTTAATTATGTTATCAAATAATTATAATTAAGAATTTATTGTAGTTAAAACACCTTATTAAAATAACACAAAATAATGAAATAAAATGTAAATGTCCATAGTAACAATTATTTTTGCAACATGGTTGTAAATCGAGTTTTTCCTAAATTTTCAGAGGTTCAGCCATCTACTGATCTGCGTAGAGAGTTCTGAAGGGTATGACCTTAAATAAGATATTTTTTGTGATCCGTAATAAAAAAAACGAATCTTTACCTGACAGTGGTCATAAGCTAAATTTTACTTAGACATCTTTTTAATTAAAGGTATACATTTTTACGGTTCAACTTAATGTAACAATTAACACCCAAACGGTTACTGTGTAATTGTAGGCCTTTTTCATTGGGGTGCTCTTTGATATGCACCACTCATGACGAAATGTTCTTACTATGAACGTTAAGGTTACTTATTTGACAATATAAGGCAGTTTATATTTAATATGGATGTTTCGATAAGATTGAATTACATCACACAAAAACCTAACGCTAACAAAATTACCTATTGGTTATTGTATAATATAAAGTGTGACATTCCAAATATTACTTTGGCATAGAGCAAAACATATAACTTAAATGTACCCGATTATATTATCTGATTATATATAAACAACAAGAGATGATTTGTTCACATACGTATTTGATGTAAGAGAAAATAACCTTCTGCTACGCAATAAAACTATCCATTCTTAGTTATGGTGATAAATAAGGTAATCACCGTGAGATTATATTAGAAATAAAAGTTTACTATCTAACTATCCCCGGGGTGAAACCGCCGGTCGTCGAAAATGCTGGAACAGTTCAGCCAATTTGATTGATAGGCTGCTAAGGTGTACATACATGTATTATAAACATTTTTATACTTATTATAACCACTGAGCTGATAACCATGTTTGATGCGAACACTTAAACGAGCTAAATACAGTATTAAGCAGTTGTTTTGCATTATTCGACACATAATTCCTAATTTTCTTTGCCTTAATTTTTGTATAATGATATTTTAATAAATAATTTAAACTATAGCTTGAGATTTTACACTCATATTAAGTGGGTTAGCTCTATTTACACCTTAATTGAATCCTAATTTAAAATTTTTAATTTTATTTCGTAAAGCTACTTTTTTTGTACTGTTCCAACCACGACTGACTTGGTCTTTGTTCACGAAAAGTGAACTTAGATTCAGATTCTGATGCTTTATAATGCCTAAATATACAATGAAGTGCATAAGTACCAGTCATAACTAAAATTAAAATGACACTTCAAAATATATATCAAGCGTCATCTGTAAATCTTATAACTAGTTAAAATTTTCTACTTCAAAGTGTATCGTGGCAATGGGAATAGCCTTCAGGTTGTATTCAAATTTAATTTGTTCATGTTCCTGTTTTATTCTGTCTGGTAACTGATTATAAAGCCGGATTCCATTATGGTACAAAACGGTTTTGAGTAAATCAGTTCTATGTCTAGTAATTGAGGTGAGTTTGGAGGTGGCAGTTATTAGCTTGCAGAACTATTGGAAAGATTATTTTGTTTTCCTTAAAACCAAGAATGCTTCCAAAACAAAGATAGATGGAAAAGTAAGGATTTGTAATTGTTTGAAAGTGTGTATAATAGTTAAGTTTTACCAAGCTATCCTCAAGGCACGCTTTTGTAACCTGATAATGTACTCAGTTCTAGCTGACAGGGCACCTCAAACCGAAATGCAGTACGCCAAATGTTAATTTAACATAGTGTAATGTACAGTTAAATGAATATTTAAATAAGAGATTAAGAAAAGCTTTCTCAAGATAAATATTCCACTTATAGAATTTCCAGCCTATCCAATTTTACCAAGACGTGTAACATTTGATTAGGTTTTAAGACCAAGAAATCGAATATTCTCAGAAAATTGGAACCACGATCTCACCAAAAATACAAGACTGACCTCTGTCATCGCTATGTTAAGTTGAAAAACCTAGCAATGTATTTTTCCAGAGTTACCTTGAAAATCTCTATGCATTCCCGAGGCTGTTACGGTGGTGTCATCCGAAAATAACCTTTTAAAACGTCCAGATAGCTTGTAATGTAATTTAAGAAAGGTAATGAAAACAATGTTTCAAGAACTGAGCCCTGTGAGACACCTGTCAAAGTTATATCCTGCTCATAAAAACAGCAGCCTGTCGTCACCTACCCACATTTGACCGGAACCTATCAAGTATGATTGATCGAATACCCATTTTATGAAGCTTTTTCAAAAGAAGTTCATATTTGACTATGTCGAAAGCCTTGGTTAGGTCGATAGTTTTAACATATCCAACATATTTTCTATCCAGGGCGGAGACAATTTGGTTGGTTAAATAGAACATAGCATCTATTGCGTTTGTTAATTTTTTTAATACGTACTGATGCTGACAGAGGATATATCTGTTTGAATAAAAGTCATTAGTCTGATAAATACTTTGGAAAATGTTGAGACGAGTTATTGCTCTGAAGTTATGAATAACTTTCTACGGATCGAACTTAGTGTTTGGGAAATTTTACTCCTTTACATTTAACTGTTAAGATTAGTTTAGTGAAAATTGTTTGCAATTTTTATTGCGTATACTGCAATAATATAATATTATATTTCATTTAACTTTCCAAAAATATTACAGTGGAGATAATATGTATTTATTGGATAAACACAGATAATTACAATAGAAAAGGCCGATGTAACTTTGGACCGCGGTCTCCGGGTTTAATTCCCACTAACCACCAAAGTTCTTTAGCTTTGTTATGGATCCGTCACCTGGGGGTTTCAGTTCTACAAATCTATAAAATAATAACTTTCATCTGCTAAAATAAAATGAAAACATACAATAATACCTGTACAAACGTCTAGCGTTGTCTAAATCAACGAAATTCCAAATTTTAATGCACAGTTGCATAATTATTTAGAAGTTGTTTTTGTTTTTAATAATAAGGCTCAGGACCAATGAAACAAACGGCTAGCCTTAACATTTCTAAAGAAATAAAGGTATGGTTTTGGTTTTCAACCCACGTAGGATATTATCAAGCTTCAATAATAGGTTACGGACCCTTACTTTTTCTATGAAGCTGCAACTAGATCATGGTGCAATCACATGCGTTATTATTTTTAGTTATTAAATGTTGACCTTGGCAACCTCTGTTTAGGATATTAGTTCAGATAACAGGTATCATAGTTGAAAATAAAATGCATTTCACGACATGAGATCTGGAATAGTGTTGCGTCGCAGTCATTGGGTGCGAAGAAAGCATCGAACGAAACCAAATAAAAGTTAGTTTCAACTATCTGGACAGAGGTAGGCAATTTTTACTAAAGAGTTATTTTGTTAATCTCTAAAGAGATAAAAGAAACATCTTAATTTGTAAAAATTTCACACAAATTAAAAAATTAAGTTACCTAAAAAACCCAATACAATACAAAGAACAGCTAAAACGGACAAATTCGATGTCTTCAGTAGAGATGTACATTGCACTTCGAAAACGGGTTGACGTAAGACTGCTCGAAATCATGTCTTAAAGGAAACATAATTTTAGTGAATGCTGAAGGCTATTTATATTGTAATATAATATACATATGTTTCAAAATTTTGTTGTTAAAAATATATGTTAAGAAAGTAGAAACCGCTTTAGTATGTAGTTGAATGACATTGAAAATGTTTGGTTTTTAGGAATTTGAACTTAAACGTAACGATGGCCCAACTAAGACCCAATTAACTAATTGATACAAACAAAATAATTTTAAAGTAAATAATTGGAGTGCAAAGGAGTCTTAGCACGCATTTTCCAGCAGCTAGATTTTAGCACGCTACATTCAACAGTTGGTTGGAATCACTGCTGTAATTCCAGTATCTTCCTGCAAGTAACAGCCTTACTCGTAAAGTCAGTTTATGTCATTCCCTCACTTATTATTGTCTAGTGAAATGAGTCGTTTAAACTAGAGAATATTTTTAAGGAGGAAACCCGGTGAGTTTATAGTCTTGTATTCAATTAAACATTAAAGAAGAAAAAATCACGTTGATTAAATAACTTTGCATATCTTAAAAACAGTACTTATTAAATTATAAAAATAATAATATTTATGTTTATCTTTATAGCTGTTTAGTGATTTTACAGATGTTAAACAAGTTTAAACTGTTTCATAAATAGTTAGAGATGGTGTGTTGTTTTTTTAGCGAATTTCCCCTATAGGGAAGAAGCTATTATCGTAGGTGGCATGGTAAGACTTAAGGCCGAGGTCCCCAGATGCCAAAAACACCATTCGTTCAAATTTATATAGATATGTGTGTGATGTCCGTAAGCACCGATAACCCTCGTAAAAAAGGTCTGATCCTAATGAAACTTGGCACAAATGTGTTACCATACATGTGAAAAAGTTCGAAAACCAGACGAATCGCACCATCATAAGTGGGGTATTTGGGGGGTTTTGTTTCCAAAAAATGGTTTTTTTGGTGCTTTCACATGACATTTTTATTGAAATCATATTTTAATTTTCACCATTGAATTCAGCTTAAAAAACAAACAATTTGGTATTTTGACCATTGCTCTAGGTCAATTGGTTACTGAGATAATGAAAGTGCTAAACACAGTACGTTGTCTAATGGTATTCTTATGGATAAAAATAAAAAATGTATATCTCCCTTATTTATAAACATAACCTGGCAAAACTTGATTGTGGTTTATTCATCAACCATAATCTGGTTGTGGTTTATTGTTGTTTACACACAAAAAACAATTGTTCGCCTATGGTTCCCGAAGCAGCAAACCTAGGTACTCGGTCCCCATGGTATTATTATGTAGAGTAATTAAAATGTTATATATCCCTTATTTATGAATGTATATAAATGAAACTTGGTATGTGACTTCATTTAGATGAGTTCTATCAATATTTTTATATAAACCCATTATTTTAGCGAATTTCTCGTATAGGGAAGAAGCTCTTACCGTAGTCGGCATGGTAAGGCCGGGACCATGATAACTTTTCGTTTTGAGGTCCCCAGACCCCAAAAACACCATTCGTTCGAAACTGTATATGTGTGTGTGTGTGTGTGTGTGTGTGTGTGTGTGTGTGTGTGTGTGTGTGTGTGTGTGTGTGTGTGTGTGTGTGTGTGTGTGTGTGTGTGTGTGTGTGTGTGTGTGTGAGCACGATAACTCTCGTAAAAATAATCCGATTTTGATGAAATTTGGTATAAACTTGTAAAGCAACATTTATGACTTTAAGTCTGAAAACCAGCCAGATCGCTGTAGCCGAAGGGGTATTTTGGTGGGGTTTTGTACCCCAAAAATGGGTTTTTTGAATTTTTTACATATAAATTTTGAAAATGGCAAATTTTAGTTTTTACCATTAGATTTAGCTTAAAAAACACACAAATTGGTATTTTGATCATTCCTCTACGCCAATTTGTTCCCGAGATATCGAAAGTGCTAAACACAGTACGTTGTCTAATGTACTGTGAAGGAAAAGAAAAATTTTATACCTTGCCTATTTATGAACGTATACTGATGAAACTTGGTATTCGGCTTCATCTGGTTGAGGTGTATTGATATTTTCTCAAAATAATATTTTTCTCCAAAGGCTCCCGTAGCAGCAAACCTGCGTACTCAGCCCCATGTTATTCTTATGGATAATAACTAGATGCTATGTCTCCCTTAATTATAAACATAAATGAATAAAAACTGGTATATGACTTCACCTAGTTGAGTTATATTGATATTAGCATAAAAAGCTATTTTTTGTGTTCCTTGATGCAGCAAACCTGCGTACTCAGCCCCAATATTATTCTTATGGAGAATAATTAAAATTGTATATATCGCTTATTTGTGGATATATTTTTATGAAACTTGGTAAGTGGCTTTATGAAGTATTAAGACATTTATATCTCCATTGTAAATTCGCTGAGTATGCAGGTTTGCTGCAACGGGGATATTTTGTCTTGTGGCAGCAAGCCTGTGTACTCATCCCTATTGTTATTCTTATGGAGAATAATTCATATTTTGAAAATCGCTTATTTGTAAAGGAACATATTTCTTATGAATCATGGTAAGTGGTTTAATGTGTTATTAATACATTTATATTCATTGTAAATTTGCTGAGTACGCAGGTTTGCTGTGACGGGGGTATTATATTTCACGAAAACACAAAAGTACAAAACGAATTTAAAAACTTACGTTACGAACAGTTTTATATACGCGGTTATACCTCTTGTCTCAAAACCTAGCGTGCCTGATTAAAGGAAATATAATCCTACTTTAAAATGAGAGTAAAGAAGAAATTTACGTCATTTATAAGACAAATGAGGAGTTGTTATAACGAGTTCAGTGTCGGGTCATTGCCTCAGGCTCTGCAATTATACCACCAAAAATAATTTATAAACTACCTGAAATTACAGTGTTTCATATTTAGACAAAAATGAAAGTTTGATTTATTTATCAGCATTACCTCTGTCAGGAATGAAACATTAGGATACACTGTTCGTTTTAAAATTATAGGATTCGTTCTGTGGCGTTTTGTTTAATATATTAGTTTCATCCCTATATAATATGGACATACCAACTCTGAGAGTAATTGGTTTGTCAATAGTAACGAAAATATCTAGAAAATAATATCAATAACGTCCCCATACATTCTTGCATGACCTATTCTTAAACATAATTAGGAAAATGATGTTAATAAAGAATACATTGACATAATATGTCAATAGTTAAGGTAACGTTAAGGTAAAGTTAAAATAATGCATGTCGGTTTATGATACCAAGTTTATCTTATAAACTTGGTATCATAAACCGACATGCATTACCTTAACTTTAACTAAATTGAATAATACAATACCGAATTTAATTTAATGAAGGTAATACGACTTTAAGAAATGCAACACTTTGACTTTATAAATTCTCACAAATATATAATGTCTTTACATTTTGGAATATAGTCTTCATGGACAATATTGGATACAGTGGCAATATTGACTACAATGATAATATTTGCTTGATGCACAATATTGCCTGTACTAATCATATATAATCTTCATGGAATTCCCAACATGGGCAAGATTGCCTATGAACAACATTCCCTATATTGTCAATGTGTCCAACATGTACAATTTTGCCTACATAGAAAATGTTTACAAATAGATTTTTTAATTGAATTTTATATATTTTAGATACTATAAACTTTTAACTAGATGAAATGTGTTGAGGAAACGGTAAAAAACTATGTACGTTGATTATAAAAATATAAAAGAAAATTACCTTGTTGCAACGAAGAAATGGCATTTGTGTTAGGTAATTTGTATAAGTAAAGGCGCTAGAAGTTTGTTCTCCAAACGGGAACTGTTGTAAAATATCTGACCGGCTGACTGAACATGTAATTGGATAATAAAAGGGTAGTGCACCCTGGGGCGAAAGATTGAATCAATTATTTCTGTAGATAAACATTAAACATTTGACTGACTTAGGAGAAGAGCCTTTTCATAATTCAGATTAGCCTTAAACCATCCTACAGCTTCATATAGCAATCGGAATTTTTCTTAACAAGTTTCGTAATGCTATTTTCACGTGAAAGGGGGACTCTATTTTTCCCATTAGAGCAACAGAAGCAGAAGCCAATTGTGCTAACACGAACTTGAATTTAAATTATTCTGTGAAACGTCAAAATAAAACCGTGTTTCTACATATTGCTTTATTTTCAGTGATGTAGACATAAACTATGATTTAGCTTTGTTTTTATTACTCAGTATCATAATTAGGAGCTCTCCAAAATTTAAATTAATTTATGAACACTGCTTGGAATTTCGTTAATTTCATCCTAAAACCAGCCAGTAAAAAATTAGATTTTATAAATAGTAAGACCAGGGTTTGGAACGTCCCCTTTCAAAACGCTAACGGCTATGTATTGGCGTTTATAAACACAAAAATACAAAGGAGGGGATCCTTAAAACATATAGTTTGCTAAACAAATATCTGTGACCAACCTCTTTTTAAAATACTTGCATACATGATGGTTGAATGTACTAAAATGAGAATTCATAAAACTTTTCTTTAACAAATGTATTGTTGTGATTCCAGAAATATTTTCCACCAACATTATTGATGCTAGTAAGGTTTCAATTTGTACTTCTCATTTACCTTAACTACCTAGCGCTCATTATAGGCAATACATACTGTAACAACGATAAACTTTGTAAATTTTAAAATTAGTTAAATATAACTGCAACTCTTTTAAAAGTATTATTGTAAAAGTTGATCTTGGCAACTAGGCAGGGAACCTGTTTTTATAAACAAGTTATACAAATTTAAGCCTCGGTATTCTAGACTGATGACCTGTTCACCATTTATTCTGTGTTAAAATGCTTCAAAATAATTTCTCATTTCAGCAACTCCCATTCCAAAGAGACGTATCTACTTAAATTACCATTTCGCAGAAATTTATTCCTTATGAAAATATTACTTACGAAAATCCAGTAAATTTATACCTGTTTGCTGGCTATTTAAATAGGTGTTTGCCTTACAACAAAATTAAAATTAAACATCTTGATATTCTCAGTTTGGTAAGTCACAGCATATTATTTTATTTTATATTTTACTATAATTTTAGTTTTATATTAACGATTTTAAGCTTCTTTTATAACTATAGTTTCACTCCTCTAGATGATTTGATTTTGAGGGAAAACATTTTAAGTTTAAACGATGATGGCTCTATTATCCTCTTAAATGAAATTAAGAGTGATCTATGGCTTTAAGCTCATACAAACCTATAGTCTCGTTGCTAAATATACAACTGGAAATCTTTTATCTGATCTTATTAGTGATCAAAATGTAAAACATTATTTTATAATCCTATTTCGTGCAAACAATATGCAATAAAAACAATATATTTCAGTCAGAGGTTTATAAAAGGTAGGTTTAATTATATACTTTCAAATAAAAAATATATAATATTGGAATCTAACTAATTGTAAAACTGAACTAAACTGCCAACATCTTTAGGAGTTGACTCAAACCGTATGCGATCTTGAAATTATATAATGGCTTTATTATGAAGCTTAATAGTTTACAAATGAACACAGGATTATTGCCAAAAAAAAACTGGCATCGTGTTTTACTACCATAGCCATTTAATGTGTAGAACGTTTATGCTGAAAAAAAACTATATTTTTGGTCCATTATAAAGCTCTAGAGTATCACTGTACTGACTCTATTTAAGTAAACAAATGTAAGCACTAAATAAAATGTCATTTTAAACGCTTTAATATATTTGCTAACAATAAATATGACCCTTTATTTCATATTGACTAAATTATAATAAAATAATCATCTTAATGTAACAATCCGTTTTAAAATTACTTTAATTTACAATATAGCCTACAGTTAACATTAACTTAGGTCACGTAACTGGTTTAAGCACACTGTAAAGCTTATTGTTACACATCTTATTTTATTGAAATAGTATTGGTGTAAAACTATCGATCAATGGATAAATCATTTCCCTTAAAAGCGTTTGAAATTTACTCTTAACAAAAATGCCACTGGCGTTGAAATATAAAAAAATAAAAAATAAAGTTTATGTAAAGGATAAAGTAAGTGTCTATTATCTTGCAATCTATAATATTATAAAGAAGAGGTGGTTTCTGTCTGTCTGTCAGTCTGTCTGTCTGTCTGATGTTCCGGGTGAACGAAAAAACTACTGAACCGACTGGGCTGAAACTTTACACATAGGTAGATCTTGAACCCATAGAACACATGGGCCTATTCACTTCCTTGGAAGCCCCTCGGGCTACGCCCCGTGAAGTCCTAAGTTTCAATGTTTACATTTCAGAACAAAGTAAACATTCAGAAACTGTAATGCGAACAGCTGTGGATACTTCCATTTGACAAGCTTAAAGTGCAGAAGCAAGAACAGCTGTTTCAAGCTAACAAAATGCAAATTTCATTGACTAAAGAACGGGTAAAGAAAACCCCTGTGCGAAGAACGGGTACGTCAGCGAGCTTCCTATAAATACCTAAGTATTTGGGTTTCCGTTTGCAATAATGCAGTACAATAGATGTTGCTTTTATTCATCGTCCGATAGTTTTAGCAGTTATATTATTCGGAAGGAAAAATAAAAATAACTCAATTTATGAGTTTTTTTTAATAAAACTCGGCGGTTTTTAAGTTTGTAAATGTTTTATTTCAACATTATAGATGGCTGCTTTTTATATGTCTTACATCTCACATCTTACATCGGTCCTCCTCTTCACAATCGTCAAGACTGGAGAGTCGTCCATACTGGGTTCAGTGCTTTGTTGAGTGTTTGTTGAAAGTGATTTGTCCAGTGTGTCGTGAGCAGGATTTAGAGCCTATTGGTTACACAGTTGTGACCTTGAAAAAATCATTTATGTTATATTTATTATATATTTTGTTAATGAGTTTATAAACTTTTTGTTATTGTAGATAGAAGTGGGATTATCTAGAAGCAAGTTGAATAGTTTAACCCCATATAAGAGGGTGTTTTGCTAGTTTTGTTGAGTCTATGTTGGTTCAAATTTAAGTTAGTTCCTGATCTAATATTGTATTTGTGGCAATTTTCTCTGGATCGAGGTGGGTTTAATTTTGTTGTGGTAATGGTATCAAGGATGTATAAGGATGTTAACTGTGTTTAATGAAGAGTGGCTTGCAGTGTTCTTGGAAGTGAGCTCTGTCGATTATTCGAATGGCCTTTTTTTGGAGTAGAAGATTTTCTGCAGATGAGTATCGCTGGCTCCTCCCCAAGCTATAACCCCAAATCTCAAGTGAGATGCAAAGAGTGGTAAGCCATTTTTACGATAGTTAGGTCGGTGATCTTTCTAATTCTTCTCAGTGTAAACAGAGCAGTTGATAGCATTTTGTGGAGGTTGTCGAGATGTGGTAACCAATTTAAATTTTCATCCAATGTTATACCAAGAAATTCTGTTGTTTATGATTTTAAAATTATACTATTGTTGTTTGAAATGGTCAGTGTGTCTTAAAAAACACACTTAAAAATATACCTGGAAAGTATGCCACTTACTGTTTTAGGATTTCACACAGTATGTGTTAGAACTCATAGTTTTTCATAATTAAAAAGTATTAATTACTTTTTTTGTAACCATAAGATCTGTTGATATAATTTATGCTATGCTGCTTTTGACATAAGAAGTGGCAAATTTTCTTAATGGTTGCTTGTGGTTAATTTTGCCTATTTTGTTACTTAGTTTCAGGTTTATTAGGTAAGCATTTTTATTTATTTTTGGTACGGAAATTTATTTTGATAGTTTTGGATTTGTTTATGGTTAACAATTCCATATGTCTTGGCAGATATTACTGCCTATAGAGTAGTCCCTATTTGGTTTTGGTTTGGTGATTTGGGTATGATGATAGTTATGTCATCAGCGAACATGATACAAGTATTATCTTCTGGAAGGAGCGTAGGGAAGGCGTTGATGTATATCAAGAAAAAAAATGGTCCGAGAACCGACCCTTGGGGGATTCCGGTGGTGATTTCTTTGAGTTTGGATCTTGATTTAGTTATTGTGTGATTTAGGTAATGTTCAGTTGCTACTAGTTGCTCTCTATTTTCAAAATAGTTCTGAATGCAGGTTAAGGCATTTCCAGTTATATTTATAAGTTCTCGTTTGTTCAGTAAAATGTTGTGGTCTAAACTATCAAAAGCTTTTTGAAGGTCCAGGAAAATGCCGCCGGCTTGCAGTTTCTTCTCCCAGATATCGGTGATAGAGCTGCACAATTGTGTTAAAACAGTGTTGATTGATTTTTGTTCTCTAAATCCATGTTGGTTGCTATTCAGGATGTTGATATTCTCCAGATAAGAAGTTAATTGAGTGTTTATTACTTTTCCAAGATATTTTGGTAAACTGGAAGAACCGATATGGGTCGGTAGTTCTCCAAAAGGTCATAGTCCCCCTTCCTATATTTGGGAAATATCAGAGCTCTCCTCATAGCCTGTAGAACTGTTGATTGCGTTATTGATGAATTAATAATATCCAGAAGAGGCAGAATTAGATCTTCTTTGCAGTGTTTTATCATTTTATTTTAGATTTCGTCAACACCGGATGAACTCTTGGGTGGCAGAACCTTTGAAATGTGTTCCAATTCAGTTTTATAGATGGTTTTAAATGTAGATAGGCCAATATTTCTACTGTCAAAAGCTGTTTTATTTAGTTGCGAAGTGGTGTTAGGTGCCTGGAGATGGTTTTTACCGACATTGATGAAGAATGTATTGAAACTATTTGCTACTGCATTTGGATTGGTAATAATGTTTCCATCAATGTTTATGGCTAGTGTTTGTTTTATAGGTTCAGTGTTATTTTCGTTCTCTGTTAATAGTGCCTTGTTTCTATTGGGTGCATTAGTGATTGCTTTTACTGCGTGTTGAGATTTATTTTTTTGAATATCTTTATCGTGTCTCTTATTTCAATTGGACCAATCCCTTAATCTGGTTATTCTATAATTGGGTATGTAATGAAAATCTTGATTCATAATCATGCCATTTCATTACCAATCAGTTAGTATCGTTCAAGAGATAGGAATTATGTCGTTAAAAATAAAACGACATTTGAAATGTAAAAGGTGGGGAACGGGCATTTTTATGATCCGTAACCGGGGCTGGAAAACATCAATTTACTTGTTAGGATACCTTGTATAACAGTTTCCGCAACGTCTAGTTAGAATTAAACTAAGGATTTAATTAGGGATACAAATATTTTTAATAAATCGTTCGATAATATAAAATAAGAAAATTACGTGTCATTAGGCCAGTCCAGCCATAAAAGGAGTCTACATTTTGATAGATGTTAGAAGATAATTAAAATTGTAATATTATTATATAATTGTCCACCTCAGGACATAACAACTATCTCTGCCTGTGACCATCTTCTCTGCCTCGTTAGGATTATTGAAGCGGTCATTTTAAAACGATATATCTTAAAGTAACAGAATTTTATTACTTTCTTTTACCTATTAAAGTACACATGTGTGCCAAGTGTGAAGATTCTACGAGAATCTTAAATAGAACTGCAGTAATTACAAAATTTGTAAAAATAAAATACAGATTGACAGACGGAAATCTAGGCATTTTAGACATACGTTTACGGCAAGTTTTATATTTTTCTTGACCCAAGGAACAAATCTACAAATTTTGTCAAGAGAGTTCAAAGACACCCTGCATTGATCTTAGGCAAAAACAACGATGTTAGTCTGGCTATTTTTTACAAAACAAAAAAGTGGCATCTTACTTCTTTGACATCTCAGTAACCCTTGTCCAGAGCACAAAATTGCATAGAATCGTTTGTGTTCAAGTTTTATGTCACACAATTTGTGCTAGAACTTTTTTCATATATTTACAAAAACTGTAAAACTTTTCCATTCTACCCACTTTTCACCCCCCTCCCACGAAACCCCGACGCTCTAGGTCGTGCAACTTGTAATTACTTATTACGAGGAGGGTGTAGAGGAATTTTCCACAGGTTTGAACTTTTTTGTTGAGATTTGACTATTTTTAGAATTAATTTCACTATATTAATAGGGGACTTGTTCACAAACTCGAGGCTTGTGGCTTTGAGAGAACTTATTTACGCATTCCCAAAGGAACGAGATTGAAGCCCTCTTGACCAGAGTTGCTATCTCCTTCTCCAACACTGCCAATAGCTCTTTGATAAATATCAAACTGCTCGGAAACACCCTGTCAGATGAACAGCACTTTTTAAATCCCACCTTTTCTTTAATTTGATAGAAGTAACATTGCTGCCATTTACTTCGCATGTATATGTTAACTAAATTCCCACAACACTCGTACTAGTGCTAATGCGTATTGTTATTTGTATATATCTCATTTTTAGTGAATTTCCTCTATAGTGAAAAAGCTATTACCGTTGTCGGCATGGTAAGACCTAGGCCCGGGACCATGATCAATTTTCGTTTTGAGGTCCCCAGATGCCAAAAACACCATCTGTATCTGTATCTGTATCTCGATAACCCTCGTAAAAATAGTCCGATTTTAATGGAATTTGGTACAAACATGTAAAGCAACATGTATGACTTTAAGTTCGAAAACCAGCCAGATCGCTCCATCCAGGAGAATTTTATGGGGGTTTGTACCCAAAAAAAGGGTTTTTTGAGTTTCTTACATATTATATTTCAGTTAATCAAATTTTATTTTTCACCATTGAATTAAGTTTAAAAAAATTATTTGGTGTTTTTATCATTGCTCTACATCAATTGTTTACAGAGATATTGAACTGCTAATATTCATTGTGTATTAAAATAAAAAATGAGCTTTTAAAGACTACTAAATGTATAACCGACCTACTGACCTTTTTGAGGTATGTCATACAAGCTGTTTTTTCACCTTTACGGTAAAATTTTATATTTAAAACGGTTTATTTTGTGAATTATATATAAACATATTGTATTACCATGTATAAATCATATTTACAACTGATTATACATTACTAAACATATTTTATCATTTTTGTGTTTTTTGTCTTCTAAAACTGTTATTATGTATACATGCCTTTTTCCATTAAAACCTGTTACTTCCTACGTGACTTTTGCGGTTTTGGACCCTCTCCATGAGCTATCAAATTTTAAATTTTAATCTTATTGAAAAATATTGTTTAAATTAATCCCATAACTAGCTTATCTGATAAAATAGATGTTTAGAGTATAATGAAAATAACGTAGCTACTAAAACAGGGACGCATTATAAGTTAATAAAGTTTATTAGGTACTCGTATTAGATGAATATTTAATTTAATTCGAGACATTGAATCCATTTGAACAGAATAATTATTATTTTTAAATTGGCATTATGATTGTGTCGTGCGATAAGCCAGATTCTTTACAGCTGGGATACAAATTGAAACTCAAAGCTGACCCACTTGCTAAGCTAGCTATTCTGGTAGTTATTAACAAACGTTACACTAGGTTGAATTTCAAAAGATAAATAGGTCACATTATGAAGGTTACAATAAACCGTTATGGGATGAGAGCTTAGTCCTATATTACCTAAAATTTATTAATTTAACTCGCTATTTGAAATACATCACGTAAGGCAAGAAAGTGTATGTGTCTAAATAACGTTTCAGCTTAAATAAGTCTCTAAGATAAAATAACAAATAGATTTGTTTTATAAATGTATTGCTTGTCAATTAACATTTCTAGCAATTATATTAAGTCAAATTTAGCCGAGGTACCATGAATGGTTTGTAGGACGAGTAATATATATATATAAAAACCACGTTCTTTATATATTTTTCCGACATGCTGTTCTGCAAAAACAGAACTAAATCACAATTTAACTTGTGTCAATATTTTCTCGGTATAGGATTACTTTTATTTGTTTTGGATGTTCTTGGATCCCATATTAGATAAGCCAATAACATTTCACGCTGCTTTAAGCTCTTACTTCCTGTGCTTATTTGCGGTTGTCGTTATAGAGAATTAATACTAAGCAAATTATATTGATTGACTACAAACTATATGTTTATTCCCATCCGTTAAATTTCTTAGGATTTCAACCAAATCGTTACCGTAAAAAATGTGTCTTTCTCCAAACTGAGTTTAAAGAGAATTCTAACTATATGTTAATATACGCACATAAGGCGTAATAAATATCCATGTCAAATGTTATGGAAAATGTATAAGTATTTATAATTTTGAAGTGTATGTTAGTATTATGTTATGTCTTATTCTAAAAACAATTAAATAGAATTATTTTATGTGATATCAAAAGTAAAATGTTAAAAACTCGTTCACAGTGTTTTGTTGCATACTGTTATAAATATAAACAGCCTACTGTTTCCTAAACTGTTTGCACAAGCACTCTAAAAAAACATGGACAACTTTTGTTATAATAGTTCACATATAACAATGTATTAAAGACCTAATTTCATTAATGTGATACATTTCTTAAAAATATCTTGAACTGAAAATCGCATCCATCTTATTTAAAGATATTTATGATGTTATGACATAAAAGTCAAATTAGATAATTAACTTGACTAATGACATTTGGATCACGTTTATCTGGCTGAAAATTGAAGTATTACTTATAATCAGAATTCATTGAAACTACTTTTTAATTAGAGCACTCATTCACTGAAATAATAAGCGTGGGCTGTATTATTATTGCTAATAATATATTCATTGCATGTGTTTCATATCACAATCTTAAATGAAATAGTTAGTTCTGAAAACCGACAGATTATTCTGTTTAGGCCACGTTTAATCACAGTAATTTCCCATTGATTTATTTGCCACACCACCGTTCAGATGATTGAAACAGCAAACTACTGTTCATCGAGACAATTAGTCAGCCCTCTGCTAGATCGAATAAATACGGTTATATGAGCTTTAACCCTTTTAAATTTATATTTATCTGCTTCAAGAAGCTTGATTAAATACGTAGATGTCATATAATTGTTTTGAATGAAGTTAAGCTTACAATTGAGAACGTATTAATTGAGAAAGTTATCTTCTTTTAAATACCAGAACCATATTATAAAATATGTAGAAAGGTCAATTCAGTGAATATAACTACTTTCAATAGTCAGTGCGATTTTATAATTATAATATAAGTCATATATTGCTATATAAGGTAAATGATAAAAAGTAATGTACAACTTGTTTATTAACATTGCTTGTGTTATAGTTACGAGATGTAAATAAAAAAGTCTTACACTTTAACATGAATTTACTCGTACACTGTACTTACATACAGGTCAATAACCATATAGAAATGGAGAAACAAGACAATCAATTTCAACCAGTCACACCGGTCATCACCAGGTGCAATCAGAGCGATTCCTTTTAAGCGCTCTATCATCATTATAGAAAAGGAATTTGCAGACTTTTTAAAGATAATATGACTTGACTAAAAAGAATAATTTATATTATGTGGATTTTTCATTAGGTAAGGCTGTTTTTCATATCTGTACCATTCTCAGTAGTCATAATGAAATACTCTCTATACAAGTAAAAGTGCAAAACTGCTGGATATAAATATGTGATTTTGAATTATATTCTTAGGTACTAACTATTAAAAATTTGCACTTGATTATGGTGTATTTGTACAGTTATATCATCGTATGACCCTATATCTGCTAGATCCCCGTGTGGATAACTATCAGATGTGCTAGTTACACTCAAAAATGGTAAAGATGTATTTATTACTTTTTTAGATGTTGTTTATGGTTGCTTGGGAGGCATGACTCCTAAGTATCTATGTTTGTAACTCACCAAGTGATTTATAATGGTCCAGTTTAACTATAAACTTAGAATGAATTTAAGTTAATAACTATACTTTTATTAATAGTTAGAAAGGGATACTTGACATTGTAATCATACAAACATTATTGAGTTTCAAATTCAAGCAAGAGTAAAGCAAGAGAAAGTAAAATATATTTGTGCAGACTGAAACAGACAAAACCCTTAAGTAAAGTTACCTCATTTCTTTTAAGTTTCTTGAACAACACTCGTACCATGTCGTCTGGCCAGTTATGTGAGCTTGAACAATAAATCATCCAGACAAATGACCAAACCTTCTACAGTCTGTGCTAGACTAATGAATGAGCCAGTATGTCAGCTTCCATTAGCAACTAATTACTTTTATATCATCTAAAAGTTTGTTTGTAAACTCTAATTATTGTTCTTTGTTAAGTTTATGAAATATGCTTTAGGAGCATATCAAAATAATAAAGAGTATACTACCACTCTTTGTTTAATTATTACGCGAGAAAATATATTTCATGTTTCGACTCTGACATGTCATATACCTGGTTGATAATTGATATATTTTTCCTAAATTCTTTAGATCGGCATATATTCTTGCTGAATTGTATTTGCTTGTGAAATATTTTTAAATTTAAGTAATACTAATGATTATACAAAATTTACAAATACCAGCCCTAAACAATTTGATAAATCAAACTATAATCGGAATTTTACGTATACATATTTGCAATTAATTATTGTGTTTAGTTCGAATAAATACATCTTGTAGCCTGATTGTTCAAGCCTAATAGATTTATAATCATGACTAGAACGAATCGGTTTCATAGTGGGAACTTTCTCGAATCCGTCTATAATTGTGCGTTGTAAGATTATGAGTAATAAGTATATGTTATGCATAACATGTCCATTTTTTGCTGAATCTCTGGGAATAACTGTATCCAGGGTCCCAGTGCATGTTTTTTCTATATTATTTTAAGAAGCAATCCATTATTATATCTTCAATAAACTGTAAAAATACGCACGTGTTAGTCCAATTCTAAACATTTCAGCGGTGAGAATTATTAATTTACTACTATTTAGTAATGCAATACGGTAAAGCTCTTATAACATTGGCTCACACCTGTTTTTGCTTCCAAAAGCGCTTTTTACCGTAGAAGGGTGCTTTTTGATGACATTGTTTGAAGTTTCAAACAAGCAAACTTCCTAGTGACTTTAACACATAAACTAACTTTGCAGAACCATGCTACCTTTGAGATATCACCAGAGAGAGAGAGTAACCATTTATCCTTCTTTGACTTTATCCAATAATAAAAATCATGCATTTAAACTGTTGAGGCATAAACAGTTTAACTGGCATAAAACATAAGATTCAACTATAACAGTTGCATTTTATCACGCATTTAGTTATTTTGTATCTTAAAATTAACAAGGAATCTAATCTAATTAATTACATTATTTGACCGCAATTCTCTATACACGTTGTTTGAATTTAGTTATGTACCTGAAAGGTATGTTAAATAAGGCTGTAAAAGGGTACTTTAAGGTTATAACTATAACTGTTTGTTAGTCTTACCACTGTTCCCAAAAAAGGAACATTTTGGTCTACAAGTCTGTGGCCTATAACAACGTGTTAATATACTATATGTAATATAGCAAAAAAATCACAGTTTAAATCACTTTTTTATCGTTGCTGACCATAATTCCGTCACTGAAATTCTTCACAACTATATGTCTAAGTTGACATAAGACAAATTTATGAGCAACTGATATTGAATTATCTTACCTTCTTATGAGAAAAACTTAATTAATATGTTTATAAAGTGATGATTTTAATTTATTTAAATACAAATAGGTAAAACATGATATACAGTATTACAACCAATTTTAATTACGGCTCTATCTTCATAGTCACGAGCTACTGAAACCGTATATTAATGTCACACCACTATAAATAACACAACAATTAGATAGTGATAGTGCACGTGGTGTTTGATCGCACATTAGAATTTTCAACAGGGGGATAAATGATAATACACTTATACATACCAAGTGTGCCATTATGTTATACTGCTACTCACAATGACGCTCTTAACAGTTATTATAAACTTTATCAAAATAACTTTCAATGATGTTAACAACGTGGATTATATCCCTACGTTATTAAACATATTACTTAACAAACTTACAAAATAAGCTTGAAAAATTAGTAGCCCTTTTAGGACTAAAAAATTAAATATTAGTTTTACTAAATAATCCTATTTAACTGAATACTGTTCTGCAACAAACTGATAAATTTTAGGTTTTGTCAGATATTCAGATCGTAATGTTCCGTAACAACTCATTAAGCACTGAATACGACATGATAGAATTAAACTTTCAGATTTTAAAATACAAAGCTGAACAATACGTCTAAGGAAACCTATTCAACCAAATAACTGTAGCTATAGACTGGAATATTTTCTCATTTGGTATCAAAAGCTGTCCATTACATTTCAGCCAAACCACTCAACTGCAGCTACTCAGAATCAATAACAAGGATTATACTTTTAGAGAGTTTATTTGCACGCAGTACGCTGACGTGAGGGAAGTGAATTTTCACATTAAAACCTTAAAAAGATCAAATAAAGGGTTTAAACTAACACTGGTTACATTATTTTGAAAATTGAAAAAAAATATTTTTTGGCTGTTTTGATGTTCCTGGTTATATTTAAATTCACTAATAGCATGCCAATGTTGTATATTATAAAGTTAGAAGGAGGTATTGCCGGGATAATATGTTAGTATAGGGTATAGGAGGTGATAAAACGATATTAAGATACGAAAAACAGCCTTTTCCAGTGTAAAATGCCCATTAGACAACGTACTGTATTTTGACAATTAACATGTTCATTAATAAGTCGGGAAGTACTTATGCTAGAATGATGAGTGTGGGCTTAAAGTCTTTGGCTTTTTAGTAAAATAATTTAATGTGCAATAAGTGTACATTTGGGGCTCTTCTTACCCTTTTTGGGCCCAAAAACTCAAAATTTGAAACCTAAAATCCCAAAAAAGGGGGTTAGAGTTTTCCGATTGTTTTTCCCAACGAACTTGTTCAACTCATTATGAAAAAGGTTGCCTCTACCAAATTTGAAGTAAATCGGACAAAAATTGCGACCGCTAGAGTGCGAACACATAAGAATATAAATATATATATATATATATATAAAGTTTTTAGAGACCCCTCAAAACGTGTTCAGGGAGTCACGTTAGGAACTTCTATGGTGGTTCCGGGCTTAAGTCTCATCGTGCGGGTCAAGCTAATAGTTCAATTTTCCATAGGAAATTCACTAACAAGAGACTGTACTGTATACAATTGAAAGACTAGGTTATTATCTATATATAAATAGCCTAAAGCCATTTTTGTGGGACCAATTTTGGATAT
Organism: Allygus modestus; assembly: GCA_963675035.1. NCBI lineage: Eukaryota > Metazoa > Arthropoda > Insecta > Hemiptera > Cicadellidae > Allygus > Allygus modestus. Next base: position 382,844,701 of record OY776111.1, on the reverse strand, counting down.
ATATATATATATATATATATATATATATATAGAGAGAGAGAGAGAGAGAGAGAGAGAGAGAGAGAGAGAGAACAAAGATACCCCTAGATTTTTTTTATTTTTGTAGACTATATATTTAATTATTATTTGGTCGAATTTCGGCCATTGGGTAGTCTCTATTCTTAACAAAATGTATTCCCTTTGTACAATGTATCTTCAAATGTTATTTAAACTGAGTAACCTTTCACGATTATTTCATGAAAAATAATATTTTCTATGCCATGGACTTTGTATTTGAGAACCTTTGTCAAGCTAAAGGAAAAGCTTGCGTTTCACTTAAGCAGTGGTCTAAACGATATCACATACCCCTCTTATACGCCTTATCCGCTGTTATGCAGCGATGTGGTAGACTTCCATTGTAATCAATGGCCTTGACTGTATTGCATTATCTGTAACTACAAGCTTCGAGCGTTAATGTAACGACCCTTGGCTGAGAGGGTTTTGAATAAACAAAGATTCATTCAATGCAAGTCAATGATTATAAGATTCTAGGAAATACCCTACTCTTGTTTTAGAGTAGGATAATGAACAGTAGGAAAAAATAATTCATTGGTAAGCGAACGAGGTCGAGCCACCACTTACTCAGGAAGAAAATGTCATCATACGTCTGTGACTTCAAGCAATTTCATGACGAATGTTAAACTGTTCAGAGTCAACTTTTATATATATATATATATATATAGTGGATAAATCTATATATATATATATATATATATATATATATATATATATGCATGCAATATAAAATCTTTTTACCGACAAACAGATTAAGGTAATTAGTGAAAATCTTACGTTACGCCGATTCACGGAATAAATTTTCAAATAATTCAAATGCAACCCAAAAGGAAAGCTTTGATAATTACCCTGATGATAACATAACGGAGGTAGTACAGTTTGTATTACTCGAATTTTCCTGAATTGTAAAACAACTATAATTTAAATCTACTAAAATTGAATCTTAAGGATTTATCTCGGTTATTAAGTTTAGTAAAATTTATGAGCAAAAGAGTGTATATGACTGCAGAAACACTTTGCAAACCTACTTTATGGTTGGATTTAGTCTTGTAGAGGAGATTGAATGCATGACTTCTGACTAATACGGTTTGGCTATGTGTAGGCATCCGTAAAATACCCGAAAAGGGTGAAGAGACAGTGATCCATGAAAGCTGTGGAAATGTTTAAAAATCATTTAACATCCAATGGAAATATACTGTATAGCTAGCTACCTTCCGAGAACTAACTCAAATTTCTGGTAAATAAAAGCAGACAATAACGAAAATAACCAAAACCAATGTTTTAAAATTTCATTAATTAATTTTGCTTTCTGTTGACAGAAGTATACTGTAACACTAACGGTATTAAGCCGAATAGAGGCGAAAAGTCATTCCACAGCAAACGCTAACCAGACGCCAAGCACTGTGACCCGAACTGTACGATGAAAACGGAAAAAAATCCTATAAAACAACAACTTATCCCAGATTCTTTATGCCAAAGATCCTACTACCCTCTGTCGTTGCCTAAACGATTGTATTCAGCCCATTGGCATCGAGGCTATAGTTCTACATCCATTTTATGACTTTTAACAACATTGCTATATTGCCATTGATTGTAAGATCATGAACGGAGACTGCCGAAGTTGAGAGCTATACCCCTCTTGCTTATCTAAGTGTTTTCGCTGTGGTTTTAGCGAATTCACCCTATAGGGAAGAAGCTATTACCGTAGTCGGCATGGTAATACCTAGGCCCAGAACCATGATAACTTTTCGTTTTTAGGCCCCCAGATACCAAAAACACCATTCGTCCAAATTTATATATATGTATTCACACCAAAAAATGCGTGGAACCGGATTCTACATATAAAAACAAGTCGAAAATATGGATGAAGATTTTTTTCGATTTTAGATTAGCCGTAATCCGCATTTTTTTAAATAACTAATAACTCAAAAACCCTTAGAGAATTAAAGTAGCTTTAAGATTGACTCTAGTGACACCTGTTGGGGCTAGTGGAAACCCATAGAGCAGTAGCGTCTTGCCTGGCCAATGACGGGGCAGCTTTGACCAAACATAACCATAGCAACCAAACACATGTGGCCTAAAGTGCCAGTTTGCTTTTTGTTTACTGATCACCATATTTGAGGCGTCTGCTAGAAGAAAATAAATGTTTATTTTTATTTACTCGTGGAAATTACAGCGAATTCGCAAATGCAAGTTTGTATAGATTTTGATTCTTTAAATGTTTTGTTAAAATATGTTAGGTATTTAATGTATATTTCCCGTTGTTTTAGAAAACTGAGTAAAGTGATTCCCATGATGTTTTCACCGTTTTAAACGTAGTACCTGTTGCATGTAGATCTGTATATGAATCGGCTAAGGACATTTTTGTGGTACCAATTTCTCGGATATGCAGCATCGTAAAATTATAAAACTTAGCACATTTATTTAGTACTATTAGGATATGTGTAGAGTGTAAATAGTTTTGTATTTGGGCGTGTAGGGCTATGCCCTTTTGCTTTCAAAGTTTACATGTTATACTTATGGGAACATGCGTTATGCTTTCGTATTTGTTTATAATTTTCATTTGCATTAAAAAGCAGCTGCGTTATTCGAATAAAAATGTAGGACAACGGCAAGAACAGATGATTAATAAATAAAACATTTTACTGATTACTGGAATGTTAACACAATTTTCTTTTCTGTTTTACTCCACATTAAACGTTTGTGAGGGGAGGAAGGATGAGAGTCGTGGTGAGGATGAGGTGGAGAGGTTTCTGGCATAAATAAAAAGGCTACTGATTATTGGAATGGTAAAACCTTTCTCTTATCCGTTTTAAGACTGCATTAAAAAAATAAACCAGTTTGTGAGGGCGTGAGGATGACTGACGGGGAGAGCATGGGGTGGAGGAGTTTAAGGCATAAATAAATAGGCTATTGATTACTGGAATGGTAACACCCTTCGTTTATCCGTTTTAACCCCACAACAGCAAGAACAGATAATTAATAAATAAAACATTTTACTGACTACTGGAATGGTAACACTTTTCTCTTATCCGTTTTAATGCTACATTAAAAAAATTCAACCTGTGTGTGTAAGGGGGTGAGGATGAGTGACGGGGAGAGGATGAGGTGGAGGATTTTAAGGCATAAATAAATAGGGTATTGATTAGTGGAATGGTAACACCCTTCGTTTATCCGTTTTAACCCCACAACAGCAAGAACAGATAATTCATAAATAAAACATTTTACTGACTACTGGAATGGTAACACCATTCCCTTATCCGTTTTAACTCCACAACGGCAAGAACAGATGATTTAGGACTAATGTAAATCAAATATTACTGACTACTGGAGTGGGAACACCATTCTCTTATCCGTTTTAACACTACATTAAAAACAATTAAACCGGTTTATGAGGTGGGGGGGAGGATGAGTGACGGGGAGAGTATGAGGTGGAGAGGTTTCAGGGCACAAATAAAAAGGCTACTGATTACTAGAATGGTAACACCCTCCTGATATCCGTTTTTACTCCACATTAAACGGGGAGAGGTTTCAGGCATAAATAAAAACGCTACTGACTACTGAAATGGTAGCGCCCCTCTATTATCTGTTTTAACTCTACATTTAAAATATTACCTGGTGGAAAGGGTGGAGGAGGGGTGGGAATGAGAGGGAGGTAAATGAGCGCACTAGAACCCACCAGGTATTAAACTAAATTTTTCAATTATTTGGTTGATTTTCGACCATTGGGCGGTTCCTAGTTTAGCAAAATTTCACCACAAAAGCTTCCGATAGCTACAATGGTCGATAAGCTTGGGCGCTACAATCATTCCTAAAGCTACTTTAAATAGAATTAGATGAGTACACACTGTCATCCCGTAAGTGTGTGAGCTCAGCTGTCATTACGAAAAGATGTTTCAAATCACCAATACCTCATGAGAACTAAATTGTTGTTTCGACTTTACAGTGTATTTCACACAAATTTACAAAGATCTTGAAGAACAGTGAGGTCTGAAATTAGTAAGTCAGTCAGACCAAGCAGAATCAGAGTATTTACTCGACCTCTTGGGCTCAAGCGTGGGAGGGGGTACACGCCCCAAAAATAGATGCAACATTTAGAGAGGACAATGAGGTCTGTCAGTCCAGGTGATATTGAAATAGTTATTTGAACTTTTGTATTACCGGGGGGGATACGCTCCCCAAACCCCCCATTGTTATTGTAGCTTTATTTTGTTTTTCAAAATGATATAAATACGGAACCTAAAGAATAATAAGGTTTAAATTGGTTTTGAAATCCTTAATATTTCAATCACTTTTTAATTCCTTTCAGCAACACACAGTAATTTTAACTGCTCCACCCATCAGATGGGCCACACCACCTAGATCCGACCTTTTTTTAGTACTTTCAAAATAATGTTAAAATATTAACACATAAATAATTTGGAGGACAATGACGTCCAGAATCCGTCCGTCAGTCAGTCAGGTCAGATAAATCAGTCCGACCAATTGATTTAGTAATTTGTACTTTGGTCTCACTGCGGGACTGTGCCCCTCAGGCCCCCCGTTTTTATTGTAAGTTGTTTTGAACGCTGGTGTGTCTTTTCGTCATTGAAGGCTGATATTATGGGTTGATCGTCTGCATCTGATATTATTGGTCCCAATATCATTTACGGCCAATATTACGCTGGACGGTTGTTTGTTATTTGTTTCCGATATTATTCGTCCCATCATCATTTCCAGTCAATATTGCACAGTCTGGTTGTCATATATGGCCGGTTTCCAGTCAATGTTGAGGGGACTAATCGTTATATGTGATATTTGCTCCATCTTTTAAATAACGTACATGGTACATCAGGAACACTGAAGGGTGAAGGATAATGTCAGTTAAACTCTTTAAAAGGAATACTTAAGAGTATATATGACTGTAGGTTAGAGATATTCAAGTCTTTTTAGCGAATTTCCCCTATAGGGAAGAAGCTATTACCGTAGTCGGCATGGTAAGACCTAGGCCCGGGACCATGATAACTTTTCGTTTTAAGGTCCCCAGACCCCAAAAACACCATTCATTCGAAACTGTATATATATATATGTGTGTGTGTGTGTGTGTGTGTGTGTGTGTGTGTGTCTGTGGGTGCGATAACTCTCGTAACAAAGGTCCGATTTTGATGAAATTTGGTACAAACGTGTAAAGCAGCATTTATGACTTTAGGTTCGAAAACCAGACGGATCGAACTATCCGAAGGGGTATTTTGGGGGGGTTTTGTACCCCAAAAATGGGTTTTTTGAGTTTTTTACATACAATTTTTGAAAAAGTCAAATTTTATTTTTCCCCATACGAATCAGCTGAAAAAGACGCACAATTTGATGTTTTAATCATTGCTCTACGTCAATTGGTTACTGAGATAGTGAAAGTGCTAAACACAGTGCGTTGTCCAATGTTATTCTTATGGAGGATAAGAAAAATTGTATATCTCGCTTACTTATCAACTTATCCTGACGAAACTTGGTATATTGCTTCATTTCATTGTGGTCTATTGATATTTGCACAAACACCCATTTTTTGGCCGATAGTTCCCGTAGCAGCAAACCTGCATACTCAGCCCCATGTTATTCTTAAGGAGAATAATTAACGTGTTATCTCCTTTAATTATGAACATAAATTAATAGAACTTGTTATGTGGCTTTACCTAGATGAGTTATATTGATATTTGTATAAAAGCCCATTTTTAGTGTTCCTTATTTCAGCAAACCTGCATACTCAGCCGCCATGTTATTCTTATGGAGAATAATTAAAATGTCACAAATCGTTTATTTATGAATGTATATTGATGAAACTTGGTATGTGGCTTTATGTGTTATTAAGATAAATTAATAAGCATTGGAAATTCGCTGAGTATGCAGGTTTGCTCCTACGGGGGTATTTTGTTAATGCTGAAACTCGATCTTTTCCTTTTACATCCTATTATTTGGTAAGTCATTGTATAAGTTGTCATCTTGTAGGTAGTAATACATTAATAAGAAATATAAACATAAATTTTTCCCACAAAAGTATATAAATCTACATTATTTTCAGTTTGACTGGAATATAACACGTAACGAAAACATGGCTGATGTCAGCGGATTGCAGATTGCTTATGAAACATGGAAAAATCTGCATGACAAAATGGCAGACTACAGACTACCCGGTCTCGTGGCTCTGTCCCCCTCCCAGCTGTTCTTCCTACAGGCCAGCCAGGTGATCAGTCCATGTAGAGAATTAATTTACTCTGAATATTTTGATATCAATTTCCTCTATTGTGTTTTTATTGTGTTTATCATTGTCAGTTTTTGTGTCTGTGTTTTTTTTCCTGGGAAATGATAGATAAAATAAGTTTTTGGTCTGAACTGACATAAATATTTTTTTAAGTCGACTTTGTATTTGTCATAGTTAGGTAAATATTAAATCTTTTTTGCATGTAGATGTAATACAGAAGTCAAGTTAAACATATTTCAGTTGGGTTAAAAGTAAGTCTGATTTTAAAAACACTTAATTATATGTAATAAAACTAATAAATCAAGCTACTTAAAACTTTGACTACTTTCAGGGTTGGAAGATTTACAAAGTAGCTAGCTGTCTGTTTGGTTAGAACATTTTACGGTATCTCCTGTGTAGGCAGAATAATGTTTTAGATGTCCTAAGGGAAACTCTTGTTAGTGTAATGACACAGTGCTGAAAAATGGGGACGCATTTGTAAGTAATATATTTTGATAGGATTAATATAATATTAATATTGTTTATTTTAATCAATGTTTCTAGATAACACTACTGGCACCAATATTAGTATCTCTGTAGAAATGAATACATGCTGTCATACTCCTTCTTACAAAACAATATTACAATTGTTGTGCTTTATACGAACTTAAACCTACTATTATTCCCAGTAAAAAATCCTAATATTTTATTCATAGAAGCAAACTAATAAAATAAATAAATTTACTTTTACGACTTCATTAATACAAAAATAATGTATATTCTAGTGAATTTTCATTCACTTTTCTGAAGATGGGGAAAGCAAAAACATGTAACATAGAAATATTTTACAAATGAAAATAAATTTACAAAGTTTTTGTTTTATACTGGTTAGCGTATATTTAGAATAATGTTTGTTTGAAATGTCAACAGGAGTATTTCAGTGATATTAGTCCTGAAGATTACATAATACTCATTGAAAAAGACTTCCATACTCCCCCTCCTGAAAGGTAAAAATCTGTTAATTTTCTGAGTATCATTTAAAGTCTATTGCTATGGTAACAATAACTAGCTGCTAGTTTTCTGTTCCATGTCACTAATTTGCTAGTCGCTAGTCAACTAGATGATAGAACTAGCATTGTGTGATTAGACCTATCGTGTTACTCATTGTTACCAGGTCCCCAGCGATCCAGAGGGCAAAATAAACATGGTTAGACAGTCTTTAATAGCAGTCTATATTAAAATTATATCAGTGAGTGAGTAGATATTATACTAGTGAGTGAGGCAGTGGAGGCCTAGCTTTACCCATAGGCCCAACCACAATGGAACACTGAACAGGATAGGCTATTCGTTTTGACTAATACAAAACTTTGACTGACATAGTTATTAATTTATTTCATACTTTTGACTTTTGTAAGTATTTTAAGTGTTAGTAACATTTTACAGCCTATTTAAATCAGCAACCTGTGTAAATAGGCTGAGTTAGAGGGGTAAATGGTTTTTTAAGGGACCTCTTAACGACCCTTCCGTTCTCACTGTGAATAACTGCCCTTTAGTGTTTACGCTTGTTGAAAATACCACAATTTGGTCAGTCACGCGATGTGGGTTTTATCAGTTTGCTCAAACGCTAGAGAAATAGATTTAATTTGGCAGTTTTGTAAATATACCCATACTATCTAGTGGATATCTTGTATTAAAATTACTACTTCTGAACTGATGTTATATAACCAAGAATACAATATAACAGGTTACTAACCTAACCCCATCGGAACCAGCACGGAACGTTGGGAAAACGTTGGCAAATGGTCGGCAGAAATATTTTGCCAACAGTGGGCATATCGCGAGGCACGAGGTTGGCCCATCGATGAATTAACCAACAATTACCAACAATGCCAACCAATACCCAACCAAATGCCAACGGTTTATAATTTTGTATTTAAATGTTTATTTTAATTTTTAAAATCATGATTTATCCAATTGAGTTGTTTAGGAAACCAATAATATAAATTTTAAAAAAGGAATTGAGTTGCAAAAATATTGAGTCACGGTTGGGTCTCGAATCTACAACCTTTGAGTTACTGAACACACGCTTTAACCCGCACGGCCAATCTGACTTACGAGAATCGAAGGATGGACAGAGATATTGAAAATACCAATAGTCTGTACCTGCACGACTTGTACTAGCCTGTATACTATTAGGTTTTATTCTTCAAAAATTGGATAGTACTCGTTTTATTCTTCTACGTGAATCTACTAGTGCAAAAATCAATGTAATAAAAGTAGGAACAAGTTAATTGATTTATGTATCTATGAAATATGAAAAACTACTAGCAAATTAATATATTTAGTATAATTATAATGATCAAAATATAATGTTAATTTATACCCCATCAGCACAAATCGTTGGGCCAACGTAGGAAAATGATAGGCCAACGGTTGGCACGAGGTTGGCCCATCAGCACAAATCGTTGGGCCATCGTCGGCATTGTAGGTTATAGTAGGGAAATGGTCGGTTGGCATTAACGCGGTTGGGCCAACGAACCAATCGTTGGCTAGCCCACGTTGGACCATCAAATGCTATTGTTGGCAAATCCTACCATTATATTATTATTAATTATATATTTATATTATATTATAAATATATAATTAATAATAATATAATGGTAGGATTTGCCAACAATAGCGTTTGATGGCTCAATGTCGGGCCAAACGATTGGTTCGTTGGCCCAACCGCGTTAATGCCAACCAACCATTTCCCTACCATAAACTTCAATGCTGACGATGGTCCAACGTTGGCCCAACGATGTGTGGTGATGGGGAAAAAAATATCCGTTGTCCTAAATCCATTATCAAATCTATGATTCATATGATGGTGACTCAAGTTTCAACATTAAAAGATTATTATCAAACCCCTGATGGAAAACATCAATTTTATTCCAAATTAAGCTTGCCATTACATGAAATAAAATATACAAAACTAACCACATTTAAAACAGTACGAGGCATTGGCATAATTTTTACCATTGTGTTAAAAACATGTTTTCGTTTTTAGTTATAAACGTGAATTATTCAAGCCTTTTTTTAAAAATGTATACAAATAGGAAGATTAGTTGCAACATATGTACTCTAGCTGTACTCTGCCCTTGTAGATTTTCTTATTAGAAGTTAACAAGTAATATTTGTGGTGTTTGTTCCAGGATGAACTTGTATAATGATGAACTTTCCTGCATTTGCTGAAGCATTCATCTGCTTTCCAGGATCCAATATGAACCCATTTAGAACATTTCAGTTTACTAGTTATTATATTGGTTAACACAAATTTTGTATTTGGCAAAGTTTTACATTTTACAAATTTTAAATGTATTTAATGAATTTTATAAGAGTTTTAAGGCATGAAACATTTTAAGAAATAGGCCCTACCTAATATTTATAGGAGTTTTATGACATTGTTGATGTTTTTAAATAATTATACTAAGAAAATGAAAAAATGAATGTTTTTAGCAACTAAAATTTACTCAATGTAATGTCCGAAAGGTTACAAAAATATAATCTTTTTTCTGGAAATCTATTTAAAAGGTAATGCGTTCATATTTGAGTTTTTTAAGTGTCCGTATAAGTTCAGGATGAGCTACATTAGCAGTACATTACTCTCTGTACTAATGTGCAGACTAATTACTAAGAGATGATGTTTTGGTAACAAAAACGCATAATTGTCTAATACAAATATAACATGATAAGAAAATCAGATTGATGCAAAGCAAACATTTGTGAAATGAGGTAAACCTTTTATTTCTTGATTTATAAAATCTAATATGTAATGGTGATGTTAGAGAATGAAAAGCGTTTCCCTAAAAGCGTTTGTGTACTCTCTTACAAAAATGCCGTTACCGTTGAAATACAAAACAAGTCTTATTCAGTTAAAATTTATCAACTAATCATAAATTATAATAATCATAATTTTGTACTAATCATAAATGATTACTTTTTTTATAAACATATCCTTGTTCAGTTACCAATAAAACTTAGTAAAACCACAACAGCCCTTAGAGTACGCATGAATGGCCACAGGGATGATGATGTTAATCATCCTTCGATAGAAAATCCTGTTGCCATTCATGCCAGAGAACATTCATAACATTTTCAGGAATGTTATTATCTAAAGGGCTAAAGAGCTTATGTAAATTAGCTACTGACTGTCAAGATAGACAGATAAGACAACTTGAGCAGGTCCATCAATTAGTCCTCAAATCTAAAACCCCATGTAAAATAAAATAAAGGTTAACTTAAGATAACCAAAATTATCACATTGTTTACTATTTATTTATTTCATCACCTAAAAATTCTTAATCTATTTATTTATACTACCGTTTATTTTTACCTTGATATTATTAAATGCTTTAATAAAATTATATGTAAATTTAATTTATTTATGTACAAACCCCTGCTACGGTATTAAAATTATGTAGATTGATAACAACTTAACCATGTAAATCATATGTGGCATTTAAATAAGTTAAATAAGTCATCTACTTTTATTTTTGTTTATGGTTTGGTTTTTTAAATTTTTACTCCAGATGAAGGCTTAAGCCGAAAATCTGAGTTATATTTTAATAAAAAAAATGTGTATCAAGGTTGTTTGTGTTAATTTGTTTCAAGTAATTGCCGATATGTTTACAAAACGGCTTGAATAACCAAAGAGATTCTGATAATTATAAGTTTTATCTGGGCATAATCCGACCAGGAAATCAGTCATAGTATTTTAAATGAGTAAACAAAGCTGTGTCAGACGTATTTTAAATCAGATTTGAAAGCTTTTAACTGTATCCGGCTTTAAAACACTGACACAGTTAAAATGTTAGCATCGAAAATGGATTACCAGTGTAAAAAAGAAATAAACGAGTTTCAAGCTAGTAGAGTTTTAAGTGATTTACTTAACTCAGCTTATAGGTCATTTCAATAAATTGTAATGACTTTCGCAATGATTTTTTAAAACAAAGGTCGGAATAAGTTATAATTTAGCTAAAGAGTGTGAGTTGGCTTAAAACAATTTTTAATTTAGAAAGAAGCCCCATTTGTAGGCTGATTTTTAGCTGATTTAGCTGATTTGTTTTAGCTGAACTTTAAACAATGTATGCTGGATTGTAATGCATATTATGAGTGCAAGAACTAGAGTTGAATTTAAATTATCTTGTAATAAAAACTACGATAAAGGGCATTCAGCACGTTTAGAAAACTGTAAAATTAAAGTATGTCATAAGATGTCAACCAAACAAAAAGAATGAGCAGAAAGGTTGGTTTATGATTATTACAGTTTCACAATGTAATTGCTTCGCCTAGCGTTTTATATTTTCACTCCACATCTAAAAGTTTTCTCTTTACTTTATGTATACTGCCCTTGTCTTGGATTATTCTTAAATCCGACTTAGCATCGTTAACGCTACTTAAAAACCTGGTGACATGATTCTTATCATCTTATTACAAAAGCAGTGTCTATGTGTAATGTAAAACGGGTATTTTCTCGTTCAAAACTTTTGCATGTTATTTAAGGAAAGAAACTGCTTAATGACGTCATTGTTTTTCTCAACTGTTCTATGTAAAATTACGGGGAAGGTATAGAAAACGTCAGTTGATAAAAGACTTTATCAGCCAAGATGTATTATGCTAAATTATAACCTCGTTGTGTGGCTCGATATCCTGTATTGCATGGCTCATATCAGTTAACCGAAGGAGAAAATTGCTTTCACAAACGAGCTGCAGGTGGGTCAAAGGTTGAAAAGGGATCTCAAATCTGTAGAATTCGGGTTTCGTTTATATCCGTATTACGTTTTCAGGATAAATGAAATCATATTTACGTACACAATTAGAGTATTTTATATTTTCTTTATTTGGTTTTTATGTACTTAAAATACATACAAAAAATACATTTGTGTGTAGCAATTATTCCGACCTTTGTTTTAAAAAATCATTGCGTAAGTCATTACAATTTATTGAAATGACCTATAAACTGAGTTAAGTAAATCACTTAAAATCGACTAGCTTGAAACTCGTTTATTTATTTATTACACTGGAAATATGCGATATTAGTGCAGTCGAGTTAGACATTAAAAAACCGAAAAGTTATGTAGTTCTAATTTGTAGTATGTTATTAGGACCTATACCACAAGTAAGAAACAAAGTTTGCAGCTTCGAAAGACCTGTGCTACTGACAAAGTAGTAAAAAAATATCCACATTTTTGCATTTTTTCAGTTTTTGCTAAATATCTTCGAAAGTATGTCTGACAGAATATGTTGTCCGATCCTTTCTTGAACTGGATAACATTCGCTGAAGTTTGAGACCATAACACCTTCACTACGTCCATAATTTACTAAGACACAGTACTTTAAAAACTTGAACAAATTCCAAACAAATTAAAAAACCAACATTTTATCAACAAACATTCAAACAACAACAACAACATTTCAACCAAACAAACATTTTCGTTATGGTCTAATTTTTGAGACGTAGGCCACTATTGTAAAAAGAATAAGAATTGTATATATCGCTTATTATTTATAGACAAATACTGACGAAACTTGGGATGTGGCTTTATCTGGTTGTAGTTTATAGGATTTTGCTCAAAACACCCATCTTTTGCTGATGGTTCTCGTTGCAGCAAACCTGGCCCTCAACCCCCATGATATTCTTATTGATAATATTTACAATATTATGTAAATTAATGAATCAAAAATAATAACACTTCAGTTAGTTTGAGTTCTATTGAATTTTTTTGTATTCCTGGTTGCAGCAAACATGCGTACTCAGCCCCACTGTTATTTTTATGGAGAATAATTAATGGGGGTTGAGTTTTTCAAAGTATTGTATTTTAGTAAGTAATGGACGTATTGAAGTCGTTATCATCTCAAACTTTAGAAAATGTTATCTTGTTTAAGAAGGGATCTGGCAATATATCATGTCAGAGGCATACTTTCGGAGATATTTAGCAAAAACTGAAAAAGTGCAAAACTTTGACTGTTTTTTGGCTATTACGCTACTAGCATAGGTCTTTCAAAGCTGCAAACTTGGTTTCTTACTTGTGGTATAGGTCCTAACAACAAACTAAAAAATAGAACTACATGGCCTTTTGCATGCACGGCTGTTTTATTTTACTGCACTACATGTATTTTTCAATGATTACTAGAAGGACTAATTCAAATATATTCAAGAATTCCATAAGTGCAAGTTACAATTTCCTTGGATGGTCGAGGACGATCGAACCCTATACAGTAGATTTTAACCTATATTGACTGCATTAAGTAGCAAATCAGTAAAATCGCTTAACCGTTCTGTTGAAGTTTGAAATCTCTTTGTTTTCTGGGTTTCGTAACATTTTCATGTATGGAATTTTGATTACCACGCCAAATTTAGAAATTTTTGTCGGATAGACTACTTTTTACACCATTCAACTGACAAAGGGACAAATCAGCGAAGTAAATCCGCCCTCCACTAATGGAAAGCTAATATTTACATAAGCGAATGAGCTCGTATTGAGAATGAACGACTATTTGACATAAAACAAATTCAATGCCTCTTCTACGGCAGCAACGCGCCGTATACCAGCTAGTTTGTTTATAAACATATCCTTGCTCAGTTACCAACAAACCTTAGTAAAAGTATAACAGTCATAAAACAGCCAGTAAAAGTAACTCAAGTATATTTTGTAAACAACCGACATGTGGTCTACTACGTCAAAAAGAATGATACTGTACATCAGTTTTCTAGTAATGTTTATATCAGTAAACGTATGACACCACTATATGGAACTTCCTCATGACAAGCACAGCCTATGAGCCCTTCGTTTCGTGCACTAAATCAGTCTATTAATTGAACGTCATGTCAAGTCGGAGTAAGTCCTCCTACAGCAGCAAGAGATTTATGGGCACACCTCGGAAGTGGCCATGAACGTATTTATATCACTGTGCATTTATAAACAAACCGGTGTAGGAAACATTATTTATAGAAAAATTAACGCCATCAAAAATTGTAAAACAAAGTAGTACTGTAACTTAAATTTCCTTAGAAAACAAATCAGTAGAATTTTAATTGTTTTTATTTTTGTTTAAATGAACAAATGTATGATCAGAGGTATGCGTTTAGATAATATAAATTGATATTATAATTACAAATTAAAATAATATACTCATATCTATTGCGTAAATCATTCAACTAATGTTTGAAACAAACAACTAGGACAAACATCTTTAATCGAGACAAAAGTATGCTACCAGAAGAGGTGAAAACAGGAAAAACACATTCTACGGACGATTTTGTCTCAATATTCGTTATTTTGTTTTAGGAAAGGTAATGAAAAGTAAGGCAAATATGAAATAAACGTTCATTAAACATTTAGATATTCACAGTAAACCAAAAACTCCAAAAATTCACAAACTAATAATAAAACATACACTCTCTTTTTCTAGCACTTAAATACTCGTGCCTTTGTTTAATTAACCACAGAACAAGAGAGAAGTGAAGGACAAGTTGTCCGCAGGTAATTAACTTTGGTTAATGACTCTCCGAGTAACAGTCCGATGTAAGACTCCGATGAAAGTAATTTACATCTTCCTCTAAATTTATTTTGTAATAGTAATTATTGGGTCAATTGTAATCAAACAAAACTTTTACAAATACTTCTTCTCTATATACATAACATAAAGAGTATTGTTTTCGTAAATACTTTAGAATTTGAGCTATTGATAGACATTCGTTTTGTTGCTCCCTGAAAATCAAATAGTTATTTACGTATTAAGAGCGTAAAGTAAGCGAAAGACACTTAACACTCGAATTACATACACAATTTCTCCTTCAGTTGAAATTTTGGATACCACAAACATAAAAAATTCACTTTCATCCATTTTGGCTGAGTACACGAGATTGAGGTTCTAATCACCGATACGAAAGCTTGGTCCAAAGCAACAATCAATCAGCTTTTAACGAGCTTAACAATCAATTAGTTGTTAATAACGAGCGAAAAAGTAAGGTATAGCAAGCAACAAAAAATGATTTCGCTCGCTAAACAGAAAAAAGCTACTTTACGATGTGTTTTTAGATCGCAAATAAGAAAATTAGACGCGGTTGTAGGAAAAAATGAATACAAATTATAACTATTCGTTAGTATTATTTAGTCTTTAACGTGTCAATTATTCTTTTACAGAAGTCGGTTTTACTTTTCTAAATGGATATGTTAGATGAGTATATTCAAGTTTTATTTAACCTATATTGGTTTTTATCTCAGGATTCTCCAAAACGACTGCCTCACCTCTCAGTAAAAACAATTACGATAATAGTAAGGAATAGTGTTGTTGATTGCGTTTAGTTCCTCAATAAGTTACTTTTCCTTCATTAAGTTTATTTTACTCTGGAATCCGGGATACCCCGTATCCAGCAGCTTTAATATATAGCCCTTTGTTTATTTATTTTAATGGTTAGGTATTACGATAAAAACTTAAATTCACGGGAAGATGCGGTTTTCGCCGGCTCTAATGCTGATTTATTCCTAGTAGCAAAAGAGGATTTCATTATAAGTAATGGCCTGGTTTTAGCTAAACCCAAAGTTTCATCTAAAGAAAGAACATTATTACGGATAGTGCATTGTCATATTTTCATTTCTGCGTATCTTCTTCTTTATTCGTCGTTTATATTAAGTTAAAGATTAAAACGTACAATTGCACCTAACCCAAGAAAGAGCTTATGGCAATGACTCAACTTGCCTAGCAAATCAATCCACTTGCCTAGCATGTTAAACTAATTATCTTTTATTTTTAAAAAGCGTTTGTCAAAAACGTTAATGCCGTCCAGTTCAATACTTAAATCATTCTTAATAAAGTGTTTTATTTGCTCGTTGAACAATTTGATAGAATTGAAAATCTACAATGGTAACATTTCAATTGAAATACGTATTTCTAACATTATAATTCTAAAGATATATTTTACTATTTTATAATCCTAAATAACACTGATAAATATACCTAAATTAATGTATTAATAGACCAGTATGCACTCGTTGAATCATTATGCTGTATGTCGTGTACTGCTATGATTGGGTGTAAAAACCCAAATGCTAGCAAGTGATACGTGCACCCATCAATATATTACTTCTAATTATCATATTGAAATGGTATTTCCTGCAGTTTGTAAGTAAATTTAGCAGTATTTTAACACTTCCAAGTTTAACGACGCCATTAATGGCTAATGCAAAAAAAACCTTGATTGGTTGTTGTGCGTTCCATATAGGAAAATTCGTTCTTGGGCGTTAATTTTTAATGTAATGAAGAGTGAGAATTATATTAGTGAAGGAAAGTTAAAGAGTATCTGTTATCTTAAAAATGTTTCTCTGAAAAACACTCGGATATTAGCATATTAACGCTCTGATACTAGCATGTTTTTGCGTTTGAAAATATAGGTACTAATTTGTACTTACTAATGCTAGACTATATTAATTTAGTTCCAACTATTTGTTGCCCATAGACAGTTTTTAAATGATAAACAAAGCTTTCCTTTCAAGTAACATTTCCATTTATATGTCACACTTTTTAGATATTTTCCCTCAAGTGTTCTGATGTCGATTCCTTATCAATTGAAAGTTTTGATTTTCAATAATCATGTTTTCTATACAATTGCAATACTGTAACAAATTTTATATTTAGGTAATGGTTCATACTTCCTACTAATTTGTACTTAATTAATGTGATAATACCTATAATTGCTTAAAAAAAGATGTAATCCTACTGCAAGCTAATTAATGATAAGGATACCAAATTGAAAATTATTGACAAATTAAAGTTTAAAATTCCAAAATCACACGAACTTGGAACAATTGACTGTGACAGTTTGCTTTAAACTGGTATATTTTGAGATTATAAATACAAAATCATTTATAGAAGCTATAATCAATAAACACGCCTCTATGCAAAATTAAGGAGAGATCATTAATTATTGTGATTGATTGTGTGACAAAATGTCACCGGTACGCCTCGCTGACGTTCAGTAATTAAAATTTACTGTAAACTCCATTATAAATATTAATATTACAATAAAAACCTGTACATAGTACATTATTATAGGTTCTGCCTTTGTGAAAACCCCACTTAGGGATATTCATAATCATTAAACAACTATGGTTCGCAACTGGCTCCACGAGAAGAACATAAACCTGGACACCATAAGTTACAAAATAAAAAAAAACTTTGTAAGTTTTGAATAATAAAGTGATAAGTCTATGAAATACAACTATCAGAAAAACACATCTAACAGGTTTTATTAATAATAAGTATTCTGACAGTTGCAATTCTCGGTAAAATGTATCCAGTACAATAAATATAATGGTTAGAATACAGATCAAATTGTGTGTTTTAAATCCTTAGTATTATAGAAGGAAGGTGAGGTATATCTATCGTCACACCTTAAGATTTAATGCTAAATCTCATTAACCGGTTAAACTGAAATTGTGCATGATAGTGGTAATATGGACAACGTATTTTTATAGGGGTCTTTTATCGCTCCAAACATCCCTTAGGGCTCCCCCCAAGTGTCTTAAAAATGCAATGCTATGCCTTGGAAAAAAAACAAAACACTATCAAATTAGGAAGTGTATTAAAGTTGTTAATAATATACTTTTTCTTTAGTTGATAATAATTGCATATTATTTAAATTTAATTTGATGACAGTTTCTTGTTAATTGTAATTGAGATTGTTTCGAAATGGATATTTTAAAAAGGACATCAGTTTAATGTTAATACCCTCCCCTTGAGCGTAATTTTGAATACCCACCTCCCTATTTTTAGACTCATTTATGCACAGGCCCTAAGTGAAACATAAATAACTTATTATATGTTACAGAAAAATAGTTTTTTAAAGGGAATTGGAAATGCTGTTAAAACCTACAAGATATGACTTTGTAGTGTACGAGTGAGATACATCACAATAACGAGGATTCAATAGAGATAGATTCAATGTGGAATAAACATCGCAGACAGAGCTAGTAATAGATTTTATCTTATGGTACCACCTCCAGAAAAGTATATCAAATTTATCAGCAGGGAGCACAATTTTTAAATATTACCAGCTACTTAAAGAGAAAGTAACGGCAAATGAAGAGTCTAGTGACAAAGATGATCATAAATTGTAAAAGTAAGAAGAAGCCTGAAAGAAGTGAACCAGTGTCAAAAGGTGTTAACGTTAAATCACGGAGGAAGGACCCATATCGTAGGTGGGCAGCATCGTAGGTGGGCGGCATGTTATACGATTTATCTGTTTTGCATGTGGAAAAGAAGAACCTAAAGCAAGATTTTGTCCAACCTTAGCAAAGCCAAAGTCAAAATCAGAAAGACCTCAAGGAGAGAGAAAATCATCTGCATCTATCACTTTAAGAGGATACAACGTTCTTAGTGCACGGCGAAACCAAAGTCGTTGAAATAGTGGTGTATGGCTCAGCTGATACAGACTATATGATCCCGTGGCTGGACTTATTTGAAGATCTAAAACCATTTTTAGGAGAAGTAACCGTTGGTGATGGTACGACACTCAAATTAACCATATACCTGATGGAAAATGGACGAAAAAGCATGGCAATTGTCAAAAGAGGTTGAATAACGACAATCAGTGATGAAGTCTAAATTATATTCAAAGGATTTATCGTTAGCTATGAAACTGCATTTATGATACTTCTAGAGGAAGTTCTACTGTACAAGAAATAAAAGGAGAGGTAAAAAATAACGTAAATTATTTAGTCATGTAGACCATTCTTTACACAATAAATTTTTCGACTAGCCGTGTTCGACATTTGCAAAGGAAAGAAGTTAAGAACATAAAACCTTTAACAACGCTAACGATGAAGAAAAAGCAATGAGCTAATGGATGCTCTTAAGATGAAGAAGATATCCCACCAAACTCAGAGAAGTCCTATATCTGCCAGAATTCCCATAACAAGGAGAGGTGGTAGGATATGTCCTGTGCAAGAAGCTATAACTATCCCAGAATCAGATACAGTAGACGTATATGGGCCAAAAATATCAAAGCAGAAGAAGAGAACGGTAAGAACATTTCAGTTTGGGCCTGCTATATGTAACATACATGTTACATAGCATGCAGCCGCGTAATGACCTCGGCAGAGCAATCAACCTACCCCAAACCAGCAAAAGTGAAAGTTTTGTAAGTGGGAGCAATAACAAGTTCTCCTATGTAACACACCTGAACCTATTGGACAGTATCAAGAAAACTTCAATTGAAACAGACAGACGTTGTGAAAAGAAATTGGTCGAAAATGAAACGGCTAAAATAAAGGAAGGAGTTTTTTTAAGAGTTGGGCACCAGATGTTGCTGGATATGCAATAACAATTTTTTCCTGAATCAAAAATAGAAAGGTTTGCAAAAAAAAAAAACAGGTGTAATCGAGCCGTCCGACAAAGAAGATTGAATTTAGTGAGAAGCGTTGCTTTAGTTATTATTATTTTATTACTACGAAGAATGCTTATTTTTACAAATGTTATATTGACTGCTTATAACGTATCAATATATGAAAGAAGTGGAAAAAAATGAATGAAGGGAGGTTAGAAATGTACTAAACCGTGAACGTAGAAGCAAGCATATTTGTATAATTAATCATACGGAAGCAGTCTTATGTGTGTGTTATTATTTATGTTTGTCCCCCTTGTTGAAGAAGTATTTGTTTTGTCAAGTTAATTAATTCATTGCAATTTAGCACTTTGTTTTATTTTTAACTGACGCCAATTTGAAGTTGTTAGGGGCAGTTTTTCTTGAATTATTAAAAATCATAAACAAATTGGGTGTTTTTAGTGAATCTTTCATTTTCCCCAAATTTTCCTATCCACTTCCAATTATTGATTTCAAAATAATTCATAGAAACTGTGTAGCACTGACAACAAAGCCTACACGCAATCGCATCATTACAGGAAATAATTAGCCAACTAATCAATTACTGTTTCACTATGAAACCTGTCTTAATTCCGTAATTGGCGGGTTCGTTACCAACCAACATCTCAGCTTTCTCACTTGTAACTTCTGCGCGTTATTAAGATATTTCTAGTAATAATGTATTCATTCTATTGACGATATAAAAGTTAAATCCTTAATGACAACTTTTAGTTTGGATTTCAAGATGTGTTATACCATTCACAAAGAGTTGTTTGTAAGATTATATCCTTAAATCTAACACACTTTGGACTAGACGTTTATTAATAAGTTTAGTAAGGACATGTAGAACCATCTTCCCGGATATAAACCGGAATGATGTTCATATTAGAGAACCTTTCTAGTCTCAAAAATAAATTTCTATTTTCATTTTGGAATATTTGGTCAAGGTTTTTTAATTTAATTTCCACATATATATTGATTTAGAGGTATCAAACTGTCGTAAAATTGTTTGTATTGTTATTTGATAATTGATTACATTCCTGACAAATCGTTTTGTAAATTGCATTTTTTTAATTCAGATTTTTTTATTAATACTAGCCAGTAAAATATAAAATAAATTAATGAGTAAATAACTATGAAATATTATAATTAATAGATTTTTAGAATACTAATTGGTGGTATCAGAATTACATTCTGATTTCCGCTTCCATGCAATTTGGGTATGGTTATATTTCTAAACATTAATACCAAAAATATATTTTAATAATTATTGTTTTAGGTCGATTGGTTAGGAACACGTCTAGAACGCGGTATATGCTGTTTTTATAAGAAATAAAATACTGATTTAATAACAAAATCCTTATAAAAAGATGAATAAAAATTTGTATCTTTGTTTTACCTCTAGTGGTTGATGAAACGAATAACGATATCATTATATTCTCTAAACAACTGATATTTCGATAAAATATTTATATCTTCAGTAGAACTTGGATTTGATTTTATCTTGTTAAATTTATATGATACTACTAATTATTATTAGGCTATACAAATTTATGAATTAAAATATTTTGGAGCCATTTATTCATTTATACATTTTTATGGCTGGCAAAAATCAAAAATCTGAATTTGAACAAAACTATGCATACAAATAAAACTTTGTATAAAATGTACTCAATTATGAAATAACAACACACATGATTACGATAGTTTGATATCCCTAAAACGGCATTCATGTGGAAAGTCCAATACAACACCTTCTACCGGATATACTGTTACCTAACTAAGCCTTCCAAGTGTTTACAGGGGCAATATTCGCTCTCGTTATCAGCCATCACCGTGATGTCATCTCTGTAACCCATTTACCATCATTACCACGCGTACCTACGTAGTGTTTAACCAATCAGAGTAGTGTGCATTTGGGGCTGCTGGGGCGGAAGTGACGTCACATCCGGTGAGTGACCGGATGCGCTGAGTGAAAAAATACGTCATCTGAGGCTGAGCCAGTGACGTAGGCGGTTTTGTGACGAAATGAGTAAAAGTTCAAAGTTCAAGGTCACGGTGAGGTTTTTTTAAAAAAATCTACCTCGCACTCGTAAAACGATTGTGATTCGATAGTTAATCGATAATAAATATCGAATGAAAATTATCGAATGAAACAATCGAATGATACGAGTGCGAGGTAGTACTATTACAAATATTACTTTATTTACAATAATTCATGTTTACAATAGTTCCCCGTTGTTCGTTGTCATCGATGTTGTTGATCCGGACGAGTTGCGGCCATCACTTCGCTTTCTGAAGAAAGACGGTAGATACTTCGATCCCTGCGCAGAGTCCATGTTGTTTTTTGATGCGTAAAGTTCCAAAGATAAATCGTAACCGGACGCAATAAGAAGTCTTAGCTCTTCACTAAACACCTCGAGGTCTTGGTAAGTCGCAAGATGAATAGAGTCATAATGAATACACCTAATTTTAATGGACATTTTAATATAATGTTTTACGTTTGTGAAGAGCACTCGATGTTCACCAGTCGAGAGCCGGAGGTGTACTGACTATTCGCTAGCTAGCGTTTTGGTATCAAACAAAATGGTGGGGGTAAAAGTGTGGTGGGGCGGAGCAGATGGCGGGCGGCAGATGGCAGGCGGCAGGTGGCAGCTGGTGCGAGGCAGATGGTTGCTACTACATTCGCCGCCACAGTAATGCAATCCTTCGGCGTAATTCTTGTATTTTATCTTGTCGGTTCATTTGATACGTTTTACATCTACATATGCAATAGCTAAAACACTTGCACTTACGACAAGCTTTCCCGTCAACTTGATCGCCTGGTATTTTAAAACATTGTAACTCGCAACAATATGTCTTCAAATTGTTATCGAAAAATAAATTGTTCATAGGTGGCACCGACATGTTAGCTGCAGCGTGTGTTAGACAAGACTGAGACTAACTTCACTGCTCCCTCTCTTTTATACCTCTTCATAAGTTAACCCTGAATGAAAGTTCAAGGTCACCCATTCGAATTTTAAAAAAAAGCAACACAGCAGTATATAAAATAATATACTGCTGTGTTGCTGTTTTCTTTATTTTTTTTCATATTTTTTTTATTTTTCTTTTCTTTATTAAACAAACATTTTACAATACAATAAACTTAAGTTTAACATTTATGACTAGAAATACAAACAATAAAATACAAACAGAGAAATACAAACAGAGACATTATGTACAAGGATGCATGATGTGCAGAGTGAGTTCCGTTGAGTTGTTGCCGCTTACACCGTGTGATACCAAATACAACGTCCCCGGTTGAATATCTCGCAAATCTTCATTCTGTAGCAGTTGAACAAATCGTTTTGGAAGAAATACTTGAAACTTCGGCTCATCTCCTGAAGTTAAAGGTGCTTCGCTCAATGAAACTAGAATTGCTTCTCCATGTGTGGTTTCCACTTTCTTGATGTTATGAATAATGTAGTGTTTTTGTTCTTTTAATTCTGAACACTTTTTAGTTAGCAGAAGGTCGGATTTTGAATGAGTGTTGAATTGATCAACCAGTGTTTGTAGAAACTGTTGTGATGCCATCTTCGTCAGTGGTGGTTGCGATGTCTTCTGTGATGTTGCCTCTTCGGAGTCTCGAATAATACTCGTGCCGGAGCGGTGTTGGATCCTCGTATTTATAGGCCCCGCTACCCCCACCACATTCCGGTTCTTTGCTACCCCCACCAAATTTCTGCGTTTGTTCCAAGTAAGCAGCCAAACGATATGCGTTGTGCAATGCGCAGTTTGATTGTCCGTGTTTAGGATCTTTTGCAGCAACACAAATATTACCGAGATTAATGTTAAAGTCCTTACCGATAGTTATATCGAAAACATCACCGTGCGTGTACTTTTGTATCCAGTTCCTTTTTTCTAATCCTCTTGTGTATATATGTGAATATTGTTTGCAAAAGTTAAACATAATACTGTGCAGATTACTGTAGCTTATAAATCCTTCATACCAATGTATGTGATGAAAGTAGTTTGTTATCCATTTGTTTGTACTTTTTGCTTTGGCGTTAAGGTTGTTAAAAGAAAAAGGAGCTTCAAACGTGAATGGGTAAACTACAAATGTAAGCAAGTCTAAAATTACTAATTCCTTGATAATAAACCTATCATCATTATTTCGAAATGCTTGAAATTCTATTACACAAGGCTTTACACTCACTTCTTCATCCCCTCCGCTCATCATGACACCTAACGATCAACTAAACTGTTTTCCACACCACGGTAGGTTAAATACCAGGCCGTACAGTTGCAGGCGCGTTGGTGTATATTTAACGTGGGCACCGTCCCCAATAGGCCTACCCCACGTGTGTTCTTCTTTACTAAGTTAAACTTTAGTCTTTTTTAACTTCCTCTTCTCGTGTTTCGTTTTCTTCATCTTCTTTTTTCTCCGTTTCTTCTTCCTCTGTTGTTTCTTCTGTAGCTTCTGTAGCGATTTCTACAAGTGGTTCAAAATCCTTTAACTTTCTCCACATGCAAACTTCATGAGGTATTCTATTAAAAATAGATGTATCCACAGGTCCGTACACGATGGTGCTATCAGGTTGTTTTTCCAAAGTATCGACCAAATATTCTTTAATAATAGCGCTTGCAAATACCAACTGTCTCATGTACCTTGTAATAGGTTCTGTTGCGTAGTTTAAAACGTAGAATTCTTCACGTGACAGTAGAATCTTATTTTCATGTTGAGTCAAGTCTCTAATTCGCACTTGTAGTTGTCCGCGATGTTTAACAATATCGATTTCATTGTCACAATCCAAAAGTCGAATATGTGTTTTTCTTCCACACAAACTGTTAGTTAAATAACATTCTATTAAATGTACATGTTTCAAAAATGACTCCCAAGCATTTTGCGAAAATAAAACCTTTTTTGTTCCATGGTGTAGAATTACTGTAGGGGAATAATCCAATGACTTTATCAATCCAACTGATACACTTTTACTGATGCATGCTGAGATGGGGTAAAAGATTCGCAAAAACACTTCAGTTAAAATGTGAGGAGGAATATTTTCTTCAACTTTCTTCTTCCTTTTTGGTACTACCTTTGATGGGTCTGCATTACTTTCCTCCTCTCTATCTCTTTTACCAAACTTTAAAAATGCAGTTATTTCCTTGATAATTTCTGCTTCGCTGGTATTATCACGTTCCAATAACGGTGCTATTTCTGCATCACCTTGTACAACAGATGGAGAACTCATTTTGTAGAAGATGTTGCCCATGCGACGATAGACGATCAACTGAAGACCTGCATTGTTGCTCCGCTATTTATAGGTTAGCGACAGTGGCGGTGCCGGTGGTGGTACAACGTTTTACAATACCGTCTTTACGATACCAGTCAACGGTGTGTATGTAACAATTTTATCGTGCAAAATTAAACAATACGCAGATGTATTTGCAGGTACGTTTTCTTGAAATTCCATTTCTATCTTTATATCAACACTAGACGATTTTACAGATTCGTTTTGTTTGGAGCAATCAATTACAACAATCGGAGCTTTCGATTCAAACTGTACGGGAGATAGTAGAGGTGTGTTTGTTTTGCCGTAATATGAATTTTGGAACCTAGCGTACATATCGTATAAAACACTGTACCTTTTTTTATCAAAAGAGATATTAAAGTTGTCGTAGGGAAAGAATTGTGAATTCAGGAACACTTTACAGTTTGTTAATTTACAATGGTCAAATTCACCAGCATTTTCAGTTAATATACTTTTTTTCTTTGTTTGTAATCCAAAGATTACATATCTCGCTTTTTCCAAATGAGTAGAAGTTTTTACAGTCCATGTATGCCGTTGTGTTGAAGGTAAAACGGGGTATTCATGAAACTCCCAGCTTCTGAATGGCATTACAATGTCTCGATCTGATTTTAACTTTCTTAATAATGTAATCCTGTGTTCATCATTTAGTCGCACATGTGGTACTCTCCAAACAATCTTGTCTAATGTTAGTTTCCAGTCTAAATTGGCTTCAGTTGTTCCAGCAGATGCTTTAATAATATCATTATCGTTTGATGACCTTAATAAAACTAGTTCTTGTTTTACATTTATTATTATTCTTCTGTAATCTTCAGCAAATCCTAAAAGTAATCTTAAAGGTACGTAAAAATCAAAGTTTCCCGAAGCGTCAGGAGTAATTATACTTTTGTCTGGTGCAACCCATCCTGCAACAGCTAACAGATTCTTCTCATTTGGTGTTAAAGATGCTAATCCTTTTAATGTACTGGAAATTCCAACCTTTTTTGTTGAATCGACTGTAACTCCTGAAATTTCATATCTAATCTCGTCAAACAAAAATGCCATAGGATTATTTATGAACGGAACAGTGGTTCCAACAGTACCGTCAGCTTTTGTTACTTTTCCTTCAATATATAAATAACTTTCGCATGGAAGAGTATAAATGTCTTGTTGTTGTATAGGAATCCTAATTTCATCGTTATTGTTTAATTTGGACGAAGCGTAAGGGTTGTGCGTGTGATATTCCTTTTCCCATAAGGTCTCGTCGAATGTTGGGCCCTGCGCTATATCCAGTATATCCATTGTTAATGACCTTTAATCCAATTTCTTCTAGAAAACGAATGTTGTCACTTGTTAATCCTTCTACAGCTGATGAGCTACTGACCTCTTTGCTGGTTGGCTCTCTCTTTTTAAATGATAACCCCATTATCTAAGCGGATGATTTTATATGTATTCTTACAGTAATAGCTTCTCCTCGAAAGTCAATAAGGTTTCCGTCTTGATCCACTATGTTCAGCACGATGTCTGAAATGAAACTGGTGTTTAACGGTAGGTACACAAGGTTTTGAGGCTTTTCTACTATCTTGAAACCCGGTGCGACTGATGGGTAGAATGTGTGTAATATATGCCGATTTTCTCCATCTCTGTAGGATCCTTGTATAATGTTACATGTAATGTCTATGCTGTTTACTTTGATGATCGTCACAGTTCTATTCCCAGAATGAGTTGTATTAGGTTCTAATACCTTTGTTTCCTTAGAAAACCCCAATAAACTACCAATTGAACGTTCTTGGCCAAAATCAATATAATACTTAGAAGTAATTTCGGCTTTCATTGTATTGTTATTGCCTTTTATCGTTATATTTTCTTTTCCCATATGTTTTTGTATAACTTCATTTATATTATCAATTTCATAAGCTCCTGTTGGTAAACTGAATTCTTCCAAAGCTGAATATTTTCCTTTATTATCTTTTGTCTTGTAATAATGTATTTTGTTATTAATTCCTTCACTAACGTTTGGAATAGAGTTATATGTTGTTAAATCCAATAATGCGGCTTCCCATAGTCTTCCTTTTTGCAAACGTAGCGCTGGAAACAGAATACTGCGCAAAGTACATGAGTTACCGGTTAATGACACTGTATACGAAGACATCTTAAAGTTGACTAACACTTTTAGCTAAAAAGTCTAAACATAAATGACCGCAAATGGATGTATCATCAGGTTGTTTTCTTGTATAATTGTAAAAAACATTTTCTGCCGCACGAAAGTATTGTTGAAGTTCTTTCGGTGGTGGAAGGTTTCCAAAACTGTCGAAATAATAAATCGTTTCACCAAGTTTCTTGTAACACACCCAATGAGTGCCTAATCCTTCACTATTATCCAAATTTACTATACCAGTCTCATTTTTCCACATTTTAACCGGTAATTCATCTTTCATAAATACTCCTCTAAAAAATGGGATTTTCAAACAAGAAGCATATGTAATCAGTTCTTCATTGGTTAATTCTTTGTTTTTAATTATTAATTGCTCTTTCTTATTTAATACACACGATACGGTCTTAGGTATAGTCCTCCTCCCTTTTTTATCATTGACCATATTGTTGGTTTCTTTTTACCTTTACCACTAGTAGATCGACGTTTTCTTCTGATATTACCTCCTTGTTTCTTAGCGGGTCTTTTCCCACGCCTTCTTCTCTTTCCTCCTCCAAACGTAGTTTTTGCTTTCATTGCTGCTGTTACTGCTAAAGACGCTGCTTTTTCACCAATACTCGCGTCACTAGATTTTACTCTTTGCCAAGCTTTCTCAGAAAGTGCTCTATCCGCTATTGATCTATTTTTTGTATCACCAAATTTGGAATACGCTATATCGTGCTGTTTACAGGCCTGATCAAGCTTATTTATTCCAGGATCTCCTCTAGCAAGCCGTTTCTCTAATTTGGTTCCAGGACCACAATATTGATATCCTCCAGGTAAATGTAATTCCACAGGTAATAAATCAATCGCCTTGTTAACTATAGCTCCAACCGGTTTACTTAATAGAGAAAATGCTGTTGATGCTATTCCCCTTCCTCTCTGTAATCTCTCTCGATTATGACTGATGCGTTTAGCCCTCGGCATGACTATTTATAGCCAAACTTACAATCAGTAGGTGCACTCTATAAATGTTTTACAATGAATGTAATATTAGTCTTGGCTTCTTGTATTATATATACTGTTTAAAATCCATTTATTATATAGAAATGGATTAATTAATTAAATGTAGACATAATAAATAAAAGTAGTAAAAATAGAAATAAGGTGTAATTGAAGATGTTTCAAATGTTTCTCCGCTGGTGATGGTATCGTTGTTTTCGGTAAAATGAATAAAATCTAAATAATTGTCATGTTCCCTTAGAAACTTGCCACTTAATCGTTGATAATTAAATAACACATTCCAGTCTAGTTTATCTTTAAAATTGTCAATGTAATTTTCAGAGAGATTTTGATATTTACTTATTACTTCCCAACAGTTATTAAAATTTGATGTCATCTCTACAAGGAAGTCTTCTGAAAACTGTTGTCTTTGTAAAATATGAATCCAGTTAACTCTGTGAAAATAAATTCTTAACATAGTCATTGTGAAGAGGTAGTGTATGGAAAGTTGTTCCCAATCCATATATCTATCAAACCGTTGAACAAAACCATCTGTCAGCACTCCTTGGGGAAATCTCGGCTCTTGAGATATTAAACTCCACGCAGTAATATTGGATTCCATCATCCTCTCTGTATCATCTCTCGAATATGACTGATGCTTTATCCCTTATCATGGGTATTTAAATTCTTTTTTCTCTTATGTAATCTTCATCGTTTTCTGTTGGTTCATTAATCACATTCACTTTATCCCCCTTTCCTAATGTCTTGACTTTAGAAGGCTCAGACGGTTTATCTAATTGATTAGGTTTTTCTGGATTGTGTATCTTTTTCCAGTCTAAATAATTGTGGCTGTCAACATCTGAAGCTACAGCTCTTCCTGAAGCCCGATGGATATAATTAAATAAAGCTGCACCAAACCTTTCCATATGTTTTTCATATTCTGTAGTCCATTTCTTGTGTACTATATCAAATATTTTCTTATTTACAGCGTCTCCATCCTGCTCACAATCACCTACATTTGACAATTTTAATTTTTTTACATCATAGCTTGTATCAGTTTCATTCTTTTTGTAAATCGTTAACAATTTTAAAGTCGCTAAATTTACTGCTTCACCATCATAAATGGGATGTTTTATATTGCTTAACCTTTTACCGGAAAACCCCCAATGGTCTTCGTGTACAATCGGGGTTCTTTTATCCATGTATTGTACCGTAACCGCATCAGAAGACAAAAGCGGATCACCAACATTTTGAATTACTTTTCCTTCAAAATTATAATTACCATCAGGTGTTAACGGAAACCCAGTTCTTTTTTCACTATATCCAGATTTTACTCCAAACTCGGAATACCGTCCAAACTTGTCCACACTCATGATGTAACTGAATCGCTATCGTTTAGGTTCTTACTATATATACGTCTACTGAACAATTATTTCTCGTTTTCGCAGTTCATCAACCAAAGCTACCCATTCGTTTTCTAAACCAGTGTGCCCGGCTTCCATAGCTTCATGTAATAACCTCATTCGATCAACTAACTTATTTATATCGTTGTAATATATTATATTGGTTTTATACAAATTTTTTAATAATCCCCTTCCAGATGTAGTAGGATCAGTTGTTTTTCTTTTTTTATGCAAAACATTTAATTCAGCAGAAGATAAAGCTCTTCTTTTAATTGGAGCTTTATTTGATTTCGAGGGGAAAAGACTAGATATAATGTTTGTGTATTTTATTGACCTGTTTCTATAAATAGGTAGGTCTTTGGAATATTTTTTTCTATGTGCATTTGTATACTCTAGTATATTTTTAAACAATTGTAAATCCTTTTTAGTATATTTACCAGGATTATTTTTAAAGATGAGTTCAAACAAACCTGTTGTACCTTTATATTTCTTATCACCAATAACTATATCATCATTTTCGTTTATATCTAACTTTCTATCTCCAATCATTAATCCTTTATCCTCTATTCTAGCTCCATATGTATGATAATTTCGATTAGCATGTGTGCCATGTAACATTTTTAATGTATATTTTCTTCCAAGTGTTCCTTTAAACATAATATCTGTGCCTAATTTGCTTAAGTTGGATGGGTTGATATCCTCTTCTTCTGCTCTTGTATCTTCCGCACTTGTATCTTCTGTACTTGTATCTCCTGCAATGTTCTTTTCCCTTAAATCTCCTATATCTCCGCTTTCTTCATACTCGTCGCTTTCTTCAGATGTTTGTAACTGGTCAAAACTTTCATCATTCTGAAATTCTTCTTCATATTTGGAAATTGGTAGCATTTTGTCTCCTTCGAAGCGAATTGAAGGTTTTTCCATATTTTGTGCTAATCGCTTTAAAGGTTCAGTAACAGGTTTAAATGTTGTTTCTAAAAATTGCTCTCTTTCATTTATACCTGATTTTAAAGCTCGGTTTTTTTGTCTAATAGAATCACTAAGTGATTTTATTTCTTTTAGTAGCTTTTCCTGGTTAACCATCTTCACACCTTGACGACTTGTACAGTAATACCGCTAATCAGTGTAGTAAAACAAATTTATCAAAACCTATTCTATAACGGCCGTCTTTTATAGCTTGATCTTTCATAATAACCAGAAATCCATACTTTTCCGCCCATGCTTTTCCGCAAAGCTCTTTAAACTTTTCAAATGCCATATCAGCATTTACATGATCGTTATATGTATGTTTTAGGTTAGTATCATCTTGTTTAAATACAATTAAAACATTTGCATTATCTCTGATAAGTTGTTTTGGGATTTTGCTATAAGTTTGTCCTATATATATGCTATCGATGTTATTATGTCTTCCCATGGCAAAGTAGTTTCTAATAGTATCCTGATTTTCACAAGATACATCGTCAAATATAAATACAGAATACGGTTTCGCTTCGTTTGGTTGCATAATGCTATCACTAGCGTTAAATTTGTAAAAATTAACATCGGACACATCAGATAGGATTTTATCCAGCAATTGATACTTTGGTTGTTGTAGGGACTTTGAAAAAATATATAGGTTATTAAACCTTAATCCCTGCGGATTAGTGATCAAATTAAAGACAACATTGGTCTTTCCACAGTTTGAGGGGCCACTTACTATACATCGAACAGTGTTTGGAAATAAACTACCGTGTTTACCATTGTTGATATTAACGTTATCCACAGTTAAATCATCTATGTTATTAATATTGAATCGATCTTTATGGTGAATAATCTCCATCCTGCTCAAAGGTTAACGATGAAATGAGTTGCTTGCATTACACCAAGTCCTTTATAGGTATCCATGAATCCTCAGTTTTGTTAAACCCTAACCACCGCACTTTAACTGCGTCCTTTTTTCTTTGTAACACTTTTTCAACAAGATATACATCACCTACTGTTGACTTTAACATTTCATGTCCATAAAATGCATCTTGCAACAAATCTCCTTTGTTATCTTTTAAGATATACGTTTCAGGTACAGTCGGTTGCACTTTATACACTGTAAAAACTTCATTCGTCCAATTGGGAAGGTATTTCTTGGTAAACACTCCCTTATATTTACTAATCCGTACTTTATCACTTACATTAAATTTTCTTGGCTGCATTTTTTCTACTTTAGGCTTTGTATTTTTCTTTATGCGTTTTAATACATCTTTTGCATTTCTTCTATTTACTTTGTTAGGTTTCATACCAATAGTTCTATGAAACCTGTTGTTATAATCATTTATTAATTGTGGTAAAACATCATACCATACGTAAGAACCTCTTTTTGAAAATTGTTTATAGAGTGCTCCTTTTAAGGTTCTATTGAATCTTTCTACAATAGCTGCTTTTTTCTCTGAATTTGTAGAATAATGATTTATTTTATATTTATTCATTAACTGTGCAAAGTTTGTATTAAAGTATTCTGTTCCATCATCAGTTTGTAAATGTTTAATTTTGTTTTTATCTCTTTTTATGGCTATTTCCATGGCTTCTGTTACGCTTTTACCAGTCTTGTCCTTTAGAGGCAAAGCGTCTGCAACTTTTGTAAAACAATTAATAATTGTGAGTATATATTTAAATCCTTTGTTTATTCTGCTATGCGGTCGCATTTCAATTAAATCCGCTTGATATAGATCATTTATCCCTTTTATAACAGTATTTCTTCTTGGAAACTTTATTCTTGCAGGTTTGTGTAGTTCATTAATAATCTTCTCCTTCAGGTCTGACATGATGGTTTCACGAAGACAGCTGATATGGTATTAAATATTCTTTTGTATAAATCTGCTTATATAGGCCAAGGTCATTCCAAACTAATGTATAAAAGGGGGAACACAGCAAAATACTGCTGTGTTCCCCCTTTTATACGGAAAGGAAAAGGAAAAGGGATGTAGGACGATGAAAGGGTTACTCGTCAATAGGGTTGAGGGAATAGTGGCCGAATGGTAGAGTGTGGATATTGTCTGCAAGGATGTGTCGTTTATCATCATTTGAAGAAAGAGCTTTTTTTACTTCAGTCACGCTGTACAGCTGATGGTTGAAACTTCTGATTGTGTTAAATTTTGCTATTATATCTTGATCTTCAAATAAACATTTCTTATAGTGATTAAAATGCACATTCTTCTTTAAATACAAACTTTTTACTCCTTTAGCTTTCTTAATGACTTGGTTTTCATTTAGTTGTAAAGAATATAATTTTGACATTAGTGCAACAATTTCTTGAAGTATAACACCATTGGCTTCATCTTTAAATTTGCCAAGCACTTTTTTGTTTCTGTCATTGTCGTAGTTTGGATGATCTTTTGGATAGTCGGAAAAGTCAAAGTCGTTTTTGTAATCAAATGTCCGAAGATCTTCATACATATCGTTAGTAATTATCCAATATATAAAAGCGTCTGTATCCATGTAGGAGATGCCGATGTTTTCCCGTCCATAAAAGGTGACCATCTTTTTGTAATGAAAATCGTACATATGAGTCTTGGAGATATCCAGGATTGACATTCCTATATACAAAGGACGATCCATCTTCACACTTGTTTTCTTCATAGATACAGCTACAAGATTTTCATTAATAATTATAGATGTATTAAAGTTAGGCTGTTGTACGAGTTTCTGTAGTTTGTTCGGATCTGTAACAAGTTTAACGTTTTTATGTCTTCTTTTGTTTTCTAATGTTTTACCGAATATCGCATTGTTCATTAATTTAAAAAAGTCTTTTTGAAAGGCTGATGTAGCGGCTGCTCTTCTGGTAGTGTTCGAGTCTATGTACGGTTTCAACCAGCACGATTGGGAAAATTCCACGGCTCTATTAATTTTAGTAAGACGTAAACCTAA
Source organism: Allygus modestus (assembly GCA_963675035.1). NCBI lineage: Eukaryota > Metazoa > Arthropoda > Insecta > Hemiptera > Cicadellidae > Allygus > Allygus modestus. The sequence continues at coordinate 382,811,334 of OY776111.1, read as the reverse complement.
TTCGATAGCTTGTTGAACAACGCAATAGTGAGCTACGTATCGTTGTTTATTGTTAAGGGTCATCATTAATTTGGGGTGTTTTCCAGTTGGTGAAATTTCTGTTCTTGCAAGGAGTGGAAGGTCATAATGAAGATCGTGTAAATGTTCTGGATATTCAAAGTCGCAATCCAAAATATATCCGGTATCTCCATGTTTTGGAATTTGTGATATATCCCCAATACAATCGGGATCAACCCATTTAAAGTTGTCAAATGGAAGTGGGTTCGACATGGCCCATCCATACAGATTATTTGCGTCGAAATATCCCAAGTACGTTGAAGGTTTCTCTTGATCATGGTCTGGTAGATATTTGTTGTTGGCTTTAACATGTCTTGTCACGCTTTGAGTTAATCCACCTCTAACACCCGACTCAACCATTAAAACCATATCTATATCTGTTAACAGCTGGAGTTTGCATTTTGTTTCTTTCAACATTGCTTGCCAAGCTAGTCCTGGAGATGTATACGAATGTAGAGGGTCCAAACCGTATGCTGCAAAACAGGTTCTTCGGAATTCTTCCATAACATCGCAGAGAAGAGTCACATCAAGTTTTACATAAAAGTCTGAGTATTCTCCTAAGGTCTTCATATCCAACTCGTTCCATACTCGACATGCATGTTGATAATCTTCAAGTGAAATTTCCGAATCATTAAGTTTGTTGTTAAATTGTTCTGGTGGAGGAAGTGATGTTTCATTAAATCTATGCAGTCCATCGATGTAATCGTAGGGGAAGACCCCTTTTCGAAGAACCAGATCCATTTTATTACTGGCTACAATTTTGCTTGTTTCTATCAGATCTTCTTTTTTTAAATTCTCAGTTAATTTCATTAGGCTAGAAGGCATAAATTTAAACGAATCAATAAACCTAAGTTTTATTTTGCCAACCTTTTTAGAGAAGCTTATAAATTTTTCCATTGTTGTTGCCAAAACATCTATCGCCCCATCATCTCTTCCCAATTCGGGAATTATAAAGTGAGAGTCATATCCACTAAGGTTATGTAGAACAACGGGTATAAAAGATGGAAGTTTGTAATTCAAATTGCAAGCGTTACAGGCTGCACCTCTGTAGACTCCTGTAAGATGGTCGTGATCACGAACTTTAACGTTATCTGGTGTAAATATGTTATTACACAGATAACATGTTGTTGCCAGATTGTGATGTTGAAGTTGATGTTCTTCCATAGGCAGCATCGGTATTTTCATTTTGTAGAGTTCTTCCACCTTGGAGGCAATATAATACAAATCGTCTACAAAGTGTTTCGCTGCTTGTTCACCGCGATAAATCTTCGGAGCAGATGATAGTCCAAATTCTTGAAGATGTTCTTCAGACAGCGTGGATTTTGTTAGTATACAGTAACTGTTTGGTGCGTGTTTTTGATATTTGCTTCTTTTTATAATATCCTCTTCTTGTTGTTCAATTGGAAGTAAAGATGCTTCGAAATCCGCGTACACAACAAATGGAATAGGGTATTGTTGATTTACTTTGTCAAATTGTACGTATGCTCTGCTAGGATGAGGTAATTTAATTCTAACCTCATAATTCCCACTACATAACCTTTGATGTTCTAATAACCATTCTGAACCTCCTCTTCTTAATGGTTTGCTCACGTGGCAAAAGCATCTCTTACATGTTGTGATTTTACTTTTATGTTTTGTTAACTGTTTACATACAAGCCCTTCAAAATCTTTTATATACACGTAATGGGATATCTCTCCTTTATTGATTAATAACAGGTCAGTATGATTGTTGCGCTCATTCGATGTTATGCGCAAGGGATACACATTATTTGACGAATCCAAACCAAATATGTTGACTGAAGCCGACGGATTTTGCTTTTCAAATTTTGATATATCAGTAATTGCAACAGGGTAAGTCATTCCCTGGAAATTATACTTATGTTGAACTTCTTCATATTTTTGACTTGGTCTTTTTTGGTGGTCTTTGTTTACATATTTTACCAACATAGCATATTTAAAACATTCGTTATCTTCATTTTGCACATTAATACAGGATTTGGTATCACTTACTTTTTTCGGAAGAGGAATGTAACTACTTCCTCTCATTCCATAACCGTGTTTATGAACTCTAACATCCAGACTTGTTATACTTAATAAAGTCCATCCAGATCCTCTTCCTTCATGCTCTTGTATTTTTGTCAAAAGTTCCTCAAAACATTCTGTTACAATCTTTTCAATATCTGACGCAGCCATGATGGTTCGGTTTTTTGTCATAAAACCTCTTGGTGATGTTTCGTTTTGTATGTTAGTGAATATAGCATCTAGCAACAGTCCAAACTTGATAAAATTTAATCTTTTTTGTTCATTCTTTAATGTTTTGGTTACTAATTCTTTGGCGTTATGTAGAAAGTTTTCAAGTTGTAATTTTACGTTGTCAATTTTAAAATGTGTTACTACCTTACCGGGTAGTGCTTGAGCGTGTAGTTCCACATCTACAGCTGTTGATGTTGAAGGTCGGTGAAGTGTAGACATAGCAGGCGTTGAAGTCGATGTTGATGGTGTTGATGTTGAAGGACGGTGAAGTGTAGACATAGCAGGCGTAGAAGTCGATGTTGATGATGCATATTGAATAACACTTGGTCTGGAATGTTGGTGTTGAGCTAACATTCGATCTATTTCTTTCAATTCTTCTTCTTCATACTTTTCATCTTGGTTGTTGTTATGTTTTAATTCTTTATGAATCATTAAAAGAAATTCATCCTTAAATGAAGACTTGCAAATATCGCAGCGATGCATAATGTAGGTGCGATCTCCGCAAGGGTCAAAGCAATAATGAAAAACACTGCAAATACCCCTCTATTTATACCCTAGCAAAAGTGGTGGGGGTACGTATTACGTTAAGTTTACTATTTTTTGCATTTTATATTTACTATTGTAGCTGAAGGGTACAAAGTTCTGTATTTAGGTCAAGGTCATTGAACATATTTGCCAAAACGGGGAATAGAGCAGTAAATGATTTCATATCAAACCATAAACTGATCTATTCCCCGCTCTGTATTTAACTAAGACAATTTTCTCCAACAGGAACATTTGATAGATTTTAAACTCGGATGTGAAGTCGGATTGTACACATTGCATCTCGATCAACTAAAAATTTCATAAAACAATAGGGATCTTCAGTTGTAGATTCATCTTTAACATATTCGATGGTCAACATTGCCGAACGAAGATCTTGTGGAATTACGTCGACTTTTATGAGTCGCCTTTCGAGTTCAAACCGTTTTGTTATTGATGTAAGTTTTATCACATCATCGATATCGATGAGGGGAAAGCTGTAGCAAACGGAGTTTCCTGGTGGGTTCATCATGCCGATATGATAAATATACACTGTTGCATCGACATTAAATAGACGTTCCCCCACCATTAAATTTATAAGTTACCCCCACTTTTTCTAAACAAAAAAAAAGCAAAAAAAAAAAAAAAAAAAATTGAAAGCTGGTAAATATTTTCTGTCTTGTAATACAAACTGATCTATTCCCCGCTCTGTATTTAAAGTTTGTCAGTTGACAAGAAAAAGACAACACTTAATCAGACTCATTTGATGAATCGGAATCAGTTGTATCAGAAGCATCGGAAAGAAATAGTCGTCGACGAATATGATATACCCCTCGTGCACTATCTAAAAATAACCCATCCAAACTACTACTACTAGTGGTTGGAGTTTCATCATGTATTTCTTCAGAACAGAGAAGATGCTGATAGATTCTATAGGTTTCAGATTCCCCGTCACTTAACGGTTCAATTTGTTCCATATATCCTGCTTCAAGATCATCACTGTTTATATCACTTAATAATTCAAAATCTTCCATTGCATCCATATCACTTAATAATTCAAAATCTTCCAATTCGTCTTCATTTTCATCCTCACTTTCAATCACAATATGTTTTATAATTCCTACGATTGATTTTGCAGAAGGAAATATATTATCCTTTGGTGACATAGCTGCTATATATTCTAGTGCTAACACAAGTAGCAGAATGAGATAAGCACTGATGAGAAATCTCTTTTTATATTCCCCGATTTAAGTGGTGGGGGTAACTAGTGATAAGAAATGGGTATTATTGTATCAAATATATGTAACAATGTTTATGAAACAAGGATGTTTAAATCCTGTAAGTAGGTCAAGGTCGTTTTAACTTATTACCAGAACGGGGAATAGAGCAGTAAGCGATTCTCACTTTGACCGCAAACTGATCTATTCCCCGTTCTGTTTTCCCCCCGTTCAGTATTTCCAAAACATCTTTAGTCAATTACGAATGCTAGAAGGTCTTCAGGAAGATCTTGTTGAAGTGATGCACCTTCTAACAACGTTTCTAACGCATTAATGTATTTTATCGCCTGTATCAAAATGGCATGCCTTGAACTTTTTTTATCCATAAACGGTAATTTTGATTGTAATAACTTATATGTTTGATTTATTTTTTTAATCCTTCCTCTTTCTCTAGCATTTCTTCTTCTTGCCTCATCATTCTTTTCCTTGTTATTTGTTGTAGGCTGCATCGATGTTGTAGGCTGCGTCGATGTTGTAGGCTGCATCAACTCTGCTGGGCTATTCATAGCTGAATAACTATACTCTAAAGCTGTACGCCTTATATATGTTTACCCCCACATATATAAGGGGGGGGGGGGTGCAAGTTTTAGGGAGGAGATATTTTTGTAAGAAATATATATATATTTCAATGTTGTTTTTTACCAAACGAAAATTGTCTAAGTCCCAAGGTCATCTGAACAAATTGCCAAAACGGGGAATAGAGCAGTAAGTGGTTCTCACTTGGACCGCAAACTGATCTATTCCCCGCTCTGTATTCTAAAGTAAACAATAAATCTTCTCACTATTGAGCAACCTTTGCTCTTTGAAGCTCAAGATCTAAGTCTCCAACCAGGCGAAAGTCTGCATCGTGCTCCTCCCATTGTTCAGGAGAACGCGGTTGTGCACACCACTTTGTAAAGGCGTACCTCATTGCCTCATTATACTCCTCCAGGATAACATGATAGGGTCTTGGTTGCTGCGTTGTAGACTGCATCGATGATGTAGTTTGTTGCGGATGTGACTGAGCATCATTCTCCGCAACCTTATTAATCTTAAAAACTTCAGTCATTTCTGCAGCCTCAGCAATTGCGTACAACTCCTCTTCGTTAATTTCCTTTCCCCATGTGTTGCTGTTGACGCTCATGATGATACAACTAATAATTATATTCCGAATCGCTCGCTTAAATACCCGCTTACCCCCTCCCCTCTTTACTTGACTTTAGTATAATATTTCTCCTTTTTCCTTTTAAGTTTATCTTTGACTTAGTGTAAATTATCCAAGTCCGTTATCTAGGTCAAGGTCGTTGTAACATTGCAAAAAAAGTGTGGACAACTTATTTACACTCTGCAGCATATGCTACACATTGTAAATAGGTTGTCCACACTTTTTTTTTTATTTGGAAAAAATGCTTTATTTAATTTGGAATAAACTTTTGGTCTTTTTATTTATATTATTATTTTAATGATTTCCACACAGTGATACCTGTATCATTTCGAATTAAATAGTCCTTGTGGGTAGGTTTTTTGACGTGGAGGTCCATGGCTCTAGGTAACTCTACATAGTACAGTTTACCTTCACATTGAACCAACACCTTTGCAAAGTCCTTTATTTTAACAAAGAAGTAGCGTTTGTTTTTACAAAGCCTGTTAATTCGAATTTTAATTGGCACCACTGTTGCACGTGGTGAAGAAGGAGATGCGCCATGGTTTAATTTTAAATGAAGACTGCACGTTTCTTCATTTAAAATACAACGTTTAACACAGCGTTCACCTTTCTTAGCACCTTTTTTGAATATATAATTACATTGTTGTGCAGGAAGCATGCACATCCTTTGTACAGATTTAAGTTGTTTAAATTTCTCTGAAGGAGATGAAGTATATGTGCAGATTACTGAAGGTCTGGTTGGAGAAGATGATTGGGTGGCTGGTTGGCTTGGTCTCGAACTTGATGTTGATGAGGATGAAGAAGCAGACGATTTGGAAGACTTTGATGAACATGTAGAACAACTTGAAGATGTAGAAGGACTTGGAGAAACAGCACGAGACGTTGACAAAGGACTTGGAGAAACAGCACGAGAAGTTGACGGAAGAGGTGAAGGACTTGGAGAAACAGCACGAGAAGTTGACGGAAGAGGTGAAGGACTTGTGTAAGTCGTTGACGCAGCAGGTAGTGGTGGACAGTTCTCCGGGACGATGTTAGCTAACATCAGGGCTGTCCGAAGGATGGATGGAACCGCAGAAGACGGAGTGGTAGAGGCGGGCGAAGACGAAGCAGAAGGTTTCAATTTGAGAGGTTGTGTCTGCTTCCTAATGTGTGCCATGGTGTGAGGTATAACAGCACAAGAGGAAGAATGATTTTACTAGTGCTGGGGGACCCTCTTTTATACATACTGATAGTGGTGGGGAGTGCAAGTGTTATACGGTGGGGGTAATAATGTTGTAACGAGTAAATATATATTACAATACGGGGATTTTCTAAGTCCCGAAGTGGGTCAAGGTCGTTTGATCATATTATTAAAACGGGAAATAGAGCAGTAAGTGATTCTCACTTGGACCACAAACCGATCTATTCCCCGCTTTGTACGTGAATTTTCTAAGTCCCAAGGTCATCTGAACATGAAGCCAAAGCGGGGAATAGAGCATAACATACTGCTCTATTCCCCGCTCTGTATTTGGGAAGGGGACAAAAGACAACAAACAAGAGACTGATTTTAAACAAGAGACTGACTTTATATTTTACAAGGTTTTCTCAGGCTAAGATGGGTAATGTCAACCGGTTTACGCGCCGTATTGACACAAGGTCGGTTTGCGCGCCATACCTTAGAGGGGTTAGGAAAAGGATGAGAAGCAAGATACATTACTTTGAAAATAAAGACTTTGCCAGCAACTATGTAAACAAAAATTAATCAGTTAACGTTACTTTTACAAGAACAGCCAAGGTCGGTTTTGCAAAGGTCAACAGTATCACTGAAACCCGGTGGGACGTAGACCCAAACACCCGGCGTCAGGCTGCTGCGAACCCAAGTTTTGACCAAGGTTGTTGAGGGACCTGTAGGGCCGGGAGTACATATTTCATTAGTAAATAAGACACTTCAAACCGATACCAAACATTAACATATATTAGACTAACTACATTACCTAGCAGCAAACTACAAGCGTTATCTAACATGCTTAACAAACTAACTAAACATGCAAGGGCGCGGATCTCTTAATTGCGCGTCGGGCCCAACGCACACTTAACAGACCTACGCTGCAGCAGAGTGCAACCCACTGGGACGTATACCCAAACAGCGGGCGGCAAGCTACTGCGACGAGACTGCGGACTGCTCCCGCTTATAAAGGCAACGTGACGTCACCAAAGCGGAAGGGGGGATGTTACGTCAAAGGGGGGGGGGGGGGGGATATATTACAATACGAGGATTTTCTAAGTCCCGAAGTGGGTCAAGGTCGTTTGGTCATATTATTGAAACGGGGAATAGAGCAGTAATTGATTCTCACTTGGACCACAAACCGATCTATTCCCCGCTTTGTACGTGAATTTTCTAAGTCCCAAGGTCATCTTAACATGAAGCCAAAGCGGGGAATAGAGCATAACATCCTGCTCTATTCCCCGCTCTGTATTTGGGAAGGGGACAAAAGACAACAAACAAGAGACTGATTTTAAACAAGAGACTGACTTTATATTTTACACAGTTTTCTCAGGCTAAGATGGGAAATGTCAACCGGTTTACGCGCCGTATTGACACAAGGTCGGTTTGCGCGCCATACCTTAGAGGGGTTAGGAAAAGGATGAGAAGCAAGATACATTACTTTGAAAATAAAGACTTTACCATCAACTATGTAAACAAAATTAATCAGTTAACGTTACTTTTACAAGAACAACCAAGGTCGGTTTTGCAAAGGTCAACAGTATCACTGAAACCCGGTGGGACGTAGACCCAAACACCCGGCGTCAGGCTGCTGCGAACCCAAGTTTTGACCAAGGTTGTTGAGGGACCTGTAGGGCCGGGAGTACATATTTCATTAGTAAATAAGACACTTCAAACCGATACCAAACACTAACATATATTAGACTAACTACATTACCTAGCAGCAAACTACAAGCGTTATCTAACATGCTTAACAAACTAACTAAACATGCAAGGGCGCGGATCTCTTAATTGCGCGTCGGGCCCAACGCACACTTAACAGACCTACGCTGCAGCAGAGTGCAACCCACTGGGACGTATACCCAAACAGCGGGCGGCAAGCTACTGCGACGAGACTGCGGACTGCTCCCGCTTATAAAGGCAAAGTGACGTCACCGAAGCGGAAGGGGGGATGTTACGTCACGGGGGGGGGGGGGGGGATGTTACGTCACGGGGGGGGGGGGGTGACCTTGAACATGACCCAAAAAGGGGGGGGGGGTGACCTTGAACATGACCCAAAAAGGGGGGGGGGGGGGGAGGTTGTGTCGTCACGGGGGAAGGGGAACCGGATGTAGACCGGTTTTTAGCTTTCTACCCGTATATGGAAATGTCACGGTTACACTTGGCGACCCGCTTTGCTCCGTCTGGTACCTCATTCCAGCTTTGCCTTGCGAACTGAATACACCTCTGCGCTATGTCTTCTCCCATTACACCCGAGAAACTGCAACGTTTGAAGGAGACTTTGAAGAAGTCTTCGGAAAAAAGGAGCGGATTCAAAAGACCTAGTTCTTTTAAATCTTGCATACGGAAGAATTTTCGAAACCACCCACTTTACTTCGACCAACGGCCTTCGACGTCCACTGCATCTTCACCATCGCTATCACCTCGCCCTTCATCGCTTCGACCTTCATCGCCGCCACCAACTGTTGAGGAGATAATGAAGAGGACGGCTACGGTGAAACTTACCGAGTTGGTAACGCCGCTGGAGTCTGTCGCCGTCAAGTTTGCGCAGTTGAAATTAAACGTGGAGTATCTACTTGTGGGGAAGATCAGCGATGATGAGTACCTACTCCAACACCTCTTTGGCGTCGGCCGTTACGTCAAGGTCCACCTTCCAAGGTCCACTCTGCCACCTCCTGAGACCAAGTGCGACTTGATTTTAGTACGGCAGAAGGGACAAGTAAAGTGGGTTACAAAGGAAAAATAAACACTGACTACCGCTCACCGCTCCTTATCCACCATCTCCTTCAAACACAAACGGTCCTTTTCAGGACCACCCTAAGCATTTCAAGTTAGGGACTTGGCCTGTACATAGGCAGGAGACTATTAGTCTTATGTCTGTGTGCAGCCCACTTTGTGAAAATTTCTAAGTCCCAAGGTCCTTGACCTTGACCTTGACCTTGAACATGACCCAAAAAAGGGGGGGGGGGGGAGGGGGGGGGGGGTACACAGTTTGTGCAAAGTATGTCATGTGGGTACTCAAATTACGCGGATTGATCAGACGAACAAGTTGGCGTAAACAGAATTCAGATCCGACAAAGGGTATAGCAGCAACAGCGAAAACAACTATTTTCAAGGGCAAGCCTAAATAACTTCTTTATTTACGGTTTAAAATATATTAAGTGGGTACTCAAATTACGCGGATTGATCAGACGAACAAGTTGGCGCAAACAGAATTCAGATCCGACAAAGGGTATAGCAGCAACAGCGAAAAACAACTATTTTCAAGGGCAAGCCTAAATAACTTCTTTATTTACGGTTTAAAATATATTAAGTGGGTACTCAAATTACGTGGATTGATCAGACGAACAAGTTGGTGCAAACAGAATTCAGATCCAACAAAGGGTATAGCAGCAACAGCGAAAAAACAACTATTTTCAAGGACAAACCTAAATAACTTCTTTGTTTTTGGTTCAAGGTCTAACATGTGGGTACTTCAATTACGCAGCTTGACAAGGCGAACAAGTAGGTGCAATTTAAATTTAAATCTAACCAACAGTATAGCATCCGTGGCGTAAAAACGATGGTTTGAAGGACAAGGTAACGTTGTGGTGGGGGTAGATGCCTATTATACACGATAACGCTACATCATTATTCTTCCAGCTCTTGTCGTATGAACATCTACCTAGACGGTCTGAAAAATGTCGCAGTTTTACAGGAACATGAGGAAGGTGACCTTCAGTAGTCCCCTTGACACTACTTTCTACTTCCCTGACGATGAAGACAGAAGGTCTACACTTTTAGTGGACAATGAGCGGTTTCGTCGAAGAATAATTGAGGTTGAAACACTTTTAACCAGTTGTTTGCTACGCAAAAAGAACCATATGAATACATGCACCGGTTTAGATCATAGTAGCTGTTATACTTATACAGCGTTGAAGCGCAAACATTATTGAGGTTTTTAGTTACGGAGGTAAGGTCTTGACAGTCTCAGAGCTAAACCCTAACTAACACATGTAAACTAGTTATTGTGCGATGTAAAACTTGGTGGGGAGACTGGTGTAGTGGGGGACTGGTGTAGTGGGGGGACTACCATCTGCCGCACACTTGCCACCTGCCACCTGCCACCTGCCGCCGCCCATCTGCTGTCCACCATCTGCTTCGTTCTACTACACTTTTACCCCCACCATTTTGTTTGATACCAAAAACGCTAGCTAGCGAATAGTCAGTACACCTCCGGCTCTCGACCGGTGAACATCGAGCTCTCCGAGACGCTCTTCACAAAATAACAATATCATTTCACTCAAGGTCTGATAGATGTTTCTATTTCATTGCCGTCACGTATTCTTTCCTCCTGACAGCAATGAAATGCAAACACCTAACAGAACAGATAGGTGTCAAAAACACAACATGGACTCTGCGCAGGGATCGAAGTATCTACCGTCTTTCTTCAGAAAGCGAAGTGATGGCCGCAACTCGTCCGGATCAACAACATCGATGACAACGAACAACGGGGAACTATTGTAAACATGAATTATTGTAAACATAACTTATTGTAAATAAAATAAAGTAATATTTGTAATTGTACTACCTCGCACTCGTATCATTCGATTGCTTCATTCGATTGTTTCATTCGATATTTATTATTGATTAACTATCGAATCACAATCGTTTTACGAGTGCGAGGTAGATTTTTTTAAAAAACTTCACCGTGACCTTGAACTTTGAACTTTTACTCATTTCGTCACAAAACCGCCTACGTCACTGGCTCAGCCTCAGATGACGTCTTTCATGACTCAGCGCATCCGGTCACTCACCGGATGTGACGTCACTTCCGCCCCAGCAGCCCCAAATGCACACTACTAATCAGATAGCATATAAAGTTGCATACAACCAGAAGTGTAATGGGCAGAAGCGATGCATATAAGTAACTAGCTGTGTACCCGTCCTTCGTACGGGTTGTATATAAATGGTAGATTAACTAAAAAAAACTAACAACCCACGTAATTTTACAATATTAAAATTACATTTTACACTTTTAAAGTAGAATTAAAGTTAATGAAATATACTATGGGCAGATAGTTAGGCTACTGTTGTCAAGTCGAGGAACTCTGTCGGGTAATGAACGGTGCGGTTTTTGCGACTCCAAATCGAAAATTACATTTTACACTTTTAAAGTAGAATTAAAGTTAATGAAATATACTATGGTCAGATAGTTAGGCTACTGTTGTCAAGTCGAGGAACTCTGTCGGGTAATGAACGGTGCGGTTTTTGCGACTCCAAATCGGTACACGTAACACTTTGGATTCGATTTTAGAAATAAAAGAACTCAAGTACAACAAAATATTAACCCTGTGTAATTTAACATTTTAAATACTTTGATACATTAATCTTTACATTCCAATAAACAAATAGTAATGTTACGAAACATTAAACTTTAAAAACATTGACAAACCACTTTTAAAATCACCATTCTTGCCAGGTCCTGTTTTCATTATAATTGTAAATAAACAATTTAAACTTGGAAAAATCATATGTTTTAAAAACATATGACTACTTGATTTTATTTAAATAAATGTAAATCAATATATAAGAACTGTTCTAACAGTGGTCATGGTTAAATGAACAGTATTAAATATTGTATATGTTCGTTCCTCCCTTTGGAATAGACCTACATTTGTGTTGATCTACGCTGCTTGTTCATTGGTGGACGTGAGGATGGCAATCACAGAGCCAGGCCACTTTCCAGATTAAACTGTTTATGAACCTCGGTGTAACAAACTGTCAATCAATAAATCCTGTGATTCATCGATAGTGCCGAGTGAAGGATAGATGTTTTTGAGACTTAATTTGTTTTTCAATGTCCCAATCTCAACTTTTAAAAGCGCATAAGAAAACTGCTCAACCCCTTAATCTTCTCAAAAATACATGTTCATATTTACTGTTAAGTTCAGACGCTCAGTGGTCGGCTACATAAAATATAATTTTTAAGAGGTGTAGACTCCTCCACTAATGTCTCACTTACGACAAAGGGTCTATGTGAAATCTCCAGAGAACAACACCGTGACTCCCCATGATGTTGTTTCATATTTCCTTTAAGGCATCAAATTTCAGCTCTACTGGTTGAGTAGTTGGTGTGTTATGACTAACACGCTTATATTAAAGACCATTGGGCCAGAGTCCTTGAGTATATTTGTGTCTGGAGTAGGTAAATGTCTGCATTGACCTATCAGCTACATTCCTACCGAATTTCAGATCCATCAGTCCAAGAGTATGTGCAAGATTTTTAAAATATTGTATTTTAAAATTCCGGAGGGTGAAGCCCTTAAACATTTTCGTAACAGGAATAGGCTTGCGTTTTGTTCTGATGTGTTAGTTATGTTCCTACCGAAATGTAACTTACCAAGGTTCAGTAAATACTAATACTCATAAAATTGCCATAAAAGTAAATTAGCGAAGAATCTTATAGGATTTTTTAAAACATATTCTTATTGTGAATCTGCAGCATAAGGGGAACCACCATCCAAAATTTTATCTTCAATAGATATTGTCGTTTCTTAGATAAAGTGATCACTATGTCAGTGAGTGCATGAGTCTGACAAATATAGATTTAGATCATATATCCACTTATGTTATTTATTACAAATCTTCACTCAACGTTTTAAAAAGAACTAAAACACCTATTTATAGAATAACTATGCCATCATCTGGTTCAATATAAATAAATGCTTTGTCCATAAGAATAGCATAGGATCTTTAAAACCCTATGGAGCAGTGTCCTAAGGTAATTTAAAACAATCCAATTACCCTAAAACCTTCTAACGCACATATAGAACATAGAAAAAAAGTTGCATAAAAATTGGTCTACCAGTTTTCCCGTGAAAAGCGAACAAAACATGACCAAAACCGCACAAAATCACGTTTTTGAGCGGCCGCCATTATTTTTTTAAAAGGCGTATGCCAGTTTATAGTGCCCTAAAACCTTCTCACGCATATGTAGAAAAAAGAAACAAAGTTTCATTAATGTCAGTGCACCCGTTTTCCAGTGAAAAGCGAACAAAAACCCGTCCTTGAGTGTCACCGGCAGACAGACAGACATAAATTGAGATAAGATTTGTTTTGGTTTCCCTAGGGTGTAAAACGTGAAAATATGCAAAAATTTCATAATTCCAAGCAATGTACAGACAAAACTCTAATTTTATTCATTTGACAACTGTCAACCGTCAGTCGACAGTTGACACGGGGGTTAGTATCCATAGTGGGAACAATAGTGAAATTAAAATTTCATTTCTAGAATGGAACTTTCTAGAACAAAAATTTTCAATATGGAACATTCTAGAAAGGAACTTTCTGGAATAAGAATGTTGTGAATAGAACTTTCTAGAACAAAACTTTTCAATATGGAACATTCTAGAAAGGAACTTTCTGAAATGGAACTTTCTAGGATGAAAATTTTGAGAATAGAACTTTTTAGAATAGAACTTTCTAGAATAGACCTTTTTAGAATAAATTTTTTTTAAATAGAACATTCTAGAAAGAAACTTTCTGGATTGGAATTTTCTAGAATGAAAATGATGAGAATGGAACTTTCTAAGATTGAATTTTGAGGGTCTTTCGCTAGAATAAAATTTTTGAGAACAAATTTTCTGGACCTTTAGAGAAATGGATCTTTAGAGAACAGATGTTTAGGATGTAATTTCTTGAAATTATCCTATATTTAGATTCTAGAACATTCTGACGATTTATTTTAAAATATTTTTGTGATTGACTCTCTCTTGCAACCTCAAATCACTGAAAATTTCAATTTCCCGTTGCAGACAAAGATAACTAATTGAGACTTCCGTTTGTTAGACAAAGAGAGTTACGCGCGATCTAGGGTGCTATTCATTTTTCTCCAAGCCCAACCCTTGCAGTTAAAAAATAAAACCTTCTTCATAGATGGGGAATGTAGGGCTACCCTACCATATAACTTTCACGGGGATGCGGTGGTTGGTTTTGGAGTTTTTCCGGAACATACCCACAAACCACACTTACATTTATAATATATATTGATTTTTCTCCAAGCCCAACCCTTGCAGTTAAAAAATAAAACCTTCTTCATAGATGGGGAATGTAGGGCTACCCTACCATATAACTTTCACGGGGATGCGGTGGTTGGTTTTGGAGTTTTTCCGGAACATACCCACAAACCACACTTACATTTATAATATATATATTGATTTTTCTCTAAGCCCAACCCTTGCAGTTAAAAAATAAAACCTTTTTCATAGATGGGGAATGTAGGGCTACCCTACCATATAACTTTCACGGGGATGCGGTGGTTGGTTTTGGAGTTTTTCCGGAACATACCCACAAACCACACTTACATTTATAATATATATATTGATTTTTCTCTAAGCCCAACCCTTGCAGTAAAAAATAAAACCTTTTTCATAGATGGGGAATGTAGGGCTACCCTACCATATAACTTTCACGGGGATGCGGTGGTTGGTTTTGGAGTTTTTCCGGAAAATACCCACAAACCACCCTTACATTTATAATATATATATATTGATTTTTCTTCAAGCAAAACCCTTGCAGTTAAAAAATAAAACCTTCTTCATAGATGGGGAATGTAGGGCTACCCTACCATATAACTTTCACGGGGATGCGGTGGTTGGTTTTGGAGTTTTTCCGGAACATACCCACAAACCACACTTACATTTATAATATATATTGATATATTGATTTTTCTCCAAGCCCAACCCTTGCAGTTAAAAAATAAAACCTTCTTCATAGATGGGGAATGTAGGGCTACCCTACCATATAACTTTCACGGGGATGCGGTGGTTGGTTTTGGAGTTTTTCCGGAACATACCCATAAACCACACTTACATTTATAATATATACATTGATTTTTCTCCAAGCCCAACCCTTGCAGTTAAAAAATAAAACCTTCTTCATAGATGGGGAATGTAGGGCTACCCTACCATATAACTTTCACGGGGATGCGTTGGTTGGTTTTGGAGTTTTTCCGGAACATACCCACAAACCACACTTACATTTATAATATATATTGATATATTGATTTTTCTCCAAGCCCAACCCTTGCAGTTAAAAAATAAAACCTTCTTCATAGATGGGGAATGTAGGGCTACCCTACCATATAACTTTCACGGGGATGCGTTGGTTGGTTTTGGAGTTTTTCCGGAACATACCCACAAACCACACTTACATTTATAATATATATTGATATATTGATTTTTCTCCAAGCCCAACCCTTGCAGTTAAAAAATAAAACCTTCTTCATAGATGGGGAATGTAGGGCTACCCTACCATATAACTTTCACGGGGATGCGGTGGTTGGTTTTGGAGTTTTTCCGGATAATACCCACAAACCACACTTTCATTTATAATATATATATTGATTTTTCTCCAAGCCCAACCCTTGCAGTTAAAAAATAAAACCTTCTTCATAGATGGGGAATGTAGGGCTACCCTACCATATAACTTTCACGGGGATGCGGTGGTTGGTTTTGGAGTTTTTCCGGAACATACCCACAAACCACACTTTCATTTATAATATTATATATTGATTTTTCTCCAAGCCCAACCCTTGCAGTTAAAAAATAAAACCTTCTTCATAGATGGGGAATGTAGGGCTGCCCTACCATATTACTTTCACGGGGATGCGGTGGTTGGTTTTGGAGTTTTTCCGGAACATACCCACAAACCACACTTACATTTATAATATATATTGATTATAATTCTTCATTATGTACTAGTTTTTTGTTCATTTAATTTAATATCCAGTATTGCAGTTAATTAAGATTTTGCTAAAAATAGTGTTGAGTGCCAGATATTTTGTACTCACATAATTTTGTTTCATAAGTATAAATTATCATCAGATTTATTCGTTAGCCTATACTATGGGGTTATTTACTTTTCTTAAGGGATTCGCTACTGAAAAATGGTAAAAATCATTACAAGATTTAAAAAGACTTCATTTGTTTATTATTTGTAGATTGGGTCCTATTACATGCAAAAATATTATGGAAGTCATGATTTAACATTATTTTCATGAAATAAAAATTATTTTCTGTGTTACTCCTACTGCACTCACATAATATTTAACGATTTGATTTATTTATTTTTATTTTTATTATTTTCAAGTAATAAATATTTTTACTTATCTGATATGTAATATATGCATACATATGTAAACAAGCTTATGTAATAATAAAACACTGTTTAGCTTTATTCACCAGTTTATATTATTTTATTCCTATGGTTACACGCTCTCATTCAAAACCTGTTTTCCGCAACTGTGGTATTTCATGTTTTATCAAGACAAAATTTGATATATCTTGAGAGCCATTTAAGGTAACTAATTGCAATTTTTACCAGTTATTCTAGACAAAATTATGCAAATATTTAGGTCTATAAATATATTAAGTGTTGAGATATATTTTGTATATACAACTTTTAATTTACCACATAAAAAATTGAATTAAATGGAACCAACTAAATAGTACTGTAGATATTATAATAAATCTACCAAAATGTGAAGTTTAGGTAATTCTTTCAAAAACACCAAACAAATCTAAATCATCTATTAATACCATTTGTAGAATATCAATTTTTATCAAACTTTGCAAATTTAATGAGGTTTTACTATTTTATTTAATGTTCCATCTATAATCGACATTTGAGAGTAATATTTAATTCTTTATTTTTTCACTTCAATATATATGTTGCTAAACGTTATAATTGTATTATTGGATACAGTTTAATTATAACTTGATAGCTCAGTTTTGAACAACAATGATAATCCAATATTGGAAGTAAAATTTAGATTTTTAGTTTCCAGGAATTGGTTAGTAAACAGAGGGAGAGAGATTTCCATGCCATTAAATCCAAACAAAATAAATAAAAGTGGTGGGCATTTATTACTCTGAAAACTCTCAATTGTGCTGTAATATCGGTCTGTAAAACAGATTAACCAGTATTACCAGGTCCTCAGAAAGTTTTTACAGTCGTGGTTAGGTAAATATAAACTTTTAAAACATTGCCCTCAACTCTAAACACTAATAACCGGAACAATTAGCTTCTCTATTTAACCACTGAACAGCGAGGGAAGTGAAGAGCAACTTGTCTGCAGATCATGAACTTTGTTTGATGACTCTCGGAATTAGACATATTTTTCTCTCCAAGTGATTTAATGGAATCGCGATTATTTAATGAGTATCCAAACAAGAAACTTAGTAGCCTCTGTTGAATAATATCGAAGTTCTTTAGATTTAGTTTGGTACAGATATTTAACAGCCATATTAGCCCACTTTAAATTTTATCACAACTCTACTTGGTTCAAAAGCTACTTAATTAACAGATCCCAAGCAGTAGGAGTCAAGAACCTGAAAAATACCCCCCTCGCAGCAAACCTGCGTACTCAGCGAATTTCCAATGCATGCATATGTGTCTCATTAACATATAAAGCCACTTACGAAGTTTCATAAAAATACATAAATAAATAAATGATCTACCTAAAAAATTTTATTTATTCTCCATAAGAATAACATAGGGATGAGTACGCAGGTTTGCTGCAACAAGGAACACAAAATATGTGTTTTTATGCAATTATAAATATAACTCAACCAGGTGAAGCTACATACTAAGTTTTATTAATTTATGTTCATAATTAAGGGAGATATAAAACTTTACTTATTCTCCATAAGAATAACATTAGGGCTGAGTATGCAGGTTTGCTGCTACTGGGATATTCAAGAAAAATAAATTGTGAAAATATCAATATACCAGTAGTATGTGAAGCCACATACCAAGCTTCATCATTATACATTCATAAATAATCGAGATATCAAATTTTATTTATTCTCCATAAGGATAACGTTGGACAACGTGCTGTGTTTAGCACTTTGAATATCTCTGCAACGGTTGGACGTAGAATCACAATTTAAACACTAAAATGATTGTTTTGTAGAGTTGAATTGATTGGTAAAAGCAAATGTGAAGTTTACATTAAAATGAACTGAGGAAAAGCCAAAAACCTTTTTCCCATAAGATTAACATGGGAGATTTTATGAGCAGGTTTTTTGGAATTTCTCCGCAACAACTTAACCTAGGTTAACAATTTAAAATACTATTATATTTGTTTTTTTAAGCTCTATAAAATGCTCAAAACCAAAATTGAGTGTTTTAAAAATTGTAAGGTGAAAAGTGCAAAACGCAGAATTTTGGAAAATTTAAAACCCCCTTAAACCCCCCTTCCCATGGCCCGATTTCTCTGGTTTTCAAACTTAAAGTCATGAATGTCACTTTACACATTTGAGCTAAAATTTAATCGAAATCTTATGTTTTTTACTCAAGTTATCGTGTAAACGGACACATATATAGATATAAATAAATACAGGGTGGTTATAAAGTCCCTTCCCCCCTATGTTGTTTCTACCTTTTATATTTAAAGAGATTTTCAATGATGGGATTCATTGTATAGGTACATACTCTAACTTTTGAAGTAATCAATATATATTATAAATGTAAGTGTGGTTTGTGGGTATGTTCCGGAAAAACTCCAAAACCAACCACCGCATCCCCGTGAAAGTTATATGGTAGGGTAGCCCTACATTCCCCATCTATGAAGAAGGTTTTATTTTTTAACTGCAAGGGTTGGGCTTGGAGAAAAATGAATAGCACCCTAGATCGCGCGCAACTATCTTTGTCTAACAAACGGAAGTCTCAATTAGTTATCTTTGTCTGCAACGGGAAATTGAAATTTTCAGTGATTTGAGGTTGCAAGAGAGGGTAAATCACAAAAATATTTTAAAATAAATCGTCAGAATGTTCTAGAATCTAAATATAGGATAATTTCAAGAAATTACATCCTAAACATCTGTTCTCTAAAGATCCATTTCTCTAAAGGTCCAGAAAATTTGTTCTCAAAAATTTTATTCTAGCGAAAGACCCTCAAAATTCAATCTTAGAAAGTTCCATTCTCATCATTTTCATTCTAGAAAATTCCAATCCAGAAAGTTTCTTTCTAGAATGTTCTATTTAAAAAAAATTTATTCTAAAAAGGTCTATTCTAGAAAGTTCTATTCTAAAAAGTTCTATTCTCAAAATTTTCATCCTAGAAAGTTCCATTTCAGAAAGTTCCTTTCTAGAATGTTCCATATTGAAAAGTTTTGTTCTAGAAAGTTCTATTCACAACATTCTTATTCCAGAAAGTTCCTTTCTAGAATGTTCCATATTGAAAATTTTTGTTCTAGAAAGTTCCATTCTAGAAATGAAATTTTAATTTCACTATTGTTCCCACTATGGATACTAACCCCCGTGTCAACTGTCGACTGACGGTTGACAGTTGTCAAATGAATAAAATTAGAGTTTTGTCTGTACATTGCTTGGAATTATGAAATTTTTGCATATTTTCACGTTTTACACCCTAGGGAAACCAAAACAAATCTTATCTCAATTTATGTCTGTCTGTCTGTCTGTCTGCCGGTGACGCTCAAGGACGGGTTTTTGTTCGCTTTTCACTGGAAAACGGGTGCACTGACATTAATGAAACTTTGTTTCTTTGTTCTACATATGCGTGAGAAGGTTTTAGGGCACTATAAACTGGCATACGCCTTTTAAAAAAATAATGGCGGCCGCTCAAAAACGTGATTTTGTGTGGTTTTGGTCATGTTTTGTTCGCTTTTCACAGGAAAACGGGTACACCAATTTTTATGCAACTTTTTCCTATGTTCTATATGTGCGTTAGAAGGTTTTAGGGTAATTGGATTTTTTCAAATTACCTTAGGACACTGCCCCATAGGGTTTTAAAGATCCTATGCTATTCTTATGGACAAAGCATTTATTTATATTGAACCAGATGATGGCATAGTTAATCTATAAATAGGTGTTGTAGTTCTTTTTAAAACGTTGAGTGAAGATTGGTAATAAATAACATAAGTGAATATATGATCTAAATCTATATTTGTCAGACTCACGCACTCACTGACATTGTGATCACTTTATCTAAGAAACGACAATGTCTATTGAAGATAAAATTTTGGATGGTGGTTCCCCTTATGCTGCAGATTCACAATAAGAATATGTTTAAAAAAATCGTATAGGATTCTTCGCTAATTTACTTTTATGGCAATTTTATGAGTATTAGTATTTACTGAACCTTTGAAAGTTACATTTCGGTAGGAACATAACTAACACATCAGAACAAAACGCAAGCCTATTCCTGTTACGAAAATGTTTAAGGGCTTCGCCCCCGGAATTTTAAAATACAATATTTTAACAATCTTGCACATACTCTTGGACTGATGGATCTGAAATTCGGTAGGAATGTAGCTGATAGCTCAGTGCAGACATTTACCTACTCCAGACACAAATATACTCAAGGACTCTGGCCCAATGGCCTTTAATACAAGCGTGTTAGTCATAACACACCAGCTACTCAACCAGTAGAGCTGAAATTTGATGCCTTAAAGGAAATAAGAAACAACATCATGGGGAGTCACGGTGTTGTTCTCTGGAGATTTCACATAGACCCTTTGTCGTAAGTGAGACATGAGTGGAGGAGTCTACACCTCTCTAAAATTATATTTTATGCAGCCGACCACTGAGCGTCTGAACTTAACAGTAAATATGAACATGTATTTTTGGGAAGATTAAGGGGTTGAGCAGTTTTCTTATGCGCTTTTAAAAGTTGAGATTGGGACATTGAAAAACAAATTAAGTCTCAGAAACATCTATCCTTCACTCGGCACTATCGATGAATCACAGGATTTATTGATTGACAGTTTGTTACACCGAGGTTCATAAACAGTTTAATCTGGAAAGTGGCCTGGCTCTGTGATTGTGCCATCCTCACGTCCACCAATGAACAAGCAACGGAGATCAACACAAATGTAGGTCTATTCCAAAGGGAGGAACGAACATATACAATATTTAATCGTTCATTTAACCATGACGACTGTTAGAACAGTTCGTATATATTGATTTACATTTATTTAAATAAAATCAAGTAGTCATATTTTTTTTAAACATATGATTTTTCCAAGTTTAAATTGTTTATTTACAATTATAATGAAAACAGGACCTGGCAAGAATGGTAATTTTAAAAGTGGTTTGTCAATGTTTTTAAAGTTTAATGTTTCGTTACATTACTATTAATTTATTGGGATGTAAAGATTAATGTATCAAAGTATTTAAAATGTTAAATTAAACAGGGTTAATATTTTGTTGTACTTGAGTTCTTTTATTTCTAAAATCAAATCCAAAGTGTTACGTGTACCGATTTGGAGTCCCAAAAACCACACCGTTCACTACCCGACAGAGTTCCTCGAATTGGCAACAGTACCCGAACTATCTGCCATAGTGTATTTCGTTAACTTTAATTTAATTTTACTTTAAAAGTGTAAAATGTAATTTTAATATTGTAAAATGATGTGGGTTTTTAATTTTTTTAGTTAATCTACCATTTATATACAACCCGTACAAAGGACGGGTACACAGCTAGTTTAAAATATTGGGAGTTACCTGTGGTCTAAGATGTAGGGGTCGACTTAAACGTTTTTATGGGAAGGTAGTGATGCGACATGTCAAATAAAACTGCCTTTTGCCCCTAACAACAGTGGTGCAATATTAGTGCAAAAGGGCAGTATTTTTCATACTTTATTAAATTATAAGGTAAGTTTTTACATGTTTCTTACTTTTAAAATTATTATCCAAAATTAAGTTTAATTAGAGGTAGTTTTGATATTACTGATAGACAAATTAAAACTTACAACATTAACACTCTTAATATTTTTGGCTGTTAGGTAAAATTAACCAAAACTGTTTATTTCGAGAAGTTGGTCAGGAAATCTCACATTAAACCTTCTTTCAGTTCCATGATAGTTTTCATTTGATGCCCCAAATTAATATCAATTCAACTTTTTGTTCTAGCGACGTGCCATAATTTTAATACTTCACTTTAGTTACTTTACCTTTGCAAATAAACTTAATCTTTAGATGGAGCAGTTAGTCAAAAAATATAAAAAAGTACCAGAAATGTTCAGATGCACGTCAGGAAAATAACTGAACTGCTAAAAGGGTACCCACCCGTTATGTTATCTTTGGGAATTCCAACCTCATTAAGGTAGTGAAAGTTGTTTTCGTCAAAAGGCATAATTGCTATAAACTATATGTGCTATAGTTTGTTATTTGAAGATTATCGGATAATTTTTCTGGAGGAAAACAATTACGATTAAATTATTGGTACTCTCAAGATCTTATTTTAAATCATGAGTTTAATTATTTAATAATCTTGCAGTGTAATTTCTCACTAGTAATTTAGTTAAAATTCCATAAAATATTTCTTTCATCTTACAATTAAGTGATCCAGGGAGACACAGAAAAATATTCGGTACAAACCTTTTGAGTTTCGACTGCACCATTTTTTCAGGGGAAAAAGGCAGTGTTATTTGGCATGTCGTATGACTAGCTTCTCATTAAAACGTTTAATTCGACTCCTACATCTTAGAGCTACAGATATCTTGAAAACGGTTCAACCGTTTTTAATATCGATTGCACCACTGTTTTCAGGGGGAAAAGGCAGTGTTATTTGACATGTCGCATGACTAGCTTCTCATTAAAACGTTTAAGTCGACTCCTACATCTTAGACCTACAGATATCTTGAAAACGGTACAACCGTTTTTAATATCGATTGCACCACTGTTTTCAGGGGGAAAAGGCAGTGTTATTTGACATGTCGCATGACTAGCTTCTCATTAAAACGTTTAAGTCGACTCCTACATCTTAGACCTACAGATATCTTGAAAACGGTTCAACCGTTTTTAATATCGATTGCACCACTGTTTTCAGGGGGAAAAGGCAGTGTTATTTGACATGTCGCATGACTAGCTTCTCATTAAAACGTTTAAGTCGACTCCTACATCTTAGACCTACAGATATCTTGAAAACGGTACAACCGTTTTTAATATCGATTGCACCACTGTTTTCAGGGGGAAAAGGCAGTGCTATTTAACATGTCGCATGACTAGCTTCTCATTAAAACGTTTAAGTCGACTTCTACGTCTTAGACCTAAAGATAACTTGAAAACGGTACAACAGTTTTTAATTTCGATTGCACCACTGTTTCAGGGGGGAAAGGCAGTGTTATTAGACATGTCGCATGACTATCTTCTCATGAGGAATTTGGAAGTGTACTCCTACATCTTAAACCTCAGGTAACACCCAATATTTTAAATTACGACAAAAGTTAGTATGTACCTATACAATAAATTCCATCATTGAAAATCACTTTAAATATAAATTGTAGAAAAAGCATAGGGGGAAGGGACTTTATAACCACCATGTATATATTTATGCATATATATAAATTTGAACGAATAGTGTTTTTGACATCTGGGGACCTCAAAACAAAAAGTTATTATGGTCTCAGGCTTAAGTCTTACCATGAGACCTACGGTAATAGCTTCTTCCCTATAGGGAAAATTCGCTAAAACAGATATCTTTGTGGAAACTATATCCAAACCAGCCATAATCAAATCAGGAGTTCCCCAAGGGTCAGTCCTGGGGCCTGTCTTGTACATAATTTTCACAAGTGACCTTCCTCGCTACCTCGAAGACTACTGCATTACAATCATGTATGCTGACGATACTGTTCTGTTGATCAAATACAAAAAGGCCACTGATCTAGAAATACAATCCTTTATTGCTTTGGGAATGGCACAACAATACCGTCATGCAAACAGTCTGGTACTAAATGATAAAAAAGGCAACAGCTTAAAATTGGGAAGAAAAGAGAGGATGTTGCAGGACTGCCAGATGTGATGCAAGAGTCGCAAGTAAGATATTTAGGAGTAGTGATAGACGATAAACTTACCTGGTCTGACCACCTAGACAAACTGTGCAGTAAACTCAGCTCAGCTCTGTATGTGCTACGAAGACTAAGACACACATCTAGTGATGAAACTGCAAAAGCAGCGTACTTTGCTCTGTTTGAGGCACATATCCGGTATGGATAGCGTTGTGGGGAAATTCCTCTGGAACAAACACAAAGAGAGTCCTGGTTCTGCAAAAAAGGCAGTTCGCATTCTAGCTGGCCTTGGACCTTGAATCATGACGCATTGCCTTTAAGCAACTAAAAGTATTAACTGTAGCGAGCATTTTCATCCTATAAACTGCCTTACATGGTAAAAGACAAAACATGCAGGGAGGAACTGACATACACAATTACTGCCGATCCACCATCTCACACTCTATGGAAAACAACCGACATACCGGGGAGCAAAACTCCTCAACATCCTGCCAGAAGAGGTGAAAAACGTCCACTGCGAAAAGAAGTTGAGAAGAAACATCATCACATGGCTACAGCAGCGCCCGTTCTACACAGTGGACGAGTTTGAAAACTGGAGACATGATTTTTAACAATACAATATGTTTTGTATTAGTTTTAGTGAAGCATTTACTGTTCTCAATGAATAATGTAAATAATGTGAATAATTACTGTCTATTGCCTATAAGAATTATTGTCTGCACTGATATTGCATTCCAATTTAATTTATAATTTACTTAATATTCTGATTGCGTTTTATATTCTACTAATCATTCCCATTTACAAGCCATTGGAGCCTTTTGCATTTATCCATCATAGAATATAACTGACGTTGCTTAGCCATCATTCGCAGGTTTTCACTTGTCACATGGCCCTTTCTTACACTTAATCTAAATACAAATGGAGATAATTATACCTGTATTATAATACAATTATAATAAAAGCTATCACTATACTTTTAACAGAAAAAAGAACAACAATGTTGTTGAACAACAACTCATTTTCTCAACGATTGTACACACCCGTCAGCGATCTTAACCAAGACCAACCCCTAGAAAAAGGACCAAAGACAGCCACTCAAGTACATTTTTTCAGTGCCACTACAAACCGGAGATGGTTATCAAGGAATTTTGTAGAACAAGGTAAGTCATTCCATAGACTACAAGCAGCAACAACAAAAGCCCTATCACAGACTGTGGTCCTATATTTAGGCATCCACAAAGTTGGCGAAGGCAAAAGAGAACTCCTTAAACTACCTTGAGACACAAACTTGTAATAATTTTCAAAATGTTGACGAATGTATTATGTGGTTATGTAATATGTTACGTAAACCTATTAAATATTTGTTTGAATTGTGCTCGTGTCTCCGTCCGTGAATGGGATGTGACATGTGCACTTTTATTAGTTTTAACAACTACGTGTCCTACGATAAGTTTGAGATGTAGATTTTAAAACGAGACAGCTGCCCCGAAACTAGTAATTTACTTTGTTTACTGGATTGACAATGGATAAGGTACGTAATCTATAAATTCAAGTTTAAATTAACAATAATCTAATAAATATGAACTCTACTTATTAATACTAGGACATTATGTTTCGTATTTTGGTAGACTCGAGTGTGAATTATTATGTTGGGAAAGAAGAAGGAATCCACTTACTCCTAGATGAACATTGGTCATACAGAAACTGATATTTTAAATACTGATGATAAAAACATAAACAACACAACCAAGCCGATTACACAATCGCAACTGCATAGCGTCAGCACAATCCACGAAAAAGCTTAAAAACGGATTCGTTTTAAATTTCATATAATTTAATCTTAAAAAAGTTTAACGACATTATGGAAAATCCACTCTGTGTATATTGTCGTTGGAAAAGGGCTAATAACATTCCTGCGTTTCGTAATTAAATCCAAGTCATGTTTTGTTAAGTCCTGTTTTGTGCCACAGGCTTATAAGTTTGGGGGCGTAATTATAATTGTTTAGGTAAAGAAAACTTTCTAACAGTCCTTCTTTCATACGTTTTGAATACAATATTAACTTTAAAAAATAAATAAAAATAATAACCCAACTGCCTGCTCCTAGATTTGTTGATAGTGTACAAATAATAATAGTGTCGACTATTTTGTGTAGCATGGGTGCAGAAACCGACGTACACGAGGTCAAACCAACTTCTTTTTTTTAATTCAACATTACAATCAAAATAAAAAAAGTTGTTTTATTTACAAAACTGATTAATGTATTTAATAATCACAATAAGGCTTTTGAGGTACAAAACTAAGTATTACTATCCTAAATAAGTTTTAATTTTCACCCTCAAATATTTTCATGCGGTTTTTTGTTCCAAAATAAATTACCCAGTGGTCAATCCCTTTACTCTCCTCAACTCTAGTGGAATAGGTATAATACTGTTGATGGAGAAATGTTGATCCAACGTTTTAGCAACACCACGTGTGCTTTCAAACAATCAAATGAACCGATTGTAATTCCTCCATTTTAAAACGTGACAAATTGCAGGGATTAATCAATGTCAGCTCTGATATTCAACTGGATTTGTATTATTCGGTTAAAATATCTAAATGATGGTTCCTATGCTATATTGAAAAGTATTAAAATGAGTTATTATTAAATCCATTATTATTTTGTACGTGTTAAATGTGAAAGACCATTCAATATTTTTTGTAAAATCTTTAATAAAACACTACTCTAAGCTTTTAACAACCAATACCGTTCTCCTTCAAAGTAATTTCCTGTCATGAGCCCGCTACAATTATTATTCATGAGGGGCGTTTATTTTATAATGAGTTATGTAACCTGAAATTTAGTGATTTCTCAACCATGAAAAAACATATTCACACTAATTATTTGTTTCGATTATGAATAGAACAAATGTAAACTAATACGTTAAAAATGTACATATTTTTAGTGTACCTGAGAAACTGGTGGTAAATAACCAATACACTGTGTTCCAGTAATAATTTATATTTCCAAATGCTACTTTAGTTAGTTGCGATGTAACTGATATAAATCATAATTCATGATACGGGATGGATAGTGGAGCCAGTATATCGACATTTAAATTAGCCTTCGATAAATGTAACTAAGGAAAATTATGTTTTTACGTAACCAAAGTTGGCATTTTATTAACCAACCGTAACTATTAATCTAAACATTTTGGAGTTGCAGAATAAGTAAATATTCCGATAACCACAATCCCACTGTCGATGTAGACTATACAGGACAGTGACTTGGACGTGTCATCTTTTTGCATTATTCAGTAACCGTACGCAGATGAAGTTGTAAAATTTAGACAAAGATGAATACAAATTGTGTTAATTGAATAATTGGTTTATAGTATAACCAATAACTGGTCCTAATAATAGGTGTATACAAAACATTAATTATCATTGGAATGTATATACACATACAACTAACAAAGACCATGACTTAATATAAAACAAACTGGTTCTTTTACATTCACGTAAACCAGTTATCTTTTACCAAAGACATGAACAATTTTAAATAAAAATTATATTCAGTAATAAATAACCGTTAAATAACAAATATACCAAAGCAATGGTTTTCGAGTCGTAGTTTTTGTTATGGATGGACTACATAAGTAAACTATTACGTCAAATTTGAGTATTGAAATTACAGTAACAATTCAGTTCTGTAGTATCAAAAGTAGTCAATGTAGTAAAGCTACAGAACTAGTGTTATATCTCAAACATTCAGTCTGCATTACCATACTAACTGCTAGTGCTAGTATCCCGTGATGTAGGCTTGCACTGTCGCTATAACTTCAGCACCCACTCTGGGATGCAGTGCTATCTGATTATCACACTCCCACAACTTGGCTGTATTGTTGTTGAAGAATTATCAGTAATCGGTTTAAAAATCAGTAAGAAAATTAAATGTAAACATTTATTTAAAAAGCAATCGAAATGAGGAAATATTAAATAAATGTAGTAAGCCGTAAACAAACGGTTGAGAAAGTGACCCCCTCTACTGTGCATACATCGTTTATTGACTCAGTCAACCGAGAAACTATCAATGAAATCTAATGTTTTCACGAAGGGCTAATATCGTATCATGCAACTAAAAACACCACCGTCGCAGCAAACCAGCGTACTAAGCGAATTTCCAATTCATATATCTTATACATATATCTTAATACCGCATAGAGCCGCTTACCAATTTTCTTTTATATTAATTCTCGAATAAGCGATGTATAAACATTTTAATTGTTCGCCATAAGAATAACATGGGAGCTAAGTACGCAGGTTTGCCGCAACAATTAAGGGACAAAAAATATGGATTTTTAAGCAAATATGAATATAATTCTACTAGGTGAAGCCACATACCAAGATTGATTATACATTCATAAGAAGAATATACATTCATAAATAAGCGATGAATGACATTTTAATGATTCTCGATAAGAATAACATGGGAGCTGAAAACGCAAGTTTGCTGTAACAAGGAACACAACAAATGGATTGTCATGCAAATTTCTTTATAACTCAACTAGGTGAAGCCACATACCAAATTTTGTTAATTTATGTTCATAATTAAGGGGACATCATATTTTACTTATTCTCCGGAAGAATAACAAGAGGGCTGATTACGCAGGTTTGCTGCTACAGGAAATATCGGTAAAAGTAGTTTTTTTGTGCAAATAACAATAAACCACAACCATATGAAGCCATATACCAATTTTGGTGGGTATATGTTCATAAATAAGCAAGATATAAAATTATTCTTATTCTCCCTAAAATAAAATTGGACAACGTATGTATTTAGCCCTTTTAATATCTCTGTAACCGTAGACAAATTATGAAAACACCAAATCGTGTGCCTTTTAGGCTGAATCCAATGAAGAAAACGCAAATTTGACCTTTTCAAAATGTAGTTGTAAATTACTCAAAAAATCCCTTTTTTGGGTACAGAACCCCCCCCCCCAAATTACACCTTCCGATAGTTCGATCGATCTGGTTTTCGACCTTAAAGTCATGAATGCTGCTTTACTCGTTTGTACCAAATTTGGTCAAAATCGGGCTATTTTTACGAGAGTTATCGTGCTAACAGACACACACACACACACACACACACACACACACACACACACACACACATAAATATATACAGTTTTGAACGAATGGGATTTTTGTAATCTGGGAACCTCAAACAAAAAGTTATCATAGTCCCGGGCCTAGGTCTTACCATGCCGACTACAGTAATAGCTTCTTCCCTATAGGGGAAATTCGCTAAAATAAAATCACTTCTCCAATGGCATAAGTAAGGAAGTAGTGTGGTACGAGAAGCTTTCCTTTCACCCCAATGGCTCTTGCATATACTGTAAACCTAGTTGATTGTTTGTTTTATTAACTATTTTAAACGTATTTCATAGGGTAAAGTAACTAATCTCAAGTTAACAAAGCTTGTTAATCAGTCCTCGATTATCTTGATAACTGACTCAAGTAAATATTTTATCTTATATTTATTGCTGGCTAATAGAAGTGAATCAATGTGTTTGAAATGTATTAACACGAATTAATGCACACATAAAGGACTACAAATATACTGTATTTAATGTATGCCTACACCGTTGGTTCATTTGAGATGAAACATAATGTCCAGTAATGTTTTTAATTAACTGCAAAGACAAACTTATTTTCATTCTTAAATACTACCATTGACTGAATACCATAAATGCTGAAGCAGACGTCTCATTACCATTGTAAAAGATGTCCCTAGTTTTGTGTGCGCCGGAATTCAAAGAGGACGTAGTTACACTAATCACCAACTTCTGTCAACTATTACTTATCCGCTCAAGGAGGGGTGATATAACAGTTGTGTGTCAGGAAGCAAACATAAGTTGATTATCACTTGCTTTCTGGGGTGGAGATATTTTACAAGTTAACGTAAATAACTAAAATAACTAGTTGTCAGCAGCATGATCTGTCGATGACCTAATCAAACTTCGTCCACGTAATAATCTGGCTAACACTAAGAGTGGACAGCTGGGCCATATAGATGGGATGTCTCCTTCAGTAGTGTACTACCGGAGACGACTAGTGATACACGTATTTTTTCACTACGTATACAAATTATAATGTCATGTTGACAATTTGTTAGCGTACAAGTCAATATTACCGTTCAATTAAACCAACACAGCTTACTTTGACTAAACTAAATCCAAATACCCAAAAACCTTCTCTAAAAACTAATTTCACTATTACTAGGTATAAAGAGTGAACGAATGACGGCATCAAAGGGTATACGTTTTTCAATTTCTGTAAGTAGTCCTTTGAAAATGTCTCCTTTAAATATACGCTATTTCAATAAACAACCCATTTTAATTAAATTCAATAGGTCCGTTGAATCTTACCATTTCGGAAACTAGAAAGATCATATTAAAAGTGATTTAAAATAGGTTGTGTAATGTTATACTCAATACCGGAATATATTTTCCCTTTTTCATCTACGATGTTTATTAATTTTACAGTTTGTATTTTGACATTTAAATTAAAATAACTCAAAAAATTATTTCCCTTTTTTTGGTATTTATAAATTATTAAAATTGCACTGATAAGCTCACTTTCGGATTCCCCACACAACCAAAGAGAGCAAAAGACCGTAAAGAAAGTATCTGAAAAAAACAGAATTGTAAAAAATTGCTCAGAGAAATAGACTTTTGTGCCGTAAATTAATTGTATTTTTCTATTTAAATAGTTTATAGATTTTTAGATGTTGGTTAAAGCTTGTTTAAGATGATAGTTTGTTTTAATACTAAGTAGGAACCTACTTGTTCAACTTCACAATACCATACATAAACTCGTTCAGTGGGCTTACTTATGCTCCGGTACCTCTAACCGGCTTATATTAAATCATATTATATTGTACGGGAAAGTTCCGTATATGCAAATCATATTTTCTACACTGAAGCTTTAACAAAGATATCGTTGTAGACGGCTATAACAGATATGTGTTAAACAAAATTGATTTTAATTATCAATCTTCTTAAACGCTGAAAATAATTAAACAACTATATACAAATTAATTTTCTTCACGAGAAAAACATGAGTTTAACACGTTGTTCAAATCAACTGGCAGGATTTTAACCATGTAAAGATGTGTGAGCGTCATCTATATATGTTACAAACGCAACGAACTAAGTAATTAGGCAAAGCTCGGTATCTCAGTACTATACTATTAAATATACTTACAAAGCAATTCTAGCGTGGGGAGTTTATCTAATAAACTCGACGTTCCACTTACGGGGATCTCATCATGTGGTACCCAAGAGTTTGTGCTTGGATGCTGCTTCACTGAGACAGAAAATGACTTCTTTTATAAATACTTAGTGTATGAGTTGCAACTAAGTAATAAGCTGCAACATTTGGGGTTTATTTTTATTTATTCAGGGTGTCCCACATACGGTGTCTCAAAACAATTGCAGACAAACGACTTAACCTAGAACCTAGAATGACAACACCAAATTATCCTCAAATAATATTTATCCAAAACTATCACAAGGAACAAAGTAAAATATTAAAAGATTTTTTAAAACAGTGCGTTTAAGAAACTGAGTGACACTATTGTGAATCGAATCCAGGAAAATTAAATTATCATGCACGTGTATTGAAGTAGGAAGGTGTTGCTCTTTCAATGGGGGAATTTAAAAACGAGATAGCTCATATGCAACGCTTTATTTCTACTATTGAACAATGACATAAAGGATATAAAGCCGGGAGGAACCAACTCCATAGAATAAACTAGATATATGCTTCTTCAGATGACGTGGTGAAAATAGGTAGCACAAGCAGGGAAATAAAAAAGGTCTAGGAAGAATTGAATAATTGTGACTGTTAACGTAACAAATATATAAAAAAGATTTGCTCTACAGTTTAAAGTTTAAAAATTTAATTAACAGTTGCTTATCACGTGCACTTCACCAGATATACAAAACGTGTATAAATATGTTCAAAATATAAATACACTAAACAAATAACAAATGTAAACAAAAGGGTGTAAACAGATAAAATGTGACATGACATTTCAAACAGCTCAAAACAAGCTGTTAAATTTAAGGCGCAGTATCAGGTCAGACCATTTATAAGTATTTCCTAATACGCATATCCAACCCAAAAGGGTGCCTTGTTTTTAGTAACAAATTGGTGGGCCATCTCATTCCTTCTTAAAGTAATCACGTTGATATTTTTGTTTTCATCTTCATTGCCTTTTTTGGTGGCCTTTAAATGGTAGCAGTTTTTTATTTTATTTTTATCATGTAAATTGGCATGGATAGCGGCTGGCTTCTCTTTGTCACAGTGAACTACGTCAGCACGATGTCCGGTCATTCGTACTCGGAAATGGTTCGACGTCTGGCAAATATATTGTTTTTGCAGTACTTGCAATCCAGTTGATATATTACATTTTTCTGTTGCAGTCCATATCAACTTTTATCGGGTGTATCTTCCTCGTGGTATTGTTCTAAAACTGTTTGGACTCTTACATTATTTGGCAAGTATCAGACTGTGTGTTTTTAAATGGTTTTCAACTATTTTGATTACTTTCAGCACCACTTTTTTGACGGATTGGTTTTACCAATATATTTTTTAGGTTGGGTGGTCTCTTAAATATTAATCTAGGTGGACTAGCGAGTGGTATATTTGTTAATTGGGAGGTTTGAAGAATGTTAAGGGAAGTTTTTACTATGTGGTTTACCTTATAATGGCCTGAATAATATTGGGTAATGGAATTAGGTTCATTAGTTGTGGAACTATTTGTCTGGTGGTTTTTAGGCTGATTAATATGTCTTTTAGTGACTCTTTCTTTGTTTTTATATAAGAAGGAGCTCTTTTTAAAAAGGTTGTAATATATTTAACTATACAACCAGTCACGTCTCAATACACTACAATAAGAGAAGTTTTAAAAGTACTCCACTGTGCTAAAAAAAACATCAAATTGTTGCCATTTTGTTCAGGTCTGTGTCTGATGTGATTATGAAATCTATCCAGTGATTTATTAGCATGATTAATGAACTTAGTTAGGCCTATAATGATTTATAGTGAACAATATGAAGACATGCAAGGTTTAATTGAAGTAAAAAATTGCTGTTAAAACATAAGGATTGCTCTAGTTTATGCAGCAATCTACACTAGAGAAGAAATTATGGTCGTTATAGCATTGGCCTTCCCTATTTACATTGTTACACTCTCAAATATACGTTGTGGTGAACGGTGGAAATTTATGTACTGTGGCTTTTATAAAACTGGCACCCCTTACGTCCAGAGAGATTTATATTCATTCAGGACTAACAGAATATATTCTATATTTCGTGAGTAATGAGGACAATTAATCTCCAGGTTTCATATTAAGGATAAAAATTTGGAAATTTAGGTTGTTTAAAAAGTTTAAAAGCTTACGTATTGATGTTTAAGCAGTCTCATAAGATTGATAAAACGTTGTTATTAGCGAATTTCATATGTAAAAGTGAGCTATTAGGTTGTATATATATATATATGTGTGTGTGTGTGTGTGTGTGTGTGTGTGTGTGTGTGTGTGTGTGTGTGTGTGTGTGTGTGTGTGTGTGTGTTTAAACTGTAGTGGTCGTATTTTTTGTCCGATTTACTTTAAATTTGGTAGATATATTCCATAACTTAATCAGTTCGACAAGTTTGTTGGGAAAAACAATCGGTAAACTCAAACTCCCTTTTTTGGGGATTTTAATTATTCAATTGTTGAGTTTTGGGCCCAAAAAGGGTCAGAAAAACGTTGAATACAAAATTAATGCATATTAAAAAGCCTAAAATCTTAATTAAACCTAATCTTAGAGAGTATTTTTTAAAGAGGATTTAAAGAGGATCCAATAACAAAAATACTCGCTTTATTATGGGTAAACTGACGACGCAGACATAACAGGACTCACAGTACCAATTGAGAAGTTTCCGGTTTTTAAATTAACTGCACTCCCTTTCCCTTGATTGCTCCTTGACTTGACTGCCGCGCGCCGCGCGCCGTAGCTTCTGCGAATGTCAAATATTTCAACATGATAATTACACACTGAGGCGTAAATCATGTGAAAGGTCTTTTGATGACTGTTACAATATTCATGCGTTTACTGTAAACAAGTGATCTGGGATGAATTAAGGTGTAATTATATTTTATTCAATACAAATAGAGAAAGAAGTATACTATACAATGGTGCAAAATCTATTAAAACTATTTATTTATAATACCTTAACTCATACATACCTTTCGTGTAATTTTTGAAAATAATTGCGTTTCACGGAACATTTAAAACTAACACTAAATTAAAATATTCTGTAGAGTTTTATAAAACGTCTGCAAGTATAATGTGTTGTACACAGCATCTGTAACCTATTTATTTATCCTTTCTTTGACGTAAAACTCGATAAAACTATTTATTTATAATACGTTACAGTTTACCTGGACCTACCCTAACCTAACCTTTGAACATAATTATTGTAGTTTCATGGAACATTTTAAACTGAAACGAAATTGAAATATTTCATAGAGTTTTCACAAATGTCTACAATGGATCAGTGAAAATAGGTTTTAAAAATAAAAAAATTGCAAGCAGAAATATTTTTATCAGCTGATTCAAATACCAAGTTTTCTACTTCGGGTCATGTGAGCTTTCGCCGCCATATTGGAAAATGGTGGACATGATTTTTGAATGTTTTGTGCCATAAAAAGTTAACCTTTCATCCGATTTGGCTAAAATTTTGAATAAACCTGGATAATTACCATATATTGGACCTGATGAAACCATAACCCATATTTCAATATCCAAATAGTATTTTTGTGCGTTTTTCCCCTTAAAAATGTTGTTTTTAAATTTTTTGGCTAAATATTTCAGTATATATATTTTAAATACTTGCTTTCATGATGTTGAGCTTAAAAACTAAAATTTTGGTATTTTGAATCAGTAATTTTATCTTAAGTAGTTCTGGAGAAAATTGAAGAAAGCCTGCCGATTGAAAATGCAGTACGTTGTCTATCAATGGGAAATTAATAATTTCAGACAAAAGTAAGCCAAACATCATTTAAATTGTGTCCTACAATTAATACTCCTTGGCACTCATATAAAGCAATTTAAGTCATTTTCAACAGATTAGTAAAGAAAAAAAGATTGAGACAACGTACTGTATTTATTTATTAAATATGTATTTTTAACATTTCTCTGGAACCAGTAATCATATAATGACGATTCAAAAAACAAAATTTGTAGTTTTTTATGCTAGTTTTAATGAAAAATTATATTTACATAAATTTTAAAAATGTAAGGATTAAATACAAAAATCAGAGTTTAGGGTAATAATTCAAACATATTTATAATGTTTAGCCAATTAAACTACTTTTACTTGTATTTATGACAAGGCAATCAAGAATAACACATACTGTCACAATTTGGTCGATATTGGATAACAACTGTACTATTTGTAAGCAATTTCATAAATATTACCATACATTTCTACATAAAATTGAGGAAAAATCCAATTTGGCGGCGGAAGCTAATCCTAATTTCCCTGACTTACAAGTATAATTGGATAACTGAACGAAGTGAAAGTATCCTAATACACAACTTTACTGCTTAGACTGGTAAGAGAATCAACTCAACTGGCGTGTCTGTGACCACAATAATTCGAGAATGCCTCTACAGTTAAACTTAAAATTTTCCAGAAAAACTTAACAGGTCAAAATCTCAGTCAAGTTCGTTATTCAGATAATTTCGTTCAGTATTAATCAAATTATATTCAAACCAATTAATTTTTTTCTCCATAAGAATAACATTGGAAGCCATTTTAGTGGTACTTGAATCGTTAAAATTTAGCCGACGTCTATGTTTCAACAACAGAGTAACAATAGTTAGTTTACTAGAGTATACTTTGTTATACTGGATAACAACAGTTTTTTTTTACCAACAAAAAACATACAAGAGAGATAAATCGAAGTATATTTTTAAGTTGTGAGCATATTTATTATTTTATAAATTATTAAGTGTACGTTTTAAACAAAAATATTTATACGGTTAATATTCCCTTAGTACGCCTACTCTGTGTAAATATCGTCAGTCGTCGTCGTCGTCAAAGGCGACGATTTTATCAGTGGCAGACGACAGACGACGCGTGTGGCAGATCGAAAAACTCAAAATAACTTTTTTATTATTTTAGATACTAAGATATTAACTTAACTTATAAAATAGTTTGTTTTATTACATTTTCTTAGACAATTGGTAATATTGTGATTGCCATGTGTAAAATGTATACAAAGCCTCAATTTGTCTAGAAAGCGTTGATGAAGTTAGTCACAGTAAGCGAACAACCTTAAAATTTATTTTTGGAGGACAATTATTTGCTAGGTTATATTTTCACTAAATTAATAATAAAAATTGTCTACATTACCTAAAATACATTACCAAAAATGTAGTAGGTAACCACAATAAAAGCTATAGATTATTCTAACCAAACAGCCTTTTTCGGAAGGTTATCTTGAATGATTTGACATAGCCTAGGGTTGGATTACAGTAAGAGTAAGCCAACATTAAACTGGTAATACAACAACTTTTGTAAAATACTTTAAACACATTACCAGGAATGTTGTAGTGAACCAAAATAAAAGCTTTAAACTATTCTAACCAAACTAAGCCTTTTATACAGGTTATCTGAAATGATTTGGCAAATCCTAGGTTTGAATTATACTGAGCTGTTTTCATCATAAACTTGGACCTATGGTTATAAAATGTAGGTCTATACACTTAGGCTACTTGCCATTTTAGAAGTTTCATGTACGGTCTTGGACCAACCCATGTTTATAGAATTTAATTTCATGATAGCCTAGGCTATTGAAACAATATATTGAAATATCATTTTGTAAAATACAACTGTTGTAAAATACTTTAAACATTACCAGGAATGTTGTAGAGAACCAGAACAAAAGCTTTAAACTATTCTAACCAAACTAAGCCTTTAATACAGGTTATCTGAAATGATTTGACATATCCTAGGTTTGGATTATACTGAGCTATTTTCATCATAAACTTGGACCTATGACTATAAAATGTAGGCATATACATTTAGGCTACTTGTCATTTTAGAAGTTTCATGTACGGACTTGGGCCAACCCATGTTTACAGCATTTAATTTCATGTAGCCTAGGCTATTGAAACAATATATTGAAATCTCATTTTTTCATCTAAATAACTGGGCCTGACGATTTATTGTTAATCCTTAAGGATATTTTGACTTGGCCTATAGAAATTGTTAACATTAGTTCATATAGGAAACTCGCTGTTCTCTTAAAAGTTAAATTAACCACACTGCTAAAGTCACTGC
This sequence comes from Allygus modestus, assembly GCA_963675035.1. Taxonomy (NCBI): domain Eukaryota; kingdom Metazoa; phylum Arthropoda; class Insecta; order Hemiptera; family Cicadellidae; genus Allygus; species Allygus modestus. The sequence continues at coordinate 382,773,698 of OY776111.1, read as the reverse complement.
TTAGCTCAAAATGCTCTGTTTGTTCTAAGATAACGCACCCATGCCAATCCTAACAACAAACCATGCCTGAAATCTTCAATTTATTTTTAAAATAAATAAATGTACGTATTTATACAACATTTACTTTGATAAAAACAACTGATAACTGAATGTTTTTCTACGGATAAAATGTTAGGTCGGCGGCGGGATCCGAACCTGCGACCTTTCGCTCCAAGAGCCAGTGCGATACCTCTCAGCTACCGCAATAATTGATTCTTAGAGAAGTGACTAAAACTATAGCTATATAGACATAAAATCCGGATTCTGGCGGCAGTTAAATGATTACGGAATGTATTCTGATGATGTTACTCAAATCAGAAATTGAATTTTTTATGAGACTCGATTTAAGTTTGATCATGTGTTTCAATTATCCTTATACCCGAGGAATGAGCGTACACCTAGTTTATTGTTACACAGCCCATTTTCTGTTACCTATTTCCTTATCCTTTATTTGAAGGGTTAAAAGTAGAACTAGGTTTATGAATAAAATCTTGCCATTATATTTTCAATCTTGGATGTGCTGAAATGCAATGTCATTTCAATTACATATTTAACAATGTAATGTATTTAACAATGGCTATAATATACTATAGGAAATAAATATAATTGTTTTAAGACCAACAGACCATAAATCGTTCACCAGACACCAAAACTATTTTAACAAGCAGCAAATATAAAAGTAGGACAATCAGATGGTTACGACCATATTTCACTACTAATGCAGCATGCACAGCCAGTACAGTGCAGGGAAACAGTTGTTATTTTTCTCGCTAAAAATGGTTTTTATCTTTAGAGCCAGATATTTCCTATTAATTAATTTTTCATATACTTACTTATTGTGAATAAAATACTTTATTTATTGATGTTTTATATTGTTTCAGATAACGTTGTCCGCATACTTTGATGATCTTGAAAATGTTTGTTTTTGTCATGAATACAATAATAAGTAAATTTTTTATGCATTAGTACTTGAATTTCTCACACAATGTCTCAAGCGATTTGTTGGTTTTGCAAAGAATTTTAATAAGAAATTGCGTTTACGACCTCTCGAACTTTTGACTGAGTTTAGGTCAAATTCATGGGCTTCTTTTGGTGACAAATATATTGATTTAGAGTTATGTATAAAATTCTCATAGCGGTCATTGTGATCGTAACCCGTGGTAGAGGTCAAGCCAAAGGTCATGTACTAAATGCGTGACATCCAGTATTGGATTGTGAGACAAGCTTGCAAGTGCATTAAATAGTTTTAATTTTCCAATAAAGCTAAGTTGTTATGAAATAAATATTTGGGCAGGAAGGTATGATGCGTCCACTTTGTCATCTTCCTGATGATTCGTCCTCAAATCCCGCTGTCGCCTGAGGATAGACGAGGAGACTTGCTTAATCTTTGGCAAGAGATTGGTGTAGATCCCCACGAAAACGGTCGTGATGATCAACGTTTCTGGCAAGTAATAAAAATAATGAAAAACCTTCAAAGTCACTCGTAAAAGACAAGTTTATAAAACACAGTGACACGGTTATGACTTGCCATAGAAGCTTATAATTGGATGATCGGAACGAAGTGTAGTGAAATCCTCATACTAGACTTCACTCTCTATAGACTGGTCTGGGGAAATGACTTACGTTGTTTGAACGGGAGACGATAACTTTCGAACGCATTCACTGATCGGCTCCAAACTTTGACAGTAGATTTTAAGCGGAATTTGTAGATCTAAGTTCGATTTTGGAAGAATTCTGTTCAGTAATTAACGAAATATCTTGAAATGAAACTTTGTTTTTTCCCCATAAGGAATACATTGGAAGCAGTTTTAGTGGTGCTTGAGTAGTTATATTTTAACCAACGTCTTTGCGTCAGTCATAGAGTAAGCAAGTCTGAAAACTACTCTTAACCTTCTTTAATACTACTAAAAACACATTTGGTATTATTGGAAACAAAGGTATCATGATGTTGAATTTAGAGTAATGTTGTAGAATAAAAATATAATAAGAATAATAAGACGTTAAAAAATATTCTTATTTTATTTTGTAATTTTCAATCCAAACGGAATGTTTAGTGCTTTCTGCGGATCGTATTTGGATTCGGTCCTTAGTGGTACTTGAGTCGTTGATATTTAGCCAACGGCTATGTTTCAACTATAGAGTAACATAAGTATCACGTTGATAATATATTCGTGTTGACTGGGTGAAAAACACATTTTAATATCTGAAAACACAAGAAGTAAGGTTTAAGTATTATTAGCTTTTAAAAGTAGTTTGTATGTTTTATTTTATATTAATTAAAATATGCGTTATTATTTTGCAATACTATTATAATTAATCACTTAATTGGTACCTTCACATAATAAAGAATAAGATCTGACTGGTCTCATGCCATAAATATGGTCTGCAAGTCGACGAGGGAGTAAGTAATTAAGTACCATACTTTATGTTAAAACTTACAGGTTATACTTCCACCAAGAACAGGACATTCCGAGATTCCCGCGAGGGCTGACTGCGGGAACGGAGAGGAACGAGTGAACGGGATTATCAGTCCAGTGTCCAGAGTAGAGCAAAGGCAGACGACAAAGTGTTCATTGAAATTAAAGTTATCAACAAGAAATGTTCTTAAGTGATTAACATTAAGTTCTAATTGTTAACATTATAATGTCCACTCATTAAAATTAGAATGTCTTAATTTGTTATAAACAATCATGACCTAGCTAAAACCGCAAGTTTCCAAATCAAATTAAAAGTTAATTTTTATAGCAAATTTGTTTTCCCTAAATGTAACCGTAGCTTAACTTTTTGTAAAATTGCTAACAATTTGATATAAATGTGTTACATTCATGAATTAATGAAAATGCATTACCATACATAATTGTTATGCAGACCACTACATAAGCTGCTATTCAAACTCAATACCAAGTCCTTTTAGGAGGTTAATTTATGTAAGGTGTCCCAATAGACTTCAATAACTGTCCAAACAAATTATAATGTCCAGACACCACAGTTTTAATAAAATGTTGGTCTCAGTCAGTTTATTTTGATATAAAATAAACACTTTCCGTAATGGTAAGTTTTATTCGGAAACTCATATTTAGCCTCTTGATTATTGTTTTTGCGCAAGTGAATCAGTCAGAATTTTCAATTTATTTAAACTATATGTTTAAGAATTTACCTCTGGAGTTTGGATTAGTTTCTGCTTGAAGTAAAGGTAAAGTGGTAAAGATATTAAAAACAAAGTATGACTTTTGTTTGCCTTTCATAGGCCCTAACTGACCAAGCCAAATACAATGTTTAGATCTTACTAGGCTCCTCACATGGAGATAGTTTGAGATGAACAAGTGATTCAGAAAGCTGCCGGCATGGTGCCATTGTGTAGGCCTAGGCCTATTTCCTTCTTTCTCCGTTAGAAGTGCTTTCTATTATTGAGATAAGTCATCGACTATATATAGGCTAATAACCTATTTAGCCTAATACAGTATTACGTTCTTTTGAGAAACATGATTTAGGTGGGGTTTTATTTATTCAAATTAGGTTTTTTGAATGCTATGGTATTGAAAAGCTAATGCTAAATTATTTGATTGGAAATAGTTGCGATATACAACAGTTGGGATGTCCCCCTTGTAAGGAGTTAAAAGCCTCTGAATTCTGAGCGCCAATGATAGCCTGGCTATAATTTCCATTTGAAAAACCCCGCCAAAGGCAAAACCCAAAACACAACTTAAATTGTCTTTGGAATTTTTCAAAAATAAAATGGCTAAAACGTATTGGTCAGTAACAAATCATAAATATTAAAATATAAAAAATAAACAGGAGAGCAATGGACGGCTATGTGAAAAGTGGAGTCCAATTAATTTTGTTATTTTACCTATTGTAAAAAGTGCACATATTTCTAATCGAGGGTCAGGGAAATGAACTTTTTCAATAAGGTAAAGTAAGGGAAAATTGACTTTTTAGTCATTAACTGAGCTAAATAAAAGTTTGAACCATGAAATTACCTTTTAAACTTCCCCATCAGCACAAATCGTTGGGCCAACATTGGAAAATGGTCGGACAACGGTGGGCATGTCGTGAGGCGCGAGGTTGGGCCATTGATGGATTAACCAACCATTATCCAACAATGCCAACCAATACCCAACAAAATGCTAACAGTTTATAATTTTTTATTTATATGCTTATTTTAATTTTTAAAATACTGATTTCCCTAAATGAATTGTTTAGTAAACCAATTATAGAAATTTAAAAAAAGGAATTTAGTTACAAAAATATCGAGTCACAGTCGGGTCTCGAACTATACAACCTTTGAGTTACTGAACACTTGCCTTAATCCCCACGGCCAATCTCACTTACACGAGAATCGAAGGATGGACTGAAATATAGTAATTACCAAAAGTCTATACCTGCACGAATTGTACTAGCCTAAATACTATTAAAAAAGTTATGTCTTATTCTTCTAAGATTGGATAGTGCTCGTTTTATTCTTCTATGTGAATCTACTCAAGCAAAAATCACTGTAATGAAAGTAGGGACAAGTTAATTTGATTTATATATCTATGAAATTTGGAAAACTACGAGCAAATTAATATATATTTAATATAATTATAATAATAAAAATATAATATTAATTTATACCCCATCAGCACAAATCGGTGGGCCAACGTAGGAAAGTAGTAGGCCAACGGCTGGCGCGAGGTTGGCTCATCAGCTCAAATCGTTGGGCCAACGGTTGGTGCGAGTTTGATTAACCAACTATTATCCAACAATGCCAACCTATACCCAACAAAATGCCAACAGTTTACAATTTTTATTTTAATGCTTACCGGTATTTTAATTTTAAAAATCATGATCTCCCCAATTTTAACTGTACGGTAAACCAATAACAAATATATATATATATATATATATATATATATATATATATGAATATATAATTAATAATAATATTATGGTAGGATTTGCCAACAATAGCGTTTGATGGCCCAACATCAGCTTTGGTTGGATTTGCCAACGTGGGCTAGCCAACAATTGGCTCGTTAGCCCAACCGCGTTAATGCCAACCGACCATTTCCCTACCATATCCTACAGTGCCGATGATGGCTCAATGTTAGCCCAACGATGTGTGCTGCTGGGGTTTGTAAAATTTAAAAGTCGTCATGCTTTGACTGTTAAACCGACAGCTACTTCATAGATATTATGAATCCAAATGTGTTACATGTTTTTGCTTTACATTATGCAATTTTCAAACTCCAGAATTGAATTGTAGATCTATCAAAAATCCTTTTGCATTTCTTCATTATTATTTTTTTCTACAAATCCACACTAAACACATAATTCTCTTAAACACAGATGCCACGGACAGTACACCACGAAAAAACAACTAACACTCATTTGATAGGCCTATCATGGTTTAGCTATATAGCCGCGGTCAGAAGCAGGAACAGGCTGCTGGACAGTCAAGTTGATATTATCATGTCCTATTGTCAACGTTATCAATTTCCTGGCAATCAGCTGATACAGGTATGTTCCTTCGTTGAAAAAGGGCGGTAACAAATTATAGGATAGATATGATAATCTCTTGTGACCACACCCAAAGCTGTGAGTGGAGGCTCGCGAGTCTTCGGAGCGGTATATTGCTAAACCGTGATAAGTTAGGCGTATCAAATTAATGTTAGTTGTTCTTTTTTTGTACTGGCTATGTTTTATGTGAACGATGAGTTTAGTAGCCTATAGGCTTTAGAAAACAATATTAACAAAGTAATTAAAGCAAATTTTCCCCCTGTCCTGGTGATTGAAAATGGCATAAAAACCAAAACATATGTTACACATTTGGATTCATATCGGAACTGCTGATGGAGGTATTTAACTTATATACTCTAAAAAAGCTGTTTTATGATGTCACCTGTTGCTCCTTAATTTCATCCATGTGCCCAACCTGGTAGACCTAATATGATGGACAGTTAAGTTATGTATTTGCTTTAAACTACGCTTTCCCGTTTTTGGGTCTTTAACTGACTTGACATCTGCCTGACCACTGATTTCATCAATGTGATAAAAGTTATAACACTTTTTATGCTGGCTTCTATTAGTTTGAAGGTCCAGATATTGTGTGTTGTTGTTTAAAGATTATAAAGATACTTTACAGCTGTTTCAACAACATATTAACCACTCAACAGTCCTGTTAATGATTATTAGGGCCAACTATTGTTTTACATGTTTTACTAAAATTTATAGATTTTAAATATTATTGGCCAGAGCCGAAGCAAATAAATTGGTTATGGGGTTGTAATATAAGGATATAACTCGGAGGCCTGGTGGGATTCTGGGATTACAGATGAGTCGCTGGTGTAGTAGTCAAGGTGTTGGATGTCAGAATCAAGGCGGTGGCTTTAGCGTGGGTTTGAATCCCAGTCTTGGATAGTAAAGGGAGAAATAGGCTGCCAACGTTTTTTATTTAAAAAAAGAATGAAAGGCAGGGTAAACAGGCAGGGTATAGGCAGATAAAGGGAAGTTTAATTGTTTTTCTTAATGCAATGGAATTCATGCGCCCTTAGGCGTCAAATAGGCCTAAATGAAACAATAACCATACTGTCATTGCTGCTATGAATTCGGAGCCTTTTAACATGATCGCGACTGCAATTACCTATATGGAATTTGTCGTTTTTATAGAGAATCAACGGAATTCTCCCGATAGACTTCAAAGGCATATTTGTGTCAGTGGCCCATTGTTATTCAAAAACAAATTTTTTAGCTATGGCCTATTTTAAAGCCCTGATTTCTTTGTATCGGTCTACAGAGATAGCTGATGCACATTTGAATTGCTTGGTCTTTTGTATGACGAATGGTGACATCACACCGCACGGCAGTTGGAAAAAAGGTGATTGACAGTAATTTCTGCTTCATAACTGTGTAACTACTCACTTGGCTAACCTTAGAGTTTTTGCGCGTTCTTTAGGGTAGTTTACTTTTTGTACAGACTATTAACAGTGAAACACGGCACAGGCCACAAGGCCTAAAAGGCGTTATTGTGTACCAACAGTATAATCGATCGCGGGACCAGTAACAAAAATTATTGTGATTATGAACTGAATTCTTTATTTTCTCAGATAGAGGCAGTGAAACTAGCCTAAATGAGCAAATTTAAAACGACATAACTGCGTCACTTGGCCTATCTTATCGTAACAAAATACAACCTTTTTGAATATTTCCCATTAGCCTAGATAGACTGGCCGACGCCAGATGTGAATTAGTCCGGGAGCAACTGAGGGGAGAAACGTTGGTGAGAATATTTGTTTAGATCACCTCTAGAATGCACTTTTCAGTTGTTCATTGCTTATCCACTTGTAACTCTTAGCCGTCAGTGTATGCCGTGATAGCTCTGGATATAGGTTCAAACTTCTGATCATGAGGCCCTGGGTTCGAAACTAATTATGTTTATGTACTTTTTTACGTTTGACAAATATTTTGTAAATAATGTTACTTTGACATTTTGTATTCAAACCCATAACCCTAATTAGGATAGGTTTGGTTGGGTTATCGTAGCTAAATATGACTTCCGGTCAGGTATTTATTTCGTCTTAATTCATAGAAACCCACCAATTTTGTTTAAGTTGGCGCTATATAAGTGCTTTCTGGCAGTGATTTAAGAAACTACTCTCGTCCATCGTTTCTCCCCTAAGTCGCACGCAATTAGTACTTTTAAACCAAATTTCTCTCATGATTTTTTGTTAATGTTATTCTGATAGCTCCATTAATATGGTCTGTGTGCAACATTAGTATTATTTCTATTGTCCTATGTAAGTTACCAGACCAACACAAGTATGAGTCAGTCGGTAGTGGACATTTTAAGTCGCTTTAACAGGAAATTTCAAAGGCTCCAAATTTGGAGGGCAATGATAGCGTGGCTATAGTTTTCATCCGAAAAAAAAACTGATGCTGTAGATGGCGGTTTGTCACTACCTTAAATTGTGTTACTGGTACACTTAAATTTCCCTGGTTTTCCCTCTTTCACACGAGCAACTTATTTCTGCAGCTGTTTTTTCTCATACGGTTTTTCTCCGCGCGGGTAGATTTGGTGCTTTGTTCACACAAGTGGTTCATCTCGCAGTGGCTAGGGGGCAGAACTCATCAGATGTCAGAGTGTAACTAAAGTTTAGTAGGCGCCAACACGGCAAGTGACATTATAGCGTGATAGTTTCGTACCTCCTGTACAGTAAAATTAAGGACAGGAAGGGAAAAGGAAATACTGGGTTCACCCAGTTATAGCCTAGTGCGTACTGGGTTGGGACGGCACGGACAGATGGTACTTACAGGATTTTTAAAAAATGGTTAGCATTGATTTGCCTATTTATGCGCGCACTAGGCCGTCATGGCCTGGGCAGGAGGACCCTCACCTTCCGCCGTCTACGTTAACTGCGAGAAAAAATTAATAAATTCTAGATTTCTAGGACATCCTAATCAATGTTATCCACCAATGAATCATCCCCTAAGGCCTAATAGTTCTCTTATGTTGGTCGGCAGTTCCAAATTCACAACATGTAAAAGTTTTTAAAAGTTTTGGTGGGAAGAACTTGCATTCATCTTTAATCAAGTCAGGAAATATAGTGTGAAACCCTCCCAAGATCTTTTTTTATTTATTTTGTGGATCCAAAACCTGGGTTTTCCTCGACTTCTTGACTGTTCTTCTTCTTCTGCTACACTAACATTAGATTTCAACAATTTCTCTTTTACTTAACATACAGTTGTTTTCATAATACGCACAGCACAAAAGCTAAGAGGAGACTGGTGGTACCTATCGTATGTCCGTCCGTGCCTCCCAACCCAGGCTCATTAGTTCACATCTACGTGAATGAGACTCTGCATTAAATTTTGCGAGTTTGCCCAAGAATAAAAACAATTCTTTTTTGTACTCCTATATCAAGTTTTAATTAATTGTTAGTACGAGAAACTCCAGAACTCAAACACCATCATGAGATCTGCAATATCTCCTTGTGAAAAATTGGCTGTTAATTATCTTAAGGTAAATGGTTTGTAAACTAAACAACCAATTTTAATAATTGTGAGACTTAATTGGGGTTTCAATGAAAAATAAATGCTGAATAACTTTTCAATTAGCAATGCAATATAATTTGTCAACTATAGTTTATTAAATAACTAGCTGGCCCGACAGACGTTGTCCTGTCCTAATGTCATTGAATTTGATTTATGTCAAATACTCGTTCATTTTCAATATGAGCTTGCTCACTCGCCTCCCGGATGAGCTCGTTCGCTAAGTTCACTCGCCTATCGAAAAAAGAGTGAGTTGCCATTCAAGTAGTTTTTAGCGAATTTCCCTTATAGGGAAGAAGCTATTACCGTAGTCGGCATGGTAAGACCTAGGCCCGGGACCATGATAACTTTTCGTTTTGACGTACCCAGATGCCAAAAACACCATGCGTTCAAAACTATATATATATATAAAGATATGAGTCCGTGAGCACGATAACTCTCGTAAAAATAATCAGATTTTGACGAAATTTGGCATAAACCTGTAAAGCAGCATTTATGACTCTAAGTTCGAAAACCAGACAGATCGACCTATCCAAAGGGGTATTTTGGGGGGGTTTTGTACCCCAAAAATGTTTTTTTTTTTAGTTTTTTACATAACATTTTTGGAAAAGTCTAATTTTAGTTATTCCCATTGGAATCAGCTCAAAAAGACACACAATTTGGTGTTTTGATCATTGCTCTACGTCAAATGGTTACAGAGATATTGAAAGTATCAAACACAGTACGTTGTCCAATGTTATTCTTATGGAGAATAAGAAAAATTGTATATCTTGCTTATTTACTAACTTATCCTGGTGAAACTTTGTATACTGATCATATCGTTGTGGTCTATTGATATTTGCACTAAAAAAATTTGTTGGCTGATAGTTCCCGTAGCAGCAAACCTGTGTACTCAGCCCCCATGTTATTCTTATGGAGAATAAGTAACGTGTTATCTCCCTTAATTATGAACATAAATTAATAAAATTTGGTATGTGGCTTTACCTACTTGAGTTATATTGATATTTGTATAAAATCCCATTTTTTTGTCCTTGCTTCAGTAAACCTGCATACTCAGCCGCCATGTTATTCTTATGGAGAATAATTAAAATGTCATAAATCGTTTATTTATGAATGTATATAGATAAAACTTCGTATGTGGCTTTATGTGGTATTAAGATACATAAATATGAATTGGAAATTCGCTGAGTATGCAGGTTTGCTGCTACGGGGGTATTTTATTTCCATTATGAGAGTTGACGTTCAAGTAGGTTTTTTATTTATATAATGAACATATATTTATGCCTTTCAATTATGTTAAGATATACTCCTAATATAAAACTATGATAATGTAATTTTTTAAATGCCATGTTTGGACAAATACACTGTTTACAAAAATAGCTGTTTTATCGAAACATTATCTGCTTATTAATTAAAAACAGAAAATGATAAACACATGTTCCCATAAAGAATAAAATGTAAACTTTAAAAGCCAAAGGGGTAGAGCCCTTCACATTTTCCGGGTTAAAAAGTATCCTATGTGTTTATCCAGGTAATAAACTATCCGTGTGCAAAATTTCCTTTAAATTCATTCAGCCGTTCTTGCGTGTTATAAAACTTGTTATTAATACCACTTGTTTTATATATCAAGATAATAATAAACTTTATTTGACATCCTTGGATGTATAAAAGTAAAATAAATACAATAATTGTTAATTAATTATACAATATAATTGTAGTTTTTAGAAAAAATCTTCAATTTCATAAATACATTTTCTTATTAATTTAACTCAATGTATAAAAGGCACATGTAACTGAATTATAATGATTTACTTTTTCAAAATGTTAACAGGTAAACAAAAATTTAAATGTTGTCATGGAATTGATTTTAACACGATATGACATAATCACAAATACCCCTGGAGCAGCAAACTTGCATACTCAGCGAATTTCCAATGCATGTATATGTTTCTCACTACCACATAGAGCCACTCACAAAGTTTCATAAAACTACACAAATAAATGATATATAGCATTTTATTTATTCTCCATAAGAATAACATTGAAAGCTGAGTACGCAGGTTTGCTGCAACAAGGAACATAAAATATGTGTTTTTATGCAATTACAAATACAACTGTACCGGTCAAGGCTGTATACCAAGTTTTATTCATTTATGCTCATAATTAAGGGAGACATTACATTTTACTTATTCTCCATAAGAATAACATGGGGGCTGAGTATGCAGGAATGCTGCTGTAGGGGAAATGGGCAACAAATTTTTTTTGTGCAAATATCAATAGACCAGTACTAAGTGAAGGCATATGCCAAGTTTCATCAACATACATTCATAAATAACCGGAAATAAAATTTGAATTATTCTCCTTAAGGATAACATTGGGCAACGAACTGTGTTTAGCACTTTGAATATCTCTGCAATGGTTGGACATAGAATCACAATTTAAACACCAAAATGATTGTTTTGTAGAGCTGAACCGATTGGTAAAAGTAAATGAGAAGTTGACATTAAAATTAGCTGAGGAAAAACTAAAAACCTTTTTCCCATAAGATTAACATGGGAGATTTTATGAACACATTTTTTAGATTTTCTCCGCAACCACTTAACCTAGGTTAATGATTCAAAATATTATATTATTTGTTTTTTTAAGCTATATAAAATGGTCAAAACCAAAATTAAGTATTTTAAAAATTGTTGGGTGAAAAATGCAAAAAAATTATTTTTGGAAAATTGTAAACCCCCATAAACCCCCCCTTCCTATGGTCCGTTTTTCTGGTTTTCGAACTTAAATGTCATGAATATCACTTTACACATTTGAGCCAATTTCATCATAATCAGACTTATTTACTCATGTTATCGTGTTAATGGACACACATATATATATATATATATACATATATATATATATATATATATATATGTATATATATATATATACATATTAGTTATGTATGTATATATACATATATACAAATTTGAACTATTGGTGTTTTTAGCGAATTTCCCCTATTACCGTAGGTCTCATGGTAAGACTTAAGCCCGAGACCATGATAACCTTTCATTTTGAGGTCCCCAGATGGCAAAAACACCATTCGTTCAAATTTTTATATATGTATATATATATATATATGTCCGTAAGCACGATAACTCTCGTAAAAAAGGTCCGATCTTAATGAAATTTAGTACAAATGTGTAAAGTACCATTTATTTGAACGAGTTCGAAAACCAGATGAATCGCACCATCCGAAGGGGGGTTTTGTACCCCAAAAATGTGTTTTTGGGGTTTTTCACATGTAACTTTTATTTAAATCAAATTTTAATTCATCCCATTGAATTCACCTTAAAAAAGAAAACAATTTGGTATTTTGATCATTGCTCTACGTCAATTGGTTACCGAGATATTGAAAGTGCTAAACACAGTACGTTGTCTAATGTTATTAGTAGGGGGCATTAGATGGGCCTGCCGCAGTAAAATCCTCAGTTATCCACTGTGGATCAATCCACCCCCCCCCCCCCCCGATAAACCTAACTTAAACCAGCGTTGCCCCCCCCCCGGTGACGTCAGCCCCCCCCCACCGACGCCCCCCCCCGACGCCCCCCCCCGACGACCCCCCCCGGACGCCCCCCCCCCCCCCGGTCGCCAGCGGCACTTTTCATGATGACCTTGAACATGAGGAAAAAACTTTCGAAAATTAATAACTAGCTTATTTACCCACCGATTCCCACGGGACTTTTTCCAGAGTGTAGGCATATCCCAGAGGAAGCGAATGACGAAAGAACCCCATAGATCCGCCATCAAACAAGACCGCTATTAATTTATAACCGCGTTTTCCTTATGGGATCTCGGCTGTTTACCGACCGATTTTAATGAAACTTCACCACATGTCGGGCAGCGGCCTGAGCAAACCATCGCTGAAGGAAACCCTAAAATCCACCATCAAACAAGCCCGTTATTAATTTCTAAACGCGTTTTCCTTATGGGATCTCAGCTGTTTACCATCCGATTTTAATGTAACTTCGCCACATGTTGTATGTCGACCCGAGCAAACCATCGCTGAAGGAAACCCAAAAATCCACCATCAATCAAGCCCGTTATTAATTTTTAATCGCGTTTTCCTTATGGGATCTCGGCTGTTTGCTGACCGAACTCGATGTGACTTCACTACACGTCGTATGCCGGCTTGGTCACGTGTCGAGGCGCGTGCTAGGGCCTACGTGACTGTCCCAGCCTGTTTACTCATCAGCGGTTCCGGGAATTGGTTACCGCTTACATTACACTGCGAAGCATCTAGAAGCTTCTAGAACGTCGTGGACCGCGGCGGTGACATCACCTCCATGCCTACGTGACCGTCCGGGCCTGTTTACTCATTAGCGGTTCCGAGAACTGTTTACCGCTTTCACCGCCTACTGTATGGTACGTAGCTATGTTACTTCAGTGATTGTCATCGCTTCCTTCATTCAGTTTGTGTTTGGAGCCCAGTGTGTGTAGACGTCCTACTTCAGTGCTGTGCTAGTCCTTACCGCACCATATTCCGAGATCTGTTAAACGTAAGTATATGTAGTCTTATAAGTTGTAGTGTGGACCGCCTCAGGCCGTTTACTCATTAGCGATAATTGCCGCGATTTCGAGAAATGTTCCACCGCCTTCTACTGTACGGTACGTAGCTATGTTACTTAAGTGATTGTCATCGCTTCCTTCATTCAGTTTGTGTTTGGAGCTCAGTGTGTGTAGACGTTCTACTTCAGTGCTGTGCTAGCCTTTACTGCACCATATTCCGAGATTGTTAAACGTAAGTATATGTAGCTCTTATAAGTTGTAGTGTGGAAGTCTATTACATTCCCCTTTATAGTAAGATTCTCATTTAAGGTATGATCGTTCAGCAACTTTCAATTCATAATGTGCAAAGAGAGGTCTGGCTTGTTAATAGAAGTTGAATAATCTGTTCTTTGCTAAAACCAATTTAATAAACGAGGAAACCCGTGTACTAACATTAAATTTGCCATGGCCTTGACTCTTGTCTACCACGCATAAAGTATGTGTTATGTTACCAATGAAGTGTTCTCGTTGCGACTAATTTGTAAATGCAAGAGACTTATCATATTCGTTGTTGCAGATGAACAACCAACACCTGTGCGAGGTCTGCGGCCGAGCCTTCAGCCTGCTCGGAAACCTGAGGCGACACGTGGAGTCCGCCCACAACGCCAGACGTCACGACTGCCACGTCTGCGGTAGGCGCTTCACAAGAGGCGACAGCCTCCGCCGCCACGTCGCCACGGTTCACGGACCACACGCCGCGGCGGAGCCCCGACCGCAACGAGCGGACCATCCCTGCCGACTGTGTCCGACCACCTTCGCCAGCCTGGAGGACGTGCGCCGCCACATGCAAGCGGCTCACTCCGCGATGCCAGCAGCAGCTCCTTCCTCCTCCTCGAGCCCCGATCGCCACGTGGAGTGCGAGCGATGCGGTGGACGCTTTGACCGAGGCCTGGAACTGAGACGACACGTCCGGACCGTCCATCCTCCCACGTTCCGTTGCGCCTACTGCGACCGAGAGTTTCCCCGTCGCTTCAACCGTGACCAACACGAGTCTCACAACTGCCCTGTTGTGAGGAACCTGGCTCAAGAACCATCCGAGCTCCGCTGCGTGTACTGCGACAAGGGGTTTACTCGCCGCTTCAACCGCGACCATCACCAGTCTCACAACTGCCCTGTTGTGAGGGACCTGACCCAAGACCGACTGCCTAGGTTGTCCTCTCCTCCTCTTCCTCACAACAACCAGTCGTTGCGCCAAGGAGCCAGCGCCGAGCCCCGACCGTGCCAAGTGCCCAGCGCGGAGCCGCGACCAGGACCGAGCACCGAGCCACAGCCAGGGCCCAGCACCGAGCCCCAGCCCCGCCCAGGACCTAGCGCTGAGCCTCAGACCATCGACGACGAGATGGAGGGTGGCGGCCGCCCCGTGTTCCAGCTCGTACATCGGGCCTTCCGGAGTCGCCTCCTCACCTACCGCCTGGCCCGGCCGTTAGACGCCTTGCTGACCGTCGAGGATGCGCTGACCCTGTTGTTTGACGAGGTTCTGGACTTGATGGAGAACGTCATGACCCAACATCCGAGCATCAAGGCGAACATGGTCCTGGAATGTGAGTTCTCCAACATTCACGGGGCCACCTGCCTGCGCTCCTTCAACACGAAGAACGTCCCACTGACCGAGGCCTCCGACTTGGAGGCTTTCCTCTCCGCGACGTTCGAGACGATCGTGAAGAAGAAGGAGCAGTGCGAACTGGTAGGCAGCGGCTGGGCATACCTGCGTATACGGGACCTGGAGATCCGCGTGAACCAGTATTCGCCGCTCGGAGGCAGAGCCTTTATCCAGCTGCCAAAGGCTATCGCAGATATACACGCTGTTGTCAATGTGCAAAACGCCGACGACATGTGTTTCATGTACGCCATCCTGACCAAGTTCGTCCCGCAGGAACCGAATAGAACCGCATCTTATACCTTGGACATCGTCGCCCGTTACGACTGGACCGGCCTGCGTTTCCCCGTGACGCTCAAGGACATTAAGACCTTTGAGGGCAAGAACAACATCAGCGTAAACGTTTACGGGATCGAGCGGGCGATGGTTGGGAGACGCCCCGATGGGACGCCAGAGTTCAAGGACCAGGTCTACCCGCTGAAGATATGCAAGCGGGAGCGCGAAGACCACAGAGACCTGCTGTACGTGACCATCGACGGGGACAGCCACTACGCGTACATCAAGGACCTGGGTCGACTGGTCCGGCCCCAGCTCACCAAACGTGAAAATAGGATCTACATCTGTAAGCGGTGCTTCGCTTACTTCGACAATCAACCCAACAAGCTAGGGTTGACGGGTGTTCAGCGTCTGGAGGAGCACAGGCGTTACTGCTACGCCAAGGCTCCCCTTCGCCTGGACTTGCCGAAGAAGCAGCAGATCCGCTTCACCCATCCAGAGTACACTAGGCGGGAGGGGTTCAGCATCTACGCGGACTTCGAGTGTGCTCTGCAGCCTGTCACTGTTGACCCGGTGGAAGCGCCACCGCCCGGCACGACGCCCCTGCAAATGCACGTCCCGTACGCCTTCGCCTACCAGATCGTGGATTCGCTCGGCCTGGAGGAGTTTGAGCCGCGGGTATACTTCGGAGCTGACGCGTCCAAGGTCTTTATGGAACGGCTCAAGATGGACGTGTTGAGCCTGTGGGAGTTCCTGTTCAGCACGAGAGCTCTGCACCCTTCTCTGATCCGGCAGGAAATGGACGAGTATCTCGCAGCGACCCGCTGCTACCTCTGCGGCAAGGAGTTCACTGAGCTGGACGTCAAGATGCGGGACCACAACCACGCCCCGCCTTACGAGTTCCGAGGAGCGGCGCACCGCTCGTGCAATCTGCGGTACAGGGAGCAGCGGGTCATCAACTGCTACTTCCATAACCTGTCCAACTACGATGCCCACTTCGTAGTGCGGGAGCTGGCCATCGACCCCGGCGATGTGGACGTGCTGGCGCACACCGAAGAGCGTTACATCGCCTTCACCAAGCGGTTCCACTTTGGCCAGCCCGGGGACAACCCACGACAGAGCAGTTTCGCGGTGCGGTTCCTCGACACCTACAGGTTCTTGTCCATGAGCCTGGCCAGCCTGGCAGCGGGACTGCCCACCGACAAGATGCGCGAGACCAGGAAGCGGTTCCCCGACGACCGGCTGTTCGACCTGGTGCGCAGGAAGGGCGTGTTCCCCTATGACTTTGTCACATCGTACGAAACGCTGTACAGGACCAGGGAGCTGCCGCCCAAGGAGGCGTTTAGGAACACCATGACCCTGGAGGACGTCAAGGACGAGGACTACCAACACGCCCTCAACGTGTGGCGAGCCTTTGAGTGTCACCACCTCAAGGACTACGCCGACACGTACCTGCGCTGCGACATCGCTCTCCTCACCGACGTCTTCGAGCAGTTCCGTGACACCTCTTTGGCCGAGTACGGACTGGACCCCGCCCACTACTACACCCTGCCATCCTACGCTTGGGACGTCATGTTGAAGACCTGCGACGTGGAGCTGGACACGCTGCAGGATTTCGACATGTACCTCTTCGTGGAGCAAGGCATCCGAGGAGGCATCTCTCAGGCCATCACCCGCTATGCCAAGGCCAACCACGATCGGTGCCCGGACTACCGCCCCGACGAGCCCACGCGCTTCCTCCTGTACCTGGACGCAAACAACCTCTACGGCTGGGCCATGTCCCAGTACCTGCCCACCGGAGACTTCCAGTGGCTCAGCCGTGAGGAGATCGACTCCTTGGACATTGACGCGCTGGATGCCGAAGCGGAACGGGGTTACATCCTCGAAGTGGACCTCCGCTACCCCACCCACCTCCACGACCTGCACAAGGACCTCCCTTACTGCTGCGAGACCAAGCGTCCGCCAACAGGGAAATATCCCAAACTGATGACCACCCTGGACGACAAGATGCATTACGTCTGCCATTACAGGGTCTTGCAGCAGGCGCTGAACAACGGACTGGAGCTTGCGGCTGTGCACAGGGCGATTTCGTTTCACCAGTCTCGGTGGCTAGAGCCCTACATCCTCATGAACACCGAGCTGCGGAAGAAGGCCAAGACCAAGTTCGAGCAAGACTTTTTCAAGTTAATGAATAACGCGGTCTTTGGCAAAACCATCGAGAACGTCCGCAAGCGCCTGAACGTCAAGCTGGTCTGCACTCCGGAAAAGTTCTCCAAGTACGTGACCAAGTCCAATTTCCTGGACCGCACGTATTACACGGAGGACGTAGCTCTCGTGCACCTCGCCAGGGTCAACATCGTCCTGGAAAAGCCCATATACGTCGGCATGTCTGTCCTGGAGCTGAGCAAGTGGCTCATGTACGAGTTTCTGCGGAAGATGAAGGACCGCTACGGTGACCGCTTAAAAGTAGACTACATGGACACTGACAGCTTCGTGTTCGACATCCTATCCCGGGACATCTACAGGGAGATGATGGAGCACTTGGATGACTTCGATACCAGCGCCTACCCGAGGTCCCACCCCTGCTACAGCCCCGACAACGCCAAGGTGATTGGCAAGTTCAAGGACGAGTGTAACGGCCGATCCTTGTTCGAGTACCTCGGCCTGCGCTCAAAGCTCTACTTCATGGACGTTGAGGACGAAGACAACGGATCCAAGGCGATCAAGCGAGCCAAGGGAGTCGCTAAGGGGGTTGTTAAAAACGTCCTAACCCCCGACGACTACAGGGAATGTCTGTTCGACGGGGTGTTGAAAACCACCGTCAACACCCGTTTCCAGTCGTACCTGCACCGTGTCTTCACCGTACAAGTAGAAAAGCTATCCTTCAGCCCGGCCGATGATAAACGCTACATCTTGGCCGATGGTATCAACACCTTACCTTGGGGGCATAAGGACATTCCACCACTGCCCGCAGCAAGAAGGCGAGGCAATCCCGAGGAGGAGGAGCGAGGCGAGCCTATGGAGGTGGACGAGGAGGAGGACATGAACGAAGAGTTCCCGGTGTAGATTTAAGTGTAAATAGAACTAGGTTAACTTTGTAAATATTTTGTAAATAGTATTCGTAAGCAAATATAGTCAAAACAGTTTAGTTTACAGCATACATCTGTGTTGTTACTACCCCTTGCATTTCCCTGACATTTACTTTCAAAAGACTCCTCTAATGCAAACCGAATTTGTAAAACTATCATGTTTTAAAAAACAAAACTTTCAAAATTGTTAAAAATTCGATATTCTTTCTTAAATACTAAAGAGAAAGACAAGTGAAAACAACAGTTAATGAGAAACAAAACATTTATTGAAACACAATAAGAATATACACACAAACATATTACAATCAAGAACTCAAAAGGTATTTACACAAAAATAGTCTTAAGCGAAGATGGAGTAGAAGAGCCTGCGGACCAGTGCGTCGTTGATGGTGGGAGCGACCGGGTCGAAGAGCTGCACGTAGTCGCTGAGTGGTATACCGAGGACCGCCTGACAGTACAGGTAGGTGAGGCAGTAGTGGTCATAAACAGAAGTACCGTAGCCCTGGAGTCGATACCTGTTGTAGAGACCGCCACGTAGCTCAGTCCGGGGATTGCCACCAGGCGCTTCTCAATCTGGGTGGTGTTCATCGCGGGCGGAAGCAGTCCCCACCGATTGTGTGATACCCTCATTACTACCAGTTGCACGCTTTATCACCACCGGCTTCACTGTATGTGTCAAACCAGTGACTCTGGGGACTCCTGAATAACGGTTCACCCAAAGGTTTTCCAATCGCGTTATGATGTTCATAATCATAATGTAGATTTCATAGTCTTTATTTTCATCCAAATATAAGTTGCAACCATGTGTATACTGACCTCTATGATGTAACTGGATGTTCAAGAACACATTACCCTGATTGGCGGGATTTTGTACTGTATGTTGATAACCGGAATCGACCCAACTGACAGTCGGTGGTGAATCGTTGGAATCTTTTTCCACAAGCTCCAAGTCTCCAGGTAGTTCCGGGGGATTGACACTTCTACTGTTGTCGTTTATGCAACTGCTATCGGCACATATGATGGCGTTCTGGGAACCTCCCCCTTCGGTTATTTGGTTGGATGATGGTGATGCGAAGTCTCCAGATATCTCCGGAGCATTGTCACTTTCAATGTCGTTTATGCAACTGCTTTCAATACATGTGTTGACTTTCTGCAGACCTCTTCCTGCCGAGGTTTGTATGAACGATCTCGGTTGTGAGGAACGATTGTTTCTTCGCTTATTTCTAACACAGAGGTGGTGCTGACGATGATGGCGACGAAGTCTATCTCGCGACGTGAATGACTCCGCGCAGTATGGACATTTCCAGGTCACCAGCTTCGATGGTGTGGCGACTGACCGTTTCAGTGATAGTGCTGGCGGTGGTTGTTCAGGACTTCGTGGAGAAAAGTACATGGTGCTGTAGCCTTCCATCGCTTCCAACTCCTTCAACAACGTCTGGACTGATTCATCCACTTCGATTGCACTAGCCATGTTTGTGTTTACTCTACAACATCACTAGACAAACTAAAGGACAGGTTTAAGTTAGGTTTGAGGATGCATGAACGTCGCGCGAAGCGATCACAATCACTGAAGTAATAAAGCTACGTACCGTACAGTAGAAGGCGGTGGACAATTCTCGAAATCGCGGCAATTATCGCTAATGAGTAAACAGCCTGGGGCGGTCACGTAGACACGGGGAGATGACGTCACCGCGGTCCACGACTACACTATTTAAGGTAGGTCAATGCGTGCGTGCGTGCGTGCGTGCAGGTTTAGGTTTAGAGACGCAGGTTTAAGTTAGGTTTGATCCCGCACCTTGAAACACAATGTAATGAGCATGCGACCTTCTAGAAGCTTCTAGAACGTCGTGGACTGCGGTGACGTCATCCCCATGCCTACGTGACCGGCCGGAGCTGTTTACTCATCAGCGGTTAGGTTTAACAATGCGTGTGTGTGCGCGTGCGTGTACGTGCGTGAGCGTGCGTGTGTGTGCATGGGCATAAGTGCGTGTGCGTGTGCGTGCGCGTGCGTGTGCGTGTGTGTCAGGTGCAAGCCTGGAGTCTGCAGACAAGTGCACGCAGGTCTAAGTTAGGTTTACAGACGCAGGTTTAAGTTAGGTTTGAGGATGCATAAACGTCGCGCGCGCGAGGTCTAAGTTAGGTTTACAGACGCAATTGCGCGCGCGCGACGTTTATGCATCCTCAAACCTAACTTAAACCTGCGTCTGTAAACCTAACTTAGACCTGCGTGCACTTGTCTGCAGACTCCAGGCTTGCACCTGACACACACGCACACGCACGCGCACGCACACGCACACGCACTTATGCCCATGCACACGCACGCACGCTCACGCACGTACACGCACGCGCACACACACGCATTGTTAAACCTAACCGCTGATGAGTAAACAGCTCCGGCCGGTCACGTAGGCATGGGGATGACGTCACCGCAGTCCACGACGTTCTAGAAGCTTCTAGAAGGTCGCATGCTCATTACATTGTGTTTCAAGGTGCGGGATCAAACCTAACTTAAACCTGCGTCTCTAAACCTAAACCTGCACGCACGCACGCACGCACGCATTGACCTACCTTAAATAGTGTAGTCGTGGACCGCGGTGACGTCATCTCCCCGTGTCTACGTGACCGCCCCAGGCTGTTTACTCATTAGCGATAATTGCCGCGATTTCGAGAATTGTCCACCGCCTTCTACTGTACGGTACGTAGCTTTATTACTTCAGTGATTGTGATCGCTTCGCGCGACGTTCATGCATCCTCAAACCTAACTTAAACCTGTCCTTCAGTTTGTCTAGTGATGTTGTAGAGTAAACACAAACATGGCTAGTGCAATCGAAGTGGATGAATCAGTCCAGACGTTGTTGAAGGAGTTGGAAGCGATGGAAGGCTACAGCACCATGTACTTTTCTCCACGAAGTCCTGAACAACCACCGCCAGCACTATCACTGAAACGGTCAGTCGCCACACCATCGAAGCTGGTGACCTGGAAATGTCCATACTGCGCGGAGTCATTCACGTCGCGAGATAGACTTCGTCGCCATCATCGTCAGCACCACCTCTGTGTTAGAAATAAGCGAAGAAACAATCGTTCCTCACAACCGAGATCGTTCATACAAACCTCGGCAGGAAGAGGTCTGCAGAAAGTCAACACATGTATTGAAAGCAGTTGCATAAACGACATTGAAAGTGACAATGCTCCGGAGATATCTGGAGACTTCGCATCACCATCATCCAACCAAATAACCGAAGGGGGAGGTTCCCAGAACGCCATCATATGTGCCGATAGCAGTTGCATAAACGACAACAGTAGAAGTGTCAATCCCCCGGAACTACCTGGAGACTTGGAGCTTGTGGAAAAAGATTCCAACGATTCACCACCGACTGTCAGTTGGGTCGATTCCGGTTATCAACATACAGTACAAAATCCCGCCAATCAGGGTAATGTGTTCTTGAACATCCAGTTACATCATAGAGGTCAGTATACACATGGTTGCAACTTATATTTGGATGAAAATAAAGACTATGAAATCTACATTATGATTATGAACATCATAACGCGATTGGAAAACCTTTGGGTGAACCGTTATTCAGGAGTCCCCAGAGTCACTGGTTTGACACATACAGTGAAGCCGGTGGTGATAAAGCGTGCAACTGGTAGTAATGAGGGTATCACACAATCGGTGGGGACTGCTTCCGCCCGCGATGAACACCACCCAGATTGAGAAGCGCCTGGTGGCAATCCCCGGACTGAGCTACGTGGCGGTCTCTACAACAGGTATCGACTCCAGGGCTACGGTACTTCTGTTTATGACCACTACTGCCTCACCTACCTGTACTGTCGGGCGGTCCTCGGTATACCACTCAGCGACTACGTGCAGCTCTTCGACCCGGTCGCTCCCACCATCAACGACGCACTGGTCCGCAGGCTCTTCTACTCCATCTTCGCTTAAGACTATTTTTGTGTAAATACCTTTTGAGTTCTTGATTGTAATATGTTTGTGTGTATATTCTTATTGTGTTTCAATAAATGTTTTGTTTCTCATTAACTGTTGTTTTCACTTGTCTTTCTCTTTAGTATTTAAGAAAGAATATCGAATTTTTAACAATTTTGAAAGTTTTGTTTTTTAAAACATGATAGTTTTACAAATTCGGTTTGCATTAGAGGAGTCTTTTGAAAGTAAATGTCAGGGAAATGCAAGGGGTAGTAACAACACAGATGTATGCTGTAAACTAAACTGTTTTGACTATATTTGCTTACGAATACTATTTACAAAATATTTACAAAGTTAACCTAGTTCTATTTACACTTAAATCTACACCGGGAACTCTTCGTTCATGTCCTCCTCCTCGTCCACCTCCATAGGCTCGCCTCGCTCCTCCTCCTCGGGATTGCCTCGCCTTCTTGCTGCGGGCAGTGGTGGAATGTCCTTATGCCCCCAAGGTAAGGTGTTGATACCATCGGCCAAGATGTAGCGTTTATCATCGGCCGGGCTCAAGGATAGCTTTTCTACTTGTACGGTGAAGACACGGTGCAGGTACGACTGGAAACGGGTGTTGACGGTGGTTTTCAACACCCCGTCGAACAGACATTCCCTGTAGTCGTCGGGGGTTAGGACGTTTTTAACAACCCCCTTAGCGACTCCCTTGGCTCGCTTGATCGCCTTGGATCCGTTGTCTTCGTCCTCAACGTCCATGAAGTAGAGCTTTGAGCGCAGGCCGAGGTACTCGAACAAGGATCGGCCGTTACACTCGTCCTTGAACTTGCCAATCACCTTGGCGTTGTCGGGGCTGTAGCAGGGGTGGGACCTCGGGTAGGCGCTGGTATCGAAGTCATCCAAGTGCTCCATCATCTCCCTGTAGATGTCCCGGGATAGGATGTCGAACACGAAGCTGTCAGTGTCCATGTAGTCTACTTTTAAGCGGTCACCGTAGCGGTCCTTCATCTTCCGCAGAAACTCGTACATGAGCCACTTGCTCAGCTCCAGGACAGACATGCCGACGTATATGGGCTTTTCCAGGACGATGTTGACCCTGGCGAGGTGCACGAGAGCTACGTCCTCCGTGTAATACGTGCGGTCCAGGAAATTGGACTTGGTCACGTACTTGGAGAACTTTTCCGGAGTGCAGACCAGCTTGACGTTCAGGCGCTTGCGGACGTTCTCGATGGTTTTGCCAAAGACCGCGTTATTCATTAACTTGAAAAAGTCTTGCTCGAACTTGGTCTTGGCCTTCTTCCGCAGCTCGGTGTTCATGAGGATGTAGGGCTCTAGCCACCGAGACTGGTGAAACGAGATCGCCCTGTGCACAGCCGCAAGCTCCAGTCCGTTGTTCAGTGCCTGCTGCAAGACCCTGTAATGGCAGACGTAATGCATCTTGTCGTCCAGGGTGGTCATCAGTTTGGGATATTTCCCTGTTGGCGGACGCTTGGTCTCGCAGCAGTAAGGGAGGTCCTTGTGCAGGTCGTGGAGGTGGGTGGGGTAGCGGAGGTCCACTTCGAGGATGTAACCCCGTTCCGCTTCGGCATCCAGCGCGTCAATGTCCAAGGAGTCGATCTCCTCACGGCTGAGCCACTGGAAGTCTCCGGTGGGCAGGTACTGGGACATGGCCCAGCCGTAGAGGTTGTTTGCGTCCAGGTACAGGAGGAAGCGCGTGGGCTCGTCGGGGCGGTAGTCCGGGCACCGATCGTGGTTGGCCTTGGCATAGCGGGTGATGGCCTGAGAGATGCCTCCTCGGATGCCTTGCTCCACGAAGAGGTACATGTCGAAATCCTGCAGCGTGTCCAGCTCCACGTCGCAGGTCTTCAACATGACGTCCCAAGCGTAGGATGGCAGGGTGTAGTAGTGGGCGGGGTCCAGTCCGTACTCGGCCAAAGAGGTGTCACGGAACTGCTCGAAGACGTCGGTGAGGAGAGCGATGTCGCAGCGCAGGTACGTGTCGGCATAGTCCTTGAGGTGGTGACACTCAAAGGCTCGCCACACGTTGAGGGCGTGTTGGTAGTCCTCGTCCTTGACGTCCTCCAGGGTCATGGTGTTCCTAAACGCCTCCTTGGGCGGCAGCTCCCTGGTCCTGTACAGCGTTTCGTACGATGTGACAAAGTCATAGGGGAACACGCCCTTCCTGCGCACCAGGTCGAACAGCCGGTCGTCGGGGAACCGCTTCCTGGTCTCGCGCATCTTGTCGGTGGGCAGTCCCGCTGCCAGGCTGGCCAGGCTCATGGACAAGAACCTGTAGGTGTCGAGGAACCGCACCGCGAAACTGCTCTGTCGTGGGTTGTCCCCGGGCTGGCCAAAGTGGAACCGCTTGGTGAAGGCGATGTAACGCTCTTCGGTGTGCGCCAGCACGTCCACATCGCCGGGGTCGATGGCCAGCTCCCGCACTACGAAGTGGGCATCGTAGTTGGACAGGTTATGGAAGTAGCAGTTGATGACCCGCTGCTCCCTGTACCGCAGATTGCACGAGCGGTGCGCCGCTCCTCGGAACTCGTAAGGCGGGGCGTGGTTGTGGTCCCGCACCTTGACGTCCAGCTCAGTGAACTCCTTGCCGCAGAGGTAGCAGCGGGTCGCTGCGAGATACTCGTCCATTTCCTGCCGGGTCAGAGAAGGGTGCAGAGCTCTCGTGCTGAACAGGAACTCCCACAGGCTCAACACGTCCATCTTAAGCCGTTCCATAAAGACCTTGGACGCGTCAGCTCCGAAGTATACCCGCGGCTCAAACTCCTCCAGGCCGAGCGAATCCACGATCTGGTAGGCGAAGGCGTACGGGACGTGCATTTGCAGGGGCGTCGTGCCGGGCGGTGGCGCTTCCACCGGGTCAACAGTGACAGGCTGCAGAGCACACTCGAAGTCCGCGTAGATGCTGAACCTCTCCCGCCTAGTGTACTCTGGATGGGTGAAGCGGATCTGCTGCTTCTTCGGCAAGTCCAGGCGAAGGGGAGCCTTGGCGTAGCAGTAACGCCTGTGCTCCTCCAGACGCTGAACACCCGTCAACCCTAGCTTGTTGGGTTGATTGTCGAAGTAAGCGAAGCACCGCTTACAGATGTAGATCCTATTTTCACGTTTGGTGAGCTGGGGCCGGACCAGTCGACCCAGGTCCTTGATGTACGCGTAGTGGCTGTCCCCGTCGATGGTCACGTACAGCAGGTCTCTGTGGTCTTCGCGCTCCCGCTTGCATATCTTCAGCGGGTAGACCTGGTCCTTGAACTCTGGCGTCCCATCGGGGCGTCTCCCCACCATCGCCCGCTCGATCCCGTAAACGTTTACGCTGATGTTGTTCTTGCCCTCAAAGGTCTTAATGTCCTTGAGCGTCACGGGGAAACGCAGGCCGGTCCAGTCGTAACGGGCGACGATGTCCAAGGTATAAGATGCGGTTCTATTCGGTTCCTGCGGGACGAACTTGGTCAGGATGGCGTACATGAAACACATGTCGTCGGCGTTTTGCACATTGACAACAGCGTGTATATCTGCGATAGCCTTTGGCAGCTGGATAAAGGCTCTGCCTCCGAGCGGCGAATACTGGTTCACGCGGATCTCCAGGTCCCGTATACGCAGGTATGCCCAGCCGCTGCCTACCAGTTCGCACTGCTCCTTCTTCTTCACGATCGTCTCGAACGTCGCGGAGAGGAAAGCCTCCAAGTCGGAGGCCTCGGTCAGTGGGACGTTCTTCGTGTTGAAGGAGCGCAGGCAGGTGGCCCCGTGAATGTTGGAGAACTCACATTCCAGGACCATGTTCGCCTTGATGCTCGGATGTTGGGTCATGACGTTCTCCATCAAGTCCAGAACCTCGTCAAACAACAGGGTCAGCGCATCCTCGACGGTCAGCAAGGCGTCTAACGGCCGGGCCAGGCGGTAGGTGAGGAGGCGACTCCGGAAGGCCCGATGTACGAGCTGGAACACGGGGCGGCCGCCACCCTCCATCTCGTCGTCGATGGTCTGAGGCTCAGCGCTAGGTCCTGGGCGGGGCTGGGGCTCGGTGCTGGGCCCTGGCTGTGGCTCGGTGCTCGGTCCTGGTCGCGGCTCCGCGCTGGGCACTTGGCGCGGTCGGGGCTCGGCGCTGGCTCCTTGGCGCAACGACTGGTTGTTGTGAGGAAGAGGAGGAGAGGACAACCTAGGCAGTCGGTCTTGGGTCAGGTCCCTCACAACAGGGCAGTTGTGAGACTGGTGATGGTCGCGGTTGAAGCGGCGAGTAAACCCCTTGTCGCAGTACACGCAGCGGAGCTCGGATGGTTCTTGAGCCAGGTTCCTCACAACAGGGCAGTTGTGAGACTCGTGTTGGTCACGGTTGAAGCGACGGGGAAACTCTCGGTCGCAGTAGGCGCAACGGAACGTGGGAGGATGGACGGTCCGGACGTGTCGTCTCAGTTCCAGGCCTCGGTCAAAGCGTCCACCGCATCGCTCGCACTCCACGTGGCGATCGGGGCTCGAGGAGGAGGAAGGAGCTGCTGCTGGCATCGCGGAGTGAGCCGCTTGCATGTGGCGGCGCACGTCCTCCAGGCTGGCGAAGGTGGTCGGACACAGTCGGCAGGGATGGTCCGCTCGTTGCGGTCGGGGCTCCGCCGCGGCGTGTGGTCCGTGAACCGTGGCGACGTGGCGGCGGAGGCTGTCGCCTCTTGTGAAGCGCCTACCGCAGACGTGGCAGTCGTGACGTCTGGCGTTGTGGGCGGACTCCACGTGTCGCCTCAGGTTTCCGAGCAGGCTGAAGGCTCGGCCGCAGACCTCGCACAGGTGTTGGTTGTTCATCTGCAACAACGAATATGATAAGTCTCTTGCATTTACAAATTAGTCGCAACGAGAACACTTCATTGGTAACATAACACATACTTTATGCGTGGTAGACAAGAGTCAAGGCCATGGCAAATTTAATGTTAGTACACGGGTTTCCTCGTTTATTAAATTGGTTTTAGCAAAGAACAGATTATTCAACTTCTATTAACAAGCCAGACCTCTCTTTGCACATTATGAATTGAAAGTTGCTGAACGATCATACCTTAAATGAGAATCTTACTATAAAGGGGAATGTAATAGACTTCCACACTACAACTTATAAGAGCTACATATACTTACGTTTAACAATCTCGGAATATGGTGCAGTAAAGGCTAGCACAGCACTGAAGTAGAACGTCTACACACACTGAGCTCCAAACACAAACTGAATGAAGGAAGCGATGACAATCACTTAAGTAACATAGCTACGTACCGTACAGTAGAAGGCGGTGGAACATTTCTCGAAATCGCGGCAATTATCGCTAATGAGTAAACGGCCTGAGGCGGTCCACACTACAACTTATAAGACTACATATACTTACGTTTAACAGATCTCGGAATATGGTGCGGTAAGGACTAGCACAGCACTGAAGTAGGACGTCTACACACACTGGGCTCCAAACACAAACTGAATGAAGGAAGCGATGACAATCACTGAAGTAACATAGCTACGTACCATACAGTAGGCGGTGAAAGCGGTAAACAGTTCTCGGAACCGCTAATGAGTAAACAGGCCCGGACGGTCACGTAGGCATGGAGGTGATGTCACCGCCGCGGTCCACGACGTTCTAGAAGCTTCTAGATGCTTCGCAGTGTAATGTAAGCGGTAACCAATTCCCGGAACCGCTGATGAGTAAACAGGCTGGGACAGTCACGTAGGCCCTAGCACGCGCCTCGACACGTGACCAAGCCGGCATACGACGTGTAGTGAAGTCACATCGAGTTCGGTCAGCAAACAGCCGAGATCCCATAAGGAAAACGCGATTAAAAATTAATAACGGGCTTGATTGATGGTGGATTTTTGGGTTTCCTTCAGCGATGGTTTGCTCGGGTCGACATACAACATGTGGCGAAGTTACATTAAAATCGGATGGTAAACAGCTGAGATCCCATAAGGAAAACGCGTTTAGAAATTAATAACGGGCTTGTTTGATGGTGGATTTTAGGGTTTCCTTCAGCGATGGTTTGCTCAGGCCGCTGCCCGACATGTGGTGAAGTTTCATTAAAATCGGTCGGTAAACAGCCGAGATCCCATAAGGAAAACGCGGTTATAAATTAATAGCGGTCTTGTTTGATGGCGGATCTATGGGGTTCTTTCGTCATTCGCTTCCTCTGGGATATGCCTACACTCTGGAAAAAGTCCCGTGGGAATCGGTGGGTAAATAAGCTAGTTATTAATTTTCGAAAGTTTTTTCCTCATGTTCAAGGTCATCATGAAAAGTGCCGCTGGCGACCGGGGGGGGCGTCCGGGGGGGGGCGTCGGGGGGGGGCGTCGGGGGGGGGGGCGTCAGTGGGGGGGGCTGACGTCACCGGGGGGGGGGGGCAACGCTGGTTTAAGTTAGGTTTATCGGGGGGGAGGTGGATTGATCCACAGTGGATAACTGAGGATTTTACTGCGGCAGGCCCATCTAATGCCCCCTACTGTTATTCTTGTGGAGAAAAAGAAAAATTGTATATCTCGCTTATTTATGAACATAAACTGACGAAATTTGGTATATGGCTTCATCTGGTTGTGGTTTGTTGTTGTTTCCACAAAAAAACAATTTTTCGCCTATGGTTCCTGTAGCAGCAAACCTAGGTACTTGGTCCCTATGTTATTCTTATGGAAAATACTTAAAATGTTACATATCGCTTATTTATGAATGTATATAGATGAAACTTGGTATGTGACTTCACTAAGATGAGTTCTATTGATATCTGCATAAAAACCCATTATGTTTTGTGCCTTGTTGCAGCAAACCTGCGTACTCATCCTCAATGTCATTCTTATGGAGAATAATTAATTTTTAAATATTGCTTGTTTGTGAATATATTTATTATGAATCCTGTTAAGTGTTTTAATGTGTTATGTTATATATTCATTGGAAATTTGCTGAGTATGCAGGTTTGCTGCGACGGGGGTATTTGACATCTGGGGACCTCATAACGAAAAGTTATGGTCTCGGGCTTCAACTCTTACCATGCCACCTACGGTAATAGCTTCTTCCCTATAAGGGAAATTTGCTAATACACAATTACATCAGGAAAACGTGGACCACAACCATCCATGTTGGAAAACAATACACTGACTCAACAAACACCGTTGAGGAGAGCGGTTTTTTCCCACTCGCGTGAAAACGTGCATCTGAATCAATGCTTTGCAATTGGAGAGGAGCGTTTTTCCCCGCGCGGCCAAAAAATAGATGTAGAAACCAGCGGGTGATTTTAGAGCCACTGGGTGGATTTGACCCGCGCGGCAAAAAATCACTCTAGGTATGTGAAAGCTCTCATTTGACTCAATTTATCCCAGCGGGGAAAACTTGCTGCGGGAAAAGGTTGCTCGTGTGAAAGATTCCTAAACATTATGTCCCCCACCCCATTACTCCAGAATTATACCATGATTAGATTGGTAAGATATAACTGGGTAGTTATCATGCATGTTTAAGTCATTAAAAATGTTTGGAAAACGCCTTTCTAAAAAAAATGTAATCTTGTTTCCAGAAACTATTGTTTGTAAAGCGTTATGATACTTCTTTATCTAAAATTACAATTTGTATACAGTTCATTAAAACATTTGGTAATGTTGGCTTCTTATGGCAGGCTTATGTTAATGATATTAGTAGTCTATGTACTGTAAAAATAAATTAAAAGCAATTGAAGTAATGGCACAAGCTAATACAGCGCTCTGAGATTAGGTTATATAGTTACTGAAGTAGGCCCTACCTATCTGAATGTATAATTGGGTAATGAAAATATTAGAAAAATTTTAAATTCCTGTCTTTTTGCATGTTTCTGAGGCTATCGTACGACCTAGAAGGCTGAAACTTGGAACAATTATAGAAAATGGGACGGGATACATTTGATTGCCTAACTTTGACTTATTGGCCTTATTTTTCTTTAAATAGGACCTTAAATTACAAAAAAATTTCCAAAGTTTAAAATTAACTATTGATCAGCTGTAACTATTTATAATATAGATAAGATAATTATAATATATTTATAAGATAATCATATGTGAAATATAAACATAAGTGTTGATTTATTGAGTACAAATTACACTCTATAAAACATCAACAGAAGGTTAGAGGCTGTAGCCTTTACAAGCCAGATAGCCTAACAAAACAAAATAAAATTAAAAAATTGAAACTTCAAAAGTAATTTACAAAAGTAAGATTTGATCAGGAGACCGCATGATCGTGAGTTCAATGCTGTATCCACTGGTCTACCGTAGCATGTCAAATGATGAGAAAGTTACACTTCAGCAAGCAGTGGATCGTCTAAACGCTAGTCAACTACGTCCAAACTACTACGATAATTTATAATTCATAAACGATAGTCGGTAGTTAACCAAATGACCTAACAATCTGTTGTGAACTGAAGGCCTACAAGCAATTAGTGTATTTTAATCTAACCTAATATAACTCCGCACGGCGCTGTGGTGGTTTGTAAATTAATTTTGATTGCTTTTAAAAATTTGTCGATGTTATGTTTACATACACATACTAATATCAAGTACGGCAAGTTATATATTTGAATATGAAAAATAAGTTAAACAAGACTGGGCAGCGATAAGAAGCTACGCCTGGATATGCAAGATGTTGCACTATTGTTTGCAACATCCAGTTTTTCTCTTCCATTTGAGTGAGGTACCAGTACGATTATTGCACCTCACATTTGGAAGGCTTGGGTTTCATCATTGGCCGGCCATTCTGAGAAGAGTTTGGACGGTTTCATTTAGGCAAATGCTGGAATGGTTCCCAAAAAAGGGTCACACCCCGCCAGAAAGGGAAAGATAGGACTCAGGCCTACCTTACCTGGTTTAAAGATTTCCCCATAAATTTAATATTTTGTTGCAAATTCCAGTATAAATTATTAAACATTGGCACAGAATAAAAATTATTAGTCTATTATGATTATTCTTTCGTTAAAATATTTTTCTCGATACAAAATTAATTTTAATTACTTGAGCATTCGTAACAGCCCGGTTAACATTTCAACAAAATTCCTAACATAAATCTAGCGGTCCTATTCTGGAAAAAACTACTGATCCAGTTTTAACGGATTTAGTAGGGGGTCTATCATGAAGGTTTTGGCATATAGTTATGTCAACTACTTTTTATTATGTGATCTTTTGGTGCAAAACTACTTAGTTAATAGTTCCCATAACAGATCGTGTTCAATTTTCAACAAATCACTTGTATATATCCACTAGCAAAAACTACTGGGCCAAAATATAAACAGTTTTTGTATTAAATTTATAGTTTTGATCCGCGCTCATGTCATAATACCTTTCTTTAGTTGAGATTTTTTGTTCTTAATACCAAATGATAAATCTCAACAACATTCCTTTTGTAAATCCACTATCAAAAACGACTGGATCAATTTAAATAGTTTTGGTCTTAAATCGAAGGTCCTGTCCTAGAGAGGTTGATTGGTACCATACTTTTATTTTCACTCAATATGATTTTCTCTTTGAAAAAATACTTTTCAAATTTATCACCTTAAGAGCTGCTCCTATTTAACATCCCGGTCAAATTTAGTTGGACTATTTACGAGAAATGTTAATAATTTATGTTTTAATGGATCACAGTACTCTTCCTTCAAGGCCAATTATGAAATTTGTTTACTGTGTTCATAACTATTTTAAACTATTTATTTACATGTGTAAACTTTTACAATATATCTTAACAATGGAAGGAAAAGTCATTATTATATTTTGTTAGACAAATTGTTTGATCCAAGTTAATTCCCTGTATATTATTTTACAGCAAAACAATTGTCATAAATTAAACTTGAGGTACAGTAGTAAATATTATTAAACATAAGAATAATCATAATACCCCTTTGCTTAAAAAGGATAAGATCATAATTTTTTTGGGAACTTAAATGCTACACAGGGGACTATTAAACTGAACCTTTCACGTAATCATAAATATATATAATAAATGTTGGACCTTGCAACACTGCAAGAAGTGTTGGTTTCTTCTTAATCACTGGCAAACCAAGTGGGCCAAAGAGTTTTAGTTCCTATATTATATTTAATAACATCAGTACTACGTTTCCTTTTTTAAAAATAATAAGGCAATTTCATCCTCTTTAAAGCGGATTGACAGATTTAAGCATCATTGTTTTGAAGTTCTGCATTTATATGTATTTGAACGGGACTGGGTCTATTACACAT
Organism: Allygus modestus; assembly: GCA_963675035.1. Classification (NCBI taxonomy): domain Eukaryota; kingdom Metazoa; phylum Arthropoda; class Insecta; order Hemiptera; family Cicadellidae; genus Allygus; species Allygus modestus. The sequence goes on along the minus strand of OY776111.1, from coordinate 382,740,944 downwards.
CATATCGATGGACCATCGAACCTTAAATAAAAATAGGCTTTGGTTCGATATAACATTACCTTAGTGCGATCTATAATATAATTTAATAAAGAATTGGCTCTGGTTGGAAATTGGAATTAGTTTTTATAGATTAAAGCATGATGATTCGATGGCCCATCGAACCTACATCAAATAAATAAAACATTTAAGTGAAGGCATTTTGGGTGAAGGTTTAAGTGGGTATTATAGATGATGTCGTTGGACCATCGAACCATTCCTATTTTATAAATGTTAGAGGGTCTATGGTCCATCGATGTGATGTGTAATAGAGCCACTTAATTTATTTGACAACTAGAAATATAGGGGGCCCGTTTTTTTAAAATAATAATTTATAGGGTCGATGGTACATCAGACCGAATTTGTATATGTTAAAAAGAACTCATTGTGGGTCGATGGTCCATCGACCCAAATAGTAAATATAACTTTTATTCACTTAAACGGTTCGATGGGCCATAGACCTTCTTGTATTTTTTTAATTTTTACAAGAGGGTCCATGGTCCATTGATATGATGTGTAATAGAGCCGCTCCCATTTGAACAACAATATCAAGCTACAATAACAATGAGAGCCCGGGGGCATAGCCTCCCAGAAAGACCAAAGTGCTACATTAAAACCTCTTTGGAGTTTTAACTGTTTAGGCGTTTAAGACCGATTGACTGATTTTAAAACATACTGTACACATCAACTTCTAGATTTAGATATATTTAACATCAATATTAAGCTACAATAAAATAACAGTGTGGGTCCTGGGATGTGTATAGCCCTCCAGTGTACACCAAATAGTAAATAAAACTTGGTTTGACTGATTGTGGTCCTACATTGTCATCAAAATTTTGTACTTCCAACAAAATCTTCAACTAATATAATAAAGGAAGTCTAGGTGATACAGCCCCCAGTGAGAGTGAGGGGTGAGTAACAACAACTACTTCAAATGCACTTTTGATCTGATTGACTGATTTCAGACCTCATTGTTTGTTTCTCATGTTTTATATTTGAACGGCATTGTCAAGCTGCAGTTACAATGGGGGCCTATGGTGTGTATTGTGAATTGAAACATTTTTTTAAATTATTAACCGTGAGCTCAGCCTCTTACGCGGTAAAAGAGCGTACTCCTAGGTAATCTAAGCCTACAGTTGAGTCTTGAGTTTCATAAGCGGTTCAAGTACTTGATAATTTTATTTTGATAATACAACGGAATGAGTATTTTTCAGTTTATCCTAGCTATTTTGTCCGTATTTTACATCAAATCAAATCATCTTTATTCATTGCAATACAAATAGTACAGAATGGCGCCAATCATAGCATATTACTTATTAATTTGTTGCCAAAAGTGGTAAGAGTGACCTCCGATGGTGAAATGGTATTGTTTGTTTTTACAACCCATCTTGTACAGTGTGCTGCGGCTGTTAGGTTAGGTTATGTTACGTTATTTTTAAATAGCAAATCCTATCTCATCCAACGAGGGATATATCTATAGAGGTCTCGCCTGGGGTAAAAATCTCTGCTTACATACGGACTGCCATTTTGACTCTCTATACCCTCCGGTCTCCATCATGGCAACAAATATGTTAACCAATCAAATCTCCTCTTCACAACTTATGTTAGTCTTTATTACTTGATTTTGAAACGATACATTTCTCTATAATATAACATTTCTCTGTAATTGTAACACACAATACAATTTAGGAAGTTTAGGAGGTTATTCTTCCTACATCACTAAAATAACATTTGAAGTATTGAAAAATCCAAATTTATCCTTCGCGACCAAATAAGCTGCAATTTCCCGCCACAGCGCGGGCACCTCCATGTCTCTTGCATAAACGCAAATGATGTTTATACTCAAGTACAAAGTATTCGCGTACTAAATTACAGTACTGAAAGACATGCCTGCACTTGTACTCACTGCATCTAGAAAGTGTTTGATATACATGAAGTCCTTAAATGAAACTTTGTGAGTGACTCGGAGTTAGAAACTGCCATGAGCACTAAAGTAATAATTTCTTTCCTGTTAAGAGAATTTGTTGTATTGTCGGAAAGATATTGCGTGACAAGTTTCTCATCATTTCTACACAATATATTAAACTTTGGGATTAATAAAGGTCCGATCATCCTCATACGTGAAGAATGAGCGTATTCCTAGTTATATCTAACTCTATTATTGCGCGAGGAACCAATACTAAGCATTGCTAACATTGATGGGCAGCAACAGCTGAGAAAAACTACTCTGATCATTAGTTCCGCAACAGCACAAAACTTCAATAAAATAAAATATAGTTTATTGAAATTCATAGCTAGAGCCAACAAAACTTGAAGACTGGTCAAACGTTTAGCCTTGTCCAACCGGTCACTTTCATCATGCAACTGCCGCTCATAATACAGAGCATCATGGCCAAGCACTTGTGCAATCGCTTGTGATTTATAGCAAAATGTAAACCACGAATTTGGCTTAATATCTGATGTTACTCAAAAACCATCGGTGAATGAATTGTCTTATCCGCCTTGGTTATAATAAGACAATTAATATTTGTGCACGTTTCTCACGTATTTTGGTTGATTTTACTGTCTCTATCGTTGTGCCACACTGAAAATCTTGAATTTAATACAGTGAGTTTTAAACGCCTATCTAGGATCGAGTTAATTAATATTAATAAATAGAAACCGTAGTCAATTAAATATCAGCCAGTTAATTAATCAGATAATTTACGTGCGTACGTTATATGTTTTTCAAACTTAATTTTAATTCGTCGTATTTTTCATAATATTTCTTATTTTCCTGCTTGAAGTGATTTGTTTCCCAATGTTAAAATATAAAGTGTTGTGTGGTGTTACCAGCTACGTGGGTTAAAAGGACATTTCAAAGCCACAGAGCATAAATTGTTCACTAAGCGCCACAATATATTTTCAGAGCGCGAAAATATGAAGCGCCACTGCCCGATGGCAACAGCTACGTTTCATTAATAATATTCAGTGTGCAGTTCACCAGTGATTTTTTCATATATGTAGTATATGAGTTGGGATCAAACCGTTTTGAAGTTATTTTAGGCCGTGTATTATTTATTGAGTACTATCTTTTTTACTACATGTAAAAATGTATTAGTTGGAAGATCAAATAAATAAACGTGGATTTTATCTCGTTCAAATTTCTGACAGTCTTTACTGATCAACTACCCATAGTCTGTGCCAACCAGATTTCCAGATCTACAATTTTCCTGACGATTGCAATACAATGAAAATGGGATGAGGTGTTTACATTTGCCTACTTACGTACTTTTGACAACACTACAAATGTATACTTGTTTCAATTACACAGAAGATTGGTTGTTTATAGAAAACATATTTATTTTTGAAAATAGATTTTGTTTGTAAGAATATTGTAATCTTTGTAACATATTTTGCAGTAAAATATTACTATTATTATAGATAATAAGCAGCCAATATGTTTGTTACACTAATAGAGCTTAGCTAGTGTGTCAAAGGATTTATTACTAATATAATTATATTTATTAACTGACTCAAATTATGTTTTTTTTATGGAAATGTGTTATTTTGGTTTTATAAGAAAATAGCTTATTAAGTATAAGTTAAAATGTAGTATTTCCTGGGGTTGGTGTTTAACGAATCTTAATACAATATCAATGGTCATGTATCATTGGCTACGTTGATACATTGTTTAGAGTGTTCAAATTCATAAAAGACATCCAGTTTAATTTTTAATTTGCCTACTTTTAATACTACAGTTCAAAACTAAAACAATTTCAATAATATAAAACATCTTATTGGTTTTAGTATGTTTTTTAATTGTTGAAATAAAGATAATTTACAAGGCGACAATGGCAAGCCATCAGGCAAGGTTGACTTAGTGAATAATATAAGAGTGTACGTTTTTACATATATGATCATTCTGAAAAGCATGGATGTGGGTTTGCAGCAACTTTAGTTTTACTTCCAATCAGAATCTTTGTTATATACTATTTTCCAATATGTCATAGTAAACATAGATAAAGTAAGCACAGCAGATAGTGAAAGTAATTCGTTAGTGCACATAATGCACATGTACTAATTAATTGGTTAATTAATAAGTCACATTGCTGGAAACCCGGCCTTAAAAGACAATACGGCTTGGAATAAAGTACTAAGATTGAACACTAGGTTAATTAAAAACAAACTTTGAGCTGTTGCACTCTCCGAACCATTTGTCTATTTATGTCGCATTGGAAGCATATTGTTTTCGCAATATTGAGAGGGTTTTTGGCAAGATTATAAATTTGTGTAATGCTGCCCGCCACGCTGCTGCATTACGCTTTGCAATCCCTAGAGTTGGTATTACTGTATATTAAATACCCCGTCGCAGCAAACCTGCGTACTCAGCGAATTTACAATGCATATATATGGGTATCACTACTACCTAGAGCCACTTACCAAGTTTCACAAAAATACATTCATTAATAACTGATATATAGCATTTTATTTATTCTCCATAAGAATAACATTATAATTGAGCACGCAGGTTTGCTGCAACAAGGAAGATAATAAATGTGTATTTTTTGCAATTTTCAATGTAACTAACCACAGTTGAAGCTACATACCAAGTTTTATTAATTTAGGTTCATCACTAAGGGAGATATAACAATTTTACTTATTATCCATTTGAATAACATGGGACCCGAGTATGCAGGTTTGCTGCTACCGAGAAAAATCAACAAAAAACATTTGTTTGTGCTAATATCAATATACTACAACTAGTTGAAGCCACATACCAAGTTTCATCAATATGCATACATTAATAATCGAAATATAATATTTTATTTATTCTCCATAAGGATAACATTGTATAACGTACTATGTTTAGCACTTTGAATGTCACTGCAACGGTTGGACGTAAAACAACAATTAAAACGCCAAAACGATTGTTTTGTAGAGCTAAACTGATTGGTAGAAAGAAATGTGGAGTTTTTAGTGAAATTGTCTGAGGAAAATCTAAAAACCGTTTTCCCATAAGATTAACATGCGAAATTGTATGGACACATTTTTTTCCTTTTCTCCACAACCACTAAACCTAGCTTAATGATTCAAAATACTGAATTGTTTGTTTTTTAAGCTCTATGAAATGGCTATAACCAAAATCTAGTGTTTTTAAATTGTAGGGTAAAAAGTTCAAAAAACTGATTTTGGACAATTTTACAACCCCATAAAACCCACTTCCCATAGACCGATCGATCTGGTTTTCGAACTTAGGTCATAAATGTTACTCTCCACATTTGCACCAAATTTCATCAAAATCAGGCACTTCTTTCAAAAGTTATCGCGGTAACGGACATATAAATATAAATTTGAACGAATAGTGTTTTTGGCATCTGGGGACCTCAAAACAAAAAGTTGTCATGGTGTCGGGCTTAAGGTTACCATGATATCCGTCTCGGGCTACGGTAATAGCTTCTTCCCTATAGGGGAAATTCGGTAAAAGAAGAATATAAAAACTGAAGAAAATAAAAACATAATTGACATAAAACGTGATAACATTCCCCTTATTTTAAAGTAAGTTATATTTACAAGCCCTTAAACATTTAAAAGACAGATTCATATCTTTGAATTATAAAATACTTTATTGTTTTCATTCTGTTTAGATCTTGTTGTTAACATTGTTATAATTGCCACCAGTCTGTTATAAATGCCTAGCGCGCACTTCCTTTTGACTCCCTAAATTTTTGTTGGCGTAGCGACGATGGGTTTTCAATAGGATAGAAATAGGTTAGAATAGGTTAGGTTTCAATAGGTTAGAATAGGATAGGTTATACTTCATATAAGGGTAGAACGAAGACTTGAGGTTAATTTAAATACAAGTTACTTGCTATGTATAACTACGTTTTAGCTACGTACATCTCTTTAATATATCTCAAAAATCTCAATAACATTTTACTTTCGTTGAGATGATAGGAATAATTTTATCACGCCATTTTAGTTTCCATATATGGTATTTGAGGACAACAAGTCAATGAATCATGTTTTATAAATGTACGCGCGGCGTATGGGAGTATCTCTGCTTACAGTAAAATATGACCAAATATTTGCATTCGTACGACCACCCTGTCCCATATTGCTCTATAATCGAGTTTTTACAACAGTAAAATTCTTATTTCAGTATAAATCTTGTTTCTTATAAGAGTTATTCTCAGTACATTTGTTGATATATTTTCTTTGTTTATATGTTTTGTCACAAGTTACACGGTTTACAAAAAATATATAATCAATATTACTACTTTATGAAAATAAACCAATACTCTTGGGTTATGAAAATATGTTTTTAACTGTTACCCAGCGAATTAAATAAAAACAATTGTCATCTTGTTAATTTCCTATCTCCTAAGTTTCATCTATTCTAACAGTGTTGCCAGCGTTTTTTGTTCAACGTTTCCGATATTTAATTGCTGAGTTTATTGCGATGAGGTTTTTTATTTATACATGCAACTTCATGGATTGTAAGAAAGTTTACCTGTTGTGTGACATAGGAATCGTATGGGCAGATGCCAACAAGAAACAATGGCTATTGTGTATACCATGACAACCAATGCTTTGTACATCAGCTTACAAGCTAGACGTCAAGTAATTGATCTAGGTGGAGCACAATCTCAGGTTTGAACGGATGGCACTGTTTGTTTTCTTTTTGCCATCAACGACTTAGAGGCACATGGTAAAGCTGTAAAATTTGTTGTCAACACCGCACCGGTCTTGCCCGGTTCCAACTGAACGCAAGCATTTGTGGAGGCTGAGGCATTATATAGCAAACTAGCTGATTACCCGTGCTTCGCACAAAGAATTCAGGAAAGTACAGCTGATTAAAATTTCTGCTGCAACTACATCTGTTTCTGATCCATTAAACCTGTTGCCTATAAGAATAGCCTTGTAACTTTAAGGGCTCCTGGGGCCCTAAGGGATTGCCAAGATAAGTAGGCCTATAAGTAGCCCAGATAAATTATCTACCTACATGCAAATTTGTAGCTCGATTGACTCAGTAGTTTTTACGTTATAAAGGATCATAAAAGTCGACTGACAGATAGACACAGACCACATTTCTTTTATAAATGTATAGGAAGGATAAACTGAAAATAATACCAAAGCCTCGTTTGTGTGTTTTGGCCAAGGAATGAAAAGTGGTACCCTTTTGTGGATTCACCATCAGCCTCTAAAACTAGCAAAGAGCTAAGGATGTTGAAGTATCTGTTAACAATGGCTAGAGCAGTCTACCTCAGCAAAGTAGGCCACCTCTCTTAGTTGAGCTGTACACTATTAGTTATTAGTACACTTAGTTAGCTGTACACACTTAGTTGAGCTGTTCATATTTAATGTTTTGAGTTACCGACTGCAACTTAAGGGTTTGCATCCACCTGGCAAGATGATTAGAAACCGCAGAGGAAACAGTTCCAACCACAAATCTTATAAAGGTCTAAACCACATTAAGCTGGTTATTGCAAGAAGGGAAATCATAACCGTAGACCTCGTGCGGATCTTCGTGAAGCCTGGGTGTTATTGGTTTAAGTGGTTTAAACCGTTTTTTTTAGGGTGGGGGTGAGCGATTGACATCTGTTCTTAGTATGTTGACTAAAAATCGCTTGTGAGAATCATCTGTTACTTGCCAAACCAAAAACATTGACACCACAAAGTGATTGCTGTGCAAAGATCTTAGGTTATGATTGTTCCACACATCTTACGAACAGACCTGAACATTCGGCCGAACATCCTCCCGAAAGTTCACTATGAACATTCCGTCCTGTGTACTTGCTACCGGTACACTATGGCCCAACAAAGGCGAACTAAGGCAAGCGCGATAGTGTACTCAGTGTGCTCGTGTATGTTCGGAATATTTTGCCTCGCCATGATTAATGTTCGCCGTGCTCCGTTTTTTGTCATTTTTTTTGCACGAATCAAAAAAGATGAACGGAAGCGAACAGGTGAGCATGTTATTGCATGGTATTCGGTGAGCGTGTACTTGGTTAGTTCGCTGTGCACATTCCATTGATTTGGTGCAAGACTTGTTGTCGCGACTCGTTCCGAACATTCGATGGAACATTAGAGTGAATCATTTGGCGATACTGTACTGGTACCAAAAAGTTCGTGCAGCTCCCACATTCCTCGCGACTACTCCGAACATTCGGGGTTTGGCCGAATGTTCGGGCGTATTGTTGAGAAGTGTGGGGCAGCCTCTATTGATTAGGCCTAACACAATTATTTTCATTTGCCTTCAACCTAGTGAGTTCTCTGCACCCATATTTTTAAAAATTACTTTTATAGGACAAAATATTAAAATTTCAATTAAACAATCAGCAAAAGCAAATAAACTTTTTTGAGAGAAAAAACAGCTGGTCGTACAAGTACAAATATTCCAAATACTAGCCAAATGTATTCCGCAGGAATAGTATTGTGACACATGGTATTGTGAACTTCTCCTCCAACGCTGATCCCCCCCCACTCTTCTGCTGACACCCCCTACTCAGGCTTCACGAAGATCCGCACGAGGTCTACACTAATGAGTATTTTCAATGCAGTCCATGTTAGGGGAAATCCGAGCCCCTTTTAAAAAAAAAAAACTGTTTACTCATAGCCAAATGATCAACCATCGACATCCCGCACCGTGGGTTATCGGAGACCAAAGACTCATCTCCGACCACCCTCCTCGATCGCCCCCTCATCTCCAACCACCCACCTCAATCATCCCCTCATCTCCGACCACCCTCCTCGATCGCCCCCTCATCTCCAACCACCCACCTCAATCATCCCCTCATCTCCGACCACCCACCTCGATCATCCCCTCATCTTGATCACCAGCGACAATATCATCTTGATAAGCGACAATAGGCTCTTGGAGCCTTAGGATATATGTAAATAGCAGGAACAAAAATTAAAGATATTCTATTATTATTGGTAAAATATTTGGCTATTTACTGCACAAAAAGTATAATCTTATTTACTAAGCAGCACCGACCACATCAAACATGTGTATTAGATATGGTTCATCATGGTGAACCATGCTTTTTAAGATACATTCTTCATCGATGATTATTTACCAAGTGACTAAATTTCGAGGTCATTTGGCGCGCACTTATTAGGCAAACAAACCCTATTAGTGCCAACAAATCATAATATCCAGCTAAAGTGGAGTGCAAGTGACAAGGCAGGAGAGATTAGAGGTCTTCCTGTTTAACCTTAACCTGGAAGTCAACGAGTGGGGTAGCATCGAACCCGTCTCAGCAGTACAAGTGTAGGAGTTCAGCAGTTGTAGCAGTCAGTGAAGATGCTGCGCAGTTAACACCTACTACGAAGACTGGGGTGGTGGTTTTCACTGCTATAGACCACGAGTTAGGCGGAGGGGAGAGGTAAGTTGCAGTTTGATAATGCACCCAATTGGGCCTCGTGAGCACAGGTGTCGCCCGTGAATTGCATACAAGCTTCACCTTGTTTTATTGCAATACAGTTACCGCAATAACCGCAATTGATACTAGCCTACTGTATATCAATTTATTTTATTATTTAATTTATTTTTGGAGTTTTTATTCATACTCAAAATACGTTTGTCTGCCGTGTTTTCTTTTTAACCGTTAACGTTTTTATATTCTGAATAGTATAACAAACATTTAATAAAACACTGATGGTAATCTTTGCTTGATTGATTTAGTTTTTGTAATTATCTAAGATTTAAAGTTGCGTAAAAAAATTCATTTTAAATGTTAAATTGTATGTTTTTTGCACATGGATAGTCATGTTTTGAAGGTCTACCGCATGAAAAATTAATAAAAGTAAAATACCTCCCCTTGAAAGACAACAAATAACAGAACATATTTTTTTCTACAACCGCTCCCAAACTGCTTATTTACGGTCTAAAAACAATAAAATATGAGCAGCAAACCACTGAATGAATTTTTGGTGTTTATAACAGCTGTTTTCTGTTTAGCGAGCGGAAAAGTCTTTGGGAGCGACTCAGGGGAGAGACGATGGACGAGAATATTTTCTTAGATCACCACCAGAATGCGCTTCTCAGTTTTTCATTGCATATGTACTTGCAACTGTTAGCCGTTACGGTATTTCGTGATGGCTCAGTGAATATGGGTTTAAAATTGTGATCATCAGGTCCTAGGTTCGAAACTAATAACGTTTATTGCTTTTTATGTTTGAAAAATATTTTGTAAACCAATGTTACTTTCATATTTTGTACACAAACCCGATCTCCATTAGTTAGGTTTGGTTGGGTTATCTTAGCTAAATATGACTTTTCTGTTCAGGTATTCGACACTTAATTCATAGAAACCCAATTATTTTGTTGATGTTGGCGATATGTCAGCGCTTTCTGTCGGTGATTTAAGAAACTATTCTCGTCCTACTCGTCCATCGTTTCTCCCCTAAGCCGCCCCTAAGTCTTTTTCCCTCGCTGCTCTTTAATTTTCCGCTCGCTGACAGCTAACAAACAGCTGATCGATTTTTTCTTTGTACCAAGCTAACTGACTCTGCGTTTATAAGCTCAGTCTCGCGAATCCAGCCGAAATGGATGAAGTTGAATTTTTGCATGATTGTGGTATCTACAAGTGCAAATATAGGAAAGGTTGTGTATGTAATTAGAGTGTAAAGTGTCTTTGTCGCTTGAGATAAAACTGTTATCGTGAGACTCCTAACGACAAAGACCTAATTTACGTTCTTAATACAAAATAACCATTTAATTTTGTTTGAGTTAGCTCATTCAATTACGCAAATAATAAGTGTACTCCTAGTTATCTCAAGTTAAACTTTACTCAGCGTTATACTCGGTGAGCAAGAAACTTCACTTGGTGAGGTTAGTCAAACAGTGTTCTGGTCCATCAAACTTAGCTTGAATTAACCTACTCATTTGTGCAGGCTCTTAATGAATCTCGAAGGATTAATACATATAATTGTTTTTATTGATGTTGGTCGTCATAGAGCATTCACTTACATAAAACCTGTTTAGTTGTATATAAACAATATAGTGTAATATGTTTAAAAACTAAACATGTAGGTAATTTTAGGTAGTTTTTCAAAATATATATTACTAGATGTTACCCGCAGGCTTTGCCCCGCGAATGATTTATAATTACTATGACAGTTGTGTGTGCTGCATTCTGTGGTTGGCACGTGGAACTACTAAGAATCAAGATCAGCTGTTTGGATACTCATCCACTCATACAAAAATGAATGTCCATAAGGAATTCATGGGTACTTTGAACCCCCGTGGGGCAAATCCCTATAGGATTTTCGCATCCTTAACATACATGCAAAGGGTTGGATTATACGTTATCAACAAATATCCAGTTTGGTATGAATCATGATTACACGTATTACTTATGATAAAACATGGAAAGTGTCCAGAATGATGTAAAACTTTTTAGTGGATATGTTCGAAGTTTTTTCCTAAAACTCCAAACTATTTTTCTGTTTCGGTGATAAGTACCATCTAGGGTATAAGCAATGTATAAGTGGTTCAGTCACTTGACTTTAAAGTTTTGCATCGTGGGTTTACCGATGATAAATGCAAACTTTTTACAAACAGTGATTGATGCATGATTCATAACTGAGTATGTGGTATATAAACATAGTATATTATTGGAAGGATGTAATCTTCTTTCTAGTAGCGAAGTTTTACTTAGTAAGATCTATAATGTTGCAGAACTAAAGCATAGAAGTAAATCAATAAACGAATACATTGCCATAACAACAGTAAATATATGCACATCTCTTTTTAAAGTTTATGCCTATGATTAGCTCAATAATAAAGCATAATTTCAAGCTCAATAAATATCCATTCTAAAGTAGACGTTAAGTTTACGTGTATTCAACTAACATTGTTTCTACCACCTATACCATTTAAATCTTCTAATACAAATTAAAACAACTCAAAAATTGTATACTGTACACAAAGCACACATAGATAAACAACAATAAAACAGCGTTTTGTCTAATTGAATCACACTGAAAAACTCGACAACGGTCTTCACAATTATTGGAACCCAAGCTGCAGAAACGTGCCTATCTGAAATCACTAGACCATTTACCACATTTACCAACTCAGTTGCTGATTCGTGGAGTATCGGGCACAGCGATTCTGGTTGGATGAAATTATAAGTATTTATGAATACATAGGTAATATACTCAACACCTTTGTTGATAAGAAATAAAGTAAAACTGCCTTTTATACTTTTCGTTGATGGGCTCAAACCTCACTTTACGTACCATCTTAGTTTATTGTACAAGAAGCTTAAAACTATTCTGTTGGTACTGTAAGCCCTACTCAAATTCAATTACCATTTCTGCTCTAAATGTTTAAGCTTTCTAAAAATAATTTATTATTCTTTCATGTGAGTTATTCATAAATAAGATGATTCTAAGAGTTTTCGCCAGCAGTGAAAAGTAGGTTGAAAAAAAAACTTTCCAGTTTAATCCTATGTTCGTTTTTATGACTTAACCTTTGTAATAGTGTCAATAACTGTAAAAATTACCCTATGAAGTACATTATTTTATTGTAGTAACCAACTTCCATTAAGTTTTACCAAGTACGGAATCTCAAGTGATCTTAATTCTTCAGGAGTATGATTAAAATAAATAAACCTAAAATTTATTTAATAGCATCATGCTATCTTCCCTATTACAGTACTACCGTAGAAAAGTAATTATAACCTATGGTGCCTTTATCTTCTTTTAAGCTGGCTTTATTATTTTTATTCTTTAGAAGAAATAGTAGGCCCTAATCTCTCTCTTTTTAATTTCTCCCCTTATACATAGTACATGGAGAAAGTACTGTTTTCGTCAAAATTTTCTAATTTATGATGTTAGTGGAAATATTCGTTTTAGTGCTCCCTGAACCCAAAAAAGTGATTTTTACGTGATGAAAATTGTCTTTCTGTCTGTCTAGATGTGTACAGAGCTAGAGCCCACACCAATTGGCCGATTGTGATGGAATTTGGTATGTATGTACTAAACCACGATATCTCCAGACTTTTTCATTTTTTGGAATTTTTGATGTTTAAGGGTAATTATCCCCCAAACCGCTAAAAAACATGAAAAATCCGAATTTCTCAAAATCAGCTCTAACGATTTTGATTAAACTTTGGTGGTGTGTAAAGATTTACGTTTCCAACAAAATTACACCACCCGCATTTCTGCAAAAATTCGGGGTCAGAAATTTTGCCCTTAATAACCCTGGGAGGGAATAGGAGGCATTTCCCCTCTCAAAACCACGTTTGAAAAAAACCTGTTTAAAAGATGTTCTGTACATTCGACCGTGCTTTGTATTATACAGGGTGAGTTTCTACTGACGCCCATAACTTCGCCAGGGGATTCTAATGATAAAAAGGAACAACAAATTTCCAGTAAACGCTAGTCCGATTCCGAACCGTTTGGTCATAATTAAAAAATTTGTGTTTTCTACAAAATATTGGACTTTGTCCCACTATTTACTTTATAAAAATGAAACCAATTAACCTAGCGATTGATATTTAAAATAATTAGAAAGCGCATTAAATTTGCTATAAAACCAAGGTTACATGTACAAATTTCATTTCATACATCGGTTCCTAGCCAAATTGAAATGAAAAATATGCTATAATTAATTATTTAGGATAAGTTTAAAGACCCTTTTTTGTTACCTTAACCTGGTGCAACGCGATGTCCAACTAGATAAAAAACTTCCTCATTTAATAAGCTTTAAATTGATATGCTATTTTAAACTGTTGTAGGTGGGAATGACAGAAAAACTACTATCAACCTAAATAAAAACACGGTTTACGAGTGAAGGTATTCTTATTAATAAAACAAGGCAAATGACCACAAAATTGTAATACGGTAACTCAAAGTTTACTTTGCATTAACAAATTAATTACAAGCCTTCAGAATGAACAATGTTGATTGCTACTTGAGTAAGTTTTCGAAATGACCACCACTTTGTCTGATGCAGATGCGGACACGTTTTCTCGGCTCTCTCACAGTAAATCAGTGAGTAGATTATTATTAGTAGGTTTGTAACCTTGCTAAAACCAAATCAGTAAACAGTGTTTTACTTTAGTTTGATGGTAGTTTTTCTGTTATTCCCACCTAAAACAGTTTAAAATAGCATATCAATTTAAAGCTTATTAAATGAGGAAGTTTTTTATCTAGTTGGACATCGCATTGCACCAGGTTAAAGTATCAAAAAAGGGTCTTTAAACTTAACCTAAATAATTAATTATAGCATATTTTTAATTTCAACTTGGCTAGGAACCGAGGTATGAAATGAAATTTTTACATGTAACCTTGGTTTTATAGAAAATTTAATGCGCTTTCTAATTATTTTAAATATCAATCGCTAGGTTAATTGGTTTCATTTTTATAAAGTAAATAGTAGGACAAAGTCCAATATTTCGTAGAAAAACCAAATTTCTCAATTATGACCAAACGGTTCGGAATCGGACTAGCGTTTACTGGAACTTTTTTGTTCCTTTTTATCATTAGAATCCCCTGGCGAAGTTATGGGCGTCAGTAGAAACTCTATATTTAGTAAATAAAAAGTAATTTATTCATTACAGTTGGGCTAAAAGGGAGAACGTATGTATCAATTTCCTGATACCGTTTATTTCATAAATAAAAATGCAAATAATATTAACATATCTAAACTATTATAATAAAGAGAAACATTAGGTTTTTGAAAGTTGATCCGTGCCCATTACTTTAACGAAATTCCATTTCGCACTTGATATTGGGTATAGCTGTGACCTTTAACCCGCCCGCGGCATATTTGTAATGGCAATTTTCTCCTCCGTTAAACACACATCAACATGGAATGAAATATATCGAGACCAAATTGAAATGATTTCCTAATACCACCCTTATTAAAAGCTCAGAAAACTAAAATATACAATCGGACATCGGTGTTTTCACACGATTGGCGTTTTCACACGTTATAAAACAAAAAAAGTCCTGTCGCAGTGTGTTCATCTCTCCTCCCCCCAAACCATCCCCTGGCCACTGTAGCAGGCAAAAAAAGTCCTGTTGCAGTGTGTTCACCTTCCCAACCCCCAAACCATCCCCTGGCCACTGTAGCAGGCAAAAAAAGTCATGTTGCAGTGTGTTCACCTCCAACCCCAAACCATTCCCTGGCCACTGTAGCAGGCAACGAAAAAAAATAATAAAAAAAGTCCTGTTGCAGTGTGTCAATCTCCCCCTCACCGACCAACCCTATCCGACGGCTGAAGAGGGCCCAAGTGCCCTAAAGCAGCCTCAGTGGGCCAGGGACTTTCCCGCCCACTGGAACCTCACAAAAACAACACGATTGGCCATTGCTAAAGATCTAGTAAACATTCACTTGTACTTGTCGTGTATAAAGTGTATAATATATTTATCGTCCTTCAATAACTTTGTTTTTGTACTTTTTTTCCTAACCCTATATAAATGTACATTATTTCGATAAAATGGTGAACCGGTAATATAATACATAATACAAATAAATTACGTATATCTTGAAATTCTTGGACAAAACAACATTACACACATTTATAATCTTGTAAAAATACTCTCTGTATTGAGAATACTATACCGTTGCGACATAAATGGACAACTGAAACTGGACTGGAAATGGCAACAGGTAAACGCTTGCTTTTAATTAGCTTAGTATTCAATCTTAGTTCTGGATTACAAACCGTATTGTCTTTTAAGGCCGGATTTCCAGCAATGTGCATTATTAACCAAGCCCTATAAATTGCTTTCAATTTTTGCTGTGCTTACTTTATCTATGTCTAAAACGCTAATATTTGAATTCATGCAATGGAATGGCAAATCCGTCGTGCCAAATTTAAAGGTGTTATTGTGACGATTAGGCCAAAAGCAAACTTAATCAAACATCCCGTTGAATTTTTAGTTTGTTTAACCCAATTAAACTGAATTTAATATTAGTTTACTCCCTTTAAATAAAACCTTTTACACTGTTAAACAATAATTATCAATCTAGTTTAAAAATAACGTGCTATACATTTTTTGAGGTAGTTTTAAGTCAGGGTGGGAAGGATTTTATTCCCTACAGATCATGCAGCTAAAGACTGAAGAGAGTAACATCGTATTGCTTTCTTGTTTGACTGGCAAGCTAAATATGTACGCATTAATGCTGTTTCAGTAAATCAATTGCCTTCGGCGGGATTTACAATTCACATTGCAAACACAGTTAGTAATAATCATGGCGTAAAATCGTACTGATGTATTTGTAAACCAAACATAGACGATATGTATGCAGTATAAACCGTGCGTGTTCGAGTACTTAGGCAATATATTGAGGGGGGGGTTAGGTAATATTTAGTCACGTGGCTATTGTTTTTGTATTACTTTTCGTTGCTTAATTGACAGCCTTAACTTCTCTGGTTGCTATGGTTATAAACTAAAACGTAAATATACTATTTATTAGGTATTGGAGACTCCACGACACGAAATTAAAATCTGAAAACTTGACTGGGAAGCAAAAACAACAAGTGTTACTTGTATTACAAGTGTATTACAGGTAATAAGTCTAATATTGTAACTCTTGTATAGTTACGATTCTCGAAAATATGATCTGGTGATTGGTGAGTTATTTGTTGCTGTGGCTTTTTATAACACTGCCTCCATCACTTCCTACGACTGTTTGTGATTCAATACCAGCAGAACTTGCCATTTTACGTGATGAAGAGCATAGGTTTAAGATAAAGAGTACATTTTCAAATTAGTTTATTCATTCATCATCAACTAGCCCAGCAATTTAGTTTAAATAGTGTTGGTAAGACTTGAATTGTTTGTAACTGATTTTATATAAGTGTTCAGCCGCGAGTAGTGCAACTAATGGGTAATGAGATTACATATTTGAGAGTGACGGCCAGAATGTTCCGATCAATCCCGTCTCGCCAGCCCGGTGGTTGCCTCAACTTGATCTGAAATGGATAGGTTTAACATCAACGAGCTTAAGTCTGGTCTTCTTGTTTAAAGTACCAGACGGGTGGATTTTATATTTTCGGTACTTAGCTAAGACTTTCTACAATGTTATAAAATGTTTAGGCCTATATCAAATTCAAACTGTTAAGTATTATTAAACGGCACCGCGGCTTAAGAAGCCGTTTCTTAAGAAGTTAAATATAACTATTTTGAAATTCGACGATTAAAATACTAAGTTTAGCCGACGGTACCCTAAGGAACAACCACCAACAATGAAATACTTGACTTAAAATATCGCAAATTATGAAAATGCACATATATATATATATATATATATATATATATATATATATATATATCACTAACAACTATATATATATAGTTGTTAGTGACCCCTCAAAACGTGTTTAGGGGGTTACGTTAGGAACTTCTATGGTGTTCCTGGGCTTACGTTTCGCTGTGCGGATCATGCTAATAGGTCACTTTTCCATGGGAAATTCACTAATAAATCAAAAGCTTGATGAGCTTATCAGCTGTCTAATGAAAATCCCAGAGTTGGGATTATAATCAGCTGTTTGTTGTAAACAAATCATACTATAAATCCCACCACAATGGTTTGTAGACACTTACATGTTGTATCATTTAACAAACTTAAAAGGAGAAAATTATAAATCTGACAATTTTGGGAAGTGTCAGAAGTTTTTAGCTTAAAATTGGTATAAATTCCATGACCACACGTTCCCCGGTTTTCTGAAACCAAGGCCGAGTTCCTGGTCAAATATTCTCTCATATGAATAACATGGTGAAATTAAGGACTTTATATTTCCGGATTCTCTGATTGGGCCTCATGATGACCGGTGTGGCTGGTTGAAATCGATCGCCTTGTACCATCTTTTGTATATTTACCGTATTGTATGTAAGTACAGTATAAGTGTAAATATATTGTGTAGGGTTGTGAGATGTAGTTTTATTTTATGCTGTTAATTGTAACAACAAGTATTATGCTACTCAAGAAACTATTTATATTTTATACCACTAAACAATTGGAGAATATGACAATTTTTCGGGGTATCTGAATGTTTAAGCTACAGATTGGTACAAATTTCATGACGACTCGTTGCCTAGTTTTCTCAAACATAGGCCGAGTTCCATCAAAAATTCTCCTGTATGAATAATATGGAGCAATTTGAGGAGTTAATACTTTATATCATTAAACAAAATTAAAGGGAGAAAATGATAAATCTGACAATTTTGGGAGTATCGGAATGGTTCAGCTTCATATTGGTGCAAATTCCATGACCACACGCTGCCTGGTATCCTCAAACTATGACCGAGCTCCTTAAAAAATATTCTCCCATTTAAATAACATGGAGCGATTTTTTAAATCTCGATATTGTAAAAACTAAACCGGTATTTTTGAGTTTTCAATTTGTCTGTTAATCTGCAATGTAAAAGTTTTTAAATGACACATCGATTGTCCAAATCGGTTAAAAAATAACGACGTAGTGGGCCGTAAACGAAATTCCTTAGCTAATTAATATTTAATATATATAATAATTTCACAAATAAAGCTATTTTCCATTTCATTCATAAACATATTTTGTGATAAAATGTTATTTGACACAATAGTTAATATTGAGTAACTTTAAAAATGTCCCATTCATTTATGAAAAAGGTGACTGCTGAACGTACATAATCGTTAAACATATTGCAAGGTGTTCAGTTTTAAATACAAAGAAGAAAGGTCAAGATACAAAAATATGATGTATTCCTTGTACTCACTAGACATGGGTACATCACGTTTTCCTTTTCCCTATGTTTTCTGTTTCTCACTTTATTAGCTGCATACACTTCTAACATTTTACATATTTTCTAGTAACCATCTGTTAATAACATATTTTTAAATATCATATGTTTTAATTTCCTTTGTTTTTATTCTGTATTCATTGTTCACATAGCAACCCCAAAACTTGTTGTTTTCATCCTTTCACAAAACCTTTCCATATTATTTAAAAACTACATTTTCTTTAATCAATTCTTATAATTCTCTCAGTAAAGTATTTAGTACTTATCAAATCATCTCCCTTTAATATTAATATTTGAATATGCATTATTAACTTATACAATCTGTGATTATTGTGTGTGAAACTTTCCTTGTATGAAATGAATGCAACAACCAACCATGGACCTCCCTAGATGATCTACTGAGTGTGGAGTAAAAATTAACTTCATCCTTTCGTGAGTGACTTGAATTATCCATTAACAAACTTTTCAACCATAAACCTTTTGTGACGTTGAGACCTTTATGTAAAATTATTATTTCATATCTTTGTAAAATGCAATATTCGAATAATTGTTAACTCTAGTCTTTCTTTTGTTCAACTATTACTATTGGTTTTACAAGGTACCAAATTAACCTTGTGTGGTCCTTCAGACAATCTAATCTATAAACCCCCTTAATATACAATCTTAGCAAATTATAAGATCCCCTCAACCACAAGGGATGACTACTGTTATGCCCGGTTGCCTATCAAACTGTCAGGTAAATGCCATCGGTACTGCCTAACGTAAGCTAAAGCTCGTTGATGTTAAGCCTGATATCCATTTCAGATAAAGTTGAGACAGTCTCCGGGCTGCCGAGACGGGATTGGTCGGAGAATTCTGGCCTTCACTCTCAGATATGTACACTTAAAGATAAAAGCTATTCAACATAAATGTTTTAACTAGTATATTTGTATAAAATCACTGGTAAAGATATCCATTCCACAGTTATACTTTCTTGGCGTTTTTTTCGTAAATGTGTCACCTTGACAGAAATATTGTTCTGATGTAATGATGTAATCGTGTTGGCATTTATACTCGTCTAGCTTGTATATCCACTTGCAGAGTAAAAAATAAAATTAAGTTTATTTATTCTTCATTCACTAAAGAACTTAAAATTATTGTAACTAAAAAGTATATATAAAGTTACGTATATAAATGTTTGCAGTTGCAGAACAATGCTGCATTAGCTTGCTTCCTGGAAGTAATTATAACGGTGAAACTTTGATCAAACATAGACTATTTGCTCTCATGTGATGACATCTTTGTTCTGAAAGAGCGTTGGATCCCCATACCCATAGCCATATTACCCACAATACCCCTTAGTAGGTAAACTAATTGCAACCTATTATTAATATATTCATAACAATTTAGTAGTAATACAAATTTGTACATTATATTTTTATAATATATATTATAATGTAATGTTATATTGTTATTACATTGAATAACATTTATCTTTAAGTGCCCAAAAACGTTATCACAACACATCTTTATGAATGAAATGGAAAATAGTCCAATTTGTGAAATTACTATATATTATATTGCCGTTCTTGAGAAACAATTTTTTATTCAAGCTGCGGTACCGGTTAATAATACTTATCAGTTTAAATTTAATGTAAAAAAGGCATTATAATTTTAAGTCTTGGTTAAGTACCAAAAATATAAAATCCATCCGTCTGGTGCTTAAAAGAAAACGACAAAAAACCAAACAAATGTTTTTGAGAGAGAAATAAAAACGCACAAACTGATGATGTAACTTATGGTTGGTACCTTGCATGTAAATGTAAGTTATTATTTGTGAAAGATTGTAAATCAGTTTACATAACATTAAATGACTATGGCACAACAACGTATTGCTTAAAAACAATATGAAAACTTATACTAAAAATAATTGAAACACTTCAAATAAACTTCTGTAAAATTCACTAAAATAAGAAGATGTAGCTTATTTAATACGTGATATCTGATTGGATGCAATGAATATAACTAAAACTGCAAACGAATACTGCCTTTCACTAATGAGACAAAATGTTTTTGTCCAAGGAATGTATTGTGGAAGTAAACAATAGGCCCAAACAAGAGATTTCCAGCCTCTAGCTCAGAGAACAGACTGCTTTGTAAGGATTACAAACTTAATCCTCCTTACTTCGTTAGGGCGTCGCGACGCCTACAGGGAGAAAGATTACATGTACGATAAAGAGCGTCGCTCATACGATTAATTCGGAAATGGGAAATTAACTAAGTATCAATTATACAAACACTTTTCACTAAAAAAGTGCTCACTTTTAACAGATTCGTGTTCTAGCCCTTTCCATGACGTGTTTTGCGCTTTAATATATTTACGCCTCAAACTCTTATATTAATTCAACCTTGTATGTGACTTTTCCTAAAAATGTACAGTTTAGATTGGTATTTTTCATAATTAATAAATTTTCATTTATTAAATATAATTACTGGTTTAATAAAATTGGATAGTTAACTGGGAAGGGTGTATTCATTTTAGTGCTTAAATAATAAGTGTATATATAAACACTGAAAAAGATAGAAGTGGTTGATATATTACCTTGTATAAACACACTTGACGAAGAAAACTGAATACTACTCTCAGACTCCTGATAGTTTAATAAACGTTTGTTATTTTATTTTTGTTTTGTTTTTTAAGATGTAATTTGTGTTTTTATAGACAAGTAATGTTGTTTATTTAGTTGTTACGCAGGAAGCTGCGCGTAATAAACTTGCTAGTACACGTCATTAAATTTATTTATATTTCAATGAAATCTGAATATCTTACCTAGTATCCTTTTAAGAAGCCGACGAAACTTATTATAAAATTCCAAGTTATAAAATAAGTTAGACTAATCTTACTAATCAAAGACTAATCTTTTTCTCTATTGCAGTAACACTTGTAATTTCCTTATGTGTATATGGCATTTTATCTACATTATAACATGTTAAAAATCTAAGCAATTGTACAAGGAGTTTGCTGAGGTTATCGGTTTGCTGCGACCAGGGTGAGTTTAATGCCAACACGGCACAGCGTGTCAAGTGGCATGTTACGTCAATCAGTGACAATGTTTGACAGTCGGAAGACATGACTGGGGATCTGTCTGCGTGTAACGTCATCGTCATATTAACTGCTAACGTTGATTTTCTGCATGCGATCACTGAGTAAGTGAGGCCTGAGGCGAGACGAACCGTCCGGCGTGGGCCCGTAATTAGGGATCTCCTGATACTAAAAGCCATTCGACCCTAGATTTTATGAACAGGATAGTAGGGATAATGTTATACTAAAACCAAATGGAATTATAGTAACACATTTTTGAACTTGTCATTATATTTAACTGTAATGTTCACCCCGTATTAACTGTGTATAGTGGATATTGACATTTCAAAATTTATAGTTTACAATTTATTTCATAGATTTTGAGCATCTCTGACAAATTTTTAGAAATTGAAAACACTGTAAAACAATCTAAAGTTCTAAAGACAAATTAATTCCTTAACTTAAGTTCATAAAGACTGACATATTCAATAAAACATACTATCAGTATTTATGTGGGTTAAACACTTTGACTTTGAGGGTAAATTATAATGTATATAACATTAACTTATAAATTGCAGCAAAGAAGTACGCTGACATATTTGAGTTATTTTTACATGCTCTTCTGGAGCCAGGCAGGATATGTCATATCTACAATAATTAATACAACAATGAAGTATGTGCTGTGTTATCCCTTTGACTAAATAACACAACAGCATAGTCTAGGTTTTAACTGTTGAGACATAAACCATAGCGTTGAAATGAATTACGCAATTAACACTTTTATTGACACTATTTTATTCGTTTATTATAGCTTTCAGTTTTAAGGAGAATCCGCAAAAATATAAATAAATTGGGAACTAGAAAATATTTTAATATTCGCTTGGTTAATTATAAGATACACCCCGTCCTCCATAGATTAACAATACAAGTTTAAATTAGAACTCAAAGGCTACAACATACTATATGGCTGCAATATGCAACAGAACCAATTTTCCGTCCCAGCGAGGCAGCATAAACTCTTGCGTACCAATTGATTAGATCCCTAAGCGGTATATCGTGTTTACAAGAAGTAGGGAGTTGCAGAGGCTATAGCGCGTGGCTTTGGCCCGCAAGGTCCTGGGTCTGTTCCCTGGCGATGACCAGTTGGTCTTATCTGTGTAATAACACAATATAAACAAATTAAAATACCTTGTACCGGTGGTTTGTACTCCTATTAAACTTTAGTTCCACCTACTGTATCTAGAAAACAACAATTAATTGATAAAGAGGACTTTTTCTTCATTGAAGAACTCTTTTACTAAAAGCAATACGACAATTATTTATTTAATTATATTTTATATAACAATGACCACGGAAGAATCACATTACCTGTTTATTAAGGTTATACTAATTGGCAGAGAGTTCCCATAATTTTCCTTGCTATTGCAACATTTATCTATAACTAGCCGCTTGCTCTAGGGAGAGATAAATAAATATAAATATAAAATAAAAATATAAAAAATAAATATAAATATATAAATGTATGTCCATGACATTTGAGACATACCCCCTACAAATAATGGCTAGGTATTATACTAAAACGTAGTTAATATACTTTAATCAAGGTTTAAAGTGCTTTGAGTAAACACAAAACATGTTTTGTTTTTTGTTTTTTTCGCAAGTGAGAAATTTACAATTATAAACCAAATGTACTGCATAAAATATATTTTAAGCAGAAAAACGGAAATTCTGTAAAAAAACTTGATAGTGAGATCAATATTAATATAATTATAAATTAAATTGGGTTTATAAGCATGCTACTTTAACGAACAGTTTTTTTAATAACATGATTATTTTTTACCATTAAACATCCTATTGTTCAACGTATTTATAGGGTACACTAACAAAAGTAAGGCTGGCATTATAGTTAATAAAAACATACATGTCATATTCATTTATGTTCAGAGTTGTTGCCTATTTGCTAGAAATTAAATCGTCGATTGATACAACAGTTATTTGAACCATTCAAAATTATCAGATAATTTGACTAATATTACAGTTTTATTAATTGGAGCGAAGGCACTATGTTCTCTGGTATAGTTACTACTTGTTTCATGATAATTCATACATTATTTTGATCAAACAAAGTGGACATTTTTGTAGATGAGCATTTAAATGTATAAATGATATGTAACATTAGTAAGTATATTCCATGCATTTGACAAACTTTTTTATGAAGCTAGTGCGTATTTAATGTTGTGGATATTTATACAATTAGAAAATATATGAACAGGCTCAATTTAGTCATGCCTATTCTGATATCTTATTACTTATGGTACAAATATTATAAATCGTGTATAATATGTCAAGTATATCTTCTGCAGCGCAGTATATTTTAGAATAGTACTTCATGCGGAGTTTATTTAATTGGTAATACATATGGACTGTATTAAACAAAGTAAAGTAATAAGAAACAAAGGCACAACAGCATTTTCATCTTGAAACTCGACTTCGTTTAATCTACCCTTCCGATTCTTTTAGGTAAGAAATACTATATTTGCCATATTCATATATAATTAACGGGTAAAGAAACATGCTCTGAACGGGTGACAAGATGCAGGAAATCCAAAGCAAATACAAAATGTATAGCATTTAAAAATATAGATTCCTTACTCGATAATGGAACATGGTGTTAATTCATACGGAACAATGTTTTCGTAAAAAATTCAGACTTTAAAAATCAACATATAATCGATGGTGCGTTGTTAGGAAATAAAAATCCGAAAATATAAGGAGGCTAACAGAAAAATGTATAAATAAATCAAAGACTTTCTTTAGAAATAACTAGCAAAAATAAAAAAGGAAAGAAGTAATAAGTATGTATTCCAAGATTCTTCTAGGAATCTCATAAAGTGTTTAAAAGAGATATCTGAAATGTTTATTTTTTAAACTTTTGTTGGTAATAATAATGATACTAAAAACAATACCTGAAAAATACTAATAGTAATTCCGTGCAAACCACAACCCTCGGTTCAACTACCGAAGAAGAAATAATTTACATAAAGCAAACCTTTGAAAGCATCAAATGTTAATGTAGGATTTGATGAAATACTAACAAGGTTATTAAAGATATGCCGTGAAGAGGTATCCACCCATTTACATATTATTATACGTTAATCCGTAGAACATTGTGCATTTTTCCAAGCTTTATAAAATCTTAAATCGTATTTTATCTACACAAGGCACTCCATAAGTTATAGTTACTGAGCAAGATAAATATTATTAATATTTCGTTAATTTATATTAATCTCTTAAACAAATTATATTCTATTTAAAAACCAGTATGGATTTAGACAGATAATGACAACATCGAATAAAATGCTTATGCAACTAATCAGTATAAAATAATTAACAAAGCTGTCTGAAAATTTGATGTTTCTATTTTTTTTAGTTAAAAAAGGCATAGTTATGAAAGTCATTTGATAATGTTAGTGATGCTTTAATAATATAACAATTAAAATTCAACTGGAATTCGTGGAAAAGTATATAAATGGTTTAAATCAAACTTAAGTTATCAAACTCAATCTGGTGTAATGATAGCAGTAATCGTTTTTTAAACTGTCAAACTTCCAAACGGATGAGATTGACAACTGAAGTTACCCGGGGCTTAGTTTTAGATTCAGTATTTGTCATTATTCACCTAAATAACGAAAATTCATTTATAGCAGAATCAGAAATGTGTTTATTTGCTGATTACCCGAAATGGCTTTCAAGTGATAAAGTTGAGGAAAAACTTAAAATTAAGAGTTATATAAGTCCAAAAAAAATAATAAAAATAAGTTCACGAAAAAAAATAATAAATACAATTTGAGGGGTTTGGACCGCTTTCCCTTAAAAGCGTTTGTAACGTACTCTTAACAAAAATGGCATTAGTGTTGAAATATAAAAAAATTGCTATTTCACTATTAAAACACCATAAGTTTGAAATTAAGGAAATATCTCAAAACAAACTGAGTCTGATACGTTTTTAGGATTCACTATCAAAGAAAATATGAAATTTACCTTTATAATAATGAATAATGTAAAAATATCTCAATGAGCTTATTTATACCAAGCATGTTACCATAAAATCGACAAAAGAAGACTTAGTGTGAACCTAATATGGATTGGTTCTTACATTAACTTATGGCGTACAAATCTGAGGAAATTTAAACTCAGATTGGAAAAAAATATTTAATTGACAAATGCATAGTCTTTAACATTTATACAATAATCTTTAACTAGTCTTTAGACATTTAAAAAAGACAAAAACAGATGTGTAAGAACTTTTTGGAATTTGGAGATTCTGGAGTGGTCATTTAGAGAGTTGCAATCCAGATTGAGAAGTGGGGATTTGACAGCGACATTGTAGCCAATACTGTATCAGTTAGTATGGTAGCCCAGAGTGGGTGTTGAAGTTATAGTGACAGTACAAGCCCATATCACGGCCGGTACGAGCAGTTACTATGGTAATCCAGACTGAGAGCTTGAGTTATAACTAGTTCCTCAGCGTTATTACAAGCTTATTTACATACGTTTAATTCTGAAATGTTCTGTGTATTATGTTACAAGTGGAGTCGTACTATAGCAAAAACTCCCACAGGAAAACAATATTTGTTGTATATTTGAAATTTGACTGTTATTTATTGGATAATTGAACAAAGTGAAGTTATCCTTATACACAACTTTACTGCTTAGACTGGTAAGAGAATCAACTCAACTGGCGTATCTGTGACCACAATAACTCGAGAACGCCTCCAAAGTTAAACTTAAAATTTTCCAGAAATACTTAACAGGTCAAAATCTCGGTCGAGTTCGTTATTCAGATAATTTCGTTCAGTATTAATCAAATTATCTTAAAACCAGATTTATTTTTTCTCCATAAGAATAACATTGGAAGCCATTTTAGTGGTACTTGAATCGTTAAAATTTAGCCGATGTCTATGTTTCAACCACAGAGTAACAATAGTTAGTTTACTAGAGTATACTTTGTTATACTGGATAACAAAAGTTTTTTTTACCAACAAAAAACACACAAGAGAGATAAATCGAAATATATTTTTATGTTGTGAGCATATTTATTATTTTATAAATTATTAAGTGTACGTTAAAAAAAATATCCATACAGTTAATATTCCCTTAGTACGCCTACTCTGTGTAAATATCGTCAGTCGGTCAGAGGCGACGATTGTAACAGTGGCAGACGACAGACGACGCGTGTGGCAGATCGAAAAACTGAAAATAACTTTTTGATGGCTGTAGATACAAGATATTAACTTAAGATATTAAGATATTAACTTAACTTATAAAATAGTTTGTTTTATTACATTTTCTTAGACAATTGGTAATATTGTGATTGTCATGTGTAAAAAGTATACAAGCCTCAATTTGTCTAGAATGCGTTGATGAAGTTAGTCACAGTAAGCGAACAACCTTAAAATGTATTTTATAGGACAATTATTTGCTAGGTTATATTTTCACTAAATTAATAATAAAAATTGTCGACATTACCTAAAATACATTACTAGGAATTTAGTAGGTAACCACAATAAAAGCTATAGATTATTCTAACCAAACAGCCTTTTTCGGAAGGTTATCTTGAATGATTTGACATAGCCTAGGGTTGGATTACAGTAAGAGTAAGCCGACATTAAACTGGTAATACAACTTTTGTAAAATACTTTAAACACATTACCAGGAATGTTGTAGCGAACCAAAATAAAAGCTTTAAACTATTCTAAACAAACTAAGCCTTTTATACAGGTTATCTGAAATGATTTGACAAATCCTAGGTTTGGATTATAGTGAGCTGTTTTCATCATAAACTTGGACCTATGGCTATAAAATGTAGGCCTATACACTTAGGCTACTTGCCATTTTAGAAGTTTCATGTACGGTCTTGGACCAACCCATGTTTATAGAATTTAATTTCATGATAGCCTAGGCTATTGAAAAAATATATTGAAATATCATTTTGTAAAATACAACTGTTATAAAATACTTTAAACATATATCCAGGAATGTTGTAACGAACCAAAACAAAAGCTTTAAACTATTCTAACCAAACTAAGCCTTTTGGACTGGTTATCTGAAATGATTTTACATATCCTAGGTTTGGATTATAGTGAACTGTTTTCATCATAAACTTGGACCTATGACTATAAAGTTTAGGCATATACACTTAGGCTACTTGTCTTTTTAGAAGTTTCATGTACGGACTTGGGCCAACCTATGTATATAGCAATTAATTTCATGATAGCCTAGGCTATTGAAACAATATATTGAAATCTCATTTTTTCATCTAAATAACTGGACCTGACGACTTATTGTTAATCCTTAAGGATATTTTGACTTGGCCTATAGAAATTGTTTACATTAGTTCATATAGGAAACTCGCTGTTCTCTTAAAAGTTAAATTAACCACACTGATAAAGTCACTGCTTAGCCCAAAATACTCTGTTTGTTCTAAGATAACGCACCCATGCTAATCCTAACAACAAACCATGCCTGAAATCTTCAATTTATTTTAAAAATAAATAAATTTACGTATTTATACAACATTTACTTTGATAAAAACAAGTGATAAATGTATGTATGTTTTTATACGGGTAAAATGTTAGGTCGGCGGCAGGATCCGAACCTGCGACCTTACGCTCCAAGAGCCAGTGCGATACCCTCTCAGCTATCGCGATAATTGATTCTTAGGGGAGAAGTGACTAAAACTATAGCTAGATAGACATAAAACCCGGATTCTTGCGGCAGTTAAATGATAACGGAATGCATTCTGATGATGTTACTCAAATCAGATATTGAATTTTTTATGAGTTATAAGTTTGATCATGTGTTTCAATTATCCTTATACGTGAGGAATGAGCGTACACCTAGTTACTTAATGTATACATGTTTACAATGTTAACGTGTCATAACATTTAACGTTTACAGTTACCAGTTATCGTTATAAAACAACAATATTGTTGTTATAAAATAAGAGAATTTTAACACAAGTTGTCTGTGCTCCATTCCGTTGAGTTGTATTTAATAGGAAGGTTACGTAATTATAAACGAAACCTTTTCTGAATTATATGACCTTTCACTTAGTTTATACTTAGCGGGTAGGCATTGTATGTAATACATTTCTTAAAATCTAACATAAGTCATAAATTTTAAATTTAAAAGACAAGTTCATGCTAGTCTTAATGAATAAGAAAGGCAAAACTATCATGGAACAGGAAGTTCTTAACAAAAGATTTGACATCTAATGCATTCGTAGGGAAATTCAGGGTTTAACAATGAGGGAACAAAAAAACTTGAGCTAAAAAGAGCTAAAAATAATCAATTAGTATGTTAAATTATTATTCTATTACTAGTACTTACGGAGAAAACTTGGGAGTGTTTAAGCTCCAACTAGTACGGAACATACAGTAAATTCACAAGAAACGTAAATTAAAAGAAAGTTAAATATAAGAATAGGTCAAGTTACATATAAATTAATTTCTTAGTCATTTATTTGTATAACATATGACCGTAAACTGGATCTTGTGAGCAAAATTGAGTCGGAAATGGCTGCCGGTCGAACTTTACATTCCAGCGCTACATTAACAACATTTGATAATGCGATTATTTCCAAGACAATGAACTTGCGCCGGAGGTTCGGTTTATGGCATTGTGCAGTACTGCATAATGCCATTACTGTAGGGTACTGTATTACCTATGCCTACCATAACTTCCTCTAATAAACGACTGACACTTCATGTACCTACGTTTTATATTAAGCATAGGTAGAAGGTTAATATAAATGATAGAACGGTAAAGAAAGGGTCCTATTATCGTAAAATGCCACAAATCAGACCACTGAAGGACAATGGTATCGGAAATAATCTCAATCTGAAGTTTTGCTAGTAACGCTTCAATGGGTCCGGAGGCTATTTTTTACTCAGTCGTCCGGTTTAAGCCAGGTTTGCAACACTGTTTTACCAACAAATAACTGAAAAATGAAGTATAATTCAAGTAATAATTTCAAAGTTTTAGATTTTATAGACTTCCTCGGTAGGGCAATTGCACGTAGGGGGCATAATGAATTCAAGGACTAAAGATAGTAACCTATTCCTAAAATAAAACCTCAAAATTTCGTTTTATCAAGACCAAACTTTTTACTCGAGCAACCAAGACTTATCCTGGTTTATCAGTGAATACTTAAAATTGATCTAATTTAGGTCTATACAAAATCTCAGGATTAGCAAGGAACACATATTTGATAAAGGAGTGGGCAAAGCTGTTTACCCTAAGCTACTGACAACAAAAACAAACCGGAACTTTGTTGATAGTAAAAATGTATGTCAAAGTAGAAGTTATAGATACACACAAACTTAACTTACTTATTTAATGCTGCTAACCCTACTGAAATGAAGAAAATAGGATGCATAGGTTGGATAGTAATATACTTCAAATTGAAATGAACGAAATACCTTAAATAATTCACGCCCTCTTTAACACGTTTGACTCGTGGAAGGTATTTGTTGCAAGTACTGTTTAAATTATTGCAAATAGAAACATATTTTGTGTCCGGATGGAGAGTGCTGGAAAATGACTATAAAATGTAAATTGGGCTGAAATCATTACTTATATTGATGGATACGGTATAAAAGAAATATTATAAGAGGAAAATAATAATTATTTAAAATTAAATTAGAACGAGACATTTCGTCCAGTCAAAATCATTACTCAAATATGTTTAAATAAATAATAGAAAATTAATTATTAACATTAACATTAATTAACATTATTAGCATTATTAACATTAATAAATAAATCTGGGAGTGGTGCTCGACCGCCGCCTCACATGGTGGGAGCACATCCAGGCGGTTTGCAACAAGGCGACGAGGGTTGTTCTGTCACTCAGCAGATTGATGGGGAACGTCGGAGGCCCGAGGTCCAGCAAGAGGCGACTTCTCATGTCCACCGTCAATGCCACTCTCCTGTACGGCGCAGAAGTGTGGGCGGGTGCCATGAGAGTCAAAAAACACAGCAAGAGAATTCTATCCATTCAGCGCAGGGCGGCTCTTAGGGTTGCCTGTGCGTATCGCACTGTGTCTGGACTGGCTGTAATGGTTGTGGCTGGAGTGTTTCCCCTCGATCTGCTCGCCGCTGAGAGGCAGAACATCTTTCGCCGTGCCCCTGATCTCGGAAGAGACCAAGCTGCTGTGGAAGCCAGACTCGAAACTCTGCGAGTTTGGCAAGAGCGGTGGAACGGTGGACTGGAAGGGCGATGGACGTTTCGTCTCATCAGAGACATAAGCCCGTGGTTGAGCCGTGCATTTGGGGAAATTGACTTTTTCTTGTGTCAATTCCTGACGGGCCACGGGTACTTCAGGGAATACCTTTTCCGCATGGGGAAGGTGAGGTCACCTCAGTGTAGTTACTGCCCGGAGGAGGTGGATGATGCTCATCATACTTTCTTCCGGTGCAGTCGTTTCGCTGAAGACAGGAGGAGGCTCGTCTCTGCTGTCGGCGATCTGTCCCCGGACGTCGTGGTGGGGGCGATGCTTCGAAATGAAGACTCCTGGAGAGCGGTTGCGCTCTTCGTGCAATCCGTTCTTCGGGGAAAGCGAGACGAGGGATGCTTAGGTGACCTCTAAGTTTCTAGAAACGGTGACGTGACCCGTCTGGGCGCAAGACACGCGGGCCAGTGCCGAAGTTGTCCGATAAGGGTTCCGGCCTGGTTTTCCCCGCGGCTCCGTAGGAGGTTTAGTGGGTATACCTCGTAAGAGGGAGTCCAACACTGTTACTTTGGGTTCGCGCATTAAGCGTTCCTCCTACGTAAAAAAAAAAAAATTAATAAATAATAAAAAATAATAAATTATGTTTAAATAAATGTGGACCTGCAATCATGTTTATAGTCAAGTTTCCCCAGATGATAAATTAAATTTTAAATCCTGGTTTTAAACTTTATAATTTAAACTCTAAGGTAACGACAGTTGTCTTATATTCAACCGGATTCAAAAATATCTTAAATGATCCTGCAATTTACATTTCAAGATTAAACGTAAGTGTTAATTCAATTCATCATGACATAATATGGTATTTAATAATACCCCCGTCGCAGCAAACCTGCTTACTCAGCAAATTTCCAATGCATATATATGTGACTCACTACTACATAGAGCTACTTACCAAGTTTCACAAAAATACAGTGATATATCGCATTTTATTTATTCTCCATAAGAATAACATTAGGGTTGAGGACGCAGGTTTGCTGCAACGAGGAAGATAAGTAATGTGTTTTTTTGCAATTATCAATACAACTGGAAGCTACGTACCAAGTTCTCTTAATGTAGGTTCATAATTACGGGAGGTATACAACTTTACTTATTCTCCATATATGAATAACATGAGGGCTGAGTATGCAGGTTTGCTGCTACGGGGACTATCACCAACAAAATTGTTTTTTGTGCTAATATCAATATACCACAAGTAGTTGAAGCCACATACCAAGTTTCATCAATATACATTCATAAATAATCGAGATATAGAATTTTATTTATTCTCCATAAGGATGACAATGAATGGACAACGTACTGTGTTTAGCACTTTGAATATCTCTGCAACCGTTGGACGTAGAACAACGATTAAAACACCAAAGAGTTTTTTTTGTTGAGCTAAACACATTAATAAACAGATATGTGAAGTTTTTAGTAAAACTATCTGAGAAAAATCAAAAAACCTTGTTCCTATAAGATTAACATGGGACACGTTTTTTTTGGATTTTCTCCACAACCGCTTAACCTAGGTTAGTGATTCAAAATACTAAATTTTTGTTAAGCTCTATAAAATGGCTATAATTAAAATTGAGTGTTTTTAACATTTTGGGGCCAAATTTGCAAAAAACCGATTTTTGGAAAAGTGTAAACCCCCATAAATCCCCCTTCCCATAGTGCAATCGATCTGGTTTTCGAACTTAAAGTCATAAATGCTACTCTCCACATTTGTGCCAAATTTCAACAAAATCGGGTGTTTCTTTCAAAAGTTATCGCGGTAACGGACACACACACACACACACACACACACACACACACACACATGCACACACACACACACATATATATATATATATATATATATATATATATATAAATTTGAACGAATAGTGTTTTTGGCTTCTTGGGACCTCAAAACGAAAAGTTATTATGGTCTCAGGCTTAAGTCTTACCATACCACCTACGGTAATAGCTTCTTCTCTATAGGGGAAATTCACTAATTCTCTATAGGGGAAATTCGCTAAAACCAGAGAGTCATCATCAAAATGCATAATAGTCGGCGAAGTTGCTCTTATTGTTACTTTAGCTTTGATTTGTCTTACTGTATTTTTGTTAATTAAAACTTAGCAATTGTTCATTATTGAACGATGCATGTTGCAACATTCTGGCGGCAGACATGTATAACAACAGAGTTGTACAACTCTTAAGGTAATAAAATAAATTTACTACAATTTGTTGATAGTTTTGGTTTCCTGGATTTTTATGAGTGGGTCAATTACAAAATTTGTAATATGGAAGCAAACAATTTAATAGGACCTTTTTCAATGCAGAAATGCATACTCTTCCACAAAAACACAAAAAGTACACAAATGCCAAAGGTATTATTTGGTAATAGGTTACAAATACAAATTACCTTTTACTAGTCGGAATTATTAAACTTATATCTTAATGGTGAAAAATTCATTTAACAATCATAAACTTAACTGCAATAATAGAGTTGTGATGAATTTACATAAAAAAAACATTAAATGATTCGTCAGACACAGAAAGGCGATTTCCGCTCGAAATGACTTTTTTTAGTTCAGTTAAAGTCACCTCACCTATTTCTTCTGCAATTGTAAACCCTGAATTTCCGTTGACATGTACATATTGATTAGTAGAAGTTTAAACTAGACTATATAGACTTTATAAAATTAACTATACATACTTTTAATGTACAA
Organism: Allygus modestus; assembly: GCA_963675035.1. Classification (NCBI taxonomy): domain Eukaryota; kingdom Metazoa; phylum Arthropoda; class Insecta; order Hemiptera; family Cicadellidae; genus Allygus; species Allygus modestus. The sequence continues at coordinate 382,707,126 of OY776111.1, read as the reverse complement.
TGGGTTTAAAATATTAGAACAATGGGTTTTTATCAAATCTTTTAAAAATGCAAATAGATTATAACCTGTTGTTAAGCCATAAAGTATATAACATTTTGTTAAGAATTTGTAGTGGAATTTGGGATAGAATATAAAATTATTAATATAGAAAAAGCTGCTCTTTAAAAATTACTTGTGTATTTGAAGAAGTGAATTCTTTGTTTTTCCGCCTTGGTGATTTCTAAGAGATTGACAAAATATTTCAAAAGGCGATTCACTTGTTTGAGAGCTGAAAGGCAGAACGACATTGTTTACTTAGTTCTAAACAATTTGTTGTTAATTGGTTTTAACGGTTATAAAAAATACCCCCGTACAGCAAACCTGCGTACTAAGCGAATTTATAATGCATATATATGTATCGTAATACCACATAAAGCCACATACCAAGTTTCATCAATATACATTCATAAATAAACGATTTATGACATTTTAATTATTCTCCATAAGAATAACATGGCGGCTGAGTGTGCAGGTTTGCTGAAACAAGGAACACAAAAATCGGGTTTTTATGCAAATATCAATAGAACTCAACTAGGTGAAGCCACGCACCAAATTGCATCAATACAAATTAATAAATAAGCTATATAAAAAATATTGTAATTATTCTCCATAAAAATAACATGGGGGCTGAATACGCAGGTTTGCTGCTAAAGGAACAATCGGGAAAAATGTTTTTTGTGTGCAAATATCAATAGGCCACAACCAGATGAAGCCATATACCAAGTTGCATCAGTACTCGTGCATAAATAAGCGATATATAACATGTTTAATGTTCTCCATAAGAATAACATTGGGAATGAGTACGCAGGTTTGCTGAAACAAAAAACGTAAAAAGTGGGTTTTGATACAAACTTGAATATAACCCAACTAGTTGAAGCCACATACCAAGTTTTATTGATTTATGTTCATAATTCAGGGAAACATAATACTTTACTTTTTCTTTATAACAATAACACGGGGACTGAGTATGCAGGTTTTCTGCTACGGGAACCATCAGTAAACACTGGGTTTTTGTGCTAATGATAATAGACCACGACCAGATGAAGCCATAAACCAAGTTTGGTCGAAATACGTTCATAAATATGCAAGATATAAAATTATTCTTATTCTCCATAAGAATAACATTGGACAACCTATTGTATTTAGCACTTTTAATATCTCCGTAACCAATTGTCGTAGAGCAACAAACAAAACGCCAAATTGCGTGTGTGCTTTTTAAGCTAAATCCAATGGTGAAAACTAAAGTTTGTATTTTCAAAGTTTATATGTAAAAATTTCAAAAACCCATTTTTGGGGTGCAAAACCCCCCCAAAATACACCTTCGGATAGATCGATTTAACTGGTTTTCAAACGTATAGTCATAAATGCTGCTTTACACGTGTATACCAAATTTCATCAGAATCGGACAATTTTTGCGAGAGTTATCGTGCTCACGGACATGCATATATATGTATGGTTTTTGAACGAATGGTGTTTTTGGTATCTGGGGACCTCAAAACGAAAAGTTATCATGGTCCCGGCCCTAGGTCTTACCATGCCGACTACGGTAAGAGCTTCTTCTCTATAGGGGAAATTTGTTAAAAATAAATAAATGACAACAAAGAATAGTTAACAGACTAAAACATAATTACTATATTGAGTTGAATCGAAATAAAGTGAATTTATTTTATTTTAGTAAAAAATAATTGCAACGAAAAAACATTATTTAGAATTTTATAAAATTAGATTTCTGTTTTATCTATAAAGTAGAGGGAAAGGGCAATCTGTTAAACGTAGTTTAATCAGATTTAAAAATTGAATAACATATTAGAGTGTTAAAACGTTGAGCTAAATTGTTTGTTTCTTTCATCATAACTTCCTTTTTGAACGTTAATTATTACAATGAGGAGTAAAACATACGACCAAGAACAAATACAAAACAAGTATTTATTGAGTTTTCCTTATACACTTGGTTACTGCGCTTCTTTGAGTATTTTTGCCTTAAACCTTTGTAAAACTTTCTTTACGACCAGTACTTTTTATTAGTTCTGTTTTGTTTTTTTTTTTCGGACAGATACATTAGTTTCTTTATTAGCATGATACTATCGTTACAACTAAACAGAATAAATAAAATACGTCTTACAACACTATTATGTATATTTACACTTATACTGTACTTACATACAAGACAGTAAAATATACACAAAAGATGATTATATTTGGGCCTGAATTTGTAAGGAAGGCCTGATTGGGCCTGATGATGACCGGTGTAACTGGTTGAAATCGATCGCCTTGTACCATCTTTTGTGTCTATTTTACCGTCTTGTAAGTAAGTACAGTATAAGTGTAAATATACTTTATAGTGTTGTACGACTATATTATTTATCCTGTTTAGATACATTAGCATACGGTTTTTTAAAAGAATGAAACTGTAAAAGAATACTTCTAAAATTTAGTTTTGGTCCTACCAATATGAAAGAAGGGGGGAAATATGAAGTACTCGTTCATAAATAAGCGATATAAACATGTTTAATTTTCTCCATAAGAATAACATTGGGGATGAGTAAACAGGTTTGCTGTAACAAGAAACGCAAAATAATGGGTTTTTATTCAATAGAACTCATCTAAGTAAAGTCACATACCAAGTTTCATTCATATTCATTTATAAATAAGCAATATATAACATTTTACTTATTCCCCATAAGAATAACATAGGGACCGAGTACCTAGGTTTGCTGCTACGGGAAACATAGGTGAAAATTTTGTTTTTTCTGCAAACAACAATAAACCACGACCAGATGGCACACAAGCCATATAGCAAGTGTCGTCAGTTTATATTAATAAATAAGGGAGATATAAAATGTTTATTTTTATCCATAGGAATAGCATTAGACAACGTACTGTGTTTAGCACATGCAATATTTCAGTAACAAATTGATGTAGGGCAATGATAAAAACACCAAATTGTTTGTTTTTTAAGCTGAATTCAATGGGATAAATTAAAATTAGATTTAAATGAAAATTGCGTGTGAAAACCCCAAAAAATATTTTGGGGTACAAAAGCCCCATAATCCATCTTTGGATGGTGCGATTCGTCTGGTTTTCGAACTCTTTCAAATAAATGGTACTTTAAACATTTGGACCAAATTTCATAAAGATCGGACCTTTTTTACGAGAGTTATCGTCTTTACGGATACATATATATATATACATATACATATACATATATACAAATTTTAACGAATGGTGTTTTTACCATCTGGGGACCACAAAACAAAAAGTTATCATGGTCTCGGGCCATACCATGATAGGGTCTTACCATGAGACCTTCTGTAATAGCTTCTTCCCTATATGGGAAATTCGCTAAAAGAACAATTACAATCACTAACATAATGAGTAAACCTGAAGCTTTATCTGTATATAAATAAACAATTGTATTTTCCATTTTAATGTAAGGTTGTACCTATTACCCTGGACAATATCAAGTTAACACCAGGTGTTCGGGAGGCGGTTGTGAATGCTTGATTGGTTATCGCATTTTCATTAGAGTTTGATTATTTGGAAAGCTGAAACCATTTTACAATTGGTTATTGTGCTTGTTTGAGAACGAATGACTTATACGTCTGTAAACTATTATATACTATTAGTATTTTTATTTTTTTTTTATTTTTTAAGCGTTTTAAAGTTTCCGCTAAGAAGTGTTTAGAACTAGTATCAGAGAGTAATGGAGAGATGAGTCAGATAAAAAAAACTGAACACCACACACATTTCTGTTTAGAAATGTTGACTATGTCATCAATATATGTAAGACAACAAATGTATAGCTAGAGCTAGAGGATAGCTTGACATGGTTTAGAATCCCGATGCTACAAGTTTGCATATAAACCACCTTAATCCGAGGTTCCACTAGCATATAGCCTAATGCATACAATAGAAAAAAATGCAAATACAAATTACCTTAATCAAGCAGATTTGTTTACATTGAGGTAATTCATCTTTTAGCATGATTCTTTGATTCATAATGCTCATGAAAAAATAAATGTTTTATAAAGCCTTATGTTATTTAAAACATGATAAATGCTGTACTGTGTAAGGTTAAACAAATAAAGAAAATTAATAGTGGGAAAAATTATAATTACACAATTAAAATTTCACAGTTGCACTACCATTTGTCAATCCTTGGATAAATGTTAAAAATAACACCCTCGAGCTTGTAGTTGTTAAACGCAGCGTAGATAAGGGTGATAATGCCGGTAAACAGTTCACATAGCTCCAGTGACGGTTATGATGTTAGATGACGAGATCGAATATTGGTTCTGTAAACTCGTTGAGGCCTAATAACAGTTACTTAGCCTAGTTGGAGACCAGGAAATACGGTAACAAGAACTTCAGGTTGGGAACTGCGACTAACTTAATATAGTAGATGCAGTGTTAACGAGCTGTGAAATTAACTTATAATAGTTCTGTAATTGTAAAAACCGCATTACTGATGTAAATATTTAGGAAAATATGTTTGTGTTTAACATTTTCCATTAATACGAGTCTGTACAAGTTATAATCTATTTTGATCCAACCGAGGGAGGAAATATCAGTGCATAATTTATAAGTTCCTGGCTAGAACTTTCAGAATGATTGGTCTGTTACGACCCTACCAGTTAAGGAAGTCTGGAAGGTAGGACGTTTGAGGTAGAACCGGTAATTGTTTGATTCATTAATTATTTCCCGTAATGATGCGAGGGCGTGTGGACTTTGTGATTGAAATAATTCCACAACGCTTCCCTTCAACTCTTGAGTATTTTAGACATATATGAAACTTGCTTTAAAGACTGAATTTTGCCTGTCATTTTTGAAAGCTAGAGACTTACTTGTAACCTCAAATATTGAACTTTACAATAATTTAAATTATGAGGCATGAAATATAAAAACAAAAATTAAAACAAAAATTTAACAAAAATTTTTTAAAGTTAACAAAAATTTAAAAAAATAAAAAAGTGATATTCCGAGTATACTCGGGGTTGTGAGCCAATGAGTTAATCATTTGTTTGGACTGTCATTAAAAGAGATATTACCACTATTGTTACTACCAAAGAATAAATAATTTTTTTTGAACAAACAAAAGTGTTTTTTTCGTGACCACTGCTCTTTTCGATCATCAGCACTAACTTATTAGGTTTCTGGCTACGAGCATGAACCCTGCCAACCATTGGCTAGAAGGGTCATAACGGTGTGCATTCGGCACAGACATTGTGAATTAGTCTTGAGATAGCAAAATTTCTCCAAAAAAGCTACTTGGAGAAATAACATATAAGATGAAGTATACCAGCTTAGGATTCAGCTACTGGTTATTAATGTAGTTTGCGTGTTTTAAATTCTCTTTAGGTACTTAAATTATATTTCATTTCCTGGAATTGGTCAAGGGATTATCTTTTTGGTTTTAATTAATATTTATAATAATAATAATGGTAATTAGATGTATATATTTATGTATTAAATACAAAAATTATATATATTACACGATAACGTCGAAAACATATTACTACTGTAATTTATAAACAATACTGCCACCTCAAGAGTTCAGGCTGGAAACCACTCATTGAGACCATTGTTATCTTGCTACAGTACAATCCCAGATAAAAGTCAGTTATTTTCTTGAGACTATATTCAATTTAGGGGTTGCATTTATATTACAATGATATGATAATGAATGGGACTGGCGATTATTTGGCTATAACATTTAGTTTTATTAAGAATATTTCCAAATTAAAAGTACTAGTAGGCTGCATTGTCCTCTAATTTCAATATTTTAACATTGTATTACACAATGAAATATCTGGAAAATTGAAATTTACCTATATAACTACGGTGAATCTATTTTTTTTTTTAAGATATGTAGCATTATTATTTAAAATGTTGATAGAAAACGAGTTTTAGAAAGCTTTTCCTAACTATAACGTGTATCTTGATCATTTTGGAAATATTCAAAACTAACGAGCTAACGAAAACTTTACAATAATGTTCATATAATATATTAGCAGGTTTTCAAGATATTGCGTTTTAATAAAAAAAATTAATAGTACATCAAATACGTAAAACCATGTATTCGTAAAGTAACCACGTGAAAAATACAATCAATCCGATGACATGTGTACAGTACTATCTTTAAACCATTAGTACACTCCAGAACTGTTATTTAAAAACTGAAATATATGTTTATATACCTTCAGTCAACAGTTCTAATTCGTAGTAGATTATATCTTATATATATATATATATATATATATATATATATATATATATATATACAGGGTTGGTGAAAAGTCCCGGGACGGCTTAATATTTTTTTAACCGTTACAGATGGAGCTATACAAGTTGGTACACTGTTACTGGGCATAAAACACTATTTTACTACAATTTCAATGAGCCGCTACCACCTCAGGGGGACGGCCCACTAGGAGTCGGAAGAAAATCTTAAATAGAAGCATAGGTTGATATGCACATCAAATTAAAGTTCTTTATTATTAGAATACAATGCCGCAAATCCGACTTTAAATGGACAACCGAGCCCAAAATGACAGCTATTAAAAGATGGCTTGAATTTGAAATTTTGATAAGTAGCTGTGTGTAATCTAATGTAACACATTTAAATTTTGCATTAAAATGTAAAATTACATAAATGTAATACATTTCAATTTAATTTGCAAAAATTTACTCTCCTAGCTAATAAATTACTAAACTGATTCAAAACTTCAGCACATCAAAATTTCAAATTCAAGCCATCTTTGAATAGCTGCCATTTTGGGCTCAGTTGTCCGTTTAAAGTCGGATTTGTGGCATTGTATTCTACTAATAAAGAGCTTTAATTTGATGTGAATATAAACCTATGCTTCTATTTAAGATTTTCTTCCGACTCCTTGTGAGCCGTCCCCCTGAGGTGGTAGCGGCTCATTGAAATTGTAGTAAAATAGTGTTTTATGCCCAGTAACAGTGTCCAACTTGTATAGCTCCATCTGTAACGGTTAAAAAAATATTAAGCCGTCCCGGGACTTTTCACCAACCCTGTATATATTTCAGAGCACTCGCTCTGTCATCAGGGACGTTACAATAATGCCATTCTTCTGTTAGACAAATATTTGTAAAAAATTAAATTGTTAAAATATAATCACACACACAAATGGAAAAAAAACATTTAAACATAAACTACTTGTTGTTCCGGCTGGCAATAGACACCAATTCCACTTACTCCACAATAATTAACCGAACACTGATAGTCTCTTGCCGACTGGTGCAACAAGAAATAGTAATGCCGTTACGGTACCTCGCTGTCATTAGTTCACCGCACAGGTCAATAGCCTATGGTGTCGGGCAGTTGAGGTTAACAAAATCTTTTACAAGACTAATTTTGGGGGTAGCTTAAAAAAGAAGAGTTTACATTCTTGATGAAACACATTTTCATATTTATTCTAACTATTTCCGTAAACAGAGTTTCTCTTCTTCACTGGCAAAATAAGTGTTGTAATATGAATTAGTAACGTAATCAAAGTGCAGTATAGTTAAAACTATCCACTATCGATTCTGAAATTTTGTTCAGATAGACAGTTTGAAACCACGAATCCCTCTATAATCGGCCACTAAAAAGTGAATGTAATTTATACAATATTAGAATGAATATTAGGACTTATCCAACTTAATTAGGTTTTCTAAATTTGTATTCTAGTACAATATATTACTTCAAATTCAATAGAAGGAGTCGTAAAACAAAGTTAATTGTCTGCGGACAAATTGCTCTTCATCTTTGTTCTGTTCCAGGTAATGAAACAAAGGCAGAACTTTTAAACAGTTGGAATAAGTGTAAAGTAAACTTTGACAATTAGTTTAATAAGTGTCGATGTTTTTGTTAAACCACAAATGACTCTGAAAGAAAGATTTTTAAAGGCTTGTGAATCTATGAAATGCCACACAGACGACTACAATTGTTTTATCTGAACAAAATACAAATACATCCATGAGAAAAATCTTTATATCAAAATGTTTTATTTGCTATTATGATAACGGTATTGCCTAGATTAAAAATATGCACTAGTTTTATTTTATATGTTGCACATAGTCCAGTGACAAAGTTTGATGTCGTCGTAATCAAGTTTATTCAGGAGTAATGTATTAAAAGCTTTTACATGTAACCATATTAAGTGACGATCAGTTATTTGTACAAAAAATGCTTCATCATAAAGTGGGACTTTTTAAAAGTTAATTTTATCTGTATTCTTACAAGTTTAATCTTTAAATAAATATATTTTTCACCAAATCACTTACTTATATTATTGACACAAATACAATATTTGTTGAGGGGTTACATAGTTTTGTTTCTGAACGATTTATGTAATTGATGATTCCAATGCCATTCGATGAATCTAAAAACCTATGGGGGTTTTTGAAACAGTTTTATAATTTATAACAAAACTTTAACATATTAGATGCTTTTCATTACTTTCATCAGTAGCATTAATGTTAATGGAATTAAAATTGATCACATAATTCTATATTTATTTAATTACAAGCATATTGGAGAGTAGAATTTCTCCGTCGAAGTTAACGAAGTTAAGGAGAGGGAAGTTTCAAAGACAATCAGTGTCTGATTGGTACCCTAACTATTCCCCTTTGGATTGGAGTGTTAGTTTTTTTAATATGGGGATGTGTACTTTCTGTTAAAAAATAAACAATAAACTTTACAACAAATCTAAAATTAACAAGAACAGCAACCATGTTATCTATCTTAAACAGCAAAACATTTAAAATTAAACAAGAAGAAGTTTTACTACATATTTAGTTTTTAGGATTTGATGTAAATTCAACGTATTGAAGCGTTTGAATAAACAACTGTTTAAAGCAGCATTTTCACAATGTATATCCGTCTACCTATGATAATACGTAAAGCTTACTTAGCTTTTCGGTTTTGAGAAGGTATATACAAACTACTCAAATTTATTTCGTCGGCAAAAACAGTTAACTGTATTGAATACAAGTTTGAAACAATATTATGATGCCGAACTTGTAATTGTGTATGCCGAATGTACACAGATACAGAATAATAAACTATAATATATATACGAGCATAATCACTTCCAAGGTGTGTCTAAGGTATAAATCTCCCAGTGCAGCAGATATGATTTATTACGACTTGACGTTCGTTCCATAGAATAATTTATTACACGACACGCAGGGCTCACTGATTGTGCCTGTCACGAGGAAGTAATCTTAATGATACATGGAAACCACTATCATTACCACTCGTTTGTCAATGACCAGTGATTCTAAACAGACTGCTTGGATTCAATAAAAAAATTATTTCCAACTGGAACATTTGATTTCTCCCCCAAAATAGCCCTCAAATAGCTCCCCCTCCATGGTTTCTCTAAGTTTGTCACGGTTACAGTCAGCCCTTCTTGCACCATACTCTTGAATGTTATGCGCATTTATTTTATTTGCATGAAGATACTAATTTTCTTCTTAATGCAGACGAGCGAGTGAAAAATATATTGGCTAAAGATGGTTAGTATGTGTAATTTTAAAATAAAATACAATGATCGGCTACATTTGCCGAAGACAGTAGACCAAAAGCCTTCTGCAGCAAGAGCATTTTCTCTCTGTCTAAAGCTTGGCCCACAAGTTCATTTCATGACAGTTTTGGACAATAACAAACAGTTTTGATCCGGACACCAAACAGTTTCAAGGCAGTTAGTGATTCATGTTTTTAAAGGGTACATATAAGAATCTGCGTCTACTCTTTAATTATCTGATCTTGTTTTTTTTTAATCAGTTTTGGCTTTGCTATAAAGTCTGCTAGATTAAGCAATTTTTAAGAAAATATCTCTGTCTCTCCTCAAGAAGGTACCTCTCGCAAAAATAGCGAACGGCCCTCGAGATCTGCATTACTGACGTGTGTCATAAATAGCAGGGGGCCAAACACTGACCTTTAAGGTGCAACGTGAGGTAAATATATTGCTGCAGAGCAAACTCATTCTACTTCCAAAGTGTGCTTTGTACTAAGTAGGTGTGACCAGAAGTTTTGATACCCCAAAAATAAAACAGACTCTCTCCAATTTTAAACCAGCAGTCAATAGGCACCTGCAACTGAGTTTGTTATAATTGAGTTATAATCAAACTCAGCTCAACAACCTATCTGCGCGTTTGAGTGAACAGGCTTTATGGTCTGCCTGTTGCACTGATGCTCTTCACTAACTTTCCCCAATCTGACCGTTGGGCATCATTAGCCTTTCTGAACGTTGAGTGATGTTACACACATACGTTCTCTGCAGAGCAATCTGTTTATACTCCATGTCCAACAAGTTTCATTCGAACATATTTAGCTATGTAGATTTCGTAAACCATAATATATATAACTGCATAAACAATGTATGCCCACGCACCACAGAACCGAGCAATACACTCATCAGGGTAACTAACCACTTCTTTAAATGTAATGTTAAATGCAACCATAATGTATAATACCAATGACTACATAAACTACAATATCCTATACCTGTAGAAATCACCTAGAGGTAGATATAGGAGTATTCCTACGTGATTGTAGTTTATGTAGTCATTGATAATACCTTATTTTTTAAGAGGTTAGCAGCCCATTTTTACCTAACTTTACCCGAACACATAGACCCCAGAACTGTGCGTGGAACGTATCCAGTAAAGAAATGAGTGAGCTGTGACAGTACGAGTTGAACTGATCAGTACCAACACAATTTACTTGCCAGAACCGGGATTTGAAGCTACAACAGGGCCACTGAAATGGTTCTCAAGTCCGTCACTTTGACCATAACGCCAACAACTCATGAAATAATAAAATAATTTTAAAAAAGATACTGAGAAATTTAAAAGAATACACAAAAGAGTACTTTCAGAATAGACAAGTTAGCAGCTTGGTCAAGATCTCTCTATCAGGAGGAATGCACATATTGTTAAACAAATCATCATTAAATGATTATAAGGTATTTTCTGCTTATACCAATAACGTTGATTGAAGAATTGCTCTATCACACTACTCTTAACTTTAACGAATCCGAATCGAGATAGAACTACCATACCGTTTATCAAAGGATGTATTTTAGGTTATTTCTCATCTAATAATGTGTTTTTGTCGCCTAAAAATATCGTTTTACCGTCACAAGTCTTTCTTAGTGGCTTAATAAAAAATATTTAGAACCTTTTAAACATGCAGTTTAACGCAAAGTACTTTGAATTTTTATTTTTGGGTTATATTATAACTTTAATAATTTTTATTAAGGTTACTAGCCTTTAAATAAGGTTAAGGTTAAATAATCTGTTAAAAACGGCTAGACTCAGTAAATAGCTCAATAAGGGACTGTAAATGATGAGCATGAAGAGAGGATGTAAGTTGGACTTTTCATAACAAACACAAAATTAGAGTAATAGAGCCTTTTGTTGATGCAAATTGTTTCTGGTAAATATATGGAAAAGATCAAGAATTCGTTTAACAATATTAAAAAAAAATAGACGGTTTACATCCACAAACTCAATAACTATTCATGCTCATGAACTATTTTTACTATCATCAAGGAGAAGGAACATAGACATAACAAGATACCTGATCTGTGACAAATGTATTTATGGACTTCCAGTTTAAACTGTAATAAATCATTTCACATATTTTTTTAGCAATAAAATGCAGGCATCCACACTACGCTTTATAAACACTTTATGCATTTTTTGCTATATTGGATTAAAAATTGTATAACGTCAATTTTTATCTTTGATATATACTTAAAATCAAGGAGAATTAATCAATATTCAACAGCAAAATATGTCTATTATTTCTGAGAAGGGTGGTATTAATATGCATATTATTTTTATATTAACTGAAATTAACTTTGTTCTTTTGACTGTGAAACAATTTCCAACGGTAAGACAAATAAAATGAGGAGTGATTTTTTTTTATTTACTACCCTGATTTAATAACGTAACAAAATAAGTATTGCTACTTGAGCACATTTAAAGTGGGATATTTAATTAACACGCAATAACGAGCAATAGATTACATGGTGACAGTAAGAACAACTCCCGGCAACATTTGACTCTGTTTAATTAACCATAAAACAAACACAGAGGAGAAAGTCTCTTTGCTCTCAGATAATTAACTACATTCGCTTTCCAAGGTAAAGAACACTTCCACCCTTGAATTACCATCGCCTAAACAAATTCCACAGTTAAATATCAGTACAGCAAGTCTAATATTCCATACGGTCGGTGTGGTAAAAACAAGGACCATACTGAATATACACAATGATATTGAAAATTATCAAGATTATATTAACAACAACAAGCAAAACCTGAATCAAAATAAATAGGCTGTATCTAATGACAAAGGATATCAATAGGTTTGCACAGGGGCTCCCGCCAGAAGGTGACATGTCTCGGAATCGGTTTGAACTGATGAAATAGAGAAAACTGCATTTAGACTATGCTCAAAATTAATTTTGTTTTTAATATGTCTGCATGAATGTGATTTTTTGAAATAAATAAATATTTAATAAACTATTAAACATAATCAAACCAAAATTTTATCAACTTAAAAATATGGTCTACTAATGAAAACTATGTTGTAGGTAACTTGCCTAGTTACAAAATAGTGGCTGGTTTTATTTGTTAAACTAAAATAACTAAAAGAAATCACCTTTTGACAACATGTTTTGGATAGTACAATTTAGATAGATAGTTGAATGACCACTCCAATGACACACTGTTTTTGAAATTCGGATAAAAAGTAAGCAAGTAATGAAGGTTTTTGAGCACTTAGTAAGGGCTCAACCAGTCGCTTCCCTCCCCAGTGCGTACATTAGTAACTGGACCCACAAGCATACCACTCTGTCGTGGGGGGAGGGGGGCTAAACCATTACTAGGTTTGCTAACAAGGGAAGTATTCAAAATGATGCACTGAGATCCTGTCACAACCATAAACCAACCATTCTGCTTACTAGGTGAGCTAACAAGGGAAGTATTCAAACTGATGGACTGAGATCTTGTCACAACCATAAACCAACCATTCTGCTTACTAGGTGTGCTAACAAGGGAATATTCAAACTGATGCACTTAGATCTTGTCACAACCACAAACCAATCATTCTGCTTACTAGGTGTGCTAACAAAGGAAGTATTCAAACTGATGCACTGAGATCCTGTCACAACCATAAACCAACCATTCTGCTTACTAGGTGTGCTAACAAGGGGGGTATTCAAACTGATGCACTGAGATCCTGTCACAACCATAAACCAACCATTCTGCTTACTATGTGTGCTAACAAGGGAAGTATTCAAACTGATGGACTGAGATCTTGTCACAACCATAAACCAACCATTCTGCTTACTAGGTGTGCTAACAAGGGAATATTCAAACTCATGCACTTAGATCTTGTCACAACCACAAACCAATCATTCTGCTTACTAGGTGTGCTAACAAAGGAAGTATTCAAACTGATGCACTGAGATCCTGTCACAACCATAAACCAACCATTCTGCTTACTAGGTGTGCTAACAAGGGAGGTATTCAAACTGATGCACTGAGATCCTGTCACAACCATAAACCAACCATTCTGCTTACTATGTGTGCTAACAAGGGAATATTCAAACTGATGCACTTAGATCTTGTCACAACCACAAACCAATCATTCTGCTTACTATGTGTGCTAACAAAGGAAGTATTCAAACTGATGCACTGAGATCCTGTTACAACCATAAACCAACCATTCTGCTTACTATGTGTGCCATCAAGTGAGGTATTCAAACTGATGCACTGAGATCCTGTCACAACCATAAACCAACCATTCTCCTTACTAGGTGTGCTAACAAGGGTTGTATTCAAACTGATGCTCTGATATCCTGTCACAACCATAAACCAACCATTCTGCTCAATCATTTGCTTGAATTACATTTTAAGACACATAAATTCTGTATTATAAATGTTCTGAATAAATTATTTGAAGTTTTATTAAATGAATAAATCCTTAATTAGATTTTTAAGAAATGTACACATTTCTACGGTTTAGGTTGAGCCAAACACTGAATGGCCTTTGGCTATACCCTCGCTTGTGGCATTTTGATGTTGAAGATACCTTCAATGGGCACTGTTTTTAAAGCAGATGCTACATTTGTAAGATATGTTAGGGCTGAGTAGCATTGTTCGTACGGTAACAGAAATGCAATTCATAGATTGCATTTATATGTATAATCGAATGTATGATTGGATTTATGACAATAGGTCACAGGTTATTGTAAAAGCATTTTACGGTTATTCTACGTAAAAATGTACGAATGTACATGTATGTACGAATTTAAATGTAATGCACAGTTAATTGCAATTGCGTATTCCAATCATCCTGCAGATGAGATGGCTCAAACTCCACCTGCGAAGAACATTAAGACAACCCAACATCTCAACTGGTTATCAGAAGTTACACTGCAACCAGCGTTACACTCGGTGAGCAAGAAACTTCGCCACTGATAAAGCGACTTAGCATATCCACTTACTTAGCATATCGATGTGACTGCCAATCTGTTTTATAAAGTAAACATAATTATGTTTAGATGAAACGAAATACACATAATTGTAAATAAAATGAAAGATATGAAAACATGAAACCACAAATCTGACATGAAACAGACAAAATTATCAAAAATGACAACTCGTCCAAGTTTGCTTTCAATTAGATACGCTTTACAATTTTACAGTTTCCGATCTGATTGTTCTTTTAAAGGTTTTAAGCAATGGGCATGTTAATATCTATTTCTTGTACTTCTGTACTAACCCAATTATTTGCAAAATGCACCTTTAAGCGACCTTAAATAATTTATGCAGGATTAGCGTTTCTGTTTAAAAAACAAATGCAAAATAAAATTATCATTTTGAACCTTGGTTTTTTTCCTAACTGTTACATTCCCAACTTCAACTGACATTAACTTAAACATTTTAAAATACTAGCATTACCAAATAATCTAGTTATAGCTAATATGCTAGATGTAAACGGTTGGTTTTACTTTAAATGTTACATTTAAGAGTTTACTTATCATATTCAGTGAGGTTTAGCAGTATATGTACAAATATATTATAACATACTAAATTTGTCAGCAATTTAGGACCCTTAAATGAGAGTGAGGGAACACGGTCGGTGAGCAGGTTGTTTTACTGGTCTCATAATAACCAAAATAAATAAATATAAATAAAACATCCAGATTAATGTATACTTAATCGCAAAATAACAATTTGATGTAATAATTAGGTACTTTAAATAAATTCAGAATTAAAATATCATATAGAATCAACATTTAAGAATGAAACTTGCATATGAAATCAGCATTTACAGTGATTAAGTGCTGTAGAAATGTAAGTTTGCCTAGGTAAGAGCAACGATGATTGACCGGTTAAGGGTTAGCATAGAGTTACTGTAGTATGATTTGATATGCGATATATTTTACAATACTAAACTCTTGTATACCGTAACAAATAGCATTACAAATTACTACATATATAGTCCGGCGTGGAGTCTGGTGAATGACCGGTCTCCTGACAGCTAATGACCAGGATTATGCCAGTAAATGACCGGGTTGGTTTTGGTGGGTAAATTACAGCTAAAGAGTATAAATTCAGTAACAGTAATGAGAACACTATAGGACAGCCACGGTTAAAATAAAATACATTGAAACTAGCAGAGGCTCTGATGACAACATTACACATGCTCAAAACTTCAACAGCATAAAAACACACAATAACTATCAAAAATGCTAATACGCTGATAAAATCGCAATCTAAAATAGCAACAGTCTTTTAACAAATTTTGTATTTTAATTCAAGGTCTTATCGTAAACAATTTTCTACAAAGCAGTCATTCACTGGTGCACTCACCCTATATATTTTCTATAAATATAAGCTAAACCATTTTGTAATAATCCGACTAAAGTGTTGGCTCTTATAGTACAATTATTTTTCCAGCTTTCAAGTTTTCAGAATTGATACTTTAAATAAATAAACGGTATCAAGAAACTGACACTTACTTTCTCCCTTTTAGCCCAACATTAATGAGTAAATTACTTTTTATTTAGTAATTATAGAATACAAAGCACGGTCGAATGTACAGAAAACCTTCTAAACAATTTGTTTTCAAAAATATCCACCCAAAACCCTGTTTAGAATGCACTGCAGAATCCATCGCTACACACGTGGTTTTAAGAGGGGAAATGCCCCCTATTCCCCCCTCAGGGTTTTTAAGGGGCAACATAATTCGAATTTCCTCTGTTGGTCAATGCTAACTTGACAAGCATATCAAGTTTGAACGAAAGTGATCAATAAATAAGAGAGAAATAATAATTGTTGTATTCCCAATAAGAATAACATTGGACAACGTACTGTGTTTACCGCAAAATGAAAATTTAAATGTTCTCCCCAACCAGTAATCGTAGAATAGTAATTCAAAATACTAAATTTTTAGTATTTTTAGCTCTTTTTAATGGTGAATAGTAATATTTTTTATATTTATGTTTTTTTTATGAAAAATCTAAAAAATTAATTTTTTATATTTTAAGTCCTGTAATTTCTGAACCAGGATTTTTACAGAAATGCGGGTTGTTTCATTTTATTGGAAAACTCAATTTCTACAAATGACTAAAGTTTAATCAAAATCGTTAGAGCCGTTTTTGATAAATCTTGATTTTTCATGGTTTTTGGTGGTTTTGCGGGGATAATTACCCTTAAAAATCAAGAATTCCAAAAAATGAAAAAAACGCCTGGAGATAACGTGGATTAGGACCTACATACCAAATTTTATAAAAAGCAGACCATTGGTTAGGGCTCAAACTTTGTACACATCCACACAGACAGACAGACAGACAGACAGACAATCAGACAGACAGGCAGACACACAGACATCACGTAAAAATCACTTTTTAGGGTTCAGGGAGCACCAAAACGAATATTTCCACTAACAACTCAAATTCGAAAATTTTGACGAAAGCAATACTTTCTCCATATACTATGTATAAGGGGGAGAAAGTAAAAAGTGTATTTTGAAAAAGTAGCTACCACAATAAATATAATATAATAATATAATTTAATAAATTAGGGCTTTATTGTCTAACATAAATACAACCGTCAGTTGGTATTACCATAGAAAAATAAATCAGGTACAGAAGTGTCACGAAGTAGGGAAAAAGCGTACACGGGTATCATGGAAATGCAGGCGCTGTCGCGTCGTTCAAGTCTGAGTTAGCTGTGCCTTGTTGCCAAGTCGGGCAGTGCGGGATTCCCAAATTCCCGCAGGGAGCAATCTCGGTCGCTTCCGCCACGGCCACGGCATCGGTAGGCGGTAAGGCTGATCTGATAAACGTGTGGCTGTGTGGCAGTGGAGATCACTCTCCCGTTGTATGCACAGGAAGTGGAGGATGTGCACAAATCTCGTTTCGAACTGATCTGGTATTTATTAAATTTCTGGAATGTTATTATTACAGAAGGATAAAACATGAACTGCATTAGACAAATTCAACCTTTTAAATTCCATAAATTGCAATGATGATTAACAATAAAATACCCCCGTTGCATCAAACCTGCATACTCAGAGAATTTCAAATGGTACTTCACTACGTCATGAACCACTTACCAACTTTCATCAAAGCATATTCATAAATAAGTGCAATATGAAATTTTATTTATTATTCATAAGAACAACATTAGGACTGAGTATGCAGGTTTGCTGCATCAAGAACAACTAAAATCTGTTTTTTACAAATAAAATAGATCACCATAACATAAAGCAACATTTCAAGTTTTACTAATTTATATTCATAAACAAGCAAGATATCACTTGTTTCTTATCCTCCATGAGAATAACATTATAGCTACTGAGTACGCAAGTTTGCAGACTTGGGGACCACAAAAAATTGGTTTTAAATGCAAATATCAGTATGAAAAAAAAGTTGTTTAAATATCAGTAAAACCTAAACAAATGAAGCCACATTACAAGTTTCGTCAATATATGTTCATTAATAAGCGAGATATAACATTTTACTCTCTCCATAAGATTAACATTGGACAACGTATTATGTTTAGCACTTTCAATATCTTGGTAACCAATTGACGTAGAGTGATGATAAAAATACCAAATTGTTTGTTTTTGTAAGCTGAATTCAATGGTACAAACTAAAATTTGGGTTTATAAACAATTAAATGTAAAAAGTTAAAACAAATTTTGGGGTACAAAACCTGCTTTAAAATAGAGCGACCTGTCTGGTTTTCCAACTCATGAAAATAGACGCTGCCTTACACGTTTATACAAAAGGCATTTTTACGAAAGTTATCATGCCTACGGACACACACACACACACACACACACACACACACACACACACATACACACACAAACACACACACACACACACACACACACACACACACACACACACACGCATACATGGTGTTTTTGGCACCTGGGAGCCTCAAAACAAATGTTATCATGGTCCCGGGCTAGGTCTTACCATGCCGACTACGATAATAGCTTCTTCCCTATTGGGGAAATTCGCTAAAACTATTAAAATTATTAAAACTATATGCATCTTTCATCTAAATAATGTGTACCGTAAGAATAATTCTAAATTAATATCTCGATTATTTATGAATGTATTTTGATGAAACTTGGCCTGTGGCTTCACCTGGTACTGGTATATTGATATTTGCATAAACAATTTTTGTTATTGTCCCCGTAGCAGCAAACCTGCATACTCAGCCCTAATATTATTCTTATGGAGAATAAATGAAGTTTTATCTCTCCCTTAGTTATGAACATAAATAAAAAATAAAACTTGGTATGTATCTTCACCTGGTTAAGTTATATTGATAATTGCACAAAAACATATTGTTTATATTTCTTGATGCAGCAAATCTGCGTACTCAGCCTTTAATGTTGTTCTTTAGGAGAATACTGTACATAAAATGCAGAGTGTATATAACATGTTGAAATGTTAGCAGCCGATGCCATACAAATTTACTATAAATTCACTGAAGAAATTAGCTCTTCACGTAGGAACAAGTTACTGTAAAATATTAAATTCAGTAATAAAATGCATTACAATTTAATCGTGAAACATAGTTTACTTTTAAAATTATGATTTTACCTATTTTCTGTAACCCTTTATTTATAAATCAGGGTATGTTTATAAAACATACAGAGAGAGCTTAAGCTTTTAATCTTATTATTGACGCGATGAACCCATACACGAAAACTATCCTCGAACTAAAAAATGTTTAAAGAAATCGTCAGTCAACATTAAACGTACCGGTATCTCAGAAGATTTCAAATGTATTTTTAAAGTTGGTAAATCAAAAAATTAACATTGAGGCAAAATCTTTAGCATCATTGAATAGAAAACTAACCAGAGAAGTAGATAATGCGAAGAGCGCGTAAACACTGCACTCAATACGACAAGCGCCAAGCAGGGCGAGGGAATTTTTCCCTACCGGCTGGGCCGGCCGGCCAGCCGGCTGGAGTGCACAGACAGGCAACGTCGCTTGGCCGGTTTTGCTCGAATGATCTGGCCGGTTGAATTAACAATTTTGTGTTAGCAAATTTTAGCATTACGTGACACTTCTATACCTGCTTTATTTTTCTATGGTATTACCCATGATAATGTCTTATATAAAGACACTTGTATGCCTTACACGTAACTTGATATAATTTAGGTACAAACATTACCTTCTACAATATTTTTCTTTAATTTATGATAACTAAGCCAAATGATGAAGTAGGAAGATTGAGGTCTCGAAGTCAGTCAATGCCTGCTTAGCTCACTATTTTTTCAATGATGTGGTTGACTTAAGTGCCGGCGGAATAAAGCCACTTTGCACAGACGTTCGATTACTTAATAAATAAATTGATTTTTGATTGATTTATTTTTTTTTAAGGGAGAGGAGGGAAAAGTGCATTTACGCACAAAGGTGGCCAACCTATAGTGTGGGACTCCTACTAAAACGAATATACCACCCACAAAAAACTCCCACTACTCTATAGGACTCTAGCCTGGGATTGTTTGTCACATTACTTCAGGCTAGGCCTACATTTGGCTTAAACCGCAAGGCTCGCTCCGTTTCCAGCTATCTGATCTTTCCCGGTCTAGATATTTTTTTTCTCCGGAGGATGACCTGGACAAAACGTGACACACTGTCCCAGTTGTCCTTGCCCTCCATTATCTTTTCACAGTCCGTGTCCACCGAAAATGCACCGAGAGAACGTATGGCCTCCATGCGGGGCCTTTCCCAACGCGGACAGCGGAAGAAAATGTGTTCCGCGTCGTCAGGAACGCCCGGGCAGTAAATGTAATCCGGTACGACCTGCAAGTGTTTTTTGATTAAAGAGCATACTTTTGTCAATGTTATTTTTAAAAATAAACCCTTTTGGTGGACTGATTGTTATTGAGATAATTAGAAACATTTAATGTACTAAGGATAAGAATATAACAAACATAAATGTAATAAAACTACTGTTAAAAATCTCCCCCCCCCTCATCACTGTAACAACAAACATGCGTTCTCGACAGTGACATTGAAGTATATTGACTGTGGGGGTCGAGCTTAGCTTGACAAGGGGTAATATCTTATAACACGCTGATGAAACAGCTTTTACTACATCTGACTAATGCAACACATATTGCAAAGCAAAATTAAAAGTTTATTTGTTGTGGTTCCTGCCAGTAAGCTACCAAATACATGTAGAGTTCTTGGATTTAGTCTCTTCATAAAACCTTTTATTAATCACTTTAATGTTTGGATTAATATAGAAATCAGTGAATGGCAACAACAGTTAATGAATTAGAAAATACATAATAACAGTTTTTGTGATAAGACACAACATATTTTAGATACAGAAGTGCCATCTTAATTACTGATTGTTCCTTGCTACGTATTCAAGCAGCAAATTTTGGGAATTTTTACTAAAATCATTTGTTTTATTTTAAAAATTACAATCTAACCAATTTTTTCGTTATCTTCTTCAGAATAATTAATTAAGTTGTTTTAATTATAATAACGGCTGAATTAAGTTCCAGAATAGGAATAAACTAATGATTTGATCGACTTCAACTGGCTCGTCACTCAGCTGGCTAGTGTTGCATTTTCCCTGTATTCAAAACGTGTTACGCAGTCACCGTTGTACCGGATTGATAAACAATAGAGCGCAGAACCACATCCAATATCCTGGCTGAGTGACACTCGTGTTCATGAATGCACAAGTGACCGACTTCTGAATATGTAAGTGCCCGGGCAACACTGCCCGGCCAATATTACGCTGACTAAAACCATCATCTCACATTCCGGACGGTTTCAGGTATGTATGTGTCCTCAATTCTGTACTGGCTAGACATCTCACATTCCAGACATTTTCAGATTTGTATTTGTGCTCCCAAGCCTGTCTAGGCCAATCCTATCTCTCATTCCGGACGGTTTCACATTTGTATGTGCCCTCAATCCTTTACTCTCTGGACCCATCCTCTCATTTTCACAAGTGACCGGTGTCCTAATATTTAGGTGCACCAAGCTATACTGCCCGGCCAATCCAGTAATGGTTTAATCTACCAACACTCATTCCTATATTATTGGAACATCAATTAATAAATTTAATAAATACATCATTTACAGAGGTTAACTGTAAAAAGGTCCATGGGGCCCCAAGTTTGCATAAATAAAGAAGTGTTATCTTTAGTTAAATTTAATTTCTAAGGTATCACTCGCAATACTGATATAAAACTTTGCACAGGAATAACTCATGATTCTGACTAACTTTTCATTGAATTTTTACCTTCCAGTTTTACTCATAAAAAACAAAGCAGTTAACACTCCGATATTAGTTGTACTCTTTATGTTAGTAGGCTCAAACGTAAAGTTACAGCCACAGGACGTCGCACAGTGGTCGAAAAAGTCCGTTTTAGTGCAAAAACCTCCAGTTGACCGTAATCACTGACCTAGCCTAAAACTAATGTTAATAAATGAATGCTGATTGCAATATAGATTATTCTGATCAATTATAATCATATTACTGTGTGGTCACGGTAATCCGAACCTTCAGTAATCCGAATTACGCGGTAACAGCGGTTTTGATTATACGCTAAATTTGAATCTTGCATTTTTATATACTGTAATAAGTAAAGTTTTATATTTCACAAAAAAAATAGCTAATCATGGATGCTAATCATTCTTTAAGTTAACCACAAAAGTGCCTAAAAATAAAAAATCTATGACTAAAAAATGTTAGCCTCTATTCCGTTAATGGAGTGTACAAATTTGGATGAGATGTAGTTTGAATCTTCCAAACTACGAAAGGCAGAAAAATCTGTTTATTACAATACCTAAAAAGTTTACATCTTTTATATGAATATGTAGACTGAGGAAGATGCTAGAGAGGAAACAACAATAGTTGTCTTATTAAAAACTTGTTAGTAAAAGGCTATAAACATACAAAACACTTATTAGTAACAAATAATTATCTAGATTTAGTGCAACTGTCCACCATTGTGAATATTCGAATTACGGAGATTAAGATTATTCACTATATTGACATCCGTAAAAGCTTTAATGTAATTGTTTTATACTTATAAATGAAAATTATTTTTTTTCTTTTTCGTTAGGTATTAACGGGCAATAATTTTCTTAGTACTGTATAATGCGAAAATAAACGAAACTGAACGAAGCTTATGCAGTAAGCACTCTCGTAAAAAATATAGTGGCTTAAGAAAAAAAAAACCCACACCTAAGTTCCATACCCTAAAAAATATGATTAACTTTTAAAAATCTCTTGTCTTTTGGAGCTAGAAAGATGAATGTAATTTTTCATTGAAGTACTGTAAATAACTGATTCAAAAAATAATTTACAAACCACCAATTTGGATATCTTATCTTTCAACCACTCACTGTTCCTATGCAAGAACTTTTCTTTGCTGTGCTGTACCTCTCTCTTCCTTCTATTGAAATTAGACAGAAACCTATTTCTTGTCTCTTCACTTGTTAGTGATAAATTTTCGTCGGAAAGTTGAGGATGTTTGCTATGTAAACCCTCTTCTATTGCACACCCACAATTAAACAACAGTTCGCACAGATCACTATAAGCAATGGTAAACTCTGCCATATTAATACATTGACACGCACAGGTTAAACGTTTAACGTAAAATGAGCAAGACTCTACAGAAAATATTTAATCAAATATTGTGATACAATTCAATAAAAATTGTAGATAACAAGGAAAATCCAATACAATAGAGTACGGGCCTTATCGCGATGAGCCGCGCGCGCCTACCGCGCCGTGCATACGTTTCTTTCGGTGGCTGTCCTGAACACCGGCGGCGGAGGGCGGCGATGAAATTTATATTGCAATTACCTGAATGTATGTCCTCTATGACAAACCTATTCTCAGGGCGACTGTCGATAACAGTTTTTTCTCCGGCTCATATAAATTATAATAATTAATATTATTTTAAAATTTGAACACTGTGTTAAATTTGACCCAAACTAAATTTCAAAGTTGAAATAAATAAATAAAAATGCATGTTTTCTTGAAGATTATAAAATTCCGTACACATACATATAAAATAAAATTAGGTTTTTGCAATAAACCAGATCTTTATATAAGTGTAGAAAAGTCCAACTTTTACGGGCAATGATGAATTAAATTGTAATTATGTTGAATATGTATTTCACGACGATATATACTTTATTTACACATTAAAAATGTCAAATTGTACGGTGAATCCATATTGTTCGGACATTTCTCTACAAAAAAATAATAAAGTTATTTGCCTTCGTGAAATTTCATTTTTTGGGGTTTTTGCAGCGATACGACCACTGTGCGTCGCGTCTTGAAATGAGCAATGCCAGAAGAAAGCGTAATGAAAGTTTTGGTAGTGACAGTTTAAAGGTAGCCTTTATATGTACAATTTCATTTTTTAATCTAAAAGTGAGTCCTTTTTCTGAAAGGAGTTTTCAAGACGTTTATAAGCATTGCTAAGTTCATATTCAAACTTCAAAAGAAAGCAATCAGGGCACTTTTCAAGAAGCCTTAAAGATATTTTTGTAAACACATTTTTTGTGTTACATTAATAACATTTTTGGTCAGGAAAATAATATTCTAACCTTTCCCGCTCTTTAAATATTGTATATTTCCCCCTTTATTTATATCGTGTTATTTAGCAACAACCCAGATTTCTTTCAGTCTTGTACCATTCAAACTCATCCTTACAGTCTTCGTTTGAATTTCAACTTAATAATTTCCACAGCACAAAACCAGCTTAAAAAATGAACTCCAAATGGTGGCATAAAATGTCTCAACACACTATCGGGCTCATTACAGTTTGAGGGAAGCATGAGCAAATTCGAAAAAATCCCTAATGCTTCAGGTCTGGGTTGTACGTACAGTGTTTGGCGCTATTATGAAACTTCTCGTTGTTTTACAATAAATAATTTCTGAGCTCTGAGTTCTGGACTCTGTCTTAAACTTTAAATCAGAGAAGAAGTCTACTCTTCTCTCTGTTTTCATGATGGAAAACTCATAATAATGAGGACGTTCTTTTATCTTAAATTCGACGAGCTCACAATCGAAATTTCGATGGAACTTATTTTATTCTTAAATCAGACAGATGGCTGGGCAAGGAGACCTACTCTCTCTCTAGTAGCCAGTTCGCCGGGGTAGAGAAAGCCTGAGAAATTTGAAAGTGAATTTTTAGGCTGGAAAAGCCTGATATAATTTGTTAATATTTTGATTCTGCACTCTAGGAAGAATGCCTTTAATTATACATTTTTGTATGTGTTTCAATGTATACAATATACACACTTTTACCAATTGAATGTTTTACCACAAAATGGAAATTATTTGTTATATGCTACTACTATAAAAATATATATGTTATTCGAGCAGCAAACAAACCTTTTTAAACAAGGTCATTAGTTTTTAAAAAAGTGTTTCATTAATAAATGACTTCAACGATAGATAATTTTGATTGGTGTAACAGCAAAACTACTTTACGTTTATTAGAAATTCAAAACCTAATATTGTTTCAAGTTCTAACACAGAACCCACGCTGAAGAACAGCGTGAGTTCTATAAACTATCTGTAAATCTCACCTGGAAAAACATTAAAATAACTTATTAGAATTATTATTATTTGGAAATTCGACTATTGTATGATTTTTTTGGAAAATTTAGGTTTTAATTAAAGATGTACAATAATATAAATTTTTCACAGACACAATGTTCAATTTAAGAATAGTTATTCAATGGAAATTCCAAATTACAACACAAGTTAAGACCTACTCAATTTGTTTCTTAAATTTCGCAATTAATTGCCTGTTTATTTTTATTTGTAAAAAAATCTAATAACCCACCTATTTTAATTTATGAATAACCTATATTTACTATATGTATTTGTGTGTATGCATTTATATCCTTAACAAATCCATTACTTTTTTAGACTATTCAATTAATTACAAAATGCATAAATTAATTCAAATATCAAATTATTATTCGTTAACGTAATTTAAGGTCGATATAATTTCTAATACAGAGCTTAAAGGTGTCCGTATTAGCCACAGGATTGTTTAGCAAATAAATTTGAATGTAGATTATAGCAGAACATACATTTTACAATTCTCCGTAACATACGCAGTTTTAATATTAGTTTTGAAATCATAAACAAAAACAGGACATTCATATAAACACTAAGCTGTGTTGTGAGAGAGAGAGAGAGAGAGAGAGAGAGAGAGAGAGAGAGAGAGAGAGAGAGAGAGAGAGAGAGAGAGAGAGAGAGAGAGAGAGAGAGAGAGAGAGAGAGAGAGAGAGAGAGAGAGAGAGAGAGAGAGAGAGCGAGAGAGAGAAATTGACAAAATTGACAAATTCTTTATTTTACCTGCCCTGGGTTAGACCAGAGGTCCACTCTTCCCCCAGGACAGGTCCGACAATTACACCTCACAAAACACTTTACAGAGTTGTGGACTTACAGTCAATTATGATACAAATAAAACTTAGCAATAAGTAATACAACATTTGTTTATATTAAAACATTTAAATTAAATAACGTTTAAAACATTAACATACTTAAAATACAAGTTTAGTATTTATATTCATTATACATATTCACATATTATACAACACAGAAGTTTACTTTGATAACAACATTATTAAGTGGGAGATAATCATGTGATTTCACTGAACAATATGTTTTACAATTCTAATATTTAATACAGTTATAATTTTGTTATACTTCATAATATCTTTGCAACAGTAATTTTTTTACTGCTCTAGAAAAGCTTTTAACATTACTGAGGTTTTTTATTTCATTTTCTAAACTATTCATGAGTCGAATAGATAAAACATGGAACGATTTTGTATAAATTACCGTTCTGTGAATAGGAAACTGAATAAGATCATTGCCAAATCTAGTTTCTCTCAAATGTATAGCCTGCATCCTAGCATACATTTCGCACAAATAATCAGGTTTACCAACTTTGAGAACTTTGAGAGAGAGAGAGAGAGAGAGAGAGAGAGGTTTTATTTTCTTTACATTGTTTTGTACATTACTAGGTATGTTTTCACCCTTTTTTGTTGTTTGAAGGGTAGAAAAACAACCATTGGAATTCATAAGGTCATTTAAATAAGTATCTCGTAAAATAAGCTTGATTTACTTTTATAATTACAGGTGAAATTTGGCAACGAGTAGACCTGCGGTTGTAGAGAAGCGACAAAATATGTTCTATAACATATTTAACATGGCATATACTTTTAAACTGGCTACATAAACTATAATATCTAAAAGTATTCTCTAAAATTAAATTAAGTATTGTCATATAATAAAAAGGCACACTTTGAATAACGTTGTGCTATACATCAGTAAAGAAAACAAATCTAGATATCTACAAATAAGGTTAAAATTACTCTACATAAGTTGAAAAAGACACGAGCTGGCCTAATAACAATGATTCCGTATGATAATTAATATGAACAAACTAACTTATTCCGATCAAACTCTTCATTACATGCAAAATAACAGGGCCCCTAAATTAATTCAATTATTATCACTTCAACAGTCATATGGAAAAGTGCCAGAGAGCTTACCTTTGCTCGTAGGATTTGTAAAGCAATGTATTTCAAGGAGTTTCACTGCAAGTGGATTTATTTAATTCACTAATTTTTCATTCGTTGCGGTAAATTTCGACGTTAATTAGCCATCATAAACAATCTGGTCTAGTGGCATTGTCAATATCAGCTT
The DNA here is from genome assembly GCA_963675035.1 of Allygus modestus. Classification (NCBI taxonomy): domain Eukaryota; kingdom Metazoa; phylum Arthropoda; class Insecta; order Hemiptera; family Cicadellidae; genus Allygus; species Allygus modestus. Next base: position 382,679,804 of record OY776111.1, on the reverse strand, counting down.
GGTCAAGATCTCTCTATCAGGAGGAATGCACATATTGTTAAACAAATCATCATTAAATGATTATAAGGTATTTTCTGCTTATACCAATAACGTTGATTGAAGAATTGCTTTATCACACTACTCTTAACTTTAACGAATCCGAATCGAGATAGAACTACCATACCGTTTATCAAAGGATGTATTTTAGGTTATTTCTCATCTAATAATGTGTTTTTGTCGCCTAAAAATATCGTTTTACCGTCACAAGTCTTTCTTAGTGGCTTAATAAAAAATATTTAGAACCTTTTAAACATGCAGTTTAACGCAAAGTACTTTGAATTTTTATTTTTGGGTTATATTATAACTTTAATAATTTTTATTAAGGTTACTAGCCTTTAAATAAGGTTAAGGTTAAATAATCTATTTTTGTTAAAAACGGCTAGACTCAGTAAATAGCTCAATAAGGGACTGTAAATGATGAGCATGAAGAGAGGATGTAAGTTGGACTTTTCATAACAAACACAAAATTAGAGTAATAGAGCCTTTTGTTGATGCAAATTGTTTCTGGTAAATATATGGAAAAGATCAAGAATTCGTTTAACAATATTAAAAAAAAATAGACGGTTTACATCCACAAACTCAATAACTATTCATGCTCATGAACTATTTTTACTATCATCAAGGAGAAGGAACATAGACATAACAAGATACCTGATCTGTGACAAATGTATTTATGGACTTCCAGTTTAAACTGTAATAAATCATTTAACATATTTTTTTTAGCAATAAAATGCAGGCATCCACACTACGCTTTATAAACACTTTATGCAATTTTTGCTATATTGGATTAAAAATTGTATAACGTCAATTTTTATCTTTGATATATACTTAAAATCAAGGAGAATTAATCAATATTCAAAAGCAAAATATGTCTATTATTTCTGAGAAGGGTGGTATTAATATGCATATTATTTTTATATTAACTGAAATTAACTTTGTTCTTTTGACTGTGAAACAATTTCCAACGGTAAGACAAATAAAATGAGGAGTGATTTTTTTTTATTTACTACCCTGATTTAATAACGTAACAAAATAAGTATTGCTACTTGAGCACATTTAAAGTGGGATATTTAATTAACACGCAATAACGAGCAATAGATTACATGGTGACAGTAAGAACAACTCCCGGCAACATTTGACTCTGTTTAATTAACCATAAAACAAACACAGAGGAGGAAGTCTCTTTGCTCTCAGATAATTAACTACATTCGCTTTCCAAGGTAAAGAACACTTCCACCCTTGAATTACCATCGCCTAAACAAATTCCACAGTTAAATATCAGTACAGCAAGTCTAATATTCCATACGGTCGGTGTGGTAAAAACAAGGACCATACTGAATATACACAATGATATTGAAAATTATCAAGATTATATTAACAACAACAAGCAAAACCTGAATCAAGTCTAAAATAAATAGGCTGTATCTAATGACAAAGGATATCAATAGGTTTGCACAGGGGCTCCCGCCAGAAGGTGACATATCTCTGAATCGGTTTGAACTGATGAAATGGAGAAAACTGCATTTAGACTATGCTCAAAATTAATTTTGTTTTTAATATGTCTGCATGAATGTGATTTTTTGAAATAAATAAATATTTAATAAACTATTAAACATAATCAAACCAAAATTTTATCAACTTAAAAATATGGTCTACTAATGAAAACTATGTTGTAGGTAACTTGCCTAGTTACAAAATAGTGGCTGGTTTTATTTGTTAAACTAAAATAACTAAAATAAATCACCTTTTGACAACATGTTTTGGATGGTACAATTAAGATAGATAGTTGAATGACCACTCCAATGACACACTGTTTTTGAAATTCGGATAAAAAGTAAGCAAGTAATGAAGGTTTTTGAGCACTTAGTAAGGGCTCAACCAGTCGCTTCCCTCCCCAGTGCGTACATTAGTAACTGGACCCACAAGCATACCACTCTGTCGTGGGGGGAGGGGGGCTAAACCATTACTAGGTTTGCTAACAAGGGAAGTATTCAAAATGATGCACTGAGATCCTGTCACAACCATAAACCAACCATTCTGCTTACTAGGTGAGCTAACAAGGGAAGTATTCAAACTGATGGACTGAGATCTTGTCACAACCATAAACCAACCATTCTGCTTACTAGGTGTGCTAACAAGGGAATATTCAAACTGATGCACTTAGATCTTGTCACAACCACAAACCAATCATTCTGCTTACTAGGTGTGCTAACAAAGGAAGTATTCAAACTGATGCACTGAGATCCTGTCACAACCATAAACCAACCATTCTGCTTACTAGGTGTGCTAACAAGGGAGGTATTCAAACTGATGCACTGAGATCCTGTCACAACCATAAACCAACCATTCTGCTTACTATGTGTGCTAACAAGGGAAGTATTCAAACTGATGGACTGAGATCTTGTCACAACCATAAACCAACCATTCTGCTTACTAGGTGTGCTAACAAGGGAATATTCAAACTCATGCACTTAGATCTTGTCACAACCACAAACCAACCATTCTGCTTACTAGGTGTGCTAACAAGGGAATATTCAAACTCATGCACTTAGATCTTGTCACAACCACAAACCAATCATTCTGCTTACTAGGTGTGCTAACAAAGGAAGTATTCAAACTGATGCACTGAGATCCTGTCACAACCATAAACCAACCATTCTGCTTACTAGGTGTGCTAACAAAGGAGGTATTCAAACTGATGCACTGAGATCCTGTCACAACCATAAACCAACCATTCTGCTTACTAGGTGAGCTAACAAGGGAAGTATTCAAACTGATGGACTGAGATCTTGTCACAACCATAAACCAACCATTCTGCTTACTAGGTGTGCTAACAAGGGAATATTCAAACTCATGCACTTAGATCTTGTCACAACCACAAACCAACCATTCTGCTTACTAGGTGTGCTAACAAGGGAATATTCAAACTCATGCACTTAGATCTTGTCACAACCACAAACCAACCATTCTGCTTACTAGGTGTGCTAACAAGGGAATATTCAAACTCATGCACTTAGATCTTGTCACAACCATAAACCAACCATTCTGCTTACTAGGTGAGCTAACAAGGGAAGTATTCAAACTGATGGACTGAGATCTTGTCACAACCATAAACCAACCATTCTGCTTACTAGGTGTGCTAACAAGGGAATATTCAAACTCATGCACTTAGATCTTGTCACAACCACAAACCAACCATTCTGCTTACTAGGTGTGCTAACAAGGGAATATTCAAACTCATGCACTTAGATCTTGTCACAACCACAAACCAATCATTCTGCTTACTAGGTGTGCTAACAAAGGAAGTATTCAAACTGATGCACTGAGATCCTGTCACAACCATAAACCAACCATTCTGCTTACTAGGTGTGCTAACAAAGGAGGTATTCAAACTGATGCACTGAGATCCTGTCACAACCATAAACCAACCATTCTGCTTACTATGTGTGCTAACAAGGGAAGTATTCAAACTGATACACTGAGATCTTGTCACAACCATAAACCAACCATTCTGCTTACTAGGTGTGCTAACAAGGGAAAATTCAAACTGATGCACTTAGATCTTGTCACAACCACAAACCAATCATTCTGCATACTATGTGTGCTAATAAAGGAAGTATTCAAACTGATGCACTGAGATCTTGTTACAACCATAAACCAACCATTCTGCTTACTATGTGTGCTAACAAGGGAAGTATTCAAACTGATGCACTGAGATCCTGTCACAACCATAAACCAACCATTCTGCTTACTAGGTGTGCTAACAAGGGAAGTATTCAAACTGATGCACTGAGATCCTGTCACAACCATAAACCAACCATTCTGCTTACTAGGTGTGCTAACAAGTGAGGTATTCAAACTGATGCACTGAGATCCTGTCACAACCATAAACCAACCATTCTCCTTACTAGGTGTGCTAACAAGGGTTGTATTCAAACTGATGCTCTGATATCCTGTCACAACCATAAACCAACCATTCTGCTCAATCATTTGCTTGAATTACATTTTAAGACACATAAATTCTGTATTATAAATGTTCTGAATAAACTATTTGAAGTTTTATTAAATGATTAAATCCTTAATTAGATTTTTAAGAAATGTACACATTTCTACGGTTTAGGTTGAGCCAAACACTGAATGGCCTTTGGCTATACCCTCGCTTGTGGCATTTTGATGTTGAAGATACCTTCAATGGGCACTGTTTTTAAAGCAGATGCTACATTTGTAAGATATGTTAGGGCTGAGTAGCATTGTTCGTACGGTAACAGAAATGCAATTCATAGATTGCATTTATATGTATAATCGAATGTATGATTGGATTTATGACAATAGGTCACAGGTTATTGTAAAAGCATTTTACGGTTATTCTACGTAAAAATGTACGAATGTACATGTATGTACGAATTTAAATGTAATGCACAGTTAATTGCAATTGCGTATTCCAATCATCCTGCAGATGAGATGGCTCAAACTCCACCTGCGATGAACATTAAGACAACCCAACATCTCAACTGGTTATCAGAAGTTACACTGCAACCAGCGTTACACTCGGTGAGCAAGAAACTTCGCTACTGAGGGTGCCAAACAATGTTCTGGTCCATCAAACTTTGATTGAACGGAGCTAAAATGTTACACAAGATATCAGTGCTACTCGTTACTGTAACTTAAAGAATGTACTTAATTTAAAAATTACAATATTATTGAACAGCTGTTAATTTATGGTAATCGGAGTATTAAAGTTCTATCATTCTTACTATATCACTTTAAATGTTTTATATTTTAAGATGAATATTTTTACATGTTTAAGTTTTGGACAAGCATTTTTGAAATCCATCTATTTATGGGTATTATAAAATTACAAAAGGATTGCTGACTTTTAATGGTTGATTCAAATAAATATTAGCAAATGTTTTTACTCAATGCCAACTAAATGGGAAAATATATTATTATTTTAGTATTCATATTAACCAATAACGTTTAGTTAAAAAGTACACTAAGGCAGGTGGTAAGTTTAGGGTTCATTCTTAAATGTAACATTCACTTTTAACCATTGAATCAGTTCTGCAAAAATCAAAGGTTTAAAATTTTAAATATATTGTATACATATGGGTTTAGGTGCCAATAAAAATTACTGTACCTGTCTCAAATTAATTTATTAGTTTAACAATAATAGAATGTTAATAAGTTAGAAATGTAAACGGACTAAGTAGTTTCAGTTATAATTCAAATAGTTTTAAGTCACTAATTTAATTGTGAATACTCTTTTACTGAAGAAAATGTGGTAATTAGAGTATCTAGTTATTGTTTTATTACAAATGTTTACATTATTGTCCAATTTTTTCATTATAGAAATATTTAATGAACCCAATAATTTAATAAATAACATTCAAGTAATAATGCTAATAGGAGTTGCTCCTAATATCGGAGCACACACAAAAACATTATTTTCAATAATTAATTGTTAATTTTGACTCTAAAGTTCAAGGATATTTATTTTATATAGGACGTCAGATATTGTTATTTTGATCAAACATTTTAAGAATTTTAATGAATAAAGATTACAAACTAAATATGATTATTAATTTTTTATAATTTCATCATATTTTTGACGGATAAGTAAAATATATAACCAAACTTTACACCGCAACGATACAAAAATTTAATAAAATAAAAAAATAATGATAATGATACAAATAACTTGCTCTTTAACATTTATACCTAAGTTTAATCATATAATGAATAATGATTACAAAATACAAATGTTTATATGCCAATTTTTTCTGCAGATGCGAAGCTTGTAGCATCACGTTCTCTCTAGTCCTATGCTGTGCTATTGTTAAAGATTAAAACAATAACAAAAATGACATACAAATCCACGTGGCTGTTATCTTAAATGACTCGAATTCTTCAGGTTTGGGAGTAAAAAATGTTGTTTCTACACATAAATAAGCTTCCTGGGATTGCTTTGAAAGGTTTAAGAGCATTTATTAGTTTGCCTGTTTTTATCTAAAGAATTGGTTTTTGTGATCTTTTATTTTAAGTTTTAAATTCATTTGTAGTTTTTTTATCCTATTATATCAAGTGTTATTAAAATACAATTTTAATAACATCGATCAATTCTGACATACAACTAATTAGCAATAATTTAAAGAAACCCCTATTCCTCACGTAATGTTAGGTAATCTTTGTGGCCTGTGAGTAGTAAGGCCCAGCGCTTTGGGTCTAACATGGGCTCTTATGGGGAATAGATTAACATGGGGTCTTATGGAGAATAGAATAACATGGACTCTTATGGGAGAATAGAATAACATGTACTCTTATGGAGGATAGAATTGGGGTGTAATTACTACCCTCTGTCTTTCTTTTGCTACCCTCTGTGGTTAATTATTTATCTTTTTCATCCCCTGTGGTTAATTATATACCATTTTTGGTAATTGTTTCGCGTCCTTCACTTCCTTCTGTGTATCTAACTACAGATCCTGTCTCTCTCAGCGTACTGTAGCTGGCGGGTGTAACGTGAACATTTTTAAGTAAACTGATGGGTTGAAATGTTAATTCGTGTCCTTCTGTTGTTAATCATCTAGCCTTCTGTGGTAATTATTTAGCCCTCGTGTCCTTCTGCTGTTAATCATCTAGCATTCTGTGGTAATTATTTGAACTACGTTTCCTTCTACATATTTATTTTTTTTAACCCCAGTGCCCTTCTATACATCTAACCTCCACATCCTTCTGCGTATCTAATCTCACTTCCTTCTGCGTATCTAACCACAACATCCGCAACAAGTCTTTGTCAGCAAACTAGTTGTGACCAGTTAAAATACTGCTCTGTGATTGGTCGGGATTAGTCGTCCTGCGCTCTGATTGGTCCAGACGTGGCCCCACCACAATACCTGCTCTCTTGCCGTGCATTTTCTCCCTCTCTTTGCTCTCAGCTTTCATTACGATCAGACGTGTCCCTGTGTTGCTCTGTTTGCTGCGTTTGGCGAAGGTAACCTCACTTTTTCTAACCTCAATCTTGAGCGTTTGCCTACCCTATCTTACGTGTAACATAACCTCACTTCCTTGTGTCAAGGGCTGTGTTGTGCTTGTATTTGTTGACTGACAGTAATACCACTTTCTATTCTTGTTCTTTATTAAGTAACCTAGCCAATTATGTTTTACTTGGTAGTCCTGTGTTTATATGTCTTTGATAACGTAACAGCAAACCTAGTTTCTTGCGTCAAAAGTAGTTTTGTGCGTTGTATTTGATTGTTTGGCTTGGCTAAAGTAGTGTTGTGCTGACTAACATAACCTTATTTCCCAGTAACCTCAGTTTCTTGTGTCGAGAGTAGTGTTTTGCGTTGTATTTAATTGTTTGATTTGTTTAGAGTAGTGTTGTGTTGACTAACATAACCTCACACCCAGTAACCTCAGTTTCTTGTTTTATTTGACTGTAGTAGTGTTGTGCGTTGTATGTGCTGACTAACATAACAGTAATATCACGGTATCATGCACTTGTCTTGTTCATGCCTGACTTGTCTATGTTAAAGAGCGTTGTATGACTTGCTAGTGTACAGTAACATCAGAGTTAACTACATGTTTCAAGAGTAGTGTCGTGTGATTTTTAGCGTTATCTGAACTGCTAAAGTAACCTCACTTTTTCTAACCTCACTCTTTACACTCCAACTTTACTATATTATATTCCGTGCATGGTGTACTTAATTTTATTTCTGTGTTGTGTTTATTGTCTTGGCTAGAGTAGTGTTGTTTTGTGTTTAATTGTTTGATTTGATAGTTTACAGTAAAGAAAGTAAACAAACCCTCACTTCCTTGTGGCTAAAGTAGTGTTGTGTTGACTGACATAACCTCCAGTAACCTTATTTTTTGCCCTGGTTCTTTTTGAACTGTAAATTCACCTCAGTAACCTCACCTTCTACTCTTGTTCTTTAAAACAGTTTTGGTTAGAACAGTTTTTGTATGTGTTGACTAACAGTAACCTCACTTTTCCGAGCCGCTGAGCGAGGAAAGAGTAAGAAGAAAATTTTCCCGCCAAATTTTCCCGACAAATTTGCGCGCCAAAAGAAAAAATTGGCGCCAAACCTAACCTCACTTTCTTATGTCAAGAGTAGTGTTGTGTTTTATGTGCTGAGTAACAGTAATCTCACTTTCTATTCTCGTTCTTTTGGTTAGAGTAGTGTTTGAAACCTTCCTTAGAGTTAACTTTTGGTAACTTGTAGTTCTGATTTGACTCACGTGGTGTTAGTGTTTTTCTGACTTGCGTAGTACAGGGGTACCGTGCTCTTTTGTAGATCCTCTGTACCTGTTATTTTAGAGAACTTGATCAGTGACTTTAAAGTATCAGTTCTAGACGTAACCGTTCCAATAGTAACAGTTGCCTTCTCTATCTTGTTCATGTTATAGCATTGAAAACTGCTACAAAGTAACGGTTCCAAATGGTTACAGTTCCAACAATGTAACAGTTCCAGCAGTACTCGTTCCAACGGTTCCAACCGTAACCGTTCCAAAAGTAACAGTTCCAGTAGACCAACCAGTGACAAAGTAACAGTTCCGTTCTCTATATAGCTCTTACAACAAGCTCTGGTTCTTCAGTCTGATTTCAGTCGTCACACTGTTCGGACGTTCTTTTGCGCTGCTCTTGCGTAGGTGTTCGTGTTTTAAACCTTCATCGGAGTTAACTTTCGATAACTTGTAGTTCTTGTTTGACTTGCGTAGTGTTAGTGTTTTTCTGACTTGCGTAGTGATACAGGGGTACTGTGCTCCCCTACATACTATATAGCTCTTACAACAAGCTCTAGTTCTTCAGTCTGATTTCAGTCGCCACACTGATCAGACGTTCTTTTGCGCTGCTCTTGCGTAGGTGTTCTCTTGCACAGATTATTATTGATTCTGCGTAATTCAGTTGTATCCGTGTGAGTTTGACTCTGGTCGGTGTGTTTTCTCTTTTAAGCGTTAGTACAGTTAGCTTGTTTTCAGTATTTAATTCTTTGTTGAAAGATGGACGTTTCTAAAAAGAACCCTCAAAACCCGATAAATTTAATTAGTAAAGATCAAACCTATGTTAAAAAATTCAGACTTTACGGGACTAACACTGTTTTCAAATTTACTAACCCTCCCAATGGTATCTCTGAGTTTGATTGGATTCGTAAGGGTCTTAATCAGATTGTTGAAAAAGCTAAAGCCGATGGTGTACCCACCGATTATCTAGGGTTTAAAATGCAGTCAATAAATTTAAAAAGTGCTGAACCGGGGTATGTAGATTTTAGACCGGTCTCTGAAGTTAACGGTGATGTCCTTTGGCAAGTTTTCGGAGGTATTCTTCAATCAAATTCCGAATCTATTAAGTCTACAGACACGTTCAAAGTATATGTAGCAAGAGTTAACGTTCCAGTAGGTTCTGGGAGGGTAAGGCCTGGATTTTACAATACGTTTGATGAAGAGTGTAAGGCGAGAAAAGGGATTGTAGTAATTAATAACAAAGATAATTTATGTTTGGCTAGAGCGTTGGTAGTAGGCAAGGCGTATGCAAAAAATGATCCTCAGATCTACGCTATTCGAAAAGACAAGGGGAAAAGACAAACTTTCAGAGCTAATAAGCTCATAGCAAAAGCCCGTGTAGAAATGCCGGAGGAAGGCGCCGGTATCCCCGAACTTGAAAAATTCCAATCCCATCTTAAAAAATACAAAATTACCGTCTACAACTACGACAGAAAAGGCCGGGATGTCTATTTTGAGGGAGGTAATGAAGACGCTAAATTCAAAATAAATCTTCTGTTTCACAATCGGCACTATAATGTAATTACAAACTTAACTGCAGCGTTTGTTTGTAATTTCTTTTGTGAAGCCTGCCACATCCCTTTTGACCAAAAATCAGAGCATCGATGCTCAAACAGATGCTTGTCCTGCCATACTATCTCCCCACCCTGTAAACTAGAACACGGAGGCATTACATGTCGTTTTTTCAACCGTTTCTTCAAAAACGAGCGGTGTTTAATAGCCCATCAAGGGCAAGTTTGTAAAACTTTAAAACTCTGCCGTGACTGTAAGAAAATGATTCATCCAAAAAAACGTAAGACAGCTCACGTATGCGGAGAAGTTTATTGTAAACCCTGTGAAGCGTTCAAAGACCCCGCACATCAGTGTTTCATGAGGGTAGATAGGAGAACTCCCAAAGACCGTGATTTTTTGTTTATTTTCTTTGACTTGGAGACTCGCCAAGACGAGTCTCTCCCCTCTGACCCTGAACAAAAAGTACATCAAGTTAGCTTGTGTGTCTCACAACAGTACTGTTTTAAATGTATTAATGGGGGTGAGTGTGAAACTTGCTCGGAACGGCAAAGGGTATTTGAAAAGGAACCGGTAAAACAGTTTATGGACTATGTAATGGAAATTCGAAAAAAATTTAAAGATGTTTGTGTAATTGCCCACAACGGGCAAGGTTTTGATTTCCAATTCATACTACAGTATATTATGGAAGAAACTAAATTTACCCCAAAAATAACTCCTCGGGGAACTAAAATTATTTTGATGGAAATGGACAACGTAAGATTCATTGACTCCCTAAGCTATTTCCCTATGGCCCTCGCTGCGCTCCCTAAAGCCTTCGACCTGCCTCCCGAGAAAAAGAAGGGCTACTTCCCGCATCTTTTCAATACATTGGCAAACCAAAATTATGTAGGCCCTATGCCCGATAAAAAATACTATTGCCCCGAGTCGATGTTTGAGAAACCACACGAGGCATTTGAGATTTGGTACGAGGAACAAGTAGCGAGTAATTATATTTTTGATTTTAAAAAGGAAATCCTGGAGTACTGTATTTCGGACGTAGAAATCCTAGCTCAAGCGTGTATTAAATTTAGAGCCTTGCTTCTTCAAGAGTGTAACGTAGATCCTTTCCTCGAGGCTATAACAATAGCCAGTGCCTGTAACCTGGCCTTCCGCCGTAACTTCTTAAAAGAAAATACTATTGGACTTATACCAAAATCAGGGTACCGACTTGCAGACAATCAGTCAGCCGTTGCTTTACAGTGGTTAACATGGGAGGAGGAGAAACGTGGAGTAAAGATTCAACATGCGGGCCGGGGTAAAGAAGTTAAAATTAAAGGAATGAAAGTAGATGGGTTTGATGGTGAGAGAATTTATGAGTTTCACGGGTGTTATTGGCACGGGTGTCCAAAATGTTATCAATACAGCAGAGAAGAACCTCTGCCGGAGGATCCTTCAGACAGTTTGCATCTCCGTTACGAGAGAACCAAGTCCAAAATGGCAAGATTTACTAGCTATGAGGTTGTAGAGATGTGGGAGTGTGAGTTTAAAAATTTGAAGAAAGATAAAAAATTAAATCACCTGAACCAACTATCCATTCTAAACACACTTCCACTTAATCCTAGAGATTCCTTCTTTGGAGGCAGGACGGGTAATACTAAAACGTATTGTAAATGTGAAGAGGGAGAAACAATTCAATACGTTGATGTCTGTTCCCTCTACCCGTATGTAAATAAATATTGTAAGTATCCCGTGGGTCATCCTACTGTTTACGTTGGAAATGAGTGCCGAGAGAGAGGCCTTGAAGTAGAGGGCTTGTTAAAGTGTAAGATTCTACCTCCTTACAACTTGTATCATCCCGTACTCCCCGCAAAAATGAATAATAAATTGATGTTTGTGTTGTGTAGAACTTGCGGGGAGACTCAAAACCAAGGGGAATGTTTTCATGATAGTGAGGAAAGGGCAATGGTAGGGACATGGACTATGGATGAAATTAGAAAAGCTGTAGAAAAAGGCTATATGATTTTGGACATGTATGAGTTGTGGGAGTACGAGGTAGCTACATGCGAGAAAGGGGGGGTTTTTACCGATTTTATTAATAAATTCTTGAAAGTAAAGCAGGAAGCCTCAGGGTATCTCGCTTGGTGTAAAACAGAAGAGGATAAAGACAAGTATGTTTCTGATTTCTTTGAGCGTGAGGGTATTCAATTGGAGAAAGACAAAATTGCTAAAAACGGGGGTTTGAGATCGGTAGCCAAACTCATGCTAAACAGTTTTTGGGGCAAGTTTGGTCAACGCGAAAACATGACAAAAACTGCAATCGTGAGAGACTCTAAAGAATTGTTCAATTCGTTAACTCAACCAGGAACAAAAGTAAAGTTTGTTGAAATAATTAACCAGGAGGTTTTATTAGTTAATTGGCAGAATGTTGATGAAGCTAGTGAGCCTCTAAAAACTGTAAATGTTGTAATTGCGGCCTACACTACAGCTCATGCGAGACTTAAACTGTATGAACACTTGGAGGCTTTGGGCGGTCAAGTCTTGTATTATGATACAGATTCGTGTATTTATTTATACCGGGAAGGACTGTACAGGGTCCCTACGGGAGATTACCTCGGTGAAATGACCGATGAATTGGCAGGTGACTACGGGCCCGGCTCTTATATCGTAGAGTTTGTTTCTGGGGGGCCTAAAACTTATGCATACCTTGTCTGGTCAACCAACAAACAGAAACTAGAATCTGTGTGTAAAATCAAGGGCCTCACCCTCAATTTAAAAACCTCCGAAACGCTAAATTTTGAACAATTGAAAAAGATGGTCCTTAGTGAAGCTGCTGAAATTTTAGAAATTGAAGAAAACAGAATCAGGAGAACAAAGAGACGGGAAGTCGTTACAGTTAAGTGAAGTTAAAAAGTTTAAAATTACAGGACCCAAGAGGAAATTTAATGATGATCACGATACCTTGCCTTTCGGCTTTAAAAAACAAAGAGTTGCTTAACGGAGCTATCAAATCATTCTGTTCTGAGACGCGGTAGTGAACGGACGTGCCTGTACTGTTACTGTTTGTCTCTTCTTGTAGAATGTCTGCTGAAAATAATACACCCACTATTCAAGCGGTGTTTTTAAAGTTTATATCTAAAAGAAAGTTAAATGAAAATTCAAAATTTCGCATTACATGCTCAGAGTATGAGTTCTTTCTTACGGGGCCAATAGACGTATTAGGCTGGCCTTTGATGTTCTCGGAGTATATAGTAGATAAAATAACGGAGAACCCCTCATCAAACACCTACATCGGAGTAGCAATAAAGCATGGTGATGTTTCGGGAAATATACCGTTTCTGCCTTTAGGGAATTTAACACCGTCAGTTTTTGATGATCACTTTGAAGAAATATTTTGTAACGTTGAGAAACTATTTGGTGTTTTACGTCTTGAAGTAACACTTGTCTCAATTCCATGTTGCTACCTTCGATAAAGGTAGCACCTTTCCCTACGGAGCAGCGTTACTCTTGTATATACCAAATGTCACTAGTACAGTTACATCATTCTGCTCCAAGTCGCGGTACTGATCAGACGTTCTTTTGCGCTCCTTTTTCCTGTACTATTGGGTAAATTGTGACATGGCTGCTAAATACTATACATTCAATAACAAACCCGTATTGGTTCTGTTTGATAATGAAGGAAAACCATGGTTTAAAGCTAAAGACGTAGCTACTGCTCTAAAACATGTTAATTGCTGGAGTGCAGTTCGGAAACATGTAGATGACAGTGATAAATTAACTGTTGGTAGTTTTTCTGACGCCCAAAAACAGGGCGTTGGGCCTATTGAGAAAACAACGGTTTTCATAAATGAAGCCGGATTATGTTCTTTGATGTTAAAATCAACTACTCCTGAGGCAAGACTGTTAGTAAGAAGTCTGTTGCCGGAGAAGTTTTACCTTACTTACACAAATATGAAAGATCAAAGTTAACTTTAAATGTAAATTTTCTTTAAAATCACAAGTTCCCACTGTTCCCACTGTTCTGACTGTGTGTGTGTGTGTGTGTGTGAATGAAGGTCCCTGGCGTGGGTGACGAAAAGCTCCGTAAACCTGTATGAAGGTCAATGGCGTGGGTGACGAAAAGCCCCGTAAACCTGAAAGGGGGGTCTAGTAGATTGAGGCGCAGGGCTAACACCCCGGCTACTCCTTCGAACAACCCGGTGTGAATGAAGGACCTTGTACTTTGAGGCACCTGGCTAACACCCAGGCTACTCCTTGGAACGGTCCGTACGGTGGGACTTGTAAGAATAAAAATGAAAACTGCGCCTTGATGTCCGCGAAGTACTACGCTCAAAAAATATTTTCGAGTGGGGTCTAATAAAAAAAAGACCAGGCAGTCGCTCACCCATCAGGCAGGGCTAAACCCTTTGTAAGTCCAGGGGTGTGGGGAGGTTGGCGTAAGAAACCGTGAAACCGTTTGTTGTAATCCTCCGACTGTCAGGGAAAATCGGATGGAAAGGCGCAACAAAAAAAAAGATAAAAATAAAAACCAAATAAAAAGTATAAAATCAAAAAAAAAAAACAAAAAAAATAAAAAGGAGGTAGCATTTTGTTATGGAGTGGCTACCACTGTGAGAGGCGATGGTTGGGGCCTCTCACCCCAGAGGTTAGGCCTCCAGGGGAAGCTCTGGGTAACCAAAAAGAACGCGCCGACGCTCCTACGGCCTAGCCTAAAGGCTTACCGTGGTGTGGAAACGTGAGCGTTCAAAATTATTTCACTGGGGTTAAAAGTGTTTAACCGATAAATTTTAAAAAGATCCCCGTTAAAGTGAAATGTAACACATTATAATGTAGCTTCAGCGGAGGCAGGAGTAAATGACCGGAAAAATTTAAGAAGTTTCGGCCAATTTATGGCACTGCCCCCTTAAAAACACCTTCAAGCTGAATTTGAGGTATTTGACGGAGAAGTTACAGCGTAAAAATACGACAGATCTGCCGTTTTACAGGACTTAAATGCAAATAACCAATCAAGTTTAAAGACTCGGAGCTAAATACTGTATAATTTCTGTCCTTCTAAAGAATGCATTTTATGCTTGTTGTCTTTTAATATGCACCCATGGTGTGTATTTGTTTGCCAACTCTCTGATATTGGTGTTGGTTACAATCCTTTTACTAGTAAATTCAGTAAAATTACATATTGATTCAGTTTGTTACAGAGTTTTACAAGCAATAAACTACAACAAAAAGACCACTCTGTATTTGTTTGACTTTACAAAATACCCTACTGTCACCAGCCTCTTCTGCATTAGTTTTAATTCTTAAACAGTGGGTCCTGAGGGTCCAACACTTAGAATCATGATAATTGAGTTGGGACCCATTTTGGGTCCCAACTACTTCCGGTGTAGGGTTATCAAAGGGATTCGTTCCCCCTTGGAGTGGGGGTATAGTTTTATTGTCTGTCCATTTCTGCTAGTTTTTACAAGCCTCTTCTCTCCTTTTAGTTAATATAACCTTGAGATTTCTAAACAGTTCAATACATGTAAAGTTTCCCAAAGTAATTCTTAAGTAACACTTAATTTACAGGCATACACAACAGCTACAATTATTCAATTATGAAGCTAAAACCCAGGTAATATACTAACAATCTAATAAAAGACAGAGACATGACCCAAAATAACAGCTAAAATACACAAAAAACAGCTAAAATACACAAAAAACAGCTAAAATACACAAAAACAGCTAAAATACACAAATACCCCCGTCGCAGCAAACCTGCGTACTCAGCGAATTTCCAATGCATTTATATGTTTCTCACTAGTACATAAAGCCACTCACCAAGTTTGACAAAAATACATTCATAAATAA
Source organism: Allygus modestus (assembly GCA_963675035.1). NCBI lineage: Eukaryota > Metazoa > Arthropoda > Insecta > Hemiptera > Cicadellidae > Allygus > Allygus modestus. The sequence continues at coordinate 382,664,159 of OY776111.1, read as the reverse complement.
GTGATTTATAACATTTTTATTTATTCCCCATAAGAATAACATTAGGACTCAGTACGCAGGTTTGCTGCAACGAGGAAGATAAGAAATGAGTTTTTATGCAATTATCAATATAACTGAACCAGGTGAAGCTACTTACCATGTTTTATTAATTTATGTTCATAATTAAGGGAGATATAAAACTTTACTTATTCTCCATAAGAATAACATTAGGGCTGAGTATGTAGGTTAGCTGCTACAGGGACAACCAACAAAACATTAATTTTTTGTGCAAATATCAATATACCAGTACAACATGAAGCCTCATACCAAATTTCATCAATATACATTCATAAATAATCAAGATATCAAATTTTATTTATTCTCCATAAGGATAACATTGGACAACGTACTGTGTTTAGCACTTTGAATATCTCTGCAACGGTTTGACGTAGAATCATAATTTAAACACCAAAATGATTGTTTTGTGGAGCTGAAGTGATTGGTAAAAGAAAATGTGAAGTTTAAAGTAAAATTAACTGAGGAAAAGCCAAAAACCTTTTTCCCATAAGATTAACATGGGAGTTTTTAAGAGCATGTTTTTTGGATTTTTTCCGCAACCACTTAACCTAGGTTAATAATTCAAAATACCATAGTATTTGTTTTTTTAAGCTCTATAACATGGTCAAAACAAAAATTAAGTGTTTTAAACATTTTAGGGTGAAAAATGCAAAAAACTGATTTTTGGAAAATTAAAAATCCCCATAAACCCCCCTTCCCATGGTCCGATTTTTCTGGTTTTCGAACTTAAAGTCATAAATGTCATCCTTTACTCGCTTTTATTTATTTATCTTTTGTGTTTTGTTACTGTCACTCCCCTCACCTTCCCCTCTACCCCTCACCACGCCTTCTTTCTTTTTTATTCTTTTTCTTCTCTCTCTCTTGAGTCTGATTATCTTAAAATTGCTAATATCTCGAAAACGGTAAGTCCTAGGGTCATTTTGACCCCGGAAAACTGCCTACTACGTAGTGTAGGCACTCCAGGGGGGTATCTACCCATATAAAAAGTCTTAACTAAAATGTTGCGGGTTGCATCTCAAAAAATGAAGGGGCAAATTTTCAAAATTAAATATCTGAAGAACGGCTTGGCCGATTTTAATGAAACTTGGCATGTATGTACCTGTTAACCTCTGCTACATATTACAAAAACCTAAACTCTGTAATGCAGGTAGTATCAAAATAATTGAAGGAGCTATATTTTAAAAATCAATATCTCAAGAACGGCTTGGCCGATTTTAATGAAATTTGGTATGTATGTACCTGTTAACCTCCGCTAAGATTTACGAAAACCTAAACTCTGTACTGCGGGAAAGTATCAAAAACACTGAAGGAGCTATACTTTAAAATTAAATATATTGAGAGTTTTTGGGACAATTGAAATGCAGTTCGCTACTTATTAACCCACGTTACAATTTAAACTATGTAAAGAAGAAACATTACAAAATTGGACAGACTACAAGCTCTGTTGTACTAGTTTTTTCAGGGTGTTTGCTTCTTTTTTTATGTTAAATATAGTAAAGCCATGGTTCATTGGTTTAAACTATTTGGGATTGATAGGTCAAAGGGGTGAACAAAACGTTCACCCCCACTTCCGGTATGGTTTTCTCTACATTATCATATACCTCAGCCACTCTTAAATCATGATAATGTAAAATACATGTGATTGACACTTGAGGTATTTGACGGAGAAGTTACAGCGTAAAAATACGACAGATCCGCCGTTTTACAGGACTTAAATGCAAATAACCAATCAAGTTTAAAGACTCGGAGCTAAATACTGTATAATTTCTGTCCTTCTAAAGAATGCATTTTATGCTTGTTGTCTTTTAATATGCACCCATGGTGTGTATTTTTTTGCCAACTCTCTGATATTGGTGTTGGTTACAATCCTTTTACTAGTAAATTCAGTAAAATTACATATTGATTCAGTTTGTTACAGAGTTTTACAAGCAATCAACTACAACAAAAAGACCACTCTGTATTTGTTTGACTTTACAAAATCCCCTACTGTCACCAGCCTCTTCTGCATTAGTTTTAATTCTTAAACAGTGGGTCCTGAGGGTCCAACACTTAGAATCATGATAATTGAGTTGGGACCCATTTTGGGTCCCAACTACTTCCGGTGTAGGGTTATCAAAGGGATTCGTTCCCCCTTGGAGTGGGGGTATAGTTTTATTGTCTGTCCATTTCTGCTAGTTTTTACAAGCCTCTTCTCTCCTTTTAGTTAATATAACCTTGAGATTTCTAAACAGTTCAATACATGTAAAGTTTCCCAAAGTAATTCTTAAGTAACACTTAATTTACAGGCATACACAACAGCTACAATTATTCAATCATGAAGCTAAAACCCAGTTAATATACTAACAATCTAATAAAAGACAGAGACATGACCCAAAATAACAGCTAAAATACACAAAAAACAGCTAAAATACACAAAAAACAGCTAAAATACACAAAAACAGCTAAAATACACAAAAAACAGCTAAAATACACAAAAAACAGCTAAAATACACACAAAACAGCAAAAATACACAAAAAACAGCTAAAATACACAAAAAAACCGCTACAAATAGCCAGAGAGCCATTTTAGCAAGGGGGAAGTATTGACCCCCTTTACCTTCACCTTAAAGAATCAGTCAAAGAATAATTTATTTTGTGTTGGTTTCTCACCAGTTTTCTTGTAGTTTGTGTCAATCACATGTATTTTACATTATCATGATTTAAGAGTGGCTGAGGTATATGATAATGTAGAGAAAACCATACCGGAAGTGGGGGTGAACGTTTTGTTCACCCCTTTGACCTATCAATCCCAAATAGTTTAAACCAATGAACCATGGCTTTACTATATTTAACATAAAAAAAGAAGCAAACACCCTGAAAAAACTAGTACAACAGAGCTTGTAGTCTGTCCAATTTTGTAATGTTTCTTCTTTACATAGTTTAAATTGTAACGTGGGTTAATAAGTAGCGAACTGCATTTCAATTGTCCCAAAAACTCTCAATATATTTAATTTTAAAGTATAGCTCCTTCAGTGTTTTTGATACTTTCCCGCAGTACAGAGTTTAGGTTTTCGTAAATCTTAGCGGAGGTTAACAGGTACATACATACCAAATTTCATTAAAATCGGCCAAGCCGTTCTTGAGATATTGATTTTTAAAATATAGCTCCTTCAATTATTTTGATACTACCTGCATTACAGAGTTTAGGTTTTTGTAATATGTAGCAGAGGTTAACAGGTACATACATGCCAAGTTTCATTAAAATCGGCCAAGCCGTTCTTCAGATATTTAATTTTGAAAATTTGCCCCTTCATTTTTTGAGATGCAACCCGCAACATTTTAGTTAAGACTTTTTATATGGGTAGATACCCCCCTGGAGTGCCTACACTACGTAGTAGGCAGTTTTCCGGGGTCAAAATGACCCTAGGACTTACCGTTTTCGAGATATTAGCAATTTTAAGATAATCAGACTCAAGAGAGAGAGAAGAAAAAGAATAAAAAAGAAAGAAGGCGTGGTGAGGGGTAGAGGGGAAGGTGAGGGGAGTGACAGTAACAAAACACAAAAGATAAATAAATAAAAGCGAGTAAAGGATGACATTTATGACTTTAAGTTCGAAAACCAGAAAAATCGGACCATGGGAAGGGGGGTTTATGGGGATTTTTAATTTTCCAAAAATCAGTTTTTTGCATTTTTCACCCTAAAATGTTTAAAACACTTAATTTTTGTTTTGACCATGTTATAGAGCTTAAAAAAACAAATACTATGGTATTTTGAATTATTAACCTAGGTTAAGTGGTTGCGGAAAAAATCCAAAAAACATGCTCTTAAAAACTCCCATGTTAATCTTATGGGAAAAAGGTTTTTGGCTTTTCCTCAGTTAATTTTACTTTAAACTTCACATTTTCTTTTACCAATCACTTCAGCTCCACAAAACAATCATTTTGGTGTTTAAATTATGATTCTACGTCAAACCGTTGCAGAGATATTCAAAGTGCTAAACACAGTACGTTGTCCAATGTTATCCTTATGGAGAATAAATAAAATTTGATATCTTGATTATTTATAAATGTATATTGATGAAATTTGGTATGAGGCTTCATGTTGTACTGGTATATTGATATTTGCACAAAAAATTAATGTTTTGTTGGTTGTCCCTGTAGCAGCTAACCTACATACTCAGCCCTAATGTTATTCTTATGGAGAATAAGTAAAGTTTTATATCTCCCTTAATTATGAACATAAATTAATAAAACATGGTAAGTAGCTTCACCTGGTTCAGTTATATTGATAATTGCATAAAAACTCATTTCTTATCTTCCTCGTTGCAGCAAACCTGCGTACTGAGTCCTAATGTTATTCTTATGGGGAATAAATAAAAATGTTATAAATCACTTATTTATGAATGTATTTTTGTCAAACTTGGTGAGTGGCTTTATGTACTAGTGAGAAACATATAAATGCATTGGAAATTCGCTGAGTACGCAGGTTTGCTGCGACGGGGGTATTTGTGTATTTTAGCTGTTTTTGTGTATTTTAGCTGTTTTTTGTGTATTTTAGCTGTTTTTTGTGTATTTTAGCTGTTATTTTGGGTCATGTCTCTGTCTTTTATTAGATTGTTAGTATATTACCTGGGTTTTAGCTTCATAATTGAATAATTGTAGCTGTTGTGTATGCCTGTAAATTAAGTGTTACTTAAGAATTACTTTGGGAAACTTTACATGTATTGAACTGTTTAGAAATCTCAAGGTTATATTAACTAAAAGGAGAGAAGAGGCTTGTAAAAACTAGCAGAAATGGACAGACAATAAAACTATACCCCCACTCCAAGGGGGAACGAATCCCTTTGATAACCCTACACCGGAAGTAGTTGGGACCCAAAATGGGTCCCAACTCAATTATCATGATTCTAAGTGTTGGACCCTCAGGACCCACTGTTTAAGAATTAAAACTAATGCAGAAGAGGCTGGTGACAGTAGGGTATTTTGTAAAGTCAAACAAATACAGAGTGGTCTTTTTGTTGTAGTTTATTGCTTGTAAAACTCTGTAACAAACTGAATCAATATGTAATTTTACTGAATTTACTAGTAAAAGGATTGTAACCAACACCAATATCAGAGAGTTGGCAAACAAATACACACCATGGGTGCATATTAAAAGACAACAAGCATAAAATGCATTCTTTAGAAGGACAGAAATTATACAGTATTTAGCTCCGAGTCTTTAAACTTGATTGGTTATTTGCATTTAAGTCCTGTAAAACGGCAGATCTGTCGTATTTTTACGCTGTAACTTCTCCGTCAAATACCTCAAATTCAGCTTGAAGGTGTTTTTAAGGGGGCAGTGCCATAAATTGGCCGAAACTTCTTAAATTTTTCCGGTCATTTACTCCTGCCTCCGCTGAAGCTACATTATAATGTGTTACATTTCACTTTAACGGGGATCTTTTTAAAATTTATCGGTTAAACACTTTTAACCCCAGTGAAATAATTTTGAACGCTCACGTTTCCACACCACGGTAAGCCTTTAGGCTAGGCCGTAGGAGCGTCGGCGCGTTCTTTTTGGTTACCCAGAGCTTCCCCTGGAGGCCTAACCTCTGGGGTGAGAGGCCCCAACCATCGCCTCTCACAGTGGTAGCCACTCCATAACAAAATGCTACCTCCTTTTTATTTTTTTTGTTGTTTTTTTTTGATTTTATACTTTTTATTTGGTTTTTATTTTTATCTTTTTTTTTGTTGCGCCTTTCCATCCGGTTTTCCCTGACAGTCGGAGGATTACAACAAACGGTTTCACGGTTTCTTACGCCAACCTCCCCACACCCCTGGACTTACAAAGGGTTTAGCCCTGCCTGATGGGTGAGCGACTGCCTGGTCTTTTTTTTATTAGACCCCACTCGAAAATATTTTTTGAGCGTAGTACTTCGCGGACATCAAGGCGCAGTTTTCATTTTTATTCTTACAAGTCCCACCGTACGGACCGTTCCAAGGAGTAGCCTGGGTGTTAGCCAGGTGCCTCAAAGTACAAGGTCCTTCATTCACACCGGGTTGTTCGAAGGAGTAGCCGGGGTGTTAGCCCTGCGCCTCAATCTACTAGACCCCCCTTTCAGGTTTACGGGGCTTTTTGTCACCCACGCCATTGACCTTCATACAGGTTTACGGAGCTTTTCGTCACCCACGCCAGGGACCTTCATTCACACACACACACACACACACAGTCAGAACAGTGGGAACAGTGGGAACTTGTGATTTTAAAGAAAATTTACATTTAAAGTTAACTTTGATCTTTCATATTTGTGTAAGTAAGGTAAAACTTCTCCGGCAACAGACTTCTTACTAACAGTCTTGCCTCAGGAGTAGTTGATTTTAACATCAAAGAACATAATCCGGCTTCATTTATGAAAACCGTTGTTTTCTCAATAGGCCCAACGCCCTGTTTTTGGGCGTCAGAAAAACTACCAACAGTTAATTTATCACTGTCATCTACATGTTTCCGAACTGCACTCCAGCAATTAACATGTTTTAGAGCAGTAGCTACGTCTTTAGCTTTAAACCATGGTTTTCCTTCATTATCAAACAGAACCAATACGGGTTTGTTATTGAATGTATAGTATTTAGCAGCCATGTCACAATTTACCCAATAGTACAGGAAAAAGGAGCGCAAAAGAACGTCTGATCAGTACCGCGACTTGGAGCAGAATGATGTAACTGTACTAGTGACATTTGGTATATACAAGAGTAACGCTGCTCCGTAGGGAAAGGTGCTACCTTTATCGAAGGTAGCAACATGGAATTGAGACAAGTGTTACTTCAAGACGTAAAACACCAAATAGTTTCTCAACGTTACAAAATATTTCTTCAAAGTGATCATCAAAAACTGACGGTGTTAAATTCCCTAAAGGCAGAAACGGTATATTTCCCGAAACATCACCATGCTTTATTGCTACTCCGATGTAGGTGTTTGATGAGGGGTTCTCCGTTATTTTATCTACTATATACTCCGAGAACATCAAAGGCCAGCCTAATACGTCTATTGGCCCCGTAAGAAAGAACTCATACTCTGAGCATGTAATGCGAAATTTTGAATTTTCATTTAACTTTCTTTTAGATATAAACTTTAAAAACACCGCTTGAATAGTGGGTGTATTATTTTCAGCAGACATTCTACAAGAAGAGACAAACAGTAACAGTACAGGCACGTCCGTTCACTACCGCGTCTCAGAACAGAATGATTTGATAGCTCCGTTAAGCAACTCTTTGTTTTTTAAAGCCGAAAGGCAAGGTATCGTGATCATCATTAAATTTCCTCTTGGGTCCTGTAATTTTAAACTTTTTAACTTCACTTAACTGTAACGACTTCCCGTCTCTTTGTTCTCCTGATTCTGTTTTCTTCAATTTCTAAAATTTCAGCAGCTTCACTAAGGACCATCTTTTTCAATTGTTCAAAATTTAGCGTTTCGGAGGTTTTTAAATTGAGGGTGAGGCCCTTGATTTTACACACAGATTCTAGTTTCTGTTTGTTGGTTGACCAGACAAGGTATGCATAAGTTTTAGGCCCCCCAGAAACAAACTCTACGATATAAGAGCCGGGCCCGTAGTCACCTGCCAATTCATCGGTCATTTCACCGAGGTAATCTCCCGTAGGGACCCTGTACAGTCCTTCCCGGTATAAATAAATACACGAATCTGTATCATAATACAAGACTTGACCGCCCAAAGCCTCCAAGTGTTCATACAGTTTAAGTCTCGCATGAGCTGTAGTGTAGGCCGCAATTACAACATTTACAGTTTTTAGAGGCTCACTAGCTTCATCAACATTCTGCCAATTAACTAATAAAACCTCCTGGTTAATTATTTCAACAAACTTTACTTTTGTTCCTGGTTGAGTTAACGAATTGAACAATTCTTTAGAGTCTCTCACGATTGCAGTTTTTGTCATGTTTTCGCGTTGACCAAACTTGCCCCAAAAACTGTTTAGCATGAGTTTGGCTACCGATCTCAAACCCCCGTTTTTAGCAATTTTGTCTTTCTCCAATTGAATACCCTCACGCTCAAAGAAATCAGAAACATACTTGTCTTTATCCTCTTCTGTTTTACACCAAGCGAGATACCCTGAGGCTTCCTGCTTTACTTTCAAGAATTTATTAATAAAATCGGTAAAAACCCCCCCTTTCTCGCATGTAGCTACCTCGTACTCCCACAACTCATACATGTCCAAAATCATATAGCCTTTTTCTACAGCTTTTCTAATTTCATCCATAGTCCATGTCCCTACCATTGCCCTTTCCTCACTATCATGAAAACATTCCCCTTGGTTTTGAGTCTCCCCGCAAGTTCTACACAACACAAACATCAATTTATTATTCATTTTTGCGGGGAGTACGGGATGATACAAGTTGTAAGGAGGTAGAATCTTACACTTTAACAAGCCCTCTACTTCAAGGCCTCTCTCTCGGCACTCATTTCCAACGTAAACAGTAGGATGACCCACGGGATACTTACAATATTTATTTACATACGGGTAGAGGGAACAGACATCAACGTATTGAATTGTTTCTCCCTCTTCACATTTACAATACGTTTTAGTATTACCCGTCCTGCCTCCAAAGAAGGAATCTCTAGGATTAAGTGGAAGTGTGTTTAGAATGGATAGTTGGTTCAGGTGATTTAATTTTTTATCTTTCTTCAAATTTTTAAACTCACACTCCCACATCTCTACAACCTCATAGCTAGTAAATCTTGCCATTTTGGACTTGGTTCTCTCGTAACGGAGATGCAAACTGTCTGAAGGATCCTCCGGCAGAGGTTCTTCTCTGCTGTATTGATAACATTTTGGACACCCGTGCCAATAACACCCGTGAAACTCATAAATTCTCTCACCATCAAACCCATCTACTTTCATTCCTTTAATTTTAACTTCTTTACCCCGGCCCGCATGTTGAATCTTTACTCCACGTTTCTCCTCCTCCCATGTTAACCACTGTAAAGCAACGGCTGACTGATTGTCTGCAAGTCGGTACCCTGATTTTGGTATAAGTCCAATAGTATTTTCTTTTAAGAAGTTACGGCGGAAGGCCAGGTTACAGGCACTGGCTATTGTTATAGCCTCGAGGAAAGGATCTACGTTACACTCTTGAAGAAGCAAGGCTCTAAATTTAATACACGCTTGAGCTAGGATTTCTACGTCCGAAATACAGTACTCCAGGATTTCCTTTTTAAAATCAAAAATATAATTACTCGCTACTTGTTCCTCGTACCAAATCTCAAATGCCTCGTGTGGTTTCTCAAACATCGACTCGGGGCAATAGTATTTTTTATCGGGCATAGGGCCTACATAATTTTGGTTTGCCAATGTATTGAAAAGATGCGGGAAGTAGCCCTTCTTTTTCTCGGGAGGCAGGTCGAAGGCTTTAGGGAGCGCAGCGAGGGCCATAGGGAAATAGCTTAGGGAGTCAATGAATCTTACGTTGTCCATTTCCATCAAAATAATTTTAGTTCCCCGAGGAGTTATTTTTGGGGTAAATTTAGTTTCTTCCATAATATACTGTAGTATGAATTGGAAATCAAAACCTTGCCCGTTGTGGGCAATTACACAAACATCTTTAAATTTTTTTCGAATTTCCATTACATAGTCCATAAACTGTTTTACCGGTTCCTTTTCAAATACCCTTTGCCGTTCCGAGCAAGTTTCACACTCACCCCCATTAATACATTTAAAACAGTACTGTTGTGAGACACACAAGCTAACTTGATGTACTTTTTGTTCAGGGTCAGAGGGGAGATACTCGTCTTGGCGAGTCTCCAAGTCAAAGAAAATAAACAAAAAATCACGGTCTTTGGGAGTTCTCCTATCTACCCTCATGAAACACTGATGTGCGGGGTCTTTGAACGCTTCACAGGGTTTACAATAAACTTCTCCGCATACGTGAGCTGTCTTACGTTGTTTTGGATGAATCATTTTCTTACAGTCACGGCAGAGTTTTAAAGTTTTACAAACTTGCCCTTGATGGGCTATTAAACACCGCTCGTTTTTGAAGAAACGGTTGCAAAAACGACATGTAATGCCTCCGTGTTCTAGTTTACAGGGTGGGGAGATAGTATGGCAGGACAAGCATCTGTTTGAGCATCGATGCTCTGATTTTTGGTCAAAAGGGATGTGGCAGGCTTCACAAAAGAAATTACAAACAAACGCTGCAGTTAAGTTTGTAATTACATTATAGTGCCGATTGTGAAACAGAAGATTTATTTTGAATTTAGCGTCTTCATTACCTCCCTCAAAATAGACATCCCGGCCTTTTCTGTCGTAGTTGTAGACGGTAATTTTGTATTTTTTAAGATGGGATTGGAATTTTTCAAGTTCGGGGATACCGGCGCCTTCCTCCGGCATTTCTACACGGGCTTTTGCTATGAGCTTATTAGCTCTGAAAGTTTGTCTTTTCCCCTTGTCTTTTCGAATAGCGTAGATCTGAGGATCATTTTTTGCATACGCCTTGCCTACTACCAACGCTCTAGCCAAACATAAATTATCTTTGTTATTAATTACTACAATCCCTTTTCTCGCCTTACACTCTTCATCAAACGTATTGTAAAATCCAGGCCTTACCCTCCCAGAACCTACTTGAACGTTAACTCTTGCTACATATACTTTGAACGTGTCTGTAGACTTAATAGATTCGGAATTTGATTGAAGAATACCTCCGAAAACTTGCCAAAGGACATCACCGTTAACTTCAGAGACCGGTCTAAAATCTACATACCCCGGTTCAGCACTTTTTAAATTTATTGACTGCATTTTAAACCCTAGATAATCGGTGGGTACAGCATCGGCTTTAGCTTTTTCAACAATCTGATTAAGACCCTTACGAATCCAATCAAACTCAGAGATACCATTGGGAGGGTTAGTAAATTTGAAAACAGTGTTAGTCCCGTAAAGTCTGAATTTTTTAACATAGGTTTGATCTTTACTAATTAAATTTATCGGGTTTTGAGGGTTCTTTTTAGAAACGTCCATCTTTCAACAAAGAATTAAATACTGAAAACAAGCTAACTGTACTAACGCTTAAAAGAGAAAACACACCGACCAGAGTCAAACTCACACGGATACAACTGAATTACGCAGAATCAATAATAATCTGTGCAAGAGAACACCTACGCAAGAGCAGCGCAAAAGAACGTCTGATCAGTGTGGCGACTGAAATCAGACTGAAGAACTAGAGCTTGTTGTAAGAGCTATATAGTATGTAGGGGAGCACAGTACCCCTGTATCACTACGCAAGTCAGAAAAACACTAACACTACGCAAGTCAAACCAGAACTACAAGTTATCGAAAGTTAACTCCAATGAAGGTTTAAAACACGAACACCTACGCAAGAGCAGCGCAAAAGAACGTCCGAACAGTGTGACGACTGAAATCAGACTGAAGAACCAGAGCTTGTTGTAAGAGCTATATAGAGAACGGAACTGTTACTTTGTCACTGGTTGGTCTACTGGAACTGTTACTTTTGGAACGGTTACGGTTGGAACCGTTGGAACGAGTACTGCTGGAACTGTTACATTGTTGGAACTGTAACCATTTGGAACCGTTACTTTGTAGCAGTTTTCAATGCTATAACATGAACAAGATAGAGAAGGCAACTGTTACTATTGGAACGGTTACGTCTAGAACTGATACTTTAAAGTCACTGATCAAGTTCTCTAAAATAACAGGTACAGAGGATCTACAAAAGAGCACGGTACCCCTGTACTACGCAAGTCAGAAAAACACTAACACCACGTGAGTCAAATCAGAACTACAAGTTACCAAAAGTTAACTCTAAGGAAGGTTTCAAACACTACTCTAACCAAAAGAACGAGAATAGAAAGTGAGATTACTGTTACTCAGCACATAAAACACAACACTACTCTTGACATAAGAAAGTGAGGTTAGGTTTGGCGCCAATTTTTTCTTTTGGCGCGCAAATTTGGCGGGAAAATTTGGCGGGAAAATTGTCTTCTTACTCTTTCCTCGCTCAGCGGCTCGGAAAAGTGAGGTTACTGTTAGTCAACACATACAAAAACTGTTCTAACCAAAACTGTTTTAAAGAACAAGAGTAGAAGGTGAGGTTACTGAGGTGAATTTACAGTTCAAAAAGAACCAGGGCAAAAAAATAAGGTTACTGGAGGTTATGTCAGTCAACACAACACTACTTTAGCCACAAGGAAGTGAGGGTTTGTTTACTTTCTTTACTGTAAACTATCAAATCAAACAATTAAACACAAAACAACACTACTCTAGCCAAGACAATAAACACAACACAGAAATAAAATTAAGTACACCATGCACGGAATATAATACAGTAAAGTTGGAGTGTAAAGAGTGAGGTTAGAAAAAGTGAGGTTACTTTAGCAGTTCAGATAACGCTAAAAATCACACGACACTACTCTTGAAACATGTAGTTAACTCTGATGTTACTGTACACTAGCAAGTCATACAACGCTCTTTAACATAGACAAGTCAGGCATGAACAAGACAAGTGCATGATACCGTGATATTACTGTTATGTTAGTCAGCACATACAACGCACAACACTACTACAGTCAAATAAAACAAGAAACTGAGGTTACTGGGTGTGAGGTTATGTTAGTCAACACAACACTACTCTAAACAAATCAAACAATTAAATACAACGCAAAACACTACTCTCGACACAAGAAACTGAGGTTACTGGGAAATAAGGTTATGTTAGTCAGCACAACACTACTTTAGCCAAGCCAAACAATCAAATACAACGCACAAAACTACTTTTGACGCAAGAAACTAGGTTTGCTGTTACGTTAGCAAAGACATATAAACACAGGACTACCAAGTAAAACATAATTGGCTAGGTTACTTAATAAAGAACAAGAATAGAAAGTGGTATTACTGTCAGTCAACAAATACAAGCACAACACAGCCCTTGACACAAGGAAGTGAGGTTATGTTACACGTAAGATAGGGTAGGCAAACGCTCAAGATTGAGGTTAGAAAAAGTGAGGTTACCTTCGCCAAACGCAGCAAACAGAGCAACACAGGGACACGTCTGATCGTAATGAAATCTGAGAGCAAAGAGAGGGAGAAAATGCACGGCAAGAGAGCAGGTATTGTGGTGGGGCCACGTCTGGACCAATCAGAGCGCAGGACGACTAATCCCGACCAATCACAGAGCAGTATTTTAACTGGTCACAACTAGTTTGCTGACAAAGACTTGTTGCGGATGTTGTGGTTAGATACGCAGAAGGAAGTGAGATTAGATACGCAGAAGGATGTGGAGGTTAGATGTATAGAAGGGCACTGGGGTTAAAAAAAATAAATATGTAGAAGGAAACGTAGTTCAAATAATTACCACAGAATGCTAGATGATTAACAGCAGAAGGACACGAGGGCTAAATAATTACCACAGAAGGCTAGATGATTAACAACAGAAGGACACGAATTAACATTTCAACCCATCAGTTTACTTAAAAATGTTCACGTTACACCCGCCAGCTACAGTACGCTGAGAGAGACAGGATCTGTAGTTAGATACACAGAAGGAAGTGAAGGACGCGAAATAATTACCAAAAATGGTATATAATTAACCACAGGGGATGAAAAAGATAAATAATTAACCACAGAGGGTAGCAAAAGAAAGACAGAGGGTAGTAATTACACCCCAATTCTATCCTCCATAAGAGTACATGTTATTCTATTCTCCCATAAGAGTCCATGTTATTCTATTCTCCATAAGACCCCATGTTAATCTATTCCCCATAAGAGCCCATGTTAGACCCAAAGCGCTGGGCCTTACTACTCCTGTGGCATCATTGTAAAGGCAATTCTCTCCTCCGCTAGTCATACCTTACCTGCGGAAAGTGGTATGTTAAGACCTACGAGGATGATTGCCAAAATAAAATTAAACCTTTTGAGGCGTAGAACATATGAAAAATATCCAGTAAACATCTACAACCTTGAAACTGTTTTGCCCATGAAATTTCAGAACATTCACCCCCCCAAAAAAAACAGAAAAAATATTTGTTGTATTTTTAGTTACTTTAACTTATTTACTATTATATAGTGTGGTTAAAAAAATAGTTGTAGTCCCTGAATAAATGTGGCTTTAATTCAAAAGATTACATTAGTGGACAGGGTGTCGACCAATCCGCTTATTGGTAATGCCAACACTGATAAAGCGACTTAGCATATCCACTTACTTAGCATATAAATGTGACTGCCAATCTGTTTTATAAAGTAAACATAATTATGTTTAGATGAAACGAAATACACATAATTGTAAATAAAATGAAAGAAATGAAAACATGAAACCACAAATCTGACATGAAACAGACAAAATTATAAAAAATGACAACTCGTCCAAGTTTGCTTTCAATTAGATACGCTTTACAATTTTACAGTTTCCGATCTGATTGTTCTTTTAAAGGTTTTAAGCAATGGGCATGTTAATATCTATTTCTTGTACTTCTGTACTAACCCAATTATTTGCAAAATGCACCTTTAAGCGACCTTAAATAATTTATGCAGGATTAGCGTTTCTGTTTAAAAAACAAATGCAAAATAAAATTATCATTTTGAACCTTGGTTTTTTTCCTAACTGTTACATTCCCAACTTCAACTGACATTAACTTAAACATTTTAAAATACTAGCATTACCAAATAATCTAGTTATAGCTAATATGCTAGATGTAAACGGTTGGTTTTACTTTAAATGTTACATTTAAGAGTTTACTTATCATATTCAGTGAGGTTTAGCAGTATATGTACAAATATATTATAACATACTAAATTTGTCAGCAATTTAGGACCCTTAAATGAGAGTGAGGGAACACGGTCGGTGAGCAGGTTGTTTTACTGGTCTCATAATAACCAAAATAAATAAATATAAATAAAACATCCAGATTAATGTATACTTAATCGCAAAATAACAATTTGATGTAATAATTAGGTACTTTAAATAAATTCAGAATTAAAATATCATATAGAATCAACATTTAAGAATGAAACTTGCATATGAAATCAGCATTTACAGTGACTAAGTGCTGTAGAAATGTAAGTTTGCCTAGGTAAGAGCAACGATGATTGACCGGTTAAGGGTTAGCATAGAGTTACTGTAGTATGATTTGATATGCGATATATTTTACAATACTAAACTCTTGTATACCGTAACAAATAGCATTACAAATTACTACATATATAGTCCGGCGTGGAGTCTGGTGAATGACCGGTCTCCTGACAGCTAATGACCAGGATTATGCCAGTAAATGACCGGGTTGGTTTTGGTGGGTAAATTACAGCTAATGTGTCAAAAGAATATACATCCAATAACAGTAATGAGAACACTATAGGACAGCCACGGTTAAAATAAAATGCATTGAAACTAGCAGAGGCTCTGATGACAACATTACGCATGTTCAAAACTTCAACAGCATCAAAACACACAATAACTATCAAAAATGCTAATACGCTGATAAAATCGCAATCTAAAATAGCAACAGTCTTTTAACAAATTTTGTATTTTAATTCAAGGTCTTATCGTAAACAATTTTCTACAAAGCAGTCATTCACTGGTGCACTCACCCTATATATTTTCTATAAATATAAGCTAAACCATTTTGTAATAATCCGACTAAAGTGTTGGCTCTTATAGTACAATTATTTTTCCAGCTTTCAAGTTTTCAGAATTGATACTTTAAATAAATAAACGGTATCAAGAAACTGACACTTACTTTCTCCCTTTTAGCCCAACATTAATGAGTAAATTACTTTTTATTTAGTAATTATAGAATACAAAGCACGGTCGAATGTACAGAAAACCTTCTAAACAATTTGTTTTCAAAAATATCCACCCAAAACCCTGTTTAGAATGCACTGCAGAATCCATCGCTACACACGTGGTTTTAAGAGGGGAAATGCCCCCTATTCCCCCCTCAGGGTTTTTAAGGGGCAACATAATTCGAATTTCCTCTGTTGGTCAATGCTAACTTGACAAGCATATCAAGTTTGAACGAAAGTGATCAATAAATAAGAGAGAAATAATAATTGTTGTATTCCCAATAAGAATAACATTGGACAACGTACTGTGTTTACCGCAAAATGAAAATTTAAATGTTCTCCCCAACCAGTAATCGTAGAATAGTAATTCAAAATACTAAATTTTTAGTATTTTTAGCTCTTTTTAATGGTGAAAAGTAATATTTTTTATATTTATGTTTTTTTTTATGAAAAATCAAAAAAATTAATTGTTTATATTTTAAGTCCTGTAATTTCTGAACCAGGATTTTTACAGAAATGCGGGTTGTTTCATTTTATTGGAAAACTAAATTTCTACAAATGACTAAAGTTTAATTAAAATCGTTAGAGCCGTTTTTGAGAAATCTTGATTTTTCATGGTTTTTGGTGGTTTTGGGAGGATAATTACCCTTAAAAATCAAGAATTCCAAAAAATGAAAAAAACGCCTGGAGATAACGTGGATTAGGACCTACATACCAAATTTTATAAAAAGCAGACCATTGGTTAGGGCTCAAACTTTGTACACATCCACACACAGACAGACAGACAATCAGACAGACAGGCAGACACACAGACATCACGTAAAAATCACTTTTTAGGGTTCAGGGAGCACCAAAACGAATATTTCCACTAACAACTCAAATTCGAAAATTTTGACGAAAGCAATACTTTCTCCATATACTATGTATAAGGGGGAGAAATTAAAAAGTGTATTTTGAAAAGTAGCTACCACAATAAATATAATATAGTAATATAATTTAATAAATTAGGGCTTTATTGTCTAACATAAATACAACCGTCAGTTGGTATTACCATAGAAAAATAAATCAGGTACAGAAGTGTCACGAAGTAGGGAAAAAGCGTACACGGGTATCATGGAAATGCAGGCGCTGTCGCGTCGTTCAAGTCTGAGTTAGCTGTGCCTTGTTGCCAAGTCGGGCAGTGCGGGATTCCCAAATTCCCGCAGGGAGCAATCTCGGTCGCTTCCGCCACGGCCACGGCATCGGTAGGCGGTAAGGCTGATCTGATAAACGTGTGGCTGTGTGGCAGTGGAGATCACTCTCCCGTTGTATGCACAGGAAGTGGAGGATGTGCACAAATCTCGTTTCGAACTGATCTGGTATTTATTAAATTCAGTCAGTTGGTATTACCCATGATAATGTCTTATATAAAGACACTTGTATGCCTTACACGTAATTTGATATAATTTAGGTACAAACATTACCTTCTACAATATATTTCTTTAATTTATGATAACTAAGCCAAATGATGAAGTAGGAAGATTGAGGTCTCGAAGTCAGTCAATGCCTGCTTAGCTCACTATTTTTTCAATGATGTGGTTGACTTAAGTGCCGGCGGAATAAAGCCACTTTGCACAGGCGTTCGATTACTTAATAAATAAATTGATTTTTGATTGATTTATTTTTTTTAAGGGAGAGGAGGGAAAAGTGCATTTACGCACAAAGGTGGCCAACCTATAGTGTGGGACTCCTACTAAAACGAATATACCACCCACAAAAAACTCCCACTACTCTATAGGACTCTAGCCTGGGATTGTTTGTCACATTACTTCAGGCTAGGCCTACATTTGGCTTAAACCGCAAGGCTCGCTCCGTTTCCAGCTATCTGATCTTTCCCGGTCTAGATAGTTTTTTTCTCCGGAGGATGACCTGGACAAAACGTGACACACTGTCCCAGTTGTCCTCGCCCTCCATTATCTTTTCACAGTCCGTGTCCACCGAAAATGCACCGAGAGAACGTATGGCCTCCATGCGGGGCCTTTCCCAACGCGGACAGCGGAAGAAATTGTGTTCCGCGTCGTCAGGAACGCCCGGGCAGTAAATGTAATCGGGTACGACCTGCAAGTGTTTTTTGATTAAAGAGCATACTTTTGTCAATGTTATTTTTAAAAATAAACCCTTTTGGTGGACTGATTGTTATTGAGATAATTAGAAACATTTAATGTACTAAGGATAAGAATATAACAAACATAAATGTAATAAAACTACTGTTAAAAATCTCCCCCCCCTCATCACTGTAACAACAAACATGCGTTCTCGACGGTGACATTGAAGTATATTGACTGTGGGGGTCGAGCTTAGCTTGACAAGGGGTAATATCTTATAACACGCTGATGAAACAGCTTTTACTACATCTGACTAATGCAACACATATTGCAAAGCAAAATTAAAAGTTTATTTGTTGTGGTTCCTGCCAGTAAGCTACCAAATACATGTAGAGTTCTTGGATTTAGTCTCTTCATAAAACCTTTTATTAATCACTTTAATGTTTGGATTAATATAGAAATCAGTGAATGGCAACAACAGTTAATGAATTAGAAAATACATAATAACAGTTTTTGTGATAAGACACAACATATTTTAGATACAGAAGTGCCATCTTAATTACTGATTGTTCCTTGCTACGTATTCAAGCAGCAAATTTTGGGAAATTTTACTAAAATCATTTGTTTTATTTTAAAAATTACAATCTAACCAATTTTTTCGTTATCTTCTTCAGAATAATTAATTAAGTTGTTTTAATTATAATAACGGCTGAATTAAGTTCCAGAATAGGAATAAACTAATGATTTGATCGACTTCAACTGGCTCGTCACTCAGCTGGCTACTGTTGCATTTTCCCTGTATTCAAAACTTGTTACGCAGTCACCGTTGTACCGGATTGATAAACAATAGAGCGCAGAACCACATCCAATATCCTGGCTGAGTGACACTCGTGTTCATGAATGCACAAGTGACCGACTTCTGAATATGTAAGTGCCCGGGCAACACTGCCCGGCCAATATTACGCTGACTAAAACCATCATCTCACATTCCGGACGGTTTCAGGTATGTATGTGTCCTCAATTCTGTACTGGCTAGACATCTCACATTCCAGACATTTTCAGATTTGTATTTGTGCTCCCAAGCCTGTCTAGGCCAATCCTATCTCTCATTCCGGACGGTTTCAGATTTGTATGTGCCCTCAATCCTTTACTCTCTGGACCCATCCTCTCATTTTCACAAGTGACCGGTGTCCTAATATTTAGGTGCACCAAGCTATACTGCCCGGCCAATCCAGTAATGGTTTAATCTACCAACACTCATTCCTATATTATTGGAACATCAATTAATAAATTTAATAAATACATCATTTACAGAGGTTAACTGTAAAAAGGTCCATGGGGCCCCAAGTTTGCATAAATAAAGAAGTGTTATCTTTAGTTAAATTTAATTTCTAAGGTATCACTCGCAATACTGATATAAAACTTTGCACAGGAATAACTCATGATTCTGACTAACTTTTCATTGAATTTTTACCTTCCAGTTTTACTCATAAAAAACAAAGCAGTTAACACTCCGATATTAGTTGTACTCTTTATGTTAGTAGGCTCAAACGTAAAGTTACAGCCACAGGACGTCGCGTCTTGAAATGAGTAATGCCAGAAGAAAGCGTAATGAAAGTTTTGGTAATGACAGTTTAAAGATAGCCTTTATATGTACAATTTCATTTTTTAATCTAAAAGTGAGTCCTTTTTCTGAAAGGAGTTTTCAAGACGTTTATAAGCATTGCTAAGTTCATATTCAAACTTCAAAAGAAAGCAATCAGGGCACTTTTCAAGAAGCCTTAAAGATATTTTTGTAAACACATTTTTTGTGTTACATTAATAACATTTTTGGTCAGGAAAATAATATTCTAACCTTTCCCGCTCTTTAAATATTGTATATTTCCCCCTTTATTTATATCGTGTTATTTAGCAACAACCCAGATTTCTTTCAGTCTTGTACCATTCAAACTCATCCTTACAGTCTTCGTTTGAATTTCAACTTAATAATTCCCACAGCACAAAACCAGCTTAAAAAAATGAACTCCAAATGGTGGCATACAATTTCTCAACACACTATCGGTCTCATTACAATTTGAGGGAAGCATGAGCAAATTTGAAAAAATCCCTAATGCTTCAGGGCTGGGTTGTACGTACAGTGTTTGGCGCTATTATGAAACTTCTCGTTGTTTTACAATAAATAATTTCTGAGCTCTGAGTTCTGGACTCTGTCTTAAACTTTAAATCAGAGAAGAAGTCTACTCTTCTCTCTGTTTTCATGATGGAAAACTCATAATAATGAGGACGTTCTTTTATCTTAAATTCGACGAGCTCACAATCGAAATTTCGATGGAACTTATTTTATTCTTAAATCAGACAGATGGCTGGGCAAGGAGACCTACTCTCTCTCTAGTAGCCAGTTCGCCGGGGTAGAGAAAGCCTGAGAAATTTGAAAGTGAATTTTTAGGCTGGAAAAGCCTGATATAATTTGTTAATATTTTGATTCTGCACTCTAGGAAGAATGCCTTTAATTATACATTTTTGTATGTGTTTCAATGTATACAATATACACACTTTTACCAATTGAATGTTTTACCACAAAATGGAAATTATTTGTTATATGCTACTACTATAAAAATATATATGTTATTCGAGCAACAAACAAACCTTTTTAAAAAAGGTCATTAGTTTTTAAAAAAATGTTTCATTAATAAATTACTTCAACGATAGATAATTTTGATTGGTGTAACAGCAAAACTACTTTACGTTTATTAGAAATTCAAAACCTAATATTGTTTCAAGTTCTAACACAGAACCCACGCTGAAGAACAGCGTGAGTTCTATAAACTATCTGTAAATCTCACCTGGAAAAACATTAAAATAACTTATTAGAATTATTATTATTTGTAAATTCGACTATCGTATGATTTTTTTGGAAAATTTAGGTTTTAATTAAAGATGTACAATAATATAAATTTTTCACAGACACAATGTTCAATTTAAGAATAGTTATTTAATGGAAATTCCAAATTACAACACAAGTTAAGACCTACTCAATTTGTTTCTTAAATTTCGCAATTAATTGCCTGTTTATTTTTATTTGTAAAAAAATCTAATAACCCACCTATTTTAATTTATGAATAACCTATATTTACTATATGTATTTGTGTGTATGCATTTATATCCTTAACAAATCCATTACATTTTTAGACTATTCAAATAATTACAAAATGCATAAATTAATTCAAATATCAAATTATTATTCGTTAACGTAATTTAAGGTCGATATAATTTCTAATGCAGAGCTTAAAGGTGTCCGTATTAGCCACAGGATTGTTTAGCAAATAAATTTGAATGTAGATTATAGCAGAACATACATTTTACAATTCTCCGTAACATACGCAGTTTTAATATTAGTTTTGAAATCATAAACAAAAACAGGACATTCATATAAACACTAAGCTGTGTTGTGAGAGAGAGAGAGAGAGAGAGAGAGAGAGAGAGAGAGAGAGAGAGAGAGAGAGAGAGAGAGAGAGAGAGAGAGAGAGAGAGAGAGAGAGAGAGAGAGAGAGAGAGAGAGAGAGAGAGAGAGGAGAGAGGGAGAGAGAGAGAGAGAGAGAGAGAGAGAGAGAGAGAGAGAGAGAGAGAGAGAGAGAGAGAGAGAGAGAGAGAGAGAGAGAGAGAGAGAGAGAGAGAGAGAGAGAGAGGAGAGAGAGAGAAATTGACAAAATTGACAAATTCTTTATTTTACCTGCCCTGGGTTAGACCAGAGGTCCACTCTTCCCCCAGGACAGGTCCGACAATTACACCTCACAAAACACTTTACAGAGTTGTGGACTTACAGTCAATTATGATACAAATAAAACTTAGCAATAAGTAATACAACATTTGTTTATATTAAAACATTTAAATTAAATAACGTTTAAAACATTAACATACTTAAAATACAAGTTTAGTATTTATATTCATTATACATATTCACATATTATACAACACAGAAGTTTATTTTGATAACAACATTATTAAGTGTGAGATAATCATGTGATTTCACTGAACAATATGTTTTACAATTCTAATATTTAATACAGTTATAATTTTGTTATACTTCATAATATCTTTGCAACAGTAATTTTTTTACTGCTCTAGAAAAGCTTTTAACATTACTGAGGTTTTTTATTTCATTTTCTAAACTATTCATGAGTCGAATAGATAAAACATGGAACGATTTTGTATAAATTACCGTTCTGTGAATAGGAAACTGAATAAGATCATTGCCAAATCTAGTTTCTCTCAATATATAGCCTGCATCCTAGCATACATTTCGCACAAATAATCAGGTTTACCAACTTTGAGAACTTTGAGAGAGAGAGAGAGAGAGAGAGAGAGAGAGAGAGAGAGAGAGAGAGAGAGAGAGAGAGAGAGGTTTTATTTTCTTTACATTGTTTTGTACATTACTAGGTATGTTTTCACCCTTTTTTGTTGTTTGAAGGGTAGAAAAACAACAATAGGAATTCATAAGGTCATTTAAATAAGTATCTCGTAAAATAAGCTTGATTTACTTTTATAATTACAGGTGAAATTTGCCAGCGAGTAGACGTGCGGTTGTAGAGAAGCGACAAAATATGTTCTATAACATATTTAACATGGCATATACTTTTAAACTGGCTACATAAACTATAATATCTAAAAGTATTCTCTAAAATTAAATTAAGTATTGTCATATAATAAAAAGGCACACTTTGAATAACGTTGTGCTATACATCAGTAAAGAAAACAAATCTAGATATCTACAAATAAGGTTAAAATTACTCTACATAAGTTGAAAAAGACACGAGCTGGCCTAATAACAATGATTCCGTATGATAATTAATATGAACAAACTAACTTATTCCGATCAAACTCTTCATTACATGCAAAATAACAGGGCCCCTAAATTAATTCAATTATTATCACTTCAACAGTCATATGGAAAAGTGCCAGAGAGCTTACCTTTGCTCGTAGGATTTGTAAAGCAATGTATTTCAAGGAGTTTCACTGCAAGCGGATTTATTTAATTCACTAATTTTTCATTCGTTGCGGTAAATTTCGACTTTAATTAGCCATCATAAACAATCTGGTCTAGTGGCATTGTCAAGATCAGCTTGGTCAAGATCTCTCTATCAGGAGGAATGCACATATTGTTAAACAAATCATCATTAAATGATTATAAGGTATTTTCTGCTTATACCAATAACGTTGATTGAAGAATTGCTTTATCACACTACTCTTAACTTTAACGAATCCGAATCGAGATAGAACTACCATACCGTTTATCAAAGGATGTATTTTAGGTTATTTCTCATCTAATAATGTGTTTTTGTCGCCTAAAAATATCGTTTTACCGTCACAAGTCTTTCTTAGTGGCTTAATAAAAAATATTTAGAACCTTTTAAACATGCAGTTTAACGCAAAGTACTTTGAATTTTTATTTTTGGGTTATATTATAACTTTAATAATTTTTATTAAGGTTACTAGCCTTTAAATAAGGTTAAGGTTAAATAATCTATTTTTGTTAAAAACGGCTAGACTCAGTAAATAGCTCAATAAGGGACTGTAAATGATGAGCATGAAGAGAGGATTAAGTTGGACTTTTCATAACAAACACAAAATTAGAGTAATAGAGCCTTTTGTTGATACAAATTGTTTCTGGTAAACATATTGAAAAGATCAAGAATTCGTTTAACAATATTAAAAAAAAATAGACGGTTTACATCCACAAACTCAATAACTATTCATGCTCATGAACTATTTTTACTATCATCAAGGAGAAGGAACATAGACATAACAAGATACCTGATCTGTGACAAATGTATTTATGGACTTCCAGTTTAAACTGTAATAAATCATTTAACATATTTTTTTAGCAATAAAATGCAGGCATCCACACTACGCTTTATAAACACTTTATGTAATTTTTGCTATATTGGATTAAAAATTGTATAACGTCAATTTTTATCTTTGATATATACTTAAAATCAAGGAGAATTAATCAATATTCAACAGCAAAATATGTCTATTATTTCTGAGAAGGGTGGTATTAATATGCATATTATTTTTATATTAACTGAAATTAACTTTGTTCTTTTGACTGTGAAACAATTTCCAACGGTAAGACAAATAAAATGAGGAGTGATTTTTTTTTATTTACTACCCTGATTTAATAACGTAACAAAATAATTATTGCTACTTGAGCACATTTAAAGTGGGATATTTAATTAACACGCAATAACGAGCAATAGATTACATGGTGACAGTAAGAACAACTCCCGGCAACATTTGACTCTGTTTAATTAACCATAAAACAAACACAGAGGAGGAAGTCTCTTTGCTCTCAGATAATTAACTACATTCGCTTTCCAAGGTAAAGAACACTTCCACCCTTGAATTACCATCGCCTAAACAAATTCCACAGTTAAATATCAGTACAGCAAGTCTAATATTCCATACGGTCGGTGTGGTAAAAACAAGGACCATACTGAATATACACAATGATATTGAAAATTATCAAGATTATATTAACAACAACAAGCAAAACCTGAATCAAGTCTAAAATAAATAGGCTGTATCTAATGACAAAGGATATCAATAGGTTTGCACAGGGGCTCCCGCCAGAAGGTGACATATCTCGGAATCGGTTTGAACTGATGAAATGGAGAAAACTGCATTTAGACTATGCTCAAAATTAATTTTGTTTTTAATATGTCTGCATGAATGTGATTTTTTGAAATAAATAAATATTTAATAAACTATTAAACATAATCAAACTAAAATTTTATCAACTTAAAAATATGGTCTACTAATGAAAACTATGTTGTAGGTAACTTGCCTAGTTAGAAAATAGTGGCTGGTTTTATTTGTTAAACTAAAATAACTAAAATAAATCACCTTTTGACAACATGTTTTGGATGGTACAATTAAGATAGATAGTTGAATGACCACTCCAATGACACACTGTTTTTGAAATTCGGATAAAAAGTAAGCAAGTAATGAAGGTTTTTGAGCACTTAGTAAGGGCTCAACCAGTCGCTTCCCTCCCCAGTGCGTACATTAGTAACTGGACCCACAAACATACCACTCTGTCGTGGGGGGAGGGGGGCTAAACCATTACTAGGTTTGCTAACAAGGGAAGTATTCAAAATGATGCACTGAGATCCTGTCACAACCATAAACCAACCATTCTGCTTACTAGGTGAGCTAACAAGGGAAGTATTCAAACTGATGGACTGAGATCTTGTCACAACCATAAACCAACCATTCTGCTTACTAGGTGTGCTAACAAGGGAATATTCAAACTCATGCACTTAGATCTTGTCACAACCACAAACCAATCATTCTGCTTACTAGGTGTGCTAACAAGGGAATATTCAAACTGATGCACTTAGATCTTGTCACAACCACAAACCAATCATTCTGCTTACTAGGTGTGCTAACAAAGGAAGTATTCAAACTGATGCACTGAGATCCTGTCACAACCATAAACCAACCATTCTGCTTACTAGGTGTGCTAACAAGGGAAGTATTCAAAATGATGCACTGAGATCCTGTCACAACCATAAACCAACCATTCTGCTTACTAGGTGTGCTAACAAGGGAGGTATTCAAACTGATGCACTGAGATCCTGTCACAACCATAAACCAACCATTCTGCTTACTATGTGTGCTAACAAGGGAAGTATTCAAACTGATACACTGAGATCTTGTCACAACCATAAACCAACCATTCTACTTACTAGGTGTGCTAACAAGGGAATATTCAAACTGATGCACTTAGATCTTGTCACAACCACAAACCAATCATTCTGCTTACTAGGTGTGCTAACAAAGGAAGTATTCAAACTGATGCACTGAGATCCTGTCACAACCATAAACCAACCATTCTGCTTACTAGGTGTGCTAACAAGGGAGGTATTCAAACTGATGCACTGAGATCCTGTCACAACCATAAACCAACCATTCTGCTTACTATGTGTGCTAACAAGGGAAGTATTCAAACTGATACACTGAGATCTTGTCACAACCATAAACCAACCATTCTGCTTACTAGGTATGCTAACAAGGGAATATTCAAACTGATGCACTTAGATCTTGTCACAACCACAAACCAACCATTCTGCTTACTAGGTGTGCTAACAAGGGAAGTATTCAAACTGATGCACTGAGATCCTGTCACAACCATAAACCAACCATTCTGCTTACTAGGTGTGCTAACAAGGGAGGTATTCAAACTGATGCACTGAGATCCTGCCACAACCAAAAACAAACCATTCTCCTTACTAGGTGTGCTAACAAGGGTTGTATTCAAACTGATGCTCTGATATCCTGTCACAACCATAAACCAACCATTCTGCTCAATCATTTGCTTGAATTACATTTTAAGACACATAAATTCTGTATTATAAATGTTCTGAATAAACTATTTGAAGTTTTATTAAATGAATAAATCCTTAATTAGATTTTTAAGAAATGTACACTTTTCTACGGTTTAGGTTGTGCCAAACACTGAATGGCCTTCGGCTATACCCTCGCTTGTGGCATTTTGATGTTGAAGATACCTTCAATGGGCACTGTTTTTAAAGCAGATGCTACATTTGTAAGATATGTTAGGGCTGAGTAGCATTGTTCGTACGGTAACAGAAATGCAATTCATAGATTGCATTTATATGTATAATCGAATGTATGATTGGATTTATGACAATAGGTCACAGGTTATTGTAAAAGCATTTTACGGTTATTCTACGTAAAAATGTACGAATGTACATGTATGTACGAATTTAAATGTAATGCACAGTTAATTTCAATTGCGTATTCCAATCATCCTGCAGATGATATGGCTCAAACTCCACCTGCGATGAACATTAAGACAACCCAACATCTCAACTGGTTATCAGAAGTTACACTGAACCAGCGTTACACTCGGTGAGCAAGAAACTTCGCTATTGAGGGTGGCAAACAATGTTCTGGTCCATCAAACTTTGATTGAACGGAGCTAAAATGTTACACAAGATATCAGTGCTACTCGTTACTGTAACTTAAAGAATGTACTTAATTTAAAAATTACAATATTATTGAACAGCTGTTAATTTATGGTAATCGGAGTATTAAAGTTCTATCATTCTTACTATATCACTTTAAATGTTTTATATTTTAAGATGAATATTTTTACATGTTTAAGTTTTGGACAAGCATTTTTGAAATCCATCTATTTATGGGTAATATAAAACTAAAAAAGGATTGCTGACTTTTAATGGTTGATTCAAATAAATATTAGCAAATGTTTTTACTCAATGCCAACTAAATGGGAAAATATATTATTATTTTAGTATTCATATTAACCAATAACGTTTAGTTAAAAAGTACACTAAGGCAGGTGGTAAGTTTAGGGTTCATTCTTAAATGTAACATTCACTTTTAACCATTGAATCAGTTCTGCAAAAATCAAAGGTTTAAATTTTTAAATATATTGTATACATATGGGTTTAGGTGCCAATAAAAATTACTGTACCTGTCTCAAATTAATTTATTAGTTTAACAATAATAGAATGTTAATAAGTTAGAAATGTAAACGGACTAAGTAGTTTCAGTTATAATTCAAATAGTTTTAAGTCACTAATTTAATTGTGAATACTCTTTTACTGAAGAAAATGTGGTAATTAGAGTATCTAGTTATTGTTTTATTACAAATGTTTACATTATTGTCCAATTTTTTCATTATAGAAATATTTAATGAACCCAATAATTTAATAAATAACATTCAAGTAATAATGCTAATAGGAGTTGCTCCTAATATCGGAGCACACACAAAAACATTATTTTCAATAATTAATTGTTAATTTTGACTCTAAAGTTCAAGGATATTTATTTTATATAGGACGTCAGATATTGTTATTTTGATCAAACATTTTAAGAATTTTAATGAATAAAGATTACAAACTAAATATGATTATTAATTTTTTATAATTTCATCATATTTTTGACGGATAAGTAAAATATATAACCAAACTTTACACCGCAACGATACAAAAATTTAATCAAATAAAAAAATAATGATAATGATACAAATAACTTGCTCTTTAACATTTATACCTAAGTTTAATCATATAATGAATAATGATTACGAAATACAAATGTTTATAAGCCAATTTGTCTGCAGATGCGAAGCTTGTAGCATCACGTTCTCTCTAGTACTATGTTGTGCTAGTGTTAAAGATTAAAACAATAACAAAAATGGCATACAAATCCACGTGGCTGCTATCTTAAATGACTCGAATTCTTCAGGTTTGGGAGTAAAAAATGTTGTTTCTACACATAAATAAGCTTCCTGGGATCGCTTTGAAAGGTT
This sequence comes from Allygus modestus, assembly GCA_963675035.1. Lineage (NCBI taxonomy): Eukaryota > Metazoa > Arthropoda > Insecta > Hemiptera > Cicadellidae > Allygus > Allygus modestus. Next base: position 382,635,904 of record OY776111.1, on the reverse strand, counting down.
TAATTTATTAGTTTGCCTGTTTTTATCAAAAGAATTGGTTTTTGTGATCTTTTATTTTAAGTTTTAAATTCATTTGTAGTTTGTTATCCTATTATATCAATTGTTATTAAAATACAATTTTAATAACATCGATCAATTCTGACATACAACTAATCAGCAATAATTTAAAGAAACCCCTATTCCTCACGTAATGTTAGATAATCTTTGTGGCCTGTGGCATCATTGTTAAGGCAATTCTCTCCTCCGCTAGTCATACCTTACCTGTGGAAAGTGGTATGTTAAGACCTACGAGGATTATTGCCATAATAAAATTAAACCTTTTGAGGCGTAGAACATATGAAAAATATCCAGTAAACATCTACAACCTTGAAACTGTTTTGCCCATGAAATTTCAGAACATTGACCCCCAAAAAAAAAAAGAAAAAATATTTGTTGTATTTTTAGTTACTTTAACTTATTTACTATTATATAGTGTGGTTAACAAAATATTTTTAGTCCCTGGCTTTAATTCAAAAGATTACATTAGTGGACAGGGCGTCGACCAATCCGCTGATTGGTAATGCCAACACTGATAAAGCGACTTAGCATATCCACTTACTTAGCATATCGATGTGACTGCCAATCTGTTTTATAAAGTCAACATAATTATGTTTACATGAAACAAAATACACATAATTGTAAATAAAATTAAAGATATGAAAACACGAAACCACAAATCTGACATGAAACAGACACAATGATCAGAAATGACAACAATACGGTCATACATTGTGTCTGTTTCATGTCAGATTTGTGGTTTCGTGTTTTCAATATCTTTAATTTCTATTTACAATTATGTGTATTTTGAAAAAGTAGCTACCACAATAAATATAATATAATAATATAATTTAATAAATTAGGGCTTTATTGCTAACATAAATAAAACCGTCAGTTGTCATTACGCATGATGTCTTATAGAAAGGCACTTGTATGCCTTACACGTAACTTGTTATAATTTAGGTACAAAAATTACGTTCTACAATATATGTCTTTAATTTATGATAACCAAGCCAAATGATGAATTAGGAAGATTGAGGTCTCGAAGTCAGTCAATGCCTGCTTAGCTCACTATTTTTTCAATGATGTGGTTGACTTAAGTGCCGGCGGAATAAAGCCACTTTGCACAGGCGTTCGATTACTTAATAAATAAATTGATTTTTGATTGATTTATTTTTTTTAAGGGAGAGGAGGGAAAAGTGCATTTACACACAAAGGTGGCCAACCTATAGTGTGGGACTCCTACTAAAACGAATATACCACCCACAAAAAACTCCCACTACTCTATAGGACTCTAACCTGGGATTGTTTGTCACATTACTTCAGGCTAGGCCTACATTTGGCTTAAACCGCAAGGCTCGCTCCGTTTCCAGCTATCTGATCTTTCCCGGTCTAGATAGTTTTTTTCTCCGGAGGATGACCTGGACAAAACGTGACACACTGTCCCAGTTGTCCTTGCCCTCCATTATCTTTTCACAGTCCGTGTCCACCGAAAACGCACCGAGAGAACGTATGGCCTCCATGCGGGGCCTTTCCCAACGCGGACAGCGGAAGAAAGTGTGTTCCGCGTCGTCAGGAACGCCCGGGCAGTAAATGTAATCCGGTACGACCTGCAAGTGTTTTTTGATTAAAGAGCATACTTTTGTCAATGTTATTTTTAAAAATAAACCCTTTTGGTGGACTGATTGTTATTGAGATAATTAGAAACATTTAATGTACTAAGGATAAGAATATAACAAACATAAATGTAATAAAACTACTGTTAAAAATCTCCCCCCCCTCATCACTGTAACAACAAACATGCGTTCTCGACAGTGACATTGAAGTATATTGACTGTGGGGGTCGAGCTTAGCTTGACAAGGGGTAATATCTTATAACACGCTGATGAAACAGCTTTTACTACATCTGACTAATGCAACACATATTGCAAAGCAAAATTAAAAGTTTATTTGTTGTGGTTCCTGCCAGTAAGCTACCAAATACATGTAGAGTTCTTGGATTTAGTCTCTTCATAAAACCTTTTATTAATCACTTTAATGTTTGGATTAATATAGAAATCAGTGAATGGCAACAACAGTTAATGAATTAGAAAATACATAATAACAGTTTTTGTGATAAGACACAACATATTTTAGATACAGAAGTGCCATCTTAATTACTGATTGTTCCTTGCTACGTATTCAAGCAGCAAATTTTGGGAATTTTTACTAAAATCATTTGTTTTATTTTAAAAATTACAATCTAACCAATTTTTTCGTTATCTTCTTCAGAATAATTAATTAAGTTGTTTTAATTATAATAACGGCTGAATTAAGTTCCAGAATAGGAATAAACTAATGATTTGATCGACTTCAACTGGCTCGTCACTCAGCTGGCTAGTGTTGCATTTTCCCTGTATTCAAAACTTGTTACGCAGTCACCGTTGTACCGGATTGATAAACAATAGAGCGCAGAACCACAACCAATATCCTGGCTGAGTGACACTCGTGTTCATGAATGCACAAGTGACCGACTTCTGAATATGTAAGTGCCCGGGCAACACTGCCCGGCCAATATTACGCTGACTAAAACCATCATCTCACATTCCGGACGGTTTCAGGTATGTATGTGTCCTCAATTCTGTACTGGCTAGACATCTCACATTCCAGACAATTTCAGATTTGTATTTGTGCTCCCAAGCCTGTCTAGGCCAATCCTATCTCTCATTCCGGACGGTTTCAGATTTGTATGTGCCCTCAATCCTTTACTCTCTGGACCCATCCTCTCATTTTCACAAGTGACCGGTGTCCTAATATTTAGGTGCACCAAGCTATACTGCCCGGCCAATCCAGTAATGGTTTAATCTACCAACACTCATTCCTATATTATTGGAACATCAATTAATAAATTTAATAAATACATCATTTACAGAGGTTAACTGTAAAAAGGTCCATGGGGCCCCAAGTTTGCATAAATAAAGAAGTGTTATCTTTAGTTAAATTTAATTTCTAAGGTATCACTCGCAATACTGATATAAAACTTTGCACAGGAATAACTCATGATTCTGACTAACTTTTCATTGAATTTTTACCTTCCAGTTTTACTCATAAAAAACAAAGCAGTTAACACTCCGATATTAGTTGTACTCTTTATGTTAGTAGGCTCAAACGTAAAGTTACAGCCACAGGACGTCGCGTCTTGAAATGAGCAATGCCAGAAGAAAGCGTAATGAAAGTTTTGGTAGTGACAGTTTAAAGGTAGCCTTTATATGTACAATTTCATTTTTTAATCTAAAAGTGAGTCCTTTTTCTGAAAGGAGTTTTCAAGACGTTTATAAGCATTGCTAAGTTCATATTCAAACTTCAAAAGAAAGCAATCAGGGCACTTTTCAAGAAGCCTTAAAGATATTTTTGTAAACACATTTTTTGTGTTACATTAATAACATTTTTGGTCAGGAAAATAATATTCTAACCTTTCCCGCTCTTTAAATATTGTATATTTCCCCCTTTATTTATATCGTGTTATTTAGCAACAACCCAGATTTCTTTCAGTCTTGTACCATTCAAACTCATCCTTACAGTCTTCGTTTGAATTTCAACTTAATAATTCCCACAGCACAAAACCAGCTTAAAAAAATGAACTCCAAATGGTGGCATACAATTTCTCAACACACTATCGGACTCATTACAATTTGAGGGAAGCATGAGCAAATTTGAAAAAATCCCTAATGCTTCAGGTCTGGGTTGTACGTACAGTGTTTGGCGCTATTATGAAACTTCTCGTTGTTTTACAATAAATAATTTCTGAGCTCTGAGTTCTGGACTCTGTCTTAAACTTTAAATCAGAGAAGAGGTCTACTCTTCTCTCTGTTTTCATGATGGAAAACTCATAATAATGAGGACGTTCTTTTATCTTAAATTCGACGAGCTCACAATCGAAATTTCGATGGAACTTATTTTATTCTTAAATCAGACAGATGGCTGGGCAAGGAGACCTACTCTCTCTCTAGTAGCCAGTTCGCCGGGGTAGAGAAAGCCTGAGAAATTTGAAAGTGAATTTTTAGGCTGGAAAAGCCTGATATAATTTGTTAATATTTTGATTCTGCACTCTAGGAAGAATGCCTTTAATTATACATTTTTGTATGTGTTTCAATGTATACAATATACACACTTTTACCAATTGAATGTTTTACCACAAAATGGAAATTATTTGTTATATGCTACTACTATAAAAATATATATGTTATTCGAGCAGCAAACAAACCTTTTTAAAAAAGGTCATTAGTTTTTAAAAAAGTGTTTCATTAATAAATTACTTCAACGATAGATAATTTTGATTGGTGTAACAGCAAAACTACTTTACGTTTATTAGAAATTCAAAACCTAATATTGTTTCAAGTTCTAACACAGAACCCACGCTGAAGAACAGCGTGAGTTCTATAAACTATCTGTAAATCTCACCTGGAAAAACATTAAAATAACTTATTAGAATTATTATTATTTGTAAATTCGACTATCGTATGATTTTTTTGGAAAATTTAGGTTTTAATTAAAGATGTACAATAATATAAATTTTTCACAGACACAATGTTCAATTTAAGAATAGTTATTCAATGGAAATTCCAAATTACAACACAAGTTAAGACCTACTCAATTTGTTTCTTAAATTTCGCAATTAATTGCCTGTTTATTTTTATTTGTAAAAAAATCTAATAACCCACCTATTTTAATTTATGAATAACCTATATTTACTATATGTATTTGTGTGTATGCATTTATATCCTTAACAAATCCATTACTTTTTTAGACTATTCAATTAATTACAAAATGCATAAATTAATTCAAATATCAAATTATTATTCGTTAACGTAATTTAAGGTCGATATAATTTCTAATACAGAGCTTAAAGGTGTCCGTATTAGCCACAGGATTTTTTAGCAAATAAATTTGAATGTATATTATAGCAGAACATACATTTTACAATTCTCCGTAACATACACAGTTTTAATATTAGTTTTGAAATCATAAACAAAAACAGGACATTCATATAAACACTAAGCTGTGTTGTGAGAGAGAGAGAGAGAGAGAGAGAGAGAGAGAGAGAGAGAGAGAGAGAGGAGAGAGAGAGAGAGAGAGAGAGAGAGAGAGAGAGAGAGAGAGAGAGAGAGAGAAATTGACAAAATTGACAAATTCTTTATTTTACCTGCCCTGGGTTAGACCAGAGGTCCACTCTTCCCCCAGGACAGGTCCGACAATTACACCTCACAAAACACTTTACAGAGTTGTGGACTTACAGTCAATTATGATACAAATAAAACTTAGCAATAAGTAATACAACATTTGTTTATATTAAAACATTTAAATTAAATAACGTTTAAAACATTAACATACTTAAAATACAAGTTTAGTATTTATATTCATTATACATATTCACATATTATACAACACAGAAGTTTACTTTGATAACAACATTATTAAGTGTGAGATAATCATGTGATTTCACTGAACAATATGTTTTACAATTCTAATATTTAATACAGTTATAATTTTGTTATACTTCATAATATCTTTGCAACAGTAATTTTTTTACTGCTCTAGAAAAGCTTTTAACATTACTGAGGTTTTTTATTTCATTTTCTAAACTATTCATGAGTCGAATAGATAAAACATGGAACGATTTTGTATAAATTACCGTTCTCTGAATAGGAAACTGAATAAGATCATTGCCAAATCTAGTTTCTCTCAAATGTATAGCCTGCATCCTAGCATACATTTCGCACAAATAATCAGGTTTACCAACTTTGAGAACTTTGAGAGAGAGAGAGAGAGAGAGAGAGAGAGAGAGAGAGAGAGAGAGAGAGAGAGAGAGAGAGAGAGAGAGGTTTTATTTTCTTTACATTGTTTTGTACATTACTAGGTATGTTTTCACCCTTTTTTGTTGTTTGAAGGGTAGAAAAACAACCATTGGAATTCATAAGGTCATTTAAATAAGTATCTCGTAAAATAAGCTTGATTTACTTTTATAATTACAGGTGAAATTTGCCAGCGAGTAGACCTGCGGTTGTAGAGAAGCGACAAAATATGTTCTATAACATATTGAACATGGCATATACTTTTAAACTGGCTACATAAACTATAATATCTAAAAGTATTCTCTAAAATTAAATTAAGTATTGTCATATAATAAAAAGGCACACTTTGAATAACGTTGTGCTATACATCAGTAAAGAAAACAAATCTAGACATCTACAAATAAGGTTAAAATTACTCTACATAAGTTGAAAAAGACACGAGCTGGCCTAATAACAATGATTCCGTATGATAATTAATATGAACAAACTAACTTATTCCGATCAAACTCTTCATTACATGCAAAATAACAGGGCCCCTAAATTAATTCAATTATTATCACTTCAACAGTCATATGGAAAAGTGCCACAGAGCTTACCTTTGCTCGTAGGATTTGTAAAGCAATGTATTTCAAGGAGTTTCACTGCAAGCGGATTTATTTAATTCACTAATTTTTCATTCGTTGCGGTAAATTTCGACTTTAATTAGCCATCATAAACAATCTGGTCTAGTGGCATTGTCAAGATCAGCTTGGTCAAGATCTCTCTATCAGAAGGAATGCACATATTGTTAAACAAATCATCATTAAATGATTATAAGGTATTTTCTGCTTATACCAATAACGTTGATTGAAGAATTGCTTTATCACACTACTCTTAACTTTAACGAATCCGAATCGAGATAGAACTACCATACCGTTTATCAAAGGATGTATTTTAGGTTATTTCTCATCTAATAATGTGTTTTTGTCGCCTAAAAATATCGTTTTACCGTCACAAGTCTTTCTTAGTGGCTTAATAAAAATTATTTAGAACCTTTTAAACATGCAGTTTAACGCAAAGTACTTTGAATTTTTATTTTTGGGTTATATTATAACTTTAATAATTTTTATTAAGGTTACTAGCCTTTAAATAAGGTTAAGGTTAAATAATCTATTTGTTAAAAACGGCTAGACTCAGTAAATAGCTCAATAAGGGACTGTAAATGATGAGCATGAAGAGAGGATGTAAGTTGGACTTTTCATAACAAACACAAAATTAGAGTAATAGAGCCTTTTGTTGATGCAAATTGTTTCTGGTAAATATATGGAAAAGATCAAGAATTCGTTTAACAATATTAAAAAAAAATAGACGGTTTACATCCACAAACTCAATAACTATTCATGCTCATGAACTATTTTTACTATCATCAAGGAGAAGGAACATAGACATAACAAGATACCTGATCTGTGACAAATGTATTTATGGACTTCCAGTTTAAACTGTAATAAATCATTTAACATATATTTTTAGCAATAAAATGCAGGCATCCACACTACGCTTTATAAACACTTTATGCAATTTTTGCTATATTGGATTAAAAATTGTATAACGTCAATTTTTATCTTTGATATATACTTAAAATCAAGGAGAATTAATCAATATTCAAAAGCAAAATATGTCTATTATTTCTGAGAAGGGTGGTATTAATATGCATATTATTTTTATATTAACTGAAATTAACTTTGTTCTTTTGACTGTGAAACAATTTCCAACGGTAAGACAAATAAAATGAGGAGTGATTTTTTTTTATTTACTACCCTGATTTAATAACGTAACAAAATAAGTATTGCTACTTGAGCACATTTAAAGTGGGATATTTAATTAACACGCAATAACGAGCAATAGATTACATGGTGACAGTAAGAACAACTCCCGGCAACATTTGACTCTGTTTAATTAACCATAAAACAAACACAGAGGAGGAAGTCTCTTTGCTCTCAGATAATTAACTACATTCGCTTTCCAAGGTAAAGAACACTTCCACCCTTGAATTACCATCGCCTAAACAAATTCTACAGTTAAATATCAGTACAGCAAGTCTAATATTCCATACGGTCGGTGTGGTAAAAACAAGGACCATACTGAATATACACACTGATATTGAAAATTATCGAGATTATATTAACAACAACAAGCAAAACCTGAATCAAGTCTAAAATAAATAGGCTGTATCTAATGACAAAGGATATCAATAGGTTTGCACAGGGGCTCCCGCCAGAAGGTGACATATCTCGGAATCGGTTTGAACTGATGAAATGGAGAAAACTGCATTTAGACTATGCTCAAAATTAATTTTGTTTTTAATATGTCTGCATGAATGTGATTTTTTGAAATAAATAAATATTTAATAAACTATTAAACATAATCAAACCAAAATTTTATCAACTTAAAAATATGGTCTACTAATGAAAACTATGTTGTAGGTAACTTGCCTAGTTAGAAAATAGTGGCTGGTTTTATTTGTTAAACTAAAATAACTAAAATAAATCACCTTTTGACAACATGTTTTGGATGGTACAATTAAGATAGATAGTTGAATGACCACTCCAATGACACACTGTTTTTGAAATTCGGATAAAAAGTAAGCAAGTAATGAAGGTTTTTGAGCACTTAGTAAGGGCTCAACCAGTCGCTTCCCTCCCCAGTGCGTACATTAGTAACTGGACCCACAAGCATACCACTCTGTCGTGGGGGGAGGGGGGCTAAACCATTACTAGGTTTGCTAACAAGGGAAGTATTCAAAATGATGCACTGAGATCCTGTCACAACCATAAACCAACCATTCTGCTTACTAGGTGAGCTAACAAGGGAAGTATTCAAACTGATGGACTGAGATCTTGTCACAACCATAAACCAACCATTCTGCTTACTAGGTGTGCTAACAAGGGAATATTCAAACTGATGCACTGAGATCCTGTCACAACCATAAACCAACCATTCTGCTTACTATGTGTGCTAACAAGGGAAGTATTCAAACTGATACACTGAGATCTTGTCACAACCATAAACCAACCATTCTGCTTACTAGGTATGCTAACAAGGGAATATTCAAACTGATGCACTTAGATCTTGTCACAACCACAAACCAACCATTCTGCTTACTAGGTGTGCTAACAAGGGAAGTATTCAAACTGATGCACTGAGATCCTGTCACAACCACAAACCAATCATTCTGCTTACTAGGTGTGCTAACAAAGGAAGTATTCAAACTGATGCACTGAGATCCTGTCACAACCATAAACCAACCATTCTGCTTACTAGGTGAGCTAACAAGGGAAGTATTCAAACTGATGGACTGAGATCTTGTCACAACCATAAACCAACCATTCTGCTTACTAGGTGAGCTAACAAGGGAAGTATTCAAACTGATGGACTGAGATCTTGTCACAACCATTAACCAACCATTCTGCTTACTAGGTGTGCTAACAAGGGAATATTCAAACTGATGCACTGAGATCCTGTCACAACCATAAACCAACCATTCTGCTTACTATGTGTGCTAACAAGGGAAGTATTCAAACTGATACACTGAGATCTTGTCACAACCATAAACCAACCATTCTGCTTACTAGGTATGCTAACAAGGGAATATTCAAACTGATGCACTTAGATCTTGTCACAACCACAAACCAACCATTCTGCTTACTAGGTGTGCTAACAAGGGAAGTATTCAAACTGATGCACTGAGATCCTGTCACAACCATAAACCAACCATTCTGCTTACTAGGTGTGCTAACAAGGGAATATTCAAACTGATGCACTTAGATCTTGTCACAACCACAAACCAATCATTCTGCTTACTAGGTGTGCTAACAAAGGAAGTATTCAAACTGATGCACTGAGATCCTGTCACAACCATAAACCAACCATTCTGCTTACTAGGTGTGCTAACAAGGGAGGTATTCAAACTGATGCACTGAGATCCTGTCACAACCATAAACCAACCATTCTGCTTACTATGTGTGCTAACAAGGGAATATTCAAACTGATGCACTTAGATCTTGTCACAACCACAAACCAATCATTCTGCTTACTAGGTGTGCTAACAAAGGAAGTATTCAAACTGATGCACTGAGATCCTGTCACAACCATAAACCAACCATTCTGCTTACTAGGTGTGCTAACAAGGGAGGTATTCAAACTGATGCACTGAGATCCTGTCACAACCATAAACCAACCATTCTGCTTACTAGGTGTGCTAACAAGGGAATATTCAAACTGATGCACTTAGATCTTGTCACAACCACAAACCAATCATTCTGCTTACTAGGTGTGCTAACAAAGGAAGTATTCAAACTGATGCACTGAGATCCTGTCACAACCATAAACCAACCATTCTGCTTACTAGGTGTGCTAACAAGGGAGGTATTCAAACTGATGCACTGAGATCCTGTCACTACCATAAACCAACCATTCTGCTTACTATGTGTGCTAACAAGGGAAGTATTCAAACTGATGGACTGAGATCTTGTCACAACCATAAACCAACCATTCTGCTTACTAGGTGTGCTAACAAGGGAATATTCAAACAGATGCACTTAGATCTTGTCACAACCACAAACCAATCATTCTGCTTACTAGGTGTGCTAACAAAGGAAGTATTCAAACTGATGCACTGAGATCCTGTCACAACCATAAACCAACCATTCTGCTTACTAGGTGTGCTAACAAGGGAGGTATTCAAACTGATGCACTGAGATCCTGTCACAACCATAAACCAACCATTCTGCTTACTATGTGTGCTAACAAGGGAAGTATTCAAACTGATACACTGAGATCTTGTCACAACCATAAACCAACCATTCTGCTTACTAGGTATGCTAACAAGGGAATATTCAAACTGATGCACTTAGATCTTGTCACAACCACAAACCAACCATTCTGCTTACTAGGTGTGCTAACAAGGGAAGTATTCAAACTGATGCACTGAGATCCTGTCACAACCATAAACCAACCATTCTGCTTACTAGGTGTGCTAACAAGGGAGGTATTCAAACTGATGCACTGAGATCCTGCCACAACCATAAACCAACCATTCTCCTTACTAGGTGTGCTAACAAGGGTTGTATTCAAACTGATGCTCTTATATCCTGTCACAACCATAAACCAACCATTCTGCTCAATCATTTGCTTGAATTACATTTTAAGACACATAAATTCTGTATTATAAATGTTCTGAATAAACTATTTGAAGTTTTATTAAATGAATAAATCCTTAATTAGATTTTTAAGAAATGTACACATTTCTACGGTTTAGGTTGAGCCAAACACTGAATGGCCTTCGGCTATACCCTCGCTTGTGGCATTTTGATGTTGAAGATACCTTCAATGGGCACTGTTTTTAAAGCAGATGCTACATTTGTAAGATATGTTAGGGCTGAGTAGCATTGTTCGTACGGTAACAGAAATGCAATTCATAGATTGCATTTATATGTATAATCGAATGTATGATTGGATTTATGACAATAGGTCACAGGTTATTGTAAAAGTATTTTACGGTTATTCTACGTAAAAATTTACGAATGTACATGTATGTACGAATTTAAATGTAATGCACAGTTAATTGCAATTGCGTATTCCAATCATCCTGCAGATGAAATGGCTCAAACTCCACCTGCGATGAACATTAAGACAACCCAACATCTCAACTGGTTATCAGAAGTTACACTGCAACCAGCGTTACACTCGGTGAGCAAGAAACTTCGCTACTGAGGGTGGCAAACAATGTTCTGGTCCATCAAACTTTGATTGAACGGAGCTAAAATGTTACACAAGATATCAGTGCTACTCGTTACTGTAACTTAAAGAATGTACTTAATTTAAAAATTACAATATTATTGAACAGCTGTTAATTTATGGTAATCGGAGTATTAAAGTTCTATCATTCTTACTATATCACTTTAAATGTTTTATATTTTAAGATGAATATTTTTACATGTTTAAGTTTTGGACAAGCATTTTTGAAATCCATCTATTTATGGGTAATATAAAACTAAAAAAGGATTGCTGACTTTTAATGGTTGATTCAAATAAATATTAGCAAATGTTTTTACTCAATGCCAACTAAATGGGAAAATATATTATTATTTTAGTATTCATATTAACCAATAACGTTTAGTTAAAAAGTACACTAAGGCAGGTGGTAAGTTTAGGGTTCATTCTTAAATGTAACATTCACTTTTAACCATTGAATCAGTTCTGCAAAAATCAAAGGTTTAAATTTTTAAATATATTGCATACACATGGGTTTAGGTGCCAATAAAAATTACTGTACCTGTCTCAAATTAATTTATTAGTTTAACAATAATAGAATGTTAATAAGTTAGAAATGTAAACGGACTAAGTAGTTTCAGTTATAATTCAAATAGTTTTAAGTCACTAATTTAATTGTGAATACTCTTTATTGAAGAAAATGTGGTAATTAGAGTATCTAATTATTGTTTTATTACAAATGTTTACATTATTGTCCAATTTTTTCATTATAGAAATATTTAATGAACCCAATAATTTAATAAATAACATTCAAGTAATAATGCTAATAGGAGTTGCTCCTAATATCGGAGCACACACAAAAACATTATTTTCAATAATTAATTGTTAATTTTTACTCTAAAGTTCAAGGATATTTATTTTATATAGGACGTCAGATATTGTTATTTTGATCAAACATTTTAAGAATTTTAATGAATAAAGATTACAAACTAAATATGATTATTAATTTTTTATAATTTCATCATATTTTTGACGGATAAGTAAATATAACCAAACTTTACACCGCAACGATACAAAAATTTAATAAAATAAAAAAATAATGATAATGATACAAATAACTTGCTCTTTAACATTTATACCTAAGTTTAATCATATAATGAATAATGATTACAAAATACAAATGTTTATATGCCAATTTTTTCTGCAGATGCGAAGCTTGTAGCATCACGTTCTCTCTAGTCCTATGCTGTGCTATTGTTAAAGATTAAAACAATAACAAAAATGACATACAAATCCACGTGGCTGTTATCTTAAATGACTCGAATTCTTCAGGTTTGGGAGTAAAAAATGTTGTTTCTACACATAAATAAGCTTCCTGGGATTGCTTTGAAAGGTTTAAGAGCATTTATTAGTTTGCCTGTTTTTATCTAAAGAATTGGTTTTTGTGATCTTTTATTTTAAGTTTTAAATTCATTTGTAGTTTTTTTATCCTATTATATCAACTGTTATTAAAATACAATTTTAATAACATCGATCAATTCTGACATACAACTAATTAGCAATAATTTAAAGAAACCCCTATTCCTCACGTAATGTTAGGTAATCTTTGTGGCCTGTGGCATCATTGTAAAGGCAATTCTCTCCTCCGCTAGTCATACCTTACCTGTGGAAAGTGGTATGTTAAGACCTACGAGGATGATTGCCAAAATAAAATTAAACCTTTTGAGGAGTAGAACATATGAAAAATATCCAGTAAACATCTACAACCTTGAAACTGTTTTGCCCATGAAATTTCAGAACATTCACCCCCCAAAAAAAAACAGAAAAAATATTTGTTGTATTTTTAGTTACTTTAACTTATTTACTATTATATAGTGTGGTTAAAAAAATATTTGTAGTCCCTGAATAAATGTGGCTTTAATTCAAAAGATTACATTAGTGGACAGGGTGTCGACCAATCCGCTTATTGGTAATGCCAACACTGATAAAGCGACTTAGCATATCCACTTACTTAGCATATCGATGTGACTGCCAATCTGTTTTATAAAGTAAACATAATTATGTTTAGATGAAACGAAATACACATAATTGTAAATAAAATGAAAGATATGAAAACATGAAACCACAAATCTGACATGAAACAGACAAAATTATAAAAAATGACAACTCGTCCAAGTTTGCTTTCAATTAGATACGCTTTACAATTTTACAGTTTCCGATCTGATTGTTCTTTTAAAGGTTTTAAGCAATGGGCATGTTAATATCTATTTCTTGTACTTCTGTACTAACCCAATTATTTGCAAAATGCACCTTTAAGCGACCTTAAATAATTTATGCAGGATTAGCGTTTCTGTTTAAAAAACAAATGCAAAATAAAATTATCATTTTGAACCTTGGTTTTTTTCCTAACTGTTACATTCCCAACTTCAACTGACATTAACTTAAACATTTTAAAATACTAGCATTACCAAATAATCTAGTTATAGCTAATATGCTAGATGTAAACGGTTGGTTTTACTTTAAATGTTACATTTAAGAGTTTACTTATCATATTCAGTGAGGATTAGCAGTATATTTACAAATATATTATAACATACTAAATTTGTCAGCAATTTAGGACCCTTAAATGAGAGTGAGGGAACACGGTCGGTGAGCAGGTTGTTTTACTGGTTTCATAATAACCAAAATAAATAAATATAAATAAAACATCCAGATTAATGTATACTTAATCGCAAAATAACAATTTGATGTAATAATTAGGTACTTTAAATAAATTCAGAATTAAAATATCATATAGAATCAACATTTAAGAATGAAACTTGCATATGAAATCAGCATTTACAGTGACTAAGTGCTGTAGAAATGTAAGTTTGCCTAGGTAAGAGCAACGATGATTGACCGGTTAAGGGTTAGCATAGAGTTACTGTAGTATGATTTGATATGCGATATATTTTACAATACTAAACTCTTGTATACCGTAACAAATAGCATTACAAATTACTACATATATAGTCCGGCGTGGAGTCTGGTGAATGACCGGTCTCCTGACAGCTAATGACCAGGATTATGCCAGTAAATGACCGGGTTGGTTTTGGTGGGTAAATTACAGCTAATGTGTCAAAAGAATATACATCCAATAACAGTAATGAGAACACTATAGGACAGCCACGGTTAAAATAAAATGCATTGAAACTAGCAGAGGCTCTGATGACAACATTACGCATGTTCAAAACTTCAACAGCATCAAAACACACAATAACTATCAAAAATGCTAATACGCTGATAAAATCGCAATCTAAAATAGCAACAGTCTTTTAACAAATTTTGTATTTTAATTCAAGGTCTTATCGTAAACAATTTTCTACAAAGCAGTCATTCACTGGTGCACTCACCCTATATATTTTCTATAAATATAAGCTAAACCATTTTGTAATAATCCGACTAAAGTGTTGGCTCTTATAGTACAATTATTTTTCCAGCTTTCAAGTTTTCAGAATTGATACTTTAAATAAATAAACGGTATCAAGAAACTGACACTTACTTTCTCCCTTTTAGCCCAACATTAATGAGTAAATTACTTTTTATTTAGTAATTATAGAGTACAAAGCACGGTCGAATGTACAGAAAACCTTCTAAACAATTTGTTTTCAAAAATATCCACCCAAAACCCTGTTTAGAATGCACTGCAGAATCCATCGCTACACACGTGGTTTTAAGAGGGGAAATGCCCCCTATTCCCCCCTCAGGGTTTTTAAGGGGCAACATAATTCGAATTTCCTCTGTTGGTCAATGCTAACTTGACAAGCATATCAAGTTTGAACGAAAGTGATCAATAAATAAGAGAGAAATAATAATTGTTGTATTCCCAATAAGAATAACATTGGACAACGTACTGTGTTTACCGCAAAATGAAAATTTAAATGTTCTCCCCAACCAGTAATCGTAGAATAGTAATTCAAAATACTAAATTTTTAGTATTTTTAGCTCTTTTTAATGGTGAATCGTAATATTTTTTATATTTATGTTTTTTTTATGAAAAATCAAAAAAATTAATTTGTTATATTTTAAGTCCTGTAATTTCTGAACCAGGATTTTTACAGAAATGCGGGTTGTTTCATTTTATTGGAAAACTAAATTTCTACAAATGACTAAAGTTTAATCAAAATCGTTAGAGCCGTTTTTGAGAAATCTTGATTTTTCATGGTTTTTGGTGGTTTTGGGGGGATAATTACCCTTAAAAATCAAGAATTCCAAAAAATGAAAAAAACGCCTGGAGATAACGTGGATTAGGACCTACATACCAAATTTTATAAAAAGCAGACCATTGGTTAGGGCTCAAACTTTGTACACATCCACACAGACAGACAGACAGACAATCAGACAGACAGGCAGACACACAGACATCACGTAAAAATCACTTTTTAGGGTTCAGGGAGCACCAAAACGAATATTTCCACTAACAACTCAAATTCGAAAATTTTGACGAAAGCAATACTTTCTCCATATACTATGTATAAGGGGGAGAAAGTAAAAAGTGTATTTTGAAAAAGTAGCTACCACAATAAATATAATATAATAATATAATTTAATAAATTAGGGCTTTATTGTCTAACATAAACACAACCGTCAGTTGGTATTACCCATGATAATGTCTTATATAAAGACACTTGTATGCCTTACACGTAACTTGATATAATTTAGGTACAAACATTACCTTCTACAATATATTTCTTTAATTTATGATAACTAAGCCAAATGATGAAGTAGGAAGATTGAGGTCTCGAAGTCAGTCAATGCCTGCTTAGCTCACTATTTTTTCAATGATGTGGTTGACTTAAGTGCCGGCGGAATAAAGCCACTTTGCACAGACGTTCGATTACTTAATAAATAAATTGATTTTTGATTGATTTATTTTTTTTTAAGGGAGAGGAGGGAAAAGTGCATTTACGCACAAAGGTGGCCAACCTATAGTGTGGGACTCCTACTAAAACGAATATACCACCCACAAAAAACTCCCACTACTCTATAGGACTCTAACCTGGGATTGTTTGTCACATTACTTCAGGCTAGGCCTACATTTGGCTTAAACCGCAAGGCTCGCTCCGTTTCCAGCTATCTGATCTTTCCCGGTCTAGATAGTTTTTTTCTCCGGAGGATGACCTGGACAAAACGTGACACACTGTCCCAGTTGTCCTCGCCCTCCATTATCTTTTCACAGTCCGTGTCCACCGAAAACGCACCGAGAGAACGTATGGCCTCCATGCGGGGCCTTTCCCAACGCGGACAGCGGAAGAAAGTGTGTTCCGCGTCGTCAGGAACGCCCGGGCAGTAAATGTAATCCGGTACGACCTGCAAGTGTTTTTTGATTAAAGAGCATACTTTTGTCAATGTTATTTTAAAAAATAAACCCTTTTGGTGGACTGATTGTTATTGAGATAATTAGAAACATTTAATGTACTAAGGATAAGAATATAACAAACATAAATGTAATAAAACTACTGTTAAAAATCTCCCCCCCCCTCATCACTGTAACAACAAACATGCGTTCTCGACAGTGACATTGAAGTATATTGACTGTGGGGGTCGAGCTTAGCTTGACAAGGGGTAATATCTTATAACACGCTGATGAAACAGCTTTTACTACATCTGACTAATGCAACACATATTGCAAAGCAAAATTAAAAGTTTATTTGTTGTGGTTCCTGCCAGTAAGCTACCAAATACATGTAGAGTTCTTGGATTTAGTCTCTTCATAAAACCTTTTATTAATCACTTTAATGTTTGGATTAATATAGAAATCAGTGAATGGCAACAACAGTTAATGAATTAGAAAATACATAATAACAGTTTTTGTGATAAGACACAACATATTTTAGATACAGAAGTGCCATCTTAATTACTGATTGTTCCTTGCTACGTATTCAAGCAGCAAATTTTGGGAATTTTTACTAAAATCATTTGTTTTATTTTAAAAATTACAATCAAACCAATTTTTTCGTTATCTTCTTCAGAATAATTAATTAAGTTGTTTTAATTATAATAACGGCTGAATTAAGTTCCAGAATAGGAATAAACTAATGATTTTATCGACTTCAACTGGCTCGTCACTCAGCTGGCTAGTGTTACATTTTCCCTGTATTCAAAACGTGTTACGCAGTCACCGTTGTACCGGATTGATAAACAATAGAGCGCAGAACCACATCCAATATCCTGGCTGAGTGACACTCGTGTTCATGAATGCACAAGTGACCGACGTCTGAATATGTAAGTGCCCGGGCAACACTGCCCGGCCAATATTACGCTGACTAAAACCATCATCTCACATTCCGGACGGTTTCAGGTATGTATGTGTCCTCAATTCTGTACTGGCTAGACATCTCACATTCCAGACATTTTCAGATTTGTATTTGTGCTCCCAAGCCTGTCTAGGCCAATCCTATCTCTCATTCCGGACGGTTTCAGATTTGTATGTGCCCTCAATCCTTTACTCTCTGGACCCATCCTCTCATTTTCACAAGTGACCGGTGTCCTAATATTTAGGTGCACCAAGCTATACTGCCCGGCCAATCCAGTAATGGTTTAATCTACCAACACTCATTCCTATATTATTGGAACATCAATTAATAAATTTAATAAATACATCATTTACAGAGGTTAACTGTAAAAAGGTCCATGGGGCCCCAAGTTTGCATAAATAAAGAAGTGTTATCTTTAGTTAAATTGAATTTCGAAGGTATCACTCGCAATACTGATATAAAACTTTGCACAGGAATAACTCATGATTCTGACTAACTTTTCATTGAATTTTTACCTTCCAGTTTTACTCATAAAAAACAAAGCAGTTAACACTCCGATATTAGTTGTACTCTTTATGTTAGTAGGCTCAAACGTAAAGTTACAGCCACAGGACGTCGCGTCTTGAAATGAGCAATGCCAGAAGAAAGCGTAATGAAAGTTTTGGTAGTGACAGTTTAAAGGTAGCCTTTATATGTACAATTTCATTTTTTAATCTAAAAGTGAGTCCTTTTTCTGAAAGGAGTTTTCAAGACGTTTATAAGCATTGCTAAGTTCATATTCAAACTTCAAAAGAAAGCAATCAGGGCACTTTTCAAGAAGCCTTAAAGATATTTTTGTAAACACATTTTTTGTGTTACATTAATAACATTTTTGGTCAGGAAAATAATATTCTAACCTTTCCCGCTCTTTAAATATTGTATATTTCCCCCTTTATTTATATCGTGTTATTTAGCAACAACCCAGATTTCTTTCAGTCTTGTACCATTCAAACTCATCCTTACAGTCTTCGTTTGAATTTCAACTTAATAATTCCCACAGCACAAAACCAGCTTAAAAAAATGAACTCCAAATGGTGGCATACAATTTCTCAACACACTATCGGACTCATTACAATTTGAGGGAAGCATGAGCAAATTTGAAAAAATCCCTAATGCTTCAGGGCTGGGTTGTACGTACAGTGTTTGGCGCTATTATGAAACTTCTCGTTGTTTTACAATAAATAATTTCTGAGCTCTGAGTTCTGGACTCTGTCTTAAACTTTAAATCAGAGAAGAAGTCTACTCTTCTCTCTGTTTTCATGATGGAAAACTCATAATAATGAGGACGTTCTTTTATCTTAAATTCGACGAGCTCACAATCGAAATTTCGATGGAACTTATTTTATTCTTAAATCAGACAGATGGCTGGGCAAGGAGACCTACTCTCTCTCTAGTAGCCAGTTCGCCGGGGTAGAGAAAGCCTGAGAAATTTGAAAGTGAATTTTTAGGCTGGAAAAGCCTGATATAATTTGTTAATATTTTGATTCTGCACTCTAGGAAGAATGCCTTTAATTATACATTTTTGTATGTGTTTCAATGTATACAATATACACACTTTTACCAATTGAATGTTTTACCACAAAATGGAAATTATTTGTTATATGCTACTACTATAAAAATATATATGTTATTCGAGCAGCAAACAAACCTTTTTAAAAAAGGTCATTAGTTTTTAAAAAAGTGTTTCATTAATAAATTACTTCAACGATAGATAATTTTGATTGGTGTAACAGCAAAACTACTTTACGTTTATTAGAAATTCAAAACCTAATATTGTTTCAAGTTCTAACACAGAACCCACGCTGAAGAACAGCGTGAGTTCTATAAACTATCTGTAAATCTCACCTGGAAAAACATTAAAATAACTTATTAGAATTATTATTATTTGTAAATTCGACTATCGTATGATTTTTTTGGAAAATTTAGGTTTTAATTAAAGATGTACAATAATATAAATTTTTCACAGACACAATGTTCAATTTAAGAATAGTTATTCAATGGAAATTCCAAATTACAACACAAGTTAAGACCTACTCAATTTGTTTCTTAAATTTCGCAATTAATTGCCTGTTTATTTTTATTTGTAAAAAAATCTAATAACCCACCTATTTTAATTTATGAATAACCTATATTTACTATATGTATTTGTGTGTATGCATTTATATCCTTAACAAATCCATTACTTTTTTAGACTATTCAAATAATTACAAAATGCATAAATTAATTCAAATATCAAATTATTATTCGTTAACGTAATTTAAGGTCGATATAATTTCTAATACAGAGCTTAAAGGTGTCCGTATTAGCCACAGGATTGTTTAGCAAATAAATTTGAATGTAGATTATAGCAGAACATACATTTTACAATTCTCCGTAACATACGCAGTTTTAATATTAGTTTTGAAATCATAAACAAAAACAGGACATTCATATAAACACTAAGCTGTGTTGTGAGAGAGAGAGAGAGAGAGAGAGAGAGAGAGAGAGAGAGAGAGAGAGAGAGAGAGAGAGAGAGAGAGAGAGAGAGAGAGAGAGAGAGAGAGAGAGAGAGAGAGAGAGAGAGAGAGAGAGAGAGAGAGAGAGAGAGAGAGAGAGAGAGAGAGAGAGAGAGAGAGAGAGAGAGAGAGAGAGAGAGAGAGAAATTGACAAAATTGACAAATTCTTTATTTTACCTGCCCTGGGTTAGACCAGAGGTCCACTCTTCCCCCAGGACAGGTCCGACAATTACACCTCACAAAACACTTTACAGAGTTGTGGACTTACAGTCAATTATGATACAAATAAAACTTAGCAATAAGTAATACAACATTTGTTTATATTAAAACATTTAAATTAAATAACGTTTAAAACATTAACATACTTAAAATACAAGTTTAGTATTTATATTCATTATACATATTCACATATTATACAACACAGAAGTTTACTTTGATAACAACATTATTAAGTGTGAGATAATCATGTGATTTCACTGAACAATATGTTTTACAATTCTAATATTTAATACAGTTATAATTTTGTTATACTTCATAATATCTTTGCAACAGTAATTTTTTTACTGCTCTAGAAAAGCTTTTAACATTACTGAGGTTTTTTATTTCATTTTCTAAACTATTCATGAGTCGAATAGATAAAACATGGAACGATTTTGTATAAATTACCGTTCTCTGAATAGGAAACTGAATAAGATCATTGCCAAATCTAGTTTCTCTCAAATGTATAGCCTGCATCCTAGCATACATTTCGCACAAATAATCAGGTTTACCAACTTTGAGAACTTTGAGAGAGAGAGAGAGAGAGAGAGAGAGAGAGAGAGAGAGAGAGAGGTTTTATTTTCTTTACATTGTTTTGTACATTACTAGGTATGTTTTCACCCTTTTTTGTTGTTTGAAGGGTAGAAAAACAACCATTGGAATTCATAAGGTCATTTAAATAAGTATCTCGTAAAATAAGCTTGATTTACTTTTATAATTACAGGTGAAATTTGCCAGCGAGTAGACCTGCGGTTGTAGAGAAGCGACAAAATATGTTCTATAACATATTTAACATGGCATATACTTTTAAACTGGCTACATAAACTATAATATCTAAAAGTATTCTCTAAAATTAAATTAAGTATTGTCATATAATAAAAAGGCACACTTTGAATAACGTTGTGTTATACATCAGTAAAGAAAACAAATCTAGACATCTACAAATAAGGTTAAAATTACTCTACATAAGTTGAAAAAGACACGAGCTGGCCTAATAACAATGATTCCGTATGATAATTAATATGAACAAACTAACTTATTCCGATCAAACTCTTCATTACATGCAAAATAACAGGGCCCCTAAATTAATTCAATTATTATCACTTCAACAGTCATATGGAAAAGTGCCACAGAGCTTACCTTTGCTCGTAGGATTTGTAAAGCAATGTATTTCAAGGAGTTTCACTGCAAGCGGATTTATTTAATTCACTAATTTTTCATTCGTTGCGGTAAATTTCGACTTTAATTAGCCATCATAAACAATCTGGTCTAGTGGCATTGTCTTTGAGACCAGCGAATTGCCTCCACTCTTTTACCAGGTGCCAGATATACGTCGTTGTACCAGTTTCTCTTCTTACATATTCAGTTTGTTAGAATTATTTCAGTCCTTTGTACGTCGGACGAATTAGCTTAAATTATCCTCATAGAGAGAGGGCAAACTGCACTACTTTGTAATCACACGGAAATCAGTGCAGACGCAGCATTCTAATGATGCATGAGTATTAAATCTTAATTTGTGAAACCCTAATACCTGCAGGTAGTTATAAAAATCAATTTATCTCTCAATACACTTTTATCACTACAAAAGTTAAAGTTCAAGAGAATTAATAAGTATTCTTTATACACATAAACTGTACAGTATATTGCACCTACACACATTTCCCTGTTAGGCTTAACTAGCATTAAAATACTGCTTTAAGGCCAGGAAATTACTAGAACCATCTTGAAAAATACACTTCACAATAAAAGTCTGAAGACCTGCTAAGCCATATCCACTTCCAAGCCGTATAAAGCTAATAGAACGTTAAATTTCACGATAGAAGGAAATTTACTGAGAGGAACCGAACATGGTTACTAGTGCTTGTATTTATAATCAGTGTATCTTAAATCAACATATCGCGATACTATAACTAACAACATTAGTTACAACCATTGCTCAATATTCTTATCGAGAGTAAAATTAAATTGACCAAGTAAAGTAATGTAATTAGTTTGTCTTCGCTATAAATCTGGATAACAATAACATTAATTGTAGCTTGTGCATATACAAAACACGAGCCACAACCACCCATATACCAAAGTTTATGATTCATATTCATTTTGAATGATTTTTTGCTGTGGTAATATTACTCCAGAGTTACACTCACTACAGTTATCAGTGCTGTATCCAGTCGTCAAGAGATTAAACAGGAACCCACGACACAAAAATACTGGACGAAACGCATTGTATTTCTATGGTCTATTTTTTGCTGTGGTAATATTACTCCAGAGTTACACTCACTACAGTTATCAGTGCTGTATCCAGTCGTCAAGAGATTAAACACGAACCCACGACACAAAAATACTGGACGAAACGCATTGTATTTCTATGGTCTATTTTTTGCTGTAGTAATATTACTCCAGAGTTACACTCACTACAGTTATCAGTGCTGTATCCAGTCGTCAAGAGATTAAACACGAACCCACGACACAAAAATACTGGACGAAACGCATTGTATTTCTATGGTCTATTTTTTGCTGTGGTAATATTACTCTAGAGTTACACTCACTACAGTTATCAGTGCTGTATCCAGTCGTCAAGAGATTAAACACGAACCCACGACACAAAAATACTGGACGAAACGCATTGTATTTCTATGGTCTATTTTTTGCTGTGGTAATATTACTCTAGAGTTACACTCACTACAGTTATCAGTGCTGTATCCAGTCGTCAAGAGATTAAACACGAACCCACGACACAAAAATACTGGACGAAACGCATTGTATTTCTATGGTCTATTTTTTGCTGTGGTAATATTACTCCAGAGTTACACTCACTACAGTTATCAGTGCTGTATCCAGTCGTCAAAAGATTAAACACGAACCCACGACACAAAAATACTGGACGAAACGCATTGTATTTCTATGGTCTATTTTTTGCTGTGGTAATATTACTCCAGAGTTATTTTGGGCGACACTCACTACAGTTATCAGTGCTGTATCCAGTCGTCAAGAGATTAAACACGAACCCACGACCCAAAAATACTGGACGAAACGCATTGTATTTCTATGGTCTATTTTTTGCGAATTATAAAAAAACACATTCGCTTTATCAAGACTGGCCGGAGGGTGGCGCGGACTCGGACGCATTGACGCGACTGACGAAATTATTTGTTTTTAAGCTCTATACAATGGGCAAAGCCAAATTTTTTTAAGTTTCAGAGTGAGACATATTTGTGAACAAATTAAAACCCCATTAACAATGGTCCATCTTTCTGGTTTTCGAACTTAGAGTCTGGAATGTTACTTTACACATTTGTGCGGAATTTCATCGTAATCGTTCGTTTTTTTTCAAAGGTACACGTTAACGGACACGCAAATATACATAAATTGTATATATGCATAATCAATTGAAATATGTTTTTGGCATCCTAGTAACATGAAAACAATAATTTATTAGGGTCTCGGGCTTAAGTCTATGGTAATAGATTTTCCCTACAGGGGAAATCCGCTACAACAAAAATAAATTAAGACAAAAAATAGGTATGTGTTTCAGAGGTCCTTAAGAAGTAGCCCCTAGCTTGGAAAACCATATATATATATATATATATATATATATATTTACTTAATTATCAATAAACATTTTTGATCCCAATTTTGTTGGAAAAAATATATAAATATGCAATATGATTCGGAACGATATTAAAGATTTGTTTAATTTATTTAAATAATCGCAGTTAATACTTTATTTGGAGGACGTTAGTTTATAAATGAAATCATAGCAGAGTTTGAGTTGAGGTAAAGCTTCCGGCATTAAACGAGGAGCTTTTAAACAAGCTCTTATTCGCAATTTACTCTCTACAAGTATGTTTTAGCACTTAACTTTTATCGCATTTTTATCCAACAAAACCTGAAAACTTATCACATTATATGTTCTGTAGTTCTTTTTAAAATCACGCTTTTATTACTTTGTAGATTACTGAAAAAGAATCATTTTATTACTTTTAAAGATGATGGGATGTGAGTAAAACTTGTAAAACACAAAACACATTCAGTTTAGTATACTTAACAATACCAAATACATATTAATTATAATGCTAATAATAACACATACTGACAGCTAAATCTCCAAATATTAATTTTAGTAATTTTGATATTCTTACCTCATACAGTTTTACTATACCGTGAAGAATATACATGACATACACAATGAGTAGGAAAAACCCATGTTTGCACCAAATACAAAAAATGACAATAATATATTAAAGTAATAAACGTTTAGGATTTTAATATTTAGCTTAGATCATTCATCCAAAACACAGAATCTTTAGTAGTATATTAATACTTCAAAGGAAATATTTACTATCAAGCTACTACAAGAAAGCAATTAAAACTGTTCAATCATGTTGTTTCTTAATGTTTTTAATGTTCCTACAAATTCATACAAAATAAGTAAACCCAGATATGCAGATATTTTAAACAGAATATATTTATAATAGTTATTTTAACTGAAGAAATACCCCAACTAAGGTGGTAATATAATAATCTTTAATAAAATAGCCTAACCTACAAAGTGAAACATTAACAGTTTATTCAAAAACCAGCTTATTACAGTAAGAAGCATCTTTGGAAAACATCTGTCATTATAATGTCAAAATACTATTATTACAGTAATAAATCTTCTAAATGTTTTTATAAATGTTCAATAAGCAGATTCAATAGTCCCCAAGATACGTTTCGGCTTTTGGTTATGGCTCATAACGGCATAATATTGCAAGCACTTAATCGAAAAACCAACGTTACAGTGAAATATTACCTGGACCCATTCAAGTGAAGCCTATGAGAGATGCATGCGATCAGTTTTGTTGATTCAACATGTACAAGTAACTCATATACGTTCTGTATTCTCCGCAGCTTTTGCGATTGTAATAAATCAAACTACTTACAAAATAAGTGTACTAACTCTTTTAATAATGTATTAATCGTTTTCCTTCACGACTAGGTCCTTTGAATGAAAGAATAATCAATATGAGTCTATGCTATACATTGTAACAGTCAGCAGTCTTACCGGCAAGTGTAAAACAGTCTATCTGCAGCAAGCGGTACGGTACAGGTGTTACTTTTCAGTATCAAGTTATTTCCAGACTAACAGTCTCTCTCCACTAACAGTCTGATCCTTATAAATAAGAAATGGTTATTGAACTTGTTGTGATTATTGGTTTTAATTAACTGCCTGTCATTAAAGCATAAACATCATGGAATCAAATTTGTATTTTATTTTACAAAGTGAATATTAAGTTGGATAGTAAAACCTGAAATATTGCTACAAAAGATGTTTTTGAAACAAATATATTTAGGTAATTTGTTTAAAGAGAAATATTTTTACAACGAACGAGCTGAGCATTCACCGCTGTTTTGGAAAATGGTGAACTCATCAGTTACTTGTTTCTGTGGCATAACATCTTTCAAAGATGCAATGCAAAGATTTTAATTCCTGGATTCATATGAAACACATACTATGTTCTTGTGTTTCTTTATTTACCTAAAATTAACAGTGTCTGTAATTCATTAATTAGTATTTTTATTTTATCTGTTTACAAATATTTTGAAGGACCTAGAAAAATAATAATATAGTTTCTATTGTATTTCAACTACTATTTTAACATAAACAACGTACAATCATAATTTGTACAATCTTTTTTCGTATACAACGTACAATCATAATTTATGCTACGAAGTGTAAATGGTAATAAATCCTGATAAATTAAACCCACGACATTCTTATGGAGGTACTAAATTTCAGTTGACATGTGTTAGTAAGGGACAATAAATTGAAACAACATACTATGGTTAGGTACTGTCTTCAACCTTTCTCGGCAATCAATAATCGTAGAATGGTTATAAACAAGTTTTTTGTGATTTTTAAAGAGAAAATATTCTTGAAAATGAAAATAAATATTGGTACTCAAAATAAAAATAGTTTTTACTATTGTTATTGACCAAAATGATGTTCTACGGAGCCCATGATAGATGCACTGCTGGCCTTTTGCGCTTTACTGAACTGTTTTTATTTGGCAAAGATTCTAACAGTTGAGTCTAGCGGTCTGATTCCCTGATTTTGTGCGGACTAAATATTATAACACCCCTGATTTTGAAGTAATTTGTTTCCACGGAACCACTAAACCTTTTCATACAGAATTCAGTATCACATTCTCTGCTGTTTAATGGGTGCCTGACTACTACTGAATTTAAATTGAAAAAGTTCTGTTTCAGTTGTTAATGTGCATTTAGATCCTTCTTTAAATTTGTTCGTTTTACGAATAAAATATTGTTAGTTCATTCTTTTCAAAGGTGAGATATTTTACTATTTACAAACATACATTTGTAATAGGAAATCCTTGGTTACTTTACTTTAATGTAACGTTTAAATAAAACATTTTCAAATGCGTATTATACTGTTAGTAGCGAACAGTTCCAGAGTAAGCAATATTACAGATTATCAGACTGAACGGATATTGTGGTAAACTAAGTGAAGGAGTGGAAAAACAATTAGTGTGGTTTGGTTTCTCAATTCCTACCATGACGTCGCTGCTGGGTATACTCTCTACATTTTAGATTCAATATTAATGTGGTAATATTATTATTTACAGCATAATATAAAGTAAAATTACATTACAACTATGATAAGGATTATCCACATACATTGCACGGTTTGTTTACTTACCAATTCTTTACTGGAGATTATGAAACATTTAAACGTTTAAAACAAGAGGATAAATTCTAGGAATATGTTATTGTAGTTAAATGAAAAGTTACATACCCTATTCAGACAAGATGCTAATGGATTAAAGTTTGAGACGATATTCTAAATTCTAAATGTACTCAGTTTCATCACAATATATTTGGCAATAGTGTTTTCTTCTCCTAAACATGATAATATTGCGTTTGTAAATAGTTATGCTTCTAAAATTACTGATACCACTGATCTGAGTTTCACTGATACTACTGAATCTGAATCTTAAATATATATGTAGGTAGGAAACAATTTGTTTCTAACGGTCTTATTTCAGATTCTGGATACGTTAAATAGTGTAATACCTTTTGAAAATATAATGTAAATTAAATTCATTTTATTAACAATTTTATAAAATTCCTTTTCAAAACTACACCGTGACAGCCAATGACAACAAGCCTCAGCTGTGGTGCGGAAGGAAGCTGAAGAATTAGTTAGGAAAGATTAATTAGTTTGTTTGGAGTATTTTAAGGGAAATTATTTTTGGAAAATGGAAAGTCTCTTACAAGTTAATCAGCGATTTAATTACACTGTGTAACACATCCGGAATGAGTTTAACAATGTTGATACAAACCTGCAAAACCTATTACAAAGAAATAGAACATGCTTCACCTAACATTTTTTTCAAAGAACATTCTATTCAACGGAGGTTATTTATATGGTCTCGTTATTTGAACAGACCTGGTTATTTGATTTAACGTTTAACATATAATGACATTAATATAAACAAACTTTAACAGTAACAACCAAAAATATTTGATTTGGAGACTATGAATCAGGAAAATATTCCCCTTCCTCTTTGTTTTCATAGTTGTAAATACTGTAACCATAGCCGCTTGGAGAAGGTGGGTCAATTTTCTATCATGCCTAGGATATTTCTTCACCAATTTTACATGGCTAGCAAATTTACTTCGGTTAATGATGAGTGAATTCACTGGGCCCATTCCTTAAGATAATTAACGAGTTAAGGGGTCGCTGTAGTTTTTGTATGCATATTTTTCACTAGAAAGTATCTTAGAAAACGTGCAAACGAACGGAAATGCAGAACCACACATACGTTCGACCGCGGTAGGTGTCTGTCACTCAGACAGGTCTATGAGAAGCGGTAAGGCAAAGTGTATTCAACTCAGACTGCCGACTCTCCTCTACTGATGATGATTAAAGTTGACGAAACATCATTGGGCGTCAGTGATTTATATACCGTAATTGTTTTAATAGACGAAAATGCATGAGCAACTCCGTTATATCACGAATACAAATTGGTAAGAAATAAATTACTACCGTTCTCACCTTCTATTTTGATAAGTAGTTATTGAACTGTATTAAGTATCAATTCATATAAACTAGTATTTATTTCTTTTAACATGTGTTTTCATATGTATTAAGGGTAAAACATAAATTGTAACTATCCTACTTTTAATAAACTAACGGCTTAATCATTCAGATTGTAAACCTTATAAAAAGTATATATATAATTAAAATTGATTTGTGGGACTAGCAATTTATAAAGAACCGCACGTGGCTGAACGCACGTGGGAAACACAAGGGAGCCTGGGAGCGGAGCTTTCCCTAGCAAAAGTTTCAAATGTTCAATGAGACCTAAGTATGAGATTTATGACCTGACCTATTGTCAACATAGTCTGATGACAATAAATGATTGATTTGATTTGAATGGGAAACATTAACACAACGTATCGAATAGAAGGATAAACACTTCTTGAGAAATTTGCATGCCTATAAATCAAAGAACTTACCAACTGGCAGTATCAGCATTCAAAAATGGCGTATTTCCGCTGACAGATTATCAGGCAATCAAATAATAGAGGCGTGGCTAATCGTCACCCCGATTGGTTAATAGATTATGGGATGGACATAATCTGGGGGAAAGCATGAACAAGAGAGAGGGAACTGAAAAAGAGGGAGGAATGAAGACGATGGAAGGAAGTCATTCTTGGGAGACTTAGGAAAGGAGCAAAGACATCTAGGGGACAAGTATTAAGCCGCCCTTAGAGTTCCACTACGACTGTCACCGAGATTCACACTTCAGACGAGCACACAGATTCCTCATCACTAGTCACCATCCCAGCCGAGAGAGTCCAGGACGGGGAAGCTGACGGAAGACCACCGACACAGATCTCCCGAGACGTTCGAGCGGAATCCCCTGCGGGACGAGCGCATCAAGAACTTCGGTCAAGCGAGGGCCCGGCACTACCCCGGACCAGGACACCGCGGACCCGTGGGAAGAGGCGAGGGCCACCCCCAACAGTGAGCCCGGCAGACAGCGGCCCCTGGACGACTCCAGAGAGCAACACCGCAGCCAGGGCAGAGAACCTCTTGGGGCAGGGCCATTTTGGGACTTACGGTATGTGGAACATCGTCAGATTTGTGCACAAAAAGTTAGGCTCTATTTCCTGAAAATTGAATTAAAGTTAATAAAAGCTCAAATAATGGTACAAGCTCCTTCTTGAGTAATAACACATAATTAAATCTATTGTTTGTAGTAATCATATTAAATAAGGTTTGCCTGAAATGAAGTGAAACGTTAAATAAAAAGTCTTAATTGACAGTATGGAAAAATAAGCGTTAAAATACTTAAACGTAAAGTAATTCAAGAATAAAAGGTTTAGGGCCCTATAAAAATATAATTAAGGAATTTTCAATAAATAAGTGTTGTATATAATTATGATTTGGGGATGTTTAAATAATTAATACTTGTGTGAGAACTCAATTTTGGGAAAGAGTGCGGACCCAAGTCCTTGTCATAGGATATGCTCTAGTAGAAGGGTTACCCTTTTAACTGTGTCATATATTAGAGTAGATTTTGTGGGAACGTAGTAAATTAGATTTAGATTTTAGACTTGATAATTTGTTTTATGAGGTTTCACTTTGTTACTTAATTACGTGCTGGAGTGTGTCCTTGTATCTTATTTCATTATGCACATTTTTATTTAGTTGTAGTACTGAGACCTTGGAGTAATTATCGTATGAGGGATATATAATGGCAAAGGAATCTAAATCAGTGATAGCCTAACCCTTGTAGGGACAGTGATTACAATATGTGTTAATGCTATGGGAAATAGAGACTTTTAAGGATATTCCCGAACAGCGCTATTTTTTTTTCAGAGGGACAATATCCCTTGTATATTGTATGTTACCTATATCCAGATTTGTTTAGCTCTTATCTGTGCATCTTTTATTTTTAAGCATGTATTTTGATTTTAAATTGTGTAATAAAACAGTGTATATCTTTTATCTATGTTTGCTCAGTATTCAATCCTAGAGTTTTCTTTCACAGGCTAAGCGAGAATATAATTAGTGTATTAGTCAGTTCAAAGTTTGTTACCTTTTGCAAACTAAGCAAAATAACATTACAAGCTGGATTTGAGATAGTCCTTCAAGCAAATGCACAAACAGACACGATAGCAACCAAAGTACTCGTATAAGATAGTTGCTCCCTGGGAATAGTTAAACGTTTACGAGCAGATTTTCAAGTACTTTAATGTCACACTCACCAAACAACAGTCGTTAAATGGGTGAATAAATGAATAGATGATTTTCTGCAAACGGTATCTTTCTCAATTTAAGTAAATAATAAACTTAGGCACAGCATAATACCTAGACGTTTCCCTTTTATAAAAATACACTAAACATAATTTATGCAGAGTTTTCCCTACACTCAGTATTACTTAACTTGGTAGTTGTTGTATTTTATACGTAAATTAATATATAACGAGTTATAAAAAGTGTTTAACTCGGTTGTGAAACTCGTGTTATATGTTTTGTGTAATGTTTTTGTTGCATGTACCACTTCAAGCAGCGAATTTTAAAAATATTAGGTGAAAGCCACCTTTTAATACAGAATCATACAAAAATGTTTCTCATTGTAGAGTTTTCAATATACATTTTATTTTCATAATCCAAGAGCAAAACAACGTCGATGAAATTATACAAAAGTAATTTGTATCTAGATCCCCACCGTGAAATTAGTCTATGTGCGATTGGTAAGTCAAAGTACCAGACAATTAGATGGGGGTTAAGTAAATTAATTTTTTTATTAGAGTGTATCATTACAAACAACAGGATACAATAAAACGATGTCACACAACACTACAATATATTTACTCTTTTACTGACGGTAAATACCGGGTGTCCCACGAAGAGGTCGCTATTTCTGAATTAATATAACAGACTATATGCTATATATACGTATATGTACGTATATGCTACGTACATGCTACAAACTTGAAACTCTACAGTTATAGTAAATGCATATTTAAAAAACTCCTCCGAGTACCATTTGATTATGATTAATCAGAACAAAATGTCGGAACATCAAAATAATGGTGCGTTTTTGTTAAAGTATAATATTATTGGCAAAACCATTTCAAATCAATTCTTGATTTTTGCACAATGTTATTAAGTACTTAATAAACTTAAAGAAATTAAAGATATAGGAAAATTTTAAATCATAAATGAAATAAATTTGATTCTTAACCCTTCATTCGAACTGATGTCCATCAATCGCTGTGCACTGATGGCAACGAAACAAAAATGAGTCATAAGCGTTTTTGAAAAATTGCCGAGGTACCAACAACAGTTCCTCTTCAATCAACCTCATTAATTCAACGTCTGCCGCTGTGTCCTATGGGGCGGCTTATTGAAGGAAAACGTTTATTCTCACAACATTTACGTAAAAAATCAAGAATTAATTTGAAATGGTTTTGCAAATAAAATTACTTTAAGGAAAACCTACCATTATTTGATGTTCCGTGATTTTGTTCTGATTAATCAGAATCAAATGAGACTTGGGGGTATTTTTTGACAGATGTATTTATTATAACTGTAGAGTTTCAAGTTTGTAGCGTGTTCGATACGTCTGGTATGTTAATTCAAAAATAGCGACCTCTTCGTGGGACACCCAGTACACAAATGATGGTACAAGGCGATCGATTTCAACCAGTTACACCGGTTATAATCAGGTCCGGATGATGACCGGTGTGACTGGATGAAATCAAACGCATTGTACCATTTTTTTGTATATTTATCGTATTGTATGTAAGTATAGTATAAGTGTAAATATGAGGTTTTGTGAGACGTAGTTTTGTTGTATCCTGTTAAGTGTAATAACACGTAGTATGCTACTCAACTATTTTTTTAAACCAACTCTTATAACATTTATTTGTTTTGAAATAAAGTTTTCAGACTGGCTTAGGAAATATAATATTTAGTTATTAAGTGAAAGCAGCCAGCAGGCCATAACCCACATCTGTGGTACGGTCAGACCGTCTACTCAGCGATGACGTCATCACCCGCCTGTTACACTTTATCTTTATTCCAGAGAGATTAATGTATAAAATAAAGGAACAAAATGTGTTCAAGGTACACAACAATTTTAAATTATTAATGAAAATCACACTTTTACATGAATACGATTTATATGAATAGGTTTATATTTTATTTATTTTTTATTTAATTTTACTTTCATTTACTATTTAAACGCAACTTTAAAACTACTTAAACCTAGGAAGAATATAAAAATAATTAAATCACTAATTTTACTTTTATTTATTGAGCTTAACATAATAAACCAAATCTTTTCTGCTTGACTTTTACATTTCGACGATAGACAACCTCTAGTAGATTTTCTCAGAACAGGTCAGTCCGTTTAACCTGCTCAATAGAGTATTCTTTACCACTGCCTCTCTCGCCCTCATTCCAGGATGGCAGCTTCTCAAATTCAAATAGTTCAACCCTACAGTCGTCAAACAAGTGAAGTTAAATACGAGAGTGAATAAGTGGAGGCTTTTAAAAAATATTCTCCCTCAAAGTTAACCAAGGACCATGAAAACGGCAATATCCATTCAACTTTTCCCTGTTATACAAGAAAGTTAAACGAAATTGTTGAATACTTTACAACACTGTGAAAAGCTGCTATTTTTAAATACCACTTGCTCTTCACGCTTCATAACTCGTTTTATCTTAATGCGATTTTTATTAACGTGGTTTTTATCATTCAATTAGATGAAATTATAGTTAAATAGCTTAACACTCTTTAACATAGCCCAAAGCGTTTTTCTCGAAGAGAGTAAATGTCCGTTATTTCATTACTGGGTTATAATGTTGGAAAGGAAAATCGATAATGTGCATATTTTCAATAAATGCATCTCTTCGACAGTATTAATGGTATGATTAATAAAATATAATGCCACTTTGTTACAGTTTAACTGTGCAAAAGTTAAACCATATTTACTGTGTTTAAAGGTGTAGACTAGTACTTAATATAAATTAATGATCTTCTGTTATCATTAAAGTTTCGATAACGAAATTTAGCTAAGCAATCTTAAGCTCGGCAAATCACCAGTGATATTTACATTGATCCTCCGGAACCAATATTTAATGATCATACATAGTTTAGTACTAATGAGAGCCCTGCTAATCAAATAAAACTTTCAAACCACATTCTGATATTACGCTTAGTATGAATGATTATATGCCTAGTATAATCTTCTTGTTTCTACTGACCACTTTCTATATTTTCTGGTCCGTTTACTTTAACACACTATACGAAAATCTTAGTTTTATGTATGCTTTTGAAACAAAAAATGCCGCACCGTCCAGAAAATAGTATTTTGAATGCGAGAGTAAAAAAGTGATGTTATGGCAATCAATAATTTATTATTAATTCACTTTCATCATTCGTTTGGTTTTGGTGAAGTTATAACTTTAAATAACTAGTTACATTTTGTCACTAAAACGCAAAATAACAAAGATATGTTTTATAAATAATAATAATGGAAAATAGTAGACTAAATTTATTATACATTCTTAGCACACTGTGCCAAATGTAGTTATTTTCGATATCAGTTATGAGTACCGAAAGTGACCCTTTTCCACCCTATAATACCGGAAAATTAAGTTGACAGTTGGGTTTTAGTCAATAACATGGTTGTACGCTGTCACGGTTGCCATTTTGCCATATAAAAATAACACTCGAATATTATTCTGATCAGCCGGTGTGGAGTTTTGGCAGTGCAGTTCGTCTCCTATTGGCTGATTTTGGTTGATAGCCCGGCAAACCACGACCTCAACTTGTAATATAATGTCAACTATTATAGTAGTTAATCTGATGCTAGTAGAGATAGTAGCTTGATGCGCCTACCGACAGCAGTGTTGTATTTGAAATCAGCTGGTATTATTAATCTAACCACTAGACTACTAAACAAACCTGATAAAAATGTCTGAAAAAGATGTTGCATTATTAGGGACTATCTTATACAGGGTGTTTCCAAATTAATGTTACTAACTTCGGGATATTGTTCCTTATGCCAAAAGGAACATAAATCATTATATAACCGGGGGTCAATTTATTTTCGTCAACTGTCTGTCTGTCTGTATGGGATTTTTACTACAAACATTATATTTTACAAGCGGTTTTACCAAATTCATCCAAATTTTGGTTAAATACTCTTCTTGGTAGGTTAGTAGTGGTAATAGAGGGTTTTAACGCCACATATCCCACTTTCGGAAAATGTTTGGCCAAGAAAACACATCGATTTCCCGCCAACTAAAACAAAGTCCGAAAGAGCTGTTTAGCGAATTTCCCCTATAGGGAAGAAGCTATTACCGTAGGTCTCATGGTAAGACTTAAGCCCGAGACCATGGTAACTTTTTGTTTTGAGGTCCCCAGATGCCAAAAACACTATTCGTTTAAATTTGTATATATGTATATATATATGTGTGTGTATATATGTGTCCGTTACCGCGATAACTTTTGAAAGAAGCAGCTGATTTTTATGAAATTTGGCACAAATGTGGAGAGTAATATTTATGACTTTAAGTTCGAAAACCAGATGGATCGGTTTATGGGAAGGGGGTATTATGGGGGTTTAAAATTTTCCAAAAATCAGTTTTTTGAACTTTTTACCTTAAAATTTTAAAAACGCTAGATTTTGGTTATAGCCATTTTATAGAGCTTAAAAAAACAAACAATTTCGTTTTTTGAATCATTAAGCTAGGTTTAGTGGTTGTGGAGAAAAGGAAAAATATGTGTCCATAACATTTCTCATGTTAATCTTATGGGAATATGGTTTTTAGATTTTACTCAGATAATTTCACTAAAAACTCCAAATTTCTGTCTACCAATCAGTTTAGCTCTACAAAACAGTCATTTTGGCGTTTTAATTGTTGTTTTACGTCCAACCGTTGCAGTGATATTCAAAGTGCTAAACACAGTACGTTGTCCAATGTTATCCTTATGGAGAATGAATAAAATGTTATATTTCGATTATTTATGTATGTATATTGAAGAAACTTGGTATGTGGCTTCAACTAATTGTAGAATATTGATATTAGCACAAACAAATGGTTTTTATTGATTTTTCCCGGTAGCAGCAAACCTGCATACTTGACCCCATGTTATTCATATGGAGAATAAGTAAAGTTTAATATCTCCCTTAGTTATGAACCTAAATTAATAAAACTTGGTATGTAGCTTCACCTGGTTGAGTTATATTGATAATTTCAAAAAAATACATATCTTATCTTCCTTGTTGCAGCAATCCTGTGTACTCAATTATAATGTTATTCTTATAGAGAATAAATTAAATGCTATAAATCACTTATTAATAATTTAATATTTAGTATTTTTGTGAAACTTGGTAAGTGGCTTTAGGTAGTAGTGATACCCATATATATGCATTGGAAATTCGCTGAGTACGCAGGTTTGCTGCGACGGGGGTATTACAAACTTCCTAGCTCCCTGCCTATTGAATAATGCCAAAACAATCAGAAGTCCCACTAACAACCATAACATGTCCAAAATGTACTAATTAGGTAGTAGTATATTTTCGGGAGGGATTAGGCAATGATGGAGACTTTTTCCGGATCAGGATTTTTGGTAGCATATATTCGGGCTGGAGTTGCGGATGATGATGACTTTTCCCAGGATTTTCTGCCCCAATTTGTAGAGGTATATATTCGGTTTAAGGATTTTAAAATAATTTTACATGTAAAATCATAGTATGTATTTAGGGGAGTATTTTTCTCCCCCAATTTGTAGAGGTATATATTCGGGTTTAGGATTTATTTGACATGCATATATCTGGGGGGGGGGTATTTTTCTCCCCCAATTTGTATTCGGTTTTAGATATGTGTAAGATTTAGGTATGACCCAAATCGGGTCACTCCATATTTCATACAATGAAGGTAAAATAATATATATATATATATATATATATATCCGAGCCAGTATTTTTCCTCCAAACTCCCTGTTTTGCTAAAGAATTTAAATACTCGATTTTAAAGAAGTTTTACCATTAGAAAATACGCGAAAACAATTTTATGTAAAATAATGTTTATTTTTAAAAACACCCCAAACTATTTTAATACATCCACGAGTACTGGCTACTTGGGATGTTTTAATAAATTCCACCTAAATTTTCAAAAAATCACTATTATGGTTAAATAACAACAAATAATAAAAGCAAGCTTATTTACCATCCGGCTTTATAATTGCCATATTTCCAATACTTTGTATTGTTGTGGGCCCCAGCTTGGGTTTGACCTCTCATTGTAGTACTATATATTGGTTCTAACTAATTCATTTTAATACTTCCTTTTCAGAAACCCACGAGTTTTGGCTACTTGGGAACCCAAGCCATTTGACATATAAACAAATCACCCTTCCTCCTAATTAGCTTCTCAACTAAATACATATCTTTATATTTACTATTTAACAATTCTTCTTTATAAAATCCTCTCTTAATTATATTGCTATCCTCATCTTTCACAATATAAGTCACAGGCTTTGTTTTCTTAACTTATGCTATTGTAAACAAATCTGCAGTCCAGCTCGGGGTATAGCCCTTACTGAATATATGTTTATATTTTGAAATTCTTACACTATCCCCTACCTTATATCTTGGCTTTTTAACTTTTACTTTAGATGCCAACCTTTCGTGTACTTGTTTAGAGTTCTTAGCACTTACTTGGTTAGGCTTCAACCCTATGGACCTATCTACTTTATTATTATATATCCTTATTAACTTTGAAAGCAAATCCAACCATTTGTAACTCCCCTGTGCACTAAACTCTCTATATAACCAATCCTTTAAAGTTCTCTGGAACCTTTCAACAAAAGCCCCTTAGTTGTAGAGTAAGTGTTATAGTGATTAATATTTAACTTATCCATTAATATAGTAAAATGTACATTTAAAAATTATTTTCCATTGTCTTATTGCATATTTTAAACTCCCTGTGGAAGTGTTGATTTCTTTATTTACGATTCGATTTAACATATTTTTGGATATGTTATAGCTTTCAGCTCTTATATGCAAAATTACTATATAGTATTTCCAAATTTGATACTTTGTGTAATTTATGTGTAGTATATCCACATATACTACACATAATATGCTAATTTTGTTAGTATATGTGACAATTTCATTTATTAATTTTTTTGTCACGTGTTTATGTGTAGTATATCCACAAAATGCTAACTTTTGTTCTGATTTATTTTTAACTTGGATATAATACTGTCCTAGGCATTAGTAAATTCCACCTATAATTACCAAATGTAATTTAAATAATATTTTTGTAAATTACTGCCAACTGCCAACTTCTTTATTTACCGATTTGACCGATTTTCGGGTATGTTATAGCCCTTAACCATTGTATATATAATTATAATATATTATTTCCAAATTCGTTGTATAATGTATATACCAGAAAATACTAACTTTGGTGTTTATGGTCCGATTCAACTATAACTTTTTTTTTGTCCTGGGCCAATGTAAATACCTCGCACTATTCCCAAATTTAGGTTAAACAATATAGTGGCAAATGCCAGCTTATTTATTTTGTCTGTTGTATAATTACCATGTATTATCCCCAAATTCAATACTATATATACATTTTTGCAAAAATACTACTAAATTTGGTGTTTATTAGTCGATTTAACGGATATGTTGTTGAACTATGCCCAACGGATGTGTAATTACATATAGTTATGCCTATAATTTGTATTTAAATTTATAAATAATTGCCAAATGCAAGCTTATTTATTTCGTTGGTTTTTTGAATATGTTATAGTCCTTAACCATTTACCAAGTATTATACCCGATTTAATACTATGTAATAATCAAGACAATGTAACAATCGTAAACTTCTTTGTTTACCCTCAGATGGAATTTTAGAGCAGTTATCAGTATCACCCTGTGTATTATGCATGTCTTTATAGTTTGTACAGGAAATAAATCAAAGTCCCAAAAGTTTTTGTGTTTGTGCATCAATATAGCTGGTTATCTTCCTAGACTAATATACCTGTAAACACTTAATAATTACAGTTTTGCAATAATTTCATCACCCCACTATATATTAACTTATATAATTCATAAAATCTTGTGTAATATTCCAAATTTGAATATAACCCAGACAGACATTTTAACGTCAAATGACAGAAAACCTGTAACATTTGTGTAAAATGGAACAGTAAAGGTAACAGAAATTTGAAAAAAATATTCACAGGTTCTATCAATTGACACCATTTTTCTGTCAAACGATATGTGTGGTTTTTACAGACATTCTAAATTGGCCTAGGACAAAAACATATCCAAGTTACAGTTGAATCGGACCATAAACACCAAAGTTAGTATTTTCTGGTATATACATTATACAAAGAATTTGTAAATAATATTTTATAATTATATATACAATGGTTGAGGGCTATAACATACCCAAAAATTGGTAAAATCGGTAAATAAAGAAATTGGCGATTGGAAATAATTTACAAAAATATTGTTTAAATTAAATTGGGTAATTATAGGTGGAATTTACTAATGCCTAGGAGGGTAGCATATCCAAGTTAAAAACAAATCAGACCATAAATACAAAAGTTAGCATTTTGTGGATATACTACACAAAAAAGTATACAAAGTATTGAATTTAGAAATAATATATAGTAATATTGCATATAGGAGTTGAAAGCTATAACATATCCAAAAATAAGTTAAATCAAATGGTAAATAAAGAAATCGACACTTCCACAGGGAGTTTAAAATATGCAATAAGATAACGGAAAACAATTTTTAAATGTACATTTTACTTAAATGGATAAGTTAAATATTAATCACTATAACACTTACTCTACAACTAAGGGGTTTTTGTTGAAAGGTTCCAGAGAACTTTAAAGGATTGGTTATATAGAGAGTTTAGTGCACAGGGGAGTTACAAATGGTTTGATTTGCTTTCAACGTTAATAAGGATATATAATAATAAAGTAGATAGGTTCATAGGGTTGAAGCCTAACCAAGTAAGTGCGAAGAACTCTAAAAATGTACACAAAAGGTTGGCATCTAAAATAAAAGTTAAAAAGCCAAGATATAAGGTAGGGGATAGTGTAAGAATTTCAAAATATAAACATATATTCAGTAAGGGCTATACCCCGAGCTAGAGTGCAGAATTGTTTACAATAGCAGAAATTAAGAAAACAAAGCCTGTGACTTATATTGTGAAAGATGAAGATAGCAATTTAATTAAGAGAGGATTGTATAAAGAAGAATTGTTAAATAGTAAATATAAAGATATGTATTTAGTTGAGAAGGTAATTAGGAGGAAGGGTGATTTGTTTATATGACAAATGGCTTGGGTTCCCAAGTAGCCAGAACTCGTGGGTTTCTGAAAAGGAAGTATTACAATTAATTTGTTAGAACCAATATATAGTACTACAATGAGAGGTCAGACCCAAGTTGGGGCCCACAGCAATACAAAGTATTGGAAATATGGCAATTATAAAGCCGGATGGTAAATAAGCTTGCTTTTATTATTTGTTGTTATTTAACCATAATAGTGATTTTTTGAAAATTTAGGTGGAATTTATTAAAACATCCCAAGTAGCCAGTACTCGTGGATGTATTAAAATAGTTTGGGGTGTTTTTTAAAATAAATATTATTTTACATAAAATTGTTTTCGCGTATTTTCTAATGGTAAAACTTCTTTAAAACCCAGTATTTAAATTCTTTAGCAACAGGGAGTTTGGAGGAAAAAAAAATTGGGAAATTTTATGGACACATTTTTTTACTTTTCTCTACAACCACTTAACCTAGGTTAATGATTAAAAATACCAAATTATTTGTTTTTTAAGCTCTATAAAAAGGTTATAACCAAAATTTAGTGTTTTTAAAATTTTAAGTTGAAAAATTAAAAAAACTGATTTTTGGAAAATTTATAAGCCCCATACAACTCCCTTCCCATAGTCCGATTGACCTGGTTTTCAAAGTCATAAATGTTAATCTACACATTTGTGCCAAATTTCATCAAAATCGGGTGTTTCTTTCAAAACTTATCGCGGTAACATACACATATATATATATACAATTTTTAACGACCCCCCAAAACATGTTTAGGGGGTCACGTTAGGAACTTCTATGGTTGTCCCGGGCTTAAGTTTCATTGTGCGGGTCATGCTAACAGTTCACTTTCCATATGAAATTCACTAATAAGAATATCATAGGGGTTGAGGGCCCAGGTTTGCTGCAA
Source organism: Allygus modestus (assembly GCA_963675035.1). Classification (NCBI taxonomy): domain Eukaryota; kingdom Metazoa; phylum Arthropoda; class Insecta; order Hemiptera; family Cicadellidae; genus Allygus; species Allygus modestus. Next base: position 382,594,892 of record OY776111.1, on the reverse strand, counting down.
CGAGAACCATCAGCAAAAAAATCGGTGTTTTGAGCAAAATCCTATAAAATACAACCAGATAAAGCCATATCCCAAGTTTCATCAGTATGTGTCTATAAATAATAAGCGAGATATACAATTTTTATTTTTTTATAATAAGGGCCTACGTCTCAAAAAATACACCATAAGAAAATGTTTAATTTTTTTGGAATTTGTTCAAGTTTTTAAAGTACTGTATCTTAGTAAATTATGGACGTAGTGAAGGTGTTATGCTCTCAAACTTCAGCGAATGTTATCCAGTTCAAGAAAGGATCGGACAACATATTCTGTCAGACATACTTTCGAAGATATTAGCAAAAACTGAAAAAAGACAAAAATGTGGATCTTTTTTTACTACTTTGTCAGTAGCACAGGTCTTTCGAAGCTGTAAACTTGGTTTCTTACTTGTGGTATAGGTCCTAATAACATACTAAAAAATTAGAACTACATAACCTTTCGGTTTTTTAATGTCTAACTCGACTGCACTAATATAGCATATGCATTTTAAGTACATAAAAACCATATAAAGAAAATGTAAAATACTCTAATTGTGTACGTAAATATGATTTCATTTATCCTGAAAACGTAATACGGATATAAACGAAACCCGAATTCTACAGATTTGAGATCCCTTTTCAACCTTTGACCCGCCTGCAGCTCGTTTGTGAAAGCAATTTTCTCCTTCGGTTAACTGATATGAGCAATGCAATACAGGATATCGAGCCACACAACGAGGTTAGAATTTAGCATAATACATCTTGGCTGTTAAAGTCTTTATCAACTGACGTTTTCTATACCTTCCCCGTAATTTTACAAACATAGAACAGTTCAGAAAAACAATGACGTCATTAAGCAGTTTCTTTCCTTAAATAACATGCAAAAGTTTTGAACGAGAAAATACCCGTTTTACATTACACATAGACACTGCTTTTGTAATAAGATGATAAGAATCATGTCACTAGGTTTTTAAGTAGCGTTAACGATGCTAAGTCGGATTTAAGAATAATCCAAGACAAGGGCAGTATACATAAAGTAAAGAGAAAACTTTTAGATGTGGAGTGAAAATATAAAACGCTAGGCGAAGCAATTACACTGTGAAACTGTAATAATCATAAACCAACCTTTCTGCTCATTCTTTTTGCTTGGTTGACATCTTATGACATACTTTAATTTTACAGTTTTCTAAACGTGCTGAATGCTCTTTATCGTCGTTTTTATTACAAGATAATTTAAATTCAACTCTAGTTCTTGCACTCATAATATGCATTTACAATCCAGCATACATTGTTTAAAGTAATCATCGGCTAAAAATCAGCCTACAAATAGGGCTTCCTTCTAAATTAAAAATTGTTTTAATTGTTTTAAGCCAACTCACACTCTTTAGCTAAATGACCAATTATTCCGACCTTTGTTTTAAAAAATCATTGCGTAAGTCATTACAATTTATTGAAATTACCTATAAACTAAGTTAAGTAAACCCACTTAAAGATCTACTAGCTTGAAACTCGTTTATTTCTTTTTTACATTGGTAATCCATTTTCGATGCTAACATTTTAACTGTGTCAGTGTTTTAAAGCCGGATACAGTTAAAAGCTTTCAAATCTGATTTAAAATACGTCTGACACAGCTTTGTTTACTCATCTAAAATACTATGACTGATTTCCAGGCCGGATTATGCCCAGATAAAACTTATAATTCTCAAAATCTCTTTGGTTATTTAAGCCGTTTTGTAAACATATCGGCAATTACTTTAAACAAAGTAACACAAACAACCTTGATACACATTCTTTTTTTATTACAATATAACTCAAATTTTTGGCTTAAGCCTCCTTCTGCAGTAAAAATTTCAAAAACTAAACTATAAACAAAAATAGAAGTAAAACAGGTGACTTATTTAATTTATTTAAATGCCACATATGTCTTAGATGATTAAGTTGTTATCTATATACATAAATTTAATACCGTCGCAGGGTTTTGTATATAAAAAAATTAAATTTACAATTAATTTTATTAAAGCATTTAACAATATCAAGGTAAAAATAAACGGTAGTATAAATAAATAGCAATAAGAATTTTTAGGTGATAAATAAATAGTAAACAATATGATAAAATTGTTGTTATATTAAGTCCAAATGGGGTTTTAGATTTGAGGACTAACTGATGGGCCTGCTCAAGTTGTCTTATCTGTCTATCTTGACAGTCAGTAGCTAATTTACATAAGGTCTTCAGATAATAACATTCCTGAAAATGTTGTGAATGTTCTCTGGCATGAATGGCAACAGGCTTTTCTATCGAAGGATGATTAACATCATCATGCCTGTGGCCATTCATGCGTACTCGTAAGGGCTGTTGTGGTTTTACTAAGTTTTATTGGTAACTGATCAAGGATATGTTTATAAAAAAATTAATCATTTATGAATTGTACAAAATTATGATTATTATAATTTATGATTAGTTGATAAATTTTAACTGAATAAGACTTGTTTTGTATTTCAATGCTAGCGGCATTTTTGTAAGAGAGTACACAAACGCTTTTAGAGAAATGCTTTTCATTCTATAACATCCCCATTACATATTAGATTTTATAAATCAAGGAATAAAAGGTTTACCTCATTTCACAAATATTTGCTTTGCATCAATCTGATTTTCTTATCATGTTATATTTGTATTAGACAATTATGTGTTTTTGTTACCAAAACATTATTATTAAACTTGAATGGCTCCCGCCAGTAACGTTGTAAGCGACAAATTTCACAAAATCAAGATTTCTATGCAGTAAGGTTGGAAACGACATCCTAAACTAGTGCAGGGTATTCATTTGTTGCTATCTTTTAAGTTGGCAGTACTAGGACCAGTGGAAAACCACGAGTTTTTGGTCCCTCCGTCCAGTAACGTTGCATGTGTTCGGAATGGCAACATTGGCAACACCACCGCGGGCGAGTCTTTTGCCCTCGGATATAAATTGGCTAAACCGCAATAAAAAAGTCCAATTAACATTCAAAACTGGTCCAGGAATGTTTGAAAAGTAAACAGGAATGCCAGGGAACCCTACATCGGTGAAAATAACAAACCTGTACCCCGAAAACTGCTAGCAGGTGAGTACGTGCAGAAACGTTATAACCACCAAGTGCCCAAAACTCTTGTTTATCATAAAACAAAACATTACCAGTGTTACAAGTCTTAAGCTTAAAAATTAAAGGGCTCAAGGCTGTTTACAATAAATGTGTTTTATTTAATTTTATGTTATACATTATGTATTTTTTTTAGTTCAATTTTGCCATCAAATAAATGTAGTTTCAAGGTAAATCTTTAACTTTTATTGATTATAACCGGTTTTATCTTGTAAGTTTAAGGCAAATATTTGACTTTTCCATTTAGGATAGGAAAAATATGTATTTATTAGTGTATTAATACAATTTCCTACACATAACAGCTCTTATCTTTTTCCAACCAATAATGTTGCAACCGCCATCAAACCTAAAAAGTCGCAAAAACGTTGTAAACGACTGTCGTTTACAACGTTTTTGCAATTCTGAAATCACGTATTTGGTCATAACTTAATTACTACACGAGATATTATTGTAATATTTATTTTAATGGCCACTTGTACTATTTAATACATATGTGACCAAAAGAAACATATATTCCATTGTTATTTTTCCAGTTATTTGTTTTTTACGTTCCCTGAAAAATTTTCATTTTGTCGCTTACAACGTTACTGGCGGGAGCCATTCACTTTAGGATTAATACAATTAATATTTGGAGCTGGCACTCTTCCAATACAACATATTAGTGTAAATTAGCAGTTAGCTTAAGGTTTTTGAGAAGGTTCAACATTATTTCTGTATAGTCGTAAAAAATAAATTACCAATGTTAGATTGGTGGATTAGGAAATCCCGGCAGAGGTGCTAGGTATCTCTTTCACATGATAATTAGCACAGGTTACCGGAAGGGTGGAACTAGGAAGTATGGTAAAGGTGGGATGGGAGCAGTCAATAAAGCTTTTGTAGGACAAACTCCCTTGAGACGACGCGACGTCTGCTTATCAGTCCTGAAGTAGGGGTCTGCCCCAAGATGAGTGGGTCTGCCCTGCCCTCTCAGCTAGGCAAGGTATCCAATCCATGTCCATCAGCTGGGACCAGGGTCTTAGGGAAGACGTTTCGTCCCCCTGCTGTCTACAAGGAGTGACCAAGCTAAAAAGGAAGATTTTGGCATAACTGATACCCACATACTATGCTATTTTAATTTGCTGACCCAATGTTATCCTCCAAGCTGATGGAAACCAGTCTGAAAGTCGTCCTTGAACAGACTCATTTCACCATTTTATTTTTTAATCACTTTAAAGAACATTAAAACAAATTATTAAAGCAAACATATTAAATCTATCAAGTGTATAATTTTAAACTACGATACTGAGCCATATAGGCTACTGGGCATAAATAAGAGGATTTTCTCAAAAAGAAATCCAAACAACGCCAACCCATTATAGATCAGCAAGGGCAGTAAATCCGCCCGCCATCATCTGTCATGCAAATACAGATAACATTTACATTTACATTTCATATTTTACATATAGCATCTGGGGGAAATAACGCAATAAGTAAATTTATTATTGGTTCATCTTTTACTTATTTTTCACAAATGTTAATGGAGTATGATTTTCTGGGAAGTGGGAATTGAGTATAAAATGTAATTGTTTATGAAACTGATGTGATTTTATTGAATTTTTAGTTGCGTATAGTTACATTAATCTATATCTATAAAAGAGGAAGTATGTATGTATATATGTATGTAGCCTATGGACTCCGAAACCGCTCGACAGATTGTAATGAAACTTTCAGGCATTATTAAGCATTATTCAAGGATGGTTTGTGTGAAGTTTGGTGCAAATCTGTCCAAAGGGCTCTGACCCAGAGGGCATACGAGGGTGCAGTGTCAGGTTTTAGAAATTTAGTGTTTACAAAATTAACAGCTGTAATTAACAGCTGTAATTAAAAAAAATTCAAAGTTTTGGGCGCAGCAACGCGCGCCGGGTAACTGCTAGTTACCATATAAGTGACTCAGAAATATAATTTTGAAAATCAAATTAAGATTTAGACCTAAAACACCTTTTTCTTTCTAATTGAGTCCACTACTGTATAGTCGCTTCAGATTTGAAGAATTGGCTCAGTGTGCTGTTAGAAGGGGCATTTCTTTGTAAACAATTAGAATTCCTGTCTGATGAAATTAAAAGCTGTTGTTTCAGTTTTCATGAATTTTTTTCAGGGATTGGCTCGGAATTTTGCAGTAAAAAGTTTTACTAAAATAAATAAATATTTTAAGATTTATAATTACAGCCACAACAATTTTGTACATAGATCAGTTCAGACTAGCTTTACGCTGAAATATAGCACATGTGATGCTATAAATCCTATAGCTTCCCTTCATTTTTCACGTGACTAGATTTATATGAACAATGTAGCAACGCACAGCCAAATAATTCCATGTGGGGTACACACATCCAATATCAAGAATCCCTCTATACGGTTTAATTACTTAGAGGAGAGAATGTAGCGTCTCCTCATTAAGTGAAACGTGGAAGGGTTGTGATGATGATGAATCGTGTTTCTATCTCGATGCGATGTTGTGCGACGATGATTTACAAATGTACGTGTAATACGTACGAAAGACTGTTGTCCCCCATTTTTCGTTTCCAATATTTACATTTCCTTTTTGTTGTTTAGAATAAGCTAAATGATCAAACAGAAATGCACTGACCCCCTCCCCTCCCCCTCCATAACACACTGTAACACCTGAGCATACCCCTCACCTCCCTCATATTTTACGTATCATAATCATAGTAAATGTTATAAAGCTGATATTGTGTGCAAATCATTATTTTAAAAGATTATAATGAGATTACGTTTTTAATTTTTAAAACGAATCAGTTATACCATGTGTAACAAATGAATTAAGAAACATATATTACAAACATGTTCTTTTGGCTAACAACAAAATTATATTACGACAAACCCTTTAAGAACAAAGTTCAAAACAAAACAGTAAAACGATGATGATATAAGTTTTGAGGTAAACGACAACATATAGAAGTAACATTTACTCTCTACCTTTCTTCTTGGGTATCATTTTTGAGATTCAGACAAGAAAATAAACTGTTGAGCTAAAACATATCACATTAAGTAATAATTGTAATAAATTACAAACAAAATTGTAGTAACAAATTTAACCACAATAAACACATAAATACACAATGAATAGTCAGACATAAGCTGATTATAAAACTGAAGTTAAAAACAACTTCTTAACGATAAATTTAAAATATGTAAGTTACATAATGCTGAGCCAGACCCTCCCCTCCCCCCATCACCATATAACGCAGAGTAAAGTTATGCTGAACCCCCTCCCCCCCTTCTGTGTGTTATATAATATATGCGTACGGCCTCTCACCGATAACATATTTAACTACAGCATTAGCTTTATCATTACTTGACATATTCATTAAAGCGATCATTAGAATTAGTTTAGTGTATGAATATAGGCATGTGACCTGTAGTTTTCAAAGGTTCGTGTCTCGTCAAAGTAAATCAAACGAAAAATCATTACTTATTAAAGATTTGAGAGTGGTAAAATGTAGAAAACGTAAAAAGTATAGTTTGTATTTGCTTGTTTTTTTTTAAACTAGTATATCCTGGAAAGGAATGAAAAACAAACAATGTAAAGGTTATTATAGAATTTATGCCTATACCAAAATAACCCAAATTAAAAATATGAATCCTACATGAAGAAGTAATAATAAGCATAAGCTAGGGGAGTCCAATTAACATTCAATAAGATAGGTATTAACTTCCCAAACAAAAAAGTAAAAGGCATTTCAATATCGTTAACTTCGCATTACTGAAAAATTCATGTTTCGCCTTATCACATGATAAACATCAACTAACGTGTTATAGACCCTCTAGTAATCTTGGATGTATTTATAAATATCAGACCTTGCAGTTACTATAGAAACTGTGTGAAAAAGTTCCTTCAGCTACTTTATATTTTATAAAATTGGTGAATAAGTGTAAAGATTGTGGTTAATTTTGGTGACTGTTCAATCACTGATAGTAAAACGTATGCTTCATCTATGGTAAAACTCAATTGTTTAATAAATGTACATTCCTCTTACGTTAATTGCTTTTAATATAAAATTATAACTTTTCCAAAACTATACTTTTTAAATTAATATGGTGTGTTCTCCAATTACATGATGCAGGGAAAAAGGCAAAACCAAATCCTGGGATTGATTTTCAACTTGAGGAACATTTCTATTACAAATATCAGGCAAAGCCTTTACCTTCAAAATTGAATGTTTAAGTATATTGCACACAATGATTTTATTGAAATCAGATGATTATTTAAACAAGTTTATACCTTCCCGGTGATTGGGATTGCCAGAAAAATGGTACAATCACTTCAAACCTAATACAGTTTACATCTACAACATTTTAAAGATGTGAACAGTAATTATTTCTATGATTAAAACTCACTCGAAAAAAGAAAGTATAATTACACAGTAAAAACTGTACTGAAAAAGAACAAAATGATTAACCTGTGAAACCATTTCTACATACTTTTCAGACAGCAAAGCAGAAGCTGTAGTAAACTGCTTATTGAAAACAGAGAGGACGACCACATCCAAGTAATTAACATTCCAGTTTAGATACATTTAGAATTTAAGTAGGCTATATTTTACTGTTAACTTCCCAGCTATAGAGAAAATTGCCTGCAAATCTGGGAGTTGAAGGACATGTCACTCAAATTAATTTAGTCTCAATGACTGGACAACAGGTAAATAACATTCAAACATCAATTTGCTAAAATTTACAATTTAATGTATAACTTAGAAGACTCTACCCGTATTCTCAGCTTTTTCACTTAATTTATAAACATTGAAAAGAATACATTTATATTATGGTTAGGTTGTATTACCACAACTGATACAGCCGCATTTACCAACTGACTACAGTTTTACATTATATTTTAGGATTAATTGCAAACTTGTTTTAAAACAGAAATGCAGAAGACACTTTAAATTAAAATTAATTTAGAACTGCAATGCTGTTCTAATTTAGAACTGCTGTTTTTTAATTATATCATATAATAATATTGTATAATCATCTATACCCAAACAAGTATTTGCAAAACTTAACAAATTTGTTAGTTCTAAAAAATAGTTATTTTTAAGAAATTTAAGTTTAATTGAAAATTTATCAATGTATCAAAATTTATGGTTTGGTGTTTATAACTTACTAAACATTTTTATTTGAATATGAATAAGTTAAGCAATGGCTTGCGTCTAAGCATTTGAAATTATACACTAAAATACATAAGGTTAAACACCTTTTCCTGGGAAAAAGTAATCAAGCATCAACAGACAATTATATCACAGCTCCCCTTAAAATATACAACATTGCAATGACTAAAATTTATGTTTTTACAATAATACTGTATAAACTCTTTACAAGTAACAACTTCAAGCAAATTAAAAACATTAATAACATCAGTATTTATTTGTAGCTTAAAATGGTAAGCTTGGTACATCAGATATTATCCTTATCATGACAACTCTGATACTCGGTATAATGGTCCATATTTACCTTTAGGTAATAATAAAAAATGTTTAGTCCTTATACTTAGAACTTAAAATATTGTTGTTAAAATATTTGAATTGACAAAATGAGCCTTCCACTAACAGCAGCTCAACCAAATCAAAATTTAAAAACTTAAAAAAAATTTTCATAATGGTCAGAACGTTTTTGAAACTTATACTAGTAATTCAGGAGGCTTATGTTACATTTTTTAACATTTTCAGTTGCACAAACTGCATTTCTCACTGTCTAAATTGAATGGGCAGACTCAGCAATAAAACCTTTATAATAATTTGTTTATTAAATTGATAGAAATAAATATTAATAATAATCTAAGTACTTCCTCTTTTATATGGCATCCCTAAGAAAACCGTAAAAATTCTTTCATTTTATTTTCAAATTGAACAACATATGTACTGGTAATTCTTTCAAGTCATGGCTACCTATAGAGTGCTTACTAGTATTCTTACCAGAGAAGCCATGTTAATACTCTGATCACACTACCTCTCTGATAATCTATGTCTTCTTAATCTATTCTTAAGCAAGTTTGGACATGTATTGCTTTTTTTAAGATAGATTTTACATAAAGGAACTATGGTGCACATTATTCATAAATGTAACGGTACAAAACTATTGGTATATTTACATATTTACAATAATCACAGATTCGACATAGTGAGCTTTCGTAGCCCAACAGTATTTTGATATTTTACTGAAACAAAAACCAATACATTTACAGATACCCTCTTTGCAGCAAACCTGCATACTCAGCGAATTTCAAATGGTACTTCACTACGTCATGAAGTCACTTACCAACTTCATCAAAGCATATTCATAAATAAGCGAGATATGACATTTTATTTATTCTCTATAAGAAAAACATTAGAACTGAGTATGCAGGTTTGCTGCATCAAGGACAACAAATATCGGGTTTTTATGCAATGACAAATGTATCAACACTACATGAAGCAACATACCAAGTTTTACCAATTAACGTTCATAAACAAGCAAGGTTTCGCATGTTTCTTATTCTCCATAAGAATAACATTATAGCTGCTGAGTGCGCAGGATTGCTGCCATGAGGACCACAAAAAAAGGGTTTTGTATACAAATATCAGTAAACCCCAACCATATGAAGCTGCATACCAAGTTTCATTAGTAAGTAGTTATGTTCATTAATAAGTGAGATATAAAATTATACTTATTCTCCATAAGATTAACATTGGAGAACGTACTGTGTTTAGCACTTTCAATATGTCGGTAACCAATTGACGTAGAGCGATGATCAAAATACCAAACTGTTTGTTTTTTAAGCTGAATGTAATATGGTGTAAACCAAAATTTGGGGTTAAAAATAATTATATGTAAAAAGTTCAAAAATCCCATTTTTTGGGTACAAAACCTCCCCCTTAATATAGAGCGACCTGTCTGGTTCTCGAACTCATCAAAATAGATGATGTCTTACACGTGTATACCAAGTTTCATCAAGATCGGAACATTTTACGAAAGTTATCGTGCCACGGACACACATATATATATATATATATATATATATATATGAATTTGAACGAATGTTGTGTTTGGGATCTGGGGGCCTCAAAATGAAAAGTTATTGTGGTCCCTGGCCTAGTTCTTACCGTGCCGACTATAGTAATAGTTTCTCCCCTATAGGGGATATTCGCTAAAATATGAAAACATCAGTTATCAATGTAATTTTATTTCTATTTTATCTTTCTGTCCTTTATAATCAATTCAGAAACCAACTAAATATGTACCAACATCAAAAGTGTGATATTGAAGGTGACAGTTAGAATATAATATAGGATATATTAAATTGTGACAGTTTACAATTTTAAAGTATCTTATCATATTTGTTTGATTATACTTCTTTCTTACTTTGTCATATTTGCAAAATACAACGTGTTATCAAAACCAAACAAATGAATACCAACCAAACAGTTACTTACAATTATTTTAAGGGGTCTCTTATACCCATATAAGATACCGTTTATTTTTTTTATAAATGAGTCACATTCATCTCTAAAATACCATTTATTAGAAAACACAAACAAAAGTAACCACACTTAATAATTGAGCATTATATTAAAAACTTAATTGTGATGTTTGCTTCATGAATGCTGATGGTGTAAAGTTTCTATCAAAACAAGTAAATTATTGAGAAAAATAAAATGTTATCAATATTTATCACCAACCAGTTTGTAATTATGTGTACATAATTAATCAAAACACATGATGCTATTTTTATGAACTAAAATTAAATGAGATTGTTTGTTCAAAGATAAAGGAATCAACTTTGTTCAGAAACAACTTTGCACTCGATATAAGTTGTAGATTATGAGTATACATATCATATTTTTCTTTGGAAAACTATTTTTAATCAGTAATTGTTAAATGTCCATTTAGAGATTATTCCATACTAAGCACAAACTAGGCACAGAGTTTTTGTTCCCATAAGAGGATGAATGAATATTAAATAATATGAGGAGACAGTTTCATGAAACTAATCAAAATTGTATCTATAAAACTCAGCTTTCAGGCTGTTTGCACTTTCTACCCCTGGAAAATAGTGTTTCTTTAGATAGATATTTTTTTATTTGAACTATCGGTAGAAATATTCTAGTTAACTCTGACCCTAAAATATGTTTTTGAGGTGATGTCTGGCTGCCTGTATGGAACTGTAAAGACCATACCAATCGCCCGATTTTGATCAAATGTGGATTATGCGTGGAAAATCCACAGTATCTCCAGGTATTTTTGTTTTTTAAATTTTGTATTCTGAAGGTTAAATATTACCAAAAAACTGCAATAGTGGAACTTTCACAAAATGGTTCAAAAGATTTGAATGTGTGGTTTGTTGTGCTTTAGGTTTATAACAAAATTGCATCTCCCGCAATCCTGGGAAAACTTGTGTTCAGACATTATAAGGAATAATAAATACTACCACATCCAAAATTCAGTTTTGTTATTTTTTCATAAACTTTTGATAAAATTTACTTATCAACATTGAAAAAAGGCTCAAAATAATTACTAAATTTGTATTTAAATTATTAATCTGCAACTAATGGTCGAGAAAAAATGTAAATATTTATTTAGCAGCAACTAAGTATGTTGTCCAATGTTATTCTTATGGGAATAAAAAACTATCAATTTTAGCTTATTTACTGATCTATTCCATTATAACTTGGTATGTAGGCACTAGTAGGTAGTTAACTTTAACCAATAGAAGTTGTTCGGAATATGAGCCACTTAACTCTGGGAGGATAAGGTGGATTAACACCACTTTGTGTAGCAAATGAGTCTGTAGTGCCACCAATAAAAGTATTTTGGTGGACATTTCAGAAAAAAAGTTTACTAGAAGTTTTATTTGCATACTTCCAGTATGGGAATAAGGAAACTTGTATATATAATGTATGCTACTTTAAAATGTATGTATAAGATTTGTGTTCTTACTTTATTATTGGGGTAACCTGTTATGACCTAATAATAGTAAAAACAATATGTAAGAAATATGATTAAATTATTACAGCAGTAATTTCTGTGAGACAAAGGTTTACAGAGCTAAAATTAAATGGTGATAACCACAATTATGAAACCAGAAATCGTAAAGAATTGGCTATCCCTCCTCATCACTTGGCACTATTTTTTATTCAATCTCAATACTCAGGAATTGAGTTTCACAGCAAAATAACACAAAACATTAAAGCTTAATTTGTTCTTAAAAGTTTTAAAACAAACTTAAACAATATCTATAAAGCCTTATATTCTTTTGATGAACTCTCGAGTCAACTACAATTTATTCGGTCCAAAGAATATTTTTTTCAAATAGGAGGAAAATGTTTTGTATATTTTTTACTTTCAAATGAAAAATTAGGACTAGATTAAGCTAGTCTAATTTTTTTACTGGTCAAATTCTGGTAATTTTACCAGAGTTTTAGTAAAATTTGACACCATTCAATGTATTCATGAAAATACTACTGAATAAAGAATGTTCTGAATCTGAATATGAATCAAAATTATTTTGAACATTCAAACTAAATGCATGGATCTAGGTATGCTTTTCATTCTTTGTAAATATTTTATGTTGAAATACCAGGAAAGACAATTTTATACAGTTCAATGTAAACTCTGTTTGCACTTTCTATGAATAAAGAATTTGGAATTGAAATTAGTGAGGGCTGAAGTTAATGTAGCTCAACCTGAACTCATACGAATACTTAAAAAACTCAAATATGAACACATTACCTTTTAAATAGTTTTCCAGAAAAAAGATTATATTTTTTTAACCTTTTGGACAATACATTGAGTAAGTGTTAGTTGCTAAAAACTTTCATTTTTCATTTTCTTAGTATAATTATTTAAAAACATCAACAATGTCATAAAACTCGTATAAATATTAGGTATTTCTTAAAATGTTTCATGCCTTAAAACTCTTATAAAATTCATTAAATACATTTAAAATTTGATAAAAATGTAAAACGTTGCTAAATAAAAAATTTGTGTTAACCAATATAATAACTAGTAAACTGAACATTTTCTAAATGGGTTCATATTGGATCCTGGAAAGCAGCTGAATGCTTCAGCAAATGCAGGAAAGTTCATCATTATACCATTCACCCTGGAACAAACACCACAAAAATTACTTGTTAACTTCCAATAAGAAAATCTATAAGGGCAGAGTATAGCTAGAGTACATAAGTTGCAACTAATCTTCCTATTTGTATACATTTTTAAAAAAGGCTTGAATAATTCACATCTATAACTAAGAAACGAAAACATGTTTTTAACACTATGGTAAAACAAAACATGCCAATGCCTCATACTAGACATGCCAACGCCTCGTACTATGTCAGATTGGCCGTGGGGGTTAAGGCCAGTATTCAGTAACTCAAAGGTTGTAGGTTCTTGATATTTTTGCAGCTTAATTCCTTTTTTTAAATTTATATAATTGGTTTACTAAACAATTCAATTAAATAAATCATGATTTTACAAATTAAAATAAACATTTAAATAAACAATTATAAACCGTTGGCATTTGGTTGGGTATTGGTTGGCATTGTTGGATAATGGTTGGTTAATCCTTCGATGGGCCAACCTCCCGCCTCACGACATGCTCACCGTTGGCCAACCGTTTCTGCCGACCATTTGCCAACGATTTATACTGATGGGGTTAGGTTATTGTATTCTTACGTTATATAGATCAGAATTAGTCATTTTAATACAAAATATCCACTAGATAGTATGGGCATACTTACAAAACTGCCAAATTAAATCTATTTCTCTAGCGTTTGAGCAAACTGATAAAACCCACATCGCGTGACTGCCCAAACTGTGGTATTTTCAACAAGCCTAAACACTAAATGGCAGTTATTTACAGTGAGAACGGAAGGGTCGTTAAGAGGTCCCTTAAAAAACAATTTACCCGTCTAACTTTCACAGGTTGCTGATTTAAATAGGCTGTAAAATGTTACTAACACTTAAAATACTTACAAAAGTCAACAAATATGAAATAAATTAACAACTATGTCAGTCAACGTTTTGTATTAGCCAAAACGAATAGCCTACCCTGTTCAGTGTCCCACTGCGGTTGGGCCTATGCAGTTGGGCCTAGGCCTCCACTGCCTCACTCACTAGTATAATATCTACTCACTCACTGATATAATTATAATATCTATTAAAGACTGTCTAATAATTTTTATTTTGCCCTCTGGATCGCTGGGGACCTGGTAACAATGAGTAACACGATAGGTCTAATCACACAATGCTAGTTCTATCATCTAGTTGACTAGCGACTAACAAATAGTGACGTGGGAACAGACAACTAGCAGCTAGTTATTGTTACCATAGCAATAGGCTCTAAATGATACTCAGAAAATTAACAGATTTTTACCTTTCAGGAGGGGGAGTATGGAAGTCTTTTTCAACGAGAATTATGTAATCCTCAGGACTAATATCACTGCAATACACCTGTTGACATTTCAAACAAACATTATCCTAAATATACGCAAATCAGTATAAAACAAAAACTTTGTAAACTTATTTATTTTTAAAACATTTCTATGATCCATGTTTTTCCTTTCCCCATTCAGAAAAGTAAATGAAAACTCATTAGAATATACATTATTTTTGTATTAATGAAGTCGTAAAAGTAAATGTATTTATTTTCATTAATTTGTTTCTCTGGATAAAATGTTAGGACGTTTTTACTAGGAACAATTTCAAGATTGTATAAAGCACAAAAATTTTAATATTGTTTTGTAGCAAGGAGTATGACAGCATGTATTCATTTCTACAGAGATACTAATATTTTGGTCCCAGGAGTGTTATCTAAGAACATTGATTAAAATAAACAATATTATATTAATCCTCTCAAAATGTATTACTTAAAAACCGCGCGTCCCCATTTTTCAGCACTGTGTCATTACATTAACAAGAGTTTCCCTTAGGACATCCAAAACATTATTCTGCCTACACAGGAGATACCGTAAAATGTTCTAACCAAACAGACAGCTAGCTACTTTGTAAATCTTCCAATATCCTGAAAGTAGTCAAAGTTTTAAGTAGCCTGATTTATTAGTTTTATTACATATAATTAAGTATTTTTTAAATCAGACTTACTTTTAACCCAACTGAAATATGTTTAACTTTTGACTTCTGTATTACATCAACATGCAAAACAGATTTTATATTTACCTAACTATGACAAAAACAAAGTCGTCTTAAAAATTATTTAAGTCAGTTCAGACCAAAAACTTATTTTATCTGACGTGTGATAGGAAAAAAACACAAACACAAAAACTGGCAATGATAAACACAATAGACGAAATTGATATCAAAATATTCAGAGTAAATTAATTCTCTACATGGACTGATCACCTGGCTGGCCTGTAGGAAGAACAGCTGGGAGGGGGACAGAGCCACGAGACCGGGTAGTCTGTAGTCTGCCATTTTGTCATGCAGATTTTTCCATGTTTCATAAGCAATCTGCAATCCGCTGACATCAGCCATGTTTTCGTTACGTGTTATATTCCAGTCAAACTGAAAATAATGTAGATTTATATACTTTTGTGGGAAAAATTTATGTTTATATTTCTTATTGATGTATTTCTTATTTGTGTTGTTGTTTCTTATTGACCTACAAGATGACAACTTATACAATGACTTACCAAATAATAGGATGTTAAAGGAAAAGGTCGAGGTTTCAGCATTAACAAAAAAAGACTTGAGTAACTCTAACCTTCAGTCATATATGTTCTTAACTTAAGTATTCTTTTTAAAGTGTTTAACTGACATTATCCTTTACCCTTCAGTGTTCCTGATGTACCATGTACGTTATTTAAAAGATGGGGCAAATATCACATATAACGATTAGTCCCCTCAACATTGACTGGAAACCGGCCATATATGACAACCAGACTGTGCAATATTGACTGGAAATTATGATGGGACAAATAATATCGGAAACAAATAACAAACAACCGTACGGCGGAATATTGGCTGTAAATGATATTGGGACCAATAATATCAGATGCAAATGACGATAAACCCATAATGACGAGAAGACACACAATCAGCCCTTTGGGGTACAGCCTAATCAGTTTTATTGGTAAGTGGGAACTGAACCCACAACATTCAAAAGACAATCTTAATTTGTCTACAAACATAACCACGATGAGTAGTTCAGGTGTACAGTTTTTAGTTGTTTGCACCTCTAGTGAAGGAAATCATAAATCTTCGGAGAATTAATAAATCGTAAATTCCCAATGAGAGAGCAGCACAAAATAGCTTCATTGGACAGTAGTAATAAATGAATTTGGCTATGGGTCGAAGAGTTAATGTGTTGATGCGCAGAGCACTTACCTGGACATCGATTGTGTCGCCCATAAAGTTGACTTGATGCTTGAACGCAGCCTTGTACTGCTTGGAAACACACTCCAGTCTAGCCTCCAGCCTCAGCTTGGCCTCTGGTGTCATCCACGCACTGCGGCGTCCGTTCTCATCGTACTCCACACCTGATATAATATATCACAAATGTTTATTAATTAGTTCAATCAATCAATCATAATCTTTATTCAATACTTATACAAATATACAATGAATAGAGTCAATATTTCACAACTTACATTTCTATGTACAATACCATAATATTAACAATATTATAGCCTACTAAAATAAAAATACTTTAATTTGATTTAGTATCTTAACTAACTAAAAATGTGTATGTGCAATTGCATAACTGGTAGTCATTTTTGGTCATCATATTTAATGGTAATTTTAAGTCCTGCAAAATAAAATGGTCTACATTGTCCTAAATATTGTATTTAAAATTATGGTACTTTGGTATTATACGGATGCCACTATTTTTGGAGGTTAATTTTTACCGGATACAAAGGATAACTACATAATTCGAAAAAAACGTACTTTTATTGACTTACTGTAAAAATGTTACATCATTCTGATGAGCGGTCTTTGTGTTGTGCCTCCCAAAAGGCAGCGATGTCCGCTAGGATCGTGTTGAATGCGTCGCCGCCGCTAGCAGCCAGACCCGATCGCCACATGTACTCCGCAAAATATACAGCGCGCTGCGGCAGTTATGTTAGGATGGGTTATCATAAAAATACGTACGGTTTCCTCTTCATTTCGAGGTAAATCCCACACCAAAAGAACGTCACTCATTATGAAAACAAATGTAACGTAGTGCACGGCAATAAATCACTCATGACACTGACCCAGATACAGGCGGTGACAGGTGATGCGCGCGCTCTGGTCAACGACCTGACCTTGGCCTATTTGGAGGGGGTTTGGCGGCCGGAAGTATGACTCATCAGGTATCATTCGATTTTTAATGAAACAAGGAAAGTCCTTCAATCATTTTTATGATAACCCATCCTAACATAACTGCCGCAGCGCGCTGTATAAGGGTGGCATCCGTATAATACCAAAGTACCAAAATTATCATTAACTTTTATTTTGTTTATTTTATTTTATTCCTTTTTTGTGAGTTCTTCAACGGAATAAAATACTGAATTACAAAAATAAGTTTTTGTTAATTTTAAAAATTTATTTTTGTTTTGTTCCAATTTTATAAACTCAGGCAAACAGTCAAAAAAATGCCTCCCTTTATATCCTGTACTCTTTTTGTAGAAATCTAACCTGTGGCACTCAACAAGACGATTGTTTCTTGTGTTGTAATTGTGTCTCTTAATTTCTAATGTTGGATTACGATTGAATACAAATGTTATAGTTTCAAATATATACAAACTATACACTGTTAAAATACCTAATTAGAACAAAAAATTGTTTTACTGAATCTGTATTTTTTAGGTTCAAATTTATTCTTAAGGCTTTTTTCTGTTGGATTGTTGGATTAAAATCCTATCCATATTTTTCTTCTTTGTTGCACCATAAATACTTATACCGTAAGCTTTATGTGAATTAATCAATGCAAAATATATAGATTTTAAGCTCTCAGTATTACATTGATTTATCAAATGCCTTAAGGCATAGAGACCACTACATGTTTTACTTATGATTTTATCTACATGATCATCCATCTACATGACAAATTTTCATCAATGATGAAGCCAAGAAATTTTGTACTTTTTTAACTTGTTCCATCTCCTCATCATCATCCATGAAAATGTTTGGAAATAGCATACTTCTTTCCTGTTTTGTACAAAATGATATATAATTGGATTTTTTTTAGTTTAATAAGAGGTTTTTGTAATTTCAAAATTCTTTAATCAATGACAGTCCAATTTGGAATGAAACCTCAATACTACTTTGTGTTTGACCAGAAATAATGTCACAGAACAAACAGTTAACCGGTTACAAAAGTATGACGGTTATTACACTTAACCGTCATACTTTTTATAATCACAGTAAACCCTGGTATATCCAAACTAATGTGGAGTGTTGTGATAAAACGTGAAACTTTTTGACTACTCGTGCACTTATAGCAAGGAATAATTCTGTGGTAAATCTGTACCAAAATCTAAAGCTAAACATCTGAAAATGTTGAGGCTAAAATTATACCTTATTGGTAACTGTCAGTCTGGGGGTGCCTGCATTCAACAACACTCAATATGCTTAACTGGAAAGTACAGGTGGATAATCATACAGTTTTTAGAAGGTGTTACTTTTGACTACTATGGTCTAGTAGACATAAGACATACAAAAGTGTGTATGCTTAAAAAGTCTCATTACTTAAAGTAACTGAGGTTTCGAAATGAACGGATGTTGAAAAAAAAATATACCCTATAAAATAATTTGGATCGCCCAAGAATCAGTTAAAATATAGCTGTAATTTACAATGTTGTTTCCTGCATGTAATTTCAATGGTACAGTGGAAACTCGATAACTCGAACCTCAATAAGTCAAATTCCTTGATAGCTCGAATTTTTGTCGTTCCCCTTGAACTTGTCCACCTAATGCTATGTTATTTTACCTCCAGAAGTCGAAAGGTTAGCAGGAAACACCTCGATAACTCTAACTTTTGTAGTATTCTTAGCCCGTCGTCGCACCTCTATAACTCGAAGTTTTAGCTGTAGAACCTCTATAGCTTGAATATGTACAATCACCATACCTCCAGTGACTTTGCATCGGAAATTCCAACCCTTCCTCCCCACTATATAAAAAAGGAAATAAAAAAGGTTACATCAAGAAGCAGTTTGGAACACCAATGAACAATCTGTCGACAATTTTAAAACAAAAATAAGTATTGTACTCCCTTACCCTAATTCCAACAATGTTCTGCAATTTTAATTGTTATTATGTGTTCTCTCTTAGTTTTGAAAATTATCTGAATAGCCTACAGTACATCACATTGATGCTCAGCTAAATTGAAATTGATATGAAGTTGGTCAGAACTGACTTCCGTAAGGGGGAGGGTTTGATACAAATTAGCAAAAAATGTCAACAAAATAGACAGGAAGTGGTCAAACGGGCAAAATATCGCCAAGATACCAAACTTTGAGTCATTATTTGTCAGGTAATATTTTCGCTGAAGGAAATATTTCATCCTCTACTAAGTCAATCAAAGAAGCTTTACAAATTATTTCCGGGCTTATTTTAGACATTTAAAATTGTTCAAATCCTTTTTAATTGTTATTATTATTATTATACGGTATGATTATTTATGATACAAAGCACGAAAGATGTAAGGATTCTACCCTTCCATGATCCATCTATTGTGTTACCGAGACCCTCAATAGGTCAAAGTCTGTGAAAAATCACTTCGAACCTCGATATTTCAAAATATTCTATAACTAGAATTTTTCCCGTTCCCCCTGAGGTTCAAGTTATCGAGGTTCCACTTTCAAAGATAAATGTAGCAGTATTAGGGTATTGCAGAAAATGTACAAACACTACATGAATACAGAACAACGTTTCTAGCTACTTTTAAACACTTTATAAAGCTTTTTATACAAATAACCCGGGATCTGGATAAAATAAGTTTTGATGACCGAGGTTTTCTATACAGGAACAGTTGGTTTGTTTTCCAACCAGAAACATGAAAGTCAACCTCTAAATTTTATGTGTTCCATAAGGCTCGTGTGAATTCGGGCAGAGCCCTATAAGAACTGCGGAAAAGTAATAAGCTTATATTTTATTCTGGTATGTTAGCTAAGTTCTTACCAAATTTTAGCTCAAAAGGTCCTGTAAATACTAATGCCCATATAAGACTGAAATTGGTACTTAGAAGGCCAGTGGGGCGGAGTCCTAAAGGATTTCAAAAATTATAATAGGACTATGTGTTATTTAGGCTGTAAACTATGTCCATACAAAGCGTCAGCTCGATATGTACAGTAATTTTTACATGATAGAAACACAAATATATAAGCAAACAAATTCAGGTTTCTAAATGTTAGTAATGGCTCTAACCTTTATCCTATTTCCTTTATGTAACATTTCCTTTATGCTTAAGGAAAATTATCACACGATAGTTACAAAAATTAAAATTAAACACCAAAGTACATTTCAACACACAAATTTTCTATTATGGTACCTTTACAAAGGGCTTCTCCATTTATCAGTACCTGAGGTTACTTTTGTTAAATACAATGGTATTCACCAACTTACAGAAAAATCCATAAAGCTAACTACTTTCAATTACCAAACTGACAAAACTTATAATCAAGTTCCAAGTTTCAGCAATAACCCACTGTACCTGTGAGGTCGAAGCCGTGCAACATTTCGTGGCCAAACACTAGTCCCATAGTAGCGTACGGGATGTACTGTGGGATGTCCTTGCTGAAGTACGGCTGAGTCAGGACGGCCAACGGGATCACTGCAAAGGCAAAGATACAAGACACCTGGCAAATAGAGACTGGCACACGTGGGGCTTAGAGGCAGTAGCCATCACATATAAGAGAGTTCTTAATTTGACTAGAATCAAAATTTGAAATGAATGTTTTTTTTTATTATTATTTAACCTTGGTTGGTATACAATTTATATTGATGATTTGACATATATACAAATACTAGCTTATATAATTTTCAAATGTTAATGCAAATCAGTTATTATGCTAGTGATATAAGCTATTCAATGTCATTTAAATAGGATAAATTTTCTGTTGAATGTTTGTTTATGTATATTGTCTTTTTTGTAAATTGAAAACTTTTGTAAGCAGTGATAATTTAATCATGGTATATTATGCATTTTCTCAATCCTACTTGTGATATGCAATTACTCTTTAGGGTAATGGCAGTGGTTTAAAAAGAGATTTTATTTGGCACAAAAAACTCTTAGAATTATTAAGAATGTTTCGATTAGAGAGAGTTGTTCACCAATATTTAAAGAGCTTAAAATAATGCCTAGTCTCTTCATATACTACTGACATCATCATCATTGATGCGGATTAGGAAACCCCAGCATAGCTGCTAGTCACATCTTCGACAAGCGGGAATATTGCGCAGGTTACTGGAAAGATAGGATATAGCAGGAAAGGAAAGGGTGGGATGGTACAGCAGCCAAATCGACCCTTCAGAGGCCAACACCAGTACGCCTGTGACAGCTGGGGTGAGGCTCTCAAACAGGGGACCCGCATTCTGCCCTCCACTGGTCAACTCAACTGACAGGGTATTCATGTACAAAAGCCAGGGACCATCCATTCTCAGGTTGGCAGGTTGGGGACCAAACCCGGAGTTTCTGTCCCTAGCCGCTGCAAACGGAGGGACCATAGGTGAAAGGGAAGATTGTCATAATGGACAGCCAAGAGACTTACCATATGTAATGACAATTTCACTTGCTGTACCCAATGTCAGCCTCAAAACTGGTATAGACCAGTTTTAAGGTAGTCCTGGGACATATATACTGCTGTTTAGTAGATGTTAAAACAACTTTAGAGAGCTTTACTAGTAAGCAGAGTGTACATAGGTACTCTCTTTACCAGGAGAAAATACTTTTTGGAAATGCCATCTGTAGGATTAGACAAATCTATAAGCAGCCATGTGTTTATTAAAATAAAATTATTCTATAAATTGCTTGTCAGAAGCAAAAAATGTAAGATTTTAAAATGTTTATATAGAAATGGCTTCAAGATAAAGCACCTTATACTTTAATTGAATACTCTTCGCCTACAAAATTCATTGCTTAAGATTTTAGTTGATAGTTAAGCATTTATCTATGTTTTATTTATTTTTTGTTGTGGATATTTTAAAATACGTCCCTCAATTTTTTAACTGTAGGCTAACTTGGTGAATTAGAATTTTAATTTAAGCTCTGCTTGACCTCTGAAAAGTATACAATTGTTAAATAACTTGACAGTGTCAATTGCTTGCTTAGATGCAATAAAGCTCTTGAATCTTGAATCTTACTGTGATAGATTTAGCCCTTTCACAAAAATATATTTATCGGTGACCAGATCTGATTCACAGCACAAACTGTCTTACAAATAGACAGATATAACTTTTTTTTTACATATAGATAGATATTAACTTTGTAGGAAAATTGACTTGTTCACTAGTCATAGCTGAAGAGACAGCCATGCCTCTTCTTGTTTGGTAACAAGACTACACTAGGAAAGTTACTCATTCTATACTCATAGTTGATAGTTTATTAATATTCCCCCAAAAATACACACAGAAGCATGTTGACATCTTCAGTGATATCCTCACCAGAAAATCAAAGGTGGTGGAACGCATGTTCATTGATTAGTAGTTGCCTCTCATATTTAGTTAAGAGTTCATTGGCTATAGGTCTTTGGGTTTTTCCGTTTCAGACATTTTGTGACGCAAACAATTTAGACGTTTAAGAATCTCTATTCTTTTCTTTTAGTTCAAGAATCTCCATTACGATTACTTGGTTATGATTTGTTCTCACTTGCTTGTATATTACTGGTTTTTGCATGCCGTACATATAGGTTCAATTGTTTGTTGTTGTATAGATAGATAGATAGATATAGATAGATATAGAGATATAGATAGATCTGCATATTTATGTTTAATCTGATTGTTAAGTTGGTTTTGGGAAGATATTGTGCCATCTAGTGAGACTGGCTTGAATGAAGAAAATAAGCTATAGTTTTATGAATTCTAAAAGAAGATTTGATAAAAAAATATATAATTATTTTATTAAAATATGTTTCCTTTACTTACCTATACTATTTAGTGTGATGTCATAGAAAGCATTTACAACAAATGGAAACGCCCATCTAAAACAGAAAAGAAAAACTGAAATATCATTGTGTGGGTACCGGTACTCTTGACAAAAAACATATGAAATTCTGGAATTATTAATTGAGTGTGTTACTTCATTATTATATTTTGGTTTATTATTTTAATGTTTATATTTTTTCTTGTTATTATTACATGGATCGCTTCAAACGATACCATGCATGATAACCTCTAGATAAAAAACATAGGCTTGGGAGGAGGAAAGGGCTGTTTTTTGTTTTTTCTTTTTTTCTTTTTTCTGCTATTAAATTATAATAAGTGTAAACATGTTTTAAATGCTGAACAAACTGTTTTGTGCAATCGTAACAGCAATATGTCGAATGCACGGGATTGTGGCAACTAGAGTTTGATGTGCGGTAACAGCGACTATAGAGTTTGATGCAGTATGGCCCGAGCACCGAAGATCGAGGCATTTGTGATGCCATTTTTTTGTGGAAGGAGTCAAAGAAACTGAGTTTGTGACCGAGATCCTATGTTTTGGAAACAAAAGGCAAGATTTTATGAAAAAAATCCAACACCCAATGTTTTAAAGAAAATAGTACTATTTCCTGCCACAAAAAAGCATACTTCCCCATAAAAAGATTATACTTTTGATCAGATTAAAATCGTGTGTAGTGGGTAGCTTTTGCTAGAGTGTACCACTGAGAGCATCCTTAAGTATTGTGCCATGTCACATTGGTAGGGTCAATACGGTGAGTCTGTAAAAACAAAACTAAGAGGCGCACCTGTCTAGTGGACAGGGTTCTTTTGACACTAATGAAATTGTGGGCAACACTCATTCAAGACTGTCTGGTGAGCCACAGCAAAACCAGCAACAAAGATGGGCACCCCATCACATTTACTTGGCAACCTAGCAAGAGATCTTTCAGGAAAGAGGTAGATTTTTGTTTAAAGATTGATAGCCACGTTTAGCCTTACTTGACCCATACACATAGACTACAAATCTGTGGGTAGGCCAGAAAAGTATTCAGAAAGGCAACGGACGAGCCATATGAAAAATATTTGAACGATACTGATAAAATTGACTTGCCATAACTAGGATCCCAACTCATAAGAGAGTTGCTGACGTAGTTTCGAAGTCTGTTGCCTTGACCACTACGCCAACAACTCACCAAACTAGTTGTGGGTTTGATGGCTTCCCCACTCCAGCATTATTTGGAGGGGAGCCTTGTCTTGGCTAAAGCAATTATTTGTAATACTATTGTTTCACTACAGCTGTTGATTATACTTCATTACATTTGTTTTGAATGTTCATTACAAGCATCGTTCCAGCGTCTCTACATAATTTCAGATATGGGATTTTCCCATATTTTAACTATATACCTATTTATCAAACCTCAATAATTTAAAAGAAATTGTTCATCGAAAAACAACATACTAGCTCATTACTAATTTTTCTCACCGACAATTGTGGATGAATAGAAGAAGGATGACACACGTTGATCAGGAAAGACATGGTGTGAATCTACCTCTTTCCTTCATAAATGCACTACATTTTTTCATGCAGGACACCGTCAACATAATTCAGTTGTTGAATAATTCTTTGCAAATCTTTATGATATAACATTATCTAGGAGCTTTTGATGCTTGAGTTTTTAAACTTTGAGCTGGATAACTATTGGTGTTATTTTATTGATATTACCAAACTACGGTTAATTGGCTGGAACCCTTTAGGTCTAAAAGAGTGTTCAAAGAAATCTTGATTCTATGTTCTTTTAAATCCTTTACAGCTCGCCATCCCATCCATTTGCAATAATTTAATTCATTTCCAGCCCATTTTCATTCATTTACCTTGACAATGTAGCATTTGTGATTTTTGTTATTGTGCGTTTGCAAACAGTAATTTTTTTATTTACTTACACCAATGAAGTGAAAAGGGGAAAACGACAATTCTAAATCAGTAACTTAATATTAAAAATACAACCGTAATTGCTTGTTAGATTTTGACTTATTCTAACCATTCTGGACGTAATGTATTCCAGAAAAGTCATCGTATATGACTTCTAACACACTTTATAGTAAGATAAATTCTGTGCTACAACATAAAACATGGACTCGATATTACAAACACTTTCAAATTCTGTTGATAGCCTTACTTCTTATCCGAAGGCTGCTCTTTGTGGAAGTCCAGAGGTGGGGTCCGAATCTGGCGATATCTTGTAATTACATTGTGGAAGAAATCTGTTTCCGTCACTTCCAACTGGAAAGGAAACAGGACAAGATCGTAGGATTATGTTTTGATCATAAATGAGTTTTACTTCTTAATAACTCACAAATCATGTAGTATTTTTATATTTATTCACCATGTAAATATAAAATGTGCTAAGGCAATTTCTAAGAGGAACTCTTCTTGTATATTTCTTATTTAATGATCCTAAACTACCAGACAAGAGCAGTTTATGTAAATCAAATCACTTCACTTCAGCAAAACAAGAATTTTAAAAACACACATACCGGGTGGTTATTAGAGAATGTCACAAACTGCGTGGGCCAATAGAACTCATCAATTTGAACAAAAAATGTCCTCCTAACATATGTCGAAAAATCCTTCGTTTAGCCGCTAGCCGCCATTTTGTATTTTTTACAAAAAAAATTATATCTAACTACTACTTTAGCTAAAATAACCAAACCTTGCACGGACGTTTATTAAACATCAAAGAAAATTTAGAAAATTTTTTGTTTGATTTCCATTTTTATTTTCACAATGGTGGCCATTTAAAGTTTTTAAAGTCAAATAATAAAAAACTGGACATTTTTCAAAACTTTACCTTGTAACAAAAAAATTTTCATACTAAATCCAACGGTATTTTGTTTATCAAAATCGGACCACAAATAAGCGAGAAAATTTACTTTTTCGGTTAGCCCGCAGAAGCTCCGGTCCCACCAGCAGCCCCAAGTAGCGTGGGCGGCAGCGCGCGGTCCGGCGCAACAATGAAAATCACATTGAGAGAAACGCACTACTGTCTGCGAGAGGAAAGATGTCTCCTGGTTTTCTGGCCTATTCTAGAAATGAAGGCGCTATTCGATACGCTGCTGAATGCCACTTCCCCCTTGCACAGGTGGGAGCGCCTACAATTACCGCGCGGCAACGTTCGTTCTTTGCTGTATTTCGAGACTTCTTTTTTCAGGAGACTTCGTTACTCTCGCGGACAGTACGTGAATTACAATGTAAACGTTTAATAAAATACAAAATTGAAAGGATAAAAGGTAATTATTATTTACAAGATACAAACTAGAACTCTGCACAATCAGAAAAATTTTATTATTTAATTAATTTAATAAACAATTTTTTTTTACATTAAAAGACAGACCTTATACCAAACATTCACAATAACTGGCTTTTAAATTTATTAAAAATAGATACTAACATGACATGACTAAAAAAGCATAAGAGCATAAACAAATATCCCCTTTTTAGATTTACAACATGTGCTCTACGTGCCCCCCATTCATCCGAATACAACATCCCAGGCGTCTTACAAAAGACGAGCGCACTCGCTCAAAAATCCCAGGCAGTTCTCTTATTTCTTGGCAACAATTAAAAACTCTTTCACGTAGCTGATCAACACTCTCGATTGGAACACTGTAGACTTTGCTTTTAAGATGCCCCCAAAGGTAATAATCCAAAGGATTTAAATCTGGGGACCGAGCAGGCCAAGGAACGGGCCCCCCACGGCCGATCCAATTTTCTTGGAATTTTCTGGTCAGTTCGGCCCTTATATTTAGTTCAAAATGCGCAGGAGCACCGTCATGCATGAACCACATGCTCGTTCGGTCTTCAAGAGGGATTTCCTCCAAAAACTCCGGCAACGTTTCCCTAATGAACTGAAGATAACTGGCTCCAGAGAGTCTATTTGGAAGAACATAAGGCCCAATCAGTCTATCAGCGAAAATTCCCGCCCAAACATTCACAGAAAATCGTTGTTGGTGACGGCTCTCAAACGTTGCATGAGGGTTTTCATCCGCCCAAACATGGTTATTATGGAAATTGTTAATTCCATCCCTGGTAAATGATGCTTCGTCCGTGAACAAAACCTTTGGAAGAAAATCCTGGTTGTTTCGCATTTTGTTCTAGAACCAAGCACACATTTCAACTCTTCTTTCACTATCCCCTGGCAGTAGGGCCTGTACCCTTTGGATGTGATAGGGGTAAAGTTGTTGGGAATACAATATTCTCAAAACCGTTGCATGCGATCTTACTCCTACTTGTCTCGCGATTCTTCTAGAAGAGACTGTAGGATTTTCTTCGACCAAGTTTAAAACTCTTTCTTCTAATTGTGGAGTTGCAACAACAGAAGGCCTACCTTGGCCATTTAAATTAGGTTTAAAACTTCCATTTTCACTTAAACGAGCATGCAATCTCCCAAATATTTTAAAACTGGGCTGTGGTCGGTTAGGAAATGCCTCCTGATAAAGAAGCTGAGCTTCCCTACCATTCCCATTTGCTCTACCCTAAAAAAAATGCATGTCAGTAAGATCCCTGTTTGAGTATTCAACCATAGTCTCCTTTTATCAAAGCAATAATAACAAAAAAAGCGTTTTTAAACTAAATCTGGCAACTGCAAAACCAAATCTAAACATTCTTACTTCAATTGATTGTTGACATGCAATTTAGGTTGAAGAAACATCAGCTGGTTTCCAGTTTTACCGTTTCCGGTACATTTCCCATTGTTGCGCCCTGCGCCTCGCCGCGCCGGCCGGACATCGCCGCCGCGCCATGGAGTAAACAATAAAAAGTTGCGCCGCGCGACTGTCAGCTGATAGTGATACTGGAGCTTCTGCGGGCTAACCGAAAAAGTTAATTTTCTCGCTTATTTGTGGTCTGATTTTGATAAACAAAATACCGTTGGATTTAGTATTAAAATGTTTTTTTTTTTGTTACAAGGTAAAGTTTTGAAAAATGTACAGTTTTTTTATTATTTGACTTTAAAAACTTTAAATGACCACCATTGTGAAAATAAAAATGCAAATCAAACAAAATATTTTCTAAATTTTCTTTGATGTTTAATAAACGTCCGTGCAAGGTTTGGTTATTTTAGCTAAAGTAGTTTTTTATATATAATTTTTTTTGTAAAAATTACAAAATGGCAGCAAGCGGCTCAACGAAGGATTTTTCGACATATGTTAGGAGGACATTTTTTGTTCAAATTGATGAGTACTATTGGCCCACGAAGTTTGTGACATTCTTTAATGACCACCCATATAAAACACCTTTTTTTTAATTACAATGATAAATCTTTGACCACCATGTTTTATACAGGGCAGAATCATTTGTAATAGTTCCTAAAGGCTATACTGAAACATTAGAGGCATGCAGCTCACTCAACATCTTCAGTCCCGCCTGATGACTTAGACTACCGGTACATTAATTTAACATTGTTTTCACACAATGAAGTCTTTATCACAATTTGGTGGTCGCTTTCACTTGATCAACATACTTGTCAACTATGACCTTAAAGTAAACTTAAGTGTTTCACCTCACTATAACAAATGCCCACGATCTTAGAGTTATAATAGATGCGTTATAGTTTAACATTTAAAAGGCAATTCCTAAACACTGTAGTAAAATTGATAACCATAGCAAACATAATTCAGCATCTAGCAGGATCTACTTACAGATCCAATTCAAAAATCCTGCATACTTCAGACTAGTCCCCGGTAAATTTGACTGCTGAGTACAGATCCAATTCAAAAATCCTGCATACTTCAGACTAGTCCCCGGTAAATTTGACTGCTGAGTATTGTGCTCTCCTATATGACTCTACAGAGTACACGTTGGAGATTTCGATGTTCAACAAAATAGGGTAATGAGAACTATTAGTGGTACTCCAACAACAAAACCACTTCCTGCAGTGCCGGCTCTAGGGCAGTGCAAGCCGTGCTCTAGCACAGGGTGCGCGGGGCGTGGCACTTTTGTGGGGGGGCGGCGCTCGGCGCTCTTGACGGGTCGCGGGGTGGGGGGCGAAGTCCTTAGCACTAAAATAAAGCATTTGTAAATATATATAAAACCGACTGATTTTTTAAATTGTCTGTACATTAGTATTGTAAGTTGTTGAAAGGCAATATTGGGATGAAAGTTGTGTATTCACCATGTTGTACATTCATCATACAAAAACATTAAATTTACAAATCAGATAGCACAACTTCCGCTCCCCTCTATTTCAAATCGAGAAGTTGTTTTGACCTATCATTTTGTGACAACTTCAGGGCATTTTGATTTGTACTGAGAGTGTGAATAGGCCTATAGACCTACACGATACAAATAATTGTTTTAATCCGCCCTCTTCAATTATTTTAAACTACTTCTTAGATGGGCAAGATTATGGTTTGGGGGTTGGAGAGTATTGAATCGGGATTTAATCTTTAATTGAAGTTACAATGATTATCTTGGAGTTTAATATAGTTATTATACGTAATATCCCCGTAGCAGCAAACCTGCGTACTCAGCGAATTTCCAATGCATATATATGTATCTTCATACCACATAAAGCCACATACCAAGTTTCATCAATATACATTCATAAATAAACGATTTATGACATTTTAATTATTCTCCATAAGAATAACATGGCAGCTGAGTATGCAGGTTTGCTGAAGCAAGGAAAACAAAAAATGGGGTTTTATACAAATATCTATATAACTCATGTAGGTAAAGCCACATACCAAATTTCATTAATTTATTTTCATAATGAAGGCAGATAACACGTTACTTATTCTCCATAAGAATAACATGGGGCTGAGTACGCAGGTTTGCTGCTACGGGAGCCTTGGGTAAAAAAGTGTCTTTTTGAGCAAATATCAATGGTCCACAACCAGATGAAGCCGTATACCAAGTTTCGTCAGTATAGGTTCATAAATAAGCGAGATATAAAATTTTTATTTTTCTCCATAAGAATAACATTAGACAACGTACTGTGTTTAGCACTTTCAATATCTCGGTAACCCGTAGAGAAATGATCAAAATACCAAATTGTGTGTTTTTTTAAGCTGAATCCAATGGGAAAAAATAAAATTTGACTATTTCCAAAATTATATGTAAAAAATTCGAAAAACCCATTTTTGGGGTACAAAACCCCCCCAAATTACCCCTTCGGATAGAGCGATCTGGCTGGTTTTCGAACTTAAAGTCATAAATGTTGCTTTACACGTTTATACCAAATTTCATCAAAATCGGATAATTTTTACGAGAGTTATCGTGCTCACGGACACATATATATATATATATATATATATATATATATATATATATATATATACATACAGTATCGAACGAATGGTGTTTTTGGGGTCTGGGGACCTCAAAACGAAAAGTTATCATGGTCCCGGGCCTAGGTCTTACCATGCCGACTACGGTAATAGTTTCTTCCCTATAGGGGAAATTCGCTAATAAAGAATGAAATATGATCAAACCCCCTCAAATTTTGGCGCCCCCTTTGATTGTTACTTGTAAGATCCACTCCTTTAGTTACTTTGAAATGTATATTTATTGTTCTGTTTGTTTAGTATCATTTCAATCAAGTTCTTATTTGTTAACTGAGTCATTTTGGAGCATTGGAGATGGAGTGGGAGATGTAAAATATTAAAAATACTTCTCGTCGTTACAGATTATTTGGGCGTAAATAAATAATCTATTTCGTCTTATGGGAGAAGCAGGTAGACGCAGAGGACTGGAGCCCCCTCTTAAGTGACTCAAACACCTTTAGAATGTAAGATTCAATATATATGAGAGAATATAAAAAAACGAGTTTGCACGCAGCACACGCTGATGTGAGGGAAGTGAATTTCCACATTAAAACCTTTAGAAAACTGTAATAAAGGGTTTAAAACAACACTGGTAACATTATTTAGAAGAATTGAAAAATGTTTATTTTTTGGCTGTTCTGATGCTCCTGGTTATACTTAAATTAACTATTAAGATGGCAATGGTGTACATTATAAGGTTAGGAGGAGGTATAGTCAGGATAAAAAGTTGGTATAGGGGTATTGGGGGTGATAAAACTACATCAAGATATGAAAAACAGCCTTTTCCGGTGTAAAATCCCCGTAGTGACAATGTACTGTGTTAAGACAATTAACATTTTCTTAATAACTCGGTAATTACTTGTGCTAGAATGATTAGAGATGGCTTAAAAGTTCCACCTCATTAGTCTCCATCTTTTAACATGCATTAAATTTACATCCGGGGCTTATCTGATCCTTTTTGGGCCCAAAAACTCAAAATTAGAAAACTTAAAATCCTCAAAAAGGGGGTTAGAGTTTTCCGATTGTTTTTCCCAACGAACTTGTCTAACTGGTTAAAGAAAGAAATTTCCCTACCAAATTTGAATAAAATCAGACAAAAATTGTGACTGCTAGAGTGGGAAAACATAAATATATATTTAAAGTTTTTAGCCACCCCTCAAAACGTGCTCAGGGGGTCACGTTAGGAACTTCTAGGGTGGTCCTGGGCTTGGGTGGTCATGCTAATAGTTCACTTTTCCTAAGGAAATTCACTAACAAGCGTTATAGCTAATTTGGCTTTATAGGTCAGTATCCCATGTGTCAGTCTTAAGGCCTACACACACTGAAGCGGTGTGAGCGGTGGCGGTAGCGGTACGATTTTTTAACTCCCCTCATCCACATTCATCGCCTAGGCGATATCGCTGGGGCGTTCACACTGCAGCAGTACCACACCGCAGCGGTGGCAGCAGTCTCCAGTCATTTTCTCGGTCTCATTTATGAACGTGTGCACTGTGCAGTGGACAAGTGCGGCGTGTTGTTAGTTATATCGTCGAAATATGTATTCATCAGACGACGATGAAGAAATGTTGCCACTGTTTGCTGTAGGTGGAGACGAACATCGCAAAAGTAGGGACAGGGAACTTGACATCGTCAAAATATGGCTAGAGCATGGTGAATAACGTACATTGATACCTGAACTGAGAAAATATGAGAAACGATAATTCATAATGACAATAGAACTACTTTCGACGAACTACTTGAGCTAATTAGTGATTTAACCCTGGGAGTGGCCAATGGTGAATGTCTTGGTGAAGGGTGAATTCGGCGATATACTTTTTTGCAGCCTATACTTTGGGAATTTTTTATACTTTCCAGTTATGAAGTATATAAGTATTCGCTTTGTTTGGAAAGAACAGAAGAACGTGAAGATACAAAAAATCAATATTTGGAAAGTACAATTTTTAGAAAAAGTTTACAAAAGGAAAGATTTACATTTTTTAAATGGAAATTCAAAATAAAAAGTCCACCATATTTATAAAAAGGTTTTTATGGACAATTAATTTTAATAATTTTGTTGGGATCTCAATTAATTACGTCCAATTGTATATAGGCCTAAACCTTAAAAAATATAGTATTTTATACGAATTATCTACAAACAATTTTTTTTATGCTGATTTTTACACCATTTTTTAGAATTGTACACAAATTCTGTAAAAAATAAGTAACATAATAAGTCTTATATATTTAAAGGTTATAAAATATCAAATAAAAAATATTATAATGTGTAGGGGGAATTTTTTGAAGCCAGGCTCGTCGCACCGTTGTCACCACTGAGCGGTGAAATGGAACATGCTGCATGTCGGCAGTGCAGTAGAGCGAGCGCTACCGCTTGCACCGCTCCAGTGTGAACACTTGCATTTACTTCCAAACCACCGCACCAATATCGCACCACTACCACTCCGCCGTACCGTTCAGGTGTGTGCACCCTTTACCCTTTTGTCTCGGACCTATGGGGAGGGGGGGAGGTTTTGGTTGATTGGGAAGGGAGTTAATAAATGTTGACGCCATTTATGTATACATTGTATATAAATGAATAAAGGATATTTTGAATTTGAATTTGGAGTTGGGGCGGCAAGTTTAGTCTTTGCACAGGCGCTGAAAACCTGACGGGCCGCCCCCGACTTCCTGGCTTCCTGTATTGTTTAACATTGACTCTCCCTTGAATCGTAGAAAGGATTTCACAAGCAAAACGATATCTTAGTGCCCAACCTAACTAAATGGTGTGAATCTTCTAAGGAAGGAGTGGACCACATAAAGATAACGGATAATTATGTGTCACAAATTTTAGTCTAGTGATAAAAATGTATGTGATACAATTTGAAGATTAAAAATAAGTATTTAGCTGGTTGGGATGGCGTAGCTACTTTAATTTTAAAAATTAATGCTCACATATTAGCTCCAGGTTTAAGAAAAATTAATTACCCTTCACTAAAATATTGTGTCTTTCCAGAAAAAATTTAAATATGCTGAAATAATTTTCATTCATAAAAACAACTGAATTTAATGCAAATAATTATCACCCCGAGGCATTTGAGGGAATATTTTGTGATTAACTAACAAGGTTTCTGTAAGAAATGTTGTGTCACCAATCTCAATTCGGTTTTATAAACAAACATGAGTACTATTTAGCCCTCTAAACATTTATTAATGACACCTTGTGAGCCTTGGATGGGTTGTTGCACACTGCTAGTGTTCTGCGACCTATCCAAGGTGTTGGCTGTGATAACTTAACCATCAAGTGCTTTTCACTAAATATGCTTGAATTGGCACTAAAGTTATGGACCTAAACTAGACCAACAGCTGCAGTTAGTAAAAAAACAGCTCTGGATGACTTGTAAGCCTACACTTATTTGTTAGGTTAAGTTAAGAAAAAAATAATACAAAGAATTCTCTATTGAATAAACAAATTTAAAATATAATATAATATAACAATACCCCCGTCGCAGCAAACCTGCGTACTCAGCGAATTTCCAATGTCATAATACCACTTAAAGCTGCATTCCAAGTTTCTTAAAAATGTATTCACAAATAAGCGATACATACAATTTTATTTATCATCCATAAGAATAACATTGGGGATGAGTACGCAGGTTTGCTGCAACAAGGAACACAAAATAATGGATTTTTATGCAAATATCAATAGAACTCATCTAAGTTAAGTCACATACCAAGTTTCATTCATATACATCTATAAATAAGCGATATATAACATTTTAATTATTCTCCATAAGAATAACATGGGGACCGAGTACCTAGGTTTGCTGCTATGGGAACCATACGTGAAAATTTTGTTTTTTGTGCAAAGAACAACAATCCACAACCAGATGAAGCCATATACCAAGTTTCGTCAGTTTATATTCATAAATAAGCGAGATAACATTTTTATTTTTCTCCTTAAGAATAGCATTATACAATGTACTGTGTTTAGCACTTGCAATATCTCAGTAACCAATTGACGTAGAGCAATGATCAAAATATCAAATTGTTGTTTTTTTAAGTTTAATTCGATGGTATGAATTAAAATTTGATTTAAATAAAAATTACATGTGAAAACCCCAAAAAAAAACATTTTTGAGGTACAAATCCCCCTGCCCAAACCGCCCTTCAGATGATGCGATTCGTCTGGTTTTCGAACTTGTTCAAATAAATGGTACTTTACACATTTGTACCAAATTTCATTAACATCTGACCTTTTTTACGAGAGTTATCGTGCTTACGGACACATATATATATATATATATATATATATATTTGAACAAATGGTGTTTTTGGCATCTGGGGACCACAAAACGAAAAGTTATCATGGTCTCGGGCTTAAGTCTTACCATGAGACCTACGGTAATAGCTTCTTCCCTATAGGGGAAATTCTCTAAAACCACCTATAAATTATTTTGTCCAAAAGGTGTTTTAAAAACAAAGAGTGGGATACTACGCAACTTAAAAATGACACAAATATAAGCGAGTGTATGATAGCCTGTGTGGCGGCTTGGGAGGGATGATTGTATAGAAGCAAGGGACGGGCCATCATAGGGTGCACACACATTAATCACCCACATCACATGAGACGGGAGCGAAGGGATTATGGTGGTGTCGTCGACAACCCGGTCGGTATACAGAACCACCACCCTTCTAAAACAGGTTATTACAGTACTACCAATAAAACCCAGCAGGTAAACTGTCCGCTTTTATAAAAATCACAATGGCCTGTTCCTAACATATACCTTTTAGAAAGCTTGTTTTGTGTTGGTTTCATTTTGCTTTAAACGCCTTAGTTTTAACTACTTTCACCCCTAAAAAGTTGCTGCACTAAGCAGTTGCCTAACTTTCTGAATGGGTGTGTCCTGCATTAACCCTCCCCAACATCTCTGTGTAATAAAAAAAATGTATAAAAAAGCCAAAAATCTATCTTGATATTAATAACAATAAATATTCAATAAGCCTCCAGATGTGGTATATAAATAATAAATAAATAAATAAGTTCTTTAATAAGCGATTTTCACAAGTAAACAATAAGTGTAAATTTAAACAATAATGTTTGTTTTACAAAATCACTAACATGTTTATAACTATAGAATTGTCTACAGTTCTGCAACAATGAGGTTATCTCAAACTTTTCTTTTATGCTTACATGCTTACTAGGTAATACTTACATGCTCCATGAGGGAGTTGAGGAAGGTCTGATTCCACAGCTGGGGCCAGGTGAGGAAGTGCCCACGGAGAGATGCCACCTTGCGCAGTGCTGCAGTACGCGACATGTCATCCAGCCACGGGACTGTACGCAGCCGCGTCTCCAGTGTGCGCCGCAGCTTGTTGAACATGTCACGCACCTGTACATGGGAAACTCACAGTACTAATTCAGCATTGCAACCACTCATGGAATATGACATCATTTGGATAGTTGATAAAACAATGTACAGTGTTCCTAAAATTTGAATACCATTCCCCTAAACTTTTATTCTATTTAAAAGATTTGAAATCAGTTAGCAACGATCTTCTCAAATATGAGGAGCTACATTAACATTTTTACATTTTTAACCCTCAGAGAAGGGGAGAAGGGTAGGAGGTAACTAAAACATTACAAAGGAATGATAGGATGTGTATATCTTATTTTAAAGTCTTAGACAAGAAAAAAATATTTAAAAAATTAAAAATCAGACCAACCAAAATAAAATGGCAGAGCTAAACACATTATATTACATTACATCTGTGCCCCAATCTTGAACCCAGATGTTGACAATATTCTTTAATCATCTTCATGCAACAATCTATCAAGGCAATATACAAATACCCCATAACAGCAAACCTGCGTACTCAGAAAATGTCCAATGCATATACATGTATCTTAATGCCACATACCAGGTTTCATCAATATACATTCATAAATAAACTATTTATCACATTTCTAATTTTTCTCCATAAGAATAACATGGCGGCTGAGTATGCAGGTTTGCTGAAATAAGGAACACAAAAATGGGTTTTTATACAAATATCAATATAACTCAACTATGTAAAGCCACACTTCAAGTTTTATTAATTCATGTTTATAATTAAGGGAGATAGCAATTGTCTTATTCTACATAAGAATAACACGGGGGCTGAGTACGCAGGTTTGCTGCTACGGGAACTATCGGCAAATAAATTTTTTTTGTGAAAATATCAATAGACGACAACGATATAAAGCAATATACCAAGTTTTGTCAGGATAAGTTGATAAATAAGCGAGATATACAAATTTTCTTATTCTTCATAAGAATAACATTGGACAACGTACTGTGTTTAGCACTTTCAATATCTCTATAACCAATTGAGGCAGAGAAATGATAAAAACACCAAATTGTTCGTCTTTCTAAGCCAAATCTAATGGTGAAAAGTAAAATTTGATTTACTTAAATATTATAAGTAAAAGACTCAAAAAAAACATTGTTGGGGTACAAAACTCCCCCAAAATACCCCTTTGGATAGAGCGATCTGGATGGTTTTCAAACTTAAAGTCATAAATGTTGCTTTACATGTTTGTACCAAATTTCATCGAAATAGGACCATTTTTACGAGAGTTATCGCACCCACGGACATATATATATATACAGTTTTGAACGAATGGTGTTTTTCTGGGCCTCAAAACGAAAAGTTATCATGGTCCCGCGCCTAGGTCTTACCATGCCGACTACACTAATAGCTTCTTTCCTATAGGGGAAATTCGCTAAAAATCAATTTTTTTGTATGAGGGGTGGGGTTACCCAAACTTTTTAAATACTATATATAGTACTGACTGGAGAGACATAATTTTCAACCTAAATAAAGTATTAAAGAAGGTTGCCCCTACCTGCTGATATCTGCCAAACTATCACACCTATCGGGGGTATTAGCTTAATTTAATACAACACATTAAGGGGCCGCCATTTTTTATGTGGTCCGATTTATATTTTTGTCTATGCAATTTTTCTTGTCTTTCTAAGAGTCTCAAAATGAGGTATTACACAACCATTTGTCCCATTTGACATTTTTTTATTGAGTACCAAGTTAAAGGTACTAGTGTTAAGATATCTTTAGTACACAATATGCGTGCGGATTATCATAGGTGGCAAGGGGGGGGGGGTAGTTGCCCCCCAAAAATTTTTTGAGAAAATGTTATTGTAATATATGAAAAGTCACAATAATCATGACCATGACCTTGTTTGCCCCTCCAATCAAAATACAGAAATTACGCTTACGTGGATTGTATACTGGTTATGTGACTTGCTATTTAAATTCCAATCACGCAAAAAACAAGGACTCATAAGTAAACCAGCATAACCTCGACTTAAGTGGCCAGCAAATGCTCAAATTTTACATGGAAGATCCTTATTCCATCGTACATTCAGAATCAATAGGTATTTAGGTTCAACAAGCCTGTTACAGCAACCAGCCCAGAAACCTGCTGACTAAACAGTTAATGTAGGGCCAAAC
Source organism: Allygus modestus (assembly GCA_963675035.1). Taxonomy (NCBI): domain Eukaryota; kingdom Metazoa; phylum Arthropoda; class Insecta; order Hemiptera; family Cicadellidae; genus Allygus; species Allygus modestus. The sequence goes on along the minus strand of OY776111.1, from coordinate 382,556,823 downwards.
ATTGATCATCAGTTTGTATACAAAAAATGCTAGGTTTAATCTTTTATTTAAACGACATTTAGATGGTGAGCCACAAATAGCAGCCTGTCACATCAACTTTACGTGAATAAAAACAACGAGATTCAATCACTCAAATCACTATTGCATCTGAACAAGATTGCAAGATATCTGAGCTATATGAAGGTATCGCAAATTTCTCGGTATCAACTCCTAAAATGCTCATTCAAAATATTTCTTACCAATTTGTTCTCCAATCATACTCATTGTTTAATGTTTTACAAGATTTGTTCCTTCCCTTTAATCTGTGTCAAAAAAGAAAACTTAAGAGCTCTAATTGTTCTGCTCTAACTGTTCTTATTTTCTTATGCATTTTACTTCAGTTTTAGTTGATAACAAATTAAATGCGGAGGAGTTGTTCAGCATGCCACTGTGATTTTCTCATGTCTGGTCACTCAGTCATGTAGAGCGCAATCACTGGCTCCCATCATATTCATCCTCTCTACACAAATGTCTACTACTCACCAACACTAAGACAGGTACAGGCAGGCTGAGTGGTGCAGGTGGCAGGTACTGGGGTGTTCATTGAGTCACGTAGAGGGCACTCACTGGCTGACTCATCACGTTCATGCTCTCTACACAAACGTCTACTACTCACCGACACTGAGACGGATGGTGCAGGTGGCAGGTACTGGGGTGTGCACTGAGTCACGTAGAGGGCACTCACTTGCTGACTCATCACGTTCATGCTCTTTACACAAACGTCTATTACTCACCCTGACACTCAGATGGTGCAGGTACTGGGGTGTTCATTGAGTCACGTAGAGGGCACTCACTGGCTGACTCATCATGTTCATGCTCTCTACACAAACGTCTACTACTCACCGACACTGAGACGGATGGTGCAGGTGGCAGGTACTGGGGTGTGCACTGAGTCACGTAGAGGGCACTCACTTGCTGACTCATCATGTTCATGCTCTCTACACAAACGTCTACTACTCACCGACACTGAGACGGATGGTGCAGGTGGCAGGTACTGGGGTGTGCACTCAGTCACGTAGAGAGCACTCACTGGCTGACTCATCACGTCCATGCTCTCTACACAAACGTCTACTACTCACCGACACTGAGACGGATGGTGCAGGTGGCAGGTACTGGGGTGTGCACTGAGTCACGTAGAGAGCACTCACTGGCTGACTCATCACGTTCATGCTCTTTACACAAACGTCTATTACTCACCCTGACACTCAGATGGTGCAGGTACTGGGGTGTGTACTGAGTCACGTAGAGGGCACTCACTGGCTGACTCATCACGTTCATGCTCACTCGCATGCAGAATGACGAACGGTCGTGCTCACTGAGCGTTGAGTTTACTAACTCATTCAGGATATCAGTGGCAAAGATCAGAAGCAGAGCATTGTGTATTATTCTGAAAAAATGAAATCAAATTCTGATTAAATAAAATTGTATATAGGAAGATTTTGGCTAAAGACATTGTCTTGAAAGAGCGTAACTTGAATCTTTAATTGCGTGTTTAAGATTTGTAACACCATAATAACAGTCTTAATTTGTTTTAGAAGCCAAGCAAAATGACTAAAGAATGTTTGATATATTTTTCTAATCTTTTACTCTTTCTTTATTGCTTTTGTTAACCTATTGTTTAACTAATCGTTATTTTTTGTTCTAAAACATACTTTGTTTTTTATAAGATACAAACTACTTCACAAATACAAATAATTAAACTACATTGGCAAATAGTCAAATTTCAAGTATTATAACTCCCCGGTGGTCAAAAAATAAAACTCCTAAACAAATTCAAGCCGAGTAGTTACTAAACTGTTTCAAAATGTCTGGTTTCCTTCTTTTATCTTACAGATTTTTTTAATAAATGCAAAGTATTACTTAGTTTACGGTCGGAATAAATTATGGATTCCCCGAAATGATTTATTTAACTAACCCTTAGGCTGTCGCGTTGCAATGTCGCTTAACCCATTAAGGTAGTAATTATATTCTATTCGCAATGGCCTACAACAGGATTTGATTGGTGCTGCACTCTAGAAGCAAAATCTGTAACTAATGTAACTAATGGGCGACTACGGTTCTCTCCAATGTGGGCTGACTATAAACCTCTATAACGCCGCTAGGCCACTGGTCGTAGTAGCCGAGTTGGCTATGTTGTGGAAACACCTTGACCAGGTGTTGAAACGAAGTTTGTGGGTTCGATTTCCGCACACGATCAAAACTGACCAGTCGTGCAATCTCAATGAGTTCACCAGTCTGTGGCAACGTTGGTGGGAGGGTCCAAGTAAAATAAACGGTGGCAGGCTTCTTGGAAGTTGAGGGGATCGGTTAATTCTTTGTGAGTTGTATATGGTCAACACTGGTTTGCTTCTTTTTAATTATGTCTACTGTGTGTGTGCCAATGTGACTCTTTAAACTGAAAGAAAACAATATTTTAATTTAAATACGCCATTAAACCATTTAAAAACACCAATATTCTATTCCAATTCATAGGTTTAAAAATTACAAGTAAGGAACGGCCCCAGTTTGTAAGTCTACGCCAATGGTTAAAACTGCCAGTGCCTGATGAAATTGGTGCCAAGTGTTGCTGAGAACTGCAACATTACATTGGCTTACAGCGCTGACGATGATCAAATCTACTTCCGAAACAGTTATTTATACGACAGTTTCTATAGCAAAAACAACCACAGTTTGATACATCGGGAATTGGATAGTTTGATAATTCGGCCTTTTACATGTATTTGACTGTGAAAACAGCTGCAACGTAATGGTAGTTTTCAGACTGACATGCCGCGTCAGGATGTGGCATTGAGGGACTAAATTACTAATTTTTGCCAACATATATAGGTTGTAGCATCACGTAATAGCGTAGAATAGTCAAGGTACAGTCATCCATTTTCTATCCTAATCATACAGCGGGAAAGCGCAGCAATCGTCATTGTATTGATCAACCATACTAAAAGAAAGTTACAAGTAACTTATGTAAAAGTACTTCCAATTTTATGTTGTTAAAACATAAATCATTTTCAGTTTATAGATAATTTTAAGTAAAATGTACTTTTTGGAAAAATAATCATACAATTTCACTTAAGATGGTAGATTAGACTCAGAAATCTGTATAGGTCAAGTCTGGACTCCAGGTCATCCCGACCGATGACCTTTGATTTTTTTATAGTTTTTTGTTGTAAATAAAAATTGTAAAAATAAACTTTGTAGAACCTTCACTTTTCAAGTGACTAGCATGCATTACACAAATGTCATGTACTTTGCATCATTGGATGTTCTGTGTTTCAGTAAAATTGACGTCGTTTATGATTTACAAGGCTATGGAGTTATTGAGCGGGTGAGGAGGGAGCAGGAGTCTCAGTATACTGTGCCCGCTTAAATAGTGCAGACGTCACTTTGCCTTGTTTGTGTCTGGTATGATTCATGCCATCCTCCGGGAAATCCAGATTTTTCTAAATCCGGACCAGCCATCAGCCACATTGGTCTGGATTTCTGGGATTCTACTGTACTTAATAACACTCATATAATTGATGTTGTCAGCTGTTTGCCTGGCAGAGTTGCCAACATGGGAATTTGACTTAAAACATGGAATTTGTTGGCACAGAAACTGTAATTTGTTCTTTTTCCTGTTTCCATTTGCAAAGTAAACGGCCGGGCAGCGCCGTGCAAAAAAAAACATCATCTCATAAGGGTTGAGATAAAACGTATGTTAAAACGGCTTTTTGTTATAAAAATTGCCTTGTACCATCTTCTGTATATGTTTACCATCAGTATAAATGTAAATATATGTTTAAGTGTTGTAAGACGTCTTTTATTACATCCTGTTTAACAATGAACACGGAATAGTGAAAGTGTTAAAACATAGGTTACGTTTTCAATACTCAAGTACATGTAAAACGGCCATTCACGTACTGTATATGCAAGTAAAATAAAACAAAAACACTACCAAATGGGCATAGGCGTGCGCAGAGTCCAGTCAGCGTGGGTGCCGGAACCCACAAATGTGCCCCCCCCCATCTAGCTAGATGCAGCTAATCTGCTAGGTTTTAAAGCAGCTGCTTTAAAACCTATTTATCTGCCAAATAATAAAATATGTCAATTATTGTAGGTAATCTAATAGTTTACTGCACCTTGACACAAATACCTAGGTGCTCATCTTATTCGATGCAATATTAAATCTGCACTGGTATATTTAATTTACAAAATATTATAATGTTACAGATTTTGTACTATATTCTAAAAAAATCTAGATTACAATCAGGCCGGGCGGCTGCACGTCACTCCAATTTCTCGGTAAATGAGTATATCTTAAAGGTTTTTAAAACAATATAACAATTAGCAATCAAGTGAAATATGGTACCACCATTGATTATACATCTTACGGAATCCGTAGAATGTATTAATCAATGGTACCAAGCACTTAAAAAAAATTACAAGAAGATATCATCACAGAATTGATATTTTCTCAGAAAAAATATACTTGGTTGTACTAAGGCTAACTGATGATAGCGATGAAATTATTATTTATAATCATATTTGCATATTGTTTTAATCTTCCCATCGCGCTCAAAGTGAAAAGTAAAGTTAAAATAAACAGCGCGATATTAAAGTACTATTTCTATATATACTCCAAATTTAAACCATTATGTCATTTAATTTTCATCATACCCTTGCAATAAACTATTGTTTTCAGTACTATCAGCTGTGATTAAAACCAATCGATTCCCGATAGGGTAAACAGTCCGGGTAAAACTGCAAAAAGGCCAGGAAAGAAGGTTCCAAAACTTATCACCACGAGTGCTGCTATTCTACTTACAGTATTCCATTATATGATTTTTAAACAGCTAACTGTTTCTAGCAACATAAACAAATGAAACAATAACAAACCTCTCATATTGTTGGTTGTAAAAGTCTAAACGTCCTCAGTAATGGCTGATTAAAGTATTAATATTCCTGAATCAATATTGAAAATAAAAGGTGGTATGATGAAAAGTACTGTTCACAACTCGTCCGAAAGTGCTACACCGGTGCTTGATCGAATTCAAGTACTCGGCTTCGCCTCGTACTTGAAACTCGATCGTGCATCGGTAACGGCCCCTTTCCGGACTTGTGACGAAATATACTATTTCCTGAATAAAAGGACGGCAATGGGGTATTGGTATTGTACTTACATCCGCCATTCGGTTTCCAACAAGGTTTCCAAGAAATCTGTCGATCATCACGGGAAAGTTAAGATAACAGTTCTTGCTTTGGACGTTGATATGAATTTAATTTACAATTGTAAATACTACCTAACTGTGTTACAATTAATACTCCCAGTCCCAGTATTACTTACTATTTAAGCAAAAACGTACATATTATTTTGTACTTATTTCTTACATTAAACTTATTTTTTTGAAATACCTTAATCCAAACATTTATTTCATTATCAATTTTGGTGCCCCCCTCAAGCCCTCATTGTGGCACCCACGGCACCCACCGTATGCACGCCTATGCAAATGGGTGAGATCTAGGAAGTAAAAATATTCGTAAGCAGTCGCTCATCTTACCTTGTCTAAAACATTAATATTTTATTAAAGTCTTACTTATTGACTGTAGTAAGTGTATGATATCTAAGATTATGCCACGGTTAAGCCTTGGCTTCCGGTGAACGGAGGGAGACGTTGACCGAGTGACGTCATTGGGTTGTCATCCGCGCTTTTCTCAATGAATCACCACCTCTTGTTTGTTTGATTCATTGTCACTACGATGTTCAGAGTGTGTGTTAGTGTATGAGCGATGTCTGTCTTTCGTGTTTAAGTCGGTTATTGCCTAATAATTCGTTGTTAATGTTGCTCAGTTTGTTTTTATGGTTTATTTATTTTTATTAAAATGAAACATGAATTGTGCTATTTTTAATTGTGGAAATACCTACCGTAACACCAAGGACTGTGAGGTATGCATCATCTACCATCGATTTCCAATTGACTGTGATGTTTTTAAGCAATGGGTTGCCAAATGCCACAGGAAAGACAGTTTAATATAAAAAATGCACGTATTTGTAGTCAACATTTCTTGCCTACTGACTATCAAGATGATGTGAAAAACTGTCTTTTGGGACTTGGGACTTCCATTAAAAATAATACTCAATAAATCTGCAGTCCCTACTCAATAACTGCCCAATGAAAGTACTATAAGTCAAACCTCAGTACTTAGGGCAGACAGGAGCAGAAACAGAGCCGTTAGAGCTTCAGCTATAGTAAGATTGAGAGCTTCAGCTATAGTAAGATTGACGCAATTAAGTCCTAAAAAAAAAATCAAACTAGTTTTACTGAGGATATTGGTCATTCTAGAGAATGTGAAACAGGTAAAAATGTTGATCCACTACGCTTAATCCGTTGTCAAGACTGCAAACGTAAATCTGGGTTTATTGAATCATTACAAAATGAAATATTGGGCTTAAAATCGCAACTAAACTGGCTAAAAAGGAAAAATAAAATTTTAGTTGACAGTAAGTTAAGAAAATCTAATTGCTACAAACGGTTCAATGACACGATCAAACGTCTACTAAGTGAAATATGTGTTTTAAAAGAGCATAAAAACCAAGTAGCTCTAACCAAATGGGCCAAACAAACTATGACTCCCACGCAGATAAAGGCTATAGAAACTAACAAGCAAGTACGGTGGACAAGTGATGACATATCTCAGTGTGTAATGATAAGAGCTCTGTCCCCAAAATCTTATGATTTCTGGAGGGAATAATTTAAATTTGCTCTCCCACCAGCCACAACCTTGAGAAGATGGTGCGCAAAGTTTACTTGCTTTCCAGGGATTCTAAGGAATGTACTATGCCTTGTTAAAAAAATGTTTGATAAACTATCTGATTTTTAAAAGTTGGGTGTAATTAATTTTGATGAAATGCATATTGATAGTAGTGTTGTTTATGACTTAGCCATGGACAAAATACTAGGTTCCTCGTCTAAAGTGCAAGTATGTTAGTACGAGGTTTAATACTGAGCTGGAAACAACCTATTTACTTTGAGTTTGACACTGCTATCGAGAAACCATTACTCATGAGAATAATACAAGCCGTGGAGTCCTCTGGATTGTTAGTAACCTCCATAGTGTCAGATATGGGAGGGAGCAATTTTCTCTCTTTGTAGTCATCTCTGCAGATTTCTGAGAAGAAAACAACTTTTTAACGCCCAAATGACTCAGAGAGGCAAGTTTTTGTTTTTACAGATATGCCCCATTATTTTAAACTGTTTCGCAACCACTTTCTTGACAGTGGTCTTATCTTGGGAAATGGCACTGAATTGGATTCATCGATTTTAAGAGATGTTTTGGAGAAGGACAGTGGTGAAATAAAGTTGTGCCATAATTTAATCCAGTTTATCTGACTGTGAAAGGTAATGATAGACAAAAGGTTTGACCTGCAAAAGCAGTTTTTTCATGGACAACAGCAAAAGCAGTTTTTTCATGGACAACAGCAAAAGCAATCGCATCACTGATTGGAAACTTCCAAGCTGCAAACTTTTTTGAACTTATGGATAATTTTTAAGACATTATGAACTCAAGAAGTCCACATGCTGATCCAGCTCATCCTCTTAAAGTTGCTTTTGGTGAACCTGAACATGCAGAAGAACAATATCCTATACTAAACCAAGTTGAATATGTAGTATCGGGAATGAGATGTAAAGGGAACCCAAAAATGCTTCCATTCCAGAAAGGCATGTTGGTATCAATAACGTCTTTGAGGGACATGTTTGACCATCTTCAGGGTCACTATGGCATTAAGTATATAGTTACTCAAGATATATACAGTCTTACTCAAGACGCTCTTGAAAGTTTGTTCAGTCAGCTCCGTGGGCTAGGACATTTTCATGACCACCCTTGCCCTTCTGATGTTATATCACGTCTCAGAACAATTATGATATCAAACAAAATGCCCATTCCTTCAAGGAAGACAAACATCATGCCAACTGAGGAGATATGTAATGAAATTCCGAGCATATTTGACCTCAGACTTACTCCAAATGGCATTTACAACAGAGGAAATAGGATCCATACAATCAAGTTATACAGAGACCAATGGAGACGTCGATTTCTTGGAGGAGGACATGACATTGCCAGGTAATTATTAATCACACCACCCATGTAACACTAAATTATTCTGTAATATATAACAAACTAAACATCAGTTTGAAAAATATTTCATATAATTTGTAATGTAAATAAATAGTACCTTTATTAATGCGACGTTGAGAATAACTCCTTTAACCCATTGGAGTAGACATACGAGCTGGTCTCGTTCCTTACTTGTAATTTTATTAACCTGTGAATTGGAGTATAAAATTGGTGTTTTTAAATAGATTAATGGTGTATTTTAATTAAAATATTGTTTTTTTCAGTTTAGAAAGTCGCATTGGCACACACACAGTAGACATAAGTAAAAATTAGCAAAATCAGTGTTGACCATGTGCAAGTCTCAAAGAATTAACCGATCCCGTCAACTTCCAAGCAAGCCTGCCACCGTTTATTTTACTTGGGCCCTCCCACCAACGATGCCACAGACCGGTTAACTCATTGAGAGTTGCACAACTGGTCAGTTTTGGTCGTGTGCGGGAATCGAACCCACGAACATCGTATCACCACCTGGCCAAGGTGTTTCCACGACGTAGCCAACTCAGCTAACACGACCAAAGGCCTGGTGGCGATATTAAGGTTTTTCACTCAGTCCGCGCCCCTAGCGGATAGAACCGTAGACGCCCGCGGTCATTAGTTACATATTTTGCTACTAGAGCGCAGCACCAATCAATTCCCGTTATAGGCTACTGCAAATAGAATAAAATTACAACCTCAATGGGTTAACATGCATTGTTCAACAATATAAACCAATTATTATCCTTAAACTGAATAGTTAACAATACAATTACTAATATATATGATTTACAACAAACTTTTATGTAAAATAAGTATTATTTCCGAATAAATAATTGTGTAGGCTATATATTGATATATCAAGACTTTTTAGTAATTTTTGTTCTTACATTTTAATAAATGAATAATTAAGTAATAACGATTTTTTCAGTTAACGATTTTGTACTTAGTAAATTTATAGTTCCATTACAAATGATATTGAATTGATTTTTATATTTTAAATAGTGATGCCAAGTATTTTTAAGAAAATTTAATCATTTATAATTCAGTGTTATGTACTAACAAATAAAACATATTTGTTTATATTATTGTTTTATTACAGAAGATCAAGATGTCGAGGGCGAAATTTCATGGGCTGATGAAGAAGGAGTTAAGTACATCGCTGGCTACGTTGCTTTTCGTATTCGGGAGACCCTAGCCTTGGAAGAATTACAAAATTCGCTCAAAATCCGGATGGGGGCAGCCATCTTGGATACAAACTCTATCATACAGCTACCTTACTGAACCAAGTGACCAGTGGTGTAGTTTAGTGGAAGATTTTGAAAAGGTGTTTTTAGAAATACATGGTCCCCTATTCATGTTTAACAATCAGCCGGGAATTGTGAAAATGCTAAAACATAGGCTGCATTCACAATTCCCAAGGTGTGTAAAGCAGCTATTCATGTGTATCCAAGACTTTGAACGTTCATTAGAATAAGAGAAGTGAATAGAAACAAATGTAGCAAGAGAAAACAGACTAAAAAAGCTATCAAATGGGTAAGATCAAAGAAATAAACATATTTGTTACTGATTTGTTGTGTTTTCGCTCATTTTACCTCGTCTAGGTACATTAGAATTTAATTAAATAAATATTTTTATTTACGTAGAAAGTGTATAATATCAAAGAGGGTGCCACTAGGGGTAGAGGGATATCAAGGGGGCCATTAGTACTAAATACATGTTGCCAGCTAATACAAAGCAGTGGTGGTTTATGGCAGTGGCGGCACGAGTTACAACCCTATGACGTCACAGCGTAGAACCAGCTGGCAGCATGAATAGAGGGGGAGTGGTTGAGCCCTTACTAGCTACTCTCGCCGGTCCTGTTTGGTTCCACCATTTGCAGCAGCTGGGGATGGAAACTCCAGGTTTGTGGTGCCTGGTACATGGATACGGACACCCTGTCAGGTGAGTTGGCCAGTTGGAGGGCAGAGCGTGTTCGCCTCTTTGAGTCTGATCATAGCTATCACAGGAGCTCGGGAGTTGGCCCTCTGAAAGGTCAATTTGGTTGCCTGTCCCATCCCACCTTTTCCTTTCCTGCTATATCCTTTCCTTCCAGTAACCTGCGCAAAATTCCTGCTTGTGGAAGACGTGCCTAGCAGCTAATGTTGGGGTTTCCTTATCCAGCAATAATAACATCAACATAAAAAGGAACTAATTTATTCAACAATGTATGTATTTATGTTTTATGGTAATATTGGATATTTTATTTAATACCCATAACAATTACACCTAACTTTCTTTAGGTATCAAGGCATTACTGGTACACCAATATGATGAAAATTCCTGCGCTTGCCTGTTTAATCATCTGTTTCTTTACGATCCAGATATTAGGACACAAGATGAAGGACTGTACCTTGATTATTCCACGTTGCATGATGCTACACAACATAAATATTTACTTCAGTAATTAATTTTCAGGACTAGGGATTTAATCAAACCACAAAGTTTTATTTTTATTTAAACAAATCTTGAAAAACCTTACCAGATCCTCATAATTTAATAGTTTAGTAACTACTAACTACTTGATTCAAATAATTGTTTTGAGTCATCCTAATACTCAAGATAACCACTGAGTAGTTCTTTTTACTTAAAAGTTGCTCAACATTTGAGTCCTCCCCATCCTTAACTTGTATTACGCACATTGATTTAGTTCTTTTTTGCAAAGTATATCAACAGTTTATTGAGACATTTGGTAACACTTGATTGTACAGTCAGTCAGAATCATCCTGATGACCTAAACCTTGCTCTAACCTAATTAGCTACAATCATAATTCGAAAAATATTTGTAAATGCTTCTTATGATCTTTATTCAAATAACCAAGTTATAAATGTATTTAATTAATGTAATTAATTAAATACATTAATATATTAATTTAATTAATGTATTCATGGGGTTTTGTGGTTAGCGGCTAACTACTGTGGTCTGCCGAGTTAGATTCCCACCAATTACCAACAGTTATTAACCCTGTAATGTCACAGACCAGTGGTTTGGAACCCAGCTTAATATATAGGTCCATCAATCTATAAAAAAAAACTGGGTGGATCTCTGAGGCAAGAAGAAATATTTCTTTCAGGATACTCCTCTACTAAAGGCCACACAAGACATTTAATAATATGACAATTGAAATAATAAACAGGCTTAACGGCTAATAACAATTTATAATTCAAAAATTCAGGTGCATCATATGGTGCAACGAAGATCCACCTAAATAATATGAGACTATACAAAGATTTAACAAAAGGTTAGGATTCAAGAGACAGACTAAAAGTTAAATGATCATACATGGAATATTTCTAACCATATATCCTGCTATATCAGGACAGTTGCACAGTATTCGATATAGCAAGTGGCGGGAGAGGTTGTAAGCGATTGCGCACCTGTTACCTTGGCTGGAAGTGGGCCACAGTGCTGGAGAGGCCAGCCATGTACGAGGGAGCCATCACGTACACTGTGTCTGAGGAGTAGATCGTCGTGTCAAACACCTCCTGCAGTAGCGGCTTCCACTGGACCTGCAATATCAACATTCTGTCAACTTGCCATCACAGTGCTGGAGAGGCCAGCCATGTACGAGGGAGCCATCACGTACACTGTGTCTGAGGAGTAGATCGTCGTGTCAAACACCTCCTGCAGTAGCGGCTTCCACTGGACCTGCAACATCAACATTCTGTCAACTTGCCATCACAGTGCTGGAAAGGCCAGCCATGTACGAGGGAGCCATCACGTACTCTGTGTCTGAGGAGTAGATCGTCGTGTCAAACACCTCCTGCAGTAGCGGCTTCCACTGGACCTGCAATATCAACATTCTGTCAACTTGCCATCACAGTGCTGGAGAGGCCAGCCATGTACGAGGGGGGCATCACGTACACTGTGACTGAGGAGTAGATTGTCGTGTCAAACACCTCCTGCAGTAGCGGCTTACACTGGACCTGCAACATCAACATTCTGTCAACTTACCATCACAGTGCTGGAAAGGCCAGCCATGTACGAGGGAGCCATCACGTACACTGTGTCTGAGGAGTAGATCGTCGTGTCAAACACCTCCTGCAGTAGCGGCTTCCACTGGACCTGCAATATCAACATTCTGTCAACTTGCCATCACAGTGCTGGAAAGGCCAGCCATGTACGAGGGAGGCCAACATGTACACTGTGTCTGAGGAGTAGATCGTCGTGTCAAACACCTCCTGCAGTAGCGGCTTCCACTGGACCTGCAACATCAACATTCTGTCAACTTGCCATCACAGTGCTGGAAAGGCCAGCCATGTACGAGGGAGGCCATCACGTACACTGTTTGGCCATTGTACCTTCCGATGTTCATCTCGAGAAAAGGAAAATAAATAAGTGTAAGGTCCATCACTACATGCACTTTTGTTATTGATTTTAAAGCCCTGCACACAACAAACATGAGGCGTCTCAAACAGACACACGGTAATTTAGTAATTTAAGAAACGATAACAAACAAAATAGGTACGTAACTGCACGAGTCAAACATTGCCTACGATTCTGAAACAGTGAAGGTAATATAGAATAAGACAAACGTGCCACTAATACGCCACCGCTGAAAGCATGGCTAGACGGCGAAGTGAGACTAGCGGCACGAGTTTATCTGAACAATGTCCTGGTCCTTTACCTTCAATTATTGAACAAACAAAACAATTTATCAAAAAATATGTGAAATAAAAATTTTAGATAAACTAACTAATTATCTGGAAGTTTGTTTCTACCTAAAAAACAAAAAAATTTACGCTTAGTAATTTTTTCACGTCCCGCTATCACAAACCATAAATGCTTTTAACTAATACAAATTGGAATATTTGCTTAACTAAATGATTTGCACGCTGTTGTATGCTGTTGTATTCTGTATTTCATGCAGATTTCAAATATATAAGTTTCATTCTAAATCAATTACAGTAAAGAGGTCCAGAAGCATGCTAACGAAAGCGCACTCCACTTACACTATGGTTGACTATAATTCGGACTGTGACATAGTGGCTCCGGCCTGTAGTAAAGTTGGCCTTGGCAGAGCCCCCACAAAGACTGGTCATGTGACATTTAATGTCCTCTTCTTCGTGACAATATTGAAAGTAAAGTTCGTATTCTGTATGTAATCTGGTGGGCTGTCTTTTGTCAGAATCTATTGAGCTGGCTATATCTTCAACTATACTTAAACAAATATATTAAACTCATTTGCGGTTTCTTCTTTAACCCTTCCCAAGCTTTGGACATATACATACACTAACGAAATATTCATTTGCGAGCGTTGGACGTATATATACGTACTCAATTTCAACTTACAAGCTTATGACGAATAAATACGTCAAACATGTAAATGTAATTTAGGTATTGTAAAGTTGTTTCGGGGTTATTTACAGTTTCTTCAAGCCATTAGTCTATTTTTTGTGGTGAGTTGGCAACACTGTTTTCGCAACAATTGTTATAGACTGGCCGGCTGATGCAATCCTTTGTTATTGTCTCGTGCAGACAGTTTGTTTACATTAAATCAGTTGTTTACATGCTGTTGTGAGAAGAACAAGATAGTAATTTTTTCACAATGTTTTCTGTGCATTAGACTGTGTCGTGTTATTTTTCAAAATTACAATTAGAGTGAATGACTGACATATAAACGCTAATTATGCTAATTTTGGTCATAAAACTTTGTTTTTATCACTAAAGTGAAAATAATTTACTTTAACCATCAGACAGAAGTGGAAAAAATAAACTCTTTCAAAATCTATTTTGCCCCATCACCTCTTGGGAAGGGTTAAATTGTGGAGTAATTTGTTAGGGTAAACATAACCAATAAACAAGCAGTAAAGGTTCAAAACATATTACTTACAAAGTCATAGAGATTCTGCAACTCAGGCGTGTTACTGGTCTTGTAAGAGTCTTCTTGCTGAAGTCTATGAGCAAGCTCTTTTGCCTTTGGATATAGCTGAAAAAAGTTAAAGTAGATCTGATGCAAATACAAAATTACATGATTTTGTGAACTGACCATAGTGAAGTGAAGAATAAGTTTCAAAACTTAACAGCCAGCTATCATTGTAATCGTAATTAATGTCAAGTTTAATAAAACTATGTATAAGTTCGTTCTACCTGGAGGATTACAAAGATTTAGTTAAATTTTGACCAAGATGTCTATATACAAGGCAGGCAAATTTATTCTCTTTTTATACCTTTTTCTTCAATGCAAAATCGAAGAATATTTCAAACCGTATATATATTGTACGGATTTGTCTGCATTAGCAGCCATATATGGTTCCTAGGGTTGAAAAATATACTTACGAGAAGTAAAACCTAATCAATAACATGATTTGGCCATTCAAATATAAATTTGACTCTCCCAGGATTGCAAGGCATTAATTAAAGGAATTCATAATATACTGTATAACTTACAATCAAATCAAGCAATTACTTCATTTACTGTAGAAATGTTGCAACCTGATATAGTGTTTTTATCAACACAATTTCAATTAATATTTTCTAGAAAAAGAGTTTAGTAAATCAAATTTTAATGACATCTGACTATGTTACTAAACCCAATAATACGTTGCCAAATGGATGAAGATATAGGAAAAGAGGCATTGACAGCTACAATTCTGTTAGATATAAATTGAATGAATATCTACCGATTATGAAGGTCCTGAATAAATCATTGGGCCTTAATGAGCAGCCTTAATGATCCCTACAATTACAAGACTGAGTTGACAAAACTGAATCTACTCGAATAAATAACGAGTTCACATGCAGCACGCTGACGTGAGGGGAGTGAATTTCCACATACAAAACTTTTAAAACTCAAAACCAGTGTAAAAACATACATTTAATCCAATTTTATTGAAATCTAAAAACATTGACTTTTAGCGAATTTCCCCTAAGGGGAAGTTATATTTATACCTCTATTGGAAATTCACTGAGTATGCAGGTTTGCTGTGACGGGGGTATTTTGGTTGTACTGATGCTCCTGGTTTAATTTACCTGCAATTCGTGGAATACAATTTTGCGCATTATAAGGTTAGGAGAAGGTCCAGTCAGGCTTGAAAGTAGGCGTGAGGTTGCTGGGAATGATAAAAGTACACCAACAAATGAATAACAGGCTTTTCTAATGTAAAACCCCCTTAAGACAACGTCCTGTGTTTAGTCGATACACATTTTCTTTAATAACTTGGTAAATGTTTATGCTAGAATGACGAGAGATGGCTTAAAACTTTCAACTCACTAATTCCCATCTTTTCACATGCATTAACATTATATCCGGGGCTTTTCTGACCCTTTTGGGCCCAAAAACTCAAAATTTTAAAGATTAATCCCCAAAAAAGGGTTTAGAGTTTTCCGATTGTTTTGCTTAACGAAATTGTTCAACTGATTGTAGAAAGGAACGTCCCTACCAAATTTTATGTAAATCGGACAAAAATGTGGCCACTAGAGTGCATACACACACATATATATATATATATCATTTTGAATGACCCCCAAAACGTGTTCAGGGAGCCACGTTAGGAACTTCTATGGTAGTCCCGGGCTTAAGTTTCACCGTGCAGGTTATGCCAACACTTTCTATAGGAAATTCACTAACAAAGACAATAATCAATCAGTTTGGTTTAGTGTATTTGAAATATGTACAGATTTGACTTTATTTTATTACATTTACCTTTGTCAACATTGAAGCAAACAAAAGTATATTGTGGGCCTCCTTCTTTTGATATTCTGGGGGCATTGTAGCTGGGAGAAACATCTTCAACAAATTTTCCATTGTTGTTAGCCTCTTCTCTTCGGAAATGTCCTATAGGTAAAAAATTAAAAATTGTAATTATACAGTACTGGTATTTAATATTGAAATAACCTAGGGCAGAACTAGCAGCAAATTTCAGGGAGGGGGGTCTTGTTACAGCAGTTATGAATCTAGAGGAATTTATGGTATAGAAAAAATTTACTGTAAAGTAAAGGGGGTCCAAGTTACAAAAAAACTCTTTAAATTATCATGTTTATAGGCATCTGGAGTAACTAATTTGCACTTTTTTATCAATGTAATGATTAAAGATTAACTGTGACAGAAAATAAACAAAATATTCAGTAGGATAGAAATAAAGAATAAATTTAGCCTTCTTTCTGGTCTACAGACAACAGATGAAACAGAGCTTTTAGGTGAAATCCCACTCAGAAACAGAACCCCAAATAGAAAACCCAAGTCATAGTCTTCCTACAAAACCTAAAGATTTAACAAAACATGGGATAGTAAAGTTAATAAAAACTATTAAAAACTCGTTTGATGTCATGCGAGCCAAAAAGTGAGAACAATTTAGCACATAAAGAGAAACCTAGTTATCCTAAAAAAGGATACAAGCCCAAATAACCCTGACAAACAGACAAGAGTCTCAAGAACCCAGCTAAATAATTTACAAAATAAACAACTTTTGTATATAACCGGTGACAGTTGATCATTTTAGGGACTTATCAGGAATTTTAACCCCCTTTATGACTCAATATAACGTCTTATCTACGTGTTATCCAGGAGCCTCATTGCTGTACTTGTTGGAAGAATTGTAAAAGCCTAAGGATGGTTTTAAAGAAAATTATTATGTTGTTTTCATTGGCGGGACAAATAGAACAGAACCCACTCACTTTCGAAGTGTCATTTACAAGACGAAAATGCTTAGGCCTATCAAAGCTGAAATTATACTGACAGAGATACTTTAAACCTTACATATACCAGCAGCAAGACTCAGTTTTTTTATTTTTTTATTTTAACTGTATAATTTCTGGCTTTTAGCACCATCCATGGAATTAAATGCATATTATCTTATTTTTAGTCATCTACTAAACCACAAAAGGCATTACACAGCAAGTAGCAGACTTCATTTAGACCAAAAAGGGAAATTAATACTGTCTAGGAGAATATCTATCAAGAAAATAAGTTTTGATAGTGTTGAAATTAGACTAATGGAAAATTACTTAGCAAACATAGAGAAAAGCTGCGTTTTAAATAGACCTAATTAGCCATGTAGTGCATCAGTACTTCCTCACTTGGCTCAAACAATAACCCAGCTGTCACTTAAACACGACTAATTTGAAATTTGTAATTAACATATTAAATTGGTAACAAATGTTATATTACCTTAAGATGAACATAAGCTCTACTTTGTTCAGCCTTCCTCTTGTGCCTTTGATGAATCATCTGCCATTCAGATACTGTCAGGATCATCTAAAAAGTTAACAAAAAATAATCAACTAAAAAAATGTATAACTGTATCTATGCTTTCAGTTTTTATTTAATACATCAGAATAGGATAACTGTGGCTATGGTAAACAAATTACAGATATTTGTACTCATTAGTACTCTTCTTAATAATTTTCTATATGCATTTACGTATCACCCGACCCTTGTGAAGACGTGAAGACCAAAGTTGCGGTGGGTCGATCAGATTCCCATGCAGATGTGACCTGCAGCGCTTCACAGGTTAGCATTGGTTGGTTGGGTAGCACAGTGGTAAGCATGCTCGCTTCATAATCTGAAGTTTGCCGGTTCGATCCTGAGCAAAATCCTGAGAAAATGTTGTGAAGGTTCGTTACTGGATCCAACTGCCATTGGTCATTGGGCTATTAGTTATGATCCTGGCTAAAGTATTAGTCAGTAACAAGGCTACACAAGGCATTTCACCCATTCTACACTCATCATTCATTCATATTTGCCTTAAAATACGCCTAGGTTGCGTCGGCGTCTTAAAAAGATAATAAAGATAATAATAATCACTGAACCAAGCAACAAACACCCGGTAGTGGAGGGCACTTGTTGATGAGGTCAGAAACTTTCCTGGGTTTGAGAGGCCAGGGAAGAGAAGGTAATATCGGTTGTTTTTTGGAAACATCAAAGATTCTAATCAATTCCCAAAATTATCGAGATACAAAATATCGTAATCGTATATTGTATATATCCACAGCACTTTTTGATTTAATAATTCAATATTATTAATTTTTATTCAAACTACTTCTCTCATGCCCTGGCCGCACTAGCACTTTCCAGAGAAAAATATTTAAAACTCTTTGTACTGAAAGGGGTTTTAAAAATTCCTTCATGTTTACTATTTTTACATGCTCCTCCACATATTTTTATGTTTATTATTACCCTAGAAAGAGAGGCACAATTACACTCTTTCAAAGGATATAGGCCTATTTACCCTCATTCCGCTTTCCCACTATATCTATTCCAAATCACTGAACAGTTTTTACTGTATTTCTATAAGGTTATTTAATAAACTCTTCACTCCCATTAATCTACAGGTTTCAAAATCTAATCCTGATGTCAAACAGTTTCTTATTAGTGCTTGTTTTTATGACTTAAATGAATAATTAAAGTAACTATAAATTTTAGAAATGTTTTGACTACTTTTTGTTGCATTGTATTAAGATTTCATTATATAAATTTTACTTTACACTGTTTATTTTTAAGAAGTATATGTAGGCCTAATTTAGTTTTTAGGATGACATCTATACAATCATCATCATCTACTATACCAAATACTATATTTGTATTGTTTATGGGATTAGAGATTTTCTTTTATTTGATTCTTAGACATTTTGTTTATTTAGGGCCTACCTATAAATTATAGATTTGTAACAATACGAAATGCCACGCCCGTTTTTGTTAGTCTACCATTCCTCCAATCTAACTGTTAGTCGCCAGCGAAGCTTAGAATTGTTCATGGGTATAGTACGATTAGCGTCCACCAAAACAAACGAATAGCCTATACAATATCTGGCTACTATTTGATTGTTATTGTTTTAAATTAGAGATGGGCGTTATTTAACATAACAGGATGAATAACAGTGTTGCGGCCGTGGCAACGTTATCGCGGCAACACGTTGCGGAGAACTCCCTGTTATTCTAATAACGTTTCTACACCCGTTGCAGAAAAGCCGCACGGACAACGGGACAACGTATAATGCCGTTTCCGTAACGTTACCAGAGCAACGATAACTTCGGCAACGAACTGAATAATTATTACTGTTATAAGTTTCAAAACGGGCTTTAAATTGCAATTTTTGTTCGATAATTCTCAGTGGCTGCTACTGAGAATTCCTCGATATTGTAATCAAGTTTTGGTTTGAAGTGTTATGGATCTTTAATATAATTACAAAATATGCTACAAATTATTTACACTAATAACCAGTTAGTTGTTATTCATTCTTTAGCAATAGTTAAATTGATTTATGGGTAATTAATTATAGATGGTTCTAAGCAGACGGTGTCGAAATAGTTTTTAAATAATTAATTTAATATATTGTATCAGGTAAAAGGTAACACCAACACCATGGAGTGAATCATGCTGCAATAACCTAGCACAGTAATGTAAATTTAAATAACGTCCTGTCTGTATAACGCCCTACTTACAATTTTGAACAACCGACAACGACAACGTCGACAACTGAACGCCGCACGACCGTCTCGCCGCAGTAATGCACCTGCCTTTTTTTGGAACTTTTGGAACATGTTCCATGAAACTGTGACAAAGTGCTTCTCTCACGTTACAGTGAAAAAGAACGGAATGAAGTACTGAATATAGCTTAAAAAATATATTCATAAATTAACATAGGCTTAATTTGTTGCAAGTTAAAGTCTTTTTTCTGTGATATGTAGGCTATTTAGCATTTTAAATTGTTTGGTATAAATTTAGCCCAAATTGGTTTGTCTGGAAAATGCAGATAGGGCCTACGCTGTATATACATCAGTAACTATTTATCTAAACTGACCAAGAACGTAACGCCAAAGCAAGCTGTAATAAGTGGTAGGCCTAAACTTATTTCGTTTTTCTTAGTAAATTGGATGCCTAATCTAAAAGGTTCATAGTTCCTAAGTTAACAAATTTAACTTAAGTTACCTTCTTCTGTTTCGAAATTCGGTTCTTCTACTACTACATCAATAGAATGTTTGTCACAAATCAAACATTCAATTTTTTTATATTAATATCAGACATATTGATCTCCAGTACTCTCAAACTTGCATCTTCTTAATCGCCATAGCATCTAAGAGAAAGTTTCCACTCACTCCAAACAAAATGGAAAATGGAATGGATTCTCGACTAGAGTCGAGGAACAGCAAGTAGGAACGGAACTCTTTGTAACGTAACGCTTCTACCAAACCTATTCCATGCTTTGTCACTGGAACGAACCGGATCGTGAAAGTAACCGGTTCAATGTCAAAAAAAGGCAGGTGCATTTACTGCGGCGAGACAGTCGTAACGCCGCAACGCCGACCGACGGACAACGGTTTTTTAGCGGCAACGAGTTGGCAATCGTTATTCAAATAACAGGTTGCCGCAACACGTTATTGGATAGCTGCGTTATCGTTACAACCGTTGCCGGAAAACAACGATAATTCCCATCTCTATTTTAAATACACAGTCGGAGTGTCACTTATTTTGATGCCAGTGGCTTGATTCTTGCCTATCATCAGGGGTACTTATACCACCATACAAATAATTACAAAACATGTTCTTAACTTTCAACATTAATACTAAAAATTATGATTTAATCAGCTAGTTTTTCCCTTAGTATAACTACTGTATTGTTTTATGTTATTAAAATAACGAGTCACGTACATCAAAAATTCACTTTTGACATTTCACGTTGACCGCGCAATGTACACAAAAATAATCACAGCTGGAGCTGATAGCTCCAGTCATAAGCTGCCAACGCTGCCAACAAAGTTCAACAAAAATACCCTTGACGTGTTTACCTCAACACAAATATTAGAGCAACAAGGAGGATTACAAGTATTGATAACCATGTAACTACGTTGTGACGCTTTCCCCTGTCCTATAATTTGTCATTGGCCTATTAATGATTCGTTTTAATTAAAAATCTACGCTATATGATGACAAGACCAGGGTTTGGACCGTTTCCTAACAAAACGTTAAACCCCCATTTGCGTTTAGGCACAAAAACTAAACTGAAATTAACGAAACATTGGCAGCAGAAGTCATTAACTTTACATTTTTTATATAAAATAAGTATTTGTAAAAGTGGGTTTTTGAAGTTACGGAATTTTCAGTCAGCCGAGAGCTGAATAAGGATAGCTTACTATGTTGGTTACTTTTCATGTTTTCCTAGATAGCGGAAATGTTCTGCGCCACGCTGCCGCGGATTGGATTTGTCCACTCCAAGAGCAGAGCATCTGTTCTCCACCCCATGGCATATAGAGCTGATGGATACATACTTCCTTGAATATAATATTTCCTTGAGCGATTCATAACTTAAAATGCAAAATATAGACATTTTTTAATTGGTCTTATTTTTTTATAACATATAGGACAAGCAAATATTGTATAATATGTTTAAAATCCCTAACAATTTAATTAAATTACTTATAAAGTAAACTCTCGCGTAACCTACTTTTAGCGAATTACACCTATAGGGAAGAAGCTATTACCGTAGGTGGCATGGTAAGAGTTAAGCCCGAGACCATGTTAACTTGTTATTTTGAGGTCCCCAGATGTCAAAAACACTATTCGTTAAAATGTATATATATATCTAGATATCTGTATATATATATATATATATATATATATATATATGTATATATATATATATATATATTTATATGTGTGTGTGTGTGTGTGTGTGTCCGTTAACACGATAACTTGAGTAAAAATCGTCTGATTTTGATGAAATTTGGCTCAAATGTGTAAAGTGACATTCATGACTTTAAGTTCGAAAACCAGAAAAATCGGACCATGGGAAAGGAGGTTTATGGGGGTTTTAAATTTTCCAAAAATCTGTTTTTTGCATTTTTCACCCTAAAATTTTCAAAACACTTAATTTTGGTTTCAACCATTTTATAGAGTTTAAAAATCAAATAATATAGTATTTTGAATCATTAACCTATGTTAAGTGGTTGCGGAGAAAATCCAAAAAACGTGCTCATAAAATCTCCCCGTTCATCTTATGGGAAAAAGGTTTTTTGCTTTTCCTCAGTTAATTTTACTTTAAACTTCACATTTTCTTTTACCAATCACTTCAGCTCCACAAAACAATCATTTTGGTGATTACATTGTGATTCTACGTCCAACCGTTGCAGAGATATTCAAAGTGCTAAACACAGTACACTGTCCAATGTTATCCTTATGAAGAATAATCAAAATTTGACAACTCGATTATTTAAGAATGTATGTTGATGAAATTTGGCATGTGGCTTTACCTAGCACTGGTATGTTGATATTTGCACACAAAAATAATTTGTTGCCAATTTTCCCCGCAGCAGCGAACCTGCATACTCAACCCCCATGTTATTCTTATGGAGGATAAGTAAAATGTAATGTCTCCCTTAATTATGAACGCAAATTAATAAAACTTGCTATGCATCTTCGACTTGTTAAGTTGTATTGATAACGGCATAAAAACACATTTTTGTGTTCCTTATTGCAGCAAGCCTGCGTACTCTATGTTATTCATATGGAGAATAAATAAAATGCTATATATCACTTATTTAGTCGTGTATTTTTATGAAACTTGGTGAGTGGCTTTATGTGGTAGTGAGAAACATATACATGCATTGGAAATTCGCTGAGTACGCAGGTTTTCTGCTACGGGGGTATCATTATTATGACCAATACTATTTTTCCCTTACTAGCTGTTTGTTATTTTTTCGTTTTTCGTAATATTCTGCAAAATGCGCTCTCTAACTTTAAAGCCTTATATTATCCTGAACTGTTGATGGAAATTTGTGAACAGTCTCTTGAATTCCTCTGTGGTAAGGGTTTTTCTCAAAAATCTATCTTTGTTGATGATTCTCTTTTTAAATTTCCTTGGTTTCTTAGAGATATAAATAACAGTTAAATAATAATTAGTCTGTTGTTATCCTTGCAAGGCCGAATTCTAGGCACAGGCTACATATAGACGCGTGCCTATAGTGGCCCACACCACAAAGCCTCGGGAACAACAGATCCTAGATATGGCTCTGAATCCATGATGGGGGAGAATTTCCCCCAATTTCTGCCCTTTGCCACAGAAAATTCCGCACCTAGGAAAACTTATCTTAAAACATGCTACATCCCAAGTAGAAATAATTTGTAATATTTTCAAAATTATTTCAAATTGTTTTGAAATGAGTTGTTTAAAACGAGTAAAAATTATTCAAACATGGGTATTATTATAACATGGGTTTACAATTGATTAAAAATAATTTTGAAAACATATATTAAAGTAATTTTTATATCAGTTTTAATATTATTATAAAAAATGTTACAACACTCGTTCAGAATAGTAAAAATAATAATTTAAAATAATTTTAAAATGGTATTAATATAATAGATTTTAAATTGTAAAATTTTATGCTTTTAGCGAATTTCCCCTATAGGCTATTACCGTAGGTCTCATGGTAAGACTTAAGCCCGAGACCATTATAACTTTTCATTTTGAGGTCCCCAGATGCCAAAAACACCATTTGTTCAAATTTATATATATATATATTTTTATATGTGTGTGTGTGTGTGTGTGTGTGTGTGTGTGTGTGTGTGTGTCCGTAAGCACGATAACTCTCGTAAAAAAGGTCCCACCTTAATGAAATTTGGTACAAACGTGAAAAGTACCATTTATTTGAACAAGTTCGAAAACCAGACGAATCACACCAACCTAAGGGGGGTTCTGGGGGGGTTTGTACCCCAAAAATGGGCTTTTGGGGTTTCCACATGTAACTGTTAATAAAATTAAATTTTAATTTTCACCATTGAATTCAGCGTAAAAAAACAAACAATTTGGTATCTTGATCATTGCTCTACGTCAATTGGTTACTGAGATACTGAACGTGCTAAACACAGTACGTTGTCTAATGTTATTCTTATGGAGAAAAAGAAAAATTGTATATCTCGCTTATTTATGAACATAACTGACGAAATTTGGTATATGGCTTCATCTGGTTTTGGTTTATTGTTGTTTGCACAAAAAAACAATTTTTCGCCTATGGTTCCCGTAGCAGCAAACCTAGGTACTCGGTCCCCATGTTACTGTTATGGAAATAATTAAAATGTTATATCGCTTATTTATGAATGTATATGGATGAAACTTGGTATGTGACTTCACTTAGCTGAGTTCTATTGATATGTGCATAAAACCCATTATTTTGTGTTCCTTGTTGCAGCAAACCTGCGTACTCATCCCCAATGTTATTCTTATGGAGAATAATTAACATTTTAAATATCGCTTGTTTGTTTCTTATATATATTTCTTATGAATCCTGTTAAGTCGCTTAATATGTTAGGTTATAATTCATTGGAAATTCGCTGAGTATGCAGGTTTGCTGCGACGGGGGTATTTTACATTATATAAAATCCTTTAAAATCAGTGTTTCATCGATGAAAATTTATGAAGAAATCAAAAGTGATAGTAAATTTAACATAAGTTTCAAAATAATTTTAAATAATTTTGAAACAACTTTAACATATCTTTAAATTAGTTTCAAAATAACTAAAAAATATTAATATAAATTGTTTATATATTGTTTTAAAATTATATTAAATAACTTTTTACTAGCTCAATTAACAATTCCAACCAAATCTTTAAAAATAATTTTAAAAATAAATTATAATAGTTCAAATTTGTTTAAATAAATATCTTTTAAGAATAAGCAATGTTTATAATTATTATTTTTTTCACTGACTGAAAGTTAATGAGAATCATGGAGAGCTTAGCAAAGAAGTTCTGTATTAGTTTCAAAATTGTTTATCTTTGGCCAAAATGAGTTGATGTAGTAATTTGTTTGCAGCCTCAAAAAACTTATATAAATGTACACTTCATTTCCCGAGGAATTGTGTAAACTCTGTTTTGGGTACCATATTGTTCCAACATATATATCAATGGAATATTACAAGTTTTGTTTCTCCAACCTTACAAATTACAAGATGTATACAAATTACAGTGTTTACCAGCAACAACAAAAGCAAACAAGGAATGCTATAGTTTTACCAAGTCCCCGTGGGGTGTAGTTAATTGG
Organism: Allygus modestus; assembly: GCA_963675035.1. Lineage (NCBI taxonomy): Eukaryota > Metazoa > Arthropoda > Insecta > Hemiptera > Cicadellidae > Allygus > Allygus modestus. The sequence goes on along the minus strand of OY776111.1, from coordinate 382,531,642 downwards.
TTATTTTATGTTGCCAGCCCAACCATTATTATCAAGGGGCGAAGCGGTCGAGAGGGTTAAGACGTGTGTTTAGTGATTAACAGATTGTGGATTCTACCCCCGGTTTGGTCATAATATTTTTGAAGTAAAATATATTTCATAATTTTGTTCAATGATTTTCAAGCGCATTACATTAGTCAGATTGCGAAAATAAGTATAAACAGTATTTTTTCAGTAAATAATGTTATTGTAATTTTTAAAATTATTTTGAATGAATTTAAAATTAATTTAAAACTGATTTATATGTTATTTCAAAATTATTCTAAAATAAATTTTAAAATGATTTGAAAATATTATAAAATGGATCAGATAGGAAATTTGTTTGTAAAAATATCATTTTATAATAATTTTAAAACTATAAAAGATCATGTTCAAATTATTTTAAAATCGATTTTTCCGTTACTAATGCTACTTGGGATGTAAAAAAGGTAGCCTGGGACCAATAAACATACATAATCTCTAGCGATGGTTTACGGCCATACTGATTTTTACTGTCCAATTCCCAGTCAGGAGAGGCATACAAATCTAAATGACTTAATTAATTGGTTGATCTATTTCTGTAATAATACTCCACAAGCCTAAAACATTGATAAATTAATAGTCAAATGTCAAATTTATAGTAAGGCAATAGTTTAGCTTAATTTAAAAATTGTCGAAAGCCACCCAATTTTATAGAATTAAACAAAATTGGTGTTTATATAGCAATTTTTAGTTTGATTTCGGTATTACCACCAATTTAATTTAGTACACAAAAACGACTCATTTGCCAGATTGACAACGTCAGCAGAGTACTGAAATGTGTAAGCCTCTGAAAACATCGGAAAATAGTTTCGTCTTTTTAATTTTTAAATGACGCTTCTCTTAATTATTATCCAATCTCAAATAACTATAAAGAATTAGTAATAAACTTCATAACTACGATAAAAAAGTTGTTACCAGACGAACTATCAAGAGTAGATGTGCATAGTTATATGTTTTAAGATAATATTATATTATACATTTTATTTATTCCCTGGAACTCTACAACTTTACAATATAATAAACGGTATCAGGAAACTGACACATACTTTCTCCCTTTAGCCCAAATTTAATGAATAAATTACTTTTTATTTACTAAATATAGAATACAAAGCACGGTGGAATGTACAGAAAATCTTCCAAACAAGTTGTTTCCAAAAACATCCACACAAATCCCTGTTTTGGGGGCGCTACAGAATCCATTGCTTCACACGTGGTTTTAAGGGGGGAAATGCCCTCTATTTCCCCTCCCTCAGGGTTATTAAGGGGCAACATATTTCGAATTTCCTCTGTTGGTCAATGCTAACTTGACAAGCATATTGAGTGAACGAAATTTATTAGTAAATAGGAGAGAAATGGTAATTTTTGTATTCTTCATAAGAATAACATTGGACAACGTACGGCGTTTACCGCAAAATTTAAATTTAAATTTTCTCCGCAACCAGCAATCATAGAATAGTAATTAAAAATACTAAATTATTTAGTTTTTTGAGCTCTTTTTAATGGTGGATAGTAATATTTTTTATGTTTATTTTATGAAAAATCCAACAAAACTGAATTTTTGATGTTTTAAGTTCTGTAATTTCTGAACCCGAATTTTTACAGAAATTCGTGTGGTGTCATTTTGTTGGGAAACAAAATTCGTACAAAAGAATAAAGTTTAATCAAAATCGTTAGAGCCGTTTTTGATAAATTTGGATTTTTCATGTTTTTTGGCGGTTTTGGGGGGATAATTACGCTTAAAAATCAAAAATTCAAAAAAAAGAAAAAAACACCTGGAGATATCGTGGATTAGTACCTACATAACAAATGTCATAAAAATCGAACCATTGGTTAGGGCTCTATAGCTCTGTACACACCACACACACACACACACACACACACACACACACACACACACACACACACACACACACACACACACACACACACACACACACACACACACACACACACACACACACACACACACACACACACACACACACACAAACACACACACACACACACACACACACACACACACACACACACACACACACACACACACACACACACACACACACACACACACACACACACACAGACATCACGGTAAAAAAACTCGGCTTTTTTGGGTTCAGGGAGCACCAAAACGAATATTTCCACTAACAACTCAAATTCGAAAATTTTGACGAAAAAAATACTTTCTCCATATACTATGTATAGAAGGAGAAAGTAAAAATTGAGAAGGGTTCTCACATAGGCATTGCCTGTTCATGGGGGCTGAATCCTTAAAGGTCTCTCAAAGTTCTTAAAAACGTAGAGAACAACAAAAAACGAAATTCACTTTACTTAATAACAAAATAAATATTAACTAAAGGAAGAATATACGTAATTAATAATATCACACGTAAAGTTCAGAATTGCTTTGGGACGCTATTAACCTGACCAATAAAATTCATGTTCCATAACTCGACGTGATAAACGACCTATCCCATATTCTACCTCTCTAATGACAATAAGAGCAGGGTTGGGCTGACGATGCTTTAACGTTCGATCGTAGCACAGTGCGGTCAACAGGAGCGGTTTAACCGTTAAACCTTTGACAAATGGTTCTACAGTCTGCTACTAAATTACGCTGTCACAGCTAATACAGCGCATGTTTCATAAAAAATATAAAACAGTGAAATTCCAACTGTCAACTTTTAGACAATGAACATTCATAATAAGTATGTTTTGCAACGAAATCAACTATCGCATTAATTATCAACATATTGAGCCCATAGGGTTACTGGTATTGTCATACAACTTTCATTATTTGACGAAGAGATGAATTTCCCATGATTAATATTGGAGGTGCTCAACCTCAGAGAAAAAGTCAATGCCATAACAGGGTCACAGAACCATGAGTCATGTAACTCTTCTGAATACTTTATATCTAATCAGCTAAATACTAATCTGTAGGTCTTAAACTTAGCTTTACACAAATAAACTATAGCTAAACGAAACATGGACATAAATGATACTTACTCAACCAAGGCAAATTTCAAATCTTGATAAAATTCCTCTGCATGTGATAAAGATTGGGAGAAAATACTTATTAATTTAAGGTGCACCATTGAAACAAATCAAAATCAAAGGAAACCTCTACTGTTCTGCGGATTCCGCAGTGAGAGCGAAAGTAAAAGAGCAGAACGCCAAGTTCTTCATGGAGTCTCTATATTGCGTAATTCTTTTATGATGTATTCCCTTCCACGTATTATTCTACCATTAGAGAGCGTTCTAATTTGTCTGTGTGGATACACTGTAGTTCAACAATTTGCTAAGGATTGCGATGATATCGTTTGCTTTCAACCATTTGGTGGGAACAGCAAATATTGAGATAACCATTTTTAAAAAGGTTGTATAGCTTGTTTCCTTCTACATAGATATATTCTCTAAATATGTTCAAACTTAATTCATATATACTCTTTTGCATGTATACAAATTATCTTTCTGGAGAGTTATTACAACAACAAAATAATCTTAATAAATATACCTCTTCAAACCCCTGCAGCAATCTGATTGTGTGCTCATAGCGTCTAGGAAGATCTAGGAAGATTGCAAGCCTAGAGGTGTTTTGAAGATCACGGTCAAGGTAGAGGTCGAAGAGAGGAGCGCCGTTGACTCGCAAAAGACGACCGATAAGAGCACTGAGGTTAGGCGGGCCTGGACTGTCCGGGGGCAGATATCCTCCCAGGTCGTCGAGCAGAGAGAACACTGGAACAAGGGAATCAAGAGTCATCAGGCAAGAGCAATGAAGTCGGACGGGCCTGGACTGTCCGGGGGCAGATATCCTCCCAGGTCGTCGAGCAGAGAGAACACTGGAACAAGGGAATCAAGAGTCATCAGGCAAGAGCAATGAAGTCGGGGGCCGTATCCAAATTCGCCAATGGTTTGAGGGTCGATCAAAACCTATAAATTCACCAACCCCGAAAAAGGTAGAAAATGCTGACCAGCACAACTTCCAAATGCACCAATTTCGGGAATCCTCTTGCAGCTCCTCGGCGCGTTGGTTAGAGGTAGCTGAGCCTAAGCCCAAGTATTTTATTGACCCTTTACAAAATTGAAGACTGCCTAGACATAATTACTGGAATTCGAGTAATCAACAATTTATTTAACTTATTTTACAATTTATTTGTTTATTTATATTTATAAATACTATACAATATACATTGTCATGCATTCAATGCCATCCCAGATGGCAATGAAGTTATTAGTTTAGCCAAGACGAAAGAAAAATACGTAGTTTAATGTTTTGTCGTATGTAGATCCATAAAAACTGTTTCTGACTGAATAATTTTAAAATTTAATTCCTGTACATGGTTCATAGTATCTGAAGAGTAAAGAACTATTTTTAAGAGACACGTAGATAACACATTATCTCACGCCTTTATTAAGTAAGCTTTAAGGCCAAATCCACAAATGGTTTGAGGGTTGGTCAAAACATCCAAATTCACCAACCCCGAAACAGGTAGAGAATCCAGGCCGGCAAAACATCCAAATTCACCAATTTCGGGAACCCGCTAGCAGCCTCTCGGAGCGTTGGTTAGGTAGATGGTTACGTCAAGAAACCACCAAGGCCATGATAGTGCCTGCTCTATTAGAAATCTGAATGTTTCATTTTGGATTGGATTCAGGAAGCGGATTGCAGATGATAATAATTAGTCATACGGTGTTTAATTTCTCCTCCTACAAATTATATGGCAAAAGTATTGTTTTCGTCAATTTTTCGAATTTAATTTATCACTTAAAATATTCATTTTGTATGCTCCCTGAACCGAAAGAGTGATTTTGTTCATAACGTATGACTTTATCTATGTGCAAAGATCTAGAGAGACCACACCAATGGGCCGATTTTGATTAAATTTGGTATGTAGGCACTAGTCCACGATATATCCACGTGTTTTTTTTTAGTGTGTTTTAATTGTGATTTTGAAGGGTAACCATCCCCCATAAAGGAGAAAGTATATGTCAGTTTCCTGATACCGTTTACTTCAACTATCATTTAGTTACTGTTATTTAAACGAAGTCACATCTACATGTATAATTTCATGTACACCATAATTTGAAGTGTTTAAAAAACTCCTCAGTTTTGGTATAAACTATTTAACTGATTACTGTTAAATCCATAAACAGATGTAAACAAACACAAGACTCAGGGACCGGCAACTCGACCGCCCGCGGGCAAAACCACTACCCTTCAACCATTGGTGAATTTGGATAGAGCTTACTCAGACGTGTTGAAAACGTACGTACCTACTATAACTGTTTAATGTTGTTGAATTAAACAAAGTAACATTGGAGCCTCAAATATTTGAAATCCTAAGGTGATTTTGAGACGTGAATAGATTTATGTATATCCCAGATATGTTAGATAGCTACCAATGCAAACTTTCAGCTCAACCTGTTCAAGAGTTTGGGGTTATTCCGGGTCTGAGATGACGACAGACAGACTAGTGTTATCTTGTTTACATAATAAAGCAGACAGATAAGTATTGTAAGATACACTATTTATGATTATTAAAGTTATAGGTTTATGCATATCCCAGATATGTTAAATAGCTACCATAATGTACCGTAATAGAAATATTTGTTTAAAATCCATTTTAATTGTATTTCTTATAATGTTGTTGGTCGGACAGTTTTAATACTTGGTTGTTCATAAATAGTTTAAATTACAGTGGACTAATTTGGCCCCTTACGAAATCCACTATATGGTTCTTAAAATACAATCCAATTTGTTTGTATTAAATACCTTGAAGTATTCCCTGAACGCTGTACTGAACACCGAATTTAACCCCTGAAACCTTTGACATTTTCGTTAAATCATAAACACATGTCGTTTTAAATTTCTAAGTTTGATGTCTCATAAAAATGAATATGTCAGATATACTAATATGACTAACTCTATAAACAATTGGAAAACACATTTCGAGATTTCCAGACGAAATAATTGATGGGTCTGTTTGTTAAAACGTGAGCCATTCATTCACGAGTTCGGAACGGAAAGTAAACAAAGCTATAAAGCTTTTCACCACCGGCAGAAAATCTAAATTGACAAACATAACGACACAATAAATGGAGTTTAGTATTCTCGGAGCAACAGCGGGTTATGTTCAGCCGTTCTCTTGAGCTTCATATTTATATGCGCTTATATCATTTAACAGGCAGGTACGTTGGAACAACGCGGCTTACTAATTAGGTTTTTTCTGAGTGGATGGGATTTATGATATTTTTTATAAGACAAAACTTCCCTATATTTAACCTTAGAATTTTTAACTGTAGGCGTTACTGGTCGGGAAATTGATAGTATTATTGCCTAGATAAACGTTCCTACATGGTTCCCAAAACGGACACGGAAAATTAATAACTTTTCCAAAACATGTCATAGAAATAAAAATAAAGAGTTTCATGCATTTCCTTAAAACTGTTGCTTTGTTCACATTAGAAATTATTTATCGGGAGAGCTTTAGCCTTTACAAACCAATTAAATGTATATACGACTTATGGTCTCCTTTCTGTACATTTATTCAAAAGATATATTTCTCCAGTCACAAAATATTTTTTTGTTTCTATCTGCTTCGCCTACAATATTAAGGCCCGCTCGTTCTCAACGGTTTATACGAAATTGTTACTTTATGTTCATTTGAATGAACAAGAAAACACTGGAAATTTCAGGGAGCAGAATTCCGACAAGCAAATAACAATCGCTTGATTAATTCCGAAAATATTTTAATTGCACAATATTTTTATGGATAACCTCAACGGTGGCTGTTTGAACTAATGGCTGTTTCAACTGACTAATGGGTAATGGGTAGGCTATGCGCAGCCAACATCTTTTCATACTGTCTTTTGTATGCTTATTAACGTCTTATATCCAAGGGGGCGGAAATATTTATTACTTAGCAATGGGAGGCAAGGCAAACATGCTCCACAAGGGGACGGAACAATTTATCAATCCCATAGCCCTATTAAACAGGACGTCGAGTTTCCCTAATTTATTCTCGGTTCATTTATAATTTCGTGATGTTTTTGCTGATGACTAAAACTTTCCTGATTTCTATCCTACTTATAGTAAGCTTAAACAAAAAGTAGACTGTCGATTGTTTCTTTCGACTTGTTGACGGCCAGCAAAGAGAAGAAGAAAATCTTTTAAAATAGCAAATATCAAACTGTTCAAACATTTACAGGTCTTAAGTGATAAATCACAATGCCGTATACTCGAACTTAAACTGACCACTGACTCAGAATTGGTAGCCGGTAAGAGTTTTCTTTCAATGATATTTTGAAAACCTAAAAAATTTGATTATATCCGTTACAAAATTGTGTAGTGCGAAGGGGGACACTACAATACAATATAAGCGACTATAAGACAATATATACCCCCCGTCGCAGCAAACCTGCGTACTCAGCGAATTTCCAATGCATTGATATGTTTCTCACTAGTACATAAAGCCACTCACCAAGTTTGACAAAAATACATTCATAAATAAGTGATTTATTACATTTTATTTATTCCCCAAAAGAATAACATTAGGACTGAGTACGCAGGTTTGCTGCAACGAGGAAGATAAGAAATGAGTTTTTATGCAATTATTAATATAACTGAACCAGGTGAAGCTACTTACCATGTTTTATTCATTTATGTTCATAATTAAGGGAGATATAAAACGTTACTTATTCTCCATAAGAATAACATTAGGGCTGAGTATGCAGGTTAGCTGCTACGGGGACAATCAACAAAACATTTATTTTTTGTGCAATTATCAATATACCAGTACAACATGAAGCCACATACCAAATTTCATCAATATACATTCATAAATAATCAAGATATCAAATTTTATTTATTCTCCATAAGGATAACATTGGACAACGTACTGTGTTTAGCACTTTGAATATCTCTGCAACGGTTTGACGTAGAATCACAATTTAAACACCAAAATGATTGTTTTGTGGAGCTGAAGTGATTGGTAAAAGAAAATGTGAAGTTTAAAGTAAAATTAACTGAGGAAAAGCCAAAAACCTTTTTCCCATAAGATTAACATGGGAGATTTTATGAGCATGTTTTTTGGATTTTTTCCGCAACCACTTAACCTAGGTTAATAATTCAAAATTCCATATTATTTGTTTTTTTAAGCTCTATAACATGGTTTAAACCTAAATTAAGTGTTTTAAAAATTTTAGGGTAAAAAATGCAAAAAACTGATTTTTGGAAAATTTAAAACCCCCATAAACCCCCCTTCCCATAGTCCGATTTTTCTGGTTTTCGAACTTAAAGTCATAAATGTCAGTTTACACATTTGAGCCAAATTTCATCGAAATCGGACGTTTTTTACTCAAGTTATCGCATTCACGGACACATATATAGATATATATATATATATATATATATATATATATATATATATATATATATATATATATATATATATATATATATATACATATATATAAATTTGAACGAATAGTGTTTTGGACATCTGGGGACCTCAAAACAAAAAGTTATCATGGTCTCGGGCTTAAGTCTTACCATGAGACCTACGGTAATAGCTTCTTCCCTATAGGGGAAATTCGCTAATAAGACACTAGCTGACGTACCCGTTCTTCGCACAGGGGTTTTCTTTACCCGTTCTTTAGTCAATGCAATTTGCATTTTAGTTACAGCTTGAAACAGCTGTTCTTGCTTATGCTCTTTAAGTTGTCAAATGGAAGTATCCACGGCTGTTCGCATTACATTTTCTGAATGTTTACTTTATTATGAAATGTAAACATTGAAACTTAGGACGTTCACGGGACGTAGCCCGAGGGGATTTTAAGGAAGTGAATAGGCCTATGTGTTGCATGGGTTCAAAATCTGCCTATGTGTAAAGTTTCAGCCCAGTCAGTTCAGTAGTTTTTGCGTTCACCCGGAACATTAGACAGACAGACAGGTAGACAGAAACCACCTCTTCTTTACAATATTATAGAATTCAATTGATACAGTAATACAGTAATACAGTAATATGTCTACAGTAATACATACATTCAAGACTTCCTCTATTGACACTTAATTGAGATTTTGTATGTCTCCAGGTAACAACGATTTTTCTCGTAAACAAAATTCATAACCTTTTTCTGTGAAGCTTACTGTACCTCAAATTTTGTCCGATGAGTTTTGTCATAAACAAAAGAGTTACACGAACAGGTTTTTATGACAAATAGACCTAACACAAACAATCACTATTCAACCCAGCGAGGTAAAAGCCATGGAGTGCTTGCCAAATGAGCAGAAAACAGTCCGCGCACTGTCAGGCTAGAACAAAAATGTAGGACACGGCAAAAAGAAGTAATCCCGAGCGGTGAGCGCGCTGTTGTTTACACGCTCCTGGACCTCTTAAAAATAATAAAATTAAATATAAACTTATATATTCCTTTTCTGCATGAATTGCCGCATCGAACGGTAAACATATATTTTAGTTAAAATTATGCATAATTTTTAATAATTCAAAATACAGAACGTTATAAAAGAATGACATGAAAGTCAGTTAGCAAGAAACCTTTTTAGCGAATTTCCGCTATAGGGAAGAAGCTATTACCGTAGTCGGTATGGTAAGACCCGGAACCATGATAACTTTTCGTTTTGAGGTCTCCAGACCCCGAAAACACCATTCGTTCGAAACTTTATATATATATATATGTGTGTGTGTGTGTGTGTGTGTGTGTGTCCGTGAGCACGATAACTCTCGTAAAACTGATCCGATTTTGATGAAACTTGGTATAAACGTGTAAAGCAACATTTATGACTAAGTTCGAAAACCAGCCAGATCGGTCTATCCGAAGGGGTATTTTGGGGGTGGGGGTTTGTACCATAAAAATGGGTTTTTTGAATTGTTTACATCTAATTTTGGAAATAGACAAATTTTAATTTTCACCATTCGATTCAGCTTAAAAAAACACACAATTTTCCTCTACGTCAATTGGTTACCGAGATACTGAAAGTGCTAAACACAGTACATTGTCTAATGTTATTCTTATGGAAGGAAAATACATTTTTTATATCTCGCTTATTTATGAATGTGTACTGACAAAACTTGGTATACAGCTTCATCTCGTTGTGGTCTATTGATATTTTCTCAAAAAAACTTTTTGCCAAATTCTCCCGTAGCAGCAAACCTGCGTACTCAGCCCCCATGTTATTCTTATGGAGAATAATTAAATGCTCTGTCTCCCTTAATTATGAATATAAATGAATAAAAACTGATATACGACTTCACCTAGTTGAGTTATATTGATATTAGCATAAAAACCCATTTTTTGTGTCCCTTATTGCAGCAAACCTGCGTATTCAGCCCCTATTTTATTCTTATGGAGAATAATTAAATGCTCCGTCTCCCTTAATTATGAATATAAATTAATAAAAACTGGTATGCGACTTCACCTAGTTGAGTTATATTGATATTAGCATAAAAACCCATTTTTTGTGTTCCTTGTTGCAGCAAACCTGCGTATTCAGCCACAATGTTATTCTTATGGAGAATAATTAAAATTGTATATATCGCTTATTTGTGAATATATTTTTATGAAACTTGGTAAGTGGCTTTATGTAGTATTAAGACATTTAAATCTCCATTGGAAATTCGCTGAGTATGCAGGTTTGCTGCGACTGGGGTATTTATTTTTGAGGTAGAAAAAACTTTCAGCAAGAAAGTTGAAGTTAATTAGTTGATCTTCAACATTTATTCGAAAATATTTTCGATAGGACTTCTAGTTTGTTCAATAATCCGATATCAATAACCGCTATGGTCAGTTCTACGAGCGCAGCCGTCGTCGTCTCAGACCACGTCTAGACAATGTACTTTACTCCCGTAATGCACACATCATTTGTCCCCCCACCCCAAAATCCAAAAGCATCCATAAGTATTTACATTTACAATCGTTGTCCATTTTGGTTGCGTAATGCTTAATACCTAACCTACGAACTTGGAACGTTAATTGCAGCTGAGCGAAGCAAAATATCAATCAGCTGATCCGATCCCGCTATAGCTGCAGCGTTAATTATTGCAGGAAACATCAGCTGATTGTGTTCCGCATGTCATAGCTATAGCGTTGCCAGTTATCCACTGAACTGTGTTGCCAGATTGTCAATGTTATTCTTATGGGTTTATTTTTTCTCCCTATGGAGTTAAAGAAGCACTTTACTCCCTCATTAGTAGGAGTAAAATTCGACTTTACACAGTGGGTGGGGGGAAATATGTGTTTTATATCAAAGCTTAAAACTAAACGTCTATTTCAGCAATATAACTATTCCTCTAAACATATTTTTGGCATTAAAGTTGAGGAAAAAATTAAGGAACTGGAGTTTGAAGGATACTTAGTTGCAAATAAACCTTTCTAACAAAAATATAAATTAAATAATATGGAATAAAATTGTTTGTATAAATACTCAAAAGTAGAAAAGTAGGCCTAAGACTCTCTATGTAAGTAAAATTGTTGTTATATAGTTTATTTTCATGTAAAAAATGTAGAAATATATCGATTAAATGTCATATGGGATTTATTTAGTCGTAAATGAATTTATTTCGATGAAAATCCAGTTTCAAAACGTGAACATCGAGATTTGTTACTAAAATTGAAATTTGCATGTGCTTTTACGACATAATTAGAGGTTAAAAACATATTTGAATTTAGTACCAAAAGATGAAGAATTTATTCAGTCACAATATTTCGAAAGTCATTTTCCGTTAAAAAATTCCCCGCGTCGTAAACCATAATTAAGTGAGCACGCGCCTCCAATAATCCATAAGACGCTGAACTGAGCTTTGCAAGGGGTCCTTTATTTTGACCTTCAGCTCGGCCGGACCGAATTTTGGTCTATTGGGCCAAACACATATTACGTAACGCACTTGAGAGGGGGGAGAGGGTATGGCGTAGCGTTATGCTGTGTTATGTTGGGGAGGGGGGTTTGGATAAACGTTACGTAACTCACACATATTAACCCTAAGATCCGGCGCACTACCGTATCTCTTGGTTGTAAGCATTTTGTTTTGAAATAAGTTATTAAAAAGTTTTGTTAAAAGAAATAAGTTAGCCTAAATTAAAAGTTTAAAATTGCTAATAAAACGATGTTTAAAAGGTTTAAGCTGTTTTAATCCCTACTACGATTGAGTTACGTCACACATTGGGGGGGTATGGTCAAGCAATATGGTGCGTCACCTGGGGAGGGGGATCTGAAATGACGAAAAAAAGCGTTACGTAATATGTGTATGGCCCCTATCCCGACTATTGGCGCGAGTGCTCCATGGTTTTACCTCGCTGATTCAGCCATATGAGGGAGCAATGTTCAAGAGCCTAGAGTAAAGCTGTTGCCCACAGAACTTTAGCAATTTATCCCCAGGTGTTGATCCGGATAAATGTCGCACAGTGTTAACTCTAGTTCTAACCTTATCTTTTGTCTTTTAGAGGTGGTCTTAGAATTTACGTTAACATCAAGTGTTGCTCTCAGGAAATGATGGTGTTAACTGTGCTTGAGTGTTACACCATCAAACGGTAGATTAGTTTGTAGTTAGTGAGTATTTTGCACAGGTGGAAGAAAGCAACTTCGGTCTTGGTGGGGTTTGGCCTCGAGCTTCCATTTTTTTTAAATAGTTTTTGGAGAACGGCAAGTTCAGATGTGAGTGTATGTTCTGAAGTTGTCAGGTCTTTGTTTTGGGACGTTAGGTCTATGTCATTAGATAATTTGCTGATAAAAGGAATTTCCACTGTCTACGTTACAAGCCAATCAGACAGTACTAAGTGCTGTGCTTGAGTGTTACACCATCAAACGGTACGATTAGTTTGTAGTTAGTGAGTCTTTTGCACAGGTGGAAGGAAGCAACTTCGGTCTTGGTGGGGTTTGGCCTCGAGCTTCCATTTTTTAAATAGTTTTTGGAGGACGGCAAGTTCAGATGTGAGTGTGTGTTCTGAAGTTACCAGGTCTTTGTTTTGGGACGTTAGGTCTAAATCATTAGATAATTTGCTGATAAAAATTTCCGCTGTCTACGTTACAAGCCAATCAGTCAGTACTCAGTGAAATACCAACAAATAATGAAATTAGTAATTTATATATTTTGTAAGATATGTTAGATATTTACATAACTAACCAGTCCATATTTTCAAACAACATTTCTTATAAACCAATTTCGTTTACTGCATGCGTTAGAAATGTAGGTTTAGAGACAGTTTAAAACTGTGCAATAATTTGAAAACGAGTTTGAAATTGGGGATTAGATATGTATTATCCATAAAAACAAAGCATACCAAAATTCGCATTATCATTCCAGTCCAGTGCAGTTATCGATGTAGGGCAACTACATGTTATTAAGTTGGGTCTTTGGTCGATGGGGCGGGGGTAGAATCATCCTCGATTAGGATGGCCGAGTTACATCTAGTTATCATTGTACATCACCCACGAGCCTAAGAGCTCCTTCTTCTTCATTTTTGCTTTAAGCTTAGTGTTTTGATTACAAGAGTTTAATTTTATACCACATAAGACATTTGTTTTGCTACTAAATTGTATTAACAGATTGCGAAAGTATTGATGGTTCAACTATTTACTCGTGATTTTCTGCTCGTTTAACTTGTTGAAATAATGGTCCTTATAATGTTCTCGTAAACTCGAATATACTCATAACACACCGCCATGATCTGTCATCTATTTACTACCTTTTTTACCTTCGAAACGTTAATTTATGTAAATATTAATAACTGTCATGAATTAATCAAACATGACAAACATTAATTAATACAAATTCATTAAAATTAAATTAAATTAAAATTAATTAATTAAAACATTAGTTAATTGATTAATTAACATTAATCAAAGTCATGAAGAGTTCGGCTAAGTGTGTCTTGTCGAGAGAATATTGTCAAACTTTGAGAATGTCTTCGAGTGCTGCGATAAACCACTCTATTTTCAAGATAAGTGCCGTAAAGTGAAGTTTATAAACTCCAAGAGACTAAAACATTGACCGATGAGAACTGAGCAGCTTAGGCAAAGTGGCAAGTTGAAGGTTGGAAACTAATCAAACTGACAAGCCGCTTCCAAGTTCTCTACTGATTAACATAATCTGGCAATGAACATTATTCCGCCAAAAGTTTTATTTGTTCAGAGAATTTAATTTGAAAGGACTAATAAAAGCTTAAAGATTTTCAGGCACGTATTACAAAAAGGTGTTAATTTTAACTGATAAAAAAATGCATAATAATTTTATCAGGGTGATTTGCACAGTCACTTAAGATCAATATACTTTAATCTACAAATTAAAATTAATCATGCCTATACAAAATACGATAAGGTATAATAAACTAGAGTGTTTTAAAAATTCAAACGTTTGTATAGACCTGTATGAGATATTGTGTCTTTAAATTAAATATAAGCAAGTATAGCCTCACGACTCGAATTTAGGATTAGGATACAAAGCAAAGTGAATTTCTTATATCACGACGCTGGCTGCGTCGTGTGTTTTAACGATGTTTAAATGTAATTTGCATCCCAGTTGTTTTAGATAGTGGAGTGAACGCCAAAAGGTTCCTTTACTCGTTAAATAAATAACTGCAAAGTCAAAAAAATAACTCAGATTTAAGAATAAATTAATTCATATTTAATTAATAATGGAGACATATATTTTGTATTATTAACTTTTTTGGTGGATTATACATATAATAAAATAAATAAAAGGTTGCATTTTTAAAAAATAAACTAAACTGTTTGCAGTCTTGACGCCACAGGCATTTCAAGAGGAGGTTAAAGAGTAAATTATATTGAAAAATCAGCCTGCTAGTCATAAAGTTTGGCTACAACAATTTTGGAAACTTCTAAACCCTACAATTTGCCATCCCGATTTTTAAACAGAAAACGTGTGGGGTTGTTTTTTTTTCAAGTGAAATAAGTATGATTCACTAATAAAATACTCACTCAGTTGGTTAGGAAGCATAAGAAAGATCGAGTAGAATGTGGAAACAGTATAAACTACCTCATTAATACGTCAATCCATCAATAGTAGGACAAATTACGAGGAAAAGTCTAACAATACTGTTTGCCATATTTTTTCTGAAGTTATACAAAAACTGGAAAACCAGTTGGGTTTAACTTGTTAATAAAGGTAGCTAAAATATCATGGCTATTGATCGCATTAAGGCTGAGTACAATAACTGTATTTTCTCTTTTTACTTTCAAGAAAACTAATTTAACTAATAACCACTGTACTTAAGCTACCACAAGAAGAAATGTCCCTGTCCAATACAGTGCGTAGTAAAGTATGCAGAATTAACTAACGGGAAACTCATCAAACATTCACTGTGCATTCAAAATGAATAATTCATTAAATCAGCTAAGCCACTAATTGATAGTTGAATTTGGCTAATGATTCTGTTTCTTTCACTGATATTAAATCATCTTATTCATCCATAACCTAAATGAACAGTGTTCATAATTTTAATCGAAGTTTGAAACTTGAATTCTCGTTATTTTTAACGGTAGTTTCATATTCTGCTACATTCAGACTAACAATGTTTTAAGACTCATTGTCATGAATAAATAAACGAGGCGACGTGCTTTCATTTTAAAATAAACATTAATCCACAATAAGGCATTCTATATAAGGTGGTTAAAAGTTATAACTCGGAATGTATGACTATTATGTTTATTCGTATTTAAAGCAGCGTTCCCCGTTGAAATAAAAGGCTAATACATTTCGTACAATTGTTTGTTTTTTAATAACAAATAAATAAATCCTCAATACTCAAATCGTTAATTTTAGTTTGAGTAAATAAGATCCGGTTGTCGGTCGGTAGCTCGTAGCCGTGCACGCACATGCTCCATATGTGTATATTCGTGTCTATCAAGTTATTGTGTTATTTCATTTCAATTATTATCCCAACCGAAACAATTCAAATGAAGGTTTGATTTATGTTGTCTTGCAATTTCTTAGTTTAGTGTTCTGCAACCGGCGTCTGATGTTGGAGAGCTTTCAAAGCAAAATAAATATCTTGTATAAAAGGGATGTGATCCAAAAGGAGCATTTTATGACTTTTACCTGGTTCAAATCGAACTAAGACTTACAAGTAATAACCACCTTATTTCCATTCCCACTTTTACCTATTTTAAACTCCCATTTCAATATGATAAAACGCACTCACACTACGTTAATAAAGTAAACGTGTCGTTACATTAATTATATATTATTATTTTGAGTTTTTATCATGTTTTATAACTGTTATTTATTTATTATATCGTCTTGACTTTTACCTGGATAACTTTTAACCGAAATTGAATAGATAAATATTTCTTAGTTGTGATGCTAAAATTTGCAACAAAAAAAACTATGAAAAGTATAAGAATAAATATTATTATACCAACATCTCGAATCATGTTACATACATTACTTCAAGAAATGTCCTCAGAATGCTGAAAAGTACGTTACTTTAACGTTCAAGTTTATGTTTATTAACAAACCAAGTTTACGTTGAAAAATAATACACAATGGGATTTGAGCTAAATGATAATGGACCCAAAGTTTAAGGAGGGTTCCGAACCCCCGGGACGCGACATTATCACATAGCCAGAAGCCGTTTATCATAGGCGGGGATTGACCTTGGGACCTAGCGGACAAAGCCACACACTATTACCTCTAAACCAGGCCGCTCCCCACTGTATGAACAGCTCTAAAGAACTTGATTTTTGCAAAAATGCAAAATCTGATACCAAGTTTAGATTATTAGCTATATTAATTCAGCTGGTTTAATATTTTTATTTGAAATCAGTGTAATATCAATACAACAATCGTACAAGAGTTAAATTGTCAGTGTAACTCGTGTTGCATTAGTTAGAACAGCATTAGCGGTGGGGAGGTGTAATTTATTCAGCAGATAACGAGCTGTTACCTGGTCAGTAAATGGTCTAGCCGCAAGTCTGATGACTATAATCTGTAGCACTAGTGCTGACAACCTAGTGACAGCTGATGAATATAATCTATAGCACCTGTATTACTATGGGGCATGTGAATTCACATCTCTAGTGGCGGCTAATGAATATAATCCATAGCACCTATATTACTATGGGGCAAGTGAATTCGCATCTCTAGTGACGGCTGATGAATATAATCTAAAGCACCTGTGTTACTATGGGGCATGTGAATTCGCATCTCTAGTGGCGGCTAACGAATATAATCCATAGCACCTGTATTACTATGGGGCAAGTGAATTCACATCTCTAGTGACGGATGATGAATATAATCTATAGCACCTGTGTTACTATGGGGCAAGTGAATTTCCATCTCTAGTGACGGCTGATGAATATAAGATAAGCACCTGTATTTCCATCACTAATAGTGGCTGATAAATTGAATCTGTGACACTTGCACTTTCAGTACCATTGGTTGATGGATAATATCAATTGTGCAACCTATATTTACATCACAAGTGGTGATAGATGAATATCATCTGTGCCACTGTATTGATAACACAAGTAGTGGCCGATGAACATCATCTGTGCCACCTGTATTGATATGCTAATGAATGCGCGGCTTGTTTTAATGTCTCCAGTGGTATTTATAACGGATATGACCTGTGACATCCTAAATATGGCAGACGAATTCAATGTTGAATTAAGTTAAATTTGTCAAGTGGGGTCCTCCTTTTATAATATTGTTTTTTAAGAGTTGGTTTTGGTATAAGTCATAACTGTGTTTATGCAATATTTCCTAATTACGACAATCAATATAATCCTTACCCACCTTTTAATGATTCACTATATTAAGAAAAGTTTGAAAAATCACTAAGCTTAGGCAGATCTTCTTTAAGTTTTATTATGATTTTACATTGTTTTCATATTTGTTGACGGCAGAATTGATAGTATGGACACCACAGTGACAAGAACTGAAAACAAAGCTGAATTGAATGTATTACAAAAATCATCTAACTGCGCACTAACTATAGTTTTGGTACTAAATATAATTAAAGACAAGTTGAATTGTGCCGATAAGGGTTGGAATTACATTGATGGGAATTGTATTAAATCTCAACAATTTTTGGAAAATGTTAGGCTTATAGGGTAGGCTTATGTCTGATTGTGTATCTGTGTGATTGTTACTACTTATCGATTCAGAAAAAACTTGTAATGTCTGTAAGATTAACATAAGATTTTAAAAAGCCTGTGGGGTAGAGCCTTGTCGATTTCTTGGATCTGGAATTGGCCTTGAGTAAGTAACAAAGCTATTTTCCTTCTAAATTTGAATTATATATTGTGTGATGGCTTGCATAAAATCTTCGGGTCCCAGTGGGGAGGAGCCCCAAAGGACTCTCAAATCGGGACTATCTATCTTTCTACTGAAGTTCAGCTCTATCGGTCTGGTAGAAGGTGCGAGATGGTAAACATCAAATAACTTTGAATTCCAGAAGAGTGGAGCGCGAAAGTATTTTCAGAACAGGAGCAGGTCTATGTTTGATCCTGGTGTATTGGGTATATTCTCATCAAATTTCAGATCCATTGGTTAAATAGTTGGGATGGTATGGTTGATATAGGAATCTCAAAGCCATCATGGCAGAACCCAAATATTTTGATCAGGAGGTATCATTTAGTTTGTAGTACCTATCAAATTATGTTAGAACCTTGCTATGTAAATTTATTTGTGAAATACATTTAACACCTCACTTTATACAAGCAAATAAATACAATACTTGTGACAGCATACCTTCAGATTAATTATGTTTTAGCGAATTTACCCAAAGAAGCTATTACCGTAGGTGGCATGGTAAGACTTAAGCCCCAGACCATGATAACTTTTTGTTATGAGGTCCCCAGATGCCAAAAACACTATTCGTTCAAATTTATATATATATATATATATATATATATATATATATATATATATATATATGTATATATATTATTATTATTATTATTAGATTGAAAACAATATATATGTGTGTGTGTGTGTGTGTGTGTGTGTGTGTGTGTGTGTGTGTGTGTTTGTGTGTCCGTTACCGTGATAACTTTTGAAAGAAACGCCCGATTTTGATGAAATTCGGCACAAATGTGTAGAGTAACATTTATGACTTAAAGTTCGAAAATCAGATCGATCGGATTATGGGAAGGGGGTTTTATGGGGTTTTAAATTTTCCAAAATCAGATTTTTTAATTTTCCCCCTAAAATTTTAAAAACCCTTAATTTTGGTTATAGCCATCTTATAGAGCTTAAAACACAAATAATTTTGTATTTTGAATCATTAACCTAGGTTAAGTGGTTGAAGAGAAAAGTAAATACCCCCGTCGCAGCAAACCTGCGTACTCAGCGAATTTCCAATGAATATATATGTCTTAATATTAAATTAAGCCTCTTACCAGAATTCATAAGAAATATATTCATAAATAAGCGATATTTAAAATATTCATTATTCTCCATAAGAATAACATTAGGGATGAGTACGCAGGATTGCTGCAAAAAGGAACAAAAAATAATGGATTTTTATACAAATATAAATAGAACTCATCTAAGTCAAGTCACATACCAAGTTTCATCAATATAAATTCATAAATAAGAAATATATAACATTTTTATTATTCTCCATAAGAATAACATGGGGACCGAGTACCTAGGTTTGCTGCTTCGGGAACCATAGGCGAAAAATTGTTTTTTTGTTCAAACATCAACAAACCACAACCAAATGAAGCGATATACCAAGTTTCGTCAGTTTATGTTCATAAATAACCGAGATATAAAATTTGTCTTTTTCTCCATAAGAATAACATTGGACAACGTACTGTGTTTAGCACTTGTAATATCTCAGTAACCAATTGACGAAGAGCAATGATCAAAATACCAAATTGTTTGTTTTTTAAGCTGAATTCAATGGCATAAATTAAAATTTGATTTAAATAAAAATTACATGTGAAAACCCCAAAAAGATATTTTTGGGGTACAAAAGCCCCCCAAAACCCCCCTTCGGATGGTGCGATTTGTCTGGTTTTCGAACTCGTTCAAATAAATGGTACTTTACATATTTGTACCAAATTTTATTATGATCGGACTTTTTTTACGAGAGTTATCGTGCTTACGGACACACATTTTAGAAATTAACACCATTTTGTTGCAATATTTCGAGGTATTCTCTTTATCAAGCACAAAAAATGAATGACAAACAAAAACAACAGATCATATGTTATTTACACATTTGGTTAAGATCAGATGATGTGGAATAAAACTATTTTGATACTGTAGAAAGAATAAGGAACTAAAAATTATCAAATTAACGAATGTTGAGTCCATGTGGTTGTTTCGTTCTTAAAACTAACTGGTGAGCCAATTCGACTGTTCTCAAATTCATGTCATTTAATTCTTTGTTTTCAACACTTTGGATTTTGTGTATAGCTTTAAGATGGAAACAATCTTCAAACTCAGCATTATGTTGAACAGCGTGTAAGGCCACCGGCTTGTGTTTGTCTTTATGGTTGACAGAAAACCGATGTCCTGTCATCCGAACACGTAAGGAGTTAGATGTTTGTCCAATGTACTCCTTAGGACAAAGTTTACACGTTAGCTGGTAAATCGCATGGTTGGATGAACAATCCATGTGTCCAGCTATCGGGTAAACTTTGTCCGTTACTGTACTTCGAAAGCGGTCTGCCTTACACATAATTTTGCATATACCGCAACGCGGTTTATTACATGGTTCACATCCATGGGCCAAATTGAGATTTCTATTTTCAAGCTTGGGCCTTACAAGCATGTTCTTTAAATTTGGAGGTCTTTTAAAAACCATTCTAGGTGGTCTAGAAAACATGGTTTCGGTTAAGGAAGAGTTTTTTAAAAGTTCAAATCCTGTTTTCATTATTGAATTTATTCTGTGAAGGCCAGGGAAATAGGATGTTACAAACTTGGGATCGTCTTTAAAATTGGTAGAACTAAGCGTGTTTTTGCGCTTCTTAAACTGTTTTTTTATTATTTTCTGAGGATAACCTCGTTGGATAAAAGCATTATTTAGTTTAGATAAATAAGAATTGTAATCTTTAGAATCGGTACATAATGATTTGGCTTTAACTGACAGGCTTTTTGGGATAGACTTTTTGACATGTGCTGGGTGGCAACTGCTGTAATGAAGATATTGCATTTATTAGTGTCTTTGACGTGAATTTTGGTTTTAAGAAAGCTTTTATCCAGAAAAATATCTAAATCCAAATATGTTATAGATCCTTGGGAAGATTTCCACGTGAAATTCAAACATGAAAAATTGTTTAAATCAGCCAAACATATATAAAAATTTGAACGAATGGTGATTTTGGCATCTGGGGACCTCAAAACGAAAAGTTATCATGGTCTCGGGCTTAAGTCTTACCATGAGACCTACGGTAATAGCTTCTTCCCTATAGGGGAAATTCGCTAAAAAACGCGCCCATAAAATTTCCCATGTTAATCTTATGGGAAAAAGGTTCTTGGATTTTCCTCAGATAATTTTACCAACAACTTCATATTTTGTTTTACCAATCATTTTAGTTCTACAAAACAATCGTTTTGGTGTTTTAATTGTTGTTCTACGTCCAACCGTTGCAGAGATATTCAAAGTGCTAAACACAGTACGTTGTCCACTGTTATCCTTATAGAGGATAAATAAAATGTTATATCTCGATTATTTATGAACGTATATTGATAAAACTTGGTATGTGGCTTAAACTAGTTGTGGTAATATTGATATTTGCACAACAAAGGTTTTTTGTTGATTTTCCCCGTAGCAGCAAACCTGCATACTCGGCCCCCATGTTATTCATATGGAGAATAAGTAAATTTGTATATCTCCCTTAGTTATCAACCCAAATTAATAAAACTTGGTATGTAGCTTCACCTGGTTGAGTTATATTGATAATTGCAAAAATACTCAATTTTTCTCTTCTTCGTTGCAGCAAACTTGCTTACTCAGCCCTAATGTTATTTTGATGGAGAGTAAATAAAATGCTATATATCACTTATTTATGAATGTATTTTTGTGAAACTTGGTAAGTGGCCCTACGTAGTAGTGAGACACATATACATACATTGGAAATTCGCTGAGTACGCAGGTTTGCTGCGACGGGGGTCTTATTTAGGTATTGCTATCCCCGTTGAGAAAATTCCAAACTGTATTAACGAGGAAAACGCGCCACAGAACAACTGTGCGAGGTCAGCGGTGGAGCAGAGGCCGCAGTATTGCCGCTCGGATTACTATCGATTCGTTTTGCTTTGTTCATCAATTAAACTTGAGCTACCATTCTGATTTCATTGGCCCTTGCGTATAACTTGTGCTGCATACCCAGTACAGTTTAACTTTAACTTAATACATGTTATAGTTACAATCGACAATTATGGTATTGTAACTATAAGTATTGTTAAATAAGTTGTGCCAAAATAATAGTTTTAAGGGGAAATAATGCATGACTGACGATTAGGTTCATACATAAATTAAACCTTCTCAAAACAATCATCAACAATTTGTATCCTAAATTCAAGTACAATATTACGTGTATTTTTATAATTCAGTTTAAATCTAGGAAAGGTTTTGCTAAGTTATAATTAAAGCGGCGAAGGTAATTGTCTAAGGGATGATTACCTAAAACTTTGGCGGTGTAAATGGTAGCATTAATCTAGGAAACCACGACAACTTGAGTATTAAATCAAGCGGAGGCGTTATCTAGGCCAAGTGAGGCAGAGAGCAAGTAGAGAGAAACTGCAGCCCGCATGGCGCTGTTGCAGAGTTATTTGTTTACGCATGATAGAGTTAATTTCATTACTTGCTTTTTATGTTTCTAAAATAACAATTTTTACTATTCATGGTCCACTAATTGTGAAACACACCATTGTTTGGTAACATCGTTCCATAGAATGATTTTATTAAATCAATTAGGAAACTGAGTGTTTACAATAATACAAAATTAAGCTCTTCTTATAGAAGTAACAAAATTATACTTTAATTTACATAGTAGAGTTATCGTTATCACATATACCCTATTGGTTCAGTGTTTCATAGACTATTTATGAAACGAAAACGATCACTACTTTCTGTCGGTTTATCTTTGAGACCCTAATATGACTTTTCTGTATACCAGCAACATTACAGTATAACTCAACTATCAATTACTGTCACGTTTTCATCTGCAAGTTTTCCCTAAAAAATTCATCTTAGAATCTCAATTTAAAAACAAATGTAACTTTAAATACAACTACTTAAATAGGATTTCAAAGTCGATAACCACTGATTTGTTGTTGTTGTTGTTGTTGTTGTTGTTGTTGTTTGTGTGTGTGTGTGTGTGTGTGTGTGTGTGTGTGTGTGTGTGTGTGTGTGTGTGTGTGTGTGTGTGTGTGTGTGTGTGTGTGTGTGTGTGTGTGGCCTACATAAAAGATTATAATCTCTGCCAATTGAGGGATCTGTGGCTGGATACCATTACAGACTCTGGTTAATCATTCTGTAATGCGAGGTGTAGAGTTACTAACTATAAAATATTAATTGATGAACGAAGTGAATCACTGTATTGATGAAGAAGTTTCAGTGGCCGTGTGTGGGTGTGTGTGTGTGTGTGGGTGGGTGTGTTATCGAAATACTAAATAACTGTAAAACATTTCTTAATGAAATTTTGAAGGAGTCATTTGGGATACCAAAGGGATGTTTTAACACAGCATTTGTATTTTATTTTGGATTATTAATAATTATTAAAACTAATTTTAATGTTTGATATTCAGTAGTTGAATTGGTTTTCGTAGTAAGCTATTGACTATGGTTGTCTTTAAAATGTCAGCTGGGATTTATCTGTGTTTCACTTGAGGGATTTTTATCCCATATAAGGGATATTTTGACTGCTTTTGGGATAAAATGGGATTGTGGGATAAAGTGGGATTTTTTGAAATCGGCATTACGTCTGCTAGTTTGCTTACAACTTACGACCAGAGCACCTTAGCAGTAGCACTTCTAGTGGATTTTCTCACCGTAATGACAGTTGCGGGGTTTCCCATTTTTTAACCTCGCTGTCCGCACCTATGATGATTTTATAAACGTCACAGAACGAACACTGAATCATGTCAATTTCGCTGGCCGAGCCATGTTGGAATTAACAAGCAAACTATTTGCCATTATTTAGTACCTACTTCGTACTCTTTAGTACTATCATTAAAAATATTAGTACCTCTCACGTAAATAAATTATTTAATTTAGTTAATTCACCGTATAATTTAACCTATGTCGCATTGCTTAAAATCCTTTGAGGTACTAAAATGTAAAATACCTATAGGTAATTAGTAGATCTAAATAAGCTCTATCTAACAGTATAAATATTGTACTAATACATTATTCAATAATCATATAATATTTAACATTAATTGTGTTGCAATGTTTAACAAATCAGTGGGAAAGTGTGGGATATGACGAGGGATACTATAAGGGAGGGTCTGGGATAAAGTGGGATTTTTTTTATCAGTGCGTGGCATATTTTTACCGTAGAGTGGAAACACTGCATATGTGTTTATAATCACTCAAATGTAAACAAATTTCAACTATGGAGTTGGTTATGTTTTGTTCCATCAATTTTTGTTATTTTGAAATAGTTTAAAATGTGAGTGTTATGTAAATTAATGGTGTTTTTCGTGTTTCAAACAATGCTTGTATCTATTTAGATTTATTATCAGTTTATTTTTAACTGGAAAACTTCGATGTAAAAGCTAAGTGTTTGGACTAGTGATGATAAATTAATACATTAGGTTTTGGAATTTTTGAATTACTGGGACAGTATAACTCTGTAACACGACTGACTGTGATTGATAATCAAGCGTGTTGTAGACCTATAGTAATTTCTTTACACTGTGAACAAATAACTTGATGGCAGACTTACTAAACGGTCATACGTGCAAACTATATTTATTACGTGTAATGTACCAAATAAGCCTCACTGTCACCTAATGACATGAGATTAAAGTTTTGTAATCTACCGGTCAGTAAAATAGTCTGGTTACAGTTTATATTTGTTTGCATTTTCTGTGGTTAATATTGATTTTCATAAACAATCAAGATGTCAAAACTCCGTAATCCCAACCGTCTATATTGTTCAACTAATTACGTTGTAGACAGATTGCCCTCCTGAAAAATTGTCATTAATGTAGATGTTGGATTTTGCTTTAAAACCTCTCGTGCTGCGATTTCAGTAAACATTTTTAAATTTAAGGTATGAATTTTATAAGATACCGTTATATAAATAAATAATTGAATACCTTTTTTTACATTAAATGGGTTTAAAACAAGTATATTTCTGTATGTTTAACCCCCTGATTTTGGAGCTGGAAATTAATAGGTCTAATAATAATTGGCAACTTTTCCCTCAGGTTATATATTTAAAACTCGTCGAAAACCATCCGGTGCCAAAAATATATTAGTCATTGGCCGAGCCATAAAAAAGCGTGAACAGGCCTGATGGCCATAGCTAGGACCTGTGACCAAATAAACGCAATCAGTTTAATCTAATTTGCTAGGTACACACAGTGGTTTTAAGAGGTTAATTGCTCCACCTCACCCTCCAGGGTTAGATGGAAACGTATTCCGCATATTCTCTATTCATTGTTGCTCGATTAGGAAACCCCAGCATAGCTGCTATAGGCACGTTTTCCACAAGCGGGAATTTTGCGCAGGTTACTAGAAGGTTAGGTTATAGCAGGAAAGGAAAGGGTGCGATGGGACAGGCAGCCAAATTGGCCTTTCAGAGTACCAACTCCCGTGCCTTGTGACAGCTGTGATCAGACTCAATGTGGACCCGCTCTGCCCTCCAACTGGCCAACTCAACGGATGGGGTATCTATGTACAACAGCCAGGAACCATACATTCTCAGGTTGGGGACCAACCCCTGAGTTTCCGCCCCGAGCCGCTGCAAGTGGAGGGACCAAAGGTGAAAGGGAAGTTTGTCATAATGGACATCCAAAAAACTTCATATGTAGTGACAATTTCATTTTCTGTACCCAATGTCAGCATCCAAACTGGTATAGACCAGTTTTAAGGTTGTCCTAGGACGAATATTCTCTATTGGTCAATGCTAACACACCAAGTTTTAATAAAATTAATCAGTATAAAAGAGATATATGTTTTTTATTTCTTATAAGAATAACATCGGACAATATACTTAGTTTACTGCTGAATGGAAATTGAAATATTCTCCACAACCATTAGCCGAATAGCCTACTAAAAGTTTTTGGTACTAAGAAAGGTAAAAAAAAACTGAAGTTTGGGATTTCTTAAGCCCTGTAATTTCTGAACCCAAATTTTTCTAAAAAATCTGGTTATATATTTTATTAGAAACCTAATATAAACCACCAAATAAAAAATCCAAAGATTTCGAAAGCGGCTCCTCAAAACTGCTCCAGACCTATATACTACGTTGTTGGGTACCAAAATATTATGGATACCTCTTTGTTCTTCTTTCAGGGCTCTGCCTTTACTATCACTCCCAACGTTTAATTTTAACGTATGATTCGTTGGATTTATTTTGTTAAAGCAGCATCTCCTGAAAGATGTCCCACGTTTGATACGCCGGCCTACTCAACCATAGACCTCCACCGCACAGGAAAATTTTCTACGTTATTATTTACGCCTTTTTTAGTAATTTTAGAAAATTGTCAATCGTACAAAAAATTGTTGTTATTTTTTTTAACCCCGACCTTAGAGCTCCGCCTCACTGGCTTTAAAAGTTGCCTTGTTACATTTATGGAGGAAAGATGATCCTTGGGTAAGCGTTCGGGAGTTCGGGTCAGCGTTCGGGTTGAGTACTTAGCTGGTCAGACAGACATTATTCTGTCCCAATGTCACTGAATTTGTTTTATGTCAAAGATTCTCGTTCTTTTTCAAGATGAGCTCGTTCGCTTCACTCACTCGCCTCCAGGATGAGCTCATTAGCTACGCTCACTTGCCTATGTTTATATAGAGCTTGCTTCGGTATTGAAAATGAGTTGCTATTCAAATCGATTTAGTATTTCTATAATAAATATGTATAAATATGTATCTATATAAAATATGTTATATGCTTTTCAAGTATGTTTAGATATCATCCTTATAACAGCTGTTTGATGAAACTAAATAACTAACATACAATCCCGACTTTGTTTCATGTATTTAGATAATGAAAATTACTTAATAATATCTTGCCATGACAACGTTAATATACACTAGGCAGCAATACGGATTTTAGCAATTTGAAATTTAAGTAATTGCACAACGCCATCTGTAGAGCCTGTTATAAGCGTAGGTTATATTATATAATCAAACAGGAAAGTTGGCCGGGCTAGTAAGGGCCCGCACTTGCATTTAGGGTGTAGACCAGAGCCTGTACAGACCCTAAATTCAGCCCTGGCCGTCTGTATGCAGAACTTCAAACATGCTAGAATCCAGAATCATTGTCCCTGTCTCGTGTACATTCTATGTGCCTAAGAGTAAAAATATGTTATAGTCAATCAATACAAATGCTGAATTATTTTGACTCAATCCTATCCTACACTATAATATGAGTAAGGTTTGCATGCTCGCTTGCTTGGTTGATTGCTTGCAACTCTGATCTTAAAAACGGCTCCAACGATTTTATTGAAAATAACTAATGTGTCCTTCCAACTACTTGTGCTGTAAAACCTGATAGCTGGGTTAAAAATAAGTTCTAGACATGTCCCATCCCCCAAAAAAATCAAATAATGTAAAAAGCCACTATGGAAAATTAAAAAATTCACATTGGGCTTTTGGAGATTAAAATAAAAGCAAAAGAGTCATAACAGCTGTTAAAAATCTTTCAGCGAAATCTCAAAGTTATACTCATATAGTTTAAGTACTACCTGGGGCTGATCTTTGCTAGGGAAAGGTCAATCTTGTTTATGTCTTGGAGTAGTTTTTCACCATGTACCCGACTAACGAGCATTTTTGAGGTCACAACAGTTGTTATTATAATGTACCTTTGATTCATTCTGGATATGATCACTCTACATGTAATCCTCATTCAATGGTTTTATTACCTGATTTTATGGAACCACATGGTAATATCACAGAACAAAAAATAATATATTATTATTTGTATTATTTATTCTATGGTAATATCCTATACCACTGACTATAAATACTGTAGTATAATATACTCGTATAGTCAATGCGTACTCGTAGGTATACTCTAATATGAGTTAGTTTTGGTTGTTTGGTTGGTTGCTTGCTTGAAACTATGATCTCAAAAACTTTTGTTTTCTGAGATTAGTGACTAAAACCATTGAATGAAGATTGCATATAGAATGGTTACCTGAAGGGACATTGGGTTAAAATAAAACCTGGAGTGACTGTAAACCTGAGTCACTTAGTTTGAGTGACCAATCCAAGATTGTTCTTCCAGTTCTGTATTTATATACATTTTAACAATATCATAGAATAACAATAATAGCGAGGGGAGGGGGTTGGGGGCGCAGCCCCCCAGTTAGATGAAGGTGCCATTAACTACTTCGGTAGTTCTTTTTCTGAATGGCTGATTGTCCCATGAATGGCGTATGTCTTTGTATGGGGGAACCCAGTCCGTATTTGACTGAGGGGGCGAGTATTCTCTATATCCGCTTGGTATGACTGACCGATTCGCTTTTAGACCTCGATTTTTTTCCAAGTTCATTATTGATGTGTATTTGAAACATATTGTCAATCTGCAATAACAATGGAATTATTGGGTGGTAATGGGTTGTTACCAAGGTGTCGCAGAATATAGTGAGTAGACCATTTTGTTCGTAAAGGTATTTCCATGAGCGCATCCCTTTCTGCGATAGTAGAAACTACTCCTTATACTTGTCATTATGAACATTTAACAACAGCTGTTATTACTGTAAAAAAAATATCACAGAAGCAAAAACAGCTGCTTCAAGGTATCATCTAGAAGGGCATCACTATATTATAAACTAATAGAACCAAATATGAGATGGATAATGACCAAATACGATTTTTGCTCGATTCGAGCAACTAGATTCGCTTGAATCTAAAAATATTACCAAGCCTTTTTGTTTTTTAACTATGTTTTCAAGTTACAATAACATAGGCAGTGGCATAGCCCTTCAGTAGACCAAAGTTCAAATAACTACGGTAATATACAAAATATCCTGACTGATTGGATCATGTGGACCTCGTTGTTCTCCATAATATTCTGAAAAAAAAAATGTAAAACATTATAATATTTAAAATTGTAAGAAAGAGGGTCTGAGGACGAGTAACTATCCTTGAAGTAATCTTGAAGAACGTGATTTTATCCTTTTCAATGTTTAAGCGTTCCAAACAACTTACAATAAAATCGGGAGGCCTGGGGGGCACAGCCGCGTAGTGAGACCAAAGTAAAAAAAAACTAAATCAATAGTTCTTGGCCTGACTGATTTATCTGACCTGAATGACTGACGGACTCTGGAAGTCATTGTCCTCCAAATGATTTATATGTTTATATTTTAACATTAAAAGTACTACAAAATGGTCAGATCTGGGTGGTGTGGCCCATCCGATGGGTGGAGCAGTTATACTTACTGTGTGTTGCTTGAATGATTTCAAAACCAATTTAAACCTTATTTTTCTTCAAGTTACGTATTTAAATAATTTTGAAAACAAAATAAAGCTACAATAACAATCCTCCCAGTAATACAAAAATTCAAATAACTATTTCAATATTACCTGGACTGACAGACCTCATTGTCCTCTCTAAATTTTGCATCTATTTTTGGGGCGTGTCCCCCCCACTTGAGACCAAGGGGGCGAGTAAATACTATGATTCTGCTTGGTCTGACAGACTTCCTAATTTCAGACCTCACTGTTCTTCAAGATCTTTGTAAAATTGTGTGAAATACACTGTAAAGTCGAAACAACAATTGAGTTCTCATGAGGTATTGCTGATTTTAAACATTTTTTCGTAATGGCAGCTGAGCTCATACACTTACGGGATGACAGAGTGTACTCATCTAATTCTATTTAAAGAAGCTTTAGCATTGATTGTAGCGCCTAAGTGATAGCTATCGGAAGCTTTTGTGGTGCAATGTTGCTAAACTAGAGACCGCCCAATGGTCGAAATTCAACTAAAAAATTTAATAATTTAGTTTAATATCTGGTGGGTTCTAGTATGCTCTTTCCCTCCCTCTCATCCCACCCCTCCTCCACCTTTCCAATAGATAATATTTTAAATGTAGAGTTAAAAGAGATATCTACAGAGGGGCGAAACCATTCCAGTAGTCAGTAGCGTTTTTTTATGGCTTAAACCTCTCCACCTCATCCTCTCCCCGTTTAATGTGGATTAAAAACGCATATCAGGAGGCCGTTACCATTCTAGTAATCAGTAGCATTTTTATTTATGCCCCGAAACCTCTCCAACTCATCCTCTCCCCGTCACTCATCCCCCCCACATAAACAAGTTTAATTATTTTTACTTTCTCCCCCTTATACGTAGTATATGGAGAAAGTATTGTTTTCGTCAGAATTTTCGAATTTGAGTTGTTAGTGGAAATATTCGTTTTGGTGCTCCCTGAACCCAAAAAAGTGGTTTTTACGTGATGTCTGTCTGTGTGTGTGTGTGTGTCAGTGTGTGTGTGTGTGTGTGTGTGTGTGTGTGTGTGTGTGTGTGTGTGTGTGTGTGTGTGTGTGTGTGTGTGTCTGTGTGGATGTGTACAGAGCTAGAGCCCTAACCTATGGACCGATTTTGATGAAATTTGGTATGTAGGTACTAATCCACGATATCTCCAGGTGTTTTTTTCATTTTTTTGAATTTTTGATTTTTAAGGGTAATTATCCCCAAAAAACCACCAAAAAACATGAAAAATCCAAATTTCTCAAAAACGGCTCTAACGATTTTGATTAAACTTTAGTCGTTTGTAGAACTTTAGTTCTTCAACAAAATGACACCACCCGCATTCCTGTAAAAATTCGGGTTCAGAAATTACAGGACTTAAAACATCCAAAATTCAGTTTTTTGGATTTTTCATAAAAAAACATAAATATTAAAAAATATTACTATTCACCATTAAAAAGAGCTCTAAAAACTAAATAATTTAGTATCTTGAATTACTATTCTACGATTGCTGGTTTCGGAGAAAATTGAAATTTTCATTTAGCGGTAAACGCAGTACGTTGTCCAATGTTATTCTTATGGGGAATACAAAAATTACTATTTCTCTCTTATTTACTGATCAATTTCATTCAAACTTGATATGCTTGTCAATTTAGCATTGACCAACAGAGTTAATTTGAAATATGTTGCCCCTTAATAACCCTGGGGGGAATAGGGGGCATTTCCCCTCTTAAAACCACGAGTGTAGCAATGGATTCTGTAGTGCCTCCAAAGCAGGGATTTGGGTGGATGTTTTTTAAAACAACTTGTTTACAAGATTTTCTGTACATCGACCATTTTTGTATTTTATATTTAGTAAATAAAAAGTAATTTATTCATTAAAGTTGGGCTAAAAGGGAGAAAGTATGTGTCAGTTTCCTGATACCGTTTATTAATCCTATACTCTAATATGAGTAAGTTTTGCTTGTATGTTTGCTTGCTTGCCTGCTTGCTTGCCTGCTTGCTTGCTTTTGCTTGCTTGCTTTTGCTTGCTTGCTTGCGACACGGATCTCAAAAACGGCTCCAACGATTTCCTTCAAATGTTCGAAATAACTAATTTCTGGGATAAAAATAAGTTCTAGACAGGCCTCATCCCTAGGAAAAATCAAATAATGAAAACAAAATAAAATGAAAAGTTAACAAAATTAACATTGGGCTTATTGGGCTTCAAATCAAAACAAAAGAATTGTAACAGCTGTTCATAATCAACCAGGGAACTGTCAAAATAATAGTCATGTTGTTTATGATTATTGACATGTGGTTTCCTGAGAGCAGAGATTAAAAGATTTGAGTTAAGATTACATATATAGAGTAGTAAAATAAATCAAAGGGGCATTGAGCTATAAATAACAACTAGAGGGACCTTAAAAATGTAGAAAAAAGGCAAATGAATAATACAAATCTTATTATCAGTAGGGGGAAGTGGTGAAATATTACTCCGAGTCATCTAAACAAACTGACTGGCCTTCCCCCGAGCAAAGCTCGCCGCCCAGGTACTTATAATTATTTAGATATGTGGCATATGGTCTAGATATTTGTTGACCTATTTTAAAAGTGTTTGGCAAAACAAGGTGTAAGTTAACAAAAGCTCAATACGCAACTTGTCTATTCAAATATATCTTTAAAAATTCAGTCTTCGTTCATCCTCTTACGGGAAGAATGAGCGTACACCTAGTCCATACTATGAGTTATGAGGTATATTCGTAAATAGTGATTAACTAACCTATATATCAGGATAAATCGCTTTTACTTGTAGTATTGGGAAAAACGTGGTATTCAATCATGGATTTGCAGTGCAATAAATTATAAGTAACCGTACTATAAAAATACCCCCGTCGCAGCAAACCTGCATACTCAGCGAATTTCCAATGGAGATATAAATGTCTTAATACTTCATAAAGCCATTTACCAAGTTTCATAAAAATATATTCGCAAATAAGCAATATATACAATTTTAATTATTCTCCATAAGAATAACATTGGAGCTGAGTACGCAGGTTTGCTGCATCAAGGAACACAAAAAATGGGTTTTTATACTAATATCAATATAACTCAACTAGGTGAAGTCATATACCAGATTTAATTCATTTATGTTTATAATTAAGGGAAACTTAGCATTTAGTCATTATCCATAAGAATAACATGGGGCTGAGTCTGCAGGTATTGCTGCAATATTGCTGCTCCGGGAGCCTTTGGTAAAAAACATTATTTTGAGGAAATATCAAAAGACCACAACCAGATGAAGCCGTATACCAAGTTTCGTCAGTAAATACGTTCATACGTTCATAAATAGGCGAGATATAAAATTTGTCTTTTCCTCCATAAGAATAACATTAGACAACGTACTGTGTTTAGCACTTGCAATATCTCGGGAACCAATTAACGTAGAGCAATGATCAAAATACCAAATTGTGTGTTTTTTAAGCTGAATTCAATGATAAAAACTAAAATTTGAAAATTTCAAAAATTATACATACAAAATTTAAAAAACCCATTTTTGGGGTACAAACCCCCCTAAAATACCCCTTCGGATAGAGGATCTGGCTGGTTTTCGAACTTAAAGTCATAAATGTTGCTTTACACGTTTATACCAAATTTCATCAAAATTGGATCATTTTTACGAGAGTTATCGTGCTCACGGACACACACACACACACACACACATATATATATATATATATATATATATATATACATACATATATATATATATATATATATATATATATATATATACAGTTTCAAACGAATGGTGTTTTTGGGGTCTGGGGACCTCAAAACGAAAAGTTATCATGGTCCCGGGCCTAGGTATTACCATGCCGACTACAGTAATAGCTTCTTCCCTATACCAAGAAGCTAAAAAATATCAAAAATGTATTAAATATACAACTGTACCAGTAACGCAGATAACTCCATACAGTGTCATTTAACTCTATAGTTATTTTATTTGTAAATATTTCCTTAACAAATTAATTGACAGTGCAACTTACTGGGAGTGACGATTGTTTTGTCCCCGGAATTGAGACAACTTCTGTAGAAGTCTCCTAGCTTCTTGAACGTCCCACTTCTTGTCCGCTCCTCCAATAGGTCTGGAATATCATGGGAATATTAGGACATAAACTCGTGTAACGTATAATCTGTAATAAAATGGCTGCAATGTATTGTCAAAGATCACAAATTCAGCAATGTAACTTGCTGCTTATAATATAATAAATAATGCTTATAATAATGCTTATAATATAAGCCGGTGTACAAATAAGTATTGTGTTAAGAATAAAATTCTACCAATTTCACTTTTGAAATCAATCTAGTCCATTGCACAACAGGGGAGACAAAGAGAGAAATTAAAAAAGCAAGGTTGAAGGAGATACGTATATATGGGATGAAGCATACAATACCTGTGGCTGTTCTAGTATATCTTGCCATCTTTATTTGGATCTGATCAATTCATAATGCTTGCCATTTGAGTCATGAGGTTGAATTTATACTATACAAGGATAATTGATTTAGCCTTGAGCGGGATGAGGGGAAGTGATCTAAGTTAATCTCCCCACTCTTTCTTCCCCTAACCACACACAAGGTTAAACTGTCTTGGTGTAGTATTCAATCTTCAGACAACAATTCTGTTGCCAATCTTGGGAAAAATGTCTTCTCATATTATCCATTTTATCTCACGAACTGTTTAAACAACAATTTAAATGTTTGTATTTCGTTGTATACCCTATTGCTTAATAATTGTATGAGCTTGTTAATTGTATAAGGATCCAATCCATCCCTACGCTTTAAAATAAAAAAAAATCACATGAAGGGTTTTACAGTTTATATTGGTTAAGAAGCGTGTGCATACTAGAGTTAAAAGGTTCTTATGACAGCAACGGTCTTGAAATAAATCCGACAAAGGTGTCTCGTATAACCATAACCACTATAACAGTGTTGTAAATGCCTTGAAACGAGTCTTGAGGGTTTCCCCTAAGGACGTGGGTTCATAAGGTTTTTGTTGGTTCTATAACATACGACACTGTGCGATCACCTACCTACATTCTACACCCTGTAAACGTAGACCTGGTGTTTCGTCAACACAACTCTCCACATACACGGCACTGATTGAAGTTACTATGTAATAACTGTGTAAACTGACTGAAATTGCTATGTAGTTACTAAGAAGTCACGCGAGACGTAGTACGGACAATCTTCTCTGTATTACCAACATTATTACTAACTTAATTTTCAATTTTTTAAATGATATTTTATGAATTTTAAAATTAACCACTGGAAATTTAATTTGTATTCATAACTATAATCTACTAAAATATACCCACCACTGAACACCCTATCAAGAATTACAGTTTTGTATGCACTTTAAAATATAAAATTACAACTATTTTTAGTTATTTTTTTTTATAAAAAAGTTAATATTTTATAGCAAACTATGAAAACGGACTCAACATGCGCTACGATCAAGCGAATGGGACATGTGGTTTAGTTACCAATCCATACGCTGTACCGTTTTTGGATGAAAATAATGTTGTTTTTTTTATTTGATTTGACCGCATTAGTCTGGAGTTTGCTGGCAAGATGCCAAAATTGCAAAAACTGTTTTTGCAAAATCTGGAAAAAGAAATGTGACGAAACTTTGATAATAAATAAATATTCAAAAGGCCCGTTATATTGGCCGTATTGCGGTATATCGCTATTGGCCACACAGCGCGCCATATGGCTGCTGTTCTATTGGCCGATGTATTGTGTCACAACTGCCGCTGTCGTTACGGTAGACTGCGCGCGGGCTTTTATTGTCCCTTATTTGTTTATTAGCTTGTATAAAATTTCCATTATAATCTAGCTTTTGGAATTTCCATAACTGTAATGGTTTTGGAGAGATTCAAACTCGTTTACATGTGGATTAGTTTTAATATGTTAATATTAATATGTTTAATATGTTAATATGTTCCAATATTATCTTTCATACGGTTATAATAGGATTGTTTTTTTAAAGTAGGAATAGGCCTACATAGGTCTCAACTTGTGTTTATATTTCCCAGATATTTATAACCCTTTGGCATATATTTTCATTAAGTTATTCTAATGTTAAATAACCTTATCTTGTTCAAAATTAAGAAATTATTATTCAGGTTTACCACTTAATGCTCCAGGCATTGGGTTAAACAAAACTCACAGCGTAATATTTGGGCTATGTCACAATACTAAAACTGTGGCCTTAAAGCTTTATCGAGTCAACGAATCTATAGTATAGGATGGAAGCTTTTATGGAAAAACAAACTTGTGTTTATTTATTTTATTCAGAATTAAAAATTATGTATCGTAAACATACTTAATAAATTTTACTTCTTTGCATTATAATGAAAATATTGAAAGAATTAACGCAATGTTACTCAATAAATCATCCTTGGGTACTAGTTACAACAAGAATTGAATGCAATAAGTATTGTAGAATAACAATTTTTTTTAGAGGCAAGCAAACAGATAAGTGTTTTTACAATGAAGTTGCTATTTATCATTGCTACTACCACTCATTGATAGTAAGATTATTAAAGAATCTTAAAATATCGATAAATTAAATGTTATAGAAGGCACAGAAGGAGTGTTAAATGTAGAGAGTCGGCCAGTCACGTGGTATTCGGATGCCAAACTCACGTTTACATAATACACTTCGCCATTAGTGAGCAAACGTGTGTTTTGGCTCTCTACGTCGAAAGGATAGTCTCCATACAATGTTTTGACCCATGATTTAGAAGCATTGTGTTTTCAGAAGGTTCCTAACCGGTTCATACCAGCCCAGTTCAAATCATAACTAATAAGGCAACGTTTTTTTAAAATAGGAAGCGCTGAGGGGGTTACAATCTGCTAATTGCAGGCATGGAGCAATGACCGGCGAGAACAGAATGATTATTGGTATTGGTAATAATGTGGTAATAGGAATTGTTGTCGATTATATTTTTTAGATTATGAAAAAACTGGAGTTATGTACATCAAACCATAAAAGTTTGATACCAGTAGCATTAAGTTTACCAATGCAATTGATGTAATTAATCTAATTGAGTGTAGTCAAAATTTTCTGTCCTCCGATTTGGAGGGAAGCTAGGCATGCAGGCAAGGTATCTTCATGGATGATGTAGGTATCTAGAGTATTGGCAGCAGTGTTAACGCTCTTACAGGCTTGTGGCAGATGCACACAGGATTGGCTAAGCTACGTTTGGTTTAACGATAGTAATTTATTAATTTTCATCATACTGTTTTGTTTTTTAAGCGATTTTCAACACATGCATTGAGCAAACAGGAACAATTTTACACTATGAGGTTATATACCTGTTTTGGGGGAAAATCTAATAAAGGTGAACAAGCAGCGAGGAGCTTCTACCGGATCAATGAAAATCTTCAAAATGCCTGTTATATTTTCAACTAGCTAGGGTTTCTTATTCAATATCAAAAATTAAAAAGTCTATCAAGAAACACTAATTCACTATTGGATTAATAAATAATGTCTTTGACTTAGAATATACTTAATTTGATCCCTCGTTGTGTATTTCTACCATTTATTGTGCGGCGCGAACGGACGGATAAACGATTCTCCACTCAATGGACGCGAGCAGTTCTTTGATGTAAGTTTTTTGGATTTTTATTGGCAATGTCGTTAATGATGATATATCAATAGCACTACCATTTTGCTACCTGAATTAATGTTCTTCGTTACATCTAATTCTATACCAAATAATTGCTCTGCCTCTCAGTTGCGGTAGTAACTCCTTTATCGGAAGCTATTGTTAGTAACGTATTTTCGTCAGTGGCATACAAGGACTTTTATTCTGTGGAAGCCTTGGATTACTTTAGCTCTACAACCATTCTATACTTACGTTTAATTTCAGCGTCTACGTGGGCCTGCCTCGCGTTCAGTCCATGGTGCCTGCCCCAGCCTCCGCAGGCGAACTGGTAGAAGTTCTTGCAAGGATCAACCTTCCAGGACAGAGAAGACTCTATCCTGGCGGCGGCGTCACGACACGCAGCACTCCCACATGTCGCTACCTTCGTCCTGCATCCCACGGCATCTTCGTCCTGCAACAGACGAATATCAGGACAGTTCCAAATTAAAGGACAGTGAGGATTATATCCAGCTGCATTCACGACACAAAACACTCTCTCGTGTCTCCTCTTTCGTTCTGCATGACAGGTCCTTGTGTTATGAAAGGTGAATATCATGATAGATCCGAATTTTAGGACAGAGAGAAGTCCACCCAAACTAGCCCATGGCACGCATCTCTTTAACACTTCGTCGCTGTAAGTGTTATCTTGCTAAGCCACGCCCTTACTCCACGACTAAACAATATGAACAGAGAGTTTGTGACAACTATCCGTTAATATACGTATCCTAGGTATCTACAAGCCTGTGTTAGTTATCTACCTCTTCTTTCTATTACAATCTTTAAAACATTATGACACTTCAAAAGTATACTGTGGAGGGTTAGTCTTTATGTGAGATCAAATCGAAATACTACTATTAAAAAACAAAGGTAAATTTTGTAGAATTATCTTAATTTATTATCCTTGAATTTCTTCACAAAATGCATGTTACTATAACCAACTTAAAACACTTGAAGCTCTGCCATATTTTCTTGACAAATCGTATTTCCTTAATTATGTCGTTTGATTGTGCCCACTCTCTTGTAGGGGGTTCAAGTTATTATTAATACATTCATCAAAATATTAGCTTAACTTCACTAAATCTCACTATCCTTTTAGCAGCGATAAATACCAATCTTACACGTAAACCGATACAAACAGACATAAACAGGACTTAAAAATAACTCTCCGTTTTTTTATAGAGGCTGAATGGCACTGGATATGGGCAGTGCCGATGTTGACAGTAAGCATGAAGTGATTAATTGGCCTAATGACTGGACTGAGCTCTAGCCGGCATCGATCCTTCACTCGTTGCCTGTGTTTAGCCACACGGAAGCATGCGTCTCAGGAACACCCATATCAAAGCCTAACCATTTTTGCGTCTTAAGCTAATGTTCCATCTAATAAAACTCCGTTAACTTTTTAAAATGTATTGCTTTATTTTTAAGACATTGATGTTACTTAAGAAATTATTTTTTATATTTTCCATGACTGATTAGAGAAAACAAGTTTTTAGAGAGTTTTTGTTTTATATTGATGTTTTTTCAGATTTTCCTTGATTCAGTTAGTTATGTTTGCTATCTTTCTTACCTGAGGTCGGGATAAAATTGCGGATCCCGAATCTTTTTTTTCTAATTAGTGATGGAAAATTTCCGAAACATTTACCTAAATAACATAAAATCACCATCATTAATAATGAAATCAAAACAAATAAGACATTTTTTATATGATTCCCTTCATAGTTTGATCTTTAGAAGAAATATTTATATTAGGTAAAAACTGATAAATATTTAGGAACAATTGTTACCATATGAAGTCACAAAGAGGTTATAAATTAGTATACACTTTAAAATAAAAGTTTATCTTAATAATGTGAACGTATAACTATAGCTATCTTCAACAAGCCTGATAAAGGTGTTATTAGGTAAAAGAGAACAAAAAGCCGAAAAACGGGGCAGCAGAGCTGTTTTGGACGAAAGCCAGAGTAATTTCGTTGTTGGCTCCGAGGGCAGAATAAATTCAACAGTTCAGTTTGTATTCTGGTTTTGAACAAATATTTTCATCTGACACTTCAAGCAAAGATCTGGACAGTTTTTACGCAATCATAACAACAAACTATATCAAATTTGAGATGTGGGATTTTGGAACTATCTCTTCAGTTTTGGTCATACTTTTTTAAGATTTAATTTTAATATTCGTAAAGTTAAGGGCCGACACCATTTTTTAATTTTCGTAGATAAATTCATCCCCCACACCGTAGAAACGCTGCGCAAACAAACATCAACTAAGATACTCGGGATTAAAACATGTGCATATGATTGATTTTGAGGGAAACCTCAATTTTCACTCTCTCGGTCAATGAAAGTGTCATATATTTAAATAATAATTTACTCAAATAAGATGTTTTCCATGATCTAACATAGACAATTTCATGGACAAGGACGCAGCTCCAAGGACAAGTGAAAGCCTATAGGCGTAATGACATGCCTGGCGTAAAATACTTTAAATTAAACAAAAGCAACCATATAGAACAATCAAACCAACATTTATTTGAATATTATTTTAATTAATAGTTTAACATTAAAGTTAATGATGATGTCAATTATCAGTAAAATTGAACTAAAGCGTATTTATTTCTGGTGTAAAACGGCACAACACAAATAATTTCGCTCAAAGGTGTAGTGTTATCTTTTAATTCATGAACTAGCTCCTATTTTCAACAGATGGTGGAGGCAATATCGATAGTAATTTATCTTCAGAATAGTCCAAAACATCCATGAATCATATGAGATGTAGTTTCTTGCCTTTCAGATATAAATATAATT
Organism: Allygus modestus; assembly: GCA_963675035.1. NCBI lineage: Eukaryota > Metazoa > Arthropoda > Insecta > Hemiptera > Cicadellidae > Allygus > Allygus modestus. The sequence continues at coordinate 382,491,505 of OY776111.1, read as the reverse complement.
TTACTGTATTTGACAGCATTTTCATATACCACGAGAATATAGTATGAAGAGTTTTACGTATATTGTTCCTACAACCTTATTGGCATATCCATTTGACCTGTTATCACTATCGTAACTTATACTACAAAGTGAGAAGTTAGCATTTATTGAATGCAAGATATGTCTATTTTTTATTTTTAGTTTAAAATTCACAGATGCGGAATATGAGCATGGCAAATAAACCCAGCTTTTTAAGGAAACACGATTTCTCGTTAATTGTTTTCACGCATAATGTTTTTTCCTTTATTTTTGGGCTGAGATTTGTTATTATGAGCCCGTCCTAAATTGCATCGAACATCCACGCCCACGTTACAAATTCAGCGAGGAATAAAATGTATAGGATAATGTAATATGAAAGCCCTTTTACAATACAACGAACCCTTACATTTATGTTATAATAATATTTAAATTTTTCAGTAAATTTCAGCTGAGGGCTTGTAAAGTAATATAAATTGTACGTAATGTAAGTACAATAAATAAAACCTCTGCGTTTTGGAAACAATCCAATGTAACTGGCGCCCAATCCAAAACATTCTTAAACCATGGAAACCCTCTTATGTCAAGTAAACATATACAGTTGTAGAGTTGTATTGAATCTTTACTTAGTAGCGGGTCATTACTTCCCCACTGTATTTTAGGGAAGTCCTTTTAGGTGTCACATTGGAAAAGAATCTACTATTGTGTAAATCATCAACTTGTGAATAGATACCGGTATCGAGATTGATGAGTAGACGACAAGACTAGATTCGTCTTTGTATTCATGAATACAGACTTATATTTTTATTTGGCATTACATGAGTAAATCCATTATAGTAAGCGGAACACTCTTTCTTGCTGATTTACAAATTATAAGTGTGGAAAAAGGATAAGATCACGAAATAAAAAAACTCTTATATGTAGTATAAGAGTAAAATTAAAGATTTCAAAATGGCAAATTTAAAAAATAAATAATTTTTATAAACCACTATTTGAATACATTGAGTGGAACTCGAAAACACTTGATTATTTAAACAAATTATTGTTTCACTTGCTTCTGTTCAAATCAAACCGAATGACGTTAGAGAGGACCCCATTCAATTCACCCGTGCGATTTGTTATATATTGAAAATTGTCTTCATAAATAAATACTGGAATTAACAAACATTTTATACCCAAGCTTGGTTAATTCTAATTCTAACTTTAAAATTGCATTTATTTATCCTTATAATAAATTTACAATCGTTAAAATGATTGATCTGTCACTAAATTTTGTCTTAGGCGTACTTGAACTGCATGTTATGTGTTCACCGTACAATCTGTCATTTTTTAATTGTTTGAAAAAATAACTTCAAATCTAAATAAAGGGGACATTGTAGATTTATACACATGGATACATAAACTGCAGTCATAGAGATAAAAACATTTGTATAAAAATCTGTTAGGAAAGTAATGTATGGATAATTATAGTAATTGCTAATAAAACACACACACGAAATCAATGAGATTACATAAATAACGGAAGATATTGAACGTAAAGGTTGGTAATACAAGGATTGAATGGGATATATTCTGTCAACATTACTGTTACTAAATCACACAAATACTACATGACAGGTTGGACCTTCCAAAAGTCAAATCATCAGCGCCTTCCTGATCCGAAATAATCCAAACCATAGAGGTCATGTCGTACTAAAGTAGTTTCGTAGGGAAAGATGAATAAATCGATGGTGTGCCTCTTTTATACTTACGGATTAAATATAGATCATAAAGTTTAACAAACTAAAACCCCAAATCGTGATAAAGTGATAAAATTCTCTTGAAAAAAAATGATGATCGGCATATTCCTATTTCAATGGAACAAAGTCCGGGTGGAATATCTTAAAAAACCTTATCACCTAAAAGATTATCACTAGAAATATATACTCGGAAACGGAATTTTGAACCTTTTCATGATAGTAACGATAATACTTTATTTCGGATGGTAAGTTTACTTTTATTTCCCCTATTCTTTAAACGGTATGTCATGTCCCATACTTAAAACGTTAACCCAAAAACGCGACGCTTTGACTTCCATTCCTTATATTCCAGGAGGAGGCCATCCTTGGTATCGTATAAAAAATATAATATTCTATAAGGTGAGTAAACTAATTGTACTGATTATTAAACTACTGTATTAGCATTACTCACCGGTTTACAGGGCGTGTTCCTTGGGCCGGAGGGCGCACTGCTGATGAGGAACAAGACAGGGGAGGCGACAAGTAGTGACATGACCAGAAGCATCGCGAAGCTGAGCGAAGCCTTGTGTACACTGGTATTGCGCTGGAGCCAGGAGCATGGGAGACAGCACAGCCACACACCACCATCAGACACTCCCCCGTCCTGGCACAACACAACACAGTTCACCAACCCAGGAGTGTTGTGAAACTATGTGCACACTGATATTGTGCTGGAGCCAAAAGCATGGTAGACAACATAACCACACACCACCATCAGACAGTCCCCCGTCCTGGCACATCACAACATCTTTCACCAACCCCGGAGTGTTGCGACACTTTGTGCACACTGACATTGCGCTGGAGCCAGGAGCATGGTAGACAATATAACCACACACCACCATCAGACAGTCTCCCGTCCTGGCACATCACAACATAGTTCACCAACCCAGGAGTGTTGCGACACTATGTGCACACTGATATTGCGCTGGAGCCAATAGTATAGTAAACATCACAACCACACACCACCATCATACAGTCCGCCGTGCCGTCCTGGCACAACACAACATGGTTCACCAACCCAGGAGTGTTGCGACACTATGTGCACACTGACATTGCGCTGGAGCCAGGAGCATGGTAGACAACACAACCACACACCACCATCAGACAGTCTCCCGTCCTGGCACATCACAACATAGTTTACCAACCCAGGAGTGTTGCGACACTATGAGCACACTGACATTGCGCTTGAGCCAGGAGCATGGTAGACAACACAACCACACACCACCATCAGACAGCCTCCCGTCTTGGCACAGCACAACATAGTTCACCAACCCAGGAGTGTTGCAACACTATGCGCACACTGATATTGCGCTGGAGCCAATAGTATAGTAAACATCACAACCACACACCACCATCAAACAGTCCGCCGTGCCGTCCTGGCACAACACAACATGGTTCACCAACCCAGGAGTGTTGTGACATTATGTCCACATTGGTATTGCGCTGGAGCCAGGAGCATGGGAGACAGCACAGCCACACATCACCATCAGACAGTCCCCCGTCCTGGCACAACACAACATGGTTCACCAACCCAGGAGTGTTGTGACATTATGTCCACATTGGTATTGCGCTGGAGCCAGGAGCATGGGAGACAGCACAGCCACACATCACCATCAGACAGTCCCCCGTCCTGGCACAACACAACATGGTTCACCAACCCAGGAGTGTTGTGACACAATGTGCACACTGACATTGTGCTGGAGCCAGGAGCATGGTAGACAACACAACCACACACCACCATCAGACAGCCTCCCGTCCTGGCACAACACAACATGGTTCACCAACCCAGGAGTGTTGCAACACTATGTGCACACTGATATTGCGCTGGAGCCAATAGTATAGTAAACATCACAACCACACACCACCATCATACAGTCCGCCGCGCCGTCCTGGCACAACACAACATGGTTCACCAACCCCGGAGTGTTGCGACACTATGTGCACACTGATATTGCGCTGGAGCCAATAGTATAGTAAACAACACAACCACACACCACCATCATACAGTCCGCCGCGCCGTCCTGGCACAACACAACATGGTTCACCAACCCCGGAGTGTTGCGACACTATGTGCACACTGATATTGCGCTGGAGCCAATAGTATAGTAAACAACACAACCACACACCACCATCATACAGTCCGCCGCGCCGTCCTGGCACAACACAACATGGTTCACCAACCCCGGAGTGTTGCGACACTATGTGCACACTGATATTGCGCTGGAGCCAATAGTATAGTAAACAACACAACCACACACCACCATCATACAGTCCGCCGCGCCGTCCTGGCACAACACAACATAGTTCACCAACCCCGGAGTGTTGCGACACTATGTGAACCCTGGTATTGCGCTGGAGCCAGGGGCATGGCACACAACACCGCCGCCGTCAAAAAACAGGACTCCCGTCCTGTCAAAAAACAATCTAGTATGGGAGACAATACTAATACACGTAATTCACAGAGAGAGAGAGAGAGAGAGAGAGAGAGAGAGAGAGAGAGAGAGAGAGAGAGAGAGAGAGAGAGAGAGAGAGAGAGAGAGAGAGAGAGAGACCATCGCCTCATCATAACAACTAATATTATTGCAGTGCTTTTCACTTAGGTCATCTTTTTTAAGTAATTAAATCATTACAAATTGTAACTCTTTGTTTATGTCTGTTTTATCTTCGGTTGGGTCACGAAATAGCTTGTTATACAATACTTGTGGTTAGAATCTTTAATAATTTGCCAATGGTTGTTACTTTCAATAACCATTCTATTTTTAAAAATCATTTACGCGTCTGTTTGGGGAAAAATGGTTTAGTTTTACCTAAAAACAGATATTTATCCACTTGAATCAAAATTTTAACACTAATTTTAGTATAGATACAAATTTTGGCTGTTGGAAATAAAAGGGTCAAAATTATTATATGTACACTCTCTTTCAATCTGCGTAGATAGTTTAAAGTATAACACCAAACTGTGCAAAGTGCAACGATTAGAGAGTATTTAATTGGATAATCGAAACGAAGTGGAGAGTATCCTCATACCCAACTTCAATGCTTGTACTGCTAACGAAAGTGATTCAAACTGGAGTGTTTTTAAGCACAATAACTCAAAAACACCTCCGTACATTAAATTTTGCAGATAAATTATTCAGTACAAAATCTCGGTTGAGTTCGTTATTGGAATGATTCTGTTCAGAATTAACAAAATTATCTTCAAAACAAATTCTCTTTTTTCTCCCATAAGAATAACATTGGAAGCCATTTTAGTGGTGCCTGAGTCGTTGAAATTTAGCCAACGACTATGCTCCACCAATAGAGTTACATGAATGCCTTCACTTGAGTATAGCTACATTTTTATACTGGATAAAAAGAGATTTTTGTAGCCCTAAATACACACAAATTAAAAAGTAAATTGTAGTGTATTTTATAATAATTGTGAGCATATTTCTTATTTTATAAAATTACTATAGAGAAGCATTATTTAAATAACAAATCAGTATGATTCATTATTTCCTTAGTAGGCTTACTCTGTGCAGGCCTACTTCGTACAGACGACGCGACGACTAAATAAGATCAGAATAAGAAATACGAATAAAAACAAATTATAAAATAGTTTGTTTCATTACATTGTCTTATCGATAACTGGTAATATTATTATTGCCATGTGGAAAGAGTAAAACATCATTGGTACTTAATTTTTCCAAACAATTAAGACTAAGGTAATAAAACGGTAAGTATTTAACCAAATTAAACGTTTATTTATCACTAACTTAATTTTGTAGATAATTTTTAATCTTCCAGGTAGTCTTTTTACATTACATTCGTAATAAATACATAACATTGTTTATTCTACAAAACTTAAAATATGTTACCAGAAATTGTGTATCCAACCACAACAAAAGCTTTCAACTATTCTAAGACTTTTTGCAGGTTATCCAAGATGATTTTATCATAGCCTAAAATTGGTCTACAGCAAGCCATTGTCATCATGTAACATAGGCCTATAGTCTTCTTGTCATTTAAAACATATTGTCTCATGTACAGTCTTACACTAGGGTATATTCCTTGCATTTAATATCAAGAAAAGGATCAATAATAGGATCAATATTTTTACGTCTAGTTTGCCAAGTGTGGTTTGTATTATTTAGCCTACACCTATCGCAATAAGCATCCTGCACACCCTGCCTGTAAATTGATGTTTTTTTTATAAATAAACCAACTAATTACGATAGTATTTTATTTGGTTAGAGCCAAAATAATGTAAAAAAACAATCATGATCATTTCTACAGCAAAAATGTTGAGAAGTGACCGGGGAATCGAGAGACTAGCGCGCTTCCAACTGAGCTTCATGGTGATAAAAGCCGCTAGTCAAGAAGTAATGAAGCAATTAAAGGCCAATCAGCTCATTCTAGCGGTCCTTGAAACAAACAGAGAAGCAAATTCTGATAAGATGATTCAAATCAGATCATTCATTTGTTTGAGGCACAATTACAAATTATTGTTCATGTGTTTCGATTATCCTTATACGAGAGGAATGAGCGTACACCTAGATAGTGTACACTTCAAACCAACTACGATAGAATTCAGTAATGCTTTAAATAATCTTTTCAACGTTTTTTCCATTTACAATAAGTAAATCCTACATATTAATTGACTTTATCAGTTGGTGCTGAAGCTGTTTAAGTGGTGTTGTTAGTAATACCTGCATGTGTATCTGATCGACATCCCCGTGGCTGTGGCCATGGGACCCGCCGTGGGGGTGGGGCCCGCCGTGGGGGTGGGGCACGACGGGAGGGTGGGGCCCGCCGGGGCCCGTGGTGGGCCCGAGACTAGGGGCAGGGCCGTGGCCTGGCGGGTTGGGGTGACCTGTGCCCTCCTCCATACCATCAGAGCATGCCTGCAACATTAATTAATATTTAATACGGATTGTTGACAATTCCTTGGCCCAACATTTTCTCAGTTCTTTAATTCCTCCACTTCCATCAGTCGTAAGCTGAAGCCCACTTCTCTCAAGAGGGGAAAAAATATTCAGAATATTACAGAATTATACCGTACTACCAAATCGCACGACCATCAAATCAGTTCTAGTTCGATTGTTCTTTCCTGAGTTATTCTATCTTCTAATTGTTAAGACTAAGTTGCAATGAAGCTAGAGATAGTAATTGTTATGTCAATCATAAACAACGCTTCCTGAGGAGTGAGGAGTTAGCTTGAGAGGTTAGCGGGACTATTTCTTTTGAAATATGTGAGGTGCTGCTAACTTTTAAACATCAGTAAAAATATTTACAATTATAGAACTGTATTTAAATGTAAAATCCATTCGAGTTCGTTCGGGAATTATGGTTCGACTTATATTTGTTTTTTTTTATAAATTACGACGATAGGTTTTAGCTCGAACTGGAAATAAATTATATACAATAAATATTTTCAAATTTAGAATAGAAGTCTCTGGTCATATATTTGTTATTACATTTCTTTGATGTTGACAGACTTTATATACTAAACGTAGTGAAATGTATTTTCTGACAATAATTGTTTCTATTCACTGACTAAACATAAATATATAAAGCGTTGTAGTTTGAAGAAACTTAGATCCAAAAATCAATACCATAAACATTGTTTATATTTAAGAAGATTGGAGGTTAATTGTTTATTCTGAACTCTTAGATGTTACACCTTTCAAATGCAAATTATATGAACAAACTTTTAACAACTCCTGTTACTGTTCAGTTCAGTACTGGAGATGACACTTCAATCTCAGACTTAGTTTATTCTTTAAAAGACATAAAGAGAATTATCACTGCGATTACTTTACAACTAACTGAAATTAATTTTATATCAGGCAATACAAGAATTGTTTACCTTTTAATATTCCACCGCTTAGTCAAATTATTATTTTTTATTTTCAGAATCATCTTGTTATCAGACTCATAATATTTTTTATAAAGTTGTGTTCAATTACTGTGATGACAATTCAATAAAATACATAGTAAAACTGATCAGTATGAGGTTTGTGTATGAACTAACGAAGTAATAAATAAAAATGGTTTAATATTTATTTTATACAATTCACATCACAGTGGTTACAAGTTTGTGTATTATTTTATCAATTTGATGACAATAAAGATAATCTCTAAATAAATTACTCCTTATGTTATCTGACTAACTGGTGGAACAATAAAATGTAAGTAATCATTTTATTACCTTACAAATTGTCTCTATAAAACATATCTGCAATCACTATTATTGGATCTCAATTATCTTAGAAAGATTTCTAAAACCAACTGTCTTGTTTAACCTATTCTAATTATTCATGTTTTTACGTAAATATGCTGGGTACCTTGAGTAATTCAACAAGTATATCCTTGAAGGTTTATAAAAGTATAACTTATCATTAAACATTTCTTTTTAGCGAATTTCCCCTATAGGGAAGAAGCTATTACCGTAGGTCTCATGGTAAGACTTAAGCCCGAGACCATGATAACTTTTTGTTTTGATGTCCCCAGATGTCCAAAACACTATTCGTTCAAATTTATATATATGTATATATATATATATATCTATCTATATATATATAGATATATATATATATATATATATATATGTGTGTGTGTCCGTGAATGCGATAACTTGAGTAAAGAACGTCCGATATCGATGAAATTTGGCTCAAATGTGTAAACTGACATTTATGACTTTAAGTTCGAAAACCAGAAAAATCGGACCATGGGAAGGGGGGTTTATGGGGGTTTTAAATTTTCCAAAAATCAGTTTTTTGCATTTTTTACCCTAAAATTTTTAAAACACTTAATTTTGGTTTAGACCATGTTATAGAGCTTAAAAAAACAAATAATATGGTATTTTGAATTATTAACCTAGGTTAAGTGGTTGCGGAAAAAATCCAAAAAACATGCTCATAAAATCTCCCATGTTAATCTTATGGGAAAACAGTTTTTGGCTTTTCCTCAGTTAATTTTACTTTAAACTTCACATTTTCTTTTACCAATCACTTCAGCTCCACAAAACAATCATTTTGGTGTTTAAATTGTGATTCTACGTCAAACCGTTGCAGAGATATTCAAAGTGCTAAACACAGTACGTTGTCCAATGTTATCCTTATGGAGAATAAATAAAATTTGATATCTTGATTATTTATGAATGTATATTGATGAAATTTGGTATGTGGCTTCATGTTGTACTGGTATATTGATAATTGCACAAAAAATAAATGTTTTGTTGATTGTCCCCGTAGCAGCTAACCTGCATACTCAGCCCTAATGTTATTCTTATGGAGAATAAGTAAAGTTTTATATCTCCCTTAATTATGAACACAAATTAATAAAACATGGTAAGTAGCTTCACCTGGTTCAGTTATATTGATAATTGCATAAAAACTCATTTCTTATCTTCCTCGTTGCAGCAAACCTGCGTACTCAGTCCTAATGTTATTCTTATGGGGAATAAATAAAATGTAATAAATCACTAATTTATGAATGTATTTTTGTCAAAATTGGTGAGTGGCTTTATGTACTAGTGAGAAACATATCAATGCATTGGAAATTCGCTGAGTACGCAGGTTTGCTGCGACGGGGGGTATTTTCTTTTTAAGATTAACATTTTTATGATTTCAACGGGTCTATACACATTAGCATCTAAATCAAATACAAAACCACTTAAATACTACTGTATGCGATGTTATTGATGGCATATCAAACCGAACAGTGTAGCGACCAGTGCAGTGTTAGCAGAACATTTGGAGAGACAGGTGATAGGCTTTGTTCATTTTCGTGAAATGCTTTCCCCCACTACCAACTATCGAACTGGGAATCACAATATCCCAGAGAAAAAAAAATAATTTATTCAAAAGGTTGATTTCTCAATTAATTTCTCAATAGTGACCATTTAATTCAAAGGATTCAAGTTTGGTCATGGGATTGATTTGTCTGAGATTCGATTTTGTATTAATCTCTAGATTTCAAGAAATACTAATAAAATGAAGTTTTTAATGTGTTTGCTTTCGACAATCCACATACTTGACAACAATTACACAGGGTGGGTGAAAGGAACTAGGTGTTAAACAACTGCTATCAAATATCTAATATTGCTGATTTCATGTTGGCAATATTGCAGGAATACTGAGTACTTGGCTACGCCCAAGAGGAGGTAACAAGTCCAAACCTCAAACAGTGGAGGAATTGGACAACAGAATTCAAGAGGTTATCACCAATATTCCAATTGACTTCTTTCAGAAACGTGTATAAATTGTATCCCTGGACGGTTAAAAAAATTGGTCTCAACCCGTGTCTATGTTGAGATTTCACTGATTCCCATATTTTATTATGTAGCGAAGCACATGTACTTGGTTTTTGCAATAAATAACGATAATTATTACAGAATTTACAACTGTTTTTTAATAACTAGTTACTTTTCACCCACTCTGTAGATAGATGTTAGATAGCAGGAACAAATTAATGTGTATACTGTCACTGGGTCAAAATCTGAAACGTATGAAGGAAAATTAATTTTTCTATTGCAGTACAAAAGTACGTATTTAAGGTAGACGCAAAAACAAAATATATGTTCTTAGATTTATATACTGACTATACTATTTATAATCGAATTCAATAAATAAAACTAAAGGAATTTTTTTAAGTAGTTATATTTTGAAACAATGGTCAGATTAAATACAAATAAACTTGTGAGCGAGACAGATATAATTTGTGAAAGGTTGTTGGTAAATTTGAGAAGTTTATAGAATAATATAATACTTTACAATATAAAATAATACACGTGTTGGAAATGCCACAATTTTTTTTAAATAATTTGTAAAACTCTGGAATTTCAATATTTAATAAGTTATATTTATCACGGCTAATTCATTTATCACACTTTTCCTTTATAGTAGCTTAGAACTTTCACAATTCCCAAAACCAAATAATGAACAAATACTAGCCACAACCCAACTTGTTATTCTATAATAAGATTTAATCCTACTGTAGTGTGAGAACACCCGAATAACTAGTTTTAGCGAATTTCCCCTATAGGGAAGAAGCTATTACCGTAGTCGGCATGGTAAGACCTAGGCCCGGTACCATGATAACTTTTCGTTTTGAGGTCCCCAGACCCCAAAAACACCATTCGTTCGAAACTGTATATATATATATGTGTGTGTGTGTGTGTGTGTGTGTGTGTGTGTGTGTGTGTGTCCGTGAGCACGATAACTCTCGTAAAAATGATCCGATTTTGATGAAACTTGGTATAAACGTGTAAAGCAACATTTATGACTTTAAGTTCGAAAACCATGCAGGTCGCTCTATCCAAAGGGGTATTTTGGGGGGGTTTTGTACCCCAAAAATGGGTTTTTTGAACATTTTACATATAATTTTTGAAATAGTCAAACTTTAGTTTTCACCATTGGGTTTAGCTTAAAAAACACACAATTTGGTATTTTGATCATTCCTCTATGTCAATTGGTTACCGAGATATTGAAAGTGCTAAACACAGTACGTTGTCTAATGTTATTCTTAAGGAGGAAAAGAAAATTGTTATATCTCCCTTATTTATGAACGTATACTGACGAAACTTGGTATACAGCTTCATCTCGTTGTAGTCTATTGATATTTGCTCAAAAAAATTTTGCCAAAAGGCTCCCGTAGCAGCAAACCTGCGTACTCAGCCCCATGTTATTCTTATGGAGAATAATTAAATGCTCTGTCTCCCTTAATTATGAACATAAATGAATAAAAACTGGTATACGACTTCACCTAGTTGAGTTAAATTGATATTAGTATAAACACCCATTTTTTGTGTTCCTTGTTGCAGCAAACCTGCGTATTCAGCCCCAATGTTATTCTTATGGAGAATAATTAAAATTGTATATATAGCTTATTTGTGAATATATTGTTATGAAACTTGGTAAGTGGCTTTATATAGTATTAAGACATTTATATATCCATTGGAAATTCGCTGAGTATGCAGGTTTGCTGCGACGGGGGTATTATTTTTCCTTTTATCCTTGTGAAACTGATTTCTAAATTAAGCACAATCTCGTCCCGGGCACTGACGACTCAACTCTATTTGGTTTTAATTCAGGTTGAAAAGAACTCCTGGAGCTAAAAACATTTGAATGGGTGAATGCAAAATGTTTATAAAATACAAATCATTTAGATATGTTTTTTCTAGTTTTTCCTTCGGCAGAGAAACAATGACTGTGGTCCTGGATCTCAGAGGTTTTAAGGGGTTTTCAAAAAACATAAAATTGAGAGAATATTTACTGTAATTTATGTAATCTAGAGTTCAATTTGGGGGGTGAAATGATAGAACAGCAATATTTTCTTTCAATAACAAAACAAGAACATTATCTATCTGGCAATTTGGTTTTGTAACGAACCAGATAAATCTCAAAGCATAACAAAGGGCTTCATCAGGTGAAAAGTTTTCCCCGCGGGAATTTCTCCGCGGCATAACTTCAGAAATATAACCATGATTTTGTTTGTACGATCCCTAAACTCCATTATCGTTAGATGCTATGATTAAACCTCTAATGAAAGCTTAAGGCTATTCTACTTCATAACCTTTAAATTTGGTTTTTACTTATAATTTATTTATGCTGTGTAAGCTATAACTATTACCTTTGTTTTTACATTGTCTACTTCTTCTATTACTTTAATCGTGAAACAGTCTTTTTTAGCAAATTTCCCCTATTGGGAAGAAGCTTTTACCGTAGGTTTCATGGTAAGACTTAAGCCCGAGACCATGATAACTTTTCATTTTTAGGTTCCCAGATGCAAAAAACACCATTCGTTCAAATTTTTATATATGTAGATTTTTTTTCATAAGATACATATTTTCTCTTATTTACATGTTGCAGTTCAGTAACTGGTCATTTGTGCTAAGTATTGTCGTTATAAAATGTGTCTAAATAACATTTTAAGTAAAACTATTTTTGACAGTTAGCTATCAAAAATAAATCATTCTTCTATCTGTATTGTACTTCAAAATGGAAGGGAAAAGGTCAAACTTGAGGCACGTATTCAATAGAACGTAAATCGCCTCTCCTAGGGATTACCGATAATCAGTGGCGCAGCTGTCAGGAGCAGGAGCGACCCGCACGGGTGCGGGTTGTGCATTCTATTGGAAATACTTGCATTTGTTAAATACAGCACACAATAAAACATAGCCTGTTGTAAATATTTACTGGTAATTCGGATTTTCAAATAGAATCTCGAACAGTAAATTGTGAACTGTTCATTTTAAGTTCTACAAGTTTTAACATTTTGGGAAACGAAAATAGTACTATAACAAATATTTATTTTTATTCATGATAAACATCAAACACCCAAGTAAATATATAGTTTAGTTTGTTTTTATTAGAGAATAACGTTTTACAGAGGAACTCTTTAGATTTTTATGAAGAACTGTCTTAACACTGGCCTTTTACTAATCTTGTTATACAATGTATAACGTTGGCTGTTCTTAAAAGTATTATTAATTAATTGCCCAATGGCAAATGGCTATAGGAGCCAGACACAAACCTTGATACAATTTGCAAGGCTGTTACTCAGGATCAGCAATTTCAGGTGGTGAGATGAGCACTCAAGTCACGACACACGCTATTAGTCTTCTTTTATATATATTTGTCTCTTACGTTTGATGTTGGGTGGGAGTATGGTGGGAGTACAGATGTTACTGAATGTAATAAATAATCAAACAGAAATGAATCATTAGTATCTAGTTTTTTCTATTAAATTAAATAGACGCATATATAAAGTACGTTTACATGGTTGTCAAATTTAAAACTAATCCATTTGGAAAGAAATATATTATTTTTGTTTATTTTTGATATATGGTTAAATTATTTATTTGTTCAAAATCAAAATCAAACTTTTATCGTCACGTCATATGAGTGACAATTGAAGCAGTTCGCATGGACGTTTATTATAAAATGTGTTAAAAAGGCGCCATTATTATATCCCAAAAGTAGTTTTATTAAAATTGTATATGCAGTAACAATACTTTAGATTTGTACTATGAAACATAATAACCCTGCTAAGTACCAAGCGACAAGTATTCGTTCACTTTAATCAGTGTTAAAGCGAGGTTGCTCCTTCTCCGAGGAGGGCCCAATGTTTGCACGCAATACTGTATAATTGGATTAGCTTTTGTTTGTAGAACTTTAAACAAAAATATTAACTGATTTACGGAAAATACTCATATATGTGTCAAATATTACATAGAGTTTTTAATTACCACTATTATGATTTTACTAGGATATTCATGCCATTTTTCTACAAAAGGCAACACTTAATGGGTTCCTTATAACAGTAAATTAAATGTGGCCTAATTTGAGGTCGAAGATCGTATCTTTAGAAAGAAAGATTTCATTTTTATCACAGAATGTATATAGAAAGAGCTATTTAGAGTCCTGTGAAAGTTCTGATAAATATTGCTATGTGCTAGCATCAAAGCAAGCATAACCCTTGTTGGGTTTAGTGTTTGATGTCAACGACAATGTATGTGTCAGATACTTGTGATTTCCTGCTAAAAGGGCTTTGCTATGGTTAACTGCGGCTTCCCTCTCTGTTTACGTCATAAAGTCAAGGAGGTTTCTGTGTGTCAAAGTACCCTCAGTATTAATATACATTGTCAACATTATATATTAGATTATTGAAAAATGAAGCGATGCGACGTTGAAAGGGCGATGATGTAGACAAATTGGTGATTCAATTTACCAAAGACAGAGTGAGGCAGCACATTTTTAACGCTTGCGACTTAATTCGGGAGGTCCTGGTTCAAACTCCGGAACGGCCTTTTTCAGTTGAGTTTGTACGATTTCTCACGTCTCCTAGGCAAAAGCAGGAGTGTATCCCCAAAGGGCCACCAGGTTTCCAGGTTATATGGTAGAAAAGACTCCATCGTCCTAGTCCTTACTCACCTAGTAAAACAAGTCCATAACAAAATATTTATTTCTCTTACTAGTATCTCCCACGAACAAATTTGCGTCACTATACACTGTTAAGTAATAGAGATGGAGTTTTTCAGATATCCGATATTATTGTTCACGAATATTGTAATCATGTTAACCACACTCTATAAACGGAATTTAAAATGCGAATGACAAAGCTAGTCTACCCGCTTTACAAATTAAGTTATTGTAGTTTGAATATTATATATTTCCTAGATTTGATAAAGTTTTTAAAATATCTCACTTTAAAATATTAAAAATGAAAGCCAAAAATAAACTTAAAGAGTAGATAATTGATAATTTATTATAATTAGATCTTAACTTTACAAATAGGGATTATAAATCGCTATACACCGTTATCCTGGCAACCCTTGCATTTTGCCAAGAGGCAGGCGAGCCTTAATTTAAAAGATTAACGGTTTCTAATTTAAAGTATTTTATTTTCAAATATCTCTAATCTTAAATAAAAAATGCTCTAAACATAAATACTTTAAGAGTGGGGTCACGGAATAAATTTACATTATAAATTGAAAAATTAAATTTTACTCCAATATTTCCTTCTTGTAAGCTCAAGTTCAATCAGGTATTTAACAGTATTTATACGCACTTGCTGTGAAGAATAAACAGATTTTTAAAAATTAAGATATGTTTATTTTACAAATAATTTCGTTGTAAGACAAATTTTAGATTTCGGTTGATAAATCAGGTGACTGCAAGGACTGTTGAATCTACAATCGTGATGAGATTGCGAAATCTAATAAATTCAAGCCTTCCGGTTCCGGAGTCAACAACGATGAGCCTTCCGCCTAATGAGATATTTTTCGGATTTTTAGCTAATGCTTATGAAAGCTAGGCACAAAAACAAAATGCTTAAATAGGATATTCGTAATTTTAGTGCATTTCCTATAAAGGGAAGAAGCTATTATCGTAGATGGCATGGTAAGACTTAAGACTGAGACCATGGAAGCTTTTCGTTTTGAGGCCCCCAGATGCCAAAAACACCATTTGTTATATATATATTGAGAGAGAGAGAGAGAGATTCTCAGTTCACTTATTAGGGCTACTATAGTATTAATTGTAAATAGAAAACAAATAACTGAGTACCCAAGAAAGTTAGATGTTTCGAAAGGGTGTTTTAATAGTAAAGTTGTTTTTTTTATTTTACTTAATATGGTATTTTATTTTCCAGTTCAGTTTAATGTAAGTTCAAAATATTGTATTAACTTTGTTTACTCTTTATTCTTAAAAGGAATAAAAATCACTGTCTGATTTGGTATCATCTATGATCTGTATAATTTCGTCATTAGTGTTTTAATTATACTAGAGCCAGCGTACTGCATTTTTATCCATGAATAAAATCCAGGTTTCCTTAACAATATTCGACCAAATAATTGTGGTTAGATTATTAGCATTTCGGTGAGATTCTCAACAGAGTTTGCATACGTACTTTGTGTTACTAAAATAAAAATTCCAATACTTAAAAGAAATAAAAAAGGTTAGGGTTTTTTTTTAATAAGTTTTGTATAGCTGTAGTCCACTAAAAAAGTTGGAAAAACGTTATAAATTGTTAAATATGTATACATGTGTTTGGGCTCTATTGTTCATTTATAGCACAAAGCATAAAGCTACTTTGCAGGGTATTTTGGCCCTAATCTCTATAACTGATACGTTTAGGGTACACCGAGGATAACTTTCGCATTTAATACCCTTGTCTCCTTCACTTCCTCCGGTTTCTCTTTATTATTTTATTTATAGTGGAGATTTATAAACAAAAGTATTTTATAAGTCAATTTATATTTAGTGAATATAAAATAATGAGACAGACACATGACTTTGTTTAAAGGAAAACTTCATATAACGTAGTTATCACTTTTATATATTCCTTCTTGTTTTTTTTTTTTTTAAGTAATATATTTTCTATATATAACTAATTCGAACTAAAAATTATACAATAAATCTACTTAATACACTTTAATTACATCGTAAAAAAGCTCTTAGATGTTCTGGAATGTCTTATTAGAAAATGAGTTTATAAGTATTTATTTGTTCACAAGATCAATTAACGAATACGATGGAACGGATAACAAAGTAGCACTGTCTATAGAATGAGAAGCAAGAGGTGGATGGTCGATTAATATTATTCCCCCACTCACGGGGAGAAGGTGATATTGAAGTTCTCAGGTCGGATATAAATTGTTTCTCTATTTCTAAGTATCTCTCTCGAATTGGAGCGGTAAAAAAACGCGTGTTTGAAGATTTTTATTTGTTTGTCCCGCATTTCTCTTGTCCGACCCAGATTAATCACTGTTCCTATCAGTGTAATGAATACTAATTTGTATTCTCTGATCATCAGAACTAGCCAAGGATTAACTTGCAATGATGTTTAAACTACTAATATGGTGATAGATGCATACTTGGTCGGGCTAGCGAAATGTACACTGTTAGGAAGCCAACAGTAATATATATTTTATTAACTGTGAGATACTAAATGTCATGCACAAGCTTTTAAGTGCAATTTTTTGTAATTATAAATACCCCCGTAGCAGCAAACCTGCGTACTCAGTGAATTTCCAATGGATATATATGTATCTTAATACCACATAAAGCCACATACCAAATTTCATCAATAAACGATTCATAAATAAACGATTTATGAAATTGTAATTATTCTCCATAAGAATAACATGGCGGCTGAGTATGCAGGTTCGCTGAAGCAAGGAACACAAAAAATGGGGTTTTATACAAATATTAATATAACTCAAAACCACATACCAAATTTTATTAATTTATGTTCATAATTAAGGGAGATAACACGTTACTTATTCTCCATAAGAATAACATGGGGCTGAGTACGCAGGTTTGCTGCTACGGGAACTATCGGCCAAAATATTTTTTTTAGTGCAAATATCAATAGACCACAACGATATGAAGGAATATACCAAGTTTCATCAGGAAAATTTAATAAATAAGCGAGATATACAATTTTTCTTATTCTCCATAAGAATAACATGGGACAACGTACTGTGTTTAGCACTTTCAATATCTCTGTAACCATTTCACGTAGAGAAATGATAAAAACACCAAATTTCGCGTCTTTTTAAGCTGATTCTAATGGAAACAAATAAAATTTGACTTTTTCAAAAATTATATGTAAAAAACTCAAAAACTCAAACAGAGGTGTTTGGGGTAAAAAAAACCCCAAAATACCTCTTTGGATAGGTGGATCTGTCTGGTTTTCGAACTTAAAGTCATAAATGCTGCTTTACACGTTTATACCAAATTTCGTCAAAATCGGATTATTTTTACGAGAGTTGTAGGATGTATATATATATATACAGTTTCAAACGAATGGTGTTTTTGGGGACTGGGGACCTCAAAACGAAAAGTTATCATGGTCCCGGGCCTAGGTCTTACCATGCCGACTACGGTAATAGCTTCTTCCCTATAGGCGAAATTCGCTAAAATACATTTATATCCCGTGAAGTTCAGAATTGCAGGTGCCATACGTAACAAAATAAACTGATTTAACAATTTGATGAACATTTTCCATTTATGAAGTAAATGGAACAATGAAACCGATTTTGATACTGTATTGTTATTCTTCATATCAATATATATATATATATATATATATATATATATATATATATATATATGCGGGAATCAGTCATTTAAATAAGGCAGTTTTAGTTAGTGTAATCTTTTTTCTTTATTTTTTTCTTTGAGGAGGGGTATATAGTGCACATAAAAACTCCTTAAAGGGAAATCAGTCTTTTTGGGAGACTGCAATGTAGTTAACACAGTTTTTGTTGATTGATCATTTACTTTTTGTGTATTTAAACTAAAGTTATTTTAAATTTATAAATCGTGTATATGCCTACATCTTTGTCAGCTATGATAGGTATTTACATTTTGAATGTGTACACAATATCGGTCTAGCATTTCTTTCTTTGTTTAAATAACACTCAGGCGGACACCATAATATTGTATATGGATAAGTTGTAAATTTGTTTATTATTACATTACTATAAATACAAAATAAAAACACACACGACGTAAAAATTATCACACATCAGTTTTCAGATAACAAAATATAATTTTGACAAGTAACAATAATATATCCAACCCGGAACAAGGCAACCTAACAGCGGAACGCAGATATCTCAGAGGCTACGAGGCTATGACTCCCAGATCGATGCCGCTGCCGTTGCCTCGCCTCTTCAACACTAAGCTTCGGGGCTAGGTTATAGATTACATTTGGAAACGCATGGTTTTCTTTAATTTCAAAGAAAATACAGGTCTCTCCGTGACCATGATTATTCTCTACCCATCAGAACATCATAAAGTTTGTCAATCTTTATGACACTACATATATTAGCACCATAAACTACAATTATAGCATAACATAGTGTATTCACTTTTAACTGAATTAAACATAGAGAGAACTTTACGCTAGGCCTAGCTAGTATTCTAAATTTAATCTTAAACCAATAGATTATTTGTGTTAAATGTGTAGTGTGGAAAACAATGTATAAGTACTTGAATAATGTAATTAATTTTGACAAAACATGTGCGTAACTTTTGTAAATATTGCACTCCAGTTAGTGAAAAATACGATGGGAATGGGAAGGAGAGAGAACCGAGTTTGCATCTTTACGTGCAAGGAAGTTATCATCCCTTCAAACTTATTCTACCTCTTTGTTATTTAATAAAGTTTCTGTAATGTATTCTTTCATTGCATTTTAATATGTACGTTTTCATAAGCTAGTTATATTAAAGTTAATTAATTTATCCCTGGGCCCATGGACTTTTCTGATACTTCAACTGTAGTTGAATACATAATAGGCTTCTATAACATTCTGGCCTTATTTGGAAATAAAAATTAAAGTGCATAACTTTAAATTGCAATCATATAAATATCACAACTACAGTAAATAGCTAGTTATATAATAGCATAAATAGCATTATATAAATTGCATAACTTTAAATGACACTCGTGTTAACAGTTAACGTGTAGAATTAAACTTGGCAACGCAGTTCAGTTGAGTACTTTTAAAACTCCTGTTAATTGTTTAAACTTGTTAATTGGACCAGAGTCTGAGGAGTTAGGCTTTGTTCCTTTGTCTGGAATGGCGTTATTCTGCAGGACAATGTGGGTGGAAATTCTTAACGAGATGTACAAATAATTAAGAACATCACACTTCCTTTCTCACTTTAAAAGCAATAAGCTAGCTATGAGTGAGAACATGTTTGCATGAATGCATTGCGACCTGTTCATTGGTATATTTAACTATCACCATTAGTTTGAAACATATTTCTTTTAGGATTCAGTTTTGTTAGCAACTTTGATTAGTTACTTACGCATCTATAACTCACGTGGATGAGTAACATTTCTTAAAGCAATTACATAGTGTTATGAATTAAATATGTTTGATACAATTAAATTACTTTTAGAGTTATTAACAAACTGATTAAAGTATAAAAACTGTCTGAGTATTTTTTAGGACTTAAATCTTCGCTTCAAGTATTCTGTAAATTATTGTTCAAAAGAAATTTTGACAAATATTAATTATTTGGAAATAACTTCATCAATATATCGAATATCGGTACAGTAGCTCCCAACAACGGACTGGATGAAAGAGCACATGTATTTCATGTATTTATTTATAAACCAGAAGAGTGTTTGTCGACAAACTAATTTCGAGCTTAGTAAAGCTCTCTCAAGCACTTTGTCTTAAACATAAACAATATACTAAATGCCAAATCTAGTCCAACTAATACCAACAGAAGTCCAATCCACGAATAAATTTTCATTATTACAAAAATGTCACTACGTAACTCGACATAGCATAGAAGATTAAGTGCCAAATGAATACCAACTCAAGTCCCTGATTTAGTCCCGTGATTTGAAAGACGTTATTACTTAGCTCCACAAAACGCAGAAGATCACCTGTTTCCGGCAGAGTGGAAATCAATAATTAATTACCACTACTTCACTGCTGCAATTTGATCGGTAATGGTTAAACTTGCAGCTGTTTCGCAGTAATAACACCGACTCTCTTTTTCATGATACCTTATGACTTCCGACCAGAGATCCACTTTAGGTTTGTACCGGGTTCCTCTTCAGTACTTAATTTGTTTCTACCATATTGTACATTGAAGAGTATTTTAAAATTCTCTGTTAATTTGTTTCATCTGTGAAGGATCGTTTACAACAGTAAACTATATTTTTTTTATTCAGTTTGTATAGTCTTACTGGCAAGACTATCATATTTACAAGAAGTATGCATTATCTAATAATATTTCCTGACCATCCTTATCCCATAAATCTCTTACTATAGTTTAAACATAAAGATGTTTAATTATTATAGTTTAATAAACTATTATACTTAGCGTAGACTCAATCTTTTCAAATAGTACGCCTCCAATAGTATACTAATGTTATATTCAAAAAAATAAAACTTGAGTTTTGTTAGTTTACATCATTATTTAAACTGATTTCGCAACTCATCTCACTGCAAGAATATATGATATTCAAATTTGTATCCAAAAAGTTAACTTAGGCTGAAGATAAGTTAAGATTTTAACCTGAAATATACCTTTTGGTATACAATTTGTATATTACTAACACTTGCAGTAATAAGTAGCGAAATAAGATTAAATAATATTAATTTCATCGCGAGTAACACATACCATAATAAATTAGATTATAGTACATCAAATGTTTTGTTATGTAAAAGTCGATTAATTACTCAAGATTTATATCATAATATTTTAATTCTTACAAAATTCACTAATTGGAATATAACTAAGCTAATATTTCTTTACTACTAATCTTTTGTTATTGTTTAACTTCGTTTAAACAAGTGAGAGATTTTTACTTAAATAATTACGTTTAGCTTTTACTCCGTTTTCATGTTTTGAATACAGTGATCATGGATAAGATTTATAAATACTCATTTTTATAAATATCCCTGAGTTTACCAAATGAAATGGTTACAGCAGGTTACAGCATAAAACTATCGACACTCTTATGCCGTAACACACTCCATCCTGCTGTTCCCCCAGAAATAATCGGGGCTCATTGACCTGAGTCATAAAAAATAACTTTTAGCTTACATTTCTCGTGCACTGTTCAATATTCATGCTATTCTGTTGTGTTTTATTGTATACAGACTTATTGTCGATGTTTGCTGACAGTTTGTGTTACTCGAGGGTCCTCGTTTATTTGAGTTTGTACCGATAATTAAACCCATGTTGTGCTATCAGATGTTCTACGTGTCGACTGTCGACAACACAATCAGACTGACAGAGTGCAGGCAAACGTTACAGGGACGCACATATTCAGCATTGTTAGTGTCCACTTGACAAATACAATGATCATTTATTGCATACATTACATTAAATATATTATTTCAAGCTTTAAATAACTACAAATAAAGATCGCTTACCGAGCTATTATTCGTACCCTATGTTATACATTGTGTGTAACTGCAGAACAAATCTATATGCTAAATAATATTGTGGGCGTGTTTAAATTTAATAAACTCTGTAGGAAAGTAACTACTGTGACTGTAAACCCACGGGCGTTTCCAGATGCGACTCGCTGTTATTCGGCAGGTGGAGCGTAATCCCGCGGGCATTTACTTAACATAACAATGCCAAGATACGTCAGTGGCTTTATTTCTTCTATCTCTCTCAAGAAGTCTTTAATCTCTTAACAACATATTCTTCTGAAGAAATACTTCTTTAATATTATTCCCATTTTACAGGGTGTTTATAAAAGAAGCAACAACTTTATACATCAATAAACTAATAACTACATAATTTATTTCGGTTTAGTTGGTATCGATGGATAAAAAAATACCTCAAGGTTTATTTTATACATATTATCGTTGTTTATTTGTGGGATTATGTTAAAGACAACGTTTTTGTATCCCTCTCCCATCAAACCTCATGCAGCGAAGAGAAACAATAATAGCTGCAGTAGAGTGTTGATCAGCCCAGACTTCAGAGAGTTTGGTCAGAACTTGATTTAAGGATTGACCTCTGCCATGTGAAACAAAGTCTATATATTGAACACTTGTAATATATGGAAAACAACTTGAGAATTTGCGCTTTCTGAAAATTTAAGTTGTGTCTACCTTGTAAATACTATCATAAGCATAGTTATAGTTGTTAGTAGTTATAGCATAGTTATAGCATTGTTGTTTATAAGCATAGTTGTTGTGCATAGTTGTATTTTACTATCAAAGTTGTATACTTTTTTATAAACACCTAGTACTTCCCTGTTGCAATGTTATTGATTATCATTACCGTTTAATACACAAGCCTTACTGAAGATTAAAATACAATTATTGTGGTAAGCCACGATTTTTAGCTTAGCTCTAATTATATCCAATTTAGCTCCCCAAAATTAATGTTTTCTCTGTTACTTATTTGTTGGCTATGAGCTTACATTGAAGCCTAGAATTTTGAGACCTATTCGAATATGTTTATTCGGAGCCTAAATGAAATCCATATAATCCTTTATATATGACTGTGTATGGAGCAAAATTACTGTATTTTAGATCCCTACAAGTATAGTATGAATCAAGTCATTATTGGACTTGTTTTATTACTAAGTTACACGGTTTAATTAATTCCTATAATAAGCCAATAAATTACAATTTAGATTAATAAATATATTTTAACGATAATAAATTAGGAGGTGGAAAATAAGAAATTAAATGACGAATCTGTCATAAATAGAAAATATGTGTGTTCAGTTTTAAATACAAGAAGAAAGGTCAAGATACAAAAATATTATATATTCCTTGTACTCACTATACATGGGTACATCACGTTTTCCTTTTCCCTATTTTTTCTGTTTCTCACTTTATTAGCTGCATACAGTTCTAACATTTTATATATTATATATGTTTTAATTTCCTTTGTTTTTATTCTGTTTTTCATTGTTCATATAGCAACCCCAAAACTTATTGTTTTTTCATCCTTTCACAAAACCTTTCCACATTATTTAAAAACTACATTTTCTTTTATCAATTCCTATAATTCTCTCAGTAAAGTATTTAGTATTTCCCTTCAATCATCTCCCTTTTAATATTAATATTTGAATATGCATTATTAACTTATACAATCTGTGATTATTGTGTGTGAAACTTTCCTTGTATAAAACGAATGCAACAACCAACCATGGACCTACCTTGATGATCTACTGAGTGTGGAGTAAAAATGAACTTCATCCTTTCGTGAGTGACTTGAATTATCCATTAATAAACTTTTCAACCATAAACATTTTGTGACATTGAGACCTTTATGTAAAATTATTATTTCATACCTTTGTAAAATGCAATACTCAAATAATTGTTAACTCTAGTCTTTTCTTTTTTTTCAACTATTACTATTGGTTTCACAAGGTACCAAATTAACTTTGTGTGGTCCTTCAAACAGTCTAAGCTATAAACCCCCTCAATATACAATCTTTGCAAATTATAAGATCCCCTCAACCATTTGGTCCTTCGAGCCGGATTAGGTGAATGGCCCATTGGACCATCATTCACTCTCTAATTCTGAGCTTTTATGTATCTCATATCACGTGTCTGGCCCATGTCTAGATTATGAACAACCCAGAGTTAGTATCAAGTGTTTTCTATGAATAATGGTATTATAAATTAATCAAGACTTGATTATGGCACCAACGCGAGGGACGGAATTGCGGTTTGAAACTTACGAGCGACTTAATGCTATTACAAAAGCAAGATTTTTGGTGATTAAGAAAACCGTGGATGAATTAACCGATCAGTTTGATCATTTGACTAAAATTCAAGAAAAATCATTATTTGCGTATCGTGCTGAATTAAATGCAAAAAAAGAAGACTTTGACGGCAACTTTAACCGTGTACTTAATTCTTCTGATCAAAGCATTGATATTAACGTATTAATCTCGGACCAGAATGACATCAACGAACTGTTCGTATACATTTCAAGTCGTATCGAGACGCTAATTGCTGACCCTATCGAAAGTGATAAACCTGGTTCGGATGAAATCTCCTCTCCTAGTCATTTATCCGTGTTAAGTAGCTCTCAAGTACGGTTACCGAAAATTAACTTGCCTAAGTTCAATGGTGACTTAGCTACGTGGTCGTCCTTCATAAACCTCTATGATACAACCATACATAACAATAGCTCCTTGTCTGATGTAGTGCGTTTCCAATATTTGTTAGGATTACTGGAAAAGGAACCTTTAAGTCTCATACACAGTCTTAATATCACACCCGAAAATTATCGCATCGCGTATCAGTTGTTACGTGATAGATATCATAACGATCGGCGTCTTCAACTGTTGCATATCAACCAACTCTTAGATCTTCCTAACATTTCGGCGTCCAACATCAACGCAGTTAGACACTTCTTTAACCTATTCAACGAAAACACACAAGCTCTGTTAGCATTGAAATACGATGTCCAGAATATGAATCTACTTTTGTCTGTAGTTTTATTGCGAAAAATGGACCTCAATCTTCGTCATAACATGGAATCAGTTCGCAACTCTTCTGATGTGTGTAATTAAACGTTGCCCACATCACAACAAATCATTGCTTTCCTTGATAATGAATGCACCCATTTAGAGGACGCAATGCTATCTCAAAAAATGCGAACCCATGACATCCAAACAACACAAGTCCGATCAAAATTCATTGGTCAACCAGTTCCTCTCAAGAAAAATGTTGCAATGTATGTCACTCAGTCCCCAGATCATAAACTGACATCCGCGCCATCCATCTCATGTTTTGTATGTAACCAATCAAGTCATAAGGTGTATACATGCCCTTCATTCTTATCTCAATCACCCTCTGAACGATTTCAAGTAGTGAAGAAATCTCAAAAATGTGTTTCGTGTCTCGGCTCTCATGCTACCAAAGCATGTAAATCACTATTGTCATGTAAGAAATGCAATAAACGACACCATACTCTGTTACATTTTGACCCAATTGAGGCTGGTAAGGTTGTACAAACATCAAATCAGCCAAACCATCAATCTGTTTACGAAACCACTGTTTCGGGAAAACAGAACACAGCTGTGTCACTACATAATCAGCCTGTGTTACCTAGTATCAATACTACTGTATTACTCGCTACACTTTTAGTTCAAATCACATCTTCATGTGGCGAATGCCATACATTTCGTGCTCTCATTGATTCTGGCAGTATGTGTAACTTAATCACTGAACGTGCTGCAATGCTTTTGAATTTGAAACGCTGTAAGTCAACAGTTCAATTGTCAGGTATTGATCAACATGTCACCAGGAACAAAGGACAGATTTTTATTGATCTCAAAACAATGTCAGGGAAAACTGTAATTGAAGCATTACCTACCTTGGTTCTTGATAAACTAACAGTCGAATTGCCACACACACACCTATTTCTAATGACGTTTTACGTCTCACACAATCTCTTGAACTTGCTGACCCTTCATTCCATATACCAGGACGCATTGACATAGTCATTGGCAGTGCCATCTTTCCACATCTTCTGACCCAAACCCAGTTTTCACTTGGTCCTAATTTACCTTCTGCATTAGGAACAATCTTTGGTTTTGTACTCATTGGTACAGCTCCATGCATACCTCCCAGAGATGATTCTCACGAAAATAACTCTACATCCACCCTAAACGTATGTCTTCACACAACCAGTGAGGCTGATTTGCATTCTGCAATCCAGCGGTTCTGGACACAAGAAGAATTACCTTCAAAATCCATACGGTCACATGAAGAAACATTATGTGACAATCATTTTTCTAATACACATGCCCGTGATGAAAATGGACGTTATGTTGTGAGACTTCCTCTCAAAGAGTCTCATACTTGTCTTGGTGAATCTAAGCGTGCCGCTGAAACACGTTTATATGCCATGGAACGTAAGTTTGGTTCCAATGGTAAATTCTCACAACTTTATCATGAGTTCATGGATGAGTACCTGAGTCTAGGTCATATGTCCAAATTAACAAATGCGGATCTCACTCAACCACATTATTTTCTACCGCACCATGGAGTGATTAAAGAGAATAGCAGTACCACGAAACTCCGCACAGTTTTCGACGCCAGCTGTAAAACAAGCTCTGGTTTATCACTCAATGATATTCTCTTGACAGGTCCCAAGTTGCAAAACAACATTTGCGATTTACTCTTACAGTTCCGTTGTCACAATGTCGTCTTTTGCTGCGACATTAGGCAAATGTATCGCCAGATAACAATTCACCCTGACTACCGTCATCTTCAATTAATTCTTTGGCGTCAAAATTCCAAGCAACCTGTTGATATATTTCAACTAAATACCGTTACATACGGTATGAACAGTTCCCCATACTTAGCTATCCGCACACTCCATCAGCTTGCCATTGATGAAGGATACAAATACCCTTCTGCCGCTCATGCATTGCTACATCATACCTATGTTGACGACATAATTACAGGTGCGGAAACTACAGAAGAAGCGCTCTTACTTCAATCTGAACTCATTAAACTACTAAAAGCAGGTTGTTTTGAATTAAGAAAATGGGTTTCAAACTGTCCAGATGTGTTGACTACTGTTCCCCAATCTCATCTCTAAACTCCTAAGTTTCTTCAAAACTCTGATGTCCCTCACTTTAATGTTTTAGGACTTCAGTGGTCATCCACTTCAGACACATTTTCCTACAACTTTCAAACCTCACAGTCCAACAAATTACCGACCAAGCGGACAGTTCTAAGCACCATTGCACAAATATTTGATCCTTGCGGTTTTCTAGTTCCATTTATCATGATGGCAAAATGTTTCATGCAGCTACTTTGGACAAAAGGCCTATCATGGGATTCCCCACTACCTGCTGAACTTCACACCCAATGGAAATGGTTTTCTGATGACATGCAATACTTATCACAAATTTCTATACCTCGTTCTTTAAACTTATCATCAAATTGCAACTTTGAATTACATGGTTTTTGTGATGCATCCGAATTAGGATACGCAGCTACAACGTATGTTAGATGTGAATTCCCTGACAAATCTATATGTACGAAACTGTTGATGGCAAAGAGTCGTGTGGCACCATTGAAAAGGGTTACTATTCCAAGACTTGAACTATGTGCGGCATATTTACTGTCACAGCTGATTAACCACATTCAACTTTTATTTTCTGATATTTTTAATACACATAACATTCATTTATGGTGTAATTCAACGATAGTGTTGACATGGATACAGACTCCATCCTATCGATTGAAAACTTACGTTGCCAATCGTGTTTCACTGATTCAAGAACTAACACCAACAGAAGTCTGGAGACATATATCATTGGAACACAACCCTGCAGATTGTGCATCTCGCGGAATACGACTCTCATCTCTAATCAATCATAACTCTTGGTGGTTCGGCCCGAATTGGCTCTCTCTCCCTGCTTCACAATGGCCGTCTTCTAAGTTTAACCTCATTCCCTTAGATACTTCTCATGAGATTAAACCAAATCATCTACCTTCTTTTATGGTTGTTAACAAACCTGAGTGGTCCATTTTAACTAAATTCTCTTCATGGACTACCATTGTACGTGTGATGTCATACGTTTTGAGATTTATACATAACTGTCGTAATCCTGACTCTAACCGCCATTTTAACTATTTAAGTACTCAAGAGTTGAACACCGCACGTAGCAAGATTTTTTATCTTGTTCAACAATCTGTCATGTCTGATGAATTTAAACATTTGTCTCAACAACAGGCTTGCTCTAAACGTCTCCAACGTTTAAAACCATTTATTGATTCGGACAAACTAATACGAGTTGGCGGTCGCATCAGTCAAGCACCACTCCCTCACGATATTCGGCATCCAATTGTGTTACCTAAACACCACCACATAGTCAATGTTCTCACAGATTATTATCATAATCTTTATTTACACGCTGGACCTCAACTGATCCAATCATTGCTGTCAAAATTTGTTTGGATAATTTGTGCTCGGAACGTGATCAGGTCGCGTATTTTTAAATGTATCACTTGTTTCAAACTTCGTCCGAAAACAATGTCACCTCTTATGGGAGATCTACCACCATGCCGTATCACACCAGCTAAACCTTTCTTATCTACGGGAATCGATTATGGAGGACCGTTTAACATCAAAGTCACAAACCTAAGATTTATCAACAGATAAAGGTGTATATTTGTATTTTCATCTGCATGGTAACCAAAGCCGTACACATCGAAGTCGTGCATGATCTTTCTACCTCTGCCTTCATTGCTGCTCTTGTCAGATTTACAGCACGACGTGGCCAATCTAAGCACATTTATTCAGATTGTGATACCAATTTTGTTGGAGCTAATACAGAGCTAAGAAAAATCATAAAAGAACTTAAAGTCAAAGAAACACGTGATATCGTCAATCATTTCGCCACCGAGCATGGAATTACTTTCCATTATAATCCACCAGCTGCGCCCCACCATGGTGGCTTATGGGAATCAGCGATCAAGAGTGCCAAACATCACTTGTACAGAGTTATCGGTTCAACAATACTAACATATCCAGAATTCACGACACTTACTACTCGTGTTGAAGCGATGCTAAATTCTAGACCGTTAACACCACTTTCATCTGACCCTTCCGACTTGTTCCCACTTACTCCAGGACATTTTTTAACCGGAGCTCCTCTTGTTTCAATTCCGGAAACTGATTTGACTACTGTACCAACGAATCGGTTGAAACTTTGGAAACTTTCATCTGCGTTTTTTCAACATATTTGGAAAAGATGGACTGCTGAATACTTTCACACGCTACAACAACGATCGAAGTGGACAATCTCAACCAAGCATTTAAAAATCGGAGACTTAGTTTTAATCCAATCTCCAACCCCATCGTTGCAGTGGCCTCTTGCCAGAGTCACAGCTTTATTTCCTGGTCATGATGGTGTTGTTCGAGTAGCTGAAGTACGTACTGCAAACAGCTGTTTTCGTCGTCCCGTAACCAAACTGTGCGTTCTACCTTTGGATTGACATTTATGTTGAAGTAAGATACTTCAAGGCCGGGAGTATGTTCAGTTTTAAATACAAGAAGAAAGGTCAAGATACAAAAATATTATATATTCCTTGTACTCACTAGACATGGATACATCACGTTTTCCTTTTCCCTATTTTTTCTGTTTCTCACTTTATTAGCTGCATACAGTTCTAACATTTTATATATTTTCCAGTAACCATCTGTTAATAACATATTTTTAAATATCATATGTTTTAATTTCCTTTGTTTTTATTCTGTTTTTTTTTCATTGTTCATATAGCAACCCCAAAACTTATTGTTTTTTCATCCTTTCACAAAACCTTTCCACATTATTTAAAAACTACATTTTCTTTTATCAATTCCTATAATTCTCTCAGTAAAGTATTTAGTATTTCCCTTCAATCATCTCCCTTTTAATATTAATATTTGAATATGCATTATTAACTTATACAATCTGTGATTATTGTGTGTGAAACTTTCCTTGTATGAAACGAATGCAACAACCAACCATGGACCTACCTTGATGATCTACTGAGTGTGGAGTAAAAATGAACTTCATCCTTTCGTGAGTGACTTGAATTATCCATTAATAAACTTTTCAACCATAAACATTTTGTGACATTGAGACCTTTATGTAAAATTATTATTTCATACCTTTGTAAAATGCAATATTCAAATAATTGTTAACTCTAGTCTTTTTTTTCAACTATTACTATTGGTTTCACAAGGTACCAAATTAACTTTGTGTGGTCCTTCAAACAGTCTAAGCTATAAACCCCCTCAATATACAATCTTTGCAAATTATAAGATCCCCTCAACCAATGTGACTGATACAATTTGAGGAGTTACGAATTATATCAAATTAATGTAATACATTTTTTCTCTTCCAGATAGTATATATTGATAACGTTAAACTTTCATAGTAGCCAATTGTTTTGATGAGTTTTTAAAACTGTAAGCCATGACATATCTTACTGTAGAAAAATGCGAAAAGTATATACAGATGAGCTGAACAAAGATTAAACGATAAATATGTTGAATGGCGGGAATAGGGATGAAGTAGAATAGCCCTAACAATAATGAAAGTATGCTGGTAGAACAAGATCAAATGCAAATGTAAAACTTTGTTGTAACAAGAGTGGGTCCATGATGCATAGTGATAAGGTAGTTTCCAATACAATAAGGTCTAAAGTAAGATCAATAAGCAATGAGCCGGTGATCAATACGCCCTGGAGAGCGAATCGATGTGGCGGACACCGACTTGAGATAAATTGTTTTTTTAACTTCGAAGAACCACCCCCAGCTCCGCTCTCTGACTCAAGTAACATCAAATATATTTTAAATCGTCCCTTTTTTATTATTCTTGAATGAGCTAAAAGTATAAATTCAGTAAACTTTTAAAATATTTGAATATTTGATTTTTAATCACCTACAAACGAACACGAGTGCAGTACGAGAAATGACTGTTGCGCCACTCTGTGAATAATTTAAAGAATGAAAATATATTCATGTATATGCAGATGAGGGATTTATGCAGGGAGATAATCCCAATGATAAAGGACCGAGGGAGTGCAACAACCAACGACATCGATCCGCCAAGCCGTAACTTCTGAGATATTTCCACCAAACTGGCCTTCTTACCTTGCTTGTAAAGTTTGGCCGTAACAATAGAGGCAGTATTCAAAAGCGAAAGCTCTCACTAACTAACAATATGTGGCACTCTCGCTTCCTTTCAACGGATAAATTTTAAACTTGTCAAGGTAAGTGATCAAATTAATAAAAGAATAAACTATAGTAAAACACTAAATAATCTCCCATTTCAACCCTGTATCGATTGACTAGTGACCTCAATCCCATAGTAGATGATAATTTATTGTCTAGGCGAATCCAAGTAAAACGCCAACAATTACGTTGGCTTTATAACTTGTATCTGTTGAGCTTTTAAATTCCTGTGTCTGTTTTTTAACAAAATCTGTCAACTCTTGATAACCATAACCGTTTAATGAAACAAATTACAACGGAAGTTCTATCTTCAAATAAAATGTGTTATTCTAAATTATATATTAGGCCTACTAGCTGTTACCCGCGGATTCGCTCGCGACATATTAAAACACATTAAACGCATTAACCTGAACAGCATTATCAAATATTTAGTTATACCATGTGACTTCCTTTGTCCAAACTGATAAACAACTACAGCTGGTAATTTTATAAATGATATCCTCCCATAAGATTTGCATTGGAACTTACAGGACCCGTGGGGTGAAGCCCTAAGGTTGGATGTGGGCATTAACAGGTGTATATGTTAATGTGGTATGTAAGCAATGTTCATGTCAAATCTTAGCTTAATCAGTCCAGTAGTTTTTGCGTGATGGAACTACAAAATTCCATGCATAAAAACTGTCACATTTATAATATTAGTAGGATTTCATATGAGTAAGTATTACACGTTTCATAATTTTATAAATTTAAATTAAAAATGGGGGTGTTGCAGACCCCCGTATGGTTGACATTTTGCAGAAAAAATGTATTAAATGTTATCTAGAAGCAAAGGTAAAATCAATGCAAAATGTCATCGTGTAACGCTAAAGTATAATGCGGTAATGAACAGTGGTCTAGCGGAGGCTTCGCAGTGAAACACAATCTCCCGTTCCACATCGTGCCCTAGTACCCGCTATGCAAATATCGGACGTGATATGAAATCGAACAATCCTTAAAAATGCGACGGACGACTCTTACAAACTAAGTCAATTTATATTTCTTGGAAGAACCACAAATTTACTCCAAACTACTTTAAGGAAGTTAGCAGGTTTTAAAGGGTATTTTTTATACGTATTATGCACAATATCTAAAGAAGAAACATTTATGTAACAAAACAAAACACCTTGTCATGTAGCACCAATCTAGTTTTATCGTTAATATGAGTGGTTAGGAAGAATTTATGAGTAGTGCTGAGTGGTTAGATGTTGCATTAATGGTTATTACATAATT
Organism: Allygus modestus; assembly: GCA_963675035.1. Lineage (NCBI taxonomy): Eukaryota > Metazoa > Arthropoda > Insecta > Hemiptera > Cicadellidae > Allygus > Allygus modestus. The sequence continues at coordinate 382,458,750 of OY776111.1, read as the reverse complement.
GTATTAGGTTGATTAAATAATACGAGTAGGCCTAGTACTTAACAGATTGGCATGAAATGTTTTCAAACAAATATATTGAGTTTTGTTAAATTATTTATAACCATAATTAATTATATTATATTATTATATTATTATATATAATATTATATATATTATTATATTATAATAATTATTATTATATTATTATATTATATTATATTATATTAATCTCATAACAAATAGTTTTACGACAATCGTTAATTATTTAGCTTTGTATCTGGATAAAATAGTATTTTAAGTGTTAATATAGTGTGCATGGTTAATATTGATAAATACCGACACAGCAACAGTGCTACAGTGAGTTTTAACACAATTAATTTGTGTGACACCATAACTCTTAGTTATAACTACTAACAACTCCGATGGCTCATTCACGTGAAGGTTATTTTTTTTAAATATATGTTGGGTGTTCCCTTCTGCTTTAGTAGAAGTAAAATCAATACCCCCGACGCAGCAAACCTGCATACTCAGCGAATTTCTAATGGAGATATAAATGTCTTAATACCATAAAGCCACTGACCAAGTTTCATACAAATATATCCACAAATAAGCGGTATATACAATTTTAATTATTCTCCATAAGAATAACATGGGGGCTGAGTACGCAGGTTTGCTGCTACGGGAGCCTTTTGCAAAATATTTTGCTGAGCAAATATCAATAGACCATAACCAGATGAAGCCTTCTACCAAGTTTCGTCAGTATACGTTCATAAATAAGCGAGATATAAAATTTGTCTTTCTTCCATAAGAATAACATTAGACAATGTACTGTGTTTAGCACTTTCAAGATCTCGGTATCCAATTGACGTAGAGGAATGATCAATAACTACCTGTGTGTTTTTTTAAAGCTGAATCCAATGGTAAAAGCATTACCATGTAGTAAGTACCATGTGGTATGTAAGCAATGTGATTATAAGTGAGCATAAGACTTCATTGTAATGTTCAAAAATGATATGTAAAAAATTCAAAAACCCCATTTTTGGGGTACAAACCCACCCCCCTAAATATATATATATATATATATATATATATATATATATATAGTTTTGAGCGAATGGTGATTTTAAGGTCTGGGGACCTCAAAACGAAAAGTCATCATGTTCCCGGGCCTAGGTATTACCATTCCGACTACGGTAATAGCTTCTTCCCTATAGGAGAAATTCGCTAACAAGAAGATTTGAGTTATACAATGTGTTCTGAACAATTGCCAAATATACAAATGTCAGATCACAGTTTTCCAAGTTTTCAGTTATAGCCCTGTCTGAAAAGAGTTTTATTACTACCGGTGCTGAGCTCCAGACTAAAGTAAAGACAGGAAGGGTCGGTCTTTCCGGTGCGGCGTGGGGATGTGGATTAAAAAAAAAACACTTTAACATTTACCGATACTGTTTTTTCCAACGATTAAGGTACTTTAATTTTCAAATACAAATTTAATAACTATATTCTTAACATTATATAGTATTCAACTATATTGTATAAAATGTTCCATTTTTTCACCATATATTGTTTTTGCACCAATCAGACACCGCACAGAGAATCGGTACGCTAAGTTAAGTATATCAATATTAATTCCTAAATAAAAATAATTAAATCTATTACCTATTTAAAAATTGTCTAACTCAAACAAGTGCCTAAAATCATACTTTTGGAAAAATGAAACCAACATGTGGTTTTAGCTGTCCTGGTTCATTCTTCGGGTTTTTAAAAAACCTCTCCATTTTCTTGGAAAATAACTATCTACCCATTCCGTCCCTGCCACGTTTGCGCTGTCAATTAATTATTAAAAAACTGTTTCGATTTGAATTCTACGTTAATCTTAGCCTCCAAGTAAAGCAATTTAGAAGTTATTTTAAGAGTAAGAATAGAAATACTTATCCACATGAGACTTCATATGCTATTTTTTCAGGGGAATTCTTGAATCCTTCTCCTCTAATGGGAGGGGGAACATACAATATTTCTATAAAGAGTTCATAAAGAAGGCAATTTTATCAAATGTTTACAGTCTTTGTTATTATCACTGCATAACATATTCGACGAGCCTCAATGTTAATAGGACCATACCTCAATTTAGCAACTAAATTGAAAATACGAGCCGTTCAGAATTTCGTCTTACTCATACCCCCTTCCAAAGTCGGGTATTCAGAAATTTGAAGTGGTATCTAACTGTTTTAAATTGCGTATGATGTGTCCTATACTTACTTTATTAACGTGTCCAAGACTATTTATAATACAGGATTTTCCAGGAGGACTAAAAATAAGAGTAAGCATTTGGGAAAGCAAAAGATATGTAGTAAATAATTTAAAAGAACTGGAATATCAATACACGTTGCTGTGAACCCGACTTCAAGAGGACGCGATTGATATGGCAAATATATCGATTCAATATTTCTTTTCCGGACTTAACAAAATGTTGAACTACAACCACCTTTATTTCTGGCTCAGTTGTCTGTTTCCGCTTTAGTTTTCGGAAATGTTAATCTACTTAAAACCTTTATATGTCAAAGAAACTAAAGACCTTTGATCTTACGTACGATTTGGTCTATCCTTTTGTGTGAGAGTTTTCCTCCTCCCCTTAGGAAATTTTTCCTCCTCTTCTAATTCCATAGGAAAAATTGGTATTCTAAGGATACAATTTTAGATCTATTATGAGTGTTTGTTAAGTTTTACCTTCTTTCACCTGTGTCTCTTTAACCGACACAGTTTAAAGTGGATGGTTATGGGACTTATGGGACTAATACAAGATCGATAGGAACATCAAAGTTATTTTCCACTCGATGGTGGGTCTTATAGAACAAATAGAAAGGACAAAGCGTATAGATATTTTATTATTATTATATTACCAACAACATTTATACGCAGAAGTTGAACTATACGACTACCGTTATGAAGCTTTTAGCACGAAAAACCAATATTGGCCGCTATTTTCCGTAGTGGAGGCATAACCACAACTTAAATGTTTGGGAACTTTATATAATTTTATTGAAAATGAACAAATAAAATGTGTATAAATTAAATTCATTGTATGACATATTTTGAATTACTGGACTTGATGGTTTTCTAGGTCTATAATTGACCGAACTGTTAGGTTGGGACGAAAACAATTATATTAAAATGATAAATAATACGATTTAAAATTCATGAGGTAATATGAAACCGAATAATGTCTTTGTTTTACCCCGAATGACAATAATTAAACCGTTTGTAGAGCCCGCCGCTCGGTTCTACGTTCCGCTCCGAATGACGCAATCATAAATCCGGTGAGTGAGCTTCGTCCAATATGCGGGCTGTTTTCACTAGTTAGTTACTAACCAAATCTACAATTCCATACTCAAGTTTATTTTTATTTTTTAAGTAATTATATTAAAATAATTACTGTGTGAAGATTATTTAGTATACGGCATCCCATTTGGTAGGTGGCAATGTTTTCTAAGGTATTCTAAGTTGCGTTTGTTAATAATGTTAATGTTTGTGTTCAAATAAATTACTACCGAAAAAACACTTTAAAAAACCAACATCTAAATCCTAAAACCTTAACTTTAATAGTAACAGTAATCATATTGTTATTCCTCTTAAAGATTGTATTACTCGAGAATTATGTGTTTCACCACTGAAATTAAATACGACGTATTTTAAATATGATAAATTATAATAATATCTATAACTAACTGACCCGTTGCAGCTTCGCTCGCGTAAACTGTGATAGTTGTGTGTGCTTCAATCCGTGGTTAGCCCATGAAACTAATACGAATCAAGATCAGCTGTTTGAATTTCATCAGCTCAAAACAACGTGAATGTCCATAAGGAATACATGGGAACTTTGTGACCTAGCGGGGTGGAACACGGGGGGAATTTCGTAATACCGTTTCTTAGCAAGCACCTAGGGTCAAAGAGGAACCTATAAGTCAAATTTCAAATTTGTAGGTCTTATAGTTATGGAGATTTTGTGATAGGTCAGTCAGTCAGAGGAATTTGGATTTTGTATATTGAGATAATAAATATATAATTCACTCAACTATCATTTGAGTGAAATTTGTCTGTGTTCGATGATACTTTTAACTTCATAAAATCAACACGGTTCCTAAACTACAATATATGTTTTATGAACATACCGTACAAAACCAATAATAAACCAATAGAAGATCATACGAAAATTCACAATTCACTTAACCCCCTAAAATAATGGTCATCAATTTTTCACCGAATAAATTATCATTGTGTCATTGAACTCTACTTTGAGAACTTGTATTGAAATATTACATTTAGAGTTATGATTGATTCTACAGCAAAAACTAAGTGATTTGCTAATTTGAAAATAGTTTATCATCCCACCTAGAATATCGACCGCCCTCCTGCAAGCGGCTACAGGATCGGTTACATTGTTCCTGCGAGTTTCAGATACCAACCCCTCGTACTGCTTGCCAGAGGAACTTCAGCCATAATCATAAGCCTCAACCTCCTAACTACGTCTGGCAAAGGGTCTATAAAGGTTTGAGTTTCCTTCTATAATGGCAATGTTCAAGTTTCGTTGTGAAAACTGAGGGTTCACACGATTTCTCTAACCTACTAATTATTTTTGTAAAAAAATTCCAAATTGTTTATTTAAATGTTTCAATTAAGGTTCATATTTTTAAGCGATTTATAGGAGGACAAATTTTGATAACTAGGCATTATTGGTGCAAAGTCATTAGGGAAAACGTTATAATATCCAAGCAATAACCACGTTTCATTTCGAAACAGCAACCACGCCTAAATTTTTTCTTTACCATCTAAAAACACATCGTAAAACGTATTTTTCTGTTTAGCGAGCAAAAAGTTATTTTTCCCCCTCACTGAAAAATATAAACAGCCGATTGATTGTGGCTTTGAACAAACTAATTAACTTGGTGTTTATAACAATCTCATGAATTCAGCCAAATCGGATGAAGTGACTTTTTTTACGTTGTGTGGTATCCAAATTTGGATCTGTTACTATTTTGTTTTATTGCTATGCGTTGCACGGAATTTTTGCGAAAGCTACAAAGACACTTTACACTCGAATTACATTCAGAACTTTTCCTAAGACTCCAAATTTGGATACCATAAATATAACAAAAAAACACTTTTATCTATTTTGGCTGAATGCAAGACGTTTATAACCCTAATTCAGTTAGTTTGATCCAAAGCAACAATAAATCAGTTGTTTATTACTGCTCCAGCAAGCGGAAAAGTACGACACATGTACAACACGCTGTTTTACGATGAGTTTCTAGTTCGTAAAGAAGCTCTTTGGGCGCGGTTGTAGCATAGATTAAGATTAATCTATGGTTGTAGTGAAGTTCTTAGAATCATCAGCTCTAATTCATAATACGGCACATCTTTACTTCGAAGCCACTAAATACCAATACAACCTTTCATTCAAACTTGATATGTGTTTGTTAAAACGATTTGGAAGAATAGAATCAGGATTTCGTTTAGTTTTAATATAAAGATGAATGACACAAATAATCTTTATAGACCCTGCAAGACGGGATTTTTCTGATATGTTCTACATTTAATACTATTTTTTAAATATGTAACAAATTGTATACAAGGTAGCTTATAGAACCAGACGACTATTAGGAATAACAAGATAATAAGATAATATACATACAACAACGGAAGGTTCTAACTCACTTATGTAGTATAATTTCATTTAATATTGAAAAACCACAAACAGAATATAACTAACACGTATTTCAAATTGCAAATATAAAAATTAATTTGAATAAAGCCTGCTTGCTTGCTTCTTAAACCGTGTCTATGTAATTTATCAAAATCGCTTCATTTAAATATTTTCTTTAACAATATAACTATTAATTATTGTTCGTAAAGCATTACTTAGATATCACTCATTGCTGAAGTTATTCTTCATGATTACGGGACTAAATTCAACGATTTTTAAGTGTTTTCAATATACATACTAGCTTCATAGGCATTTCAGCCTAACCTGAGTATCATTTTTTAAATATTTCCCTGTATGGAGGTCAAATTTATGGCCAAAGTTTCCCATCTAGAGCACATTTCTATAAGTCTAGCTTACGCTACCTGAAAATGGTTTTGTTTAAATTCTCCACGTCTTTAACCCAGGGGAGTTACAACCCATCCAAAAGGAAAATGTTAGGAAGAATATTGTGTCATTGGTAGCAGCACAAAATATACTTCAATTCTCACGCTAATTGGTCTAAATAATATTAGTTCACTTGGATCAAGAATGAGCTGAGATTTTTAAACTGGTTTAACTATAGTAATTCTTGAGGAATACATTTCAACTAGCTGTTTTATTTAAAGTATTGTTCAAATAGTAGGAACAACTTTAATAAAAAATAATGTATTTTAATTATATCTTAAAATCAAGATAACTCATATAAATTAAAATTATATAATTGTTTAAATGAAGCAGTAAGGAGAAAATTGTTGAGAGTCACGTGTTGAAGGACTGAGCCTCGTTAATTTGAACCGTTCAAGAGCAACGCACCGCCTCTATTCTCTCCCCTCCCTTGTGCAATTAACAAACTGTAAAATATCAAAGGCGGTTTCCCCAAACCCCTACAATTAGAACATTTAAATTACATTTAATCATGTTTTTTTTTATTTTCAAGCTCTGTATTTAAAAAAATCAACCCGGAAGTCTTTACTGGAAATACATAATTAATGCAAATTTAATGCGTTTGAAAACACTACTCGTTGAAAATATTTAACATATGTACGTATTTACAATTCCAAAAACCAAAATATATTTACTAACACTTAACTGCATGCAGAAATTACTGTTGCTGTATTAATGTCACAGCTACTCTAATTCATTGTTGTATGACATTACATAACTAATCTACGTTTTGGTTTGCCAATTTCTAGAAGCGCGTGCATCACATTGCCCCTGGACAGTTGCCATGCAACCCAAGAAGAGGCAGTCCTCAGGATGCTGTATGGTTTATGGCTGTGCTATATTAAATAATGTTTAGGAAAGGATAATATTTTCTATTTAAGCTAGTCTAATTAAACTTTGGTAAATGTGTAACTTGGTATAGAATACTAATATAAAATAATATTAACGTACTCTTGTGATTTCAGAATTTAAATGTAGTAAGTTTTACTAGTGATTGTAGTAATCTAGTCTAGAAATGAGGTAACATTTCTCATTCACTTCGTCCACGGTTATTCTTACGATCCGTGATAGTGTGTTGGAAACTATTATTTTATTGACATAGATTGTACACGCGATATACAAAATAAAATAAAATATGTTAAATGTTTTAATACAAACAAAGTTGCATCAACATTCGTGATTACAAACCAGTCTAATCAAATACATTTATCGTCCAAATAGTTTTTTAACACTATAGAAAAAATGCTTAAACAGGAACCGTTTTAAATTTATCTTAAATACTTTTAGATTTTTTCAGGGTGTTTAGCGTATTATTGAAAAGTTTTATTGAGTTTAAAGGGTGTGGTTTTTTAAATGGATGATATATGTAATGGATTATGGATGATGTAATGGATAATGGATGATATAAAGGATGATATATTATGTTTCATATTCCTGGCTTTACTATGTAATGGCAAGATATTTTTTAAGTCGGTAAAATGTAAAAAATACTTTTTTATTGAGAGAAATATAAGTAATTCAAAAGCCTTTAAGTAGGAAACACGTGATTTGTTTTCAATTCCTGCCTTTATTATCACAGTCCTTTGCTGAAGAACGAATCAAAGTCAGTCAATACAAATAATGTAACAAAATTTGATACTATCAATTCGGCAAACGTAGGCCTAAATCTGTTTCTCAACAATGATTATAGAAGGCTGATTGAACATCTCCTGGCTGAAGTGTTTTCCCCGTTATCGCGCAGAACGAACGCAGTGTATTAACTGGAAGTCACTACAACACCTCTACATTTAATTGGGCATTACGTCGTAACAACGTATGTTACTAAATTGAATATGTTCGCTTTGTATATAATAAGTGTTTAATGTCCTATCCTATATATTAAAAAGTTTTTTTCAAAACTAAAGACAGCGACCCTGACCGTTCTACTGGGTCGATTTGCATGATTTTTTTAAATGACAGGTAATTATGCTTAGATATTAAGTCATCACACATCCAAACTAACATATCGTCAATGGGCTTTGCCCCAGTGGCTATTAAAGTTCCCATTCCATGTTAATCTTAAGAAGCTTATACTGTGTATTAAAAACTAAAGACAGCGACCCTAACCGTTCTACTGGGTCGATTTGGATGATTCTTTTTTAAAATGACAGGTAATTATGCCTAGATCTGTCATCACCCATCCAAACTAACATATCGTCAATGGGCTTTGCCCCAGTGGCTATTAAAGTTCCCATTCCATGTTAATCTTAAGAAGCTTATACTGTGTATTAAAAACTAAAGACAGCGACCCTAACCGTTCTACTGGGTCGATTTGGATGATTCTTTTTTAAAATGACAGGTAATTATGCCTAGATCTGTCATCACCCATCCAAACTAACATATCATCAATGGGCTTTGCCCCAGTGGCTCTTAAAGTTCCAATGTTAATCTTATGGAGGAAGTTTATTTACATCAGATGATCACTTAAAACATATGTTCATTAAGTAAGAGGGTTCATTTGGTTTGCCAAACAATAATGCAGCAAAAAATATAACTCCTTTTTTTCTCCTATCTACAGGTGTTTATATTCTACTTAGTATCATCTTTCTTATACATTAAAAAACGTTTCCCAAAACTAAAGACAGCGACCCTGACCGTTCTACTGGACCGATTTACTTGATAAATGTCTCATTTTGTTGTAACTACCTCTAGATGTGTCATCAGACATTGTTCACTTGGCTTTTCGTTACACTTATTTTATTGTTTTTGCCAATTTTGTATAAAGAGAACAAAAACAGTAATTCTGGCCGATTCACCCAACCGATTTTACTCCCACATTGCTCATTTTGTTCAGAAATATGTGTAGATTTATTTTGAGGGAATTATGGGTAACTTCTTTGGGGGTGACTTAGAGATATACTTATTACAATGGCCTAAGTACACACGGGCCAAAAGTTTATGACAGCGAGCCTGACCATACTAGTGGATCGATTTAGCTTATATATGTCTTATTTTATTTCTAACTACCTCTATATGTGTCATCAGACATTGAAAAAAATGTAATATCTGATTTTCTCTTTTCGATTAAATTCTAAAACATTAGAAATAATATCATTACAACTGTTATTTTGTATAGTGCATTCAAATTATAAAAATTAACCTAAGTGTTTTCATAAAATTATATTTAATCCGCCTGATAATTATTATCAGCTGATTATTATTTGTTTTTAAGGTTACTATGGCATACTTTTAAATATCAGCTGATAATTTAGCCATACTAAAAAATATTTTTATCCCAATCTCCCTTCACTAATCTTTCATAATCTTCAGATTTATTAAAAACTAATAAATTCAATATGAAGTCCTTCTTATTATGAGCAAAGCAAGCAAGCGGCACTTTGCGCTGCACGAGGGTACTCTAGTGATAAAATAATTTCTTTCTAAGAATATGTTGTTATCGTTTACAGATAGTTTTGTATTTATTTCTTATTTGAACAACTTAAGACTTGCTTTAGAAAATATTTGATGGTTTAGTCGAGTAGAGCTTCATTAATCCATAAATATTCTAAATGAAACGACTCAATTTTACAGTCAACTAAAATAAACTCAATGGTGACAGAACTACAAGAGCATGACAATAACGTATTGCAGAATCAGCCACACGCTGAAGATGAATTTATCGGATTTTATTTTCAGATAAGTCCTAAAATCGTATATATTATAGTGCCAAACAATTGTCTCATTCCAACTGACAATGTAAAATGAAAATATTTTTGTTAAAAATATAATTTTAATAACTGAAACACTAACTACAAAACTATAATACAACATTTAAAACTGATTCAAATTAAACCTGGTGTATTAAAATTTGGCGAGGACCTTTTAATAAATGATATGTAAAATATTTTCTAGACACTACGTCATTTGATGCTTGGCAGGAGATAAAACAGGAAAATTTGAAATGAGTTTTATAGCTGCACTTGCTGTTTAAGTGCTTCCCTTCGACAAACCAGGCATATTTGATTGAGTTTTAACATTTTCAAAATTGTTTTACAGATGCAGTGTTTTAAATTATTTATAATCAACACAATATGAGTTTCTCAGTGTTTACTATGAGTACTGAACTTTGCAGATATAAAATTAAAAATATATACTGTCGTCCCATTAGCTTGGAACAGCATTTAATTTATAGGGTGAAACTATATTTAAATTATACCTAGTAATAATTTGTGTGATTGAATTGCAGATACTTATAAGAAAGAATAAATAGTTTCTAATTCATAATAACCATATGTCACAATTTATTTGATCTTATGGAAGAACTGAGTAAATACGTTGTAAAGAACACTTGTTAAATACAAATTACAAGACTTGTATCGTAGCAATATTTCCATCATTTTCATTAGAGAAGGCCGGTCAAAGACAAAAAGGCAAAGAGCAATTGCAACAGAGAGCGCTTCAATGTTAAATTCAAAGATTAAAGGGCCATTTCCGGGTGAATGAATTCTTGTTAATTTGTAATAGGTTTAATTAGCGTGCATTTCATTCTGGTATATAGTATTTACTAGTCAAATATTTTTGTTTGCATCATGATTGTCACACCTTGGTGAATTGTAATGATCTTTCGTTTGAATGATTTTAAAATAACATCTGTAATATTATTCACCATAAAACTCAAAAAACGTCACTCGGTTAAAGTGTTGTATATTTTGTATTTTCTTTTTCTTGCAATTTTTACGTCATTTAATTTGTACGTAGTATAATTTCTTATTAGTTCGTGTAATTTTATAATAATATAACTTGTCTAAAAAAACAGCTTATGGGAAAAATTTTAATTATGTTACAAGATACGTTAATTAATAAGATTAGGCCTAATATCTGGGAAAATAGTTATGACTGGAAACCATGAGTATGACGTAGTCACGGGACTGTTTTTAAATTGAAAATACAACATTTATCCAAATTACCTCGATGCATTTATCACATAAAATGAGATTCATATTTCCTAGAAGTATTGTTGTAGCACGACCACTGCATTTATTTTTCAATTAAACTCAGAAAAATATTAAATTATGAACATATTATAAGGTGTTTATAAAAAAACTATCTGATTTCAAATAATCATAATGAAATAACAGAATAAGTTAAAAGCGTGAGATTTTCATATTTGTATTCGGTATGTATTTAGGGTTTCATTACTAATACTTGTTTTGGTTGGCACCCTAGTCTGGTCTTCGTGCGCACATACGCGAGAGAGCGCATTTCTTATCTTCATCGTATTGTTGGCCCGTCTAACTTTGCAAATGAACTGTTAATGGGGATGTTTATTGTGATATTTACAACGCGTTTCACAGAGAGCTGACTGAACATGAAAAATGATTAATTTTCTTACAGTGAGACCCACTATACTTTGCGTGACCGTGATCCATAAGAAATACGTTTCCCAAACAGGTGGATCGTAGGAAGAGGCCCAATCGCATGGCCGCCTAAGGATCTCAGACCTGACTCAGTTATATTTGTTTGTGAGGTTATGTTAAACAATTCATTCAGAGTAAATTTGTGATTTGTACATCTGAGTGAGAGGATTGTTGCAACCACATCATCCATCTCACCCGTCATGCAAGGGGTGATGGACAAGTTAGTGATGACAAGGGCAAGAGCTGGATTCCCGCTTGACGGATGTAGTGCATATCGAAGTTTTGCACATATCGAAGACGTACTCTTTCAGAATATTTTTCTATATAACCTATAATAAAAATATACTGCTGTAACACTTAAAACCAAGGAGTTATTTTATACAAACCCCGTAGTTTGTAATACATTAGTAATATTTTTACAATATTCGAGTTTTGATGATTAAACAAAGATTCTCCCAAACAATAAGTTAAAATAGAAATTAAACACTTATAAACGTTCAACGATAAAACTAAAGCAGGTTGTCTCATTATGACGATTGTAGATGTAGATTTGATCAATAAATCGTTACATTAAGTGTCTTGAAACTAGAGCCATCGTTAAGTCTGGCTCCCAAATAACACTCTTTGTTTTACTACACCGTCTACAAATAATATTGTCCCATCTACAATTAATGGCTTTGATCGAACAACTCTAAGACACGATACAATGTCATTCGGTTTTTTATTTCTTATGTAGTTTCATTTTTCTTTTGTAAATAAACCAAATTTATATGTAAATTAGTCAGATTGTTGTATTCGTAGATTTACCTTATAATAAATTAAATGAGTTTATTAAACCCCAATTAAGTCTACAAATAGTAATTAAATTATCTAAGTATATTTAAATCATCTCTAAATATTATCTTGATCTTCATTTAGATGGTAAAGGGTGCAATTTCCAGTTCACAACAAATATGGGTTTGGAATTAACTTTAAAACACACACTAGTATTTTATCCCCAATTTATTGAGAACTAAACCAACAACATGACATACAGTGGCCAGCGTGACAAGGATCACCAGGTTTTTTTGTTGCCTTCGACAATAGTGGCGTTATTGTTGCCACTCTCTTAACACTTCCTTCTTTATAGAATTTTCAATCGAGTCCTTTGCTCTGCACAATTTTTAATTACATCACTAATAATAGTTATCTTTTTTATTTTATAGCAAATATTTGGTTTAATGCGGGTATTTTAGAACTCTCCCAACAAATGCAAACTATCGTACCCGTGTCAGGCACTTTGAGGTAAACTTTTTCATGAGTATCTTATTCAGTGAACCTTAGTTAAACAACCTAGAAGCGGCTCTGTCATATTCAAGTTGTTTAAGGGAGGCTTTAAACCATACAACGACCAGTTGTATCGAAGGATATTTAATTTATTTTAAATAATGTATATATAACTTAAAAGAGTTTTAAATTTTAATATCACCAAACCATTTTGAAAACCCCCCAACCAATCGATAGGGTTTGGTCAGAAACAGGATTACCATTCCAGCACCCGTATTATTTATTTTTTATTTTGACTTTTAAAACTATATTTTTATATATGAGAACTTATCCGAAGTCTAACCGGTTTGAAATTCATTATACTATAATATATTCGTGAAAAATCAATTTTGGAAATGTTTACTAATAAAACGTAATAAACAGTTGGCATAAGAAATATTTAAAGATAAACTAATTAAAATTAAAACGTTGAACAAATATATTCTTTAAAGTAATTGCGGACCCCGATGGGGGTTTCATTAAAGAGCATTAGTTATTTATCATCGGTCTACAATACTGAGATTTTTAATTGTTTGGTCTCCGTTATTAACAGTATCTTTCTCCGTCATTTCCGTTTTGTCATTATTTGTTATAAAATATCTTTGTGACAAATTAATTCACAATTTAATGTTCATCCATTTAATACAACATTACATATTCTATTGAACTTTGTCAAAATTGTATGGGATTTTTACTAGTGTTAATATTTTAAAAGTGAAAATTCATACTTAAAAATACAAGAGTCCCAAAAATATAAACATTAAGTTGTAACTGAACTTTGCGTTGGTACTCACCAGACGAGACGCTCAGAGTGAAAGTATGTAGAAGTTACGGCTCGTGTAAAGCACATGTAACATGTGTCTCGGAACGAATGGATGAATCACCTCTACGAAAATAAACAATAACGTAGTGTACCTCTGTTCGTATTTTGGTTTTATTTTCTGTATTTCTCAATCACAAATAGTGCTATTTGTAATGATAGTTTTTGTAATTTACTGAAAGTAAATAACATAGGCGTATTGAATTTATTTCGAATTTTCCTGTGTGTTGTTCATGAAAGGGATTAGAACCGCAATTAATAATTAACATGCATTATTTCTCATTGTTAATTTATTTACTAGCTGTTACCCGCGGTTTCAGTCACGGCAAATTGAAACACATTACAAATATTAACCTGTCCATCACTATCAAATATTTTTTTTGTTTTACCATGTGACTTCCTCTGCCCTATTCAGCGATCATATAAGACTAATAGATGGACCGCATATGATACGAATGTATTACGGGTGGTGAAGCCAGTTTTTGAGCAACAGGACCCACAACAAGATGGCGGCGGTCGGATGATTTATCATGTGACCAATCAAAAGGTAATTTGGCCACAAACCAATTAGGGTAAACCGTTATGCGAGGGTCGAAAAAGGGTCAGCTTTCACGCACCAGGAAAGCGCCAACGAAACCCCCGGTAGCCAGGTAGCCGGTAACCAGGTGGAAGATGGAAACAAACAATAAACGCTACAGATTCTTACTCTCATTTGAGATCTAAACTCATCGGACCTTTGGTGGACCACAAACTCCTGTGAAAGTTTTCATAGCAAGTTTAAAAAATCGTGTCCGCCTCCTCACCCAAATATTTTCATCTTTCCCGACACCCTGAAAGAGACCCAGATAGATACCTACATTGATACGAATACCGCTAAAATCAGAGGACCTTCGTAACGAAGAAAAATACCCTTGTGTATCAACAGTTCGTTGATAGGAAACTTTTGCAGCGAAAAACGGAGAAATTTATATATTAAATTTCTTGAAGTGCCCGTCTGTGAAGGTGGGCTGATTGCAAATACGTATAAGCCAAATATGGCTGTTTTAATATTTTAATACCCCCGTAGCAGCAAACCTGCATACTCAGCGAATTTCCAATGCATATTAATTTATATTAATACCACATAAAGCCACATACCAAGTTTCATCAATATACATTCATAAATATACGATTTATGACATTTTAATTATTCTCCATAAGAAAAACATGGCGGCTGAGTATGAAGGTTTGCTGAAATAAGGAACACTAAAAATTGGCTTTTGTACAAATATCAATATAACTCAACTAGGTAAAGCCACATACTAAGTTATATTAATTTAGGTTCATAATTAAAGGAGATCACGTTAATTATTCTCCATAAGAATAACATGGGGCTGAGTATGCAGGTTTGCTGCTACAGGAACTATCGGCCAAAAAATGGGTTTTTGTGCAAATATCAATAGACCACAACGAAATGAAGCAATATACCAAGTTTTGTCAGGATAAGTTGATAAATAAGCGAGATATACAATTTTTCTTATCCTCCATAAGAATAACATTGGACAACATACTGTGTTTAGCACTTTCAATATCTCAGTAACCAATTGACGTAGAGCAATGATTAAAACATCAAATTGTGCGTCTTTTTAAGTTTATTCCAATGGAAAAAAATAAAATTTTACTTTTTCAAAAATTGTATGTAAAATACTCAAAAAACCCATTTTTGGGGTACAAACCCCCCCCCCCAAAATGCCCCTTTGGACAGCTCGATCCGTCTGGTTTTCGAACTTAAAAGTCATAAATGCTGCTTTACACGTTTGTACCAAATTTCATCAAAATCGAACCTTTTTTACGAGAGTTATCGCACCAACGGATATATATATATATATATATATATATATATATATATATATAAAGTTTCGAACGAATGGTGTTTTTGGGGTCTGGGGACCTCAAAACGAAAAGTTGCCATGGTCCCGGGCCTAGGTCTTACCATGCCGACTACGGTAATAGCTTCTTCCCTATAGGGAAAATTCGCTAAAAAATAAATAATGGTTGTATATTTAACTAATTTTATTTTTTACTCTTTATAATTAAGTAAAGTCTACATGCTGATTTTAGATAATCGTAATTCAAAGTACAGGGAAATTTGCATGAAATAAAAGTCAATATAAAATATTTTACCATAGTTAAGAGAGGAACTAAACTAAATCTACTGTAGATAAGTAGTGTAAACCATACTGGGACAGTTTCTCAGAAATATTTCTGACTATAGGAAAGTCACACTGGCGCGCTTTGACGGTGCGCTTTGGGGGGGGGGGAGGCGGGGGGCTGGATTTGGCAGTGGCGCTTTGCCGGTGTGCTGTCTGGCCCTAGTGGCGCTTTCCCAGTGGACCGACAAATTATCTTCGAAAAAATTCTGATCTAGCTGTTTCCGACCTTTCCCATGTTAAACAGGAGCGTCATATGATAAATCATGTCTGTCCGCCGCCACCTTATGGTGTGGGGTTTGTCACTCAAAAACTGTCTTCACTTTTCGGGCCATATCCTCAATCTATTGGTCTTATATGACTGAAAAACAAATACGGCTGGTAATTTTATAAGTGATCATCCCATAAGATTTACATTAGAGCTTACACGACCCATGGGGTGGAGCCCTAATGTTGGATGTGGACATTATCAGGTCAATATGTTGATGTGATATGGAAGCTATTTTCATGCAACATTTTATCTTAACCGGTGTATCGAATAAGAGGCCCAATCGCATGGCCGCCAAAGGATCTCAGACCTTACTAAATTATATTTGTTTGTGAGGACAAGTTCGAAAAATTCATTCAGAGTAAATTTGTGAGGTTGGACATCTTAGTGAGAGGGTTGTTGCAACCACATCATCCAACTCACCCGGCATGCTAATGAGGACAAGGGCAAGAGCTGGATTACCGCTTGACCGGTGTGGGACACATCAAAGTGCTGCACATATCGAAATGTCCTGAATTAAAAAAAAACAAACGAAGATTTTTATAATCCAAATATAATGCCGTTAAAGTAACACTTAAAATAAGGATTTATTTTATAAAAACCCCGGTATTTTGTAATATGTTAGTATTAATTTTACAATATTCGAGTTTTGATGTTTAAACAAAGTTTCTCCCAAACAATAAGTTGAAATGTAAAACCCCTTATAAATGTTCAGCGTACAAACTAAAGCAGACTGTGAGTCAATTGTAGGTATGATCAATAAATCGTTACATTTAGTGTCTTGAAACTAGAGCCGTCGCGTCGCATCGTTTCCAAAGCCTGGCTCCCAAATAACACACTTATATTTACAAAACCGTCTACAAATAATTCTGTCCCATCTACAAATCACTTTGAACAAACAATTTTAAGACACACTATAAGTGCACTATACAAAGTAAGAAGTCTTAATTATATTGTCTTATGTAGTTTTATTTAATATCTTCAAAGCCTAATATTTTTCTTTTGTAAATTAATCAAATTGGTATATAAAGTAGGTTTTCTATTCTTAAATTTACCCTATAATATTACTAAGAATTAAATTATTTTATTAAATCGCAATTAATTCTATGTATATTATATCGTGGAAAATTATATAATTTTATTTGGATGTTGTTAATAAAACTAAATATTATCTGAATCTTTATTAAAATCGGTATGGGTGCAATTTCCAGGTTTATCACAAGAAATACGAGTTTAGAATTAACGTTAAAACACATACTGTTATAGTGAATGATCACCAATGTATTGAGAGCTAAGCCAACAACATGACATACAGTGGCCAGCATGACAAGGATAAATGTCTTTGGCAATAGTGGTGTTATTGTTGCCTCTGTCTTAACGCTTCCTTTTTTATACAATTTACAACCTAACACCTTTCTCTGCACAATTTTTAATTACATCACTAACTGTAATTATCTCTTTAATTTGGTGGCGAATATAGAATGTGGTTTAATACGGTTAGTTTAGAATTTCCACTCCACCAACAAATGTACACCATCGTGTTGGGCATTTCGAGATCAAATGTTTCAATGTTTCAGTCATATTTGAGAGTTATGAGGGGGCTTTTAACAGGCAACGACCAGTTGTGTCTAAGGATATGTATTTTTTTAAATAATTATACATAACTTAAAAGAGTTTTAAATAGTAATGTCCCTAAGGCATTTTGAAAACCACCAACAAATCGATAGGTTGATATTTGGCTTTGGTCAGAACAGGATTATAATTTCAGCACTCGTATTATTTAATTTTTATTTTGACTTTCAAAAATTATATTTTTATATCTGAGAACTTAACCGAAGTCTTGCCGTTTGAATATTTGTCATATTATGATATATTCGTGAAATATAATTTTTGTATGTCAACTATACAGTTTATTTATCAGTTGGCATAATAAGTATTGAAAGCTAAAACCATTAAAATGAAACATTTGAACAAACAAATTCTTCAAAGTAATTGCAAAAACCGATCGGGGTTTCATTAAAGAGCATTAGTTATTTATCATCGAACTACAATAATGAGATTGTCAATTGTTTGGTCTCCGTTATTAACAGTGTCTTTCTCTGGCATTTTCGTTTTGTTATTATTTGTTGTAAAGTATCTTTGTCACAAATTTGTTCACAATTTCATTTTATCATGAAAGGGGATATTAGAAAAGGAATTAATAATTAATATGTAACTTGTTCATCATCGTTTATATGTTTATTTAAAAGTGAATTTGGTGTAATCTACTGGCCAAGATCTGATGTCAAAGTTGTCAGGTCGCACTAGTGCCTCTGACATTACCTGACGACTGCTTTGTAGCCGGAACCCACGGCTTGACTTGTTTTCCAAAGCCGTTTCAAAGCCGAAAGTCGTTTCCATGAAAGACGTGGTAAAGTTTCAATTTCCGCTAATTTCACAGAAAATTGGACTCGGCTCCGTTGGGGCCAAGTAAAAATATATCATATGGTAATCAAAAAGTTGCTTTCTATTTGAATACTGTGTTTTACTAACCAGAAATATTACGATAGATCCTTAACTTATATATTACGATTTTTACGACTACAAATTATATTTGTGGATAAATATTTTCAATCATCTAAATAGCGGTGACGTTTGAGGATTATTGCACTTGCAATTTATTTAAGAAAGCAATATCCAAGCTCTCAAAATACCGCATTGTTTAAACAGTTTCTAGTTTATATGTATGAAAGGAAGGTGTAAAAATGTACTTATCAGCTTTTACACCTATAAGCAATTTGTATTGTTCCCTTTTTAGGGTATATAAAGTATGTCTTCCTACAACCGAGTACGTGGATCTACTTGTAAAAGAACGTATTCATAACCAGAAGGGCTTTTTAAAATGCGTGAAATGAGAAGTGGTTGCTTTCAGAGTGAACGTGACGGCGCGGGTTGTCCCATCGATCCTCTTACTGCATGAGTTGGAGTTATCTTTCGCTTTGAGAGCTGGTTTTCAAACCCTTGCATGTTTTAACGTATTCGATTTTTTTTTTATTACAGTATAAGTAGGCCTAACTGATTTATAATGGCTTGTTTATAAAAGTACATATTTAATTGTGAAAGAGACCTACACGATTTTTACTTTTTTCATTATACATAAAATTTGGAGAAGGTATCGCTTCCGTCAACATTTTCCAATGTGATCAATTCGTGAAAATATTTGTTTTTCTGCTCCTAAAGTCAAAATCATATTTCCATGATTATGTCTGTCTGTACCTAGAGACCCGTACCAGTGATCCGGTTTAGATTTTTTTAATTTGTTAGGGTCATCATCCCAAACTGTAAGAAACTAAAAACATCGTTATTTCTTCAATTTTCTCTCACGTTTTTATTTAATTCTTTCGGCTAGTGTGCTCCAGGTCCCTAGAAAATTTGTTAGACGTTATAAAGCCTAGAATCTTTCGTCGAAACCCATTTGTAGCAATTAAAACCATTGCTGTAACACCTTTTTAAATTAAAATATAACTTTCGACATACAAATCTTAACTTTTCTTCTTATTTTTATATAACCATGGGCTTATTTTCTTCGTAAATATAACTGCAGGTAGCAAGACAGTGAATATTAACTTAGCAAGTGAATATGTAATGTTTGAATGTGTTTATTATTTATTTGTTAAGATGTTGTTCAGCAGTATATTACATAAGATTTGTGCAAAGTAGTTTGCAGACCGCTATTTTTTCAGACAACTTGGGAACTGAACCGATGATATCTTAAAACTAGTCTAAGACGGAACAAAATGATCGAGTCAGCTACAAAATATTAAAGGTGATGATGAGGTCGGTATGATATATATATATATATATATATATATATATATATATATATATATATATATATATATATATATATATATATATATATATTATATATATATACGATAATACAAAAATACTGTAATTTACTTATCAAACTTCATTGTTTGTTTTTGAATGGACATTAAACATCGTTTTAAATTTATTAAAATAGTTTGATCAAAACGAAACGCTTTATTCTGGTTGCTGTCAGATCTATTAATCAACAACCATGCCATTCATATAATTATAAAAGTGAATCTGAATGCAAATGTTGATAGTGTCTAAGTAATGGTATTCTATTCACTATTCACTATCCACTTTAGAAGAACTTACAACTATCTAAAGTCTTAGATACTTTAGCTTTAACTTGAGATAATTTACTTAAGGATGCACAGAAAGAGCCCCGCCCTTCCTGTATTATGTTCTATACAGGTCACACCTATCGGCGATCCTATGCAATCACTACAGGGAATCGGTGCGTTAATGTATTTCGACATTAACGCAGTAATAACTTTCTGTAAACCTAAAACTCCGATGTTTAATCATTTTTCGACATTCTATGTTAAAACTTCCCGTGATTTTCATACAAAAGTAAGTTTCTAGTTTTTATATTTTTTTAATTTTCGAGGCAAGCCCCGTTCAAAATGATAGAGTAACTAAAATACGCCGTTCAGCAAACCTGCATACTCAGCGAATTTCCAATGGAGATATAAATCTATTAATACTACATAAAGCCACTTACCAATTTTCATAAAAATATATTCATAAATAAGCGATATATACAATTTTAATTATTCTCCTCAAGAATAGCATTGGGGGTGAGTTCGCAGGTTTGCTGCAATAAAGAACACAAAACATGGGTTTTTATGCTAATATCAATATAACTCAACTAGGTGAAGTCGTATACCAGTTTTTATTCATTTATATTCATAATTAAGGGAGACAGAGCATTTAATTATTCTCCATAAGAATAACATGGGGGCTGAGTACGCAGGTTTGCTGCTACGGGAGAATTTGGCGAAAAATATTTTTTGAGAAAATATCAATAGACCACAACGAGATGAAGCTGTATACCAAGTTTCGTGAATATACGTTCATAAATAAGCGAGATATACAAATTTTCTTTTCCTCCATAAGAATAGCATTAGACAACGTACTGTGTTTAGCACTTTCAATATTTCGGTAACAAATTGACCTAGAGGAGTGATCGAAATACAGAATTGTGTGTTTTTTAGGCTGAATCGAATGGTGAAAACTAAATTTTAACTATTTCAAAAATTAGATGTGAAAAATTCAAAAACCCCATGTTTGGGGTACAAAATACCCCTTCGGATAGAGTGATCTGGCTGGTTTTCGAACTAAAGTCATAAATGTTGCTTTACCCGTTTATACCAAGTTTCATCAAAATCGGTTAATTTTTACGAGAGTTAACGTGCTCACTGACACATATATGTGTATAATATATATATATATATACACAGTTTCGAACGAATTGTTTTTTTTGGGGTCTGGGGACCTCAAAACGAAAAGTTATCATGGTCCCGGGCCTAGGTCTTACCATGCCGACTACGGTAATAGCTTCTTCCCTATAGGGGAAATTCGCTAAAAGGCCGTATCATCTCCCTCCCCCACCGTTCACACAAATTATAGAAGTTATATAACTCTATTACCGTACTTTCCCTTTGTGAGTCCTGAAATACTGAGAAGTCAATTCGGGAATTTCTGCAAGTGTACGGCTGCACATAAAGTACGGAATTGTTCAACATGTATAATATGTATTTACATAACTATTGTGCATTATTGTGTATTATGTATTTATATAATTTTAGTTTCCTCCTTAATCTTTTCACCTTAATACTGCGGAATATTTTCCACAAACTAAACACTTTATTTGTTTTTTTTTTGTTTTTTTCGGTTTCGCAAATTAAAACACAAACGCCATGTAACTATTTTCGTCTAAGATATATTTTTTCTAGAACGTGATATTTTCAACATATATTTTAGAACATAACATTTATCTGTTATACCGGTAGCAGGTGTATATTTATTATGTGTATAGTATAGCTTGAAAATATTAACTAAAACCCAAATTGAGTTTTGGCCAGAAACCATAACCGATAATATGGCTGTCGAGGGACCGATAATCCCAACACTAGCCGATAATAACCCGCTATCGGTGTATGTGCTCAACTGTATGTTCTATGCAAATGTCCGGGTGGTAAAAAGTACTCATATTCCAGGTGTCTTATAATATATACGTTTGTTTGGTTGTATAAGAAGAGAGTCAAGCAAACTGAACAATTATATTCTATACTATTTAAACTAGTTTAATTTAGCTACTATAAAAGTCTTGTCCATGAAGTCACAGTTGCAATTATTAGAGTAGATGTTTACATTTTATTTCCGTTTGAAGACATCGATAGTACCTAAGGCAATGAATGAAATAAGAAAGTGGGTTTCTATTATGCTTCTTTTATAACTGTAACTATTACTGCAACTATTACCGCAACTATTACTGCAACTATCAAAACTGTTATTACTGTATCTATTATTAGTAAACTCTTATCAATGGTGGCTAAACAAGAAACCTAGTTTTAAAAATATAAAAGGCTAGCTTGGCTGGGTCCTATTCAAGCCGAACCTATACGATAAGAAAGTTACCTATAACCAATTACAAATTTGATTTTGCCTCAAGAGTAAACTAATGATTTTTGGTTCTGCTAATCTTATTCACATATCCTGTTTTTTGTGTGGGATGGTTTACAAGCAACAGACATGAAAGAAATTTGGCAAAATTTAGTTTTAGTTGAATAACCCGTCAAATAAATAAGCTTTTAGTTAAAAATTAGGAAATGATAATAGTTGTAAAGTTAATGATCATACCTATAATTAAATCACGAAGCTTGAAAATAGTATTTAATATATTACAAAATATATTCATAAACTTTTACATTGCTCTTTTAGAAACTGCCATTATTTTGAATAACGGTGTTTCTTCGCAAGCATTAATATTAGGACACTTTCACAGTTTCGCTCAAGCATGTATCTCATACCCATGAATTTAAAAAAAGAATCAATGCCGATGTTAGTCACGTATATTATAGTGATTATATTATTACGTTTTATATGTGTATACTATGTAAATAAAATGTCCATTGAAAATTTAAATAGACGAATTGAACTTCCTATTGGAGATAATAAAGATTTGACCACTGTATTTAATAATCTTTATTATCTATTTTTGCGATTAATTCAAGGTCGGATATTCATTAAAGCGAATACGATTATGAAATCTCAAAAATTATATTTTGAACTGTATCTTCTGAGCATTGCATTAATCTAATAAAACTGCTCCAATATTCAGTGCAAACGTGGTGATCTTAAAATCGAAACCAGTATTCGGATTTTATACCAGTAACAATAACAGATAATGTGGGTTTCGAGGAACCAATAATCCCAACATAGGAGGAGGTTTACCGCTATTGCCAACTCTATTCCATCGCATATGAATAGAGCACCCAGGCGCTTCAGGGTGAGTTTAAATTATACATCCGAGCGTCATTCTGAGAAGTGACATTGACCCCCTGGCCACGTAAATGAATGTAAGAATTCGTATACAATTCGTTTTATTCAAATTATTTTCAGATATACACCTTAAAAACGTTTAAATTACTTTCTGAAATATTTATAACGGAAAATATATTATACAAGTTTGAACGAATCTGTGTAAAATTAAAACCTAGATACCACCGTAAGACCACTTCCTGAGTCGGCTACTCTGAATTGAGTGTGTAAGGTTTCTCATCTCAACTAAGCAATGACTGATTGGTTAACTAAAAGGACGTACCAGACATTTAGAATACTGATTATCGATTTGGTGATAGAGAGGACTCTATTGTCCTAACCTCGCCTCGTAAAACAAGTCCCTTACAACGCCAGAGTGGAGAAAACTGATAGTGGCACGACTCAACAAACAAACCACTTCGGTATTAGTTACATGGTGTTGGAGAACGAATGGAAATATCCATATTGATTTTAATCAATTTTTGGCCTCAGTTTTTTGCAATCTATGTGCATGTTTATTTTTATTTCTTATTTATTTTATTATAGGAATCTTTTCTTTGTAATGACTAGGAAGTTTAGTGTTAAATTTTAATAATGAAGCTTTAGATTGAAACTAGTTACGCCATTGTGTAAAAACAACGTGCGTTTGACAGATTAAGTAAGTATGTTGTTTTAGTCACCACATATTTATATATATATATAAATATTTATATATATATTTATATATATATAAATTATATATATATTTATATATATATGTGTGTCCGTAAGCACGATAACTCTCGTAAAAAAGGCCCGATCTTAATGAAATTTGGTACAAAAGTGTAAAGTACCATTTATTTGAACGAGTTCGAAAATCAGACGAATCGCACCATGCAAAGGGGGGTTTTGGGGGGTTTTGTACCCCAAAAATGGTTTTTTTGGGGGTTTCACATGTAACTTTTATTAAAATCAAATTTTAATTTTCCCCATTGAATTCAGCATAAAAAACAAACAATTTGGTATCTTGATCATTGCTCTACGTCAATTAGTTACTGATATATTGAAAGTGCTAAACACAGTACGTTGTCTAATGTTATTCTTATGGAGAAAAAGAAAAATTGTATATCTCGCTTATTTATGAACATAAACTGACGAAATTTGGTATGTGGTTTCATCTGGTTGTGGTTTATTGTTGTTTGCACAAAAAAAATTTCGCCTATGGTTCCCGTAGCTGCAAACCTAGGTACTCGGTCCCCATGTTATTCTTATGGAAAATAATTAAAATGTTATATATCGCTTATTTATGAATGTATATGGATGAAACTTGGTATGTGACTTCACTTAGCTGAGCTCTATTGATATTTGCATAAAAACCCATTATTTTGTGTTCCTTGTTGCAGCAAACCTGCGTACTCATCCCAATGTTATTCTTATGGAGAATAATTAATATTTTAAATATCGAATGTTTGTGAATATATTTCTTATGAATCTTGTTAAGTGGCTTAATTTGTCATGTTATAATTCATTGGAAATTCGCTGAGTTTGCAGGTTTGCTGCGACGGGGGTATTTAATACTCCTACGAACACTTGATAATAAACAAATGTATGGAGTAATGAATAAAACAATATAAGCATCAATTAGGACTTGGATGAGGTCAGAAGTCTAATTAGTCTACGTTTCACATAATTGAAAAAATATTGAAACATATGGCAAGAAAAACAAATGTTTGTTTATTTTATTTTAATCCAAGCCACCAGTTTGTTAATGAAATCATAATCATACCTTCTTTGACAACTTCAAATTGGTTTTTGGTTCTGTTGTCCAGCAATATCATCGTATGACAGAATAATATTATTTGGATAAAGTTCAACTTGTCACTAATTAAGTGGCATTGATATAATACAAATGAAAAGCTTCCTCATTCATTGGGATTGATTATTGTTAAAATTATTGACCCATTTAAATGTTCATTTGCTTGTTTGTACGAGGGTGGTGAAGCTTGGACGAAAAATAAACTTGCAATATATGATAACAAATAATATGGATACCGAGCATATATGAATGTAATTTAGCCATTCTGATATTCCTTTTGAAGATAAAACACCGAATCCAATATATTCGATACAATGAGAAATCTGTGATTACTTACTGTGATGACTTCAAAGCGTGTCATGCATTCATGCTTCCTTTATTCAAATCAAATGAAATCTAGCTTTTAAATTTAGAGACTAGTTATTTTTTTTATTACTGTTACTATTATTGTGACCATCCAAACCGTAAAAAAGAACTATTTCCTGATATTCAATAATAAGTAGGGCTTCTTTCTCCGAGGGACAATGTGTTTAACGAACACCTCATCTGCTAACAACCAGTTAAACTTATCGTCTTATCATTTATTATTCTAACAGTGACATATTTTTGAATCGTAAAACTAAATTGACTAGTTTCTTTTCATGCAAAGCTCTGACAAATTTTAAAAATAAGTTGCATGTGTAAACCTAACTTTGCCTAGAATCTTTTGCGCAGTGAATAATTTATTTTCCCCGGCTCCACTGATACGATCGGGGAAGTGAAACGACGCCCGTGACGCCCAGCCAAGATGCTCTTTGTTCCTAAAACTGGTGGTTAACAATGAAACAGTAAAACGGGCCTAGTCGCTTCATTTATCTAACTCTTAATTTAAAGGTATATCAAGTCCAAATAGTGTGCTAATTTCTAAATTTTTCGTTGGTAAGATATTGTAAAATTATCTTATAATTTTATATGATCTTATAACTCCAGCAAATTTATAAATGCAATAATGCAAACTCATAATAGTAAAATAAACCACATTAGGTATACAATAGATACTTAAACATTCTGTGTAACATACTTCTTATTTTTCACTATTATACACACTAGTATCTATTTGAAGACGTAAACTAACGAATTATTAGTGTAGTAAGATGAGTCAGATACCTTATGCAGCCTTTATAACAGACTATTTGTTTAGCAGCAATCATACACAAAACAATTGTTTCTAAATGAGCATGGATGATTGTTCAGTTTACACGATCGTTATTGAAAATATTCAGTTTATGCATAAGTCAGTGTCATGAAGAATGAATGTGCTCCTATAACCGTTGAATTCGGTGAATCGAAATATAAAGCTGTTATGGTATCCTAATATATCATTATAACAGGTAGTTTAACTTTTGTGGATGACAGCTCAGCTCAGTCTAATGTAACTAATACGTTAGACAGTGGTAAAACTCTTATGTAAGTAAATGTGTCGCCCGTAATTCACTGGTGATCCACACTGTTGGTGGCATAACTAATATAAAACATTAGCGATCGTGGTGGTTGGCGGCGCAAACAGGCTAGTGATGCCCTGATTCCTGGCGACACTTCCGCGACCGAATTTCACGACTGTCAACCATATTAGTTTAGACTGTGTAGCACGGCAGATGAACCGACCCATAACAAATCCATATACAAAAGAATCCATATATAAAATAAATTTATTACTTAAATATTTTTAAAACGCAGAGGGTAATTAATCATTAAATTGTTGTAGAGTATTTTTCACAAAGGAAACAAACAATTGCATTTAATTACCACTTTCTAAAGACAAAACAGCGCCCCCTTACAGGGCAATTACGCGGGAAGACCAGTTGAACTTAAACACTTTACTAAAACATTAAAACTCCCTTTGCCGTTCCACCCTGTGCTTTACTACCACAGTTATATTACATTTCATATATTAAGAAGAAAACTGTATTGTGAACTTCACTTGCATTTTATTGGAACATTTTATATTGCATAATCCTATGTTATACAAGATATATGGTAATTTAAATTAATGCTTACTTTTAATGACTTAATATAACGGAAATTTATTTCCTATAGGCATTTTTGACGCAAATTTTTACTTACCAATAGGTTTTAACCGGATGAGTATATTTACAGAGTCATTATAAATTTGATTCAAATATTCCCAAAAAACAAACTATATATTTTCTCTATAACATTGGGAATCGTACAGCTGATAGTATTTCTCTGGAACATTAGATATAAAAAGACATTTAAAATGCCAGATTACTCGATTTTAGAGGACTTTAATGGTAACACCATAAAGTGAAATAATTATTTACAATATTAGAGGAACATTATTTTTCTTGGTGGAATCTCCCCACAGCTATATTTCCAAATAATTAATAATATTTCTTGTTCGATAATTTATGACAACTATTGCAAAACGTTCACCGCTGCAGTAAATCTTACGAAAAATATGACGTTTAGTTTGAAAGTTAAATGTGTTAATGGTCACACGTGCTAACACACCATGTTCTTTAGTTACCAAACAAATTTTATTGAATTGCGTTTTTGGCATTGAATGACTCAAAAACTAAAATCTATCATGGTCCAGGGTCCGTATTACTATTCGGTAGTAGTGTGTTTCCTATATAAACATTCAGTGAAAGATTTTATGACTAAGTAGCTGCTTACTCAATTTGAAAAGCTAAATCCGCATTCATGTCAGCGACCCGCCAATATTTACTGTAATATTTATATTCCACGATTTACGTTAGTGTCCCTTCTATAATACACAAAAATCATATTCAATCGCATATTTGCAAATTTCGTGGTTTCAAAATTTTCTCACAATATATAATCTTCATACCAATACTTAACACTGACACAAAAGTTATATTTAAACGTTATCGAAAAAAAAACAGAAGCCACGAGTTTCAAATGTATTCAATACATCTCTAATGTTATTTCCTGAAACCTCAGGCTGTATATGAATGGCTTCTGGCACAAACACATTCAACTGAACCCAATACAAACTTTTTTTGTATTTTTTTATAAAAATAATGTATTAAAATTATGTTTTCCAATAATATACACACAAGATATATTATATTGATGTGCATTGTCGTCATAACACATCTTTATCTGTGGCAAGAATTAATGCTACGTTTAACACTTCGTATACGTTACTCTCCAAAGTAATTCATCAAACACAAACTTTAAAAACATCTAATAAATCGAATATTGAGCTTTATAGCACTTCATGTTTGAAATCGTACAGACGACAAAAAGATAACTAGTCTGATTAGATACTTAATTTTATATATCTACGGTTGAAAAATCAGTTTACAAAGTATTTAGTATGCCAATGACCTTTTCAAATACAATTATAATAATTTTCATAAAGATTACTATTTTTTCCTCGATGTCTAGCGTAGTTGTTTATCATTATTTTAGGAATTCAGGTCACCTAGGATTTGAGCTGAAATAATGTTTTATGTATACTCGCAACCCAACGTATCGTACACAGATGTCTTTGTCAACATTACATTTCTATCAGAATTATTACATTTCAATCTCTCAGTACTCGTAGTCTTTGTACCATAAACATATCTAAAACAAAATGTAATAAATTAAAAATACGTAAAGAAAACACAAATTATATTTACACTTCCAGTCAATTTACGTACAAGACGGTAAATATACATGCAAGATGGTACAAGCATTGAATATGTATAGTCAGTGGTACAAGGCAATCGAGTCACGCCGGTCATCACCTGGCCTTATGACTGCTTATTCTCTCTTTATGGTAATGACCAGGTCATATATGTTGACCTTTACCATGTATCATGTATATTTACAGTCTTGTGAGTAAGTACAGCGTAATTGTGAATATATTTTGTGCTCTTATAAAACTTGTTTTTCTTTCAATTGTAACAACACAATAAAATTGTCATGCTGATCAAGAAATTGTTTTAATGTAGAGACGAATTTACAATAATCCTTATATCGACCACGGAAATCAGTTACGCAAAACATCTAACTGATTAAGGGCATTTAAACTAATAGAAATTCAAAATATTACAAAGTCTGATAATTCACTTATTTCTCTCCCGTACACAAGTTATATAAGATTACTCCTATATCATATACTCTAATATGAGTAAGGTTTGCTTGTATGTTTGCTTGCTTGCTTGCGACTCTGATCTCAAAAACGGCTCCAACGATCTCCATCAAATGTTCGAAATGACTAATTTCTGGGATAAAAATAAGTTCTAGACAGGCCTCATCCCCAGGAAAAATCAAATAATGTAAAAGAACTAAAATGAAAAGTAAAAAAATTAACATTGGGCCTATGGAGTTTCAAATCAAAACGAAAGAATTGTAGCAGCTGTTCATAATCAACCGGGGAACTGTCAAAGTAATACTCTTGTTGTTTATGATTATTAACATGTGGTTTCATGAGAGCAGAGATTAAAATATTTGAGTGAAGATTACATATATAGAGTAGTAAAATAAATCAAAGGGACATTCAGCTATAAATAAAAACTGGAGGGACCTTAAAAATGTAGAAAAGAGGCGAATGAGTTATACAAATCTGATTATCAGTAGGGGGAAGTGGGTAAATATTACTCCGGGTCATCTAAAAAAACTGACTGGTCTTCTCCCAAGCAAAGCTCGGCCCCCCAGGTACTCGTTCAAAAATGTCAAATAGCAACTTGTATGTGACTTTAACTTTTTTATTTCGTAGATTATGTTCTGCAGAGAATGGATTTATAAGCAAGCAAGGGAGGAAGACACGTTCTGTTGTTTTCTTAGCTGATTGTGTGGAAGATTGTGTAAACATCAAAATGCCAGCCAGCCTTTGGCCTTGCCTTTTATACGTATAGGATTTATCTTGTACAATTTAAACAAAAATACTTTATACGGTCTAATGAAACACAATTTCAAAGCAATAATGTTATGTTTTATATACCATTGAAGTGCCATATTTAGTATCAATTGGGACAAACCTTTGAAAAAATATATTTAATTTCATCACCAAGAAATTTCAACATAGACGGAAACATAGACCTCTTCATTTTCAACATATATCAAATAATTAATTACGATTAATTAACTCCATTGACGTTTTTTACGTCACCATCACCGCTTCTCAAAGCTTATGAAACAAATGTTGAAGATTCGTTCCTAAAAAGATTTCCTATCAGAAAAAATATGTACTGCCTTTTACATTTGTCATACTATATGAGTTAACAAAGTTTCTAAGGGAACGGTGTTTTTTTTTTAAAGGCGCATTTTTCTAATTACAAAAAATTATACTGAGCCACGAAAATGATTGCCTTTACAAATTTAATAATGCTTTAACATTTTATGTAAAAACAAACCTATTTATCTATTCTATTCCATGTTTTAAATAATGCAATCAATGAAGAAAATAATTCTTCTTAGACCAAAGTCATCACACTCTCCCACCTCTGAAGCCTTGCTTTAAGTCAGTATATTACTAACTATGAGCCAGCTGAAAAACGTAATTGTTGTTCAAGAGCACTCAAAAGGTGTGCGATACGCTTTGCCAAGAAAGCTAGTTTTACTTTCAGAAGGCTCTTTTGAGAATAAAAACGAGTAATCTCTTCACAGGGCCAGAGATGTCAGGCTCAATAGCACACTGTTCATGCTAGACTTTGCGCAGCCCTTTGATTCCATCGATGTGGAACTACTAATAGCCAAACTAAAATATTACAGGTTTAGCCAAACAGCTCAGAATTGGTTCCACTCTTACCTCAAAGATAGATCACAGGTAACTAAAGTTGAGGAAGTTTCCTCTAAAGCTCTTCCAAAAACCTGTGGCGTTCCTCAAGCGTGGAGCATTTTGGGTCCGCTCTTGTTCAATCTTTACATTGCTGATATTAATGAAGAATTATCCCACTGCTCACTTTATTCTTATGATGATTCTCAGCTACTCTTCTCATACAAGCCCTCAGATAGTGGACTAGCAGAAGAGAATATAAATTCGAATCTGATCTGATGAAAGTTAACCAGTGGTCGAAATTGGCTGAGGTTAAACGTTGAAAAGTGCTCAGTGCTACCTTTCAGCCACCTCCTGAGTCATAAACCAAGTCTTGAAATAATTCTTGAGAGTCAGTTATTGAAGGCCACATAGGCTGTTAAGGTTCTTGTCTCACAATTTATTGTGAATTCAATTTTTAAAAGCATGTCAAATCAATCATATAGAGAGTTTGTCTTTACTCTGAGTGTTGAACAGATTCAGACGTAGGTTGCCCGAGGATGCGAAGCTACAAATGGTAACATCCTTGGTAATGCTAATCATTAATTACGCTCTGCCCACTTTTGGATTCAGCTTGACAATATAGTATACAAATATTCTAACCCGCTTACAGAACAACGCTCTAAGGTTTGTCTAAGACCTCAGAAAAACAGTTGTTATGGACTGAAAACTGCTTGAAATAAAAATACATTTCCATTCTATTCTATGTTAAAAGTGGTCTATATTGGCTCCTCTAATAGTTCTATCGTTATCATTCATTAAAAAGTAAAATATTATATTACAACATTACTTAATTATTCAGATTTAAAACTGGTAATAATATGTTAGTAGTAAGTTTTGGTATTATTGACTGTTTTATTCCTTTTAGCGAATTTCCCCTATAGGGAGGAAGCTATTACCGTATTGGGTCATGGTAAGACTTAAGCCCGAGACTGATAACTTTTTGTTTTGAGGTCCCCAGATGCCAAAAACACTATTCGTTCAAATTGATTTATATGTATAAATCAATACATATATAACTATATATACTGTATATATATATGTTTGCCCGTTAACGCGATGGCTTGAGTAAAAAAAGTCCGTTTTCGGCGAAATTTGGCTCAAATGTTTAAAGTGACATTCATGACTTAAGTTCGAAAACCAGAAAAATCGGACTATGGGAAGGGGGGTTTATAGATATTTTAAACTTTCCAAAAATCAGTTTTTTGTACTTTTCACCCTAAAACTCTTAAAAACATAATTTTGGTTTCAAACCATTTTATAGAGCTTAAAAAAACAAATAATATAGTATTTTAAATTATTAACCTAGGTTAAGTGGTTGCGGAGAAAATCCAAAAAACCTGCTCATAAAATCTCCCATGTTAATCTTATGGGGAAAAGGTTTTTGGCTTTTCCTCGGTTAATTTCCATATAAACTTCACATTTGCTTTTACCAATCAGTTCAGCTCTACAAAACAATAATTTTGGTGTTTAAATTGTGATTCTACGTCCAACCGTTGCAGAGATATTCAAAGTGCTAAACAAAGTGCGTTGTCCAATGTTATCCTTATGGAGAATAAATAAAATTTGATATCTCGATTGTTTATGAATGTATATTGATGAAATTTGGTATGTGGCTTCACGTAGTACTGGTATATTTATATTTGCCCGAAAAAATTATTTTTTGTTGATTATCCCCATAGCAGCAAACCTGCATACTCAGCCCTAATGTTATTCTTATGGAGAATAAGTAAAGTTTTATATCTCCCTTGATTATGAACATAAATTAAGAAAACTTAGTATGTAGCTTCACCTGGTTGAGTTACATTGATAATTGCATAAAACATATTTCTTATTTTTCTTTTTGCAGAAATTCTGCGTACTCAGCCCAAATTTTATTCTTATAGAGAATAAATAAAATTCTATAGATCACTTTATTTATTTATGTATTTTTATGAAACTTGGTAAGTGATTTTATGTGGTATTGAGAAACATATGCATGCATTATAAATTCGCTGAGTACGCAGGTTTGCTGTGACGGGGGTATTTTAATACGTCATACTTCGTTGTATGTAATCATGTCAAACTTTTTGAATAGGCTTAATATCTTTCAAATTTGAACTAGAATTTCACAAAAAATTATAATCGTATATATCTATATTATACAATTTATACTATTTATACTATGTGTTTTTTATACAATATATTTTTCATACTGGCCAAGAAACCATAAGTAAAAGGGATTAATTCAAATGAGTTTTATCACTATTACAGATTATCTAGTGCGGTCTTGGTGGAACTTATGTGGATTTGTGATTAAGCTTTGCTGGTGGCAACATTGTATTAGGCGAGCGGTGAAACGTATTTTATTGTTGCTGAGAAGTTGCCATATTGTGTCAGAGGAAGATGTATGTTGGACTGTGAAGCACATGTAATGTGAAGACATGGTTTATGTAAATAGGTAACCGGTTAAATAACATTAATAGAAAGATAATATTTTTGTTCAGGTATATTAGGAAAGAAATATTTAACGAACCAATTTTAGTATAACGTCCAGAGTTGCAGCCAGTAAGAATTGTCATTTTGTTTTACTTTTATGGAACTAAGGGTAATTTAATATAACTTTGAAATTTTTTTTTTTTTCTGAAAATTTGTATGTAGGAGTATGGCCTTGAAGGCTCACAACTTGTTGACTTTTTTAAACCGGTCAAAAGGCATTTAAAGTATATTACTTTAATAATATTAATAATATTATTATATAACGTTACATAGTACCAAGAGTCAGTAAAGGTAGCAGTGTATAACAAACTGCTGAAGATATATTTTTGTACTACGAAAAGGAGAACATTCTCGCTGTAATGTCAGAATCTTTCATGCTCAAGACACTTGAAAAGAAGTCCCAAAGGGATTTTAAGACTTACTCGGGACAACGCCTTTCCTAGAAATATTGCCATATTTTTCATTTTATATTTCCTTTATCTTTCTTGAATGAGGAAAAGCGAAAGTTCTCTTTCAGCAAAACCACATAGTTCATTGTTAGCCAAGTAACTACTCTATTTTATGTTTGAATTCCCACTCTAATAATTGTTTTTTTATTAACTACATATTTTAAAGATTAGGTGATATACATATAAAGCTATTTTTAAAGCAATTAACAGTATGTTTTCTAATAAAGAAATTTAATTTTTACATTTTGTTACCTTACACAGTCCTCGTGAAAAGTTTATGTTTTGCGTATAGTTTAACCCGCTTTTATATAGCAAAGCATATGTAATTTTAATAAAGCATATGGCCAACCATAATGTACTGTTGGGCTTAACTAAGTAAGTAGCCGCGCAAATTCTACTAAACAAATATTTTGTTGCTAACCACTAACCACTGACCTTGCCAATCAAGTATTAAGTAATAGTTTCAATCCAGCACCTATTAATATGCCACACTAGTAATATAATTGTTAAAGCTGTCACACTAATTATATAATGTGCATAAACTCCACTTACTCATATTTTTATCAATTGGTACTTGTGACTCTTTGCAATACGGTTAACAAATACGAGAATTATAAACTTTATCTATTAAGTATCTGATTTTGACTTACTAAAAACCCAGTTTTAATTTTATTTATTAAAACCCGTCCTTGCTTCTCTTGTGAAAGAGGTTTTTGTTATTGGAAGTAATATTGGATAATAGGCCAATAAATATAAATAATAATAATAATAATAGATATATATATATATATATATATATATATATATATATAATAATAATATATTGGGTAATATTTATCTATTTCTGAAATTGACCACCAATTATTAACTAAAATTAAAGGCTTTCTCTTTAAGGTTGGGGAAAACCTTACATTTAGCAAAAGTTTACGTTTATTCTATCGTTTGATGTTTGAGAAGGAGGTCTATTTGACTGGTCAAAGAGGTCAGGAAGGGGTGATGAAGCTACAAAGAGTGCGATGTGATGCTGAGGCGGTCAGTTCCGCTCCAACTGCTGCGTCAGCACTGCTGAGGCTCCATTACTCTAATCAAACGAGACACGGCTGTAATCAGCCTCCGGACATTTAACTGCAAAACCTTTTTTTCAGACTGATTATTGAATTATATTAAGTACAATGTTAGAGAAAAGTGACCAAAACCGGAGCCCCTTTTTGTTTTTTATATAAAAAAAATTGAAACCAATAAGATCTGTTTAAAAGCATTAACTATTTACTTTACTATGTTAATGCGTGAATTAAATTTAACTCTCAGTAAATACCATAAAAAATCATTATTAAAAATAGTACTCTTCCAAAATCTTACACTTTTGTGTTTTGAAAAATAGTTGCCTAAATCGGCTCCCTCATAATAATTATTAAAAAAAACACAAAACAAACTTAGGAAACTAAATCAGAGATTAGTTAAAATATGTATATAATATAAAAATTTCAGGTTTTAGTTTTTTGACAAATTAAACAATATAGTCTGCAAAAGTACATAAAGTCAGGAAGTACATACAAAGGGTAAATCTGTTAACGACAAAAATCGCAAATGTACACGCCCTTTCCGGCCCCAGCACAGTCCGCATGGGTTCAGCGAACACATAATGCACATCAAATTCAAATATGATAAGAGTTTGTACAGTTACAAGCAAGCTTAAGCATGATAACTAAAGGGGTCCAGTTTAGGAAACTGATGGGGGTCCGGTTTGCGCGACTATAGCCTATATTTTGTTAGCTCAATAGATTTTTAACCAAAAGACTAATCGAAACGGTTTAGCGCTAAACATAAGCCTAACATCTTCCCATTTTATAGGTCGGAAAGCTTAACTGCCAGTATACGGGGTTAAACAAAAAAAAGGTATTACGCTGTAAAAACTAATTTCATTGGCAAAACACGTAATGGCGAAATGTCAGTCAACAAGTGAAGCGGGTGAAGCGAGCGCTCTATTACACCATGTTAGAAGCCTAAACTAAAATTTGCACTTAATCCCGCTAGAATTCAGGAGAATGCAGAGGCAGGAGACCTGGGGTCCACTTTAGGGGGAGGGGTCCGGTTTTGGGCACTTTCCTCTAGTATTATTTAGTGTTTAAAAACGTAGTTAGTGGTTTACGAAATTTTGAACGAAATAAAAACTATTTTTCCAGAATTAAAATTAACAATGCCGGAGTTAAAATGTCTCATGACTCATTTAGTGTGGTTCATAGTAGGTGAAGAAGAGCTTCGATCCAAGCATTTGAGGATTAGATTGGATGATGTGTCTATCACAAGTGGGCCTAGATTCTGTGTTACATGAATTGGATGCATTAGTCAATAACAACACATCGCAATCCGAGAAGTACAGAGCAAAGCCAATATTAGAGGGAAGATGTGAAGTTTATAAGAGAATATATCAAAACTAAAACAGAAAACTTATTTACAGAACATCTGCCTTGCTCTTAATGATACATTACATTTGATTATAAAATGTTTACTAAGAATATTTGTATTGTAATATGTTAATAGTGAGCTACGTGTTCCAATTAAACTCTGAATTTATAACATAATATTATGATGTTTCAATAGCAGATTCGTTTGATTGAAAAGTTTCAACTAATTGCAGATGTAATGGAAACCCGATTGGAGATGCATTCATGGGCACAAGCGTCTGCAGCTGACAGACTGTTCCGTATCCCCCGGGATAATCTTTTTAGTGTCCTATTTCACATTGACAGTGACTATACAGTCTTACAAAAAATATACAATTTTAACTTAGAACAAATAGTTTATTTTACGAATGGCTACTTTTGTATTCAATCTTGTTAATATTATTTCATGTGTATGTCACTGTATATAAATTTAAATTGTGTTGATTTATTATTAATTAGCATAGTGTACGTTAATAATGGTAAACAAGGTTGTTGTTAAATAACACTATTTATGAGGAGGAAAATTCCAAATAAAGTAGAGGTTTCTTTCTTTACATTTTGCTGCACGACAATGTTAAACCAGATTAACTGTACGCAAGTTTTCAATGTGGTGGTACCGTATGTCTATGCAGGTAAATATCCTTAATGCCACATTTTTCAATTTATATTCAAATCTATGCACGATTTTTTTCTTCTTGCTTATGCGTCTGAATGGTGACACAATAATTAATACAATTCAATTTTAAATTATTATATAGATGGTGGTCACTTTCAGATTAGTTTCATATATTTTTATTTGATTGGAAAACATTTTGTGACCTTTAAAATGCCAATATAATTTATGCAGATATTGTATTAAATATTATAGAAACCTTCAAGACCCACTGCTAAGTGTGTAGCACGGCGTTAGACGCAGGCAGAAGCATGCGAATGCTAACGCTCTTATAGAAGCCCCTCAAGGCCGGTCCGCGTGGAGCCTACAGGGCAGTCGGCAGTGTTGGCTTTAAAATCGAATTTATAACTTGTCTCTTGAGGCTTATTTTGTTTAAAGTTGTTATAAAAGTCAACTGACCGAAGTTTATTTAAATTTAGAACAGTAAAATGTCGTCAACTTTTAAACAAAATCCTCCAAATAGGGTGAAATTGTATAACATTGTGTATCTTTGAACAAATAAACAAAACATAAATAGCTTAATCTCAGATAATTTATTTTATCTTTAATCATGATCATTCATGTTATTGTGTATTTTATTATGATCTTTGTTATGTTTTCGTGTGTACCAAAAACAACTGCAATCAAAGCTTTTGGGATTTAAAACTTGTTTTATTACAGTCAAATTGATCGATCTAAACAAAATTTAAAACTTTGTTACAATCCTGTTTCATAATCTAAGTAACGTGTGCAATCAAATACGTATATCAAATCAAATCATAGCAAACTCTCAACCGTACGAGAGCCTAGCAAACAATATGACAGGTCATCAGCAACTCCGCTGCCGCGCTGCTCCGTGACGTGTTTGGATGTTTCTGACAACTGCGAAGCAAATTATGTCAAGTGCTGTATCTACATCTAGAAATTAATAACAGTTGTATGCTTCTTGCTCAACTAAAACACGCATTTCTAACGTACAATACAAACAAATCAATCTTAAAAATATGTTCACTAATATATTTTGTGTTGGTATAAAAAAAATCATTGAGGAAAAGTGAAATAAATTTGTTGCTTTTCATAAAAAAATCTAAATATCATTTAGAGGGAGATTCTACGATTTCATAAAGCAATAGGTAGGTCCTACCGGTATAACGCTTATATAAATAAAGTAATAACCCGATTTGCACACTTGTTTTGGCAGCAAATTATTTTAAAAATTAATCAAACAAAAAGTTAATTCCTCCGCGGATCAGCCGAAAACATTGATAGCAGAGGCCACAGCGACATAACCTAATAAAGAGAAGCCATATATGTTGGACGGCGAGCGGCACGATACTGGTTTAGTGTTGTGACACATGTGGCTATAGCGCTGCCTGACACTCTCACTGCGTGTTGAGGCTGCTGAATATAACTTCAAACATACAATCATCGAGGTGTCTAAATCCGAGAGATTCAAAAGAAAAAAACACAAAAACATTTTATTTTCCGAAAAAAACTCAGTTGAACTTGATATTCGTGGAATTTTTTAACCCAGAATCCGGTTAAGGGTAGTTTTTTTATTTCATGAAACTGTATCCCGTTTTACGCTGTAGGGCTCCCTTAATAACTTGCAGGCATTCAAGATTATATTTTTTATATCAAGGAAAC
Source organism: Allygus modestus (assembly GCA_963675035.1). Classification (NCBI taxonomy): domain Eukaryota; kingdom Metazoa; phylum Arthropoda; class Insecta; order Hemiptera; family Cicadellidae; genus Allygus; species Allygus modestus. The sequence continues at coordinate 382,419,976 of OY776111.1, read as the reverse complement.
ATTTGTCCACTCTCACTTTCTAGTTTCCGGGTGCTGCTGCTATTCATTTCATTTTATTAAACATAAGATAATCGGAGTGAATCTCTATCTTATTAAAAAGATCAGCAATGCGTAGAAAATCCCTGCACACAATTACCTTTTGATTAGCATGGTCATTGATTAGCTGTCTTTAAAAATCTTACAACACTTAAAAATGTATTTGCGCTTATACTGCATTCACATGAAAGACGATGAATATACATAAGAGATGGTTCAAGGCAATCGTTTCATTTTGGTCTCACCGATCATCATCAGGGCCAATAGATCATTCTGTCATCGGGTCTGACGATGTGTCATGTGTGCCTGATCGAGATCGATGGTTGGTACTACCTTTTTTGTATCCTTGCCATGTTATATGTAAAGACAGCGTGAAGTAATGTAACAAGTTTTCTTTTATTTCATCACGAAATATACAGAAGAGTTTTAGGGATCCAGACAGTTCTAATTAGTAATTCCTTATGTTTCTTGAAGCATTAAACGTGTTAATAATAACTCGAACCCTTTTATATTATTCACGTAAGATTACGTTTTTCTTTTCATCCAAATATATTTCTATTATTATATTGCTTATTAAAATATGAAATATTTGTATACGGGAATTTTCAAGGCCGCCTCGAAATCAAGATAAAAGAAGTTTACTGCCAGGAATTTTTTCAGTTTAAAGATTCCTGGATTTGGAGTAAACTTCTGATCACGGAAACAAAAGGGATAGTATAGTGATAGCTTTGAACTTCGTCAATATTTTTAAACCTACTGTGTTTAATAGTCCACGTCATATTGTTAATGTTGAAATTTGATAACCAAATATCTGGTATTGAGGTAGATGGGACCTGTATGGGAGTTGTCTAAATAATTTACCTTTTCTATATTTCAATGGCGTATTTGTGGAAAATCTAAATGCCCTAAACTCTTCATTGTTAACGTGTTTAGTAAAATATGCTAGCCATCCGTTTAAAAATATAACACATCATATGCAGGGATATTCTGACAGTAGGATGCTTCAAAATACAGAGTCAATTTATTTTGACTTCATAAACCAGATTGTCTTAAGGTTTAAAAAAGGTCGTAGAGGAGAACTGAAAGCGCATCCGGAACCAGCCTTATTAGTTAGAACATATTGCTCTTTTCTCAATAATCTCTTTGCCTTCACCATGACAGGACGACGTTTTTCAAGTTAGAATATTGTCAATAAACTTCTTTTAGATATACAAATAGCAATATCAGAGTTGTATAATAGTATGGCGATGGGTAGGGCTGCTGGTATAATCGGGATTAAAACAAATACCAGCACCAAACGCAACGCCGGGACAGTAAGCTGAGACGGACTACAGGGTGAGTTGGGAAAATGCATAGCATTTGTAGAATTAAATATATTTTGAAATCGAGGATTAAGGATTACACTTGTCGTTAAATCGTGTAATCAGTTTAACTTAACCACTCGCCTTATCTAAAATCACTTAATTACTTACTGTATGAAATGCCGACGCAACTAGGGCGTAATTTAAAGTTAGAATGAATGATGAGTTATAATGGTTGAGATGGCTTGTGTAGCCTTGTTACTGACTAATACAAATTGATTCTTTAGCCAGGATCATTATTTTATAGCCCAATGACCAATGGCAGCTGGATCCAGTTTAAAACCTTCGTACAATTTTCTCAGGATTTTGCTCAGGATCGATCTGACAATATCAAACATTCGCTCGGTCACGTAAATAAATTATTACCTCACTCTAAACGGATGACCACATTATACGTAATGGCACTAGATTATGTGTTCTGTTCTAGCTCAAGTATAGGCTACAAAAGTTACGTGCTAAAATGCTAATTTTTAAATTTGGTGTAAACCCGAAGACAAGAAGAGTTGTAAAACAATAATTAATTGAAACACAAATTGTCATTTGCTAGTTTTATTTAATAGCTATGCTCATCAAAGTTAGTTTGTCTGGAAATACTTTGATGGCGAAGTTTAACCGATCCTACAGTGCACAAAAGGACTCAATAAACTTTATGATTTAGACTCGTTGTCTTATAGCCATAATCCTTCTACCATCTAGAAGTTAAAACCCACAGAAATGCCGTTGGAAATGCCGTACAGAAACAGTGGTGATTAACGTACAAATTATCCTCTTACCAGATGATACACTAGTGTGAAATAAAACGTATTATTAACCATACGTTAAGCATATTGAGGGACATTAGGTTTTTATGAAAAGTAAAGAAACATCTGTTTAAATAATTTGAAATAATATAATAATATTTCTATTCAAGGGAACATGAAGCTCAATTAGTTGGTTAACCCTCACTGATTAAATTAAATCCCACAATATTCTAACAAAGCCAAAGGACCGCAGTGAATAGAAGGGACAATACATGGACAGAATGGACAGTACGCCCAGTATTGAACAATATTTATTCAATCGCCGCTATGCAATGTCAGTATAGCGCTTGACATAAAACACAATTTATCTTCAAACACAGCTCAATACCGGTTGGCATACTCTTGTCAAAGGAATTTTTACTGTGAAGATTATTTGGACTTTTTCAATTAGATATAACTTATAACCTGTAGAACGATAGAAGTTGTACGATAAGTGCAAACGAATTTAAATGGTTATTACATTAAAAATGTATTAATAAACTACTTATAAAAACTACGCTTCCTACAGTTCCAACAGTTATCTAAATAAATACACTTGGGTGTGTATTATTCTAGGTAAGGAAAAATGTAAGGAGCTGTAGGGATACTTTGGGGGAATTTTCCGTTGTTTGTGGGCTCCGACGTCAAGGCTTGCAATGTTATAATGTTAGTCTCATGGGGTCATAGTCCATTTTTTACCGCTATTCAATTTAGTTTAATATAACAAGAGAAACACTTATATTAATGATATAGACCTATCACTATATATACATATAATATAGTCCAATAGCAACAGAATGATTTTGTTATATTTTTCAAATCATATTAGTAGATTATTATGTTTCATATTCATAATGATATTGTGAATTTAATGTGTAGCCTATATGCTATAATGAAATACACTTGAGTGGAGCAAATTTGCCTCAAAGCTTAGAAAAGTAATACAGTAGCCGGTGCGAATCTCCACGTTATCTCCATAGGCAATGCGTGGCAGATCCACTTCTATGTAAATAAAGCCGGGGTGCCGCCGCGCCGCCCGGGTGACACTGTACTGTCATCAGCTGGTGAGGAACGCCTTTTTAAGTATTACAAAAGCTAGTTCAAGCAAAATGTTATTAATATATGTATAGGATTAAATTTATTCCATATTTGCCTTTAATTTGAAAATCATTATTATTAAAAGAATTTCTAGATTTTTGTTCAGCGACTGTAGGCCTCTAAAACTATTAATTGTCTCACATGTTTGGTATCGATCAAAAGCTTTTGCTCTCAAGATGAGCCTTTTGGGGTTTGAAACCTTCAGGCATCCGCCCCATGAGCTTTTAAATATCAAATGTTAATTGTATAGAGTTATATTTTATTTAGTCAAACTGCTGATTATAATGCAAGTTTCGAAATGTACTGGCTGGATCCCCGTGTGGAGAACGGGATATCAGCTACCTTTTGATACTGTAAACTAAAATGTACTCACTAAATTAGCCTCGGGAAATTAAAATAATAAATTTGTATCAACAAAGTAATAACAAATAAATTGAATCCGAAAACTGACACATACGTTTTCCCTTTTAACCCTATTTTAATCAATAAATTCCTTTAAATGTATACTATTTATATAATATAAAGTTCAGTGAAGCTTATATATAAAATCGTTATGGTAATTGATTTTCAGAAATCCAAATCCCGTTTTCTGGAGGAATTACAGAATCATTTGCTGCTTCCACATTAGTTTCAGGGGCAAAACCAGCCTCCACCTCCTTCCCTCCCGAGGGTTAGGTGGTGACGTATTCCAAATAACGTCTATTGGTCAATATTGCTCAGCATAAATATTGAGCAAATATTACAAATATTCAACAAATATTATATCTATTGCTCAACATAAATACTAATGTTTAATTAAATTGATCAGTAAATAAGAGAAATAAATGAAAATGTATTTATCATCCTTAAGAATAACACTGGACTACAAACTTCGTTTACCGCTAATTTTCCCCGCAACCATTAGCAGTAGGATAATAATTCCGTATATTAATTTGTGTTTTAGTTTTTAAAGCTCTTTTTAATCGTGTTAAGTACATTTCATAACAAATTGTTATGGTTGCTGGCGCAAATTTCTGAACATTTTATGCGCTATATTTTCTGACACCGATTCTTCCAGAAATGTGGGTGTTGCCGTTTTATTAGGGGCCTAAAGGACTCTAATCCCAACATTTAAATTATATCGTTATAACCGTGTTGGAGAAATTTTAATTTATGTTCTATAGCGGTTTTTAGGAAACCCTTAAAAATCTAAAATTCATCAAATAAAAAATGAAGAAACCGAGAAAATTAAAATACGAAAATAGTTAAAATGTGGAGATACCGTGGATCCACATGAATGACAAGATTTATCAAACTACGGCCATTAGTATGGTATATATACATATTCTATACAGATTGACAGGTAGACAGATGACAGACAGACATCACCTCAAATACAATTTTGTTTTGTGAGGTTCAGGGAACACCAAAAAAAATATTTCAACAGGCAACTCAAATTATAAAATATGTATGGAAACAATACTTTCTCCATATACTACGTAACGGCTTTTTAACGGCTCAGATTTATTGATTGTGTTTTTAAACTAAGATCAAAAGATGTAAATTAGCAATTTAAACCGTGTATAACGAAGCTTAGCGTGAAGACATGTGCGGGCGTGTATATAGAAGCAACTTTGGCCAAACTAGAGGATTTGACCATCAAGTCTCTATTATGGAGGTGACAGGCCGATCGATTGTGCAAACAGCCGCCGCGCCGACCGTGTGCATCTGTGTTCAACCGGGCCTGGGCCCAATATTGGCCGGCCTGAGCGAATTGGGCCCAATTCACAAAAAACTCCCCTAGCAAACTACCTCGCCCTTACCACATTTCCCTATTAAAGCTAAAGTTTAAACTAAATCAACACTTGTTTTTTTTTTATTGTGTTGTTTTTTCTCGTTTTGTTTTAAATTATATCAAGTGGTTAACAGTTAATAAAAACACGATTATAATGTATTTTTGTAAATTTGATATATATATTTTCTAAAAAATCAAATTAAAGCGCTATTTATCTATTCCACTGCCAGCCAAGCTGAGTTTTAAAGAAATTATAGCTATTATATCCGTAAATACAACACTTTTCGTATAAAATATTATGTACTCAATTGTTACTCTTCTTTAACATGAATTTATTGTGATTTAAAGTACCCGTGTGTACTATTAATACAACACACCTTTTTATCGACGATACCAAAGTGAAAAATAAGTTTAGGAACAATATGTTTCTTGAGAGATAATGAAGTTTTAATCTAAATTAGAGGAAGACGAACTATACAAAGTTAGTGTACAAACAAAAACTGTTATTTTATGGGTAGAGTGTCGGGTTTCCAAATTATGGACCATTTAAAATAATGGAAAAATTCCCCAACGTTGTGGAATAAAGAACTACAAATTCTATTCCTTAAAATAATGCAGGATTTAAATAAACAACAAAAACTTTACTAATAGTTTTTAGCGAATTTCCCCTATAGGGAAGAAGCTATTACCGTAGGTCTCATGGTAAGACTTAAGCCCGAGACCATGATAACTTTTCGTTTTGAGGTCCCCAGATGCCAAAAACACCATTCGTTCAAATTTTTATATATGTATATATATATATATATATGTGTCCGTAAGCAAGATAACTCTCGTAAAAGAGGCCCGAACTTAATGAAATTTGGTACAAACGTGTAAAAAACCATTTATTTTAACGAGTTCGAAAACCAGACAAATCGCACCATCCGAAGGGGGGTTTTGGGGGGGTTTTGTACCCCAAAAATGGGTTTTTTGGAGTTTTCACATGTAATAATCATTTAAATCAAATTTTAATTTATACCATTGGATTCAGCTTAAAAAAACAAACAATTTGGTATTTCGATCATTGCTCTACGTCAATTGGTTACTGAGATATTGAAAGTGCTAAACACAGTACGTTGTCCAATGTTATTCTTATGGAGAAAAAGAAAAATTTTATATCTCGGTTGTTTATGAACATAAACTGACGAAACTTGGTATATCGCATCATCTGGTTGTGGTTTGTTGTTGTTTAAACAAAAAACTACTTTTTCGCCTATGGTTCCCGTAGCAGCAAACCTAGGTATTCGGTCCCCATGTTATTCTTATGGAAAATAATAAATATGTTATATATCGCTTATTTATGAATGTATATGGATGAAACTTGGTATGTGACTTCACTTAGATGAGTTCTATTGATATTTGTATAAAAACCCATTATTTTGTGTTCCTTGTTGCAGCAAACCTGCGTACTCATCCCTAATGTTATTCTAATGGAGAATAATGAATATTTTAAAGATGGCTTATTTATGAATATATTTCTTATGAATTCTGGTAAGAGGCATAATGTGTTATTAAGACATATATATTCATTGGAAATTCGCTGAGTACGCAGGTTTGCTGCGACGGGGGTATTTTTTTTTTAATTAGTTTATTTTTGTACCGGCGAACTATTATGTCTTAAAAGATTGCTTGTATGTTATTGTAAAGCCCTTATCGTCTAGATGTGCCTCTTGCTGTTTTGCAAAACATCCACTTTCTTCAGGCTCCACCTCCTGGGCTTCAAAAGTTCCAATAGTAATCGGGATTTAGTTCTTATGGAAGAATAGAAATCAATAATTTAATGGCACGTTTAACGGCTGTTGTTACTAAAACGCAGTAGGGAGGCACGAACAGCTGTTTCAATCTAAATTCTGGAATTACTCACAATTTTAACTAATAGGAAGTAAAGCTGAATAATATGAGTATACATGAGTATAAAGCAGTATATGAGCTGAATAATCCCGAAAGGAAAAATATTTACTTTAATTTAAGCAACTTGATTCGCCTACTTTATCTAAGCCAACTTAATACCTTTTCCGAGAGCAGAACAAAACACGTAAATTCTCAAATTTAAAAACATAAGGCCTTACTCATGTAGGAGGATTATGAATGGCGCACCTTTTCACAGTTGAATACGTATTTCTCTCCAACACTCTTTATTTATGTTATTTCGTTTTATCTTCAGTTTATATTAATAGGAATAATTTAAACTCGGATGCAAATTCTGGTTTCAAATGCTTATATATATTATCATATTGGTACTTTACATAAACAGTTAGCCTAATCTAAATGGATATTTAATAACGAAATATTAGTCAAATTTAAACAACCAGATTAGCCATACGTTTCTTCATTTGGTTAACTTTTTTATTTTAACCAATTAGATCAAACTTATATTAATTTAGTCATAGTTTTAGAAGGAATCATTATATTAAAAGAAAAAGGCGATTTTTGTGCAGAAGATTATGGCCAAACTACTGGGTCGATTTTGATCATTTACGTGTCGTTTGAAAGCCCTTCACGTCTAGATGCGCCTTTTGGGTCTCAAGGCAGTGCGTGGAACTAGAAACCCTTGGGAAGCCCTCAAAGTACGGTTTTGGCCCATTTAAATAACATTGGACAACAAATCAAAACAAAAGAAGCAGAACTGCTGGGATTAAAGATACAAACATATGGTTTGCTAGTCCTACTTATTTTATAAAAATAAACAGGTAGGATGTTTTTTTAACGCTCAGTATTATAGTATAATTCTGTACAACTTAATATAATTGATTTTAGAACGCATTGCCTTACAAATGTTTGTGTTTAAATATTTTCGAATACAATCGTTATGTATATCAAACAGAGGGGAATTAAGATTGAAAATATAATATTTAATCGAAACATTTAATTTATATTTAATACAATATATTTCTGATATTCAAACAACGTTTTACAGCCAATTTGGAGTATTTTTATTCAGAAACGAAATTACATGAAAATATAATTTATTTTACTGAGAACCTAGAGGTATGGATTAATTTCCATCTCGTGGTTACATGAGCCCAATAACACTAAATTGCCAAGACATGTACATTTTGATTAATACAATCCATGTATGTTTGCAACCCGACTTTACGACTGTGGAAGTGCTATCACATTTTGAATATTTATTATTGTGTTTTCAATTTATAACATATACGTTACATAAACCAATCACATATACTGGGTGTTTGAAAAAGAACTCCCTATTTTCGAGAACAATTTTAATGGTGAAACATACAAAATCTTACATTTATAGAGTGAACATAGTGTGAAAGAGAACATCTTAAAGTTTTGGTTTTGTCCTAGTAAACTTCGACGTGCGCACCATTAGTTGCACTACACAGATCAAGACGATTTCCCACTTCCCGCCAGGTTTTCGCCAACATTTCAGGTGTGACTAACAAACCACTCCGATGATCTTTTGTCGTAAATGGTCAATGTCACGGATATTTTAAGCATATACCACATTCTTTTCATGTCCCCAAAAGAAAAAGTCCAGTGGGATTAAATCTGGGCTTTGAGGTGGCCAGGACAATGGACCATCGGAGCAGTTGCGTCAGTCGCACCTGCAATGTTGGCGAACACCTGGCAGGACTGTAGAAAATCACATTTATCTGTGTAGAGCAACTAATGGTGCACTCGTCGAAGTTTACTAGGACAAAACCAAAACTTGAAGATATTCTCTTTCACACTATGTATTCATAAATGTAAGATTTTGTATGTTTGACCATTAAAATTGTTCTCGAAAATAGGGAGTTCTTTTTCAAACACCCGGTACACCAATTTGTTATGTTGTAGTAAATTGTAAATTAACCTTTAGCTGTAATACCCTATACAATTCAAGATGACAGTTAGATTAGTTGAAGCCTCATTTAAGAAGATAAACTAATGAAAACTAGTTTGAAATTGCACCGCTTCAAATAATAACCGAAGCGAATTGCTCAATCTCAAATATGTGAAAACATTACACATTTTAAAAGTGAACGCAAAGTGAATATTTTGCTGGGAATTTCCTTTTGAATATTATAAAGCACTGCCGCTATTTTGCGCTATCAGTGGGGACCATAGAACTCTTTTAATACACCTTAATAGAGTTCTATGGTGGGGACTAAGACAATGTAATTTCTATCTGCGGGCAGACTAAAGGCAGACAGCTGCATTGGTTGTCAATAGGTTTATGTTGCACACGGTAATATGTCGATAAATGTAACCGATGATTAACGTTCAGTTAATAAATTTTTTAAGCTACTCGTTTAACTTCACTTGCATTAAAATAGATTAAATTCAGACAATAATTTTATAATCAGGCGTACTGTGTGTACTATAGCTTAAAATCTCACAGCAATTCGTTTTGATATAATATTATATACTTCTTAAGCCAAGCAACTTCCCTATTTCCTTTTAATTATCTTAAATGTTTTTCAAAAATAATTGCATCAAGCATTTTTGCTATGATACATGTTATAATGTAACTAAAATATCACAAACTACAACCAGTACACAAGTTAATACACTCTTTGAATTGTAAATCGTAATTATTTTTTTAACTTGGTACAAACGACTTGATTCGTAAGTTTGAAGGAAAATGTTGGCAACATATTCAAACACTCTTTCGGAGTTTTAAGCCAAAAACATCTGTAACTTTTATGGTACCGTTAACTTACACTACAACTTAAACAATACAAATAAGATAAGACTAGGTTTCTAAAACTCAACTTTTCACACAAATCTAACTATAACTAATCAACAGCCTACATTTTTCTACCTCGTGTACCTAAAAGTTGGATTAGGTATTTCTAGAGAGTCACTTCAGTAAATAACCAAACCATACTGTTCCAGTTCAGTTCAGTTCAATAATACCATTACTATCAATCCAGTCACCTTTTCCCGTCTTTAGGGCGTTGGTACGTTTAGCAACGAACACATTTCACACGATTTATAAGTTGCTAACCTGACACCATAAAGTCCAAACTTCACCCAGCGTAACCATGGCAATATCGGCTGTACAAATAACACAAAAATAACTTAATCTTCCACCATCAATAAATTTAGGTTTTACTCTTGAAAAAGATGTTTCGAAAATAAAATATGTCGGAAATATGTCTTGTGTGCCCGATACGTTATTCTCCGAGGTGTAGCATGTAAAATTGTCATCCAAAATGTGCATTGAAAATCAAGGAATACGAGTTAATGATTTTCAATTATTTGGATCCACGACATAAAGTGAGTTAACGAAATAGTTTCATCAGTTGTATAGGCCTACTGCTTGAGTCTCACTTTTCAAGATTTAATTCAATCACATGTCTGAAGAATAGGCGTGTTTTAATTGTATGGCATATATCTGTGAAGTGTTGATGTTTCGTATGTGGCAAGAAGCACATAGTAGTCCACGCCGTGTACATGGTTTACACACACACGGGCGTGAGGGCCTCCTCGCCGGACGAGGCACTTTATACAGACCCGCATTGATTATCACTAAATGCTTCCTCACAAACGTTTTAAATTTTCTTCCTGTGTAGCCGACATTATAATATGTTTACAACAAATTTGCTGTGTTCTTAAAAGAGTCTTAACAGTTAGTCTAGTCTCTTGTTGTGAGTGTGTTGTTTAAGCATATTAAAATTTGTTTTAAATTAATAAGGTTACGGCTTGCTTTTAATATAAAGTTATATTTTGCTACACTTATACCATTGGATTACCTATTAATCATGTATTGGTTAGCTTAAAATTCCGATATTTTATTTATTTTATTATTTAAGTTTAACATTTTGTGATTTGTAAAATTAAACTTTTTATGAACCTTTCCCAACAATAACCTTTAACTGAAAATGCCGTAAACTACGAGTATGTTGATTGAAAAGGTCTTCAGAAAAGGTCAGCATTCTTATCATAGTCCAGGAGCTGAGGGGGTTTGAGCATGCATAAAAGTATAACGCAATATTTTTGCATATTGTTGTAATATGGACCTTGGTGATACCGGAAACGCATGTCGTCACTTTCCCAGGTGGTCGATAACTTGGGGGAGGGGGGCAAAAATGGCGGGGGGCGCTACGCGTTAAAACGCTGATATCTCGAAAACGGTAAAGGAAAGAACATCGGTTAAACCGTTGTTCTTTTTGAAAAAATATGGGAAATAAAAAACGTTATTTGGTCTGAAGTCGTATCTCTATTAATAAAAGAGTTATGGAATAAAACATGAGAAAATGGGATATTTAGGTTGATTTTTTTAACGACTTTAGATTAAGTTTATAAGTATTGCATGCAAGTATAACCAAATATAATTACGTATTATTCCTATATGTAGTGTTTTGATACCGGAAACGCATGTCGTCACTTTCTCAGGTGGTCGACGACATGAGGGGAGGGGGGCAAACATGGTGCGAAGCGCAATGCATTAAAACGACTGTATCTCGTCAACGGAATGAGATAGAACAACGGAGAAAACGCCATTATAATCAAAATAATTAGTAAAATAAAAAAGGTTGTTTGGTCCAAGGTCGTATCTCATGTAATAGACGAGTTATAACAATCATGTATTTCAAAAATTAGTGTTATTACCATGATTTTTAACGAAAAACACGATTTATTTTTACATTGTCGGTTGAAATTAATAATAACGGCAACCCCTGTTTACTAGATACATTTTAGAACACTAATAGAGTGTATTAATGCATAAATTGTGTCTTAACATGTAAAACAAGTTATGTTAGTTACGCCCAGTAACTGAGATCACTGCACCATAGGGAGATAAATGGTAATAATTACTTACACGAATAACCTTTTAATTTTAATCGTAATATTATATGAACTTACATTTTTTATTACGTGACTTTATGTAGTGTAAAAAAACAGTGTGTAAATATAATTGTATATATTGCGTATACAGTAAAGGTGTTTATAAATAATTATATACAAAGGTTGTATGTTTAATAGCATATTTACTGAATCAACATGAAAGGAAACTTACTTAAGTTTTTCATCATAGCAGTTTCAAAATGGTCAGAACTAAAACAATGTGGTTGTGTTAGTTTATGGATGGTTGTTGGAAACTCAGCTTAGAAAAGAGGATTAGCATGTCATTTAGCTGGAGAAAAACTAGACAGCAAGTTTTCTGACAGCTTACCAGCCCTTCATGTTTTCAGTGGATGTGATTCCACCAGTAAATTAGGGACTAAAAAATCAATGTACAATACACTTGGCTTGATTTCTAAACCTAATTTGGGAGATGATGAACTTCAAAGACTTGAACATCTGTACTTGAAAGTGATTAAAAGGAAGGGCACATCATGCAATGAAAGTAGATATATTAACTTTACTTCTACGCCCGCAGCCGTAAGTGATATAGGTTATTTACCATGCACATCTGATTGTTTCAAATTGCCTATTTTGAGATGCAAAGCCCAACTTTACTACTGGACAAATGCAACATTACCTACTATAGAAGAACTGAATTTAGAAGAGTATGGATTTTACATGGATGAACAGAAAAAACTACGTCCCAAGTTAATGTTGAAGTCTCCGTTACCAGAATCACTTATCAAGCCTTGCAAATGTCGAAACTGTTCAAGTAAAAGTTGTATATGTATTGGCAATGGGATATCTTGCTGTTCGTATTGGACTTGCAAGGAATATTGCAAGAATGTTTGAAATGATCTATTTTACGAAGTTGAAGAAGGAAAAATCAAAGGTTACTACAGGATGTTACCGCATGCTTAAAAGAAAATTTAAATTAAAAATGTAAGTATCTATCTTAATTGAAAGTCTAATTAGTCATAACCGAAGTAAAAGTTATTGCATATCCTCATATCTAAACCATGGATTAAGCTTGTCATGTTTTTTAAAACGTGTGGCAAGTAATATTTTCATATGTTTTGATAATATTTATTTAAATTTGCCTCAGAGATATCAAAACCCCAAAATTGCAAACACCAAGTGCGTGCCTGTCATTGATCTTAATTATAGCGAAACAAATTGTATTATATTTAAGGGTATTACAATTTATGACTAAAACATTTCACCGGAAATGGAAATGTAAAAATTCCAATTAATCAACTGTGGCTATTTTAACGATATACAAAATTAAACATGGATATACTTTTTAAATAAAAGTTGCGAAGGAATTTACGTGTTGTTTTTATATCAGGTCAAAAGAAGAATTTATTAATAAACAGAATAAAATGATTTTTGATAAGAACATGGACTCAAACCAAGTAAGGGTGTATAAGCAATCGTCGCCAATTACCAAGTTCATATTAGCTCTTAACAAAGGTATTAAACATACAAAGTTTGTAAACAATTATTTATATTTAGACACTGTTTGTTCTAAATAAAGTCACGTAATAAAAAATGTAAGTTCATATAATATTACAATTAAAATTAAAATGTTATTCATCCAAGTAGTTATTACCATTTATCTCCCTATGGTGCAGCGATCTCACTTACTGGGCGTAACTAACATAACTTGTTTTACATGTTAAGACACCATTTATGCATTAATACACTCTATTAGTGTTCTAAAATGTATCTAGTAAACAGGGGTTGCCCTTATTATTAATTTCAACCGACAATATAAAAATAACTCGTGTTTTTCGTTAAAAATCATGGTAATAACACTAATTTTTGAAATACATGATTGTTATAACTCGTTTATTACAGGAGATACGACCTTGGACCAAACAACCTTTTTTATTGTACTAATTAGTTTGATTATAATGGCGTTTTCTCCGTTGTTCTATCTCATTCCGTTGACGAGATACAGTCGTTTTAATGCATTGCGCTTCGCACCATGTTTGCCCCCCTCCCCCCGACACCTGAGACCCCTTTGACCACCTGAGAAAGTGACGACATGCGTTTCCGGTATCAAAACACTACACATAAGAATAATACGTAATTATATTTGGTTATACTTGCATGCAATACTTATAAACTTAATCTAAAGTCGTTAAAAAAATCAACCCAAATATCCCATTTTCTCATGTTTTATTCCATAACTCTTTTATTAATAGAGATACGACTTCAGACTAAATGACGTTTTTTATTTCCCATATTTTTACAAAAAGAACAACGCTTTAACCGATGTTATATCTTTTACCGTTTTCGAGATATCGGCGTTTTAACGCGTAGCGCCCCCCGCCATTTTTGCCCCCCTCCCCCCAAGTTATCGACCACCTGGGAAAGTGACGACATGCGTTTCCGGTATCACCAAGGTCCATATTACAACAATATGCAAAAATATTGCGTTATACTTTTATGCATGCTCAAACCCCCTCAGCTCCTGGACTATCAAGGAACTACAATTCAAGCGCCATCGATAACAAATGTTTATTAATCATATAAATCAAAGGAGATTATTTTTTATTAATCCTTAGTACAATCTAAATTAGCATTCAACAAATGAATTAACGCCAGTAGTTTTAGAAATACGGGCAACGTCAAGAGAAGGAGAAGGAGGCGCGACGAACAGCCTTTACAAAATACCAAAGTTCACACATCGACAACTGTTTTTCTTTCGAATGAAAAGTCTCTTTCCTCATAGTAAGAACTAAACTTAAAATCCTTTCCCTGATTGGCAGATTACTTTTTGAAAAATCTGAATTTTCTGTTAGGTACATATCTGAATGGTAAAAGTAGTAAAATAGATTCATTAAATTTTAGAAAAAACAACGTTGTTGCATTTACGTGTTGCGGAAATGTGTCATTTAATTTATCTTCAGTTTTAAAAGTTTGATAATTAGTTTTACTATCCAAAACACAATAATTTAAACTCTAGTTTTGTCAGTCCCATTAATATAAATTAAAAAATACACTAAAAATCCACATAAGCCTCAAAAAGAATGACTAAATAACGTTTTAAGCCTACTATTGTACATAATTTAATTGTTTACGCTGAAAGTGCAAAAAATACTAATTTTACATCAAATGTTGAATTCCGCTTTATAATCTTTACACAATAAAACAATAAACCAATACGCGACGCTTGCTATTTACGATCTACATAATCAAATTTGTGATTTAACAAAAAATTCATGAACACAATATCCACAGTAAACAAATATTACAACTAAGAATTTTCGATCAACGTTAACCAAACTGCGTTTTGTTCTGACAAGTAAATTAAAAAATGAAAGGATATTTGATCATCCCTCAACGTTTGGAACATAACCTTTGCGATGTAAAGTTCGTGTGTTTGAGACAATAACAGAGAGAGAGAGTGAGAGAGAGAGAATGAGACTTACCGCGAGATAGCGGGGCCAGCACTGTGTACGGGACTGCGATCTGCGATACGACGGCACCGCGACCCGACTATCGATGTCAACTATCGACGTCGACTACCGATGTCAACTATCGATACGCGCGACGGTAACGGCGACGCGTCTCGATGGTTTACGGGGTTCATTCAAAAACGGAAAATTCATGAAACACTAATGCATTTCTAATGAATTGGCACTGACTTCATAAGCATGATTTTTTTAAACAAATTAATTGTATGAAAACATATTGCATTTGAAATACTTTGTTATAGTGTTGTTGAAATATGACGTACGGCTGTTCTACTGCTACTGATGATTGTTGTGAACAGGTTACAACTCAATACAAACTACATTAATACTCTGACCGCAACACCACGTGCCTGGCTTCTGGTACTATGTGGACCATCACCCCTCCGTAGGGTATAAGAAGATTGGGTCGTTCCTGAATTTTCCCATCTTACAGGATCCGCTTGCGGTCTCAAAAACAGCTTCTTCAGTTATAGTCTCCTAAGGAAAAGAAAGTCTCCGAGGGGTTAAAGAAAACTGCTCGTCCCATTTGGCCTGGCTTGGGCTGAATCTTGGAGAGGGTTTGAAAGGCAAAACCAAACCTTGGCCCAACACACACACCAATCCAACTGCTCCGATTGTTGGTATGCATCTTCCTAGGAATGATTTTAAGCAGATTTTTATTTTAAGCATAAAGCTTGATTTCCCTTTAAAAGGTTTATGAAATCCCCCCCTCCCAACCTTCTTTGAGAGTGTCAAACCTCAGAGGCTAACGCCCAATAGTCTTTTGAAGTTTCAATGTAAATATTACACAAAAATATAATTTTATCTGAGAATCTAATCAGTTGTTCGTTCCCTTGAATCTGAGCAAATAATCACTAACGCGTGTTTTGTTCAGATATTTAACTTCAGTATTTCCTACAGAGATACCGTACAAAACATATTTCAGCTAGTGAATTTATTGCATGAAAACATACTAAGCAGCATTGTTATGAAGGTGTATTGCTCGTTTATTTTTTAATGGAGAGAAGAAAAGAAGTCCATAAATAAAAATAAAAATGTCCTTCAAACAACAAAATTACTTCTTTTTGGCAGTTTTTTGTACATAAGACCGTAATTTAAGTATAGCCCTTTAAGTGTTCCATTGATTTTGTTTTTCCCATTTATTGTAGTTGTGGAACGATTGAGTTTTATAAAAACAATACCTTTCAGTATTTGGGATCATACAATTTTATTATAAACGTACAATGAGAACTTATTAAATTGGTTTTATAGTGTCTTGTCAGAGTTGTTGCTGACAACAACATCAACAGTTGTTGCTTCCGATTTTCTGTAATTACCTGAAATACAATCGCTTGTACTATTTCAAGTTGTTTGTTGTCGTGTCTTTTAGACATAACCTCTTACTTTAGAATATCAATTTCTCACATACAGTTGTATATTCATTAATTTGTAACTAAGATTTATTTCGCAATACGCTCTCTACCTATCCAACCTGAGCCTACAGTGTTTGTTGGTAAACAGTTCACTAAGAAGTAAAATAATTAACAAATAATTTACATGTTGTATACCAAGCTTGGTATCAACGAAAAAATCCCCTTTTACATGGATTTAAGTGCCAAATCTAGCGGTCCCGGTTTGCTCAACCTAGGGAGTGGGATGAATGGTCCTCACAAAATATACACTGAGATATTTTCTTAAACTTAAATATTCAAAAAGGGGGCCACCTTGTTTCCATAAATAGTTAGGTTCACTGGACCAGAACAAGGAAAAGAACCATTTCTGAACGAAGCTGATGAGGAAAGATTCTCAATACCAACCAACATTGGTTGGTTAACGTGTTGTAACTATTCACATAATTATGCTTCGTATTTTTGTGTTTTGGCAAGACATCTCGATATAAGAGTGCCCAACAAGTACCACATCGAAACACCTACCGCTTAGACTCTCGCCGCCGCCATCGATCTGGACATCTTGTATGCGCAAGTCCCTTCCCCAGCACTACCCCGCCACCCTCGAATCTCCCAACCAGCCTTTGTGCGCGCCACGGGGCACTCGCACCGGCTGTTACAAAAATGAAAAATCGAGTATGTGTCTGCTCCATCCACGTAGCGGAGTTATGACCGCGGCAAGTCAACGTTGTTGATAACTGATCGTGGAAAGAGTTAGTAGCTTGACATATTCGTATGTTTGATGTTTTAAAGTCACATTCGTTTATTTGCAAATATTTTCATTCAGCTTCTCATCCAATTTTATTTCTTCTAGCATTGTTCTAATCGGAACATGTTAAGATTTAAATAGCATTTAACAAAAAACTATAAAATCGAACCCAGACCTCACCAACAATCGAGCGCGCGATTGTATTATAGAATGACATTTCATTCATGGGCGGATTTACGGGGGTGCCAGGGGGTGCCTGGCACCCCCTTATTTTTGATGATTTAAAAAAATTTGAATCATATTTTTGTAATGTTTTTGTTTTGGATCAAAAATTGTTTAGGACAATAAACTTTTTTAACAAGTAAGACGTAAGTCGCGTAATCGAAACATCTATTTAAAAGAAAATTAAACTATATTTAATTTTGAACACAATGCGCGCGCGTGTGTGTCCAACGCGACGACGTTTCCGGTTTCCGGTGAGGGCGAGTACCGACCCTACTCTCACGCGCTCTCTCTCTCTCCCCCCCTCCCCCTCTCATCCTTTACCTGTGGTGACTTGATTTCTCGGAATATGATGCACATCCGCGAAATAGTTATTTTTATTTTTTTGTAATTCATTGGATTCTACAGGTGTAGCATCGTTCGTTACTCAGTGCTCAGTGGCCAGTACGATTTGGTTATTAGTTCGTGCAGTGTGTAGTACTTTTTATTTTAATAGTCGTTGTTACAAGTAGTTAACTAGTGCATAATTTATAAGCGAAATATCATGAGTTTTAGTAAACCAGTGCAAGGCGGGGGGAGTGGCCGTGATATACGATCGTTTTTTCCAAAACCAAATGAGATAAAAGAAAGTACAAAATCCTTCAAGTGCCTGTGCATCAGTTCCGTCTACAAGTCAAGGTTCAACCTCAAAACACTTTAAGCCGAATGATAACCCATCAGGTGAGCTTCAGCTTGATACTGATAGGCCTACTACACCTGCTGAAGAAAATTATTTGGGAAGTCTTGCTTCCGGCCCATGCAGGCCTATTTTGCCGCAGTTTCCCGTAACAGAATTTTCTGATAAACCCCGTTTTTCAACAGCAAATATTATGACAGCTACGAATGGTTAGAATAAAGTATAAATAAGGAAAGACGCCGTTTTTTTCTTTCCATGCAGAATGTTCTCTTCTAAAACAAGTGGGAAAGAGGATACATATACTAAAAAGGGAATGAACAATTGGAGGAAAATAGCAGCAAAATTAGATAAGCATTCCGAGTGTGATACACATAAATTTAGCATGTCTAAATGGTTAAATTATAAAGCGCCCTCTGAAAATGTTCTTGCGCAAGTACCTGAAGGCCATAAAAGGCAAACAATTGAAAAGAAGGAGCATTTTTAAAAAATCATTGACATATTGCTCTATCTGGCTCGCCAAGGTTTAGCTTTAAGAGGCCATGACGAGTCTGTCAACTCGGAAAACAAAGGTAACTTGTTAGAACTTTGTGAATTATTCAGTAAACACGATCCCTCTTTTAAGTTGAAATATGAGCAATACTTCAAATTAACTGGTTCCAACACACAAATTGAAATAATCCATATTATTTCTGAGGAAGTTCTGAGACAAATTGTGGTAGAAGTTAATACTGCTGAATTCTATGCTATTTTAGTTGACGAAGCAAGATCCGATAAAACTCAGCAACTTTTTATCTGTATTCGGTGTTTTTTCCATAATGAAATTAAACAAAGGCTAATTTCTATGAAGGATGTTTCACTCGCACGGGATGCTGCCAGTCTGTCTCAAATTATTTTAGATTCTTTAAGTAATATGGGAATCTCAGCTATTTTGGTTGGACAGTCCTATGATGGAACATCAGTAATGTCAGGAGTCAACAATGGTATACCAAAAAGTCACATCCGATTCAAGCAATCGTTAAAAGGTCCCATCCATACGCCAATTATGTACACTGTATGGCGCATAAACTAAACTTAGTTTTAGTAGCTGCATGCAACAGTAACGATCTGTCTTGTAAATTTTTTTCTACAATGCAAGCTCTATTCAAATTTTTTTCTAGTCCTGATTCAAATTCTATGTTTATAGATTTGCAAAAGAAATTAAAAGTTGAAACCAATGACAAGAGAAAAACACATTCGAACTGTTGTCAAGCAATCTGATACGAGGTTGTCATGTAGGGCAACTACTGTTTCTGTTGTTGAAGACCTTTTCAAGCCTATAGTAGAGGTTTTGACAAATTTTGCCTCTGATTTGCGGCATGCTAGGGCGCTTGAAGCAAAAGGCATACTTGCTTCAATCTTGAGTTTAGAGTTTATTGTCTGCCTTTTGGTTTTCTCCGAAATTTTGACCCATGTGAATGTGCTGAGCAAGGCCTTACAGAAAGAGAACAGCATCATCGCTTCTTGCTCGTCATCCATTAAAGGAGCAATAAAGATTATGGGAAGCTGGAGAGCCGAGGAGAAATGGAACCAGATTTGGAAGAAAGTAATTCAGTTTGCGATAACAAACGACGTACCAACTCCATCTGAGGACAGTGATGATAGTACATCCACAGCCACTGATGTAAGCCTGCCCGAAAGCTGTAAACGGCGTAGGGTACTGTCTAGCAGGCTTGACAGCTACGTCGTTATTACACCTGTTGGGCACAGACTCGCTGACAACATTCAAAGCACAAACTCCAATGGAAAAGGGTCGGCGGCATCAGATAAAGCATCAAGCTTCAGGACAAACTTTTACCATCCGGTTATGGACTTGCTGTTGAATGAGATGAAGAGAAGATTTTCAGAAGACAGCTTGAAACTGGCAACACCATCCGAACAGTTTTTGTGATTGAATATAGACAAAAGTATGTTCTTCAAAGACACCTACGATATGGCAAATGCCAATATAAGAAGTTTGAAAGCAGAAATGAACCTAGCTAAGCTTGTTGTGCAAGAACAGAAGGACGCTGACAATATGGTGATACATTTGGAAACTTCATCATTGAAAAAACTCGTTCCTGTTTTAATCGAAACAATCAGTGCTTCAACGTACCCTAATTTGCACAAAATTACAGTATGTGAGTTGCTTTTACCTTGCCTTCCAACAGTGCGACATGCGAAAGGACATTCTCAGCAATGCGGAGAATAAACAACGTCTGGCGGACCTAATGGTGCTGTGCTCAGAAAGTGATATAGTCAAGGACATTGACCATGATAAACTTGCAGACTTGTATCTTTCAAAAGGTCGACGAATATAAGGTGAGCCTAATTGGTAAAGAGACATCAAAAAGTATGAAGAATAAAAAGACTTTTGTTATACAGTAATCACTATCTAACTCACAAACAAAACAATCTTTTGTTGTACTTTTTCTTGTTAAATTTTTCACAGTACTGTATAATTAAAATAATGTTGCTTTTAATTTAATTTGTTATGACCATTTTTATATTCCTTAGTTCTTTCGTACGGTAATTTATTATCAAATCAAATTGTCTTGAAGGTTAAAAATAGATTAACAAACGATCTTCTTTAAAAACAAATAAATACTCTTTAAAGATTTTCAAAATGCTTTTCTAGCAGCGATTAAAATCAATATTCTAGGGCGGTTTTCATAATAAAATTCCGAAGTAGAAAGGCAGTTTTCTCAACTGAAATGAGCTATATTAGTAAAATGTTGGGTTTTTCGGTTATAATAAATGAAACAGCTAGGGCCTACGTGGGCCTTAAAACGGACCATTTAAATAGGATTTTGGTGTTTGAATTTGAGCGTACAATGACTCATACTTTAGGATAGCTGGCACCCCCAAATATTTTGACCTAAATCCGCCCATGCATTTCATCACACTTAATTCAGCTTACTTCTGAACAAAACTGTCAACAGGACCTTTTTTAACCTATTAAAACTCTAAACACACCAATAACAACCATGAAAATGATTATTTAGGCTATTTTGTATTTAATTTTATCTCGATGAACATTTGAATAAAATTTAACTTCTGTTGTAAGAAACAGAATTTGGCTTGAAGTGATACAAATCTGAATCTGATTCAACAAGCAAAACTAAAACTAACAACAACTCTTAAAATCAACTATTGAATCCCCTTTTAGCGAATTTCCCCTACAGGGAAGAAGCTATTACCGTAGTCGACATGGTAAGACCTAGGCCCGGGACCATGATAACTTTTCGTTTTGAGGTCCCCAGTTGTCAAATACACCATCCGTTCAAAACTGTATATATATACTAGCTGACCCGACAGACATTGTCCTGTCCTAAAGTCATTGAATTTGTTTTATGTCAAATGCTCGTTCATTTTCAATATGAGCTCGATCACTTCGCTCACTCGCCTACCGAAAAATATAAAAAAATAGTTTACGTCCGATTCTCAGACCTATACCGAGTATAAACACAAAATTTCATAACAATCGGTCAAGCCGTTTCTGAAGAGTTTTGTTACAAACACTGTGACAAGAGAATTTTATATATTAGATATGCGCGCGCGCGCGCGCCCACACACACACACACACACACACACACACACACACACACACACAGACAGACAGACATCACGTAAAAACCACTTTTTTGGGTTCAGGGAGCACCAAAAAGAATATTTCCACTAACAACTCAAATTCGAAAATGTTTACGAAAACAATACTTTCTCCATATACTATGTATAGGGAGAGAAAGTAAAAACCGGGTAATTACCCGGTTTCTGGCAACACTGAACACAACAGACGACAAGTCAAGCAGTGTTACCAATACGCCAATATTAAATAGTTACATTTCACTAGATGTACGGGAACGAAACACTAGAACAAATTCTCCAACCTAAAATGATTGAGAGCGAGATTTAATATTTTAGTTATAACTTCAAATTTTTTTTCTGATCTCATTATGACTGCATATAACTCAATGTCTTTCAGTGTTGCCGTTGTTGGCGTAATTATGCCAAATTGGCGTATTTTTTGGCGGATTCTACCGAAAAACATGGGGATTTAATCTTTTTATGGTATTTCATAAATTTGTGATTTATACTGTGTTTTCAAGTATATCTGTCTAATTTGGTGCTAAACACCAAACAAATCTGTACTAAACAATTCAAACAAATATATATGCCAGAAATGCTAAAAACCTATTTCTGTATTACTATACTCTTATGTCCCTTGTACTATTGTATTATCGTTTTTCTCCGTGGGGATCTCTTCCGTCCGCCGCGTTGCTTGTTATAGTTTACTTTGTTCGTTAGTACAATAATTAGTTCGTTTGCTAATTTGGTGATTTAGTTATTTTGTTGGTAATATGTGATCACCGTTTTAAAAATAGGTCATGCTAAAAAGCTAAATAATCATGTTCAGGGAAACAAAAGTTGCAAAATTATCACCATAATACAAAAATATTATTTGGATTGTTGGGGATTTTCCAACAAGGTTTAGATATCTTGTCTGGGGTACAAAATTGAAGCCTAAATGCTGATCTTAATTTTCCTCAGGTAACTAACCAAATCCTCTCTTCACAAGTTATATATGTTAGTCAGCTGACAAACAAATAACTAGTGAAGAGAAAATTTGATTGGTTACCATGGGAGCATGCAGAGGGGCAAAGTGGTCGACCATGCAAGCTTTACTTTTTTATCCCGAACGAGAGCTCTATGTCAATGTCTAAAGATATATATATATATATTAACCTCGATGGTGTTGTTTTTCAGTTTTCACTTCATCACATGACTTACCTTTTTATGTTCAGTTTGTTATACAGTAGATCATAAAGTTCAGGCAAACACGATTATTGACGCATTTATGATGGTAGCTACCATCTAGAATTGTTAAAACAGTTTTTAATAAATAATGACTGATAAAGTTCGAAATTTATTTTTTGATTTATTTGGACTTAACCTATCGCTTCTAGTGTTTAAAACTACACTACGTTTCGGGAGGTAAGGAAACTCCTCCCGTTATCAAGTGAACCCTACTTACATCTAAATCGATCATAGTTCGATTTCACATATCGACAATCATAACAAAGTTCGAAAATCACATATATTTTGTCAGCTATAGTAAATATATTTTGACTAACCAGCTCTCAGTGATGCTACATGGTAAAATTGGTAATTTTAAATTAATCATGTTTGGAGGGTTGTTGGCAGATTTTCAGGATGGTTGGGGTTAAATGAGATTTTTTTATAAATCAGCCTTGGTGGATTAGTGGTGGATTTTTGCGTCCGGGTAGGTGTAAAATGGGGGATTTTTAGTCCAGCGATGGAGTAATGATCAGAGTGGCAACATTTGTATTCAGTTGTAATAATTTGTTTGCTAGAGAGTCACATAAACAAATCAAAATATTCACTTGATAGTTAAAGGTAATTTAACCTCTTGATTAATTTCTATCAGTGGAAAATCAATATGAAAATCAAAATAAGTGATCTTAAAATGTATTAATTATTGAAATTTACTTTCACTGAAAGATAAAAATGGCAAAAGTACACACTAAATCCTTCCTACAAACAATCTTAATGGTGAAATTAGATATTCGTGGTCGCACTTCGCGTTTCCATAGAAGATGCGTCACGCGTTACGCCTACGATCGCGATCGATCTCGGCGCCTCGGCTAGGCCTATACGCAATTCTGAAGTGCGCGCCGCATAAACAATCTTAATTCCTATGTTGCTTTAAATCTTCCGCAACTTCAAATACCCCCGGCGCAACAAACCTGCATACTCAGCGAATTTCCAATGAATATATAACATAACACATTAAAAAACTTAACAGGATTCATAAGAAATATATTCACAAACAGGCAATATTTAAAATATTAATTATTCTCCATAAGAATAACATTGGGGATGAGTATGCAGGTTTGATGCAACAAGGCACACAAAATAATGGGTTTTTATGCAAATATCAATAGAACTCATCTTAGTGAAGTCACATACCAAGTTTCAGCCATATACATTCATAAATAAGCGATATATAACATTTTAAGTATTTTCCATAAGAATAACATGGGGATCAAGTACCTAGGTTTGCTGCTACAGGAACCATAGGCGAAAAATTGTTTTTTGTGCAAACAACAATAAACCACAACCAGATCAAGCCATATGCCAAATTTCGCCAGTTTATGTTCATAAATAAGCGAGATATACAATTTTTCCTTTTCTCCATAAGAATAACATTAGACAACGTACTGTGTTTAGCACTTTCAATATCTCGGTAACCAGTTGACGTAGAGCAATGATCAAAATACCAAATTGTTTGTTTTTTTAAGCTGAATTCAATGGTATAAATTAAAATTTGATTTAAATTAAAAGTACATGTGAAAACCCCAAAAAACACATTTTTGGGGTACAAAACCCCCCAAAAACCCCCCTTCGGATGGTGCGATTCATCTGCTTTTCGAACTCGTTCAAATAAATGGTACTTTACACATTTGTACCAAATTTCATTAAGATCGGACCTTTTTTACGAGATTTATCGTGCTTACAGATATATATATATATATATATATATATATATATATATATATATATATATATATATATATATATATATATATATATATCATATATAAAAATTTGAACGAATGGTGTTTTTGGCATCTGGGGACCTCAAAATGAAAAGTTATCATGGTCTCGGGCTTAAGTCTTACCATGAGACCTACGGTAATAGCTTCTTCCCTATAGGGGAGATTCGCTAAAACGGCAATACATTTACATTGCCACACAGCAAATATCCTATTTTTTTTGTAATTAACGTCAATGTATATGTTCTAGTGATTTTGTTAAATTTAAAATAAATAACGTAGCACATCCAAAATCAGAAGAGGCGCTGGAGCGCCCCTCCTGAAATCTTTGCAGGTGCCACGGCACCTGTGGCACCCTCTGTCCGCACGCCTATGACTGAGATCAAAATTGTGCGGTCCGTTTTCCTGTTAACTAGTCTTGAGGTAGCCATTGTTAATAATTGTCATGCTCATGCTAAGTTTTGGTTTTGGTATTCTGAACTCATTTTCCAGTCTTCTTTATGTATAATTGTGTAAGCGAAATTTTTAAGTCAAAATTTTAGGAGTTTGGCAAATCGCAGGACGATGGGAGACGGCTCAAATTAATTAAAGATCTTGATCCCAGGAACTCGGGAAAAATATCAGTATTTCCAATACATTACCAGTAAACGAGGAATAGCATAACACATCCCCCATAAGAAAAGCGTGGGGATTTACAAACGTCTGCTTTGTTTACATTAAAACATGTGGTAACCAACAAGGTATATATCAATAGAGGTCTCGTCTGGGGTAAACAACAGTTACTGTGCCTACATGCTGCCCGCCATTTTTACCCCCCTATGCCCTCCGGTCTCCATGGCAACAATAATGTTAACCCATTAAAATCTCCTCTTCACAACTTTATGTTAATGTTAATTTTTAATATATATGATTACTCTTTGACAGGATGTTTTGTAAACAAAACATCCAGTGAGGTTTCACTTTTTTAACAAGAGACGAGAGCTCTATATTTATACAGTATACCTCGTTGGTGGTTACGTGTCTACTTTGTTTACGACAACTTAATTGTTTTATTTTCCTCAGCATGTAAAGAGTAAACAAATCAGATGAGGCAGAGTATTCTAGCAAGGTTTGGGGCTATTGTCCCTTCATTACATAATCAATGCGCATAGGCTAACTACAACCATAACTAGTGTTTACAAATTATCTTCACCTATTAATCTTAAATGCTCTTCGATTTTAATGCTCTTACTCTACCTACATTTTTATGAACGCCACTCTAATTATTACTACTCCATGGAGAATTTGTTTAGCGCCAGAATAGACAGGTGAGGTGGTTTCAACTTCTGAACTTTAATTTTAGTGAAAACAAATAATTGTTACGGATAAACTCTGAAAGTGGTAAGTAATTTGTTTGGAAATTGTAAAGGTACTTGACATGTTTTCAGTTTTGCACTGCGTATTTAATATGAAGGAATCGTCACACTAACACACTTGTTAAAGTTGATCATACAAACTTAAACCTCGTAATTTTTTCCCTAGCAAGACTAAATTTTGTCCTTAGCTAGATTAACTATCACAATTATTTATTCTTACACAAATGAATTGACAAGCATATTTATGCTATACCCATATAAATCACAACCTCTTTTTTCAATTGAAGGTTAACAAGTTACATGAGTTCAGACTAGGCCTAACTACTCTCAGTGAGTAGACTTTGTAACAGTGTCCCAATCAAATTCTTCATTTTATAGCCTATTTAACTATTTGTTAATACAATATTTATGTTTGCTCCGAGTGTACAATCTATTTATTCATTTTATGGTGTAACCAACAGCTCAGTTCCGCTATTCACACATGCACACTAAGCATTAGACTAGGCCTAGTACTACTTCTATCTTGTCTGCTCCTCATCATAAGCTTACCGCATATTACTGAAAATAAAGAAAATAATTACACTAAGGAATCGCATCACAAACTAGTTGCTTAACTCTAGTTACAAAACGGTCTTCCCGAGTGCAGAGCACCTAAAAATTGCAACTCTCTGTGAACAAACAAGTATTACAGTGGTTTTGTGGCCCCTAGTTGCAAATGTAAGAAAAGTTTTTATTCAAAAAATTACTTTATAAATTGTTTTGGTCTAATGTGCATGTGACCTTTGAGACATCTTCCTCAAGTGTAAAATATGTTTTAGGCCTATTGTAAGTTTAATTTTGAGAAAGTAAGTTCATTCTTATCCAGCGATTTTATCACTAATGCTCATATTTTAAATCCTCTGAAAGGTCATCATGGCTGTAGCCTCGATGTCTACCTCAGCCAAAACAACTCAACTAGTGGAAGAGGAAACCGAAGAATTTGGACCCCAGCTGATTAATAAACTTGAAGTAAGTAATTGGAAGTAATTTGAAGTGGTTGTTGGAAGACAGGGCCGCATTTAGCCAAACAGCGCCCCTAGACACAGTAAAAGTTTAAGCGCTCTCTTTCTCACCTGTTCAATGCTGGTCGTCGAAAAAATGTCATTAGGGTGAAGTGGGGTAAGTGGAACCGGGTTTTAGCATACGGTAGGTCAACTTTGACCTCATTTTGCTCATTTACTATTATACTTACAATTTTGAAAATGTTTATACATAAACTACAACTAATTAGATTTTGAAAGATAAGTTAACAATTATTTTTAGTTTGAAAATGTCCTTCATAAAAATATAAAAAAATACAAAATTATGTTTTGCTGTTCAGTTGCCCCACCTTTTTTATTTATTCATTCAAACTTCACTAAAATCTTCTATGTATTTTCTTCCTTTTGTCATTGTATATATTCCTTTTTATCTTGGGTCCGTTTCACAACGTCGAGGTACAGAATGTAAAAGACCTATTTAAAATAACACGTGGTTTCAGAACGTAAAGGACATAACATCAAGTCTCAGTTGTTTACGAAATATTTGAAAATAAGACTGTTTTCAAACCCTCCAGTTTCAAAACGCAAAGGTACAAATAGTCAAGGTACTACTTGTTATAACTATAAACGGTGAATCTGATTTCACTCCAAACCAAATCTGGATCCACTCCTTTCAACTGCTTGTAAAAACATCTTTTTCATAACGTCAAGGCACAGAACGTAAAGTACATGCAACTTCAAAACCGTTCTCAGCTGCTGTGACTCTCAGTTGCTAGCTGTATCACGATTCAGACTGTACTTGACGTTCTGAAACTTTACGTTGTGTACCTACTCCGCATCAGAACTAAAATATGGCTTACTGATTGACTGGTTTCAAATAATGTTTGCCTCCAAGTGGACCAAAAGCGAGCAATTTACTTACCTGGACATTGTGAAACTTTGAATTTATAGAACCTTTACATTTTGTACCTTGACTTTCTGTAACAGCTAAATTTAAAACATTGTAAATAAGAACCTTGACATTTTGTATCTTGACGATTTGATACAGCCATATTACTGAGTTTAAATAAAAGAGGACCTTGTTGTTCTCTACGTGGAGGTTATAAAACATTCCCTTTATCTTGACCTCAATTTACAATCACCAGTTTTGTTTATTTTTACTGTATTTTACAGGCAATTTCTTTGCCTGTTGAAATAATGAACTCATTTCATTTCAATTCTGTGCTCAAAGTATATGAATAGTCATGTTGTATTACTTCTCTCTATTTATTCTATTGACCTCCTCAATTATAATACTAAACTAGGATTAGTTATTAAGAAATATTTAGATTGAGTGTGTGATAAGTAGGGCCTAGAATCTAATTGTTATCACTTTTTTTGCAGGGACAAGGCATTAGTGCTGCCGATGTTAAGAAGCTGGAAGAAGCCGGTTACCACACTGTCGAAGCTGTTGCTTTTGCTCCCAAGAAGCATCTCATCAGTATAAAAGGCATCAGTGAAGCTAAAGCTGACAAAATTCTGGTAAGCTATTAGTTGGCTAACCCATAATAGTGCTCTTCAGATTTAAATTGTTCACTATCTGGAAATAACTATACTATTATTTATAGCCATCAGGAAGAAATTCCCAATAATTTCATATTGGTAGTGCTTATCTGGTATGCAAACATTTTATCTCAATTCTTCCTTAAATTGAGTGAGTCATGAAAGGTGATATTACATGAAAATTTAACCAAGATAATTTAATCTAGGTCCAACTTTTGGGCAACACTCACCTTGTTATTCTGCTCTTGCGGGGACTGATTTAGTCCAATTTTCAGTTGAATTTCTCAACTTTGTCAAAAGTTGTTCACAAAATAAACACACACAAACTCGGATGAAAGGCACATACACAGTCTCTCGCACTCCCGATATTTCGCGGAACCACAAAAACATTCCGCGTTTTCAAGAGGGGTTTTCCCTTGCTTGCCGCTCGCATATTCTCTTCGAACGCCTGACCACGACTGGCGGTGGTCTCATCCTGCTGTAGTGAGGGGAGGGGTTTGTTTACTTTTCATGCAGATAAGATAGAGCTCATCTGCCCCCCAGCTACAAGTTCATTAATTTCTTTCCTCACCACCTCTAATTATATCTAACCTCATCAAACGGTCTTGATATGGGATTATTTTCTACGCTCATAAACAAAGACTCAGGAATATTTATTTTTTGTTCAGTTTGATTCTTTAAATATAAAACACGACTAGCATCCCTTATAACATCATGCCCAGACTCCAGTACATGTTCCTTAGTTTAGACCCATATGATTCCTTATTGATCACTTTTTATGGTGTTATTCAATCCTTATATGTACCGGTCTTGATGTTTGGCCTATGTAACTGCTATTACACAAACATGGTATCTTATACACAACATTTTGTTATAGCCACAGTTGGAAGGTTTTACTTTATTCAGCTGGCTGCGTAATGAAGGTCATTCCATGTAAAATCATATCATTTTAGAATCATTGATTGCATGACCATTCTAGAAATTTTTTGATTACGTGCATATTTTGTACGTGTCTATATACATTTTTACGTGTCCAGGGTTCGCACTTACCCTGCCTATGGGGTAAGTGAGACCCCTTGCCCTAAAATGTATAGCTTACAGATGGCAAAATAAATGGAGCGAGTGAGATTAAAGAGTTTTTCAAGCCAAATAAAACTGTATTTATTGAATATTTTGTTATAATTTTTTAAGGAAGGAAATTGTTGGCGCAATAGCCAAATCAGTAAAATTATATTTTTTGTGAAAATCACTAAAATCTTTTTTTAAGTAATTTTGCTTATCCCCACCGCAAGGGGTGAATATAAACAGCAACATTTTTTTGGTGAAGTATTTAAAAAAATAGTAATACTGCTTCATAGAAGAAGGCAAGACCGGAAAACTGAGGTAGGTTTGATAGGTTTAGCATTACATTTAATAACAGTTTTATAGCTACAAAGTTGAAAACTGTCTCTATTCACCCCGTTTTACGGTGCCTTACAATAGGGAGGTACAATAATTCTTTCCCTAGAAACAAACAATGGTTTCTCTCTTGTTGTGTATAAAGCTTGAAATACTATAAGAATATAGCCTATTGTGTAGATTAAGTTGCTATGCAAGTTCACAAATTAACATTAACTGAGTACTGTAGATGATATATATAAGTTTGTGGTTCATTGTACGTTCTGAGATATGAGCATCAATGTTAGTGGTAAAATACAATGTGTCCGCGGCTTTTGTTGTTCAGTAGAGAAAGCATCCAAATAATTTATTTTCACATTTGATGATTTTAGGTCTTTGGGAAGTTTATTGTAACAAATATTTTAATCAAACTTTTCACTGTATCTTGCAGCAATTGTTTAATATAGCTTATTTTAAATTAAGAAACAGTATGAAAAAGGGTCACACATGTTTCTCCAAAAAAATTCTTATGTTCTTATGTAATTCTTATGTAGTATTATTATGTTATTCTTATGTTTTGTGTGCAGAAATATTTTAACTATCCACAATTTACTCTTTTCCAATAAATCAATATCCAACTGAGAATAATTACAAATATCTTCAATTGTTAGTTGAATTATTGTTGCGTGGTTCACTAAGACATTACCAAAAAACACTGGATTATTGACTAAATTTTAAATTTTACTTACTTAATTAAGTTAGATTCTCACTGATTAAGTAAAACACCCATTTATTATACTTAGTTACACACTTAGCCTATATCGTACAGTAAAATGTTTCATAAAGACATCGTTTATGTTAAACTATCAAATAAAGTCCTCAAATGTAAAAAATAAAAATAAATTATTCTGATGCTTACTCTACTGAACAACCTCGGCTGCGGACACACAGTATTTTACCACTAACATTGATGCTCATATCTCGGAAAGTACGGTGAACCACAAAATGATACTTATACCATTCAAAGTACTCAGTTAGGTAAGTTAACATACAAAAAAACCTTTGATCTTGTCCTCATTTTTAGATGTAGCTCAATCTGGTCCCCAAAATCACTCAATTTTTGAAAAATCTCCATTTTTATCTATTTTTATGAAATACTGTTATGTGGAGCAAAAAATTAATTAATCATTAATTAATTAAGGTCTCATTCCCTTTTTGATACATAATTTTTTGAAAATGGCTGCTCGGCTCATTGAAAACACACTTTTTACAATTAATTTACTACCATAAATATTTATTTTCATGTATGTAACTTGAGTTACATCATTGTGAAGGTCATAATCTACTTTTTTTATACATTCAAATATCTCCAATAGCCTACCTGTGACATTTGGACAATAATCACAAGACCACTCAACCATTTGTTTTTTCTCTCTCAGAGTTAACAAAACTAAATCTTTGTTATAAAGTCAAAATTTGTATTATTATTTATAATGTCAGAACTTATAGTGTTGATTTTCTTATCAATTAAAACCATTAATAATTAAACAATGAATTTTATTGCACACAATAACACTTGATAATAACACTTTTACTTTTTTAATATCCCTGACCTACTGTATTCATCTGTTTCTAAGGCTGAGGCTGCAAAACTGGTGCCTATGGGATTCACAACAGCAACAGAGTTCCATCAAAAGCGCTCAGAAATCATTCAGTTGACGACTGGTTCTAAAGAACTCGACCGACTTCTCGGAGGTGGTATTGAAACGGGATCCATCACTGAGATTTTTGGAGAATTCAGAACTGGCAAAACTCAGATTTGTCACACACTTGCAGTCACATGCCAGGTAAAGG
This sequence comes from Allygus modestus, assembly GCA_963675035.1. Lineage (NCBI taxonomy): Eukaryota > Metazoa > Arthropoda > Insecta > Hemiptera > Cicadellidae > Allygus > Allygus modestus. Next base: position 382,387,832 of record OY776111.1, on the reverse strand, counting down.
AAGACTTAAGTGTAGTTTAGCCAAATATTTATTTCTCTCAGAGTTCTCTTTCGTTTCAGTTGTTATTCTTTGTTTGCAACAACCAGCTGACATATGAGTTAAAATTTAATATTTAGGTCTAAAGTCCATTTAATAGATAATTGTGAACCAAATTTCAATATCAATTATAAATTATCTAAAATTCGATACATAGAACCAGACTTTTGCAAACCTCTTAACCCTTTAACTGCCAAGGGCCGATATATTGGCTTTTGAATCTGCCACCTTAAAACGTTGTTAATTACAGTATAAGCAATTGTACTGTTGTGAGCACTGTTTGCAGTCTGCATCTGACATGTGGTGTAACCTGGAAGACACAAATGGTACTAACTTGTACTACAAGTATGGCGTAATACCTCACTTCCTGATACGACTGCAAGCCTGTCAGGTTGTCTGAGCGGTCTAAGGGGCTAGCCCCCAGCCAGGGGGTAGTGTGTGGATCGAGGGTTCGAATCCTGTCTCAGTCAGTGGTTTTTATTTGGAGTTCACCAGTTGGCAGAGTTGAACGGGAAGGCGGACCTTAAGCAAACGGTAGACGGCACGGGTCTAAGCTGACTAGATGGGTGAATTATTTGTGAGTTGCACATCTGAACTGGTGCTTTGCTATGTTTGACCTATCCTTACTGTGTTTGTAAAAAACTTAAGCTTGTTTTTTTATAATTTTAAGTGTTCATACATTCAATATATTTTTTTAAATCAACAAAACGACAGAGACTCAACCACTCCATTCACTAGCTTGGCACGTTAAGGGTTAAACTGGAGATATACAAGACTAAAAGGCTGATTTCCTATCACCACAAAAACAATGATGAAATCATTTAAGTAAAATGGTAAAGATTAGGTATTAAGTTAGATATGTTTTGCCAGGGATTGGGTATTAAAAAAATCATACATATGACTACTATCAATAACACTTGTGGCCTAGTCTTTACGATCGTTTTTTTTTTCGTGTACAGTTCTGGGTGAAAAGTAAATTCATGCCCTTTTAGCTTTGAAGCTTAATATGTGTTTTTTCTGTGTTTAAATAATATTTTTAAAATGTTACAGCTGCCTATAGACCAAGGTGGTGGAGAGGGCAAATGCCTTTATGTTGACACTGAAGGCACATTCAGGCCTGAGAGGCTGTTGGCAGTGGCAGAGCGATACAAACTGGTGGGCAGTGATGTTCTGGACAACGTAGCTTACGCACGAGCCTATAACACAGACCATCAGACCCAGCTGCTGATCGTAGCCTCTGCTATGATGGCTGAATCAAGGTGAGCCAAGACATTTAGTCTGATATCATAAACACTGTATTTGATCGATCTCTTGTGCCCCAACAGTTAAAATTAGGCTATGTTTTTCTACAAAGCACTCCTCTTGTTCAAAATCTAATTTTTCGAGAGTTTTGTCTTCGTCAAGGTCCTTGTGACCAAATTCTGCATTTATGAGGCAGTCAATAACATTTATTTAACCCTTTGCACTCCGGACAAAAATGTTTGGTCACTGCCAAAAACTCCGGCTACTTTACTGAAAGTACTAGCCAAAAACTCCGGGCCATTTTAATCAATTTTGGGGTTTGGGAAAAAAGTTGTAAATTTTATGTTTTAACATATAGAGTTATAATTTTTTTTGTTTTATTCCTTATGAATTTTTGAACAGTAAATAATAGTTGTAATTAAAAGAAAAAAATATATATTTTTAAAAATTTTAATAAAAACTAAGTAAAAATATGTTACGTTAAAGTTAACTTTGAGGTGTAATAGCTAAGAAATAAACCATTGGCCCCTCACATTATATTGATATTTTCAGATTCCCCATTTAGTTATAAACATGCACATAAAATGTCATGCATTTATCTCAAAAAACAAGCAAGTAAAAGAAAAAAAAGGAAAATTGGGTACTTTGGTATTATACGGATGCCACCCTTATGCAGCGCGCTGCGGCAGTTATGTTAAGATGGGTTATCATACAAATGATTGTAGGACTTTCCTTGTTTTGTTACGAATTGAATGATACCTGATGAGTCATACTTCCGGCCGCCAAACCCCCTTCAAATAGGCCAAGGTCAGGTCGTTGACCGGAGCGCGCGCATCACCTGTCACCGCCTGTATCTGGGTCAGTGTCATGAGTGATTTATTGCCGTGCGCTACGTTACATTTGTTTTCATAATGAGTGACGTTCTTTTGGTTTGGGATTTACCTCGAAATGAAGAGGAAACCGTACGTATTTTTATGATAACCCATCCTAACATAACTGCCGCAGCGCGTTGTATAGTTGGCGGAGTACCTGTGGCGATCGGGTCTGGCTGCTAGCGGCGGCGACGCATTCAACACGATCCTAGCGGACATCGCTGTCTTTTGGGAGGCACAACACAAAGACCGCTCATCAGAATGATGTAAAATTTGTACAGTAAGTCAATAAAAGTACGTTTTTTCGAATTATGTAGTTATCCTTTGGATCCGGTAAAAATTTAACCTCCAAAAATAGTGGCATCCGTATAATACCAAAGTACCCAAAATTGTATTAGGCTCATTTACAAGCGGTCCTCCAAATTTTAGCGTTTTTGCAACACAAAAAATAAATCTAAATTTGTTTGCTCAGAAAATCTACTGCAACTTTGTTGTACAACTCTAACTATATCATAAAATGTCATAAAACTTCTAAAAGTAAACAAATATAAAAATAACTATGCCTTAGGCTTAGCCTAGTCTAGGCCTAGCCTAGGCCTACGTCAGCAAGGCTAAGTGAGCACGCAGCACGCTGACGTGAGGGAAGTGAATTTCCATATAAAAACTTTTAAAACTCAAAATCAATGTAAAAACATACGTGTATTCCAATTTTTATTGAAATCTGAAAACATTGATTTTTTGGCTGTTCTGATGCTCCTTGTTTCATTTACCTGCAAAGCTGGGAATACAATTTTGCGCATTATAATGTTAGGAGAAGGTCCAGTCAGGCTTGAAAGTAGGCGTGAGGTTGCTGGGGATGATAAAAGTACTCTAACAAAGGAGTAGCAGGCTTTTCTAGTGTAAACCCCCTATAAGACAACGTACTGTGTTTGGTCAAAACACATTTTCTTTAATAACTCAGTAATTATTTATGCTAGAATGACGAGAGAGGGCTTAAAACTTTCACCTCACTAATTCCCATCTTATTACATGCATTAATTTTATATACGGGTCTCTTCTGACCCTTTTTGGGCCCAAAAACTCGAAATTTGAAAGATTAATCCCCAAAAAAGGGGTTTGGAGTTTTCCGATCGTTTTGCATAACAAACTTGTCCAACTGATTACAGAAAGAAACGTCCCTACTAAATTTGAAGTTATTCGGACAAAAAATGTGACCGCTAGAGTACAAACACACATATATATATATATATACAATTTTGAACGACCCCCCAAAACGTGTTCAGGGGGTCACGTTAGGAACTTATATGGTGGTCCCGGGCTTAAGTTTCACCGTGCGGGTCATGCTAATAGTTCACTTTCCAAAGGAAATTCACTAATAACCTACAACTTGAAATAACAACAAAATATGTCAATGTAAATAACAAACATCTGATTCTCAATGAAACCAAAACACATGGTGGGCATAACATCAACAAAACAACTCATCACACAAAAAACGGCATAGAGTAAATAAATACTGACTACATAGTCGTACTCCACAACTATCTGGCTTCCATTTATCGCAAAAGTAGCGTATTTGGATATTTTATAAAGCCAGTAAAATTAGTTTCGCGGACGTCCAAAAAATTGGACGTCGGAGTTTTTTGCACATTTTGCGAACGGCCGATATGTCGGACTGCGGAGTTTTTGGCCGAAACAGCGACGGCTCATATATCGGGCATCGGAGTGCAAAGGGTTAATTTATATAGCGTTGTGGTTGATTCAATATATAAACTTACACAGGGCTTTCATTTATAATTTATTTTATGTAGACTCATTGAAAATATTCTCTTTGTTTTGGCTGCTAACAAGATCGAGGTTAGTTTTCATTTCATTATAGTTGAAAAGACTATTAAATATACACTGCAAACTATATTTTGTAATGGTGTGTATAAATGATACTCTTTGGTTTCATCACAGATAAAACTTAAACCCACAAAAAATTTACTAGTAACAATATAAACTATCCCCGCTAAAAATACACATGTTTTTAAACCAATAACTCACAAAAATAATTTTAAAAAGCAGTAATATGTGTATCATAAAACTAGAGTTGTATTTCATTTTTTAAATATTTCTAGCATTATGATTATAACACATAATTTTAAATAGCTGATCCAGACCCCCCTCCCCAAATATGCAATGTATGCTACGTCATACCCCCTTTCCCCTTTTAGTATGTAACATAATATGTGTATGATTCCTAACATGTATTCTTAAATCTTAGAAAGAACAATCATTTTTGGATAAAAATGTATTTATTAATAAGAAATATATAGGAATAAACCTTGAGAACCCTTTTGTCATTTTTAGCGAATTTACCCTATAGGGAAGAAGCTATTACCGTAGGTCTCATGGTGAGACTTAAGCCCGAGACCTTGATAACTTTGTTTTGAGGTCCCTAGATGCCAAAATAACCATTCGTTCAAATTTGTATGTATGTATATATATATAAGATATATACATGTCCGTAAGCACAATAACTCTCGTAAAAAAGGTCTAATCTTAATAAAATTTGGTACAAATGTGTAAAGCACCATTTATTTGAATGAGTTCGAAAACCAGACGAATCGCACCATCCAAAAGGAGATTTTGGGGGGTTTTGTTCCCCAAAAATGGGTTTTATGGGGTTTTCACATGTAATTTTTTATTTAAATCAAATTTTAATTTATACCATTGAATTCAGCTTAAAAAAAACAAACAATTAGGTATTTTGATCATTACGCTACGTCAATTGGTTACTGAGATATTGAAAGTGCTAAACACAGTAAGTTGTCTAAAAATGCTATTCTTATGGAGAAATATCAACATTTTATATCTCGCTTATTTATTTATATATATAAACTGAAGAAACTTGGTATATGACTTCATCTGGTTGTGGTTTGTTGTTGTTTGCACAAAAAAATTTTTCGCCTGTGGTTTCAGTAGCAGCAAACCTAGGTACTCGGTCCCCATGTTATTCTTATGGAGAATAATCAAAATGTTATGTATTGCTTATTTATGAATATATATGGATGAAACTTGGTATGTGACTTCACTTCGATGAGTTCTATTGATATTTAATAAAAACCCATTATTTTGTTTTCCTTTTTGCAGCAAACCTACGTACTCATCCTCAATGTTATTCTTATAGAGAATAATTAATATATAAATATCTCCTATGAATCCTGGTAAGTGGCTTAATAATACCCCCGTCACAGCAAACCTGCGTACTCATATATATATTCAATAGAAATTCGCTGAGTACGCAGGTTTGCTGCGACGGAGGTATTATTCTACACGACACGTGATTCGACTTTCAACTTCACAGTCTAAATACATTAACCTAATATATAAATAAACAAAGACAATCAGATGGAATTAAAATGTAGTGTAACTATCATCCATGCTATCTTTTTCTTGGCTTATAACTAGGAATGAGTCGATTCTCGATAGCACCGATTCTTGGACATTGGTATCGGTATCGAGATTCATTCGTTCAAAACCTGATACCGATACCATCGATGCTGGTAGTTGTTAAAATGTTATACGCCTGCCGTTTACCCTCAGAACAGAGGGCACGGGGAGTATTTTGGTCGGCGGCAAAAAATCTGACCATGGAGATAAGGAAGGAAGTGGGACAGGAGGGGATGGGTGGGGTCCAGTTAAAAGTAATAAATCAGTCGGCTGACCACCATTATTTCTTTGAGTCATTATCTTACAACCACGTTTTTCCCCAGTATAAATTTATATTAAATAGTTTTTGTTTTTTCTATATTAAGGTACTATAGCATACTAGTGAAAAATAACATTATATTATGTACAAAATTGCATTAAAATCAGTTTGATAAATAACTACGAAAAGCTACTAAATAATTTTAATTGGTAATCAAGAATCGATTTTTCTGGTATCGATATCGGTATCGAGAATCAATCAATTTCGGTATCGACTCATCCCTACTTATAACCGTTGGTGAAGTTGTTTCTTTGATCGTCTGATTTCATAAATTTTGTCAAATAGTGGGTTTTGCGCATTAGTTTGCACTGTGTTGATTATATTTTCTTTGTCATTTTGGAAGTTTGTATAAGTGTGGAGTTCTTCTTTGGTATTCATTTTTTGTCCTTTCTTTTCATATTCCAAAATTTGTAGATTCTCATGAATATTTTTATAGGTATGTTCTGTTTGCAAAATGAGTTTTGCAAATGACGATTTTTGTGACATCATGTTGTTAGATCGTATGGCCTGTATGTGTTCATTGTATTTGGATTTGAAACTCCTCCCTGTTTGGCAAGTATAAAAACTGCTACAATCACTACAAGTCAACTTATAGACACCTGATTTTTCAAATTCATTCTTTTGAATATTTCTTTTGTTGGTGTATTTTTTGATTAGATGGAATGAGTTATCTCTTGTTTTCTAACTTAATTCATATTTTGAGGGATCAAATGTTTTCCTGATTGCTTTGTTTATTGTGGAACTATAAGGTACCCATTTAAATTCATTTTTAAATTAATCATTTTTCTTTTCTTTTCCCTTTTTTCTTTTCAATCATTTTTTTTCCGATTAAGTCTGATTTATAACCATTGATTTTCGCTAAGTATTTCAATATGTTTTAGCAATTTTCCCCTATAGGGAAGAAGCTATTACCGTTGGTCTCATGGTAAGGCTTAAACCCGAGACCATGATAAATTTTTGTTTTGAGGTCCCCAGATGCCAAAAACACTATTCGTACAAATTTATATTTATGTGTATATATATATGTGTGTGTGTGTGTGTGTGTGTGTGTGTGTGTGTGTGTGTGTGTGTGTGTGTGTGTGTGTCCGTGAATGCGATAACTTGAGTTAAAAACGTCCGATTTCGGTGAAATTTGGCTCAAATGTGTTAAATGACATTCATAACTTTAAGTTCGGAAAACCGTAAAAATCGGACCATGGGAAAGGGGGTTTATGGGGGTTTTAAATTTTCCAAAAATCAGTTTTTTGCATTTTTCACCCTACAATTTTAAAAAAACTTAATTTTGGTTTTAACCATGTTATAGAGCTTAAAAAACCAAATAATATGGTATTTTGATTTATTAACCTAGGTTAAGTGATTGCAGAGAAAATCCATAAAAACCTACTCATAAAATATCCCATGTTAATCTTATGGGGAAAAGGTTTTTGGCTTTTCCTCAGTTTATTTTAATGTAAACTTCACATTTGCTTTTACCAATCTGTTCAGTGCCACAAAACAATCATTTTGGTGTTTAAATTGTGATTCTACGCCCAACCGTTGCAGAGATATTCAAAGTGCTAAACACAGTACTACGTTATCCAATGTTATCCTTATGGAGAATAAATAAATTTTGATATCTCAATTTTTTATGAATGTATGTTAATGAAACTTGGTATGTGGCTTCACGTAGTTCTGGTATATTGATATTTGCACAAAAAATTGATTTTTTGTTGATTATCCCCGTAGCAGCAAACCTGCGTACTCAGCCCCCATGTTATTCTTATGAAGAATAAGTAAAATGTAACGACTCCCTTAATTATGAAAATAAATTAATAAAACTTGGTATGTAGCTTCACTTGGTTAAGTTATATTGATAATTGCATAAAAACCCATTTTTTTGTTCCTTGTTACAGCAAACCTGCTTACTCAGCCCCCATGATATTCTTATGGAGAATAACTAAAATGTTATATAGCGCTTATTCATGATTGAATATTGATGAAACTTGGTATGTGACTTCGCCTAGTTTAATTCTATTTATATTTGCATAATAACCAATCGTTTGTGTTCCTTGTTTCAGCAAATCTATATACTCATTACCAATGGTATTCTTATAGAGAATAATTAAAATCGCTTATATTTGAATATATTGTATGAAGCTTGGTATGCGGCTTTATGTTGTATTAAGACATATATTATGCATTGGAAATTCGCTGAGTACACAGGTTTGCTGCGACGGGGGTATTTCTCTTTGTTATAATTTTCTTCTGTCATGGGAATGTTAAGTAATCTGGTGATCATTGAATGAAAAACCGACATCTTATGAATCCAGGGATGATTTTAATTTGCTGGTAATATACGTGATGTTTGGGTCTATTTCCTATAAATTTTGAATGAATGCTTATTATTTATATTAAATTTGTTTAGGTCTAAAAAGTTTATATTTTTGTTTTGAATTTCCATTATAAATTTTGTATTGTTGGAAATTGAGTAGATCTTTGTTAACACACCAGATAACGGAGACCCCACTGCTAAACCATCTCTTTGTTTAACAAATTGTGAGTCATATTCAAAGTAATTTTGATTTACAGTTATCTTTGTCAGTTTAATTATATCGTTGATCTCATTACTTGATAATCGGTTGCGTTTAGTTAAATCTTCTTTGAGTATATAGTGTTTCAGAAACAGGGATGTTTGAATACATATTTGTTTTACCGAATGAGATAAATATTGTATGTTCAATGGTTATAAATCAGACTTAATTGAATAAATTATTGAAAAAGAAAAATGATTAGGCCTAATCGAAAACTGAATTTATATGTGTACCTTATAATTCCAGAATAAACAAAGCAATCAGGATAACATTCAATCCCTCAAAATATAAATTAAGTTACAAAACAATAAATAACTCATTCCATCTAATCAAAAAATTCACCAACAAAAGAAATCTTCAAAAGAATGAATTTTAAAATCAGGAATCTATAAGTTAACTTGTAGTGATTGTAGCAATTATTATACCGGTCAAACAGGGAGGAGTTTCAAATCCAGATACAATGATCGCATACAGGCCATACGATCTAACAACATGACGTCAAAAAAATCGTCTTTTGCAAACAGATCATACCTATAAAAATATTAATGAGAACGTACTAATTTTGAAATATGAAAAGAAAGGACAACAAATTAATACCAAAGAAGAACTCCACATTTATACGACTTCCAAAATGTCAAAGAAAATATACTCAATGCAGTGCAAACTAATGCGCAAAACCCACTATTTGACAAAATTAGAGAAATCAGACAATCAAAGAACAACTTCACCAACGGTTATAAGCCAAGAAAAAGATAGCATACAATAGTTACACTATTTTAGTTCCATCTGATTGTCTTTGTTTATTTATACATATTAGGTTAATGTACTTATACTGTGAACATAACTCTAAAGTCAAAACATGTGTCGTGTAGAAGAAAAATGACAAAAGGGTACTCAAGGTTTATTCCTTTATTTCTTATTAACCCTTTGAGGTCGATTAAATTAAATCACCCAGACACCCTGAGACGGAAATAATTTTGGCTATTTTGTATAGATTTTACTACTGTGACATTTAATTACCCAAATTAATTTTAAAATGCATTTATGAGGGTTTATTTTTAAGGCACTTTGATTACATACTGTATATTGATGAAATAAAAATAAAAATGTATACCTGTTTTATTTTTTCTTCCATATGTACTATATGTGACAGATTACGAGAGTAAAAACCCATTTATAATTATTTGTAAGTCAAATGAACACACAAAAAACATTCAAAAATATCGTCATCACTAATTTTATTAGTCATAATTATAACTAAACAAAAGAGTAAACATAACCAAAACACCACAGACAACAATCTGAGCTGGAACCATCGGACGCTTGCAGATGACACAAGACACCGCGAATTGTGAAGTATAGTTCATGGAGTAATAACATTTATTTCAGAACAAAATAATCCATGGAGTAGATAAAATAAACGTTAAAAGTAATAAGGAATGTATAAGAAGCAAATAGACATAAAATCATTACATTATATTTAGTTTTAGCGCACTTCATACGGGCTAAACGTCACGGCGAGTATAGGTCGCCATTCGAGCGTTAGGGAAAATGGCGTGCGGCGACCTATACTCGCCATTCGACCGCAAAGGGTTAATATTATATTAGTAGCCCTAATTTGTGAATCAAACATATGTATACAAATGTATTTATATGAAGGCCAAACTGAACTGTGATAACAGGTGATGGTGGGTTCCCAGGTATGCCTTGCTGATAGTAGACAGTGCCATGTCTCTCTACCGCACAGACTACTCCGGCAGAGGGGAGCTCTCGGCCAGGCAGATGCATCTGGCCAGGTTCCTCCGAATGCTGCTCAGGCTCGCCGACGAGGTAAAAATCAGTTTATATAAAAAAGTTTAATGCAAAATGTCATTAAGTATGGTTTACACATTCCCTACCAACTATGTATCATGGTGTCTGACGGCTGGTGCTGAAGGGGCTGAACAAAACTACAAATATTAGTGGAATGCTAATGATATTGGAGCACCTTTTGTTTAATGTGCAATGATTTCTGTTAAAGCCTACTACTCTTTTACTCATCAACTCTCGGTGTGTGAAATTCCCTCAGTTCTATTTTAGTCATTGGCAAACAGTTACAACAGCAATACTGAGATTGTTGTTGCAGTTTGGCGTGGCAGTGGTCATCACCAACCAAGTGGTGGCCCAAGTAGACGGAGCTGCGCTCTTCTGTGCCGACCCCAAGAAACCCGTGGGTGGCAACATCATGGCCCACGCATCCACCACCAGGTAAGGCCTAGGCATTTGAGCCTAAATACAAATATCAAAATTAATATAGCCTAAGTAACAACTTCCTTCACTTTTCAGAGGAAAAAGACCTTTAATGTTGTAAGCTCATGTTATGTAAATTTTAGGGACGAGTACACTGTAAACATGTGAATGATAGGAGATCTTTGATGGTTACATTACAGAAACATATGATTCAGCCAGCTCCCAGAAAACTGAAACTTTCTCTCTTACACAAAGGAAGGTCTATTCATGTTTCCATACATCATCAAAATGTTAGTCATAGGTCCAATAGTATGATTTAATTAGGTGATCTGGTTGAATCAATAACAAATCTGTATGAGATCCTCTCGATTAGTTGGTTTTTGAGTGATCTTGTACAGTGTTAAGATTGTTAAGTTGTGGCTTATAAGGACTTGTGAGTTGTTCACACGCATCGACTTTACGCTGTGGGCTGTATACAGCACGACGTCGTGTTTATTCAATAGCATTGCTGTAAATGTATCTATCTGTTCACACGTATCGGCAACGGCGCCGCGCCGTCCACGGCGCAAAACAGCGGCCATGGACATCACGACCTTCTTCAAGCGACAACGCGACGTCGCGTTGTGCAGTACACGACCTGTTGAACACCATGGTTGCTTATGGACGCGTTCATACAGGTCGACGCGGGGCCGTCCCGACCATGTCCCGACTCTATATTGCGCATGCGCAGAAGTTATTTATTTCAGTGTTTTCCTGGATTTGAGAAGTGTTGTACTGTTTTTGGAGTCTTCTGTGAATTGTGCGTTAATTGAAATAGCGGAATCATGGATTGGCAAATTATCAGTACGATAATAAACAGCAAAAAATATATAATTCTTCTTTTATTATTTGGGGACTTATTTTATTTGGGGACTATTTCCCCCCTAATTTTATTGTTGCTGCCTCTAAGCTCTCCAATAAAATTTCACCTTTAGATTTTTATATAAAAATAAACTATTATATAGAATTGCCTGATAAATCTAGTGTTTCACCTGCATCCGATTTTTTTGATATAAATTTTGGAAACGAAGCATATCATTTTGAAAAACCACAATGGGGACTATCTGAAACCAACATGGCCCTTGTGCATTCGTATGTCTTGTTTGCACTAGTTATTATTAGATGTAGTCCTATTATTAGAGTTGTTAGGAATTTATTTTTATGTGCAATTTCAAAATTAATATTTCACTATTTTGTGGAAATTAGGCCAATCATTTTGAAAATCCGCCACGTTGAAAATAAAAACGAATTCGCCTGTTATTGCATGGCCTTTGCACTTTTAAAGGGTGTATCCACTCTTAAGCCTATTACGCCTTCTTTTGATTTGAAAATGTAACAAGTATAAACAGAGCATCCTTGTTCGGTTATCCATTTTAACAGAATGAACAATGTGGCAATAAAGTCATCCGATGCATGGCGCAAGTCGTGTTGTCCACGGCGCAAGTCGTGTTGTCAACAGTGCGGTTCAGGAATGCACGGCCCCGCGCCGTCCACGACTTACGGCGTAAAGTCGATGCGTGTGAACCTAGCCTAAGTTTGTGTTACTCTTTACGCCAGGATTTACCAAGACATTCAGATTGAGTTGTATCAACACTGTCTGTATTGTCCACTTTTAGGTTAACCTAACCTTGTAATTTTTTAAAGGAAAATACCAAAACATACCTGTAATTAAATCTATTAGGTAAGCATAAGAAGTTTTTGCTTGTTTTTTGTTCCATAATAATTGAAATTGAGTCAATCCATTAATTTTAGGCTCAACTGTCCTTTGGCATTGAGCTGTTTTTTTAAGACAAGTGATGTGTTTTGGCCTTGTTTAAGTTTCATTAATGATTTTTTAATAATTTATAATATTTGAAAACTCTAAGACATGGCTTCAATTTCACCTATTGATTTACCAGGCACTTTCAAAAACATCTTCATGTTTTACTGATTGTTCTTATTAGAACTATTAGTGTTAAAATTAATACCAAGATATGTTAGTAAATACATTTTGTGTGGTAAGCAAGTAGGCTAATGTTTTACCATGTAACAGGCCTTTTAAATATTAAAATAAGGGATGAGTCGATTCTCGATACCGATTCTTGATACACCGATTCTTGGACATTGATATCGGTATCGATAGTCATTCGTTCAATGTCGATACCCCCGCTGTTTACCCGCGCTACGAAGTGCACGGGAAGCAATGCTCCTGCCGCTTACCCGCGCTCCAAAAGGCACGGGGAGTATTTGAGTCGGCGGCAAGATAACCAAGTTTTCCCCATTATGAATTTATAATAAATAGTTTTATTTTTCTATATTACTATAGCATTCTAGTGAAATTAACATTACGTTATGTACAAAATTGCATTAAACAATTTGTTTGATAATTAACTACAAAATACTACTAAATAATTTTAAATGGTAACATACATTTGTAACGGTTTTTAACAATAGTTTTAACAACTATAGGTACTGAAAAATCGTTGGTATCGATGGTATCGGTGTCGAGAATCGAGAATAGATTTTTCTGGTATCGGTATCGAGAATCGATAAATTTTGGTATCGACTCATCCCTAATTAAAATTCATTTATTTTACTTACTATTAGCAAATTTCCCCTAAAGGGAAGAAGCTATTACCGTAGTCGGCATAGTAAGACCTAGATCCCGGAACGATAATAACTTTTCGTTTTGAGGTCCCCAGACCCCAAAAACACCATTCGTTCAAAACTGTATATATATATATATATATATATATATATATATATCAAATCAAATAATTCTTTATTCGTCAACTGTACAATTCTTACAGATGAATAGTGTCAAAATCGTTTATTTTAAAAATAAACCATACTTATAAACTACAGTAGACGCTCTTTTATCCGGCATCCTATAGACCGGCACATTCTATTAACCGGCACCAGGCGACCCGGGTTTTTTCAGGTATTTTCGGTCGTTTCCGTTTCGTACTGTACAGTAAATTCTTTTGAAAACTTTAAAATGTGATACAGTACAGTAACGAGTGAGGGTAAACATCGGGGAAATGGTGGTTGTTTTGATTGGTTTCTACTTTTAGACGCCAACTTCCGCCCGGCTGTCTGTCCACCCGTCTGTCTGTCTGTCTATCCGTCCACAAATACAGGTGTTCCGGAGCAGTGCCAAGGTCAACCAATGCACGCGATCACAGCTCATTACTGTAGCGAGATGACAGACTCTCAGATTACTGTATTCCCATTAATAACTAAAAAGTTCTATTATCCGGAAAAATCGATTTACCGGCATGGGCGTGGTCCCAAACATGCCGGATAAAAGAGCGTCTACTGTACTTATTTAATTTACATGTCATTATTTATCGTGGCTAATTCTTCAAAGGAGTATAGGGGATGCTTGATCAAAAACTGCTTTAGTTTTTTGACAAATTCTGAAAGATTTTGGACTGTCTTTGTCATCTGGAATGTGCTTAAAAAATTGTATGCCTCTATAATTAACTTTTTTTTTAAACAACTCAAGTCTATGGGAATCAAAAGTGAAATAACTTCTTGTGTTGTATTGTCAATTTCTAGCTTCTGTCTGAAGGATGTTGTGTTCTTTTACATATTTCACAGTGTTAGTCACATGCTGAGAAAAAACTGTAAGAATCTCTAGTTCCTTAAATTTTGTCTTAACCGAGTCTTTATTTCGAAGTCCAAGGATAATTCTAATAGCTTTTTTTGCATTTTTAAAATGTATTTCAAGTTCTTTTTTGAGGTTGCTCCATAAATTCTAACCCCATAAGATATGTATGAGTCTATGAGAGCAAAGTATAAAACCTTTAAGGTTTTTAAACTACAAATTTTGGACATTCTTCGAAGTGCACATATTCCAGACGATATTTTATTTAGAATTTTCTTGGTATGTCTATCCCAACTTAAATATTCATCTATGATCATACCTAAAAATGTTGTACTGCTTTCTCGTAGTATCTCATCTTCATCTATTAAAATGTATATATGCCCGTGAGCACGATAATTCTCAAACAAATTTTCCGAATTTTATGAAATTTTTTTTTCACGTGTAAAGCAACATTTATGACTTTAAGTTCAAAAACCAGACAGATCGATCTATCCGAAGGGGTATTCTGGGGGGGTTTTGCACCCCAAAAATGGGTTTTTTGGATTTTTTATGTATTATTTAAAAAAATATAAAATTTAGTTTTAACCATTAGATTCAGCTTAAAAAACACACAATTTGGTGTTTTTATCATTGCTCTATGTCAATTGGTTATGGAGATAAGAAAAGTTCTAAACACAGTACGTTGTCCAATGTTATTCTTGTGGAGAATAAGAATAATTTTATATCTCGCTTATTTATGAACGTATACCGACCAAACTTGGTATCACTTCATCTGGTTGTAGTCTATTGTCATTAGCACAAAAAAATTTTACTGATGGTCCCCGTAGCAGCAAACCTGCATTCCCAGCCCCCAATGTTATTCTTATGGAGAAAAAGTAAAATATTATGTCTCCCTTAGTTATGAACATAAATCAATAAAACTTGGTATGTGGCTTCATCTAGTAGGGTTATGTTCAAATTTGTATAAAAACCCATTTGTTATGCTCCTTGTTTCAGCAAACCTGCATACTCATCCACCATGTTATTCTTATAGAGAATAATTAAAATGTCATAAATCCTTTATTTATGAATGTGTATTGATGAAACTTGGTATGTGGCTTTATGTGGTATTACGATACATATATATGGATTGGAAATTCGCTGAGTACGCAGGTTTGCTGCTACGGGGGTATTGTTATTTTCAGGTCATAGTGACTAGAAAAGTACATTTTAATAACAACATTTATAAATGGAACCATACACACTGTTTTGATCCAATCCAACACTGTTTTGATCCAATCCAACTCGACCTATGTGTTTTTAATTTTTTTTTATACTCGAGTCGAACTCGAGATTCAAATATTTTGCCATTTACTCGACTCAACTTAAAAAACCTGTACTCGCACATCTCTATTCTCAACATTTCATGACAGATAAAACTATTTGACTTGCAACTGTCGATCTTAGCATTGAAAACTCAGTCATTGCGAAACAGAGATGGCAAATATGAGAATAATTTTAGATCAAGAATATGTTGGTTCCAATTCTCGGTTTTATCGGATTTTAAAGAAATAACTGTAACCGAGTACTTATTGATACTTCTCAGTTTCAGTTTCCATCATTCCTGATTGGGGTTGGCGAGTACTCGAGATTTCGAGTACCTGTCGAGTATTTTCTAATACTCGAAGGCCGAGCGAGTATTAGAGACTACTCGAAAATTTGAGTCGAGTAGTTGTTATGTTCCTTGTTTCAGCAAACCTGCATACTCATCCATCATGTTATTCTTATGGAGAATAATTAAAATGTCATAAATCTTTTATTTATGAATGTATATTGATGAAACTTGCTATGTGGCTTTATGTGGTATTACGATACATATATATGCACGATACATATATATGCATTGGAAATTCGCTGAGTACGCAGGTTTGCTGCTACGGGGGTATTGTTATTTTCAGGTCATAGTGACTAGAAAAGTACATTTTAATAACAACATTTATAAATGGAACCATACACACTGTTTTGATCCAATCCAACTCGACCTATGTGTTTTTAATTTTTTTTTATACTCGAGTCGAACTCGAGATTCAAATATTTTGCCATTTACTCGACTCAACTTAAAAAACCTGTACTCGCACATCTCTATTCACAACATTTCATGACAGATAAAACTATTTGACTTGCATCTGTCGATCTTAGCATTGAAAACTCAGTCATTGCGAAACAGAGATGGCATATTTGAGAATAATTTTAGATCAAGAATATGTTGGTTCCAATTCTCGGTTTTATCGGATTTTAAAGAAATAACTGTAACCGAGTACTTATTGATACTTCTCAGTTTCAGTTTCCATCATTCCTGATTGGGGTTGGCGAGTACTCGAGATTTCGAGTACCTGTCGAGTATTTTCTAATACTCGAAGGCCGAGCGAGTATTGGAGACTACTCAAAAATTTGAGTCGAGTAGTTGATTACTCCCGCCGTTTACCCCAAATAGTTGAAAATGCAAAGCTACTCCCGCCGTTTACCCACGTTTACGCCGCTAACCAATATTTAACAAAATAAGTGACTGAAATAAAGAAAAATAAGTCTAACATTTATTTTTAGCTCTTATAAAAGGAGACAATGACAGGTGGGTTATTTATGGATACCTGTGAGTTAAGATAAGTAAGAGAGGGGCACAGGGGATGTTTGGGTCAGGGTCAAAAAATCACTTTCTTGTTAAAATGTAATATGTCGACACAATATGTCAAAAATAATGCAATGTTAGTGATACCGTTATACCGTACACTAAACAAGCCTGATACGATACGGCAGTACGATATTTAATCGATACGATATTTTAAAAGAGAACTGGGATGATTATAGTGCCACTGCACATTGCTCGGATAGGTCACGTGATCGTGCGGCTCCAGTCAGTGACATTAATGTATATTGTGTTTCTGATCCTACCAACCAGGCAACCAACCAATGTGTAGCGCTATTACCTGTTGTTTGGTTAATATTGTTGTGGAGCATCAATGAGATAATGACCTCATCCAGTGAGTGGGTTATTTGTTCAGTTTGTTTAGAAAGTTTACAAAATTTAAAAACCTATTACGCAAGGCATTCCCGGCATTGTCCGTTAAGGGTGTCCCACACTTCTCGCTAACAGGCCTACACATTCGGCCTAACATTCTCCCGAAAGTTCACTGAATATTCCGTCCTGTATTCAAAATTTCGTGCCGCTCCTACAATAGCCACACTTCTCGCAAATACTCCGAAAATTCGGAGATCAGCCTAATGCTCGGGTGTATTCGCAAGAAGTATGGGACAGCCTTTAAATATAAGTCTGCTACAAGCGAAAATATCAGGAAATTATTTCCAACGCAGGGCCCTTTGCATTGGGCCCTCAGTTAAATATGAGTCCCTAATTAAATATGGCTCTCAGTACCACAACCATTTCAAGCCAGTTTCAAAAATTAAACTAAATTAATGTCTGAAATGGTAACATCGAAAGTTGTTAGGAGAAAACAAGAAAACCTAAATATTTGTTTGCCTTGTTTTAAGTGTTTGGGAACAATCAAGTACATTTTTTATTATCAGTGCAACTTAGGGGTGTGACTGGGTCATTTCTATATTTACAAAAAAACTACTCAAGAACAAAACATTATTGATTGGTTTGTTGTAAAGATCCAACTGTGTTTCCAAATATGCGTTATTAATTAAACAAGTATATTTGTTCTAATGCAGCAAATTATGCCTATAGTCCTTGAGTATCAGTCTATAAATTAATTTAGAAGAATGTCCTTATTTTAGACTTTGGTTATTTATACTGTATAGCTGATTAATTTTATTACTATTAACACTTACTATGTAGATAATAGTTTAATATGTTCAGGCTATACTGTATATTGTTGTAATTGTTGCAATTCAATGAATTTTCTTTTGGATTGCCAAAAAGATATTTGGGAAGTTTTCCAAAAGATTGGTTTATTTAAATAATTAATTTCTTTATTAGCATGATACGTGTTGTGACAACTAAACAGGATAATTAAATAGTCTTACAACACTATAAAGTATATTTACACTTATACTGTACTTACATACAAGACGGTAAAATATACACAGAAGATGGATGGATGGATCTGATTGGGCCTGATGATGACCGGTGTAGGTGTAAATGGTTGAAATCGATCGCCTTGTACCATCTTTTGTGTATATTTTACCGGCTTGTATGTAAGTACAGTGTAAATGTACTTTATAGTGTTGTAAGACGTATTCTATTTATACTGTTTAAATAATTGTCTTAGTTTCTAGCTTTTTACAAGTGGCTTTATATGATTCCAATGGTTGCGGTAGGCGCATGAAAAATCACGTTAGGCTTGCAGAAAGTTTTTGAATTGTACATATTCCGTTGCAGAAAGAACGAAAACATTCTGCCTTGGGGTAAGCGTCACGTATGAATGTATCATAAAAACAGTGTTGGCCAAGACTGAATTTTATAGGGTTTTTTTTAATTTCCCTAATAACACAGAACCGATTTTTATTAAAAACCAAAGAGAATAAAATTGGAACCAACACATCTCCAGTTTAGATAATCCTCACTTTTAGGTAGGCTAGTTAAATTTGGAAAAATTAACATTAACTTGGTTATTTCAGATTATACCTAAGAAAAGGCAGGGGAGAGACAAGAATTTGCAAAATCTACGATTCACCATGTCTTCCAGAGACTGAGGCTATGTTTGCAATCAACGCAGATGGAATTGGAGATGCCAAAGAATAACTTTTTATTTTATAGAAATGGTTGAACGGCTTGTTTGTCTCGACCTGCTGGCTGTGTGACAGGTCATATGTATATTTTACCTTCTTGTATATAATATTTTGCTTACGAGCCTCTTCAAAGAGTTAGATATCACAGTGTCTCAATATCTGCAGTTTAAGTCTTCTCTACTTAATATATGTCTGATGCGCATAACTGATACACATTGTTTTATTTTTAGGAAAATAATTAAGCTAAGTAGCCAACATCAGTTTGTAGACAGACTCATCATGTATAATACTTAGTTCATGGATTCATTCATTTTTATAACAAATTTAGTAATACTTTTATAACAGTTCTACATTTATTACCAATTTTGAAGTGATAGTTCAAGAATACAAGGTGATCAGTAAGATAACACAACACATTTCAACTGTGAGTGAGTTAATTGAGAAGTTTGATTAGATGTTAATAAGATTTCCTTAATTAATCGTCATACTTTGTTGTTCATATTAATTATGTGTCAGCCAACCATGTATTTAGTTCAGAGTTTATTAAGGTTCTAGTGTAAGTTGACTTTTAATTTTGCTTGAAATAAAGTATATATAAAAGAAGAAACTGGTTTCCCAATTTTTCACCTAACTATTGTCCAAAATATTATTTAAATCCCAAAACTATAGTTTAAGTATTTAGAAAAGAGTGTCCATCCGTGATCAGTTTGCACAAGTTGTATCGTGGCTCACATTTGTAAGGAGCTGGCAGAACCTAACATCTGTGCAAGTTATTTTCTACATAATCAACCCATAAGGGAGGAATATGTTGGTCGTACCTATAAATCAACACATTTAGTTTTGTGTTTTAGAATAGTTAGTTTAAGCTTATGTCAATGTGATTGTTTAACCAATTGTAACGAATTTACAATCTTTATAAACTATAAATTTGTACTTATTCAAAATTCATAAATTCTATATGACAAAATAAATACTGTTTATTGAATTTGCCGTTGTTGAACTGATAGATATGTTGTTTTATAAGCTGAACATCTACTTTAGTTGTTGAAGGAGCATCAGGTAAGTGATGGTTGCTGTAAACATCTGAAACCACAAACACATTTTAAATGTTACTTCATATTTATTATGTAAATACTAGCTTTTGCCTGCCATCACAGTATTAAGTCAATAAATTGTAAGGTAATTAGTGTTAGAAGAATAAATTTCCAAAATTTTGGTTCATGTGGTACAGTGAGTTACTCAAATTTTGATTAATTTAGCAGTATGACTTGTCATTGTATGAGATGTCATGTCATCGGCTGACTTTATTTCAGTAAGATAGAAATATCAGAATGAGAACAAAAATTGATCGTACCAGTATCAGGCTTTTAAAATTAGAAAGAAACTGCTGGACTTGTGATATTTTGCTAATAATCATATTAATATTATAATGCTAAAAGATTGTTTGTGGCTCGATCATACACCAACTATTGGTCCGATTGATCTGATATTTGGTGAGATGATGTCTAATACTCTCAAGGTACTCATAGCTAAATCTGTTGTTAATATTCGGGAGGTCTTGGGTTTTTTCCCAGGCCGGCCGTTCTGAGAAGAGTTTGTACGGTTTCTCATCTCATTTAGGCAAATGCCAGAATGGTTCCCAAAAAAGGGCCATACCCCGCCAGGAAGGGAAAGATAGGACTCCGGCCTACCTTACCTGTTTTAAAGATTTCCCCATAAATTTAATATTTTGTTTTTTAAATTACAATAACAGAATAAACATTGTCACAGAATAAATATTATTATTATAAATTATTATTTAGGGTTCTGCTCCTCTAGCATTAAAAATGCCCAAACTTATAGACTTTAGCATTTACTGAATCATTTGAGCTTTAATTTGGTAGAAAGATAGCAGTTTCACTCAACACAGATAGATAGACCTATACTCAAGATCAAAAAATACTCAAGATCAAAAAATTCTTAACAGTTAGTCTTAATCAGCACTTGTTATTTATTTTTATTTTTTAATTATAAAACTGAGGCAACGCCCGTAAACAAAAACACACAAACATGTAGTGAAATGAAAACTGTTAATAAAGTAAGAATAAAAGTCTTTCAACGTGTATTACCACCAAATCAGGTAAGCCAATTGCTATTCAAATATAATAAAATACTTACTGAAGTAATAAGAGAAAAGTCAAGATCAAACATTTGCAGACAATTGAACGTCATCTTGTGACTCTTCAGCTGAATAAGGAATAGCTTGAACTGAAAAATAACAGAAGTTTTAGTTAATTCATGTACTTTATTGCACTAAATAACATTGAAAATTTAAATTTATTGAAATACTAGGGGTACACTTTTTTATAAAGTAGTGGTATGAGCTATTGTTAACCCTCTTGGTTCAATTGAATATTTTTAAACAATGGTCACCTTGAATTTAATGATTGGTAATGCTACTAAAAATATAAATGCATAACAAGAAAACTGAAATTACAGCAATTAGCTGATTTAGATTGCAATTTCTAAAGACATTTTATAACTTCTGGAGATTGTAAAAAAATAATATTACAAAAGAAATAATAGAAACACTTTGTATAAATTTACCTAAAAACTAATAATTTAGTATAAGGAAGATAAAGGTTATAAATTACAGATAAAAATATTCAAGGTGTTGAGAGAAAAGTTTATGAAATATATTAGCACTGGATTATTCTACCATATCTCACCTCAGCCCTCGCCCTTAAATCCAGCGGACTTTTGTCTAATCCATTGATCATATCTGCTGTTGATCTCTCCTTTAACAATTGTTTAATTATTAATTCGTAAGAAAAACTAGCTTGGTTAACAAAGATGAAATTACATAACAAAATATATCAAAAGGATTTGGTTAAAGTCTTCAAATCTGTATAACATGTTACAAGGGTTAGAAAGCTAAGAAAATTATAATACCTATAAAAGTTGACATTAGAGAAAGGAGAAAGTAAATAATTTGATGGACCTTTTTTAGTGTGTATATACACCAGTGACATTTTTCATTTGTTCCAACGATTAGAAAGAGAATAGTCCAAACCTGGGTCTTGTTGCTGTCTTATGTAAATCTGTTCTACAAAGCAACATGCTTTTATTTGATAATCAAAACTATAACCATGATAATAGGTGAATTTGGCCATCCTCAAATAACCGACATCTTTAACAAATGTTAGAAATTGACATATGACTTGAATACTGTTTTATGAATAACTAGTGGCTTGAAGGGGCAAAGCCCCTAACCTTGCTCCAATACTCTGCCTCGTCTGATTTTTTAAATCTTTTCATGCTGAGGAAAATGAATCATAAGAAGGAACACAAATGTCAGTTTGCAAACAAAGTAGACACTTAATCACATGTTTTAATGTAAACAAATCAGAAGTTTTTTAAATCCCCATGCTTTTCTTATGGGGGATGTTTTATGTTATTTCTCATTTGCTGGTAAATTTTTGGAAATACTGCTATTTCTCAAGTCTCTGGGATTGAGAACTTTAATTTGAGCCGTCTCCCACCATCCTGCGATTAAGTCTCACCCCAAGGGAGACTAATAGCTCCCTTTTCATTGGAAATTCAATAATAAAACTCCATGTGGCTTGTTGAGGGATTTTTTCTACCAATGGAAATTTCTCCTAGCCTTTCATACCTATCTGTTGTTTTTTTGTTTTTTTTCGTCTAGGTAAGTGAGCCTACGGTACAGCTTAAGGTGATGAGTTCCGAACCATCGGGTCACAGCATTATTACATAGCTTAAAGCCATTTTGGTGGTTGATGTGGATCACACCTGAAATCTTTCAGGTTAAAGTTAATTGCACTAATCACTACACCAGGCCGCTCCCTAATAACAAATAAGTGTTACAAAATTATTTGCTGTGTGTAAACATAGCTTATAACAACAAGATCAAACAACTTACAATTCGTTTCAAAGCCTCATAACGGTAACATAGGTAGAAGATTCTCTGCAGTGTCAATAGAGCATAAACAAGTTGTAGCGTGATGAACTTCGTAGCAATCCAGCGGTAAAGGTACGTTGTGAAGAAGAATCTGATTGCAGGATAAATATTAATGTAACAAGAGATGTAGCACAAACAAATCCCACTGAAGCTTTGATTTCATTTTATTATTTTTTTACTAATACAAATTATGAGTTTTGATATTCTAAATTTAGTTGTTGGAAACCCTGCCTCAACAGTTCTCAGACTTTCCACTCTACATAATGCTTTTTACTGAAATATGTCTGTGATTGGGCGATTGACTGAATATATCATTGTCCGAGATTATATTTTATAGCTAATCTGTTACATATGTTATTTAGATACCTAATGTTTATGTAATATAACTATTAATACAAATATGAGTTAAGAGTGTACATACTGGCTAGCTCATTGCTAGTACAAATAATTGAGATATTATTTAATTTTCACATTATGGCCCTATGTCACTTTTTTGAGCTATCTTTAATGGTTAGCAGTGGTAGGTATAACAGAACAAAAACCGTAGCCTTGATGGTACGGATGTTGTGAAAGATCAACAAGGCACTGCAGGGTTTGTGCTCTATTGTACTATACCTTTAAATATTCAAACTCTCTGAATCATAAAATGGAAAATCAGCGTAATTTAGCAAGCCCTTGCTCTTATAGCTTTTTAATACCTCATATCCTATCTTCTAATTAAACCTACCTTTTTATGCTTTGGTATTTCAAATCAAGGGAATTTTAGTATTTCGATTGGGGGGCAAAAAAATCATGATCGTGAATAACATGAGTTTAAATGCTAATAATTCACTCTTCAAATTACTGGGGGGACCCCTACCTCAGAAATACACCTAGTCGTCATGCGATCATTCCCTACTTGACCTGATGAAATACCTGCAGCCGAAGATGATGACTAGGATGGCGATGTTGTAGTTATGGTTCACAGTGGCCATAACACTCACCAGCTGTCGGTGGACTTGTCTCAAGCGGCTGATGTCGACCACGCCGGGGCCTCGCCCTTGCTTGAGACACGGCTCGTCAAAGTACAGCAACAAACCACCATCCTCCGATGTTTTCTGGCTCAAAACAAGTTGCATTGGTGAAAATTTTTTAAAATTGCCTTTCAACCCATGAATTAAGTTTAATCATGATTTTTTTAAATAACTATTTAAGGTTTGAATTATATTATCCGAAGGCAGTAGATACTGAATACAGTAGACACCCTCCATGGGATCGAATCTTGGGTCAGATAAATAAAAGGGCGGATAAAATGAATAACAACTGGGTATTTGCTGCAAAATCTGAATTAAAAGACATAATTCAAAATCTACCTCAACGTAAAATACCAGGCCATGATTTCATTCCTAATTTGGTCTTAAAAAATCTTACAGACAAAGCTTTATCAATTTTGACACACATAATAAATGCTTGTTTTTCTAAATCCTATTTTCCATCTACATGGAAACATGCTGAGGTTATTGTTATTCATAAACCTAATAAACCACAAGCGTCTCCAGCCAGTTATAGACCGATAAGTCTCTTGCCTACCTTATCAAAGTTCTTCGAAAAAGTAATTTTGAAAAGAATTTTAAGCCATGTTGAAAACTCAGAAGCTATCCCTCCTCATCAGTTTGGGTTCTGCTCAAAACATTTGACGGTGCATCAACTCTTGAATATATCAAAAACCATGGTACAAGGATTTGAATGGAAACAACATTCAGCTGCTGCTTTCCTAGATATAGCACAGGCATTTGACACTGTCTGGTATGAAGGTCTCATTTATAAAATGATAAATCATGGTTTCCCTTGTTGAACATCATTAAACCATTCACAGACAAAAGAACTTTTTCTGTTAAAATAAACGCAACCTTTTCTTCCATTCGACCCATCAATGCCGGGGTTCCTCAAGGGTCTATACTTGGGCCTGTGCTATTCAACATTAATATGTCGATATTCCGGAACTGCAAGACTGCAAGATATTCCGGCTGGCTCTTTATGTTGATAAAACTGCATGCTGTTATTTGTCAAAACTCAAACATTGACAAAGCTGTTGACTCATTACAATCGTCTATTGACACATTAGTTAATTGGTTTTTGCAGTGGTGATTTGAATTTAATCCAAGTAAATGTGAGACCAAAATATTTTCCCTGAAGAAATATGCACCACCTCATGAAATTCATATACATGGGAAATTTTTACTGTGGAATGACCAAGTTATAAAATATTTAGGTGTATGGCTTGATAATAAATTTAACTGGAATCTTCATGTAAACAAAAAACTAACTCAAGGCTATGCCCGCCTAACAAAACTATTTCCATTAATTAACAGGAAATCGACGCTAAAACCTGAATGTACGGTTTTAATGTACAAAACTATAATTCGGCCTTTGGTTATGTACGCTTCTCCGTTTAGGAATTATCTGTATCCAAGATTAAACCAACAAAAATTCAAGGGTTTCAAAAAAAATTTTGAGGATTGCTGTTAATGCTCCGTGGTTTGTGCGAAATAATCATCTCCATCGAGAACTGGGAGTTAACACAATCGAAGAATTTATCAAGAGTTGTTGTGACAAGTTTATGAATAACTTAGAACTCGTACCTGGAGCATCGACTTTCAACATAGGCAGCCTACTGTTAACAGACGTTTGAAAGCTATGAAAAACTGAGAACTCGTACCTGGAGCATTGACTTTCAACATATAGCCTACTGTTAACAGACGTTTGAAAGCAAGATTACCTAAAGATTTACTTCATGTTATCTGACTATGTTATATCATGTTCTTTCAACTTTTAATTATTTTTTTCTTTGCAAATTTACGTTATTCAAGGAATATTCTGTACATATGATTTTATTTATATATTACTGTTATTTAGATGTAAATTAATTTTCAACCACTCTTTTTTGTTAAAATCCTTTTTCTGTTTGTTTCCGGGTGACTCATATTAGGGCGAACCCACTAGTGTAAATAGTATGTTTTGTTAAGTACTGTTCTCAATTCTGTGTATAATGTTAACATTGATCCAGAAATAAATCTTTGTAAAATAAAAACGAGTTCGCACGCAGCACGCTGATGTTAGGGAAGTGAATTTCCCCAGTAAAAACGTTCAAAAATCAATAACTGGTTTAAACAAAGATTTGTGACATTTTTGGCAAAATGGGAAGTATTCAGTTTTTTGGTTGTTCTGATGCACCTAGTTCTATTTAAATGCAGAATTGGGATGGCAATGTTGTGCATTGTAAGCTTAGGAGGATGTACCATCAGAATCAAAAATCGGTGTGGGGGTATTAGGAGTGATAAAACTACATCAAGATATGAAAAACAGCCTTTTCCAATGTAAAATCCCCGTAAGACAACGTACCGTGTTTACTCAATTTTCATTTTCTTTAATAACTCAGTAAATATTAGTGCTAGAATGATGAGGGAGGGCTTAAAATTTTTGCCTTTTTACGTTCTATAACCTATTATCCATTAATCTTACATTTAGGGCTTATCTGACCCTTTTTGGGCCCAAAAACTCAAATTTCAAAATTTAAAATCCCCAAAAAAGGGGGTTAGAGTTTTCCGATTGTTTTGCCCAACGAACTTGTCCAACTGATTACAAAAAGGAATGTCCCTACCAAATTTGAAGTAAATCGGACAAAAAATGTCACCGCTAGAGTGCAAACACATATATATAGGTATTGTATATATAAAATTTTGAACGACCCCCCAAAACATGTTCAGGGGGTCACGTTAGGAACGTCCATGCGGTGGTTCCGGGCTTAAGTTTCACCGTGCGGGTCATGCTTATAGTTCACTTTCCATAGGAAATTCACTAAAAAACATAATTTGCAACAGCAGCACAAATGTAAACAAAGACCAAAATAATCAAAACATATGTTTTGACAGAAAGATGCGTATTGGTAAATTGACTGTACAAATACGTGTGGAGGGGGAAGGCATTATTGTGCATGCGCAAACCAGGTGCCAACCACTGTGGCTGTACCAAAATTGGTACTAAGATGCAATTCTTGACTAACAAAGAAAACATATGATCGACTTGTTGTGACCTGAACGTATTTTACACGGTACAGTATTGGGATGGTTGGCTGCGGTGGCGGATGTGAGTTATTTCCTGGAAAGAGGGCGGATGAAGCGAGAACGATTAACAGGCGTCTACTGAATTGTTTTCATGGGGACCTAAAATAAGGTTTTAAATAGACAAGTCCTTTCTTATTCAATAAATATTGTTCAAACGGCTCAATTTTGTTACCTTAACTTTAATAGTACCTAATCAAATTGATTTAAAAAAATAAAAAATATGTTAGTTTACCTACCACAAGAAGTTTATAATGTTCCTTTACTTTCTTTTTTAAGGCCTTAAATGCACCCTCTGCCATAAGAGCAAAGAAACATATCTGGAAATCTGCTGTGATTAACACACAAGTGAGGATCTTGGAGTAATGCACAGCAACAACCAACAGTGGTAGGAACCAGAAGTACACGAGGGTCAGCAAGGCAAGGGCTTTCAAAATTTGAGGCTTGGCGTCCAGTGTTCTGTAAAAAAAATATTGTGATGAATGATTCTGATGTCCGATAAAATAAAAATCCACCTACCATTCTCCAGGCTTTTTTACTACAAAATTTTATGCCTGTCGGATATCTAAATTTAATTTTTTGCCATACTGCTTTAAAAACAGGTTTTTCAACACATTCATTGAGGTGATACATATTTGTATTCCTTGGATTAAAAAGTAATGTTTTGATGTTTTTTTTATACTAGGAAAAAACATAGTTAAATGACACTTTTTGGTCGAGGTCATGAATTGAACGAATTATTTAATTCATAACAATGAGAACTTGTGAAACACCTGTTAGTTTTGAGGAGCAAGACCGTTGCTCAGTTTCCAGCCTAGGCCGTTAAACTTAAGCTTGAATCGAAAAGCTTCCCTTTTAGTTCTAGTGATAAAATATACTACATTAAGACATAGTGTTTTGGACCTATTAGTAGGTTTTTTTTATTAAAAAGTTTTCTACTTAAATTGCCTTCATTAACCAATACGTTTTCAATACGATTTGAATTATAAAAAGATTTTGTCCTGACAAGGTCTTGAACCTATGATACTCAACTTGCAAATGTGCACACACCTTAGTGCTCTCAGCTACTCTGACTCATACGAATTGTAGGTTGGCCTAGCATAAAAAAAATACCAACTAGCCTATACGTCCTACACAGGACTTACAAAAATTCAAAAGCTGTTTTTGCAGAGAGTTGGCTTATCGTTGAAAATTTCACCAACCACTTATTCCCAAACAAGCCGACCATTATCCAACGTGGAGCTAATGATACCTGGCACTGAGGATATTCAAATTTGTTATGCAATATGTTTTTAAGGATTTTGATTAAGAGTTACAATGCATAATAAAGGGAACTTTGGCTGGCAATAAAATATTTTCTAAAACATTTGCGGTATTTAGTGGAGAATATCGTGGATATCTAGAGGCTATGTAAAAACTCCGTAAAATGAACACAAAAGAAGGCGCGGATACAGAGGGGAGGTCATGGGGGTCATTTTAAACCCCCATGACCTCAGACCCCCCAAAAAACCTCAGACCTTCATGCAATTTACCCATTTTTCCACTGTAAAGGTTATTGTATTTTGAAAATTTATATTTTTCCCACCTTTATGACCCCTCTAAAATGAGGATTTGTGTCCGCCCCTGCATGAAGGAGATTGGTTGCTAAGAATTTTGCAGGATTTACACATCTGTCAGTTTTTTAAATACATTGTTGTTTGAACCTTTGTTAAGAATTTGCCATTATGCCTGTTGCCATAAATGAAAACATATATAAGCTAAACTTCTTTTATCGATCTGTTCATCTTTTACTGCAGTTAATACAAAAAAATTATTTTTGAGAATTCTGTGAGCAAAGCTTAATTTTATAAATCATACAGCCAAAACTCATATTAAAACTCATGAAAGTTTAAGTGCCAAAACAATTTTAATACCATGTAGGAGAAAGGTTTTGTGTATAGCCAGAGTATGGTTATGCTTATTACAAGTTCAGTGATTCTTGTATATTCTTATTTATTGTCGGTGATTTATAATTATTTTGTATTTTAAAGATCATGATAGCAATAGAATTGCTATTTAGATATTGATATTTATTTGGATTTTAATTATTGCTTCATGTCAGGAATCGCTTGTGACTAGCAGTAGTGGCTGGTCCAAAATCCAGCTTGGAGGCATTGACAAAGTAACCATATTGTATTTTTATGATCTTGGACATTTTTCATGAGGATTTATATCTATAGTATTTTGCAAGGATGTTATATAGGATTTCAGTATAAAATCATAAAAATAATAAAATTCAGGAAAAATTAATATTATTTAGTTGTATTTTTAGTTTTAAAAGTAAGCAAATAGGGGTCACTTGATAACGTGAGGAATTAACTTGCCTACCACAAAATAGTGTAGTTTTTAACAATACAGAAGCGATAGGTAAAGTCTAAATAAATGTCAGTCTAAATATACTGTTGTGTTGCAGTGCAGTACCGATAAGTATCCCATAGTATCCTAAGAGCTGCTAGCAGGCGTTGATGGCACAGTAGTATAGTGAGAGCACTGACCAGTATAGTCACACAGCCACTGGCGGGAACACCATACCGCAGCAGAGTGTCGCTGACCGGCTCATTGACCTGGTCCTGGTGAAACCAGCAGAATTAAATGATCAGTAATAATGGATCAAACTCATATAATTTCATACAAAACATTGTCGGTGATGTTAAGTGTTTATTGAGGAGACACTTGGCTTACTGTACATCACTAGCTATTAAGTGTAGATATCTTCAGCCAGAATACACAGGTTGACACTGAAAAAAGGCTCCACAAGATTTTTATTTTTAATACAGCATGGCGTTTTCCCTTTTGAATTTGGTTTACTCCAAATAACAGTTGCACCATTTAATAAAAACGAATGTAACAAATTCCGATCATGCTGTAATCCATCATAACAGACGACTGGACCACGCATCATTAGCGTTTCGGGAATTGATGTGAAAGTAAAGTAAAACCCTTCCGAAAAATAAGATTATTTCGCCCTGAAAATTTGGATTCTAACCATCCCTACCAGATCTGTTCACTACCTGTTTAATCATAGGTGGTAAATGATTGAGCATGTAATTTATTGACCCTGTAATATGTAAAAAGAATAAGTGAATTATTGTTATTATAGAAATATGGGAATTTAAGTGTAATCTAAAAAATTGTGATAAAGTTGCGTTGTCGACTCTATAATTCAGTTGTATTTTACCAACATACCCCATGTCGAGTGTTGAATATGTTGCACCAATGTTTGTAGTGTCTAATATCCAAAAAGAGGTTGAAATGAAAATTAAGCAGTTGTTGGTTTTGCCGTAGCAAATAGCATGGGTAAATCATGAATAGCATTAAAAAATACAAAATACTAACAAACTCTGTATAAATTAAATGAATTTAAAATACTTTGACGTTCATACAAAAATTTAGTTCTCTTTCTAACCAAAACATATTATGTTTTTATGTTCCATATTTAAATTAAGTTGCAACAACTAATATCACAGGCATGCTGACATTTAAGAGGCATGATGTTACTGCAGATATTCACCATCACTATTTTTACAAACTTATCAGTACTAAGAACTAACAACCATTTTTATTTGTTAAATTTTCTGTATACGTACTTACAACATTAATTATACCCATAAAAGCAATTGAACATTACCACAGAAAACTATAAAATAATATTTATAGTTTTCTGTGGCATTACTAAAAGAAGCACTCAAGAGTTAAAGTAAATTAAAAATTGATTTTTAATAAAAAAGAAATATAATATCTTTAAAACTGACTATTATAGAGTATTGATGTAATTTTTGTATTAAGATACCTCATCTGGAAAACTCCACATGCTTAAGAAGTGCAAAAAAAGAATGCCCCTTAATAGCGGATGTTATTATTGAGAGTGAATTACTGTCATGCAAATATGACAGTTCACAAAAACAATAATTATAGGTAGTAGATTACGCTGTTGTAGACTGATTGGTGGAATTTCTACTGGGGTGAAGTAGTAATCATGTAATTTAGGTGTCAGTATCGATCCTCTTATATTACAATACGAGTATTTATAATTTATTAAAACTGAGGTGTTGTTAAAATTTGTTTTAGAGCGTAATATAAAATTAAACTGCTGTTTAGTTAGCAAATTCTTTATATATTTGATTATTGCAGCATGTCTTTATGTAAAACGGAAAAATACTCTTCTCACGTCAAAATGCCAATTTTCCAACATAATACATTATTTAAAAAGCTGGCACTTTTATGAGCCTTATCGTTTCAGCTGTACAAACTTAGAAAAGATTTTTATTGTTAAAATAAAATATTTAAAAAAATGTAGTCATTCCTTTTACATTTTAATCAGCTATTAACAGTCGCTCACTGTGAGTCATAATTTAAGTTATGTCACATTGTGTGAAATCTAATTTGATTTAAAGGAAAAAAAAGTTTTAACTGAACTATAGCATTAATATTTACTAGGGCTTTGCGAGTACTCAAAACTTCAAGTTTTCGGCCGAGTATTTTAATTCTCAAACTCGACTCGAAGTTTTGAAAAATACTCGAAAGTTCAATCGAGTATTTCTTGCCGACTTCCAGAAGATCGCGACCGGCCAAAACCCACAAAAGGCCGCAAAAGGCGATCGCATCACGTAAAATCGGCCGAAAATGACGATCGCTTCATGTAAAATCGGCCGAAAATGACGATCGGACCGCGTAATTTCGGCCGTAAATGACGACAGTGTACATAATGGACAAAAGTGGCGACCGGGCCACTTAATATCGGCCGTAACTAACGATTTCGTCATCTAATATTGATTATAAGCGATGTCTAGACCAGGTGATAAGGCCAAATGACAAGTGGACCGTGTTTTATCGGCCGGAAACGAATGTGAATCCGTGTTTTGTTTGTCAATAAGTACATAATCCAGTTTGATTGTACTGGCAAAAACTTTGTATTGCTCCTCGTGTATTGGGATGAAATACCAATGCCAATAATCAAGCAGGCACGTGTATATTTATTACTACCATTACTGCAAGTCATTAATCCCTCTTTCATATCTGGTATATCTCCTGGAAAACTGAAGATATCTAAAATTAAACCTTGTTTCAAGAAAGGTGACCCAAGAGAAAAATGTAATTATAGACCAATATCTTTATTATCTTCTTTTTCCAAAATTTGTGAGAGAGCAATGCATATACAACTGTGTAACTTCTTAAATGAAAATAATTTATTAGATAATCAACAATTTGGTTTTAGAGTGGGAAAATCTGTAACGGATGCAGGGGTGGATTTCTGTGAGTCTGTCATTAGATCAATCGATGCAAAAGAAAAATTAGTTGGAATTTTCCTAGATTTAACTTAAGCGTTTTATAGTGTCTCTAATGCTTAAAAAACTACATTGTATTGGTGTCCGAGGGAGAGCTTGGTACTGGTTTGAATCATACCTTGTTGGAAGGCAGCAGTATGCTGCAATTGAGCACGTAATAGTTTTAACCAAGTGATTACCTTTAATTCTTCAACGAATATTATAAATTACGGTGTCCCTCAAGGATCTATATTGGGACCTCTATTGTTTTTATTATATTTGAATGATTTCCCATCAATAACAGAACAGCCTAACAGTGTTTGTCTCTTTGCTGATGATATAAACATAAACATATCTGGTAAATCAAATGCTGATATGGAAATTTCATCTTTTGTTCATCTTTCTAGTGTCATTCAACATTTACATGATATGAATTTGTTACCAAATCCGGAAAAAAACAAAATTATTAATTTCTTATTTTCAAGGCAAAGCTCAGCTAACACAAATATTTTCATGAATGAAATTTTATTAAGTGAAGTTAAAACAGTAAAGACTGAATATTGATAGATTTAATTGGGATTGCCATGTTAATTCTGTTTGTAAAAAGGTATCTTCAGGCCTGTATGCATTGAGACAAATGTCTAAATTTAGCAGTTTCAAAACTTTAAAAGTAATTTACCATGCACTGATTGAATCACATATTTCTTTTGGGTTATACCTATATGGGAGGACATCAGTTAATAATTTGAATAGTATATTGATATTGCAGAAAAACCACTTTGTATCATGTTAAAATTAAAACCAAAAGAATCTGTAAAAGAACACTTTAAAGAAACAGGAATTATGACTGTGCACAGTTTATATATTTTTCAATTAATTCTTCACGTTAAATCAAAATTAGAAACAATGCCAACATTGAATTCTTTTCATAACTATTCAACCAGGAAAGGTAATCATCTGGCTTACAATAGGCATTATTTGTCAATGTACAAGAAAATACCCTCTTATAATGGAATTCAATTTTTTAACAAATTACCTATAGGTATTAAAAATATTGCTGGCTTTAATTTATTTAAAAAACATCTGAAAACATTTCTTATCAATAGACCATTGTTTAAGACAGAAGCATTTTTTACTTATCTTTAAAACACTGATCAAATGGAATGAGTTTGTAAGTTAGTTTTGAGGTAAAAATTATGTTTTGGTTAGTTGGGTAGTTGTTTATACTGTATTACTGTATACTGTTGATGCCATTCTGTACTATTATGTGCATTTTTGGAATAAAGTTATTTTGATTGATTGATGATTGATTGATAGTTATAAACCATGTTGAGATTATAAAATCTAGGGTTGTATCCAAATCCCATTACACTATTTTAAACTAGCAACTGATGCCAAATACTCACTCGAAAATACTCAAAACTCGAAAATAATTGGCACTACTCGACTCAACTCGATTAAAAAAATCACTACCCGCACACACCTAATATTTACACCATTAGATTCTGTAGAATTTATTATTTCCATTTATATAATGTTTAATCTATTAGAACAGTAAGTAATGCAAAATTACCTACTAAATGAATATCATGTTAACACAATAAAAAATGTAATCCTACAAATGGTGGACAGACAAGGCTACTCAAATTGAGTTACCAGATGGTAAACTTACAAAGCTCGGTATTTCCAAATAACAAATCTTGACATTAGGGGTAAAGTTTAACTCTTCGCGTGAAAATATTACTGATTATTTAAGGATAGGTAACAGTAAATTGATTGTTTGATAATAATACAGATGCCAACAACAAATAAGAATAGTCTACATAATTATAACCAAAACTATTGGCAAAACAGCACCCAATTTTCTGATCAGCTAAACTATACCAATGGTTTAAGGATAATGTATGTATATATGATACATTTCCACAGTACAATACACTGTGCTTGAACATGTCACTGCGATGAAAATATACAATAGAGGTTAGAGACAAATCATTTTTAGGAATAATTGTCTTTTATTCAAATTTTCAAACATGAAAGGTATAATTTTGCATCCAAACATACAAATAACCAACATCGAGCTAAACCATCGCATAAAAACATAACAAGGCATCATCACTTAACAATACGAAGCATGAGAAGCAACACAAATAAACTGTCAATATAGTTATAATAATATAGCGAGTATAATAAACACATGACAAACAGGGAGGTTTAAAACTTAACTAACAATCATAACACGATTACCATAATGACTAGAACAAAAATACTGTCTCTGGCAGCAAAATCAATTTTCTCTGAATTCCAGCATCAAAACACAGGACCTTTATATTGTCATATACAATTTTACAATTTCAAGTTGTAAAAGTATATTCTAATTATTCTCCTATATCAACATATGTGGATATGTGTTATGAACAAAAAGCCAAATTGGTCTAAGAGCACTTCAACTGATATACTTGAGCTACGGATTTTCAAATTAACTACATACAATCTACGATGCTACTTCTAGCCAGCACATCAAGTTATTACTTACAACCATTTTACACAAGGCCTGTTAATTTATTTCAAAACTAACCTCAATTATTTTAGAGCTCAATAAATCATTAAATTGTCTAAAGCTAAAACAGTAAAAGATTTTTGTAAAGAATATCCTTTTAGTGATTGACTGTAGATTTAACTATCTGAAGTGTGTGCAATCATTTTTAATAGCCAATGCATAATATAAATAATTAAATGACATCAGAAAACAAAATTGAAAAAATTACATTTCAGACCAATAAGAATTGGCAAAGTATTAATTTTACTCTGAAATATTTGTTTGTCATATAGAAAAATACACCCAGTAGTGGGTTAAAAACAAATAAATAACATCTCATCTTTTACAATAAATTGCTTTGCAATATAAAAAAACCGAGCAAAGTGATAGTAAATAACTTCTTATAAGGATTGCTCCCTGGACTACAAATGTAATTTTATTTTATGTGATAAAAAGGAAATCATCCTGTTGAGGAAAATGAATCGTTAAGAGCATTTTTGTACAAAACGAGAAACAAATAATGTCTTTTAAAAATGTCTTTTACAATAAGATAGATAAATACAGAGTATGCTGCCTCATTCAAAACAAATCAGAGATAAAATAACTTCAGTTTAACAGTAAAATAAAAAAAAAATAAACAATAGTAAAACTGTAGACACTAAGCAAATTAGTATGAGGAACAACTTACAATACCAAGATATTAAATATTAAATGCTCTTTTACTCTTTTGATAGGCCATGGTGCTATTAAAATATATATCAAATAAATTAGAAGGGGAAAGACTTGTTTAGAGCAAGACCAAAACGGCATCACACAGACGGTTGACTTGGGTACAGACGAGCCTAGAGTGACATCTGACTCAGTGTCTCGTAGGCTAGACTGTACTTGATCTTGACTGACTGTGTGTTAGCAAATCTGGTCCCTAAACTATCATCAATACCATCTCACCACATCACCTTACTTATATACAACGCCACCAAAGCTCTATTTTTTTACCTGGTTGCTATTTTCAAGTGTTTTATTTGTCCTTGGTGTAGATTATGTACATAAAATGGAAAAAAATAAGTTTCAAACGTAATTTAACAATATAATAAAAAATATAAATATTACCAAGTAAATATTACGCTTTGTTAAAACAAGCTAGGAACATATTAGCAGATATCTGCCTTAAAACAGTTATTCAATTATATTGTGACTAAATTAATAGGAAAATTAAAATGATAGCGCAATCAAGGGAATAGTTTACAAACATACTGGAGGTTCTTTCTTCCACAATCTCAATTAATTTAACAACAATGGTTGGAATCGATGACATTATATTTTAATTTACAATTTAATATTGTTGTAATCAAGATTAACCAGTTTTAGGAGCACATTAGTAAAAACAAGCTTCACTTTACATTTCTGCAGTTTTAATTGATACTTAGCCTCAAAAGTAATTTGCCTTCTCTAACCCTGCCCTCAGCATTAAAACACTCTTTTAGTTTTATACAAATTAGAATAATTAATGGAAACTTAAAAATGAATATATTAAATTTTACTATAACAATACACCTTTAATTGACAATTACATTACTTTTAGCCAATCAATAACATCTAAAATAATACAAATTCTGTAAACAATGTGTGTAAATATATTCTTATTATAGGAAAACAAATAAAACTTGAAAGCACAAGACTAATCTCTAAAAATCAATTGCTTATAAAATAAACATATTGTAACTAATCAACAGTTAATGCTGAATTGGGAGGGTTTCCCCAGTTCATCCAAAATCATCAAATGTACTCATTGATCAAATGTCAAATGTCAGTCATTGATCAAATGTATTGAGATGTTATAGATTTATAATGTGTTTTAGAAGCTTTACGTTTCAATCGCTGGCAATTGTAGTGATTTTCTGCAACAAAATATCTTTCATTTTCAACTTTAACTGCTTTCAAATGTGGTTTATTTGAACATGGAATTTTGTAGATACAGTAGAAAGCTCGCTAATCCGGCACCACATTCGGGACTTTGGCAGTGCCGGATTACCGAAAATACCGGATTACTGAGCGACGTCTAAAAATAGCCGTTACTGCGAGAATAGCGGAAATAACGCTAAAAATAGAGTCAAAAGGCCATCATTGGTCCATTAATACATGTTTTATTGAGATTTCTCTGATTTTGGCAGTGATAGAAAATGTTAAAATCAAACATTTCAACCAAAAAATAAAGTTACAGCATTATATCTTAATACATACAGTATAGTTACTCCTGCCAATTGCCCGCGAACTTGGCCGATCGTGCCCGAACTCTGTCAATCGCGCCCGAAAGGCTCATTCAGTACACAAAACAAATTTTTTAGAACCCTTAGACTGATGCCGGATTATTGAAAGTGCCGGACCATCGGATACCGGATTAGAGGGCTTTTACTGTACCAAACTGATGTTTTAAGATGAGGCTGCAAGTTTGATACTTTCTGTTTTTTCCTTCAATGAATTAAACACAAAGATAAATTCATATTTTGTTGTAAACAAGTTGTTAAATGATTAGGCCTTTGCAGATGTATACCCTTAATTAAAAACATACCCTTAGCCTTTTGTGTAAGTGAAACAAAATCTACAGTAAAATTGTAGTAATTATATCGAGGACACTTAAAATAATTAACACAGTGAAATTATGTTTTACTTATAATTAGCGACTTTCATTACAGCTTTTGTTCAAACTGGAAATATAGTTGAATAATAATTAGGAGGTGAAATTAATATGATGAACAAAATAATTCTTTGTTCACCTACGATGAGGATATTAAAACTCGGGTGGAATATTGCTGATCCGAGCCCCAATAAGAGCTTAAAACTTGTGATATGTGTGATACCCCAACCCCATGTTGACTATTGGCTCTACACACAGATTTAACTGGAGTCGTCCATTAAAGGAATGAACATAAAATGTTTCAAGATTGACAGGTCTGCAGAAACTTCTACTGATAAAAAATCATAGTGGTACAATTTTTTTGTTATAAAAGAAATGCCCATAGATTGTAAAATTTATAAATAAATAAATGTTATTCAATCAGCATTTCTAATGGATTCACTACCCGACTGCAATAGTATTTTACTGACAACACCCTTCCCAAGCGGCGAGTGCAGGGCGAAGCCCTACTCAGTACGCTATTATTTTTTTGTTGGTGTAAAAAAATAGATTTAAAAATATTTATTTGCTTCCACTTCTCACTGATGGATAAAGTAAATTATTTTAACTTTCATGATAAAAATTTGTTTACAAGTTTTATGACCAAAATTAGTGTGGCGTATGTTTATGTCCAATCATTCACTCTGAACGTCAATTTCAAAAATAATACGACACAGTCTAATGCACAGAAAACATTGTGCAAAACATCATTAGCTTGTACTTCACATAACAGCATGTAAATAACTGTCGCAAGTTAAACAAACTGTCTGCGTGCGAGACAATAACAAAGGATTGCATCAGCCGGCCAGTTTGCAACTGCTGTAGCAAGAAAAGTGTTGCCAACTCACCAAATGAAAATGTATCACTAAAATAATCTATAAATAGCCTAATGGCTTAAGTAACTGTAAATAACGGAAACCACGTCGCATTACCTAAATTACATTTACATGTTTGGCGTATATATTCGCCATACGCTTGTAAGTTTCAAATTGAGTTCTGTAAACATATGTCAAACGCTCACAAATGAATATTATCGTTACCATATATATATATATATACACGTCGAACGATTGGGAAGGGTTAACAATGTTTTTTTTTTCTGCAAATGTTTTACTTTGTTGAATTTTATCAGTCATAACAATTTAAGAAAATATTGTCCTCATCATCCCAGTTGCATTGACCAAACTCTTGTTCATTTTCATAAATAATGTGTTTTATGGAAAACCGAATCAGATGTTTTTCTGCATCCTTTGGTGATTAAACTCATATGACTAAAAAACATAGCCTTTGTTTAGTTAATATGTTTACTAAATTGAATCACTGAAATGGATAATTCTAAAGATTTGTCAGCAAACAAAGCAAAGCTCTATGATTTTTTTATGCTGCCTGAATATTGATACATTGTAGGAATACAAGTAAAATTAGCATACTCATACTATAGGATAGGGCTTATCAGATTAATAATGATATAACAATTTTGAACAGCAGATCTGCCTTTGTTTACAAGTATTTAAAAAGTAACGATATAAAGATAAATGTTCTATGTGTTTTTTTATAATGTAACTTGTTCTTACTTTGAACTGCATTTTAAAATGTGTCTATACCAAAAAAAAACTTTTAAGGAAACATATAGGGTAGTATGATTAGTACCATTTGGTGAAAAAGTAAAAGCACTGGTGAGAAATGCAACAGTCAACATAGGGCAACAGGCTTTTAACAATAATATACTAACTTAATTGCAACTAATGAGACAGGTAACATAACTAGAAATAGGAACTAGAGTTGGACAACTGGAGAAACAAACAATACTTAGAATATATCTGGACGTATGGCCATGATGGATTTCGTTGAGATCAACAATGGCATGTAGTGCAACAGTTCATTCATTTGTATCTCCTTGGTGTTCAAGAAAGTAAAATACAATATACACTCATACGATAACTACCAAGCAAAAAGTAAACATGATATAATGCAGTTGAATATGTAAACTAAAGGCAAAAATAATGGAAAACTGACTTTTTCATAGAGTTATTAAATTACCGTATGGAAGGAATTATAAAATATAGTTTAAAGCGGAGATATTTGTTTTCTGAACTGTTA
Organism: Allygus modestus; assembly: GCA_963675035.1. Classification (NCBI taxonomy): domain Eukaryota; kingdom Metazoa; phylum Arthropoda; class Insecta; order Hemiptera; family Cicadellidae; genus Allygus; species Allygus modestus. The sequence goes on along the minus strand of OY776111.1, from coordinate 382,348,099 downwards.
CACTGGTGCCACCTCGTTAGATGGATGGATATGTGACGTATTGACTAGACTTCATTGCACAAGAAAGTAGTTTAAGTAACTAAACAGCAGCTTTGAGCTGCCAAACTGCTAAAGCAATTTTCCCGCACACACCAGTCAATGAACCACCATACAAATGTCACACTACACTGAACACTCAAATCCAAGTTGAAATAAATTATAACAAACATTCTTTTCATTACCGAGTTCCAATTATCTCCTACTTTGTTCTATTACTAAAGATTTATAAAATAAATGAGCGAATGATCCGAGAACGAGTAACTACTCTACTTGAGTCGTTGCGTAACGTTTGCCAGCGCGACCGCAAACGCCTGGACTGCTGAGAAGGGGTACTGGAAATCTAGAGTGTAGGCGTTGCCATCTATTCTCCCAAACTGCATCACCTGTCAAACGCCACAATTTTTTATTTGTAAGCTTGATAGCATCATGTTTGCTGCAGAAAAGACCATTAAACAAGATATTTATAATGGTTATTCAACTATTTGAGAGTTAATGAAGGAGTTAATAATTGTTTAATTATTCTTATGTAATTGGTATTTATATTGGTTGTATAGGACCAATATAAATGGAAACAATAATATAAATTATAATAATAAACATTCCTGAAACCAAACAAATGTGGGTTTTGGTCAGCCCTCTAGTAAAAGTGTGTATGACTTATACACAAAATGCATCTGGCATTAAAATAAAAATCAACATATCATGCATCAAATAAAGATTAAAGTTGAACTTATTTTGGAAATAATCCGAAAAATGTCTCCGGCACAGTGAAAATTTCTCACAAACCACAAGGCTTGTTTTTTCCTGACAATGTTGATTGCTTTAATTGATAAAGTACTCATTACTGAAGCCTAAAAACAACATTTAAAACATAATATATCATTTATAGGTAATAGATTTTTTATTTCAAAGTCAATGCTGAAAGTGGTTTTTAAGATATTGTTTATTCAGTAAAAAAAAAAACAAGTAAAGGTCAGTAAGGAATTGTGTTGTTTAATGGACTTGCCTGCTTCCCCCGAAACTCCACCTGGAAGTTCTTGGCGGACTCTTGCGTGACTCGGCCGCCAAAGTCCAACTGGTATACTTGGCTGTTCTCGTTCCACATCGGGGCCTTGTTGTGCATCACAAACTCTCTCCGCCTCGACGTCACCTCAATCTGGGGATTATGCCAGAGTTATTAAAAGTCACAAAACCTTATAGTTAAATAACTTTTGAAACTTAAATGTAAATCATCTAACAAATGTGTAATTATTTTGAGAGATGTAATAGCAGGCTGAATAAATTATTCGTATAAGGCCAAATACCAACACAAACAAAAAACTGAATGTATGTACAAGTAGATTATTCCTAATTCAATTTCCATACTCTTATTTACTTACCTTATTTCTTAACTGGGCTTTCTGGAAACTTTCTAGATCTTGATAGTCATTATCAGGCCGCCGACGCAGACGACGACTCAGTAATGGAGAATTGAGCAAACGCTTTCTAAAAGACACATTAAGATGAGTTCCATGTATTACATATGGAAAACCGTTATCACTTATGTCAAAATATTACAACAAGAGCTATATTTTACGTAACTCTAGAGTATGTAACTGTAAGACTAATTTTCTTGACGGCATCCATTTTTTAATTCTTGTAGAAAAGGAGATAGTGGTGGGAGAAGGGCTTCCTCCACTCCAGCAATACTAGAGGGAAGGTATCAATACACCACAGTCTTTGTTTACTTACTATTGTATAAGGTAATTAATTTGTAATAATTTTGTTATATCTCTTTTATTTTATCATTAAAATAAAATTCATTGGTTTGTTTTATCGTTCCATATTTTGCCTTGAGATCTGTTTGACTTTGTAAACCTTGTCCTCACTTCATTCCGCATGACTCAAAGGAGGGTGGTGGTCTAACTCTCCTCCTACATGTCCTAGCATTGTTCACAACAGACACTATATGGAAAGTTCAGTTGTAGTATTCTACAGAAAATGGTCTTGTAAATAATTTTGGAGGGCAATTAATCATTTAGAAGAAAAGTTTTTGACAAACACTATATCCTTTACTAATTTTAGGTAATTCCTGAAAAATGTCACAGTTAATTTTAGTTTTCTTCAAATTATGCTGATATTAGGGGTGAGTCGGTTTCAAATGTTGACTCTCGATTCCTCCGATTCCCAGGCTAAGAATCGGAATAGAGAATCGATGGCCTAAAGTCGATTCCAATTCTATCGATTCCAGGCCGTCAGTAACAAAAAACAACTTAACGTGGAAAAATAAAGAATGAAAAGCTGAACAACGTTTAACAAAATAAGGGGTTGAAATAAGACTCCTCCCGACAACTAATCACTTCCTTTCTTTCCAGTCCAACAATAACTCTCAACTAACATGAAAGGAGAATTGCAAGATTTCTATTTATGAATGTACCGTGAATTGAGAAAACAGATAAGGAAGCAAGGCCAGGGGGGCGGGGAGGGGTTGGTTTGTGATAAAAAATTTGACCTTGAAGATGACAAGTTCCAAGCAATTATCAGTCACTGTCAAACATCTTTCTCTCTGAATGTGGAAATGTACATTATTTTATAATCGTGCTTTTTCCCCATTATAAATTTAAATTAAATTGATTTTGTTTATTTTATGTTATTGTAGGATACTGGTGAAATCAATATTAAATTGCAATTGACAAGGTTGTAAATTAGGTTAAAAATCAACCATAAAATACCTACTTAATAATTGTAAAATGGCTACATATTATTTAAAATTGTATACTTTATTTAAACTAAAATCACTTAAAACTTTACATGATAGAGCCAATTAGGGATTTAGTATTCTTCTGCTTCAACTGGATTTATTGTTTTCATAAACTCTCAGAGGCATTGAATAACAAGTTCAGATAAGTGATTTATTGCTCTCTATTCATGAAAGGTGCTAATGGAAGAAGTCTGAAAGTGAGCAACAAACTGCCTGGAGCCTAGACACAACAAAATGCTGGTCTGTCTGTCTGTCTGTCTACAAGTTGATTATTTGTGATCACTTTCTTATTTAAAATGTTCTGGTTTGGTTTTTATTAACTAATCCACAAATCTTTGAGGGTATATGTTTAATAATTCTCTTCTGTTTATGATGGTTAGTGGATTATTTTATTTTGTTAGTAGCAAACCCATTTTGTAAAAGGTGTGCTGTTTTAGCGAATTTCCCCTATAGGGAAGAAGCTATTACCGTAGGTCTCATGGTAAGACTTAAGCCCGAGACCATGATAACTTTTTGTTTTGAGGTCCCCAGATGCCAAAAACACCATTCGTTCAAATTTTTATATATGTACTTATATATATATAAATATATATTTATATATTTATATATATATATGTGTCCGTAAGCACGATAACTCTCGTAAAAAAGGTCCGATCTTAATAAAATTTGGTACAAATATGTAAAGTACCATTTATTTGAACGAGTTCAAAAACCAGACAAATCGCACCATCCGAAGCGGGGTTTTGGGGGGGTTTTGTACCCCAAAAATGTTTTTTTTGGAGTTTTCACATGTAATTGGTATTTAAATCAAATGTTAATTCATACCATTGAATTCAGCTTAAAAAAAACAAACAATTTGGTATTTAGATCATTGCTCTACGTCAATTGGTTACTGAGATATTGAAAGTGCTAAACACAGTATGTTGTCCAATGTTATTCTTATGGAGAAAAAGAAAAATTTTATATCTCGGTTATTTATGAACATAAACTGACGGAACTTGGTATATCGCTTCATCTGATTGTGGTTTGTTGTTGTTTGAACAAAAAAACAATTTTTCGCCTATGGTTCCTGTAGCAGCAAACCTAGGTACTCGGTCCCCATGTTATTCTTATGGAGAATAATAAAAATGTTATATATCGCTTATTTATGAATGAATATGGATGAAACTTGGTACGTGACTTCACTTAGATGAGTTCCGTTGATATTTGCATAAAAACCCATTATTTTGTGTTCCTTGTTGCAGCAAACCTGCATACTCATCCCTAATGTTATTCTTAGGATAGTAATGAATATTTTAAATATCGCTTATTTATTAATATCTTTCTTATGAATTCTGGTAAGAGGCTTAATGTGTTATTAAGACATATGTATTCATTGGAAATTCGCTGAGTACGCAGGTTTGCTGCGACGGGGGTATTATTTACTGAACATGTCAATAAACAACCTATTAGCGAATTTCCCCTATAGGGAAGAAGCTATTACCGTAGGTCTCATGGTAAGACTTAAGCCCGAGACCATAACTATTCATTTTGAGGTCTCCAGATGCCAAAAACACCATTCATTCAAGTTTTTATATATGTATATATATATATATATATATGTGTCCGTAAGCACGATAACTCTCGTAAAAAAAGTCCGATATTAATGAAATTTGGTACAAATGTGTAAAGTACCATTTATTTGAACGAGTTCGAAAACCAGATGAATCGCACCATCCGAAGGGGGGTTTTTGGGGGGTTTTGTGCCCCAAAAATGTGTTTTTTGGGTTTTTCACATGTAACTTTTATTTAAATCTAATTTTAGCGAATTTCCCCTATAGGGAAGAAGCTATTACCGTAGGTCTCATAGTAAGACTTAAGCCCGAGACAATGATAATTTTTTGTTTTGAGGTCCCTAGATGACAAAAACACTATTCCTTAAAATTTATATATATGTATATATATATCTATATATATATCTATATCTATATATATATATGCGATAACTTGAGTAAAAAACGTCCGATTTCGATGAAATTTGGCTCAAATGTGTAAAATGACATTCATGACTTTAAGTTCGAAAACCAGAAAAATCGGACCATGGGAAGGGGGGTTTATGGGGGTTTTAAATTTTTCAAAAATCAGTTTTTTGCATTTTTCACCCTAAAATTTTTGAACAACTTAATTTTGGTTATGACCATGTTATAGAGCTTAAAAAAACAAATAATATCGTATTTTGAATTATTAACCTAGGTTAAGTGGTTGCGGAGACAATCCAAAAAACCTACTCATAAAATCTTCCATGTTAATCTTATGGGAAAAAGGTTTTTGGCTTTTCCTCAGTTTATTTTAATGTAAACTTCACATTTGCTTTTACCAATCTGTTCAGTTCCACAAAACGATCATTTTGGTGTTTAAATTGTGCTTCTACGCCCAACCGTTGCTGAGATATTCAAAGTGCTAAACACAGTACGTTGTCCAATGTTATCCTTATGGAGAATAAATAAAATTTGATATCTCGATTATTTATGAATGTATGTTGATAAAACTTGGTATGTGGCTTCACGTAGTACTGGTGTATTGATATTTGCACAAAAAATTGATTTTTTGTTGATTATTCCCGTAGCAGCAAACCTGCATACACAGCCCCCATGTTATTCTTATGGAGAATAAGTAAAATGTAATGACTCCCTTAATTATGAACATAAATTAATAAAACTTGGTATGTAGCTTCACTTGGTTGAGTTACATTGATAATTGCATAAAAACCCATTTTTTTGTTCCTTGTTGCAGCAAACCTGCTTACTCAACTCCCATGTTATTCTTATGGAGAATAACTAAAATGTTATATGGCGCTTATTTATGATTGAATATTGATGAAACTTGGTATGTGGCTTCGCCTAGTTAAATTATATTTATATTTGCATAAAAACCAATTGTTTATGTTCCTTGTCTCAGCAATCCTACGTACTCATTACCAATGTTATTCTTATGGATAATAATTAAAATCGCTTATATGTGAATATATTTTTATGAAACTTGGTATGCGGCTTTATGTGGTATTAAGACAAATATTATGCATTGGAAATTCGCTGAGTACGCAGGTTTGCTGCGACGGGGGTATTAATTAATACCATTGAATTCAGCTTAAAAAAACAAACAATTTGGTATTTTGATCATAGCTCTACATCAACTGGTTACCGAGATATTGAAAGTACACAGTACGTTGTCTAATGTTATTCTTATGGAGAAAAAGAAAAATTGTATATCTCGCTTATTTATGAACATAAACTGACAAAATTTGGTATATGGCTTCATCTGGTTGTGGTTTGTTGTTGTTTGCACAAAAAACAATTTTTCGCCTATGGTTCCTGAAGCAGCAAACCTAGGTACTTGGTCCCCATGTTATTCTTATGGAAAATACTTAAAATGTTACATATCGCTTATTTATGAATGTATGTGGATGAAACTTGGTATGTGACTTCACTAAGATGAGTTATATTGATATCTGCATAAAAACCCATTATTTTTTGTGCCTTGTTGCAGGAAACCTGCGTACTCATACCCAATGTTATTCTTATGGAGAATAATTAATTTTTAAATATTGCTTGTTTGTGAATATATTTATTATTAATCCTGTTAAGTGTTTTAATGTGTTATGTTATATACTCATTGGAAATTCGCTGAGTATGCAGGTTTGCTGCGACGGGGGTATTTTACAATTAGATAAAATATGAAGACATGTTTAATATTACATTCACTTTACAACTGAGTCTATCAACTAGAATTTTTAATTCCAACTAGACAACAATTATTTAAAGTACTTTTAAATTAAATGGAAAAGGTTATAGACAGGAAAAAAATACTACTATTACCCTATGATATGGTTAACAAGCTGGAAAAATAAGGTAGTGGTCTTTTGAAATATGGTAACACTGTTATGTCTATTAAGTAATTTACATCATAACCCTCCCATGGAACTGACACTCCTAATTTTTAGTATGGAAGAATACTTTGCTTAGGCTATCGATATGATATTTGTATGTACTTCAATGTGCTGAGGATACATTTACTATTTGTTAATTAAGATACTTTCTTAATCCATTGATCCTTTTTTTTATTCCAGCCAATATTTGAATTTGAATAATAGGCATAAGCTACTATAATGTTTAGTTAAATGTTATTATTTTACAAAGTAATTGTAATGTTAACAACACTAATTCGGTTTATTAAAAAATAACCACAACCAACTGACCGTCTCAATTTATTAAATAAAATCAATTACTGACTACTTATTGTCTTTAAATCATTTTTAAAACATTACTTTGCTGTTTCACCTGTTATTAGGAATCGATGCAATCGGAATCGAGAATCAGGAATCGATTACATTTGTAAGAATTGGAACCAAAATCGGAATCGAATAAAATTTGAATTGACTCACCCCTTGCTAATATCCTACACCCAAAATATACTTCCAAATTTGTATTTGAAATAGTTTGTTTTATCTAATTAGGATTAAATGGAATATCCAAACAAAGCAAATATAATTTCTCATCATTAATCAAATTTTAATTTGAAAGCCTGTGGGTTTTTTAACCTTGATTTTTTGTTAATGGTACATTGTTTTTCTTGTTCCTTTTGCAAGTAAAACTTATCTTACTTCAGAACTCTTAGTTTCAAAACAGTTTTGAACCATTCGGACCTGATGGGTGAGGAGGTGATGTTGTTGCTGGTCTTCTTCTTGGCGAGCGCAGGGCTGGCGGGCTGACTGCGAGGCTGGTGGCATATGATGGCGGGTTTGCTCATCTCGGCCAGGCCCAGCCGCATGTCCGACGAGTCCAGACTGCGACTCTTCCCACAGTGGCTCAGCCGAGGGGGCCGCGACTGCCTCACAAGCACCAGTCTACAACCGAAGCCAAACATACTGTTACATGCTCTCTTGTAAACTTACAACGCCTATTAAATAAAAATAAATAAAACACCAAACTTAGTCTTAAAGTGTATTTTTTCTAGGTTGAAAGGGGTATTATTTTTTACCATTGAATTCAGTTAAAAAAATAAACAATTTGATATTTTGATCATTGCTCTACTTCAATTGGTTACTGGGATATTAAAAGTGCTAAACACAGTACGTTGTCTAATGTTATTCTCATGGAGGAAAAGAAAAATTGTTTATCTCGCTTATTTATGAACTGATGAAATTTGGTATATGGATTCATCTGGTTGTGGTTTACTGTTGTTTGCACAAAAATGCAATTTTTCGCCTATGGTTCCCGTAGCAGCAAACCTAGGTACTTGGTCCCCATGTTATTCTTATGGAAAATAGTTAAAATGTTATATACCCGGTATCAACTATTTATGAATGTATATGGATGAAACTTGGTATGTGACTTCACTAAGATGAGTTCTATTGATATTTGCATAAAACCCCATTATTTTGTGTTCCTTGTTGCAGAAAACCTGCTTACTCATCCCCAATGTTATTCTTAAGGAGATTATTTAATATTTTAAATATCACTTGTTTGTGAATATATTTCTTATGAATCCTGTTAAGTATTTTAATGTGTTATGTTATATATTCACTGGAAATTCGCTGAGAATGCAGGTTTGCTGCGACGGGGGTATTATGCAGATATGAATATAACTCAATTAAGTGAAGCTGCATACCAAGTTTCATCAATATAAAATTCATAAATAAGCGATATATGCCATTTTAATTAGTCTCCATAAGAATAACATGGGAGCTGAGTATGTAGGTTTGCTGCAACAAGGGACACAAAATTTTGCTTTTTCTGCAAATATGAATATAACTCAACTAGGTGAAGCCACATACCAAGTTTTGGCGAATTTCCCCTATAGGGAAGAAGCTATTACCGTAGGTCTTATGGTAATATTTAAGCCCGAGACCATGATAACTTTTCATTTTGAGGTCCCCAGATGCCAAAAACACCATTCGTTCAAATTTGTATATGTATATAAATTTATATATATATGTGTCCGTAAGCACGATAACTCTCGGGAAAAAGGTCCGATTTCAATGAAATTTGGCACAAATGTGTAAAGTACCATTTATCTGAACGAGTTAGAAAACCAGACGAATCGCACCTTCCGAAGGGGTGTTTTGTACCCCAAAAATGGGTTTTTTGGGGTTTCCATATGTAATTTTTATTTTAATCAAATTTTAATTTTTACCATTGAATCCAGCATAAAAAACACACAATTTGGTATTTTGATCATTGCTCTATGTCAATTGGTTACTGAGATATTGAAAGTGTTAAACACAGTACGTTGTCTAATGTTATTCTTATGGAGAAAAAGAAAAATGTATATTTCGCTTATTTATGAACATAAACTGGCGAAATTTGGCATGAAAAATGTATATTTCGCTTATTTATGAACATAAACTGGCGAAATTTGGCATATGGCCTCGTCTAGTTGTGGTTTATTGTTGTTTGCACAAAAAAACAATTTTTCGTTTATGGTTCCCGTTGCAGCAAACCTAGGTACTTGGTCCCGATATTACTCTTATGGAAAATAATTAAAATGTTATATATCGCTTATTTATGAATGTATATGGATGGAACTTGGTATGTGACTTCATTAAGATGAATTCTATTGAAATTTGCATAGAAACCCATTATTTTGTTTTCCTTGTTGCAGCAAACCTGCGGATGAGTCTCTGAGAAGTGGGTGAGTACTTTATTAACTACATAGGTTATTACCTCGCCAATGTAGTAATTTGATTGGCCACCGTCTTCAGCTTCAGCCTCTTGAACATTCTCCGGCAAGAGTCACGAAAACCCAGTTGGGCCATAATTGTGATTGCCTTTTTCTGGAGGACCAGTACCCTGTGTAGGTTTCCCTGAGATGAAAACCCCCATACAATCAGCCCATGGCACATTTGAGACTCAAATAATGCAAAGTAAGCTGTTCTTGAGGTTTCTGTGTTGCTGAGTGTGTTTGAGTCGCTTGATAACGTACATGGTAGTGCTAAGTTTCTTGCATAGTTGGTCTACATGGGGTTTCCAGTTGAGGTTACTGTCTATGGTCTTTCCAAGGAATTTGGCCTCTGAGAGACATTGGGTAGCGCAAGAGCATTCCTTCTTTGTGGACCAAAAAAGAGCTGATGTGTCTTGTCTTCATTTAATACCAGGTCATTCTCTTGACTGTAGTGTTTGGCCATGCTGGCAGCGATGTAGGCGTTGATTTTTAGCTCTTCAACATTCTTGTGGGAAACAATGAGGGCAGTATCATCGGCATAGAAGAATGCCTCACAGTTGTCCTGTTAACACGGAGACAATGTCATTTGTGTACAGTATTAATCGGACAGGGCCCAAGACAGATCCCTATGGGACTCCTCTTGTTGTCTGTGCTTGTGTGGATTTGATTTTTTGAGATGTCTTGTTTATTATGTGAGTTATCTCAGTCATCTGTGTCCTTTCACTGAGATAGCTCTGAAACCACTGACGCACTGCTCCTCTTATCCCTAAAGTTTGCAGTTTGTCCAGAAGGTGTTTGTGACTCAAGCTGTCAAAGGCTTTACTAAAATCAAGGAGGGTACCTGCTGTTGTAGCCCCTTCTTCAGTTGCATCAATGATAATTTACACTAGGTCAGATATAGCTGTGATGGTGGACTTGCCTTTTCTAAACCTGTGTTGACGGCTCGTTAGAATATTATTGTTTTCTAGATGTGTAAGCAGCCTTGTAAGTACTATTTTTTCAAAAACTTTTGATGGTGTGAAGATGAGCGATATGGATCTTTAGTTGCTGTCCAGGGAGGTGGGTCCTTTTTTATGCTTTGGGTAGATTAATGAGTGTTTAAGCAGGGAGGGAAAAATGCCTTGCTGGAAAGACTTGTTTATTACATCAATTATTGGGACTAGTACTTCATTTTTGCAGTGTTTTAGAATCTTTGATGATATTTCATCAATTCCAGAAAATGGTTTTGATTTTAGGGATGATATTGTTTTGTCTACCTCTAATCTGTTTGTTAGTCTAAGGTTCTCTTCAAACGACTTGAACTCACTTTCGAGGTGTGTTGAACGTAATTTTAAGGGTGCTTGTTGGGAGTTTGATAGAACTTGTTCTGCAGAATTAGCAAAAAAGTGGTTCATATGTTCAGCTATTTTTTGGGGTCTGTTATGGTTGAGCCTTCTGTGTTTAGGGATTTTATGTGGTTTTTTTAGATTTGTTGCTGTAGCGATTATTATTTATTACTTGCCAGACTCCTCTTGTTTGATTTTCTGCATTTGCAATATAGGTTATTACAGCTTCCTTTTTAAGGTGTTTTAGATGAAGATCATGCTCCTTTTTTCTGTCATTGGATTGTTTTACGTTTTCTTCAGTGCCTATCAGGATTGATTTATTGACGCCTGTAATATATGCTCCTTTTAGCCTCATGAGTTCGCGCTCTTGTCCTTGGTTTGTGTAGAATTTTCTTTTCTTTGAGTTCGATTGTACTATGGGGCAAGCTGTATCCAGTGCTTCTCGTAGTATCTTGCTAAATTCTGTGTAAGCCTGGTCTGCATTTTGTGTGTCTGTGACAGTTTCCCAAGTTTCTGGTGCCAGAATATTTCTGAGTTTTCCTAGGTTCCGAGCATTGTAGTACCTTCGAGTTGTACTTGGTATTACAGCTTTGTCAGACTCCAGGTTTATTGTCCCATTTATCTCAAGACCGTTAATCCATATTATAAATTCTTCTTTAATTTGCGGTTTTCCCTTGTAAATTAAAACTTGCTAAAATAATACCTGTTTATAAAAATAAAAAGGGGGATATATATGATCCCTCTAATTGTAAACCAATATCATTACTGCCTGTATTTTCAAAAAATTTAGAAAAAGTGGTTTACAACCAGCTTCTGAATTTCCTGGAGTCAAATCAATTGTTGGATCAAGAACAACATGGTTTTCGGCCAGGAAGATCTAACAATGAGTTAATAATTGATTCAATAAAATCCATACCAGCAGCTTAAATGGTTCAGTTCTTATTTAAAAGACCGACAACAATGTGTCCAAATCCAACATAATCTTAGCTATACAAATTGTAAATACACATACCTCAAAATGTTTGCTCCAATTACAAAACAGTTAAAAATGGTGTCCCCCAGGGATCTATTTTGGGCCCTCTTTTATTTCTTTGCTACATGAGGTGGTTCCCAAGAGCTCTCCATGGAGGAGGCTCGATGTATCTCTATGCTGATGACACTAATATCACAGTTACGGGTAATTCGCAAGAAGTTGAACTAAAATTTTTCTAAATCTTCTGTCAGTTAATGGATTCTCAAATAGCAAAAATATCATAATAAATCCTAATAAATCAAACTTTTTATCATTTTCCACAAAACAAACAAGATTAAAATTATAACCAAACGTTTACATCGATGGTTCAAACTTAAACCAAGTAGAGCACACAAAATTTCTTGGATTTATATTGGACCAACACTTGAACTGGGATAAGCATGTTCAACATGTAGTAGGTAAAATGGCAACTGGTCTGTATGCCTTGCGACAAATGTCAAGGGTGTGCAATATTCAGAACTTAAAAATCATTTATTTTGCTTTGATAAATTCACACGTCTTATGGTATAGCTAGCTACCTATATATGACGGAACCACAAAAAAACTCGTACAAGATTCTTCGTCAACAAAAAAAAGCACTCCGAATTATTTTTAACATTAAAAATCGACAATCAGTAAAGCCATATTTTTCTGAATTAGATGTTTTGACTGTCTACGGCCTGTATATATTTGAAACAATATTATGTGTGAAAAAATTAAACCTTCAAACCAATAATAACAATTTTCACAATTTTAAGAAATAACCGGCAGGAATAACATAAATTAAAGTTTTTTGAGAGAAAACTAGTTTTAATGGCACTAAGTTTTTATTCAGTTTACCTAAAAATATAACACATGAAAATAACTTTAATGTTAAAAAAAAAACTCTGAAGGAATATCTGATCACTGTATCCCTTTATTCTCTTGAGGAATTTTGGAATCTAAGAAATGCAACATAAATTATGTTGATAAATTTGACTAAAAGTTATTTAACATTAATTTTTATATCATTATGAAAGTAAAATTATTTAGTGATAAGGCCCTTATGTAAATATTCTTGACACTATTCAATGTATTGTAAATACTGTTCGATGAATAAAGAAGATTTGATTTGAAAATATAAAGTACAAATATTTTAAACTGTCGACCTGATCAACCAATGCCAATGGATCTACTTTCTCTATGTTCATCAATCACATCAAGTGGATATCTACGCAATTCTGTTTGCAGTACAGTGTTGCCGTTAGTTGAGTTGTGCAATATTTCACGGTTAATAATAATTAATACAACAATCCTACTGTTCTAGAAAAAGTACCCCAGCAAAAAATAACATCCATGAAAACACATTTTCTAACTGTTGCAGTGGTACAGTCTTTACTGCAATTTACTATTTTGTACATAACACAATAATAACAATTTCCAGGCATCTGAAATTACATCTGGCAACACTGTTGCTTGCGAACTGTCTTAAGACGTTGGGTGAAGGTAGGCTACAATGTAATAAATGATTTAGCGTGACCAATGACCAGGGACAAGGTTGTAGGTGATGAACGCCAAATCATGACGGCGTTTTGGTGTGCAGCCGAAATATTACTCTCAAACAATTGTATTGTTAAAAAATCATCAATTGACTTAGAATCTAAAGTTCTTAAAGAGATAAAGCGAATAGAACAACTGTAATTATACTTTAGTTGCTAAAGTTAACAATTATTGTCGAATCGCTGTTGTAATACTTTACAATTCAAAATCACTAATTGTGAGATTTACAAGGTCAAAGGATGTTATCAAAATTCTAAATGGTTACGTCTCACACGTTATAATACCGGTGGTCAAATTATTTACAAGATTATACTTGATTATAGTCTATGTACGCCTAACCAAGAGCAAGACATGATAAAAATGGCGCAGTGTTTTGTTTCGCTGCAGCTGTGCGATTAAAATCATATTGTTAACACCGCGGGATTGTTTGAATTTGTGAATAAACTTCACTAGAAAACATTTCATTTTTCAATTGTAGGCTATCAAATTGTTAAATCAGTGATGGAAGAAGAATGCATTGACGATCCTCTTCCACCAGGGACTTCTGTTTCAGAAGCAGGTATGATAGGTTAAGTCTATTAGGTGATAGGTTAGATACAACATAAGCCAGGCGTACAATTAATGGATAACTTATTTCTGTGAGTACAATAAGATATAATTATGGCTTACAGTGATTATATTTACAATACGGTTAGCTGCTGAGTGTCTTGGTTTAACTAACTTATATTAAAATTATAACCTGAAATTTACTATTTACCATCAGTTAAATGAGAGCTAGGCTTACTGGGTGTTGGCAATTCCCTAGGCTAGGGCCTAAATGTTTGGTTACGTGGAGAGTACATATTGACATGTGCGGTAGTCTGTTTATTATGGCTGTTATAAAAACGGTAGTAACTACATTAGGGATTATCAGTCTAGTTTAAAATTTGTAGTTCTCTTCCTTTTATGTTATTTTGTCCTGTGTTCCTACTTTATATTAAAAGAAAACTTTTCATTACTATCAACAATTTTTCTCAATAAATATTCCTTTTCAGTATACTTATTTTGTTATTTTTGCACTTTAGGCCTTTATTTTGACCTATTAAAAGTAGGGCTAATGAATATAGAAGAAGTGTTTAAAAGATGACCAATATTGAAAGTATAAAATTATTCGTAAACAGATTTGGCTCGGGTCATAAAATCACTACTACCGATACCGGTATATTGCACACCCCTAGAGAAAATTCCCCTCAAAAAAAACTTGGCTCGAAAAAGCCGAAGCTCAAGAACTTAGAAAAAAGCTTGGCTCGGCTCGGCTCGAGCCATAAATCACTATTCGCACACCCCTACTGTCGGCTGTTGCAAACTATAAGATAGGCCTAGGCTGTTTAAATGTTGGAACCGTTGGGAGTGAAATCTCATAAGGTCTTTCCACCTTTCATTATAATAACTTATATTTTGTGGCCAGGGCATCAAACAAGGAGAAATTTATATTTCAGCAGTATATTATCATATTTTACTGTCCAAAACAGTCAGCTGGACTGAATTTTTTTAGGCCAAATATATTTGACTGGAACCTTTACCTTATACTGCTTTTCACTAATGACTGGAGCATCTTATTCCGATTTGACCATGTTTTATTGACTAAAAACAGTAGGGGTGATTTTAAAGTGTTTTTTTTTTTGGGTAAAAATCCAAGGTTTTATGCTTTTAAATGGGCGAAAACGACAGCTGGATTGTGGTTTGTCATCTAAAAATTATGACCAAGACGCAAATTATATGCCAAATATTGTAATTTAACCACAATTAATAGTATAATACAGCAATAAAACCTCATGTTATCAGCAAAAAATAAAGCTGGAACAGGTTTTACAGTCTAAAATCCCGACTAAAAGTTTTGATATCGGCCAACAACGATTGGAACTATTTTATCAGCAGGAAACGGCAATCAGACCTTGTTTTATACACTGAAATAAGTGGTCAGTTGATTCCTGAATACCCAGTAACTATAGACCGAATAAAATTCCCATATAATTTCCAATAAACCATTTAACTCGGACTGTGAACACCCTAAAGAATAATTTTCAAATTAAAAAGATTCTTCTGAATAAACTAAATTGAACTAGTTGGCAACTGTTGAGAAAACAAGTAGGCCCTAAGAGTGTTTTAAAGTCAACCTCAAAACAGAAATTGTGTGGCCAATTTTCTTTTAAAATTAATAAAGATATATGGTCGTTTTCTAGCCTATAAAATAAAAACCTTGCAGTAATTTCTGATTTTTACTTTAGTAGGCCCATAATAGGCCTACCTACTTAGGTTTGTAAATATTTAGAATTATTCGCGAATAACAGTGAGCAATTATTATACAGATAGGAATAAAGTATAAGTGCCACTGCAAAAAGTTGTCCTAGATCATGAACATCATTGTGCTATTTAATAGTAAGGTCTTGTTTAATTTGGCCAAATGATTGAACAGGAGTAATGACATACAGACCTGGACATTCAACAGAGACAAGAATAGGCCTATGTGGTACTTAGGTACCGGTAGGTTTTATCAATTCTGTGGACTGAAGTCAACTAGGCTTATATATTCGCTAATTTCCTCACACCAGTGTGCAAGCAACTGCAGTTTTATAGCCTAAGCCATTTCTGTTGCTGTTTGGTGTCTAATAGCTGTTTACCCTCTAAAATTGTTTGGCTGAAAGTTATTGTTATGTGTATTTCGCCGCCGCCACCTTGCATGATAAAATAAGTTTATTTATATAACTGTCTTGCGTCTTGTTAGTTTACTATTTTCTCCAAAGGTATCACCATACAGACAAAACCTCGTTACCGACCTCTTTGACACATCACGAATCTCTTCATTTAGATTTTTGGGTTGGTAACACTTATTTTTTAAACAAAAATAAATCCTATACAGCAGGTTTTTGTCTACAGCTTTGTCTGATTAAACATTTAAAGATCACTCAACCTACAGCTGAGTAACTGCAATTTCTATGAGTAAAATCGTGGTATTCCCTGGTAATTCACATACTTAAGGTAAAACACCCAAATACCGTGACCAAGCTAAATGCCGTGATTCGTCATTTCAATCGCGAATATTAAGGAATGCGACTTACCAAAGAGATTAAAAACATGACAAAACGATTCTGTAAGTATTAAATTTATACTCTATGGATTGGGGATCGTCTGGCGTCAAGCAGTCTGCTACAGTCTCAGTTGGCAGTTGCCGAGTGAATCATCTGGATGATGCGTTACGTCACTTATGAATTTGAACAGAGTACGAGGTAAGAAACATAAGATTATATTCTGAAGTAATTATATTGTGCCTCATATTTTGTTCATAAAACTGTTATTTACTTTTAAATAATGCATTATAAATGTTTTTTAAGATGATTAATTCTTCATATATGCAATAAAATAGCATCACGGACTTTGGATTTAAAATGAAGCCGTTATTCCAAATTCCGTGACGATCTCACGGTGTTTAGAAATGCAATATGACACTTCTTACAAACCATAAAATAATTAATTTCGTGTTGAAAACTACTAAGGACTTATTTCTAAATGTATATAGTGTTATTTAATGAACTTCTAAAATCCGTATCATCTTTAATAGCGGGAAATTGTCAGAAAACACGTATTTACTTCATAGTGTTTCGCAAGTTTTTAACTACCTGACGCAAGTGTAAATGATCTGTTAATTCAAAAATATCAGCTATATTTTAATTATTCTGCATTACATTGAATATTGTAGGGTCCTGAATACCTATATGCTTAATTTATTATGTATATTAAGATGATTCCTTTTTACATTTCAATAAAATATGTGTCACGGACTTTAGGTTGAATTTGACCTCATATTCCAAACTCCGTGACGGTTTCACGGAGTTTAGGATTGGGATATGACACTTCTGTAAGGCAATTAACAATTAATTTAGCGTTTAAAATCTACCAAGTATTATTTATCATTGTATTTAAGCGTTATTTAATCAGCCTCTAATTTCCGTATAAACATTTTTAGTTGGAAACTATCTGAAAACACGCATTTACTGCTTAGTGATTTATAAGTTCTTAAACCGCTTGACGAATGTTAAAGACATCTATTAATCCAAATAAATGTATACATTTGTTGATAATTCGTTAATAATTTTAATATTTTTGGGCCACCATATCCGTACGCCTAATTAAAGTCCCTTTTTAAGATGATTCCCGTTTCCATATTAAGCGTCACGGACTTTGGACTGAATTTGATCTTGTACTCCTAAGTCCGTGAAGGTTTCACGGAGTTTAGGATTGGGATATGACGTTTCTATAAGGCATACTGCCATTAATTTAGTATTTTGAATCTACCAAGTATTATTTATTATCGTATTTAAGCATTATTTAATCAACCTCTAATATCCGTATAAACATTTTTATTTGGCAACTATCAGAATGAACACTATATAATGAACTTCTAAAATCCGTATCATCTTTAATAGCGGGAAATTGTCAGAAAACTACTTGTTGCTTCTCGCGAGAATGTCACATAAATATTTGTCTTTTTCCCGACACATATTCATAAATATTGCATCGGTTTTCTTTTTCTTTCAGAATGCCAACTACACCAAAGATGTCGAGACGGTCGTCATACACGAAAGAAGCTCTTCAAGAAGCTATTATTGCCGTCGATGGGGGCATGACTGTCACTGCTGCTGCAAAGCAGTTTTCAATCCCCCGCCAAAAAGATAAGAAAGATAAAATTAGCGGAAAGTATGGACTGGATTGCAGAATGGGGAGACCTTCGATTCTCACCCCTGAAGAAGAGAAAATCCTTGTCGATTGGGTGGTGTCTGTTGGCGCCGCCGCGTTTCCAATCTCAAAGGACCAAATTTTAAGTAGTGTTCAGAAACTTATGTCAAATTTGAACCGTGAGAATCAATTTTCTGAAACCGCCCCCGGGGAAAAATGGTTTTCCTTATTTCTAGAACGAAACCAAGAAATATCGGCACGTGTGAGCCAAGCCCTCACAACATCTAGAGCGGCAGTGACCGAGAATCACATCAAACAATGGTTTGCTGAGGTCAACAACTATATAAAGACCAAGAACGTCAAAGATGTATTTAAAGACCCTGCCCGCATTTTTAACTGCGATGAGACGGCCTTCTTTCTGTGCCCTAAGGGGAAAAAGGTCTATGTGAAGAAAGGGGAAAAACATGTTTACAGTATTACTGGGAACAATGAGAAGGAGTGTTTAACTACTCTGATCATGGCAAATGGAGCCGGGGACTTGGCCCCACCGATGGTGGTATTTGCCTACGAACGCATCCCTGCTGCAGTAGTGTCAAAATTTCCCGAAACATGGGGCATCGGGAAGTCTGAAACTGGCTGGATGACGGGGGAAACATTTTTTGAATATATCTCTAATGTATTTCACCCCTGGCTGGTCAGCAACAACATCCCCCGTCCGGTCGTGTTATTTGTAGATGGTCATAACTCCCACCTAACCCTCCACCTTAGTGAGTTTTGTTCTAGTAAACAAATAGAATTAATCAGCCTCTATCCCAACGCTACACATATTCTCCAACCTATGGACGTAGCGGTATTTCACCCACTCAAAGATGGCTGGAAGAAAACAGTTGAAAAGTGGCGCTGCGACAATGGGGCAGCGAAGATAAAAAAAGATGATTTTGCCCCGTTGTTAAAAAATGTCCTTGAGAGCAGCGTAAAGCCTGAAACGATCAAGAGTGGGTTCCGTTGTACAGGCTTGCTATCGCTCAATCCTGACAATGTTAACTTTTTCAAAAAGTCGAAAAATATTGTCAAAACCCCCGAACATAGACACAACAATTTGACCCATGGCCGATTGATGGTCTTGCGAAGCCACTTGACTTATTTAGAGTCCAAAATAGGGGAAGGTAGACTTGAAAGATTCAGACAAGGAATGATTGCGGGTGAAGAGAAGGCCTTGTATGACGTTTGGAAATCGTGCTGCGACGAGACGATCGGCCAACAGGCAACAACCTCCAACAATGATCAGGAAAGACAACCCAAAGAAACAGTAGAAGATATTGATGACGCAGTTGTCTTGGCTACCGTTGCAGATGCAAATGACATAATAACCATCCCGTTTGATGACGAAATCTTTTCCAACAATTGGAATACGGATTTCCCACTAGAATTGGACATTCCAATTACAGAAATACAAGCTGCAATCCCCGAGACGCCTCCATCAGAAAAACCCTCAACTTCACGAAGTTGTGGAGAAACTGTGTGCAGTGATGACAGAGTGGTCAGCCAAAGTTCTAAAGAGCCATCCAGTCAGTTTAAAACGCCAGAAAAATCAATTTCCACAGAACAACATAGGCCTATTGAAATGTCTGTGAAACCAGCTGAACTGCAGCAAAAAGTCCCGACCCCTTTTAAGAAAGCTCTGTTCTGGCCTGGCGAAAGCCAAAACAAGAAAAAAAAACTGAAAAAAGTAAGACTTCCTACTGCAGTAACTTCAGACGAGTGGAAGACATATTACAAACAACTTGAGGACAAAAAGAAGGCAGCACAAGAAGAAAAAGATAAACGGAAAGAAGTCAGAGAACTAAAAGCGAAAATAAAAAAAGAAAGGGAAGAAAATAAAATACCCCCCGTCGCAGCAAACCTGCGTACTCAGCGAATTTCCAATGCATTGATATGTTTCTCACTAGTACATAAAGCCACTCACCAAGTTTGACAAAAAAACATTCATAAATAAGTGATTTATTACATTTTATTTATTCCCCATAAGAATAACATTAGGACTGAGTACGCAGGTTTGCTGCAACGAGGAAGATAAGAAATGAGTTTTTATGCAATTATCAATGTAACTGAACCAGGTGAAGCTACTTACCATGTTTTATTAATTTATGTTCATAATTAAGGGAGATATAAAACTTTACTTATTCTCCATAAGAATAACATTAGGGCTGAGTATGCAGGTTAGCTGCTACGGGGACAATCAACAAAACATTTATTTTTTGTGCAATTATCAATATACCAGTACAACATGAAGCCACATACCAAATTTCATCAATATACATTCATAAATAATCAAGATATCAAATTTTATTTATTCTCCATAAGGATAACATTGGACAACGTACTGTGTTTAGCACTTTGAATATCTCTGCAACGGTTTGACGTAGAATCACAATTTAAACACCAAAATGATTGTTTTGTGGAGCTGAAGTGATTGGTAAAAGAAAATGTGAAGTTTAAAGTAAAATTAACTGAGGAAAAGCCAAAAACCTTTTTCCCGTAAGATTAACATGGGAGATTTTATGAGCATGTTTTTTGGATTTTTTCCGCAACCACTTAACCTAGGTTAATAATTCAAAATACCATATTATTTGTTTTTTTAAGCTCTATAACATGGTCTAAACCTAAATTAAGTGTTTTAAAAATTGTAGGGTAAAAAATGCAAAAAACTGATTTTTGGAAAATTTAAAACCCCCATAAACCCCCTTTCCAATAGTCCGATTTTTCTGGTTTTCGAACTTAAAGTCATGAATGTCAGTTTACACATTTGAGCCAAATTTCATCGAAATCGGACGTTTTTTACTCAAGTTATCGCATTCACGGACACATATATAGATATATATATATATACATATATATAAATTTGAACGAATAGTGTTTTGGACATCTGGGGACCTCAAAACAAAAAGTTATCATGGTCTCGGGCTTAAGTCTTACCATGAGACCTACGGTAATAGCTTCTTCCCTATAGGGGAAATTTGCTAAAAGGGACTAAAAGGAAAATTTTAGAGACAAGTGAAGATGAGGACTTTGGCATTCGTGAATTACCGGAAAAACCAATGGAAGAAGCAGTAGAGTTGGATCTAGAGGCTCTTCGTCCAAGCATGTGGGTCGTGGTACCGTACACGGTTGGAAATGAAGAAAAGATGTTTGTGGGCCAGATTTTAAGTATTAATGATGAGGACACTGTAAACATCAAGTATTTAGAGAAAAAAATTGAATCAAACAAATATATATGGCCAAAAACCGATGACATCGATTGTGTTTCTAAAAGTGAAACAGTACGACAGTTGCGAGAACCAACATTTGATCGGTGGGTTTACCTCACGTTTTCGGACTTCTGACTCTTGTAATGTGGTGGGGTTACCTCACGTTTTCGGACTTCTGACTCTTGTAATGTGGTAACATAAACTTTGTTTTTAAGTTGTAAATATGTAAATAGTTTTATTGATATAAGTTGAATGGCCAATAACTGATGTTACTGATTGTGTTTATAAAACTGAAATAGTGAGACTGTGAACCAATATTTGAAGGTGGGGTTAAGTTACCTCATTACCGTACCGAATTTTGAATTAGAGTGAAGCCTTAACATAAACTTTTGTTTTTAAGTTGTGAATGTGTACAAATGCAGTTATTATTATTATTAATATAAAACATACAAATTTAGTTTATAAAAACTTTGAAGATTTTATTTTGCTTACTCCGTGCGCAAAGACGACGACTACGTTAGTAAGCTGTCATCTGCTGACGAATAAAGGTTAGTGAATTTATTTATTGTAACCTTCAAATTGTATATTTTATCATTTAATTTGACGTTTTCAAGGGAATTATTGATTTTTAGGAGGAAAAACACACCGCAAAAGTGATATCACGGACTTTGGCTCGTGAATCACGGAGTTTTTTCTTTGAATCACGGAGTTTCGCGATCGCCGGAAAATGACAGATTGACATAAATAATAAATTTTAACACTTATTTCTTAACTTATACATCACCTGATAACATAAAATGAAAGATGAAATCTTGAGGAATAGTGTGGTTATATTATATTGTTTCCCAAGATAATATAATATTTGTATTCTGAAAGAAAACTAAAGTTGTTTAGCTTAAGGTCACGGTATTTGGGCGATTTACCTTAACTAAAGTAATATTAATTATACCTTTTTCACAAACCACACCTACCTGTTATTACTAGCACCTGATTCCACAAGGTCCAAATACCCGACACTACAACTACGCACGACCCCCCGGCCCCGGCTCTTGTCCCCCACCACTGCCACCCCACTGTCATCCCCCTCCCCACACTCACAATCCCGGAACGAACTTCTGGTCATGAAACACTCTGCACCATTGGCACTGCCGTTCCGAGGGCTCTTGTTCCTGTGACACCGAGTGCGGGTGAGAGGTGCGATCGGGGCGCCGCGGGCCTCTCCCCCCTCCTCCTCATCTTCTGATAGGCTGGTGGTGGGGGGCGCAGGGTCGGGCGGACCTTCCCCCGCCATCTGCAGTGTCATCTGGCGGGGTTGGAGGTGCAGCAGTGACGTCTTGTATGTGACTTGCCCCAGGTTGGTGGCAAGACCCTGTGACACCCCATGGATGCGGAACTTTGTCCCCCAAATGTTTGAGGTCACCTCGGCTAGCCGGGAGTCCTGAAAGATTAATTTGTATCTTAGGAATAGCGTAAAATAAAATGTGGTATATTTTAGCGAATTTTCCCTATAGGGAAGAAGCTATTACCGTAGTCGGCATGGTAAGACCTATGCCCGGGACCATGATAACTTTTCGTTTTGACATCCCCAGACCCCAAAAACACCATTCGTTCGAAACTGTATATATATATATATATATGTGTGTGTGTGTGTGTGTGTGTGTCAGTGAGCACGATAACTCTCGTAAAAATGATCCGATTTTGATGAAATTTGGTATAAACGTGTAAAGCACCATTTATGACTTAAAGTTCGAAAACCAGCCAGATCGCTCTATCCAAAGGGATATTTTGGGGGGGTTTTGTACCCCAAAAATTGGTTTTTTGAATTTTTTACGTATAATTTTTGAAATTGTCAAATTGTACTTTTTACCATTGGATTCAGCTTAAAAAACACACACAATTTGGTATTTTGATCATTCCTCTACGTCAATTGGTTCCCGAGATATTGAAAGTGCTAAACACAGTACATTGTCTAATGTTATTCATAGGGAGGAAAAGACAAATTTTGTATCTCGCCTATTTATGAACGTACTGTATATTGACTAAACTTGGTATATGGCGTCATCTGATTGTGGTCTATTAATATTTGCTCAAAATAATAGTTTTTTTCCAACGGCTCCCGAGGCAGCAAATCTGCATACTCAGCCCCATGTTATTGTTATAGATAATAACTAAATGCTATGTCTCCCTTAATTGTAAACATAAATGAATAAAAACTGGTATATGACTTCACCTAGTTGAGTTATATTAGCATAAAAAACCATTTTTTGTGTTCCTTGATGCAGCAAACCTGCGTACTCAGCCCCAATGTTATTCTTATGGAGAATAATTAAAATTGTATATATCGCTTATTTTTGAATATATTTTTATAAAACTTGGTAAGTGGCTTTATGAGGTATTAAGACATTTATATCTCCATTGGAAATTCACTGAGTATGCAGGTTTGCTGCGACAGGGGTATTTTTCTGTTTCTGTTGTTTAGCATTTTTATTCTAGATTTTAAAATAGTAACCGTAGTAAAAAACAATATTTGTAGCTACAGTATAAAAACCCCTAAAAAATAAAATTGTTATATATTATTAGAATTTAGACAAAAATTAACATGTTTGAGAATTTTCATAGGCTGCTAAGTACTGAAATTTGGATAAAACTTATAATGCTTAATTAAACAAGTAGCAAAGTACAAAACTCGCCACAATCATATTTTGACATTTGACACACAAGAATAATTTTTAAATAACAATTTATTCTGGCAAGACAATTTGACTCTTTGACATTTTATAACCAAATTCCTTTATTTGATTGTCTCATCACATTTTCCAACATTTAAGTCTGATAGATACTAAACTCCTCATGATTAAACTTTCATCAAAATTAATGAAGGTATCAAATTAACTCTTGGAATTTGTCAATGCGCAGTGTACCTCTGGCAGTGTGTCAGCATAGAGGTGCTGAGGGTGGGGTCTGTTGCGGTTGCGTCGCGGCATTCGCGGGCTGCCACACCCCTCCTCTGGCTCACTGTCCTCCCTCTCGCTCCCTCCCCCTCCCCCACTTCCGGAGCTGACTAGGATGCGGGCAGACAGGCAGCTTGCATCTGAAAAAAGCAACAGAGGCTCGTATACCTAGAGGATTAGAGGATGGTCGTATACCTAGAGTGCTACATTACGCTTGTTTTCTTTTTTAGAAAAGTTTTTGACATGAAATGATATATTGGAATTATTTTTTCAACTTTCTAAGGTTGGTTATAAAAAATCTCCTTCACTTAGGAATACACTAAGTGAGAGGCATCTTGCAAGCCTAACGGTTAGCGTCTTGAAATTCGGTTCGAGGGGTCACAGGTTCAAATCCCAGGGTGTCCACCAAAATTTGAGGGGTTTGGACCGGTTTCCCTACAAGCGTTTGTGTGCTCTATTAACATAAATGCCATTGGCGTTGAAATACAAACAACAACAAAATAGACACACAAAACTAGGCATTTGTTTGTGTGTATATTTTTTCTGTTATGCTCAGCTGTGTTTTATACAGGTTCGAGTTGACTGTGTATCCCACCTTTTATTCCAAATACGTCTGTTTGTTTTTGTTGCAAAAGAAAATAAATAAAAACTAAACATCTGGCTATATAGGTTTATTATTTTATTAAATTAGTGTTTCAAAATACTGTACCTTGAAGCTTGTACTGAGCCTATAAATTGTGTAAATGATAAAGTCTCAGAATGTATCTGCGATTTTTTTATGTACAATAAAACATGTATTCATTTTAGACTTCACAATTTATAGACTCTAACTAAAACTAGGTTTTGATTTTGTCCTCAGTGGTATCAAGTAAATTTAATTAGGTATTGATAGTTCCATTTCCATGTTTAAAATGCCTCAATTCATGAAATTAAATCTGTTCTTAGGGATTTATAAGAACGTTTCAATAAGTTAAGTTTCACTCAAGGCAAAAAGGTTATGTCTGTCACAAATGCTATTTTACAAATACCTTCTTCCCGATAGGAAATTCCCTGAAATAGATTATCTTACAAGTACACCTTTGTGAACGATACATACCACTAACTTGTGGATCGAAAATGACAAACTCAGGTTTGAGTTTGCTGGTGCGCTTGCCCTTCAGTAGAGGGACCAACCCTCCCAGGTACTCGAGATAGAGTGTGTAGCAGTTGGCAGCAATGTCATCCTCATGTCGTAGCATCGTGCAGTGCAGCCGCACCTTGGGTGCTCGGCTCACAAACTCCCGCAAACCTGAGCCTTCTGGGACACAGCACTACAACCAAAGATTATCGTTACAATCAACATACATAACACTTTCATGTAGGCCTACACAACAGTGAAAGAAAAATAATGTAAAATTATACTTTTACTCCATAAGAGCTTATTATAATGTGTTATTATCCTTTACACCACATGTCATAGAATGAAAAGACAAAAACTATACACACTATAATCTCAAATTATTTAGGATAATTATTAGCTTAGTACTTTCCACAGCTCTACCCATTCTCTCTCCTCCTAAAACTACCCCATCAACAATTGAAAACCCAATTGCACATACCCTTATAGTATGAGTGAAGAGCTTGGAGACGAGCTGCTGTATACGCAGAGGCAGTGGCAGGGTGGCCAACTGTCGCAAGCTGCCCTGCAAGCGGTGGTACACCTGTAGGCTACACAGCAGCTGTAGTGAGGCTATCCGCATCGACACCCATGCCATGTGCACCATACAACCAGTGGCTACAAACAGCCTCTTGTCATTGTGGCCCCAAGTGAGCGCTGTCACCGGCAGCTGTCACAAAATAGAACCACCAATAAATTAGGTTAAGGCTTTAAGTGGAAAAAGTGAGAGGGGGAGGAAGATGGATGGACAGGGGGAACAGAGAGAGAGGTATTTTATTTGTTTAAGACTACATAAGGTTATAAAGCCCTCTCTTACCCTAAGTAACTATTTTGATATACAACAAAAACTACAAATAAATCAAGTACAACATAACGATAAACTTTAGTAACGTATATCATGCCTCAAAATCCCTGACACTGGTAGCTGACCAAAAGCAACCTTCAACACTAAAAGCCACACTAAATTGGAAATTAATGAAGATCACATCGCAAACCACTGCGTAAAATATGACCAGACCACATGATATCAGCTGAATATTACAATTGATCCACACCATACCGACCATAAATCACAATCATACTATGTAATCTCATCTAAAAATCACATCACACTGCAACCGGCCATAACAGACAACTGAACTACACAACATCACCGTTTCTAGAAATAATACCATCCAGAAATAATTTCAAAGTGGCCTAAATTAGATCCCGCCTGAAATAATTACAATAATTGGTGGGCATTTCAACTCCCGTCCATTCATGAAAATATGTTAAAACTTGAGGATTAAGTAACTTGGTTTCTAATGGACAAATCAGATAAAAGCAACAGTTCTGATAGATTTAGCAAACAGTATTTTAACTAAAAATGGGCAGTCTGAAAATTTCAGAAAATTTGTTTCAATAAACCAAACGTGTTTTTAGGCCAGATTTTTTTTAAGACCGATCTTGGATGGGATTATTGTTGCATTATGTTTAAATTATTGATCTGCAATGCCTTTTAAATTTATACTGATAAATCGGTTTAATAGTGGACCAAATTAATGAGATGAGAGAATTGATTATGCAAACAAAGTGGTTGAACAAACAATTTTTTTCATTTTTAAAATTAAGCCCTGAAATATTTTATTTATTTTTTGTATAACAGTAGACCTACTGAACGACTGATTTGGAACAGAGGCTGATTTAGTGAAAGTTTTTATGGTTCTATTCATGAATGAAGATAAGAAAGGTCGGGGGCAGGATAAATTGATCTGGAGGAAAACGTAACTCTGGTCCATCTGTCTGCTTCAGTGACCAGAGTCCTTGAGCCGAATATGTAACTAAAATGTGATAAGCTGCTTTTTATATTTAGCAAATTAATTTACAGTACATATTTATCTTTTGTTTGGTATGGTTTTTGAATGCAGTACATTATTCTGTTTTTTGCCAACCCACCTGTGTATACGGGATGAGTGCCGAGTACAACAGCACACCGGTGTCCGTGTAGACCCTGACCACGTTGGTGTACTCGGGCGTAGCGGCCCCCGGGTTGGTAGCCCTGCTGCCTGCCACGCTCAGCAGTTGGCGACAGTTGCTCCACTCCAGGTGCAAAGGGCTCAGCCCCGTGCTGATGCGGACGGGACTCACGTCGTCGTGATGCTTCAGCAACAAGATGCACCCATTCTCCACACTAACCGCCAGCACGTACCGGCTCGTATCTGGTGCAAAAAAGGCAGGGTGTAAGAAAGGTTATTCCTGCCTGAGTCAATAATATGAGCAAGACCCACGATAAGATTAATAAACTACTGTAATATTATCACCATACATGATTGTTAAACGTGTCAGGGGGTGATTAAGATACTTTCTTGAATGTGAGAATTTGTAAAGACTAATTAGATTGACTTATTTTTTAAACTAGGCCTATTTTATGTCTACATTAAATTATATTGTATGTTTCTATCACTCATTGGCAACTTTGACAAATTATTCCTATAAACAGGGGTGGTAAATTTATATATTGCTGTTACATCGAGAGGTCTATTCACCTTGACTTAGTACTCTTAGAAACACGTAGCATAAATAAATAAGATGAAATAAATATGTAAAATAGATTTGACAAAATGTGATTTGTAGACTTAGAGCAGGAAAACATAAAGCTTGTTAATGGTAGCATGTAGTTAAACAATATATATAAATAAAATTAGTTTTGCCTGTACACTGCTTGGAATTATGAAATTTTTATATATTTTTACGTTTCATACCATAGGAAAGCAGAAACATGTCTTATCTCAATTTCTGTCAGTCTGTTTGTCTGTCTGTCGGTGATGCTCAAAACGGCATTTTATGCAACCTTCTCCGGGAAAATGGGTGCACTGACATTGATGAAACTTTCTTTGTTCTATACATGCGTGAGAAGGTTTTAGGCCACTTTAAACTGGCATACGCCTTTTGGAAAAATAATGGCGGCCGCTCAAAAACGTGATTTTATGCGATTTTGACACGTTTTGTTTGCTTTTTACATGGAAATAGGTGCACTGATTCCGATGAAACTTTTGTCTATGTTCTATGCGTTAGAAGGTTTTAGGTTAGTTGGATTTTTGGAAATCACCTTAGGACTCTGTCCTACGGGGATTTAAAGATCCTATATTATTCTTATAGACAAAGTATTTATTTATTATATTGAACCAGATGATGACTTAATAGCCATCATCTGGTTAAGTTATGACTTAATTTTATGTTATATCTATAACATAAAATATTGTAAACAGCTGTTTATCATTATTGAAATAAAAAAAACCTACTTGAATGGCAACTCAAACTTTTTTCGATAGGCGAGAGTAGGGGTATTGGGGAACTCTGCGCGCTCCCCCCTCCTGATTTTATATTTTTGCCCCTCTTCAACTTTATATTTTTATTTTATGTCCCTCCCATTTTATATTTTTGCCCTCCCCCCCTGATTTTATATTTTTTTTGCCCCCCCCCCCCGATTTTATATTTTTTCTCCCCTGCCCCGATTTTATATGTTTGACTCCCCCCCTTGATTTTATATTTTGCCCCCCTCCCCGATATTTTTCCCCTCTCTAAATAGATATTTTATGTAGCCAACTAGTGAGTGTCTCAACTTCACAGTAAATTTGAAAATTATTGAGGGTTAAGGAGTTGTATTAGGTCCTTTTAAAAGTATGGAACAGAACATTGGAAAACAGGTGGTCTCATAAACATCCCTCCTTCACTCTGTTCAATCGATGAATAACAGGAACTACTAATCAACAGTTTTTTCCCTGAGGTTCATAAACAGATTAATTTTGAAAGTGCTTTGTGCCATCCTCACATCCACCAATGAAATATTGTAAAATTAATTCGGTAGTTATTCTTATCAAATTCATCTATTATTTAGACATACAACCCTTACGAAGGACGGATACACAGCTAGTTTTAAATATATAAACAAACTGCAAAATCTACCAGGATTTTAACAGCGAACAAATTTATAAGGATACTTGAGGAAGTCTATGTACAACCATCACCTCGAGTGTGTAGAATGAACCAATTTCAATAAGGTTTAACCAATTTTTGTTATAATAATAAGACCACTCTAAAACTAAAGATTACAAAAACAATCAGAACTTGAATAATCATTTAATAGAAAATAAATACAACACAGGTAATTAATAGGAGAAAGACAGTTCTTCAGCTTTGAACTATGAAGTAGATAGTTTACAATCATAAAAATCAAATTCGAGTTTTTTTTTTGTATATGTATATGCCAGTGCCATTTGTTTATACTTTTGAATGTTTTAAAGTCCAAACCCTGGACTTTTTACCATCCAAGTCTACCTGATTTTTAAAATCAACATTAATTACCCCAGTAACAAATTAACAGCTGGTTCCAGTATTCAACCAAGAATTTTCAGATTCTGCTCAGAATTGATCAGGCGAGCACTCTAGCCACTACGCTAAGCCAGTCTCACCGATATTATCGTCGCCTTCCTCCATCTTGAACTTCTCGCAGGACCAGGCCATGTTGGTGATGGCCAGAGGACTGGAGAGGTCCACCTGAGCCACCATGGCTCCGTGCACATCCATAACCACCAGCTGGCCAGTGGACGTCCCAAAATACACCTACACAACGTGATAGTAGGTTCAAACAGGGGTGCAGAAAATGTTTAGACCCCTGAAATTTACCCTGATCCTACTATTACAAACCAAAATTTTCCTCTCAAATTTGTGACATATATCTTTACATTAAAATCTACCAGCTTGTCATAAGGCAAATCAATAATAATCAAGTAGCCTAAATGTTTTAAATTTAATTTATTAAGGTTATCCCTTACAGTGTGTCTACTCACTCATTGAATCACTCATTTAATTTTGTTAAAAAAAGCTTTTGTATAAGCTTAAACACCATAACTTCTTTGTCGGTGATGACAACTGACTTTCAATTAAAGAAAGGTGTTCAATTTTTTCTCTTCCAAAAGTTTTTGTTACTTCAGCTTTATCTAACTCTTGAGCAGCCCTTGAGCAGCCAGTAAACAGTAGAAAAGTCTTGGCAGGTTATCACTTTAGTTTCAAGAATGAGGTTTAGTTGAAGGTTAAACACTTAAAACACAAGCCTACACCAAATAATTAAACCATAAGTACTGCAAATAACTACTAAAACGATTAATACTGAAAAGCAAAACAAAACATAATATTATTCCTGAGTTTTTTCATGTCTATCTAAAACAAAACTAGACAGACGAGACAAAGGCAAATTAACCTAAAATGTTCTCACATTCATCCGGCAACCAGGTTTGCGAGTTCGCGATCTGTCTGAGATAGTGATAAACAATATAAATACACAATGTGTTGTATTTAAATGGAGCAATGCGACTGGAGGGAACGATATGAAACTGACCAGCCACCAAGTTCGCCAGTGTACTCAAGTTAGTTTAAAGATTAATTTAGCTGCCTATTACTAAGATCGCTAGTGCTTACAAGGTAATATACTATTTTTAACATTTGTGATCGACTACGTTGGTGGCGGTTCATAACTGCGCAGTGCGCACCGTAAAAAAGGGTCACACGAGTTACTGTTATGCGATAGTAGCTACTCCCCGTGCCAAGTAGCTGGCAGTACAAGTCTGGTGTTTCAAAAAGCGCCACAGCCACTCAACAACAATTGCGTGAGTTACTTGCACCGTGGTAACTAGGTTATTTGCACCGTTCAAAATAGCAGTTATTGACAACAGTCCTGCGTTCTGAATTAATTGTACAACTAGTTATCAGTTTCTAATCACAGTTTTTCGCCATCACCAAACTCACATCATAAAAGATTTTTATAAAAAGCGTTAAGCTAATACAAGCAGATATTAATCATGTAGTGTTACGATAGTAAAATTATCAATACTACTTTTGTTCTAAATGTATTGCTTAGAGCTAAACTAAATTAGGAAATATAATGGAACTTTATTTTCTAGAACCAACCGTTCTACCTTCACCGTTCTTCAATACAATTAATGATAAAACCGCCAACCTATTACATTTAGGAAATTCGTTATTTCACTGTAACAGAAATGGAACATTACAGTTATTGTTTCTTGTCCTGGTTGCACCTCAAATGGCGTAGACATATCGACATATCCAATCATCAATCTTGTCATAGAAAAAATCTTGTGGTCGAAAATATCCTCTACCGGTTCGGCAAAATGTACCGTAACAATGTAATGTAATGTGGGAGAAAAAATAAATTAAATAACGTGATATTGAAAATTCGGTGACATCCACACTAAAATAGGTGATTTTCCGTGACATCCGTGCCCATTTACCGAATTCCGGGACTTCCGTGACCAATAGACACCCTGTCTTAACATTGTGATAAAATTATGTTACTAATAAAATAAAATAAACTTGTAAAAAATAAACAATAATAAATGTAGGTTGAATTAAATGTTTTTATTTTAATTTATTAAGGTTAAATGCCCAAAAACATGTTGTAACTTATAAAATTACCGTACCTCTAAGATTGTAATAAAATACATTTTTTTAAACTATTAAACAAACTCTAAGTTGAATTGCATGTTAAATTTTCATATAGGCCTAATTTCTTGAGGAATGGAGGAATGCACTCAGATTTATCACACAATTATCAATAAAAGTGAGACACAGAATAAAAAGTCTGCTAAAAATATACTAACCAAAGAACCAAATTAAATGTTATACATTATCAATTTGGATGTTAACTATTCTTGACCGATAAAAAATAATTTTATATTGTTAAATTTCAGGGTGTCTAGCAGTTGGAAAAGGTGGGAGGGTCGGGAATTTGAATAAAAACTAATAAAATGTTGGGAAAGTAGGAAATCAACATAGCAAATTTTGAATAGTCTGGAACATTGATAAAACTAATAGACAGTAATTGTATTATTCATATCTCTTAAACGAAATGTCCCACAACTTTGATCGACATTTGATTTAATTTGTGATATTTAGATGAAACAAATCAACTATTATTTGTCTTTGTACGATAATTAGTTTCGGTTTTAGCATTTTGAAGTAGTACACTTCTTACCTCTTGAATAAATTACCGTGACCCTCGATCGGATGCCGAACAATAGACAAGCCATTAAGAATGAGACAACAAATTTCGGGTCGCTTGTCAACTGAATTTTGAGGTAAACAAAAAAATTTGGTCTTACTGCCGAGAGACCATCAACATTATTTGGATATTTAACAGTGGATAATATGCCGTAGTCTATTATTTAACTTCCAATGACAATGGAATTATACTTTATTTAAATTGCTTATTTAACACCGTTTTTGTTGTGTTATCCATGATTTTTCAATTTTCTGATAAATTAATTTGCGACTTAAATATATTTGTTTGTTGGCCCAAAATTTCCCCCGGCAGCCAAAATTTCCCCCAAGCCTGGCTCGCCGGATTGGAAATATTCTGCACCTCCGGGTTCAAACGGTTCCGTAGAATCTCACTGAATATGGTGTCAAGAAGAACGGAATAAAATTAAATTTCTTGCCATCGTCCTTAGGATATTTAGGTTACATAATATCAGCTGATGGCATCTGTCAAGAAAGTAGTTCTAAAGGATGCTCCAAAGCCCACAAAGAAGGGTGAGCTCAGGGCTACCTAAGTTTATTAAATGACTACCATTTCTTTACTTCTGATTTTTCAGCTAGACTTAGGCCTAGTTGCTTTTGCAACTTATTGCAAGAATGTGTATCTTGGAATTTGTCAAAGGAATGTCCTATAGTTTTTAAGGTATTCAAGGTATTACCAAATCTTAGTTATTGAAATTGAGTTTTTTATATAAACAAACCTATTGTTTTTACATGTAATGCAAGCCCAAAGGGAGTGGCATGTGGTCTGCCAATCTTATTGATGGTCACGAAAGGCCAATCGCCACTGCCTTAAGAACGTTATGTCCCAGGAAAATAAATTATTCGCTATTATATAGGAAAGCTTTAGGCCAAATTTTCTGTGAACCATATTTCTCATGTTAATCAGTGTGTTGTTGTGAAATGTTGCAAAACTTCATCTATTATGTCAACATATGTAGGGAAATACACAAGGTAGGAGCCCAATTTGTACTTTGTTAATTAAAAATAAAAACCTTTGTAATTAAGTTAAAAACGTTGCAATTCATGCCTGGAGTGATGTTACAGATCTGGAGTGAACAGTTTTTCTTATGAAAGAGAACTTTCGGTATATCAAAACTGTCTTGTTTTATAAATGGTTCATGGCTATAACAAATAATAAATAAAAGAGGACGATTGTAATATAGAAAAAATACTCAAAATACTATTTAGTTTTTACAATTGGCATCAGTGATGTTCAGCAATGTGTCTGACTTTTATTAGACAGTGTAGTACTAAAAGATTGTGTTCTTATTGTGTGTCCTGTAACTTGGATGTATATCTAACACAGACCCACCTGTTGGTCGTCAGGAGTCCAGATGCCACAAGTGATGGTACACTCCAAGTTGAGCATTGACGACCAGTAGCGCTGCCCTGCCACCGAACCCACCAGCACAAATCCATCCTGCGAAAGTATGAACTTTACTAGTTGTTTTGGAAATATGTGACAACATAAAATATGATTTGAATGATTAGAATGTGCCAAATGTTATATGATTGTGCATTCCTTGCAACAGGGCATTCAGTAGACCACTCTCGCACCAACAGAGAAGACCTATTTGTGTTTCCTATTTTATTAATTGTGGTTTTCATGGATTATATTATATTTGTAAAGCATGACATTAGAAGTTGGTTGTTGCCAAACATTGTTTATGGACATCCATAAATAAATCAATTTATGAATAATCTACTTCAATTAATATGCTAAATAATAAAAATTAAAGAGCTTAAAACTTTTGATATAAAACTTTTTAAAGTTAAAACTAAATAAATATAAGTATACAAAAATTTACTACATTGAATCAATTTGTTAATAAAACTAATATTACAGCTCCCTTTTGTTTATAGAACTTTAGACATTTAATTAAAAATTTACACTACATTAGGTCGACTTTAAAATTTTAATATTTGTTGAGGTATTTTAAATAGTAACCGAATAACAAATAGCAGCTGGATCAGGTTTTGATCCATCAACTTTTCACTTATCTGGCAACTTCCAGATTACAAGCCAAGCAGTAACCCAGATAAATACTGTTTTCTTGAAGAAAAATTAAATTATACTAGAATTTCCTATGCACAGCTTGCGCATCCCATATAATCCTTATAACAGCTGTTTATTGAACTGAATGAAGAAAAAACACATAGGACATAAACCAAATAAAACTCTCCTCCATATGAATAACATGGGGACTTAGAAGTCCTGTGGGGCAGAGCCCTGAGGCCTAAATTGAAAATTGAAAGCCAGTTTGCATATCTGTACACCTAGGAACGCCTTTTAATGTATAATATGTGGGGGTAAATCTTAAAACAAAAAAGCCTTATTGTTTGCATGTAGCGTATTAATAATATACATATAGACAGATTTCACAAAAATAGACTAGCTTAAACAGACTACATTTTATATTGTACTAGCAGTTACCCGCGGGCTTCGCCCCGTTTGAATTTACTGTGAGTCTGTTTGTCCAAATAGTGTTAATTTTGTATCCATATCAAAAATTCAAAAAAAAATATATATAAAAGAAACCAATACAAATAAAAATATTACTAAAATTGTGTATTCATGACAAAAACAAAAAAAACTAAAATATCATAAAATTCAAAAATTAGCTTTTAACCTGTCACACCACAACACAAAATAAAGATCATAAAGATAAACAAATTCAATAAATTAGCTTTTAACCTGTCACACCACAACACAAAATAAAGATCATAAACAACAGAAACAGGTGGTAATGTAGAGTTTGCAAGACACTCGCCCATTTTTAACATTATTGGCTTACTCCAGTTCAAAAGAATTATAAATCAACGTTCTACCGTGGTTTTACTGTTTGTGTAGAATAGCAACAGCTGTTTACAATATTTTAAATTATTCATCTGATATCATCAAAACAAATCTTTCTTCTATAAGAATAACATGGTAACTTTGAAGGTCTGTGGGGCGGAGCCCTATGGAGATACCGGCGTGTAAACTGCTTAGTTGTCCTATTTAAGACCTAAAGAATCAGTGTACAAAATTTCAGCTCTCTACCTACATGGGAAGGTGGAGAATTCTTGATGAGTGAGTCAGTGAGGGCTTTGCCTTTTATAGGTATAGATTCTTTTTGCAAAACCAGTATTCTTCCAACAGAAAAGTTAATAAAAGATTTCCCGACTGAAATATGTTTATCATGCCGCTGCTGTGGGGTTGCAAGGGGAGGTAAAACATGATACATATATTTGGTTAGCAAAGAAAAAGCTAGTGTCTCACATTAATGATGCATTTTACCACATCTGAAACCACCAAAAGTAACTGTTACCTGGTAGCAGATGAGAGCCATGCGGCCATCGTGCGACCAGCTGAAGTGAGTAACACGAGTGTTGCGGTCGTTGATCAGCTCAATGCTCCATCGGCCCTCGTATTTGATCCAGACAAAGATTACGCCAGAGCTGTCACACGATGCTAGTTTCTGGTACGGCTCATTCCATTTCACCAGGATCACCTACAAATATTGATTTTTATGTTAACCTGTTGGCATCTGCATTTCAGTGAGTTCATGAATGACTCATGAACTACTCACTGGAGGCCATCCAGAATTTTATTGATAAAACAGAAAAGCCTTTTCCTTTCTTAGAAATAAGACCAGAAGGAAATTTTCCATTTTAAATTTAGAAACCAATTGTAAACAAAAGTCCTCCTATTCCACTGGTTTATGGTCATATAATGATTCTATTAGTAACAGTAATAAGAATGCTGGACTTCATTGGAACCTCTAGGGAGTAGATAAAAAAATGGATTGGAAATAAATGTTTTCCAAAAAAATCAAGATAACAAAAATATATATTTTTTACAGCCTTTTATAATACAACATTTCAAGCACTTGGTTACAACTTTACCAAAAGTTGTATAATTCTATGAAGAATAAGAAAATATCAATTTATGTACAATTTGTATGGGGATTATTTTACTTAAAATATAAAATATTGTACGTTAACACAAATTTTAAAGAAAAAACCAGTGGTTGAGCAGAATACGATTTTTTTATTTTAACTTAAAGTAAATATGAACGTCCATTTACCTTTAAATACCGGTAAGTAAAACCTTAAAATCAAGTGACAGGCAGACCTCGTTAATCCGAATATTTGTTTGTTCAAGGCGTTCGGATTATCAAAATGTTTCGGTTACTGAGGGTCTTTTAAACAAAGATCACAAACTCAGTAGAAGCGATTGTAATTGCAACAAAATTACGTTATAGTAACTAATGTTATGGCAGGAAACAATCTGTACATAAGTTATAAGAGAAAATTGTACAACTAAAAACAATAAATAAGGAATTACACTAACTTGGATTCTTTGTTGTAACATGAAAAATCTAAAAATATACCCACTGAAGGTAGTAGAAGTAAACAGTAGGTAGTGCGCCCTAAAGTACGAAGGTCGAGTACGAAGGTCGAGTCACGTGACCTGGATTAAATTCGCCAACCTCATTTTTGCAAAGTTTTGTCACTAAAAACGACTCCAAACCTCATTTAAGCTGTTTTATTTTCTAAACGTGCGTTTTCAACTCTTCATATAGGTACGAAAATCACATCACTGCTTTCAGCTACCCAGTTTCAGCTACCTGGATTAAATGGGGAAATGCGTTTTCTCGGCTTTTTTCTCCATTTATGGCGGCTATTTAACAAAAAAACTCGATTATTTTATAGTTTACCTTGTAAAAAATGGAATGTTTAAATCCCGATTCTGAGTACATTTGGTCTTCTAGAGGCACACAATATTGCAAATATCCCAGCACATGTGTGGTTTACACTACAAAAAAATAAATTTAAATAATGAGTTTGTTTAAAGATTACACTAAACGCAACGCTTGTTATCTATCGAGGTTATAAGTTCAACTGTCTCCACCTTCGATGGGAACCATTGCATAGTCGCGAGATTTTTTACTCTCATGAGCAGGAAAAAATTACTTTTATTCTGTAAATTCCAAGTCAAACCTCTTAATTAGCCAAGATTATGTGATTTTGCATGTAAAAATCAAATTATGTAGTGTAAAATCCAAGTTAAACCTTATAATCTGTGGCCTACACAACGATCGCGGTTACCAAGCGTGTGATGATGGTGATGTGCGTCGTAGACGGTTGGTATTCCGTGACGCTCGGTAACCGCAATCGTTGTACGGTGCGATCCGACCTGACAACGTGCGTGACGAGTGTCGACGATGGTCGGTATACTGTGACCACATATTAGGTATCTTATAATACAAATGTTATACACTACACAAGAATGTCGTCCAGACCATCATTACTAACGTGCTTTGTGACGTGAGTTTGGACGAAATTCTCGCTAATCACGTCTAAACGATTAATACTAACGTGCGTAATGTGGAAATCAAATTATGTACTGTAAAATCCAAGGCAAAACTCTTATAATTCGTAA
Organism: Allygus modestus; assembly: GCA_963675035.1. NCBI lineage: Eukaryota > Metazoa > Arthropoda > Insecta > Hemiptera > Cicadellidae > Allygus > Allygus modestus. Next base: position 382,310,154 of record OY776111.1, on the reverse strand, counting down.
ATTTATTTTAGATCCTCAAATGCTAGTGCAGTTATATGCTTATGTATGGATAAAATGACTTATTCCGGTAAACCTTGTCTTTAAATGTGCAGTTTTAACTCGAATTATTTAAAATCTGTTAGCTTAGTAACAAATTACCCATGACAAGAGTGCTATTTGGTGTGTTTTAAAACTTTTACATCCAAGAAGAGTACAGTTTTAAGATTTATATTGACTATTTTGTTAAAAATACACGATATGAGGGATATTTTTAGATGTTGTGCGTAATGTATTTATCTACAAATTACTTGTACTAATAAAATGTATAACTTTAAAATTATAAGGAGCCTTCCTGTATTTAAAAACAAGGTTTACTCGTTAATTGTTAAGATATTGATGACACTTTAGAAGACTCTCGTGGCGATCACGGTTGACGATGCACGGTAAGTTTCGTGTAACGCACGTTGACGACACATTATACGCACGTTAGTATCAATCATTTAGACGTGATTAGCGAGAACTTCGTCCAGACGCACGTCACAAAGCACATTAGTAATGATCGTCTGGACGTGATTAGCGAGATTTTTGTCCAGACGCACGTCACAAAGCACGTTAGTAATGATGGTCTGGACGACATTCTTGTGTAGTGTATAACATTTGTATTATAAGATACCTAATATGTGGTCACAGTATACCGACCATCGTCGACACTCGTCACGCACATTGTCAGGTCGGATCGCACCGTACAACGATTGCGGTTACCGAGCGTCAGGGAATACCAACCGTCTACGACGCACATCACCATCATCACACGCTTGGTAACCGCGATCGTTGTATAGGCCACAGATTATAAGGTTTAACTTGGATTTTACACTACATAATTTGATTTTTACATGCGAAATCACATAATCTTGGCTAATTAAGAGGTTTGACTTGGAATTTACAGAATAAAAGTAATTTTTTCCTGCTCATGAGAGTAAAAATCTCGCGACTATGCAATGGTTCCCATCGAAGGTGGAGACAGTTGAACTTTTAACCTCGGTAGATAACAAGCGTTGCGTTTAGTGTAATCTTTTAACAAACTCATTATTTAAATTTATTTTTTTGTAGTGTACACCACATATGTGCTGGGATATTTGCAATATTGCGTGCCTCTAGATGTACTCAGAATCGGGATTTAAACATTCCATTTTTTACAAGGTAAACTATAAAATAATCGAGTTTTTTTGCTAAATAGCCGCCATAAATGGAGAAAAAAGCTGAGAAAACGCCTTTCCCCCATTTAATCCAGGTAGCTGAAACTGGGTAGCTGAAAGCATAGTGATGTGATTTTTGTACCTATATGAAGAGTTGAAAACGCACGTTTAGAAAATAAAACAGCTTAAATGAGGTTTGGAGTCGTTTTTAGTGACAAAACTTTGCAAAAATGAGGTTGGCGAATTTAATCCAGGTCACGTGACTCGACCTTCGTACTTTAGGGCGCACTACCTACTGTTTACTTCTACTAAAGGTCGTCGGATTACAGAATCGATGGGATTACAGGGGTGTTTGGATTTCAGGGCGTTTGCATCACAGGGGCATTCGGCCTCCCGGGTGTTGGGACTATCGTGGTTCGTTAATAAGTTTGTAATTAGTTAAATTGTAAAGTGATTAACTACACTTCACGCGGAATATCTTGAGCTGTGGCTTACTCCACTGCCGGAGTGACTGAGATAACCAGCTGGGCTACTGAACATGGCTCCTGTTGATGTAGAAAATGACATTTAACTCTGTACAACAAAGCCCAGGAACAAGCGTGAGAAAGCTTTCAAGAAAGCATCTGGTATCTATCTCTAAAACATGGAGAATTTTTAATATTGAAGGATTATATCCTTATCATTAAGGAAAGTTCAGGCTCTTCACCCTGTCGATGACAAAAGAAGGTCTCAATTTTGTCGCTATGTAGTGGCGAATCGTCCCCAGATCCAGTTTATACTCTTCACCGACGAGGACCAATTTACTCAAAATGGGATAAACAACTCGAAAAATGTCCACATATGGGCTGAAGAAAATCCACATGCCACAGTGGAGACAAACTTTCAACAAAGATTTTAGGGAATGTTTGGTACGGTCTTTAAATAAACATACTTATAAGACCTTAATTTTTAGCGGACCTAAAAATGATGTCAGTTATCCATAGTTCTTAGACAAGATTCTGCTAGAACTTCTCGAAGATTTTCCCATCCAGTCATTGGAAAGGGTTTTTCAAAATGATGGAGCTCCGCCACACAGGACACAAAATGTGGTTTAATCGTTAAAAAGCTGTTTCAAGAGAAAAGTGATTGCCCATCGAAGACCAGTAAATTGGCCCCGTAGGTCACCGGACCTTACTCCGAAGGATTACTTTCTATGGGGGCCATATGAAGTCAGAAGTGTGCAGAATCAAGCATCAAACATGAGAGGAGTTGGTAGAGAAGATCCTCAGCGTAGCTCAAACAATAAAAACCCCTAACATGGTCATAAGAGCAGCTACATCATCCCTGCTAAGACGAGCTGGACTGTGTCGGTCTCGAGATGGAGGATATTTCATTAGTTGAATGAACTTTTCTTGAAAGGAAACACTCTTGATGTTGTAGTATTTATTGTTAACCCTAGGACTGTCCTTGTCTGATTTATGCAAAATTGCTCGGTGCCCTAGCAATTTTTGCCATTTTGCAGAGGTTTTATTTAAAATTCAAAGTGCCTAAACTACTGCTGATAACTTAGTCATATTTAGACTCATTTTATTTCGAAAAAGAAGTAGATTCTGAATAAAATAAAATAAAACGTATCCCTGTCAGTAATTTTTTTGCAAAATGTGAAAAACCAAAATTTTATAAAATTTTTTAAATAATTTTGAAAAGTAGAGTCCTAGCATTTTTACACTAATTTGTTTACAGACAATCAAAGATATACAAAATGAAGGCAATTTATTTCCCTACGTGGGAATGAATTTTATTTATTTCCATAAAAACATTTACCTGAATCAGGGAAAGAAATACGAAAACTGGAAAAAAATCAAAAAACCTGCGCAGTACGTACATATAAAAAAAAAATCAAAAGTATAAAAGTAATATACTAAAACTGTTATATTACTAAAGGTAACAATAAAATTATTGGAAATAATGCACTTTTGTACAAAGGCTGTTTTTACGACTTTATATGAGTTTAAAAACAAAATTTGAGTTTTGCCGAAAGCCAAAATTAGTTCTTCGAAGTTATAAATAATTTTTGTAATTTACTATAGTAGGATGATAAATGGTACATATATTTATAGTAAATATATTTCTGAAAAAGAATATATATATATATATATGTATATAGAAAGATATGAACACGTGTTTTTCGAGATCTCGCCGCTAGCGAGTCAAAAATGTTTCGCGCGCTAAAATTTGTTCAAATTATAATAGCAATTGTATCAATCCGTTACTGCTACAAGGTTCATTTATATATGAAAGTGAGAGTTTAGAATCTTCACTTTAAAATGGTACTAATATTATTAGGTTTATAGGTCATCTTCAATGCATTATAAGCAGTTAAACAAAATACCCCCGTCGCAGCAAACCTGCGTACTCAGCGAATTCCCAATGCATAATATATGCCTTAATACCACATAAAGCCGCATGCCAAATTTCATAAAAATATATTAATATATAAGTGATTTTAATTATTCTCTATAAGAATAACATTGGTAATGAGTACGTAGGTTTGCTGAAACAAGGAACATAAACAATTGGTTTTTATGCAAATATAAATATAATTTAACTAGGCGAAGCCACATACCAAGTTTCATCAATATTCAATGATAAATAAGCGCCATATAACATTTTAGTTATTCTCCATAAGAATAACATGGGGGCTGAGTAAGCAGGTTTGCTGCAACAAGGAACAAAAAAAAGGGTTTTTATGCAATTATCAAAATAACTCAACCAAGTGAAGCTACATACCAAGTTTTATTAATTTATGTTCATAATTAAGGGAGTCATTACATTTTACTTATTCTCCATAAGAATAACATGGGGGCTGTGTATTCAGGTTTGCTGCTACGGGAATAATCAACAAAAAATCAATTTTTTGTGCAAATAATTCATAAATAAATAAATCAATATACCAGTACTACGTGAAGCCACATACCAAGTTTTATGAACATAGATTCATAAATAATCGAGATATCAAATTTTATTTATTCTCCATAAGGATAATATTGGACAACGTACTGTGTTTAGCACTTTGAATATCTCTGCAACGGTTGGGCGTAGAATCACAATTTAAACACCAAAATGATCGTTTTGTGGAACTGAACAGATTGGTAAAAGCAAATGTGAAGTTTACATTAAAATAAACTGAGGAAAAGCCAAAAACCTTTTTCCCATAAGATTAACATGGGAGATTTTATGAGTAGGTTTTTTTGGATTTTCTCCGCAACCACTTAACCTAGGTTAATAATTCAAAATACTATATTATTTGTTTTTTTAAGCTCTATGACATGGTCAGAACCAAAATTAAGTTGTTCAAAAATTTGTGGGTGAAAAATGCAAAAAACTGATTTTTGAAAAATTTAAAACCCCCATAAACCCCCCTTTCCATGGTCCGATTTTTCTGGTTTTCGAACTTAAGGTCATGAATGTCATTTTACACATTTGAGCCAAATTTCATCGAAATCGGACGTTTTTTACTCAAGTTATCGCATTCACGGACACATATATATATATAAATACATATATATAAATTTGAACGAATAGTGTTTTTGTCATCTGGGGACCTCAAAACAAAAAATTATCATGGTCTCGGGCTTAAGTCTTACTATGAGACCTACGGTAATAGCTTCTTCCCTATAGGGGAAATTCGCTAAAATTACCCAATTGTCCGAGTATCGGCCAAAGGACACTAGGCGCACACATGCAATGTCAGAGTAATCGGCCAATGGCAGTCCTAGGGTTAATGTGGAAAAAATTAATAAATTTTAATAAATAAATGAATGTGTTTTATCAGGATGATAATGCCATTCAGCACAACCCCTGGGTTTTCCTGTAAAGTTTAAGTTACCTTACAATATTCTATGTTTTAAGTTAAATAATCCCATACAAAGTGAACATAAATTGATATTTTCTTATTCTCCATAGAATTATACAACTTTTGGTAAAGTTGCAACCTAAATTCTTGAACGGTTTATTATAAAAGGCTGTCAAAAAATGAATACATATATTTTAGATCTTGATTTTTTTCGGAAAAACTTTATTTTTAAACTCGTTTTTCTTAGCCATACTCAACGATTTTGCAAAAAATAGCAATGCAATCTCTTTTAAATGTAATATTCTATCTATCTATGGACATTTTATTAAAATATTTTATAAATTTTTCAATTCAGAGGTCAAAATGTTTAATAGGTACACTGAAAACTGAAAAACCCTGTTTTCACTTATAAATTGAAAACAATCGAGATTAGGTCCTACGTTTGTGGGTCATTTTTTCTTCTTTTGATCCAAGGATCCACTTCCTGAAGTTTGTCAGGGTTCCCGTGAAACACCCTGTATATCTTAATATCTCTTTAAGATGCCGACACAATTACGGCGTATTTTAAGACGAATATGAATAAATGATGAGTGTTGAATGGGTGAGGTGCCTTTTGTAACCTTGTCACTAAGACCGACTGATTCTTTAGCCAGGATCATTAATTAATTAGCCCAATGAGCAATGGCAGCATACATTCAAAATCATTAATTTTATATTAATTATATGTAGGGGTGTGTGAGTATTCAAACTTCGAGCTTTTTCAAGCAGAATATTGCAGTATTCAGCTCGGTTCGAGATTTGCATAAAAGTTTGATGTTCGAGTCGAATATTTAAAACGCCGACTAGTGAAAAGAGTCGTCTACAAAAGTAAATTTAAAGCATAAACTTTCCAGAATCAATGTTAGAATCCTCGTAGTTTGCGTCGGTAGAGCTCCATAACAAATATAATTCAGCAATGCTAATGCTTTCGGTCCTTCATTTTAAAAAAATATTTAAGTACTGTCATAGATTAAACATACTCCTTATGGTACTGTTTTGATTTTAAACTGCCGACTTGATCAAACAACGCAATAGAGCTACTTTCTCTACACTCAATCACATCAAGTGGACATATCACACTATTCTGTTTGCAGTGCAGTGTTGCCGTTGCCTAGTTGAGTTGTGCAATATTTCACGATTAATAATAAAATTAATAATTAATGCAACACTTACTGCTCCAGAAAAAGTATCCCAGCAAAAACTAAAATCCATGAAAACAATTTTTCTAACTGTTGATCGGTACAGTCTTTTCTACAACTAACAACTTCGTACATTACAAAATAATTATATTCCCTGGAGTCTGAAATTACGTATGGCAACACTGTTTGGGGACCCACTTTGCGAACTGCCTTAAGACGTTGAGTGAAGATGATTATAATGTAATAATGATTTAGCGTGACCAATAGCTAGGGAGGACAAAGTTGAAAGTTGTAGGTAATGAACGACTCATAATCATGACGGCGTTTTAGTGTGCAGCTGAAATAGTACTCTACACAAATTCTATTGTTAAAAAATCTTCAGTTTACGGTAGAATCTAAAGTACTTAGAGATAAAGCGAATATAAATACAACTGTAATCATACTGTAGTTGTTAAAGTTAACAATAATTCGTGTTACATCATTGTTGTAATAATTTAAACTTCAAAATCACTATAATTGCGAGGTTCACAAAATCTAAAGATTAAAAAAAATTCGAATGGTTACGTAAATGCATATTTATAATACCGAGGGTCATATTATTTAAAAGGTTGATTATATTCTATGTAAGCCCAACCAAGGGCAAGACACGATCAAAATGGCACAGTGCAGTTTAACGCTACAGCTGTGAGGTTAAAATCATATTGTTGACATTGTTAACTCCGCGGGATTGTTTGAATTGGTGAATAAACGTCAGTAGGATGCATATCATTTTGTAATTATTGTATGCTATCAAATTGTTAAAGCTGTGATGGAAGAAGAATGCATTGACGATCCTCTTGCACCTTTTGCTTTTGAAACCTTCTGTTTCAGAAGCAGATATAATAGGTTAAGTCTATTAGGTTATAGATTAGATACAACATAAGCTAGGTCTACGTTATTGGATAACTTATTTCAGTAAGATAACTTATTATAATAAGATATAAAAACTGGTTTAACTAACTTATATTTATAAAAGGATAACCTAAAATTTACTATTTACAAACAGTTTAATGAGAGATAGGCTACTGGGTTTTGGCAATTCCTCAGGCTAGGGCCTAAGTGTTTGGTTACATGGAGAGTACATATTGACATATAGTCAGTTTATTATGGCTATTAATAAGTACGGTAATAACTGCATTAGTTAACCTGTGGGTTTGTCAGTCTAGTTAAAAATTTGTAGTTCTCTTCCTTTATGTTATTTTTCCTATGTAGGCTACCTACTTTATACTGAAATAAAAATTGTTCGTTACTATCTACAAGTGGTCTTAATAAATGTTCCTTTTTAGTACCCTACCATTTTGTTATTTTCCCACTCTAGGCCTTTATTTATTGAACGTAAGCATAATGAATATTGAAGCGTAATATGTAAGCATAATACGTAGGCATAATGAATACGTAAGCACAGTGAATGTTGTGGGGATTGTGAAGCCAAATGGAAGATTTGTAGATGTCATAAAGGACATTGATAGTGTTGCAAAGGGGTTAAACAAAACTGATACTCTAATTGTCTTTGCAGGAACAAATGATATTTCTGTAAATTTTAACATTGATAATTTTGTTGAGTCTGTTATAACATTGGTAGAGAAAACTGAACATGCTAATATTGTTTTACTTGGTCTGCCTTACAGATATGATACGCCTCTTTTAAATGAAATTATCTCGAAAACTAATGACACGATCTCTAAAGCTGTAGATAATATTGACCATGTCCGGTTTTTGTCTCTTAGCACTTTGTTTCTTAAACGTTTTTACACTAGGTTCGGATTGCATTTTAATGACCTAGGGAAAAGTGAAATTGTAAAACTAATCCATGCCTTCACCTGCTCCTCACCTGATGTCGTCCATAACAGGATTCCTGTAATATTAACCAACCATCGTCCTGTAGCTAGGAATAGGAGAAGCACCACCCGTACTGACACTGTCTCTAAAGTCTTCAACGAGAAGTCAACTTTTTTAGAGAAAAACAGGAAGTTAGAGAGAGGCATGTAGAAAATGTATATGTCCCACCTCCCTTCCGTCTGATTCACCAGAACGTTCAAGGATTAATGGCTAAATTAGAACAGGTTGAAATTATGGTTGAATCTTTGCTTCCTGACGTTCTTTGTTTGTCTGAACACTTTCTGAGCCACTCTGACTTAAGTCAGTTCTGCATGCCTGGTTTCTCTCTTGCATCAGGATTTGGCCGCTCTTCTCTAAGGAGGGGAGGAGTGTGTATCTTAGCAAAACATTCTCTGTGCTATGAACCGCTTGACATTAGTGATTTCTGTCATGAGGGGATTTGTGAAATGGCAGGGATCAAACTTGATCTTCAAAACTTGCCTTCAAAACTTGTTTTAATTGTAGTGTATAGACCTCCGATATCTAAACTCCAGGAGATTGATATATTTTTTGATACGTTGACTGCTTGCCTTGAGAGTGTTGTCAAACCTAGTGGTTTAATTTCTGTAGTAGGAGATTTTAACATCGACTTGCTTGATAGTCAACATTCAGAGAGGTTCATAAATTTGATGCTCTCTTTTGGAATGAGGAATACTATTGTCACATACACGCGAGAATTTGGGAGTTCTAAGAGTCTTATTGATAACATTTTCACTAATATTGAATCGCATATGTTTGATTCGTCAGTAATTATTACAGCGGTCTCGGATCATCATGGACAGGTAGCTGATGTTAAGTTAGGTGTTAAGGAACGGTGTTTTCCTCTTTATAGCCTCAGGAGAAAATTCTCTCAAGCTAATATACATATTTTCAAATACTTACTGCATAAAGAAAGCTGGAATGACATATTCTCTTCAGATAACGTTTCTCAGAAATGGCAATGTTTTTTTAAGTTGTATTGATTATTACTTTGAAATATCCTTTCCTGAACGCACAGTAAAGTGCAAGAGCAACCAGGTTCCTAGAAAAGTTCAACTCGATTCTTCAGTGCTAAAATTGCGCAATAGGATGTTACTGATGTACTCTTTGACTAGGAACCTTCGATCAACTCATTACCTCAGGAGAGAATACTTGGATTTGAAAAAGGAATTCAGACATAGTGTTCAGTCATTCAAGGCGCAAAGTGTGCTTGACCAATTAAGTTCTTCCCAAAACTTACCTAAAACCATATGGAAAGTGATTAATGATTTCAATCCTAGTAAAGTACCTAAGCCTTTTAAACAAGTATATTTGAAGGATGAAAATGGAGTTTTGCTTACAGATGCAAAGTCTGTTTCGGAGCTGTTTAATTCATACTTTGCTGGAATAGGGCGTGGATCTAAGGACGGTAATTCTCCAAACCATGGAACTTTAATACCTTTCATGGATAAAACATTGTTCTTGTTGCCTACAACTGAAGGTGAGGTGATTCAGGTTGTACGTTCTCTCCGTTCAAGTTGTTCTGCGGGTAGAGATGGCATATCTTCTAAGGTCCTGAAAGAGTGTGTTGAGGTACTCGCCCCTCCTTTGTGTCATTTGGTTAACGCATCCTTCCAATGTGGTGAGTTCCTGGCTCCTTTAAAAATGTCATTGGTTAAGCCTGTATTTAAAAAAGGGCTCACTGACGAGGCAGAAAATTATAGACCAATAGCAATCCAATCCACGTTTTCTAAATTATTGGAAAAAATCTTTCTAATCCGCTTAAACAATTTTTTGAATGCAAATAATGTTCTGTCTGACAAGCAGTTTGGTTTTCAGAAGGGTAAGTCTACCCTTGATGCTATGTTTGATTTTATTTCGAATATTGTCTCGTCCTTGGATAGTCACGAACATGTAATGGGAATTTTTTTGGACCTAAAAAAGGCATTTGATGTTGTCAACCATAATCTATTGCTTTCAAAACTAGAGCGTATTGGTTTAAGAGGAGTCGCACAGGACTGGATATCGTCTTATTTAAAGGGAAGGATTCAGTCTGTAACAATGCCATACATTTACCCTTCTGGATGTCTTCGTTACCATGAATCAACTCAAACTTTGATAAGTTCTGGTGTTCCTCAAGGTTCGGTTCTTGGTCCGATGCTCTTCTTGCTTTTTATGAATGATATAACTGATTCAGTTGGTAAAGGTAATATTTGCCTCTTTGCAGATGATACATCATTTTGTGTATCAAACAAAAGCAGAAATCAACTTGAAATTGAGATGTTTATTCAGGGTAGTTCCTTATTGCAGTGGTTGGACTCAAATAATCTTCTTGTTAACGGTGATAAAACTAAGTACATTGATTTTTGTATAAGATCTAAATCTTCTAATCAGTTAGTCTTAATAGGTGATATTGAACTTAATTCTTGCTGCGAAACTAATTTTCTAGGTTTAATAATTGACTCAAATCTGAAATTTTCATCCCATATTGATAAAGTGTCTAAGAAACTGAGCTGTGGTATTTTTATATTGCGTAGGTTATAGGTTATCTACTTTCTCTAATCTTGATATTTTAATGGCAGCATATTATGGTTGTTTTTATCCACACCTTGCATATGCTGTTCCTATCTGGGGATATGAAAGAACGGCTACTGCAAGCATATTCAAATTGCAAAAGAAGGCACTGAGAGTCATATTCGGGCTGAGATCGTCTAGGTCATGTCGAGGAATTTTTAGAAAGAATAAAATTCTGACTTTCCCTTGTCTATATATTTTGGAATCAACCTGTTTGATTATGAAAAATCGGGAATATTTTCAAAAAAGGTCCTCCTCATACAATTTTCGCCCTATCAACCGCCTGGCAATCCTACCACATTTTTTCAGAAGCAAGTTTTGTATTCAGCAATAAAGATGTACAATAGCCTTCCAAATAAGTTTAGATTGTTAAATGATTTTAAAATATTCAGGAAAAGCGTGAAAGAATTTTTAGTTGTTAAAGAATATTACAGTGTACATTTATTTTTAAACGATGACTCAATTGTTTAGTTATAAGTTTGTGTTGTAAGTTTAGTATTGTACATATCGTCAAACATTTTTATAATTCCATGTACATATTACCGACTTTTGTCATCGCATTTCATTTTGCTTACGACAATAAAGAATTTTGACTTTGACTTTGAAGAAGTGAATGAAAGATAACAAATATTGAAAGTTATCAATTGCTTTACATTACCATAATGAATCAAATGTTTGTTCTTTTAACCCATTGAGGTAGTAATTTTATTCTATTTGCAGTAGCCTATAACGGGAATTGATTGGTGATGCACTCTAGTAGCAAAATATGTAACTAATTGCCGCGGGCGTCTACGGTTCTATCCGCTAGGGGCGCGGACTGAATGAAAAACCTTAATATCACCGCCAGGCCTTTGGTCGTGTTAGCTGAGTTGGCTACGTCGTGGAAACACCTTGGCCAGGTGGTGATACGATGTTCGTGGGTTCGATTCCCACACACGACCAAAACTGACCAGCTGTGCAACTCTCAATGAGTTAACCGGTCTGTGGCAACGTTGGTGGGAGGGCCCAAGTAAAATAAACGGTGGCAGGCTTGCTTGGAAGTTGACGGGATCAGTTAATTCTTTGAGACTTGCACATGGTCAACACTGATTTTGCTAATTTTTACTTATGTCTACTGTGTGTGTGCCAATGCGACTCTCTAAACTGAAAGATAAACAATATTTTAATTAAAATACGCCATTAATCCATTTAAAAACACCAATTTTGTACTCCAATTCACAGGTTAATAAAATTACAAGTAAGGAACGAGACCAGCTCGTATGTCTACGCCAATGGGTTGAACATAATGTAAATAAAGAATACATATAGGCCTATTCAAAAATGAACAAAGCTCAAGAACTTTGAAAAAATTCTGCCCGGCTTGGCTTGAGTCAGAAAATCACTACCGGTATATTGCACACACCTAGAGAAAATTCCTATAAAAAAAGCTCGGCTCGAGAAAGCTCGAAGCTCGAGAACTTAGACAAAGGCATGGCTCGGCTCGGCTCAAGCCAGAAATCACTATTCGCACACCCGTAATTATATCCTTACATACTGTATACTGCCGCTTTTAAATATCATTCATTACTCAGAGTTGGCCAAATGTCAAACATATTCATAGGTCAATTGGTTTAACATCCTGAATTACAAATTGACGGATGTAATGCTCCTGAAGTTCTCAGAAGTTGCTTCAATAAAGATGATTTTGAATTACAAAAAATAAAATAACTTGTGTCCAGTGATTCTATCATCCTTGAAAAGGCAACCAGTTTCCAAGCATTTCATCTTCTGGCTCGAACTTTGGTTTGGAAGTTCTTGATAAACAGGTCAATTTATTAAAAAGTGGCAAGAGGGTCATCCTGAGTAAGTCTCATTAAAGTCTCAGGGTCATTAAAGTAAGTCTCAATATGGATTTATTGGCTTTACAAACTTTTTTGTTATTATATATATATATTTTTTTTTTAAACTCAACAGTACAAAAAAGTAAAAAGTTAAAAAGCCTTGATTTAACTCCACGTTTGCATGAAATATATCCAATTAAAAAAGAATTTAAGTTAGTAAGAGTTTTAGGTACACAGTTGACTCCCTCTAATTTTGCCACCTCGGGACCGGACCACCAACCGGAGTAAAAAATGGCCGAACCATCGGGCAGTTTTTTAAACATGTAAATTATAACCTATAATAGCACTCCTCTGAATAAAAATAATTTCTAAGATGTTCTGACGATTTTTTAAAGCTTACTTACCCAAAAAAATCAAATTAAAACTTTAACTCACCTAAAAGATACTAACAGCACTACATTAAAATTTGTTAGCAAAGAATGCACGTCTGTAACAAACGCTATCGCCAAGTGAACTGAGATGATTTTTTTATTACATTTGGGCCGAAAAATGTACAGACACACGTTCATTCTCATTGATTTCTGCCGTGAGAAATCCTTCCTCCCATAGATTATAATTTTTAGTCATTTCCAAGAAGTTGGCCGGACCATCCGGCGGCCGACAATTCTGAGGCCGGACTAGAGGGAGTCATCAACTGTACCGGTATGCATTTTCTCAGTATTGCAAGTCTCTGAGTATTGTGTTTTACCTCAGAGCGGTGACCACGCAGGTTGTAGTTGGTGCGTGGAGGAGTCTCCAGCGCCTTGTTGCAGTGTGAGGTGGTGAATGTCACACCCACGATCCCTCGGACATTGCCCGTGGCCAGCCATCCCTCTTGATAGTAGTTTGTGCGATTTAATTTCCATCCTTCATCCTATTAACCGTACAATTATAAATACTGTTTGAACAATAACTAGTTTGAATTGTTTCAAATAAAAAGTCCTATTTAATTAGGAGTTCATTCTTTTATCACGTTTCAGGGGATGGGCTCACGGTTATCATAACACACTAAAATAAATAAATCATAACAAAAATAAATTAACTCACCTACAGACCTATTTAAGGCTAGCCTAAGCTCAACTTAAACCACTAGGTATCATTATTCATGAACTTTTAGAATAAATTAAAATTTTGTATTCACTACAAGTAGAACTCCAATTGTAGAGAAGTAACTACAATTTTAAACACTTAACTTAAGAATTTTTCTTGTTCTTATCTTTTGTTTCAATTGTTAATTCATTTTATCATTTTGACTTCTGGTAGTCCGATGCCCAGAATGTAATGTTTTGGTCTGTTGTCTGTTGTAAACAGTTAGGCCTACAAAGTGTTTTACACAGAGTATCAATAAAGTTATTTATATTAAATAAGATTTAAAAATAATAATAATGCCTCTTTAATTTGTATAAAATCAAAATATACATATTACAGTTGGACTTCAATAACTCAAACCTCAGGGGAAACAGAACAAATTTGAGCTATTTTGAAATATCAAGGTTCGACTTATCAAGGTGATCTTCTAAATACTTTGACTTATTGAGGGTCACGGTGACACAATCGATGAGTCATAGAAGAGTAGAATCCTTTGTGTTTTGTACACAGTGTATCATAATTAATCATGCTATACAAATTCAAATTAAAATAATTTTAACAATTGAAAATGTCTAAGATAAGCCTGAAAATGTTTTGAACAGCTTCTTTAGTGAACGTCCCAGAGGACAAAAACTTTAGTGAACAGAGAACATGCTGTAGTGTCATGGAGTTTTATTCAAGTTGCAACATGAACAGTAGATGCTCAAATAGAACTGGGGTTTTGAATCCGAACCAATAATGTACAATTTTGACTTAGAGGTTCTCCAGTCAACACTTTGACTTATAAAGGTAAGACGACATTACAGTTTCGAGTTATAGAGGTTTTCCAGTTAAAATCTCAAGTTATCGAGAGGTTGCCAGCCAACCCTTTGACTTAAAGATATAAAGTAGCATGTAGGCAAATTCAAGGGGAATAACAAAACATCAACTTATCATGAAATTTGATTTATCGAGGTTTGAGTTATTGAGGTTCCATTGTATTTTAAAAACTAATAATATTTTAATCTTACTTTATGTGTTTCAAGCTATGAACACTTTTTACTCAGCCCTAAAATGAAGACGATGAAGTACAATACTTGCATTGCTCTATGGCTGAAACATAAATGTTGGTTAAATATCAAGGACTCAAAAACCACTAAAATGGCTCTCAATGTTACTCTTATTAGAGAAAACAATGTTTTTGTTTTTAAGATCTAATTTTATTAATAACCTACTGAACAGAATCATTCCAAGAATGAATTCAACTGAGAATTTATACAAAAGAATTTATCTGCAAAATCTAAAGTAGATCTGTGGAAGCCTTTCTGAGTTATCGTGCGTAAGGCACTTCAGTTTGAATCACTTTCGTTAATAGTACAAGATTTCAAGTTAGGAATAATATCTCTCTCGCCCAATTATTATTATTAGAATCTAGACCGAGCGCCTTTTGTATCCACACTAACAATGTGGTATAGTCCAGGAGCAGAATGCAGAGGAAAAATTAATCGTTTTGGACACAATGAACGGATACTTTACTTTTGGGAATAATCCTTGCTCACAATAAGACACCACCGATTAGTATTATTAATTGCATGCATCTGATAAGAAACAAATGGAATGCAACTGTGATTTTCAGCTCAGGAGGAGTATTCGGGGGCCTACTAAGTCATCTCGTTAGTTGAAACTGGCTGTGATTTTAAATTTTGCAGTTTTAACCAAATTAATTTTGGGAATTAAGTCTGGTTCAAAATCTTTTAGCTATAATTTTGTAAGCCCTCATAATTTCAAAATCCAAATTTCTAATATTTGAAATAGGCTACATGAGTCATCTTAATTCTTAAGAACTGTAGGTACATATATTGATGTGTTGCATAAATGCTTCCCACAAAGGATTTATCCCAAATCCAGTAACCAATCTGTTGTACATTTTGGGGGAATGTATCACACAGTCTGATATGTCATTTGGCAGTTGTAATAAGCCTACTTCTTTAGCTGCTGAACATTTGTTAAGTCAACATCATTGGTCATTCCATGCTATTTTAGAATTAATGCATGACCATTCTAGAAATTTTTGATTTTCTCACCATGTAATTATCTACTCCTCAGATGAATAAAATCAATTTTTTACATTTTTATCTTACACGGTTCAGGATTTATGCTTACTTAGAGTTGCCGAGGAGAGTAATTTTTAGCATTTTCAAGGGTTTGCGCTAAAAATCATAGCTTCTATGGTTTTTAAGATATTTTAGTTCTGGTTATTTTTTTTGAAGGTAAGATTATGACCTTCATAATGATGTAACTCAAGTTACTTAAAAATAAATTTGTATGGTGGTAAATTAATTATAAAAAATGTGTTTTCAATGAGCCGAGCCCATTTTCAAAAATGTATGTATCAAAAAGGAACGAGACCACAAATTAATTTGTTGTCCATTGAAGCTCCACATAGCAGTATTTAATAAAAATATATAACATCATTAAGATTTTATTTCCTTCCCAATAATATTTGAAATCAAAAGTGGAAATTTTTCAAAATTGAGTGATTTTGGAGTTTAATATCTAAAAAGGGTGACCAGATCAAAGGATGATTTTTTTGTGTTACCTTACCTAACTGAACACTTTGGGTGGTATAAGTATCATTTTGTGGTTCACCGTACTTTCCGAGATATGAGCATCAATGTTAGTGGTAAAATACAGTGTGTCCGCAGCCGATGTTGTTCAGTAGAGTAAGCATCAAAATAATTTATTTTCACATTTGAGGACATTATTGGGTAGTTTAACATAAAAGATATCATTATGAAACATTTACACTGTGTAGTAATTATAGTTTTATATAAATATTATATATATAGTAAGTAACCGTGGAATAACATGGTTTTGTTGAAATTTCAAAACGATGCGAGAAAGAGTTTGAGTACTTTATTGGACAGTTTAGCATCATAATATTTTAACAGTTTATTCATTTATTTATAGTTAAATATTAGCAACCAAAAGTAATTTCATTACCTTACAATAGGTACAAAAATTCTTTCCATAGAAACAAATAGTTTCTTGAACAGCATAATATGTGTTGTCAAAATTAACAGGATAATATAAAACTACATCTCAAAAACACTACAAAATATATTTACAATTATACTGTACTTACATACAAGACAGAAAATATATAAAAAAAAAATGGTACAAGGTGATCGATTTCAACCAGTCACACCGGTCATCATCAGGACCAATCAGCGAATGCCTGGGTATTTTAGCTGGTTGGGCCTGATGATGACCGGTGTGACTGGTTGAAATCGATCGCCTTTTACCATCTTTTTTGTATATTTTCTGTCTTGTGTGAAAGTACGGTATACGTGTAAATATATTTTTTAGTGCTGTGGGACGTAGTTTTATTTTATCCTGCAAGAAACTATGGTTTCTCTCTCTGGTTGTGCATAAAGCTGTGAAGTACTATAAGAATATAGCCTATTGTATAGATTAATTTGCTATGGTAAGTTCACAAATTTAACATCACTTTTTTAAAAAAAATTTTCAAAATTAAATCATCTACTTAAACAGTGAGAACCTACTTGAAAGATAAGGAAGTCAATTTTAAAATTGAATCAATAATGCAGTGTTTTTTGGGTGAATGTCTTGGTGAACCATGCAAAAATAGTTAATTTATGGAATTCCCAAAATTGAATATATTTGTAATTATTCTGAGTTTGATATTTATTTGTTGGAAAAGAGAGTAAATTGTGGGGAGTTAAAAGACCTCTACATATAACACATTAGAAAATGGGTGATTAAGTATAAGAATTTATTTAGTGGATCATGTGTGACCCTCTTTCGAATTGTTTCTTAATTTAAACTAAACGATGTTAAACAATTATGATGCAAAATACAGTAAAAATGTTTTATTACAATATTTGTTATGTTAAATTTTCCAATAAAATCATTAAATGTGAAATTACATTATTTGGATGCTTACTCTACTGAACAACAATGGCTGCTGACACATTGTATTTTACCACTAACATTTGTGCTCAGATCTCGGAAAGTCAATGAACCAAAAAACGATTAACGCATTCCATCTACAGTACTCAGGTAAGGTTACATTTGTGATCTTATCATAGCAACTTAATTTAGGCCTACACAATAGGCTATATTCTAATAGTATTTCACAGCGTTATACACAACAAGAGATAAACCATAGTTTGTTTCTAGGGAAAGAATTGTTGTACCTATTGTAAGCTAGGTAATGAAACTATTTTTTGTTACTAATATAACCTACAGCCTACATAAATAAATATACTGTTAAAATATTATGATAACAGGTAAGATGCTAAACTTTCCAATAAAGTACCGTACTCAAACCCTTTCTTACATCGTTTTGAATTTCAATTAAAACCATGTTATACCATGGATATACACTTAATGTACAGTGAAAATGTTTCATAAAGATTTCTTTTATATTAAACTATCCAATTAAGTCCTCAAATGTAAAGATAAGTTATTTTGATGCTTACTCTATGGAACAACATCGGCTGCGGACACACTGTATTTTACCACTAACATTGATGCTCATATCACGGAAAGTACGGTGAACCACAAAATGATACTTATACCATCCAAATTACTCAGTTAGGTAAGTTAACACACAAAAAATCAACCTTTGATCTGGTCCCCCTTTTTAGATATTCAACTCCAAAATCGCTCAATTTTTCAAAATTTCCATTTTTGACTTCAAAGTTTATTGGGAAAGAAATAAGATCTTAGAGATGATATGTATTTTTATTAAAGACTGCTGTGGAGCTTCTATAGACAAAACAATAATTTGTGGTCTCATTCCCTTTTTGATAAATACATTTTTGAAAATGGCCGCTCGGCTCATTGAAAACACATTTTTTATAATTAATTTACCACCATACAAATTTATTTTCAAGTAACTTTAGTTACATAATTTTTAAGGTCATAATCTTACCTTCAAAACAAAATAACCAGAACTAAAATATCTTAAAAACCATAGAAGCTATGATTTTTAGCGCAACCTTTGAAAATGCTAAAAATTACTCTCCTATGCAACTTTAAATAAGCATAAATCCTGAAACGTGAAAGATATATAATTAAAAAAAATTGGTTTTATTCTTCTGAGGAGTAGATATGGTGAGAAAATCAAAAATTTCTAAAATGGTCATGCAACCAGCATTAGGTGATTTCACATGGAATGACACTCATGTAAAAAGCTTTAGCTCAATACATTCAAGGGGGCGCACTGGAAGGAAAATATCATAGAAGGCAAACATAGTTGTTAAGTATATATAATTTTTGGGCCGACTTTAAGTGTGTGGTGATATTACGAGTTGTTCAATCTTATTTGTAACCGACCTCATAAATTTTTCCTCATCAAACACTAATTCAACATTAAAAGTAACACCTAATTACCTATCTTATTTTGTCAAACTCGGTCCAATAGACT
Organism: Allygus modestus; assembly: GCA_963675035.1. Taxonomy (NCBI): domain Eukaryota; kingdom Metazoa; phylum Arthropoda; class Insecta; order Hemiptera; family Cicadellidae; genus Allygus; species Allygus modestus. The sequence continues at coordinate 382,291,135 of OY776111.1, read as the reverse complement.
TTATTTCATTATTATTGAGGATCAAATTTTCTGATGTGACACGACCGTGACTAATGATTTTATAACACTTGTCTTCTTGACATTAAGGGTTAATCCAATGTTTCTAAGAGATTGTTCGTCAAATCATATAAGAATAATAGGCCTACTTCTTCTTTATTTTTCCCTATCTAGACAGTAACTTATCGCCTGCAAAGCTTAGTAGCCAACGGAAAAACTTGGTAATGTTTTATTCAATTTAAAACCATAAACCTCCAAATATTTTGTTCAGAAAACACATCCAATACATGGTCAATTGACAAGTTATAGAGTAACTTAGGGAGAGGTGCTCCTTGTAATAATCCTCTTTCTATTATTAGAGGTTTCATTTTCCATTTGCGTGTCTCTATGCCTATAGTGTTATATTAGTGTTTTGCAAGCTTTTTATATTATTTGAATGAACTTGGGGGATTGGTAGAGAGTCCAGAACTTTAGAGAGGTGGTCGTGACTTGCGTTGTCGTAAGCTTTCCCTATATCCAAAAACATTAAACAACAGTCTTTCTTATCTTGTTTCGCATACTTTAAAATAGAATCTAAAATATTTTATATTCATTTCAAAGGGCCTTTTAATAGAAATACAATGGCGCAAACTCGAGGTTGATATCATGCTCCCATACAAATTAGAGGCCATTTAAAAATTATATAAAGTGTTAGACCTACATTTTTAAATATTTAAATGTCCGCCATTTTGTATGGGGGCTTGACAACAAACTCTAGTTGGCGCCATAGTAATTCTATTAAAAGGCCCTTGAAAATGACTCGATAGGGGTTTACATTACATATTTGAGGCAACCCCCCCAAAATCGCATTTCGAGGGTAGGGGCAGATATGGCACATACAACAACAGGTAGTTTTTTGTTGCCCAAACACATGAGTAAAATATATTGTTTTTACCTGGTTTGGTCTTAAAGTTCGGCTATTAAAACATTCTGGGAATTTTGGGACATATATAAGCCTAAATACAATAAATCCTAATATTGGCAGTTTTTAACATACATGTTGATAAAAAAAATTCTATAACTTAACTCATAAAACCCAAAATGAGTTTGTTTCTCCACTTTTAAATTTAGCACACAATGAGTCAGCACATTTAAGAATAGACCCAAAGTATAATTCTTTTTGGAAAACCAAAAGGGTGTTTTTTTAAAAAGTTCAAAAAATAATCTTTAGGCCTACATATTTTAGGAAAAATATTGGGGTACACTTTCATAAGCGGAAAGATTTAAAAAACCGAATGAAATTGTTCGATACGATATATTGATTATTTAGGTTATCCAGTTATGGTTTCGGTTATTTAGGTTTTGGTTGTGTTCGGCCTCAAAGATTTAGAAGATATCGTCTTTAAATTTGTCCAGATAACACCATGTCAATTCCACTAATATTTAAACATGTATTTCTAGGAACAACCATTGTTGGTAACGGACCGGTAATTATTTACTATTTCCCCTTCACCTCCGATCCTTTTACTATTTTAATATATTGTTTTTATGACATTAAACGTCATAAAAACGCAAAAAAATTTTTCGCAAATTTAACATACTCACGAAACAACTGTCTGAAGAGTACTAACCCAGTCAATCTAGCAGACACTTTGGGAATCCGAGATAAATCTATCGGATGAAAATATCGAACTTACTAATATCGAGAAGCAACTATTGTTTTGATATTGCGATATAATAATCGCACACCCCCGCTCCTGTGGGGGTAGCGTGGGTCTTGTTTTTATATTGAGATATAATATTCGCACACCTCCGCTCCTGCGGGGGTAGTGTGGGTCCATTTTGAGTGCACGCTGCTGTAGCTAGCACGTCAACATGTGATTTATTTATCATAACCTAACCTAACCTAACTCCGCAGAGCGATGTATGGGAATTTTCCCATTTTCAGTAAAATTATTCAAAAAGGGAAAAATTCCCGAAAAAGGTAATATTTCACATACAGTGCTCTGGGGAGTTAGGTTAGGTTAGGTTATGATTAATGTACACAAATTATCTGTATCTGGTAAATAACATAACCTAACTTAACCTAACTCTGCAGAGCGCTGTATAGGTACGGTAATTGTCCCTTTTCGGGGAAATGTCCCAAAAAGGGGGAAATCCCGTAAAAGGGAATATTTCCCATACAGCGCTCTGCGGAGTTAGGTTAAGTTAGGTTATGATATTTACCAGATACTGATAATTTGTGTATATTTATCATAACCTAACCTAACCTAACTCCGCAGAGCGCTGTATGGGAAATATTCCCTTTTCGGGGTGGTTTTCCTTTTTTGGGAAATTTCCCCGAAAAAGGACAATTTCCCATACAGCGCTCTGCGGAGTTCGGTTAGGTTAGGTTATGATAAATACACACAAATATATAACATGTTGTCGTGCTAGGTAGTGTGCTCTCAAAGTGGAGCCTTACTACCCCAGCAGGAGCGGGGGTTAGTGCAAATACTATACACTACCCCCGCAGGAGCGGGGGCTAGTGCAAATACTACACACTACCCCCGCAGGAGCGGGGGTTAGTGCAAATACTACACACTATCCCCGCAGGAGCGGGGGTTAGTGTAAATACTATACACTACCCCCGCAGGAGCGGGGGCTAGTGCAAATACTACACACTACCCCCGCAGGAGCAGGGGTTAGTCCAAATACTATACACTACCCCCGCAGGAGCGGGGGCTAGTGCAAATACTACACACTACCCCCGCAGGAGCGGGGGTTAGTGCAAATACTACACACTACCCCCGCAGGAGCGATGGTTAGTGCAAATACTACACACTACCCCTGCAGGAGCGGGGGTGAGTGCAAATATACTACACACTACCCCCGCAGGAGCAATGGTTATTGCAAATACTACACACTACCCCCGCAGGAGCGGGGGTTAGTGCAAATACTATACACTACCCACGCAGGAGCAGGGGTTAGAGCAAATACTACACACTACCCCCGCAGGAGCGGGGGCTAGTGCAAATACTACACACTACCCCCGCAGGAGCGGGGGTTAGTGCAAATACTACACCAGGATTTAGACCGTTCCCTTTAAAAACGTTAAAAATTCCACTGGCGTAGATACGCGCGCGCGCGCGCGCACACGCACACACACACACACACACACACACACACACACACACACACACACACACACACACACACACACACACACACACACACACACACACACACACACACACACACACACACACACACACACACACACACACACACACACACACACACACACACACACACACACACACACACACACACACACACACACACACACACACACACACACACACACACACACACACACACACACACACACACACACACACACACACACACACACACACACACACACACACACACACACACACACACACACACACACACACACACACACACACACACACACACACACACACAAAATACTACCCCCGCAGGAGCGGGATAATTTGATAAAACTAATTAAACTCCATAATAAATGTTGCCGGTGGTGGTAAACCTGGATTGTCGCATCTGATATTTGTTTACATTGTTTCCTCTTCCGTTTCCGTTTGTTGTTTTTATATCTGCACTCTAAATCTTGTTATTGTATTGACAATGGCGGAGTGTCCAGAAACGAGCGTTTTACGTGTCTGTGATGTTTGTGAATTTACTATTACTACTTTTATTGAATTTTCCAGTAATGAAGAAAATATTTCCAAATTCTTGTACGATCATTCAGCATTACCGCGAAATAAGAAATGCCCAAAGTGCAATAATGACATGGTTCTTGATGAAACCCGGCACAGGTTCCGTTGTTATAAACGTTCAATTATAAGAAATGAACGAAAAAAGAAAGTGTCGGTCCAGTGTTTAAAGGAGGTGTCGCAGTATTCCGGGACATGGTTTGACCGATCTAATCTGCCTATAAAAACAATTGTCCGTTTTGTAGCGTATTGGTGCCTCATGCCACCTCCACGACAGTATATATTAGAAAATGAATTGGGGTTATCGAGCAAAACCATAGTTGACTGGTCAAATTACCTTAGAGAGGTATGTTTTCACTTTTTATGTAAACAATCTAAACCAATAGGAGGACCTGGCACGGTAGTTGAAATTGATGAGGCCAAGATAGGAAAAAGAAAGTATAACCGAGGGCGTATTATAGAAGGAAATTGGGTGTTTGGGGGTATTCAAAGGGAGTCAAATCAAATGTTTGTTGTACCTGTCCCTACCAGAGGCCATGCGACTCTTCTACCAATAATTCGGAAATATATTTTACCTGGTACAACTGTAGTTAGTGATTGTTGGAGAACTTACCAATGCTTACAGTTTGAAGGGTACCAGCACCTTACTGTAAATCATTCTTACAATTTCGTAGATCCTGACACTGGCGCAAATACTCAAAAAATCGAACGCACGTGGAGGGAGGTACGTTCAAAAGTTCCGCGTTTTGGTAACATGAAACACCATTTCCATGGTCACCTGGCCGAGTTTCTCTTTAAAAGGAAGTACTGGGCTTATAAAACCCGGCTTCATTACCTGTGGACCATGATCGCAGACCTGTACACCGGCGAAACCCCAGTGGCAGCAACACCAGATAACTCATCGAGTGATGAGTTAGACTCTGATTAATAAAGGTAGGTTCCAATGTTTTCTTTTTATCATTATTATTATTTGATAATCCTGTTTGTTTATATCAGCTTACATCACACTCATTCTGATAACCCAAATTACATATTGTTATTACTCTATTCAACTCTATGAAAAACGAGTAAGCACGCAGCACGCTGACGTGAGGGAAGTGAATTTCCACATAAAAACTTGTAAAACTCAAAATCAATGTAAACACATACATTTGTCCAATTTCTATTGAAATCTGAAAACATTGATTTTTTGGCTGTTTGATACTCCTGGTTTCATTTACTTGCAAAGCTGGGAATACAATTTTGCGCATTATAAGGTTAGGAGAAGGTCCAGACAGGCTTGAAAGTAGGCGTGAGGTTGCTGGGGATGATAAAAGTACAAAGGAATAACAGGTTTTTCTAGTGTAAAACCCCCATAAGACACTGTGTTTAGTCGATACACATTTTCATTAATAACTCGGTAAATATTTATGCTAGAATGACGAGAGAGGGCCTAAAACTTTCGCCTCACTAATTCCCATCTTTTTACATGCATTGACTTTACATCTGGGGCTTTTATGACCCTTTTTGGGCCCAAAAACTCGAAATTTGAAAGATTAATCCCCCAAAAAAGGGGTTTAGAGTTTTCCGATCGTTTTCCCCAACGAACTTGTCCAACTGATTACAGAAAGGAACGTCCCTACCAAATTTGAAGTAAATCGGACAATAAATGCGACCGCTAGAGTGCAAACATATATATATATATATATATATATATATATATATATATATATATATATATATATATATATATATGTCTATATATATATAAAATGCCATAGTGTCTGCTATTATTTAACTATTTGTGACTTAGGCCTAAATAAACAAATAATAATCTAGACCATTTTAATACTATGTTGGTTTTATGATTATTCTTGGAGGTACGAAATATTTGGTAGAGTAGACATTACAAATAAAATTAATTAAATATCCCATTAATGTTAATAGTTTACATTTCAGATATTGGGTAGACGATCTTATGTTTTAAACGTTGAGCACACATAATATATACATATATATATATATATATATATATGTATATATATATATATATATATATATATATATATATATATATATAATTTTGAACGACCCCCCAAAACGTGTTCAGGGGGTCACGTTAGGAACTTCTATGGTGGTCCCGGGCTTAATTTTCACTGTGCGGGTCATGCTAATAGTTCACTTTCCAAAGGAAATTCACTAAAAAGAGGTGGGTGGGAGGTTTTCTCCTAGACGAGTACCAAACTACCCCCGCAGGAGCGGGAGTGTACCAAACTACCCTCACAGGAGCGGGGGTGTGCGATTATTATATCGCAATATCAAAACAATAGTTGCTTCTCGATATTAGTAAGTTCGATATTTTCACCGGTAGATTTATCTCGGATTCCCAAAGTGTCTGCTAGATTGACTGGGTTAGTACTCTTCAGACAGTTGTTTCGTGAGTATGTTAAATTTGCGAAAATTTTTTTTTGCGTTTTTATGACGTTTAATGTCATAAGAACAATATATTAAAATAGTAAAAGGATCGGAGGTGAAGGGGGAAATAGTAAATAATTACCAACGGACCTATGGAAAACGTACTCCTTAAGTTATATGTTCTTTTTACATGCTACAGTACTGGAAAGCTATATAGGTACTGTAAACCCTTAAACCCTTTACATTTTTTGATTCGTCTTTTTTTATAACAAATTTATGTTCGAAATCTTACAAATTGTATGCCTAACTCAAAAACCGTATAGGCCGAAGCCCAAAAAAATCAGAAAATGTATATCTTTCTTTAAATTTATAGAAGCAACAAATAACCCAAAAACTATAAAAATCTAACACCTTAAGGTTCAAGCCCAGGTTGATTACAGTAAGTATGGAATGACCCATAAGTGAAATTTCTAATCCATGGTTACACCCAAGGTTCATAGAGCTTTCAGACCAGGTGTGTTGTCGATCTATTTAAGTTAAGGTTTTCTACTTGACCGGAAGAGAACTCGTAAAAACAGCTGGAAGGTCACGTGATCACAAATCCAATCTGCAGTGTTGCTGGAAACACGATATTTATCGTACGAGTACCATATTTTCCTCACCAGTGTAATTAGAATTAACATTGTTTAACTGCTTACATTCTATGCTAAGCTGTTACTTTATGCAACTAATACCGGTAAATTGTTTTGATGTAACTTGTATTATTAGATTAATTGATTAGGGGTTTAAATTTTCTTTCTGCATGTCCAGTGACAATTTAAAAATAGCTGTACCATTAATATACCCTTAAAGTTAGCAACACTTTATGGTATGTTGTTGATTTATGAATCAGCTGGGCGCCCTCATAAGACATCTTTACTGCGAACATTACTCTAATGTAAATAAACACATCTGGTCTGAAAGCTCTACGAACCTTGGGTTACACCCCCTGGAAATATTTAGGATGGTCATTCTTAAACCAGTATTTCATTTTAACTTATACATCTATGCTAAACTCAAATTAGCTGAACAGGGCCTAGCCTGGTTCAAAGTTATTTTTTGTATAAATTAAAATAGCTTATAAAGTAAATTACAATTACTAAGAATGTACTTACTTCTGGTAGTTCATCAGGAACTTTCCCCATCCAAGATAGGGAAAGGATAGTACAATCACATTTTGTATTAGTATTTTTCTCAAAGTGTAGGTGCATTACTTCTGCAAAATTAGTTAAGACGCAAGAATTGATGTAATTTAAGTTCGTTATAACTCCCTACAGAAGTGGAGTATTTCTTTTGCAAACAACATTTTCAACTTTGGTATAAAGATTGAAACCGAAATCTTGAAACACAGTACTCTGCAGCATTGCCCAGAATAGTTTTAAGAGTTCTATTGCTATTGCGCATATGTGATTCTAAGTCAAGTGATTAAAAAATACTAATCTTTTATGTAGCATAAAATATCTTGAAACAATTCAACTTTATAACTAAACTTACAAACTGGGGGAGACGTGGTGTAGTTTGAATTTTAAAAGCTTAAAACCTACACTTATATATTTACAACATTCTAGCAGAAGCTAAATGGTTATTGATTTTGGAATATAGTGTGTTCTTATTCTTTTTATTAGACCCTTGAACTAAAAACAGCCAGTAGAACAAAACTGCATATGTATAGTAACTGATAATAGTAGTTATTCCTGCCAGATGTTATGCAATTTTATTCAATTGGAGATTCAAAAACCAATATATAATAATTACTCCGTGATAATAATTAACAATATACGGTAGTGGAATTTATAAAAATGTAATTAATTTATAGGAAAATAGGTAAGGTAGGCCTGAGTCCTATCTTTCCCTTCCTGGCGGGGTACGGCCAGTGAGCTCTATAAAATCTGGAGAGACTACTTCCATACTGCCATTGACTACCACTGTAGTTAGTCTATGGTAGAGCTCACTGGGTACGGCCAATACCTCCTGGACAACACGTCCCCTTTTTAGGAACCATTGCCTAAGTGAGATGAGAAACCGTACAAACTCTTCTCAGAATGGCCGGCCTGAGATGAAACCCAAGACATCCCAAATGAGAGGTGCAATAATCGCTACCTCACTTGGTTGCTATTTTTAGATTTTAATATTGAAAATAAGAAGATTACATATAAACAATATAATATGTAATCTTATTTTTTTAGATAATTTTGCTTGAGTTATCCTCACTTTTTTTTAATAGTCTTTAATATAGATTAACAGTTTATATCAACACAGGGCCGGATTTAAGCAAAACTGTGCAGGCTGGTGCCCAGAAGCCATCACCTAACAAAATCTCACATCTTGCTAGCCTAACAGTCAGCGGCTTGGACTTCAGTTCAAGGGTCACGAATCCCCTACTTTTTTGGGGGTTCACAAAAATTTGAGGGGTTTTTGGACCGCTTTCCATAAAGCGTTTGTGAGCTCTACTAACGAAAAATGCCATTGGTGGAGACAAAAAATAAGAATGGCGAACTATAAAAAGGTAAGGGTTTACATATACTAAATCCGGCTATATTTATCGATGCAGAAAACTATACAAAATGTTATAGCATGCTTTTTTAGCGAATTTCCCCTATAGGGAAGAAGCTATTACCGTAGTCGGCATGGTAAGACCTAGGCCCGGGACCATGATAACTTTTCGTTTTGAGGTCCCCAGACCCCAAAAACACCATTCGTTCGAAACTGTATATATATATATATATATATATATCTATATATATATATATATATATGTGTCCGTGAGCACGATAACTCTCGTAAAAATTATCCGATTTTGATGAAATTTGGTATAAACGTGTAAAGTAACATTTATGACTTTAAGTTCGAAAACCAGCCAGATCGCTTTATCCGAAGGGGTATTTTGGGGGGGTTTTGTACCCCAAAAATGGGTTTTTTTAAGTTTTTACATAGAATTTTGGAAATAGTCAAATTTTAGTTTTTACCATTGGATTTAGCTTAAAAAAACACACAATTTGGTATTTTGATCATTTCTCTACGTCAATTGGTTACCGAGATATTGAAAGTGCTAAACACAGTACGTTGTCTAATGTTATTCTTATGGAGGAAAAGAAAAATTTTATATCTCGCTTATTTATGAACGTATACTGACAAAACTTGGTATACGGCTTCATCTGGTTGTGGACCATTGATATTTGCTCAAAAAAACAATTTTTTGTCAAAGGCTCCCGTAGCAGCAAACCTGCGTACTCAGCCCCATGTTATTCTTATGGAGAATAAGTAACGTGTTATCTCCCTTAATTATGAAAATAAATTAATGAAATTTGGTATGTGGCTTTACCTAAATGAGTTATATTGATATCTGTATAAAACCCCATTTTTTGTTTTCCTTCCTTCAGCAAACCTGCATACTCAGTCGCCATGTTATTCTTATGGAGAATAATTAAAATGTCATAAATCGTTTATTTATGAATGTATATTGATGAAACTTGGTATGTGGTATTAAGATACATATATATGCATTGGAAATTCGCTGAGTACGCAGGTTTGCTGCTACGGGGGTATTTTTGCTTTGCGGAGGTTAAGTGGCTCTTTGGACAAGGATGGCATGAGGCAGGCATACTTTAGTCTATTTCAATCACACATGAGCTATGGTCTGATTGTGTGGGGCTGCTCTCCGCGCATTGATGAAATTCTGAAAATTCAAAAACAAGCAGTTCGGATTATGGATGGAACTGGAGAAAGTGAACACTGTAAACCAATCTTTAAACATTTAAAAATTCTCACAGTCGTCATTCTGTACATTTTTCATTCTGCTAAAAGGGTAGGCCTATGCTGTAAATTTATGTTCAAAAATACCTATATATATTCTTGTTCAGAAATATATCGAGGGCTTCATGCCAAAAGGGCATATCTACCAAAACACATATTTTCAGTAGGTACCTACTGGTGATTAAAGCTTTGTAATAATTTAGGCTAAATAGTTCTTATTGAAACACCTGTACACCTAATAGCACATTCAATATGTTCTTTTTTAGAGAATTTCCCCTACAGTATAGGGAAGAAGCTATTACCGTAGTCGGCATGGTAAGACCTAGGCCCAGGACCACGATAACTATTTGTTTTGAGATCCCCAGATGCCAAAAACACCATTTGTTCAAAACTGTATAAATATATGTACGATAACTCTCGTTAAAATGGTCCGATTTTTATGAAATTTGGTACAAACATGTAAAGCAACATTTGTGACTAAGTTCGAAAACCAGCCAGATCGCTTTATCCGAAGGGGTATTTTGGGGGGGTTTTGTACCCCAAAAATGTTTTTTGAGTTTTCTTTTATACAATATTTTAGGAAATCAAATTTTACTTTTCACCATTGAATTCAGCTTAAACATTTTTTTTTTCATTTATCGACGTCGATTGGTTACAGAGATATTGAAAGTGCTAAACACAGTACGTTGTCCGATGTTATTCATATGGAGAATAAGAAAAATGCTATATCTCGCTTATTTATCAACTTATTCTGACAAAACTTGGTATATTGCTTCATACCATTGTGGTCTATTGATATTTGCACGAAAGACTATTTTTTTGCCGATAGTTCCCGTAGCAGCAAACCTGCGTACTCAGCCCCCGTTATTCTTATAGAAAATAAGAAAAATGTTATCTCCCTTAATTATGAACATAAATTAATAAAACTAGGTATGTGGATTCACCTAATTGAGTTACGAGGGCTGTTCAGAAAGTAAGTTCCATTGGTGGCTAGCGAATAGAGGAGTGGGGGTAGAGGTGTGACCACGGCGGCGTTGGGTAGTCTGGCTCAGTAGGCATCTGTCCGTACGCAAAGAAGGTCGATCGGACAGCTCCGCACGCTGCAATCTAAATTCAAAATGGCCGCCGCAAGTGCCAGTGCCGCAGGCTCTGGTGACGCAGCGAGGGTCAGTCCAGCCGCTGCAATTGACAACCCTGCTGACTGTGAAGTGCGTTCCGTTATCCGGTTTCTTTGGGTAAAAAAAATTAAACCTGCTGAGATCCATCGTGAACTGTGTTCTGTTTACGGAAATAACATAATGAGTGGACAGTGCAGTTCGGAAATGGTGCCGTTTGTTTAACGAAGGACGCACGAATGTTCATGATGAAGAGAAAAGTGGGGCCGGCCATCTGTGGTAACGGACGATCTTGTGGACAAAATTAATGATAAAGTTAGAGAGAACAGGAAGTTCACTATTACAGACCTCTCGGAGTGTTTCCCTAAAATTTCACGCACTCTTCTGTACAACTCTGGGACTCAAAATCTTGGTTACCAAAAATTTTGTGCTCGGTGGGTGCCGAAATTTCTCACAACTGATCACAAAATGAACAGAATGGGTGCTGCCCAAACATTTCTGGAGCGATACGACGAAACTTGGGTTTCTTATGTGAGCGTTGAGCAAAAAAAAAAATCAATGGAGTGGGGTCACACTGTGTCGCCGCGTAGGCCCATCAAATGCCGACAAACATTCTCAAAGAAAACGAGTTCGCACGCAGCACGCTGACGTGAGAGAAGTGAATTTCCACATAGAAACTTTTAAAACTCAAAATCAGTGTAAAAACATACATTTGTCCAATTTTTATTGAAATCTAAAAACATTGATTTTTTGGCTGTTCTGATACTCCTGGTTTCATTTACTTGCAAAGCTGGGAATACAATTTTGCGCATTATAAGGTTAGGAGAAGGTCCAGACAGGCTTGAAAGTAGGCGTGAGGTTGCTGGGGGTAATAAAAGTACTCTAACAAAGGAATAACAGGCTTTTCTAGTGTAAAACCCCCATAAGACAACGTAATGTGTTTAGCCGATACACATTTTCTTTAATAACTCGGTAAATATTTATGCTAGAATGACGAGAGAGGGCTTAAAACTTTCGCCTCTCTAATTCCCATCTTTTTACATGCATTAATTTTACATCTGGGGCTTTTCTGACCCTTTTTGGGCCCAAAAACTCGGAGATTAATCCCCAAAAAATGGGTTTAGAGTTTTCCGATTGTTTTGCCCAACGAACTTGTCCAACAGATTATAGAAAGGAACGTCCCTACCAAATTTGAAGTAAATCGGACAAAAAATGTGACCGCTAGAGTGCATACACATATACAGTATATATATAAAATTTTGAACGACCCCCCAAAACGTGTTCAGGGGGTCACGTTAGGAACTTCTATGGTGGTCCCGGGCTTAAGTTTCACCGTGCGGGTCATGCTAATAGTTCACTTTCCAAAGGAAATTCACTAAAAACTCATGGCAACTGATTTTGGAACAGAAAAGGGGTTCTATTGGTTTGAGTAATTAGAAAGGGGCACTAAAATTAACTCAACAATATACTGTGAAATACTAAGGAAACTGAGGCGGGTAATCCAGAACAAAATGTGCGACATGTTGACCGGTGGCGTTGTTTTCATTCACGGCAATGCACGTCCTCACAATGCAGTGAAACTCGTAAGCTTCTGGACCATTTTGGATGGGATGTTTTTGACCACCCACCTTACAGTCCTGATTTAGCGCCAAGTGATTTTCACTTGTTCCCCAACATGAAAAAATGGCTTGGGTCACAGCGCTTTGTGAATGATGACGAGCTGAAAGATGGCGTCAACGGGTGGCTACGTGCACAGGCGGCAGAATTCTTTTCAGTGGGAATTGAAAAGCTTTTCCTAGGTATGACAAGTGGTTAAATGTTAGTGGGAATTATGTTGAAAAATAGTTTAAGACACGCTCTTTAAGATGTATATAACTTAATAAATTTGTTGTAGATCCATTGAGTATTTTTTTATACCTAAACGGAACTTACTTTCTGAACAGCCCTCGTATATTGATATTTGTAAAAAAAACATTTTTTGCAACCTTGGTTTCAGCAAACCTGCATACTCAGCCGCCATGTTATTCTTATAGAGAAAAATTAAAATGTTATAAATGGTTTATTTATGAATGCATATTGATGAAACTTGATATGTGGCTTTATGTGGCATTAAGATACATATATATGCACTGGAAATTCGCTGAGTACGCAGGTTTGCTGCTACGGGGGTATTATAGATATATTTTTATCAAACTTGGTATGTGATATTATCTGGTTGATCTATATTGATATTTGAGTTAAACAAAATATTGTTTAGGTCCTTGTTGCAGAAAACCTGCGTTGTCATCCCTAATCAAAGCCGGATTTAGGAAATGTGGGCCCCTAGGAGTAAACAGTGGTGCGGGCCCTTACCGCCCATGGCGGTCGGTCGGTCGGTCTGTGTATTTGCTCATTTGAGGCTTTGGTCTTGGCCCCTTTGTGATGTGAGCCTCTAGGCCTCTAGGAGCGCGCCTATTTAGCCTATGCTTGAATTCGACTGTGTTCCTAATGGAGAAATGAATTAAGAAAAAACTTGTATATTTCGCTTATTTATAAATACATTTTTATTTGTATAAAACTGTATAAGTAGCTTTATGTGGTGGTAGAAGCTGTGACCATGTGTAGGCTACACTTTCCAGACGAAAGCTCTAGATATATTAATCTTGTTTAACTAGATCCTAAACATGGCCACAGACTATCTATTAAAACTTCCTTTAATTGATTGTCATATACTCACTAACTAATACATAATATACACATCCAATTTATATACATATTCAAGCACAGAATGTTTATTTATATGTGTCCCACCCATCTTTTTTGTGTGATCCAGGAACCCAAAAACAAAATACCTGTTTTGTTATCCTATGAGGAATGGAAAGAGCAAACAAAAATAGAGAACATTTAAGTTTTGTTGAGAATTTTCAAGCCAGACTCTTATAAGAAGAAAAAAACGTATAGAAGAATAGTTGTTTACAAATAATATCAACATCAACAACATTAACAATGACGTCTTTTGAATCATATGACAAATGTAAACTTAACCTGCTTATGGGAGGAAGCTGTTTTGGTATGTTCGATATCGTAAATAATTTACTTCTTCTTGCTATTTTGTTCATTGGCAATAAATATCTGTTGTAATTGTTACATAGTTGGCCCTACAGTTCAGTAGTAGCTTGTGAAGAATCTACTAGGCCTAATATATTTTGTATAAATGCTCATCTTTAATCCTTTAATTGGAGGCATTACTGAGTCCATTGCACACATACAGAGTACAGAGGTTTTAAGGGGGGAAAGGGTACAGTTTTGGGGTGCAGTTCCGTATCTGGGCTACCTTACTATCGAATGAAAATATCGAAGTTTTAACAATCGATGTATTTATCGAATGAAAATATCAAAGTTTTAACCATCAATATATTGATTGACTACTCAAATTAATCAATCATTATATCGATTACTACAAAAAGTAACCGACAAACAAATAGAAACAAAAATAATAACTTAAACTAAAGTTAGAATGTTAATCAAACCGAACTTTGCATTTTCAAAAAAGGTGTTTTCCAACGCATTAATTATTACGTCGTGGCCGCCATTGACCTTTTTTTGGCATCGGAATTTGACGGAATTTTCAACACGTATTACTGTTTTTGTTTTGTCTCCACACACATTACAATTAGGATTATAAGGTATAAGTTCTTTTTCTTGAAGAAAACTAACACATTTTTCGATCGAACTGAACACATTTTTACACAAATAGCGAAAATTCACAAAATCACAATCACGTTCGGCTTCCATTTCTATTAACTTTAAGTTATAGTAATTGTAAAATGTAAATAAACAATTTCAATTATTATTGTTAAAAAACATATGATTATAAAAAACCGAATAATGTTCAATTAAACTTGGTACTTTGGTATTATACGGATGCCACCCTTATGCAGCGCGCTGCGGCAGTTATGTTAAGATGGGTTATCATAAAAATGATTGTGGGACTTTCCTTGTTTTGTTACGAATCGAATGATACCTGATGAGTCATACTTCCGGCCGCCAAACCCCCTCCAAATAGGCCAAGGTCAGGTCGTTGACCGGAGCGCGCGAATCACCTGTCACCGCCTGTATCTGGGTCAGTGTCATGAGTCATTTATTGCCATGCACTGCGTTCATTTGTTTTCATAATGAGTGACGTTCTTTCGGTGTGGGATTTACCTCGAAATGAAGAGGAAACCGTACGTATTTTTATGATAACCCATCCTAACATAACTGCCGCAGCGCGTTGTATATTTGGCGGAGTACCTGTGGCGATCGGGTCTGGCTGCTAGCGGCGGCGACGCATTCAACACGATCCTAGCGGACATCGCTGCCTTTTGGGAGGCACAACACAAAGACCGCTCATCAGAATGATGTAAAATTTGTAAAGTAAGTCAATAAAAGTACGTTTTTTCGAATTATGTAGTTATCCTTTGTATCCGGTAAAAATTTAACCTCCAAAAATAGTGGCATCCGTATAATACCAAAGTACCTTAAACTTGTTCGATAAATACATCGATTGCTAAAACTTCGATATTTTCATTCATAGTAAGGTAGCCCAGATACGGAACTGCACCCAAACTACCTTTAAATAAAAAATTAAACTATTAAAATTTGACCCTATCAGCAGACGGTCAAAGCTATATTATGGATTCTAAATATTGAGAGATTCCCAATATTCCCTATGGCTGTATAGGGGGATTCCCGTTTAAGGGGAAATTTCCCATTTTAGGTACAATTTTACACGCTCTGCAAATACAAATTTGACTTGTGTGAAACTACCAATATATTGGTGATTGGCGTTGTCTCCCCCCTCTCCATTCTTCCTCTCTTTCCACCAGTCTGCCTTCTCTCTTTCTAGGCAGACTGGCAGTTTCACATCAATCAAATTTGCTATATTAGGTAAATAATTTGTGTATAGCCATCATAACCCAACCTAACCTAACTCCCCAGAGCGCTGTATAGGGGGATTCCCGTTTAAGGGGAAAATTTCCAGAAAAAGATAAAGTTTCCCTTTTTGGGGGAAATTTCCCGTTTAAGAAAAAATTTTCCTTTTGTTAAATTTAACCTAGTCTGAAAAAAATTCCGGTAATTATTCCGACCACGGTAATTGTGATATAGGCCTAACCATTACTCCTATAGAAATTGAAAATTTTTTTTCAAAACGTTCTAATTAACGTACCGGTTTTGAAAATAATAATTTTTTCCCACGGAAAAGTCGGGAAAATGGGAAAAAAACCGGGAAAAATATTTTTTCCTGGATTATAGCGATGTGGGAACTCCAATTGTATGGAATTTTACCCTGAACACAAATATGAAACCCGTTTCACGATTTAATATTTTATAAGCGAGTTATCGTAAAATGACGTGTAAAATCTACACAATCTAAGGGGCCCGGTGGGATTCCGGGGTAGTTGGGTGGGGAATCATCTCCAGACTAGGTTAAATTTAATAAAAGGACAATTTCCCCTAAAACAGGCAATTTTCCCAAAAACGGGAAAAATGCCCTAAAACGGGAAATTTTCCTAAAAACGGGAAATGTTCCGTGGAACAGGAATTTTTCCCTCAAACGGCAATCCCTCTATACAGCGCTCTGCGGAGTTAGGTTAGGTTAGGTTATGATAAATAAATAAAGATTTGCTGTATTATATAAATAATTTGTGTATGTATATATATATATATATATATATCATAACCTAACCTAACCTAACTCCGCAGAGCGCTGTATAGCAGAATTCCCGTTTAAGGGGGAATTTCCTAAGTTAGAGAAAATTCCCGTTTTGGGGAATTTTCTTGAGATAGGGAAAATTTCCCATTCAGCGCTCTGCGGAGTTAGGTTAGGTTAGGTTATGATTAATAAATAAAAATTTGCTGTATTAGGTAAATAATTTGTGATTTGTATTTATCATAACCTAACCTAACTATCTCGGCAAGCGCTGTATAACGGGATTCCCGTTTAAGGGTGAAATTCCCGTGTTAGGGAAAATTACTTGGAAAAGGGAAAATTTTCCATACAGTGCTCTGCTGGGTTAGGTTACTTTATAATAATTAAAATTTTTGTAACAAGGGTAAACTTTTCGTCATTGGGAATATTCCCAAAAAACGGCAAGTTTCCCATTTATGGGAAAATTTCCCGTTTTAGGGGAAATTTCCGGTTCAGGGGAATTTTCCTTTTATTACATTTATCCTAGTCTGAAGAAAATTCCCCACCCAATTACCACGGAATCCCACCGGGCCCCCTAGATTGTGTAGATTTTACATGTTTTTTTTATGATAACTCGCTTATAAAATATTAAATCATGGAACGGGTTTCATATTCGTGTTAAGGGTAAAGTTCCACACAATTTGATTATCCACATCGCTATATTCCGGGAGAAAATATTTTTTCCCGACTTTTCCGCGGGAAAAAATTATGATTTTCAAAATCAGCATGTTATTTAGAACGTTTTGAAAAAAAAGATTTTCAATTTCTTTAGGAGTAATGGTTATATCCCAATTACCCCGACCACAGGACCTATCTAGAAATTTGTTTATCAAAACGTTCTAAACATTCTATTGATTTGGAAAATGACATTTTTTGGCCCTTTTTCCATCGAAAATTTTCCGGAAATGGGAAAAACGGGAAAATTCCCCAAATACTAGAATTTTATTTTTTGCTGTAATATAGCGATGTGGGTACTCAAATTATGTGGAATTGAACCCTGAACACGTATTTGAAACCCTTTTCACGATTTAGTAATTAATAAGCGAGCTATCGTCCAAAACGTGTAAAATCCAACACAATCTAGGGGGCCAGGTGGGATTCCGGGGTAATTGGGTGGGGATTTTCTTCAGACCAAGTTAAATTTCATAAACATAAAATTTTCCCTGAAACGGAAAAATTTGCAAAAAACGGTGAATTTTCCCTACAATAGGAAATTTCTCCTTAAACGGGAATCCCCCTATACAGCGCTCTGCGGAGTTAGGTTAGGTTTGGTTATATTAAATATACACAAATTATTTACCAGATATAGAGAATTTGTGTATATTTATCATAACCTATCCTAACCTAACTCCGCAGAGTGCTGTATGGGAAATGTTCCCTTTTTCGGGGAAATTTCTCAAGGTAGTAAAAATCCCGGGAAAGGGGACATTTCCCATACAGCGCTCTGCGGAGTTAGGTTAGGTTAGGTTATGATAAATATACACATATTATTTACCAGATACAGAAACACTCCCTTAATTATATTTTTATGGTTCATAATAGCAAAGTCAATTAACCCTAGCAGTGGCCATCCAGCGTAATACGCTGGTTCCCCGTGATGCCTTAAGTGGCTACCAGCGTAATACGCTGGTACGGGTCAAAATTTTTGTAATGGAAACAGTAATAGTCAACTCAGAAGTGAACAGTATTTATACCATTCGAAAGATCACATTCTGAACTTTCATTTTATTACATAAATGAACTGTTTACAAGTTTTATAACAATGTCACGACGATTATAATTACAATTAAATTTTGCCGCTACCGGTACGCCATTCCTGCAGTCGACGCTCGGAAAATGTAAAAAAACACGACTTCTTTGGAATTACCCTGCTCGGGTAATTTTTGTCTTAGGATGTTGCGGGTGGTACCACTGCATAGCCAAAGAGTTTAGTTTCACTGTGGTTTTGATTTTTAGAACGAAATATTGATTGGACAAAAGTTACGATTTTATGAACACTGCTGTTTTCTGAATTTATAACAAATGGCCAACCAGCGTAATAAGCTGGTATGGAAAATACGAATTATATCCAGTGCAAGTTATAAATACTAGTCATATAATATGTCATTTTGAAGAGGAAGAAATATAGCTTTTGAGATTGGCAGCCTTGCCCAGGGTTATTTCCGGCTGCTCTCTCGAAGACGAAGGAAATGCGTCACTCCTCTCACAGCTAGTGCGTAGTTGCAGCCATTGCGTGTTGTTGTCGGTGAGTTTGCGCTCTCGTGTTATCCGCGAATTATTGCTAAATCCTTTATTATTTCGGAGTATTAGTGTTAGTGAAGTGTGTATGTGTGTGTGTATATAACAGTAATCTTTATGCATTTTATTATGCATAAATATTACTGAAGTGTGTGAAAAGTTGTGTTTTTCTTTAGTACAATGTCACGAAGATACGAGTTTCTACAAAATTCTTCTAATCGTAAGTGATAAAAATTTTTTACTATAAATTTTATGACTTTTTTACATTTCTTACTTCATTAGATTTACAAATATATACTTATTATTATTAGCATATACATATTTATATTACCTTTTTACAGTACTAACTAACACTGTACAATTTTCAAATTTTGCTGTTTTCCGTATATATTTACATAATACTTACAAATAAAATTCTTTCCCCAACATATTATACATTTCTATGTAGGGAATTGAATTTCCTACTTAATGTATATATAGTATTTGGAGGAATAAATTTCTAAAAAAAGTTATATACTAAATACCGTAGAATTTATTTTTTCCCGAATACCCTAAAATTTCCAAAATTCATCTAATCATAAGTGATAACAATTGTTTACCATATACTTTATGACTTTTACATTTCTTATTTCATTATCTTTACAAATATATACATATTATTATTAGCATATACATATTTACATTACCTTTTTACAATAGGTACTAACTAACTCTGTACAATTTTCACATTTTGCGGTTTTCCGTATATACTTACATAATACTTACAAATAAAATTTTTCCCCTACATATTATACATTTCTATGTAGGGAATTGAATTGTCTACAAAATGTATATAATGAATTTTCTATAAAAAATCGGACGAAAAAGTTTTACCGGGGCTGCTTTTGAAATTTCAAAAAGAAATTTCAATTTTTTTATATTTTTTTTACTTTGCTGAAAAAATTACCTCTTAGATCTTTTTTATTTTACTATTTTCAGATTCCCCTGTTCTTTCTGAACAAAATGAATATGAGGTTGGCTATGTTTAGTTCTCATTTCAAATTTATACAAATTTTCAAAAAAAGGTCTGCAAATTAGCCAAAATTGGTTGGCCATTCCACACTTCTAACATTGGCCACTGCTAGGGTTAACAGGGAAAAATTTACTTAAAAGGCCCCGAATTTTTAGCGCCAGTGATGGCCTGGATCAAGAATGGATTTATTATTATTATTGTTCGAAAACAAGAAGACATGAAGTTTTCTACCTATATGAAAAGCGATAAATATTACAATCTGTTAAAATGTTTAAATATCACTTAGTCTATAGTTAGATAGATATACAAAAACTAATTACCAGATACAAATAATTTGTGAATATTTATCATAACCTAACCTAACCTAGTTACCGGAGTTCCGTAGAGCGCTGGATAGGGGGATTCTCGTTTAAGGGGAAATTTCCCATTTTAGGGAAAAATTTTGTTTCAAGGAACATTTCCCAAAAAAGAGACATTTGCCCGTTTTGGGGGAAATTCGCCAATTTTGGGAAATTTTCCCGTTATAGGTAAAATTGTATTGTTATCAAATTTAACATAGTCTAAAGAAAATTCCCCACCCAATAACCCCAGAATCCCACCTGGCCCCCTAGATTGTGTGTATTTTACACGTTTTGGACAATAGCTCGCTTATTAATTACTTCATGTTCGTGTTCAGGGTTAAATTCCACACAATTTGAGTACCCACATCGCTATATTCCAGCAAAAAATAAAATTCAAGTGTTTGGGAAAGTATCCCGTTTCCTGGAAATTTCCGACGGGAAAAAATTCCATTTTCCAAATTAGTATTTTATATAGAATGTTTTGAGAAAAGACAATAACTCGCTTATTAATTACTAAATCGTGAAACGGGTTTCATATTCGTGTTCAGGGTAAAATTCCACACAATGTGATCCACATCGCTCTATTCCAGAAATAAATTGTTTTTCCCGACTTTTCCGCAGGATAAAATATTATTTTCAAAATCAGTACGTTATTTAGAACATTTTGACAAAAAATTCAATTTCTATAGTAGTAATGGTTATGTCCGTATGGGATAGAAAAATAAAAAATAAAACATTTTAGATGGTACAAATTTATTTTAAGAAAACTAACAATGAATAAATATTGGATTAAACAAGAAATATATTATAACCCAGGACACAATTTACAAACCGTCTTATATCCACATTTGGGAGATCGTTTCAGACTTCACCAAGATGATTCAATTATTTGAGTGTTTTTGTGATTATTAGATCTACTGTGAAATGTTCAAATCCACTTTATGTCAACCCAAAAAAAAGCCATCCTTTGAACTTATGTATGTAACTATAGTATTAGGTTATCATGTTTTAGTGTCAATGTGAAGTTTGCAGCATCATTTGAAGTTTGTTTTTTAAACATTTTTTCAAATAAGAACAGTTTGATATATATTGATTCACAATTATGTAGATAATATAAAGTATTCATGTGTTAAAATAAACGGTATCAGGAAACTGACACATACTTTCTCCCTTTTAGCCAAACATTAATGAATAAATTACTTTTTATTTACTAAATATAGAATACAAAGCACGGTCGAATGAACAGAAAATCTTGTAAACAAGTTGTTTTCAAAAATATCTATCCAAATCCCTGTTTAGAAGGTACTACAGAATACATCGCTACACACGTGGTTTCAAGAGGGTAAATTCCCCTATTCCCCCCCTCAGGGTTATTAAGGGGCAACATATTTCGAATTTCCTCTGTTGATCAATGCAAACTTGACAAGCATATCAAGTTTGAACTAAATTAATCACTAAATAAGAGAGAAATAGTAATTTTAGCGAATTTCCCCTATAGGGAAGAAGCTATTACCGTAGTCGGCATGGTAAGACCTAGGTCCGGGACCATGATAACTTTTCGTTTTGAGGTCCCCAGACCCCAAAAACACCATTTGTTCAAAACTGTATATAAACAAGTTACAGAGACAGCAACAAGAATATTACAATGCTTAATCTTCGTAAGCCTGAACTGTCCCATCAACTAGTCTTACAAACACAGCACCCGTCTGGTTTAAATCTAAGATAACTATAAAGTCCAATATTGGTTTACGTCTTGACCTGTATATTATTTTTATCTATGACCCATCTGTTTTTTTTTGTTTAGTTTTTTAATACAATTATGTATATATTTATGTACTTCTTTTATATTTATCTGACGAAGTTCACGAGATGAACGAAAATTAATAAAGATTTTAAAATTTGAATCTGGAGGGAACATTTCTACTATATATATATATATGTGTGTGTGTGTGTGTGTGTGTGTGTGTGTGTGTGTGTGTGTGTGTGTGTGTGTGTGTGTGTGTGTGTGTGTGTGTGTGTGTGTCCGTGAGCACGATAACTCTCGTAAAAATTATCCAATTTTGATAAGAAAAATTGTATATCTCGCTTATTTATCAACTTATCCTGATGAAACTTGGTATATTGCTCCATATCGCTGTGGTCTATTGATATTTGCACTAAAAAACATTTGTTGGCTGATAAGTAGTTCACGTAGCAGCAAACCTGCGTACTCAGCTCCCATGTTATTCTTATAGAGAATAAGTAACGTGTTCTCTCCCTTAATTATGAACATAAATTAATAAAATTTGGTATGTGGCTTTACCTTCTTGAGTTATATTGATATTTGTATAAAACTCCATTTTTAGCGAATTTCCCCTATAGGGAAGAAGCTATTACCGTAGGTCTCATGGTAAGACTTAAGCCCGAGACCATGATAACTTTTCATTTTGAGGTCCCCAGATGCCAAAAACACCATTCGTTCAAATTTTTATATATGTATATATATTTATATATATATATATATATATATATATATATATGTGTCCGTAAGCACGATAACTCTCGTAAAAAAGGTCCGATCTTAATAAAATTTGGTACAAATGTGTAAAGTACCATTTATTTGAACGAGTTCGAAAACCAGATGAATCGCACCATCCGAAGGGGGGTTTTTGGGGGGTTTTGTACCCCAAAAATGTGTTTTTTTGGGGTTTTCACATTTAATTTTAATTTAGATCAAATTTTAATTTATACCATTGAATTCAGCTTAAAAAAACAAACAATTCAGTATTTTGATCATTGCTCTACGTCAATTGGTTACCGAGATATTGAAAGTGCTAAACACAGTACGTTGTCTAATGTTATTCTTATGAAGAAAAAGAAAAATTGTATATCTCGCTTATTTATGAACATAAACTGGCGAAATTTGGTATATGGCTTGATCTGGTTGTGGTTTATTGTTGTTTGCACAAAAAAACAATTTTTTGCCTATGGTTCCTGTAGCAGCAAACCTAGGTACTTGTTCCCCATGTTATTCTTATGGAAAATACTTAAAATGTTATATATCGCTTATTTATGAATGTATATGGATGAAACTTGGTATGTGACTTCACTAAGATGAGTTCTATTGACATTTGCATAAAAACCCATTATTTTGTGTTCCTTGTTGCAGCAAACCTGCGTACTCATCCCCAATGTTATTCTTATGGAGAATAATTAATATTTTAAATATCGCTTGTTTGTGAATACATTTCTTATGAATCCTGTTAAGTGTTTTAATGTGTTATGTTATATATTCATTGGAAATTTGCTGAGTATGCAGGTTTGCTGCGACGGGGGTATTTGTGTTCCTTTCTTCAGCAACCCTGCATACTCAGCCGCCATGTTGTTCTTATGGAGAATAATTAAAATGTCATAAATCCTTTATTTATGAATGTATATTGATGAAACTTGGTATGTGGCTTTATGTGGTATTAAGATACATATATATGCATTGGAAATTCGCTGAGTACGCAGGTTTGCTGCTACGGGGGTATTTGTATTATCCATAAGAATAACATTGGACAACTTACTACAGCGTTTACCGCAAAATGAAAATTTAAATTTTCTCCGCAACCAGTAATTGTAGAATAGTAATTCAAATTACTCAATTATTTAGTTTTTTGAGCTCTTTTTAATGGTGAATAGTAATATTTTTTATATTTATTTTTTTATGAAAAATCTAAAAAACTGAATTTTTGATATTTTAAGTCTTGTAATTTCTGAACCCGAATTTTACAGAAATGCGGGTGGTGTCATTTTGTTGGAAAACTAAAGTTCTACAAACGACTAAAGTTTAATCAAAATCGTTAGAGCCGTTTTTTAGAAATCTTGATTTTTCAAGTTTTTTGGTGGTTTTTGGAGTATAATTACCCTTTAAAATACAAAATTCCAAAAAATGAAAAAAAGCCTGGAGATATTGTGGATTAGTACCAACATACCAATTTCATAAAAATCGGACCATTGATTAGGGATATAAGTTAGCTCTGTACACATCCATACAGACAGACACATAAGACATCACGTAAAAATTACTTTTTTGGGTTCAGGGAGCACCAAAACAAATATTTCCACTAACAACTCAAATTAAAAAATGTTGACAAAAACAATACTTTCTCCTTATTGTATGTATAAGGGGGAGAAAGTAAAAACATATGATTTTTTAAATCTGAAATGTTTATACATATACACACAAAAATTAAAATAGGGTATACTGGGTTATGGGATGAAACTTGGTATGTGGCTTCACGTAGTACTGGTATATTGATATTTGCACAAAAAATTGTTTTTTGTTGATTATTCCCGTAGCAGCAAACCTGCGTTTTTATATTTATGAAAACAGGACTTGGAAAGAAATAGTGATTACCAAAAAATGATGTTTTGTTGTACTTGAGTTCTTTTTAACTAATTTCCCTTATAGGGAAGAATATATTACCGTAAGTCTCTTGGTAAGGCTTTAGCCCGAGACCATGATAACTTTTTGTTTTGAGGTCCCCAGATACTACAAACACTATTCGTTCAAATTTATATATATATGTATATCGTGAATGCGATAACTTGAGTAAAAAAACTTCAGATTTTGATGAAACTTTACTAAAATGTGTAAAGTGACATTTATGATTTTAAGTTCAAAACCCAGAAAAATCGGACCATGGGAAAGGGGGGTTTATGGGGATTTAAATTTTGTATGTTGCTTCACGTAGTACTGGTATATTGATATTTGCACAAAAAATTTATTTTTTGTTGATTATCCCCGTAACAGCAAACCTGCGTACTCATCCCCCTTGTTATTCTGATGGAGAATAAGTAAAATCTAATGACTCCCTTAATTATGAACATAAATTAATGAAACTTGGTATGTGGCTTCACCTAGTTGAGTTGTATTGATATTTCCTTAAAAACCCATTTTTTTTGTTCCTTGTTGCAGCAAACCTGCTTACCCCCATGTTATTCTTATGGAGAATAATTAAAATGTTATATAGCACTTATTTATGACTGAATATTAATGAAACTTGGTATGTGGCTTCGCCTAGTTAAATTATATTTATATTTTCATAAAAACCAATTGTTTGTGTTCTTTGTTTCAGCAAACCTACAAACTCATCACCAATGTTATTCTTATGGAGAATAATAAAAATTGTATATATCGCTTATATGTGAATATATTTTTATGAAACTTGGTATGTGGTATTAAGACATATTATGCATTGGAAATTCGCTGAGTACGCAGGTTTGCTGCGACAGGGGTATTTTATATACAATAGAATCCAAAGTTTAACGGGTGGCGATTTGGAGACGCAAAAGTGGCGACCGTTATGACAGGCTTGGCTTTCTGTTTTTATTATAATCAACTGAAGAATGGATAAGCTCAAGAAATTGAAATGTGATAGAAGTCAGATACGATGATTTTTTACAAAGACTTTAAAGGAGTTTGAAAATAAATATGGACATGAGACCATAGACATTCATGGTATAAAGACAAGTTTGCACAAACTACGAGATAAAGCTGAAAGGTTGTTTCAACTGGACGAGGAAATAAAAAACGTAATGCTCGCCGATGAGAATTTTCAAGAAGAGGACCTCAACAATGAATATGACTCCGCTGAAGACTACAGGGACAAGTGGCTGTCTAGTCAAACTAAGAACATCTGCTCGCTCAGGCTACGAATCAGGTTGGCTCTAGTTATTGCCAAAGTGAGAGAAGTGAGTCATTAAAACTGCATAGAAACTTTAACCTCCCGAAATTACGCTTAATTGAATTTGATGGCAATGTTAGGAACTGGATAGCCTTCTGGGGTCAATTAAAAAAGTACACAATGATCCTGACTTGCAAGCAGAGGATAAATTTCAATACTTCATTCAAGCCACAAAGCCTGGTAGTTCTGCTAGAGAACCAGTCAAAAGTTTTCCTCCCTCGGGAGAAAACTACAGCAAAGCCATTAACCAACTAAAATCGAGGTTCGCTCGTGATGAGTTTCTCATTGAAGTGTATATAAGAGAACTGCTAACACTAGTTATGCTGCAAGCAACTAGTGGTGTAAATATGCCTCTCTGTAAACTATATGACAAACTTGAAACACAGTTAAGAGCTCTTGAGTCCCTCGGTGTTACATCTGAGAAGTGTGCTGCAATGCTCTATCCCTTAGTAGAATCAGCCTTGCCTAAGGACACCTTTCATGGGAACGTTATAGGACATCTCGAAGGTTCACAACAGATTTGAATAACTTGCCATCTATCGATATGTCTATTTACTATTTACAGGAGTTATTGAGTTTTCTAAGGTCAGAATTTGAGATTGAGGAGCGTTTGGCACTCGTACGCTCGAGCTTCATGTACAACAAAGATGACGAGAACTACAGACAATTGAAATCTGAGGTGAACATACATGAACCTCAAATTCCTACTACTACAGCTACCATTCTTACGACAGTAAATCAGAAGGAGAGGGTGAGTACTTGTATATTTTGTGTCAAATTAGGACACAACATTCAAGTTTGCTCTGGGTTTCATAGGCTTAACTTAAAAGAAAAAAGGGACTTAATTTTTAAAAAAGGGGGCTTGTTACTCTTGTTTGAAATTAGGGCATAAGTAAAAGAAATGTTTGTAAAGTGTTTGTTAACTGTTGTATCTGTCACAGAAAACATCACGCAGTTATGTGTAGGATAGTTCATCAAACACAACTGCCACAAGAAGATGATGAACCTCCAGTTACCTCTAAGTCAGATAACGTCATTAAATGTAAGACTGAAGTTTTGACCTCCAAGAGCAGTGAAACATTACTGCAGACACTCTTAGTAAAAGTGGGAAGCCAAAGTGGTAAAGAATATATGGCTAGATTATTACTTGACTCAGGCTCCCAAAGGTCATATAACTAAAGACTGTGTAAAAAAGCTAGGCCTCAGTGAAGTTGGTGGGGAGGTTATCAATCACATTTTGTTTGGGGGAAGTATGCAACAAACTGCTCACAAATCTTACTTGTTGACCCTACAAAATGTAAATATATCCTTCAAGATCACTGTACCCGTTTTGGACCAAGATGTAATCTGCAACCATGTACCGCGGCTTCAAGATGGGGAGTGTTTGACAGCTTTTAGGGAGAAAGGTATCGTTTTGACAGATGTTGGGAAAAATGTTCCAGATGTTAAATTGTTACTGGGTGCAGATGTAATTGGAGAATTGTACACAGGAAAGGTGAACAGTGTCAGCGAAGGTCTCGTAGCAGTGGAAACCTATCTCGGCTGGACTGTGATGGGGAGGCAAAAATGCAGGAGAGTGAAGCAACAAAATTCACTTTTAAACTTTTGTCATCCAGGAAAAGCTGAAATTTCAGACCTTAAAAGTTTAGACACATTTGTAGGTAAAGACAGTAGTGTAAGAGTGGTAAGACTACGAACTTCTACTGGTGAGGTTACTCGACCGATTCAGCTTATGTACCCTTTAGACCCCAGAGGAGAAAAATAGTAGGCCAGAAAAAAGAAGAGGCAGAATGGTATAAACCCAACAACGACTGGACCTGATGATTTTCTATAGCTTTCATTGTGTGTGTTTTTATTATTTTGTTGTAATTTTTTAAAATTTTACTTCAAAATTACAAGGTGGGGAGAATGTTGAGAACAGTTTGATGTATATCGATTCACAATTATTTAAATAATATAGTATTCATATGTTAAAAAAAACATGTGATTTTTGTAAATCTGAAATGTTTATTTACAATATTTATGAAAACAGTACTTGGAAAGAAATAGTGATTATAATACCCCCGTAGCAGCAAACCTGCGTACTCAGCGAATTTCCAATGCATATATATGTTTCTTAATACCACATAAAGCCACATACCAAGTTTCATCAATATACATTCATAAATAAACGATTTATGACATTTTAATTATTCTCCATAAGAATAACATGGCGGCTGAGTATGCAGGTTTGCTGAAGCAAGAAATACAAAAAATGGGGTTTTATACAAATATCAATATAACTCATGTAGGTAAAGCCACATATCAAATTTCATTAATTTATTTTCATAATGAAGGCAGATAACACGTTACTTATTCTCCATAAGAATAACATGGGGCTGAGTACGCAGGTTTGCTGCTACAGGAGCCTTTGGTAAAAAATTGTTTTTTTTGAGCAGATATCAATGGTTCACAACCAGATGAAGCCTTATACTAAGTTTCGTCAGTATACGTTCATAAAGAAGCGAGATATAAAATTTTTATTTTCCTCCATAAGAATAACATTAGACAACGAACTGTGTTTAGCACTTTCAATATCTCGGTAACCAGTTGACGTAGAGAAATGATCAAAATACCAAATTCTGTTTTTTTAAGCTGAATCCAATGGAAAAAAACAAAATTTGACTTTTTCCAAAATTATATGTAAAAAATTCGAAAAACCCATTTTTGGGGTACAAAACCCCCCCAAAATACCCCTTCGGATAAAGCGATCTGGCTGGTTTTCGAACTTAAAGTCATAAATGTTGCTTTACACGTTTATACCAAATTTCATCAACATCGGATAATTTTTACTAGTTATCGTGCTCACGGACACACACACACATATATATATATATATATACAGTTTCGAACGAATGGTGTTTTTGGGGTCTGGGGACCTCAAAACGAAAAGTTATCATGGTCCTGGGCCTAGGTCTTTCCATGCCGACTACGGTAATAGCTTCTTCCCTATAGGGGAAATTCGCTAAAAAAAAGGATGTTAAAGATTAATATTTCTTTAAATTATTATTAATTTATTAAACTTTAAAGATTGTATGTTTTGTTGTACTTGAGTTCTTTTTTTATATATACAAGCGAATCCAAAGTTTTATGGGTGGCGATTTGGAGATGCAAAAATATCGATTGAATCTTAATAGGTATCAATTTTCAATCAGTTCTTGTAATTGATCGATATTTAGAATCAATTGACACCCAACGAATATGTTGATATGAAATATGATAGGGTTTTGTCACAACAATACCTTACAATTTTGGCATGGTGGATTTTCATTTGATTAGGCCTACATGTGTTCCAAAATTAGCGTTTTAAATATAAATATACTATGGATTTAAACACCAATTGTAGTAATTGTAATAAGGAGCAAGATGGAACAATTTTACTCAGTTTTGAGCAATAACTTAGTGAAGGTATAAATAAATTTAACTTTTTATGAGAATTAAATAAATAAAAAGTTTTACCCAAAATGTTATTGTTTGTAATCCTTTGTTTTAGCAGCTTCAATTGTGAAGAAGGTGTAAATTTATTTTTAATAAATTTTCTTTATATACAGTAGTACATCATAGGCCTCTTATATTAGATAGGCTAATACAAAGGTACCAAAAATATTTCTGGATTAATAATCTGTGTCCTTATCTATGGGGTCTAATATCCACTTTAGATTCTTATAGTATTATCTGCAGTAGGCCTAGTGCTTGCACAGTGTATTATTATATAGGTAAATTTACTTATTTTGCAGAAAACAATTTTTTCCAACCACTACCTAAAAGAAAAATGTTTTTAGACGCCTTCTACTAAATTAAAATTTCAGATACAAATTTTACAAAGCTGTTGTATCGCAATTTTCTTTTTCAAGGGTTTAGTTTAAATTGTGACAGTACCTATAATACCACAATTTGTTATTCTAGGAATTTTTTTGTTTCTTTCTACAACAATGGCTCAAGCAAGGTTTCAACCCATTGTACTCGTGCACGGAGGTGCAGGTGATATCCCAGACTCCCGAGTTCCAGCTAAGCTCGATGGTGTACGTAGAGCAGCTCGTAGGGGCTACGAGGTTTTACAACAGAGCGACTCAGTCTTGGATGGTATCATTGCTGCTGTTGAACTTATGGAAGACGAGCCAGCTTTCAATGCAGGTATAATGTAGGCCTAATATAAGCCTACTAATATTATAATCTGCCTGACACAGCACTTTAAATCATCTTTGTTGATTTCAGCTTGAGTCAGATTAATTTAACTAGAAAAACTGAAACACTCTTGTCCATACTTCATGGTGAGTGTGAATGATAGCTGAGCAAAAGATATAGTCTAACACTTGATGTTATCAAGTCTGTGATTGTTTGGGTGTTGCACAAGAGTGCCACAGGCCGATAAGACCTGATTTGATCAAATCAAATCATATCAAATAATTCTTTATTCAGTCATAATAACACATTGCATGTATTTGAATAGTGTCACAGAAGTATGCACATTATTTATAAATCTATATTTTTAATACGCTAGGCATATTTTTGTCATAATTGTTTTGGAGCGGTGGTACTACCGATCACCATGTCCAAGGTGTCGTTAGAAAGGTCTTAGCATGTAGTTTTGCCATCAATTAAAAAAATTTATAAAAGTCACCGTGGACATAGGAAAATATGGGGTCAAAGTCGCGATTTTCCCCATAGACATAATATGCAGTTACAAACTAACGATCGAGAAATCAGCTGTTTATTTAAGGAAGTGGTTAAACAAATAAAATCTGACCCTGAAAAATGGTTATTGAACGTACAGCTGGCAACAAAACACCAGTTTTTATTTCCACAAAATCAAAACATAACCAAAAAAAGTTTGACATAATGGAGACTATAAGACGTCGACCAGGACGGCCAAGAGGAGGAGGCCGACGAACTTTAACTGGTAGACGCAAACGAAATACCTGCGCCAGGCGGTGTGAACGAAACAGTGGCGCTATCTGACGACAGAAGTCTAAATTACGTGTTGATTGAAAGTACGTTGTTATCATCCGTTTTAATTTCAGATGTTTTGATATGTTTGTTTACAACTGAAGAAACCTTTCGTTGGGTACAAACTTGCTCTGATTCGAGCAACAGGACAGCTAGTTAAAATTATTATTGTATCTAAAACTAAAGGTTGACACTGACAAGAATAGGAAAACAAAATACTTTGCAAAGTATGGGTCAGTGCTCACAAATATTTCATCGCTATCATGAAGACTATCAGATACAATACAAATATGTGGAATTCAAATAAATGTTTCAAGTTTTAAATTCATAAATTCTTTTAACGAATAACAGGGAGATTTAATTAAAATTTCTTTTAGTAATCTTTTTAATTTATTAAAATTGCTCTCCAGTCTCACAAGTGCCCTGCATAATGTTGTGAAGATCGCCATTGGCCGATCTCTTCGGCTGACACGATTGACTCGAAGACTGCCAAGGGCCGATGTGATCAGCTTTGCGATGTCAAGCGCAAAACACCACGGGCCGATCAGATCGGCTTTGCGTATCTCTTTTGTTGCGCTGATATTTTTGCCCATATATTCGTAAACGTCTTACTACTATAAAGCCAAATAACCATTATAAATGGTTCTACCACGTAAAAGTACCTAGAACTGTTATTATAATATCCCAACAACAAAACAAATATCGATCAGGTTGGCTGCGCCGACAGCGGTCAACTGATTGACGTCACGCTGTCTGTTTGCCCCAGTTGTTGGCGCCAAGCAGTCTGCCACAAGCTTTTGTTTACTATCAAGTCTTGTGAGTCCAGTTTAGATTATTTTGTGTTGTGAATGTTATTTTGAGTGCAATTTCGGTGAGTATTTGTGCTAAAAATGAGTAAGAGACCGTGTCCGTCCCTCGTGAGTAAAAATACAATCGTAACTTAAATACTTGCGAGTGGATGACATATCACTAGCGATAACAGTTCATGAGAATATGACGTGCCCTCTTCCTCAGATGAGATCGTAGACGGTGAACGGTGTGTTTGAACTGCAAGGCCGGATGTCACGTGGCTTGCCTCCCACAGCACAAGTGACAGTGTTTGTAAATATTTAAATGTATAAGTCAAAACTGTCATTGTAAATATTTAAATGTATAAGTCAAAACTGTATTATGACGCTTTATGCTGATGATACAACATTCCTCACAAGTGGTCAAAATTTAATTAAAGCACTTGAGAAAAGGGGTGAAGTTTCAAGGTTGGCTGAAGAGTGGTTTCAAGGAAATGAACTAAACATAAACCGCTCAAAGACAGAAAAAATTAATTTTGATCTTAAAGTAAATGCTCAAGAAAACAAATCAGTTAAATTTCTAGGGATCTACATTGATCAGAGGCTGGATTGGAATGAGCATACTAATTTCCTATGTGGTAAATTGGCTTCTTTTTTGTTGTTTTGCATTCTTTCATTCCCATCTGCAATACGGTAACCTCTTATGGGGTAACTCCGTGGGAGCAAAACAATTTTTAAATGGCAGAAGAAGGCTATTAGGTGTCTTGTGGGGATAGAGCCCTGGTTCTCTTGCAAAGAATATTTCTAAAATTTTAAAATTTAAACCCTTCCAAGTATGTATTTTTTCAATTGCTTACTACACGTTAAAGAAAACATAACTCAATATAATCAAATATCCAATATACACACTCATTACACTAGAAATAGACATTATCTTAATTTACCATTAACAAGACTTACGCTTACACATAATAGCTATAAATATCTCAATATACAGTTTTTTAATAGGTTACCCCCAACTGCAGCAATGATTCCAACTAATAAATTCAAAGTTGTCCTTGATTCATGGCTGAAATCCAAATCCTTTTATTCAGTTGATGATTTCTTGTCCTTAGAGATTATTGATATACATTTTTAAAACTAAAATCGAAGACAATGTTATCGTGTTTCATTTTATTTTATATATTTTTATGCCATTTAACTTTTTCCCCCATTTACTTTATATATTAGAATTATGACTTAATATTCAACAGAAAAGGGATGGCATGAAGAAAATATGCAAAATGTTATTAATGAGGTAAAATGTATTGTTGACAATGTTGATTGCTCACTGGCTTAAAGACAATACCCCCGTCGCAGCAAACCTGCATACTCAGCAAATTTCCAATACATAATATTTGTCTTAATACCACATAAAGCCGCATACCAAGTTTCATAAAAATATATTCACATATTCTCCATAAGAATAAGATTGGTAATGAGTACGTAGGTTTGGTGAAACAAGGAACACAAACAATTGGTTTTTATGCAAATATAAATATAATTTAACTAGGCGAAGCCACATACCAAGTTTCATCAATATTCAATCATAAATAAGCTCTATATAACATTTGAGTTATTCTCCATAAGAATAACATGGGGGCTGAGTAAGCAGGTTTGCTGCAAGAAGGGAAAAAATGGGTTTTTATGCAATTATCAATATAACTCAACCAAGTGAAGCTACATACCAAGTTTTATTAATTTATGTTCATAATTAAGGGAGTCATTACATTTTACTTATTCTCCATAAGAATAACATGGGGGCTAAGTACGCAGGTTTGCTGCTACGGGAATAATCAACAAAAAATCAATTTGTTGTGGAAATATCAATATACCAATACTACGTGAAGCCACATACCAAGTTTCATCAACATACATTCATAAATAATCGAGATATCAAATTTTATTTATTCTCCATAAGGATAACATTGGACAACGTACTGTGTTTAGCACTTTGAATATCTCAGCAAAGGTTGGGCGTAGAATCACAATTTAAAAACCAAAATGATTGTTTTGTGGAACTGAACAGATTGGTAAAAGCAAATGTGAAGTTTACATTAAAATAACCTTAGGAAAAGCCAAAAACCTTTTTCCCGTAAGATTAACATGGAAGATTTTATGAGTAAAGACAATAAAGAGATTTTGATTTTGAATTGGTCGGATATGACTGAAAATTTTTTAACGTTAAAAACCAATAATAACTCAAAAGTGATCAATATATTATATCATTCGAAAGATCACATTCTGAACTTTCATTTTATTACATAAATGAACCGTGTAGCAGCTGCATAACAATGTTAAGACGATTAGAAATCGAATGAATATTTGGCGCAACGCAATTGCTGCAGCCGACGCTCTGACAATGGCAAATGCGATATTTTTTAAATTACCAAGCTCGGGTAATTTTTCTCGCAGGAAGATGCCGTTGGTACCAATGCACAGCTAAAGAGGAGCGCTTTATATTGGTATTGATTTTTAGAATGAAATATTGATTGGACAAGTTATATGATTTTCTGAAAATAGGTGTTTTTGGTTTTTTGTATAATGGCCTATCCGACCAAATTGGTCGGATCAGAAAATCACGTTTATATGCAGTTTATGTTGTAGTTACTAGTCAAATAATATGTTATTTTGAATAGGAAGAAATTTAGAGTAATTTAGTTTTACCGTTGGCAGCACTGTTTGCCTTTGGCTTCATCACCATGGAATTGTTTCATTACATCACATTTTTGCCTAATCGGCAACTGCGCAGCTGTTTACGAAGTCTCAGTCAGTTTCTTTGGCTCGCTCCAAACTGTATTGTAGTTGGTATCACTGTAAACAGCAGATTTCAGGCTTTATTCCTATGTCTGTCTCGATGTGTTGTGTTTTTGTGGACAGTATGACATGACATCTGAAATGTGCAATGTCCAGTCCCAGTCCAAAATGGTGCGATATGTTATTGTTTGACCGCTGTCAGTTTTGTAAGAGTGTTTTAGTTATTTATTTAGCCGAATTTACGCAAAAATGGATTGTAGTGACATTCGGGGTGCTCTTGAAGAAAGTATTAGTGTCATTGATGACGATTTATAGGGTGATATAGGCAGTTATATTGAGGTGAACGACTTTCCTGATGATGTGTCATAGGCTAATTGGATTATTTATGTGGTTGGCCTAGTGGTGAGTTATATGTATATTTCTGTGTATTCTATGTATAACATGTTATATATTCCTACGTAGAGAATTGAATGTACTACAACATGTTTACATTGATTTGGGGGCAAAACATTTGGCAAAAAAGTTATATACTAAATACTGTAAAATCTTTTTTTTCCAAATACGCAAAAATAGCAAAACATTCTTTTATTTACATTTATTTGTCTATAATATTATAATAAAGAAGAGGTGGTTTCTGTCTATCTATCTGTCTGTCTGTCTGTCTGTCTGTCTGTCTGTCTGTCTGATGTTCCGTGTGAACGCAAAAACTACTGAACCAACTGGGCTGAAACTTTACACATAGGTAGGTATCTTGAACCCATGGGCCTATTCACTTCCTTAAAATCCCCTCGGGCTACGCCCCGTGAACGTTCTAAGTTTCAATGTTTACATTTCAGAATAAAGTAAACATTCAGAAACTGTAATGCGAACAGCTGTGGGTACTCCCATTTGACAGCTTAAAGAGCAGAAGCACGAACAGCTGTCTCAAGCTAACTAAAATGCAAATTGCATTGACTAAAGAACGGGTAGAGAAAACCCCTGTGCGAAGAACGGGTACGTCAGCTAGTAAGTGATAAAATTTGTTTACCATCAACTTTATGACTTTTTTGGATTCCTTACTTCATTAGCTTTACAAATATGTATATATCATTATTAGTATATACATATATTACATGACTTATTTACAACACAAACTAACACTGTATAGTTTACACATATTTCGGGTTTCCGTTTATTATTATATTGCGCCCCAAAAACTTACCAAAAACCACTTTTAACATTAGGCCACTGCTAGGGTTAAAGAAAATTATTTTTACACAAAAAGCTAAGAAGCAGTTTAAGCTTTTAAAACTATATATACACGTATAGAACATACATGCAACAAAACAAAATAATACCCCCGTAGTATCAAACCTGTGTATTCAGCGAATTTCCAATGCATGTATATGTTTCTCTCTACCACACAAAGCTAGTCACCAAGTTTCATAAAAATACACGACTAAATAAGTGATATATAGCATTTTATTTATTCTCTCCATAAGAATAACATAGAGTGCGCAGGTTTGCTGCAGTAAGGAACACAAAAATGTGTTGTTATGCAATTATCAGTATAACTTAACAAGTCAAAGATGCATACCAAATTTTATTAATTTGTGTTCATAATGAAGGGAGACATTACATTTTACTTATATTCTCCATAAGAATAACATGGGGGCTGAGTATGCAGGTTCGCTACTGCGGAGAAAATCAGCAAAAAATTATTTTTTTGTGCAATATCAACATACTAGTGCTAGGTAAAGCCACATGCCAAGTTTCATCAACATACATTCATAAATAATCAAGTTATCAAATTTTGATTATTCTCCATAAGGATAACATTGGACAACGTACTGTGTTTAGCACTTTGAATATCTCTGCAACGGTTGGACGTAGAATCACAATTTAAACACCAAAATGATTGTTTTGTAGAGCTGAACTGATTGGTAAAGGAAAATATGAGGTTTATAATAAAATTAACTGAGGAAAATCAAAAAACCTTTTTCCCAAAAGATTAACATGGGAGATTTTATAAGCACGTTTTTTGGATTTTCTCCGCAACCACTTGACCTAGGTTAATGATTCAAAATACTATATTATTTTTTTTAAGCTCTATAAAATGGTTCAAACCAAAATTAAGTATTTTAAAAATTGTAGGGTGAAAAATGCAAAAAACTGATTTTTGGAAAATTTAAAACCCCCCATAAACCCCCCTTCCCATGGTTTGATTTTTTTGGTTTTCGTACTTAAAGTCATGAATGTCACTTTAAACATTTGAGCCAAATTTCATCAAAATCAGACGATTTGTACTCAAGTTATCGTGTTAACGGACACACACACACACACACACACACACACATATATATATATATAAATTTGAATGAATAGTGTTTTTGACATCTGGGGACCTCAAAATAAAAAGTTAACATGGTCTCGGGCTTAACTCTTACTATGCCACCTACGGTAATAGCTTCTTCTCTATAGGAGAAATTCGCTAAAAAGAATTATTGCTCTAGCTATCGTCTAAGCGAAGTTGTGATCATTTCAACAGATGTCTGCAAATTAGTGGATTTCACCGCAGCACTTATCAGTCGTGGCACCAGCTGTCGGGTTGGCGACCTTCAAACGGTCAACTGGCTTAGGGGCTTTCGCGCGCCTTTTACGTCTGTGGTGGCAAAAGGGTTAAACCAGTGGTAGCCTAACCTATGGTTTATGAAAACAACGAAGCCCACTAGGAATGATATTGTGAAGATAGCAACTTTGGCATAAAATGGATGTACACTTTCTTTGTTTCATTTATGTTACACATTCTTTCTTCTTACAGGGAAAGGTTCTGTTTTGACCTTGGAAGGCGAGATAGAGATGGAAGCTTTAATAAGTGAAGGGAAGAATTTAAAATCAGGTAAGTTTTTAACTGTAGAGAAATTTTTAGAGCTTTCAACAGACATTTTGTTAAATATTTATTTACATTACATAAATCAATCTTCAAATCACATCAGCATATTTGTGTATTTTTTTAGTTACAATCAGCACAACATTGTCAGCAAAAAAAACAAGGAAATTTACATTTGCAGCAATGGAAAACATATAAAGTTAAGGAGAGTGAGCCAACCTAACAAGTTAATACTAGAACTAGTGAATTATTTCAATTAAATTATCAAATTTCCTAAAACATCAAATGGTAGTTTTAAACATAAATGTCTATATGATTTTCAGTGAATTTCCCCTATAAGGAAATGTTATTACCGTAGGTGGCATGGTAACACTTAAGCCCGAGACCATGATAACTTTTCATTTGAGGCCCCCAGATGCCAAAAACGCCATTCGTTCAAATTTTGTGTATATGTATTTATATATATTTATAACTTATATACGGTATTTATTTATATGTCCGTAAGCACGATAACTCTCGTAAAATGGTCCGATCTTGATGAAATTTGGTACTGAAGTGTAAAGTAGCATTTATTTAAACGAGTTCGAAAACCAGACGAATCGCACCATCCAAAAAGGGGCTTTTGGGAGGTTTTTTACCCCAAAAATAGGGTTTTTAGGGTTTTCACATGTAATTTTTATTTAAATCAAATATTTAGTTATACCATTGAATTCAGCTTACAAAAACAAACAATTTGGTATTCTGCCACCAATTATTGTGTCAATTATTGGTATTGACTACGTCAATTGGTTACTGAGATATTGCAAGTGCTAAACAGTACGGTGTCTAGTACGTTGTCTAATGCTAATCTTATGGAGAAAAATAAATTTTATATCTCGCTTATTTATGAATATAAACTGACGAAACTTGGTATATGGCTTCATCTGGTTGTGGTTTGTTGTTGTTTGCACAAAAAACAAAATTTTCACTTATGGTTCCCGTAGCAGCAAACCTAGGTACTCGGTCCCCATGTTATTCTTATGGAGAATAATTAAAATGTTATGTATCGCTTATTTATAAATGTATCTGAATTAAACTTGGTATGTGACTTTACTTAGATGAGTTCTATTGATATTTGCATAAAAACCCATTATTTTGTGTTCCTTGTTGCAGCAAACCTGCGTACTCATGCCTAATGTTATTCTTATGGAGAATAATTAAAATTGTATTTATCGCTTATTTGTGAATATATTTTTATGAAACTTAGTATGCGGCTTTATGTGGTATTAAGACATTGGAAATTCGCTGAGTACGCAGGTTGGCTGCGACGGGGGTATTTTCATTTAAATTGATCATGTAGGCTAGATGAATTGGATTTTGAAACCTTTTATACTACGAGTAGAAGTAAACAGTAGGTATTGCGCTCTAAAGTACGAAGGACGAGTACGAAGGACGTGTCACGTGACTTGGATTAAATTCGCAAACCACAGTATTGCGCTGTTTTTTCACTAAAACGATTCTCAAACCTATCATAAGCTATGTTTTATTTTCTAACGAGCGTTTTCACCTCTTCATTAACAACAAAAGCTTTATATTCCAAAAAAAAATGCAAAAGCGTTATTTCGTTTAAAAATGCAATTGTTTTGATTTGATTGAATAAACAACAGCCATCATTTCGATTTAGAGTGTATTATTTTCGCGTCAAGCTCCTCCCATGACAAAGATCACTTGTTTATCTCTTGATTTTAATTGGTTTATAAAGACGCCATTTACTTTTTGCGTTCGTTATCTCACATCAATGCTCCGCCCATGAGAGTGATAACTGGTTTATCCCGCGATTATTATTGGTTTATAACATCAACTGACTCCTCCCTTCACCCATAATGTTAATGAAGATTTATTCCTGTCAAGTGCTGCTATCCGCTGTAGTTTATTGCACTGTTTGCGGTTAAACAACGTACTGTTTCGGTAATTTACATTTTTCTAAGAATAAATAAATAGAATTAACGAGTTTTAATATTTTTTCTTTGTAAATGTTTGTAATATAGATAATCTATAAATAAGATATTATAAATTTATCGGTTTAGCATAATAACTTTAGAAAATATAAAGAAAATAAAAAGTTTGGTTCTCGCAGTTAGTTTAACACTTCGATATGGACATAGTCAACCTTAATAGCTGCAACTTTCATATAGGTAAGAAAATCACATCACTATGCTTTCAGCTACCCAGTTTCAGCTACCTGGATTCGTTTTTCTCTCCAAACGACTGTTTTCAACGTTGTATTACCAATATCATGTTCAAAATTGAAAAAAAAATAAAATTTAATGTTAAATCTTTGTTTTACACAATTTTTATGTTAAAATTTAATAAATATCGGCCAATTCACAGCGTCAACCTGTCTAGAGCCTGTTATCTCGAGGTCAGAGGTCAATGTCACGGTCATATACAGAGCATATTTATATTTTTCTATACTTTTAACTTAAAATGTTCAGTTTTAAAGGATATTTTTTGAAATTTACAGTCACAAGAATTAGTTACCTATAAATACTTAGTTCCGACAAACATTTTACAAAATTAATGACAAAAATATCACCAATAGCGATGATTTAGGGCATACTTGGTAAAATATTGTGTGAAACTAACTGGAATTTCCAAAGTTTGTATGTTTTTTGTCACTTTAATTTTACAGAGTTAAAAAGGTTATTTAGTTAATTATGACACATTTTAATAAACATTTGAGAGATTTTGCTATCAACGAGTAAAATATTATGTGAAATGTATGATATTTTCTACTTTTCTCAGGTGGTTTATACATTTTATTTCAAGCATCGTGGTTTTAAGAACTTGTCAACATATGTATAGTTTCATCTTACATTTTAGAGGTTTTAGTGTTAAAATTCAATACATATTTGCTGAATCAGGGTACTAGCCATTAATACTTGTGAGATTTCTACTTACCAGTTAGTATTTGAGTATTTATACAGCACATATTCGTATTTTCTATACTTTTAACCTAAACATGTACAGTTTTAAAGGGTATTAGCGAATTTCCCCTATAGGGAAGAAGCTATTACCGTAGTCGGCATGGTAAGACCTAGGCCCGGGACCATGATAACTTTTCGTTTTGAGGTCCCCAGACCCCAAAAACACCATTCGTTCGATACTGTATATATATATATATATATATATATATATATATATATATATATATATATATATATGTGTCCGTGAGCACGATAACTCTCGTAAAAATGATCCGATTTTAACGAAATTTGGTATAAATATGTAAAGCAGCATTTATGACTTTAAGTTCGAAAACCAGACAGATCGACCTATCCGAAGGGGTATTTTGGGGGGGTTTTGTACCCCAAAAATGGGTTTTTTGAATTTTTTACATATAATTTTTGAAAAAGTCAAATTTTAGTTTTGACCATTCGATTCAGCTTAAAAAAACACACAATTTGGTATTTCGACCATTGCTCTACGTCAATTGGTTACCGAGATATTGAAAGTGCTAAACACAGTACGTTGTCTAATGTTATTCTTATGGAGGAAAAGAAAATTTTTTTATCTCGCTTATTTATGAACGTATATTGACGAAACTTGGTATACAGCTTCATCTCGTTGAGGTCTATTGATATTTGCTCCAAAAAATTGTTTTTGCATGATTCTCCTGTAGCAGCAAACCTGCGTACTCAGCCCCCATGTTATTCTTATGGATAATAATTAAATGCTCTGTCTCCCTTAATTATGAACTTAAATGAATAAAAACTGGTATACGACTTCACCTAGTTGAGTTACATTGACATTAGCATAAAAACCCATTTTTTGTGTTCCTTGTTGCACCAAACCTGCGTACTCAGCCCCAATGTTATTCTTATGGAGAATAATTAAAATTGTATATATCGCTTATTTGTGAATATATTTTTATGAAACTTGGTAAGTGGCTTTATGTAGTATTAAGACATTTATATCTCCATTGGAAATTCGCTGAGTATGCAGGTTTGCTGCGACGGGGGTATTTTTTAAATTAACAGTTACAAGAACTAATTGCTTGTAAATACTTAGTTCCGACAAACATTTTGCATAATTAATGGTAAAGATATAACCAAAGTTGTTGATTTTTGGGCTTACTCGGTAAATATTGTGTGAAGTTATAAAATATTGTATGTTTTTTTACACTTTAATTTTACAGAGTTATAAGGGTTATTTAGCTAATTATAATACATTTTAACAAACATTTGAGAGATTTTGCTATCGAGGAGTCCAATATTATGTGAAATGTGTGATATTTTCAACTTTTGTCAGGTAGCTTGAGCATTTTACCAAATATCCTTAAAAAAATAAATATTCAAAATACAATTCTTCATTTATTTATTTATTTTCACCAAACAGCCTTTTAAAAACGCATTTTCATGTAAGAATAACGAAGTCTTGTAAAAATTAAATTTTATAATATTTTTGTATTTTAAATTTTAGTCACGATTAAATATTAACCCATTGGATACTTAGTTTTTTAATGACTGCATGGCCCCAGAACTTCAATTAAATTTCAATATTTTGCAGTGTTTTACTAAATAAACTGTAAAAAATTTACTTTTGCTGCTAATTGGGCATACATAGTGATTTTCTTGAAGCTGTATACATTTTCTTTTTAGTATGTTAGTAAAAAACAAAAAATAAAAAATCATATTTAAAATATTTTGTTATAAAAATAAAAATAAATTTTTTTAATTTTTTTGAAAAAAGAATATAGTAAAAATAAAAAAAATTAAACAAAAGTCTAATCAGTTGTCTAGTAAAGTGCAAAAACTATTCCTTACATAAAACCTTGTAGTCTTTTACTTTACCTAAAAAAACAAATTTTTTATGATTATTTTGCAAAACCACTTTTTTCTTGAATAATTTGTATTTTTACCCTTTTTCCAAAAATGAACCACAATGCAATATTTTACCTAAAAAAGACATTCATGGATATAAGCTTAAAGTTAAAACAATTACATCAAAAAAATACAAAAATTAAAAAAATTAAAAATTTTTGAAAAAACATGGTATTACATCATCACGGAACCACTCCGTGATAAAGATTTTGGGCCAAAACGGCCATCACAGAACCGTTCCGTGAAAAGTATTCAATGGGTTAACT
Organism: Allygus modestus; assembly: GCA_963675035.1. NCBI lineage: Eukaryota > Metazoa > Arthropoda > Insecta > Hemiptera > Cicadellidae > Allygus > Allygus modestus. The sequence continues at coordinate 382,248,542 of OY776111.1, read as the reverse complement.
GCCATTGGCGGGACTGAAATTCAGTCTGGTGACTGTGTTAAAAGCGAAATTTAGCATCTTTTTATCAATTAAAATTATTTGTTTATTCATAGGAAAAAATAAGAAAATATACAATTATTTTTCAAACTTGTCTTAATATGGGACCCGCCAAAATGGCGGGTCTGAAATTCAGTCTGGTAAAGATGGGAACTTTGACGTAGTAACAGAGCTTTTGACTAGTATCCATCGACACTCAAAAAATATATAAAACATATAAAACATCGCAAAAATGCATCTAACAAAGGAGTGAGCGAAATCCGCACCCCTTTTGAATTACCAATATTACTTAAAAACATGCATTATCAACATCAAAAAATAAAAATTTGTAATCAAACTTGTCTTTAAATCAGACCCGCCAATATGTAGTGTAAATTATACATGACTGCCAATATGTAGTATAAATTATACATGGATTTGGGTCTTTTATAGGGTGCTTAAGGTCTTTCACCTACAATTGTATAATGGTCATTGACAACGCACATCACGCACATCGTCAGGTAGATCGCACCGTACAACGATCGCGGTTACCGAGCATCGACGATGGTCGCTATACCGTGATGTGCGTGAGTTTCGTAAGGGCGCACTTTATAACGAATCGTTTGACGCACGTCCAGACGCTCATTGTTATTATTTATTAAGCTTGTAATTTCCAATTATATTTATTAAAAGTGAAGTATAATTTTGTTAAAAATATACAAATAAAAACTTTCAAAATCTATTATTAGACATGGTGAAAAGAAGTATTAGTGATAGCGATATAGTCAATACTTTAGTTAAAAAAACACAATGGTAGATGAAATGTGGCCTGACGAAATGACTCCCGAAGCGGCTAAACGAATTGAAAAAATGCAAGAGTGGTGGCATGAGGATAGTAAGAGAATTCAAAGGGAGCAAGCGGAGCAGCAAGCAGAGTTTCGTAGAAAACACCCAGTTGTATTACCAGTAAAATTTAAAAATGAAATGATACTTTTGCCAAAACGCGTTAGCACACCTATATCAGTTGAAGAAGCAAACCGAATAGATAAATTACAAGACAAGCTAATAGCTGAAGCGAAAGACTATCACACTCGAGAATTCAATGAGAAACGAGAGATCGAAAGGCATCACGAACCAGTTCTCAATGTGTTGGAAAAACTGACAAATGAATTAAAAAAGAAAGATGAAGAGATAAAAGAACTGCGAAGTAAACAAAACAGAGCCATTTTATTTAGACCGCGTGCAATGAGTATGCCCAGTCGTAAAGTCACTGAAAAAGGTACAATGATACTGGGAAATGATGAAAATTTACCAGAACAAGACGTTTTTGAAAAAGAAACAATGATTCCAGAACAAATTTACCACAACAAAAGGGTATTTTTGAAGAGGAAACGATAGTAGAGGCCGCTAGCACACCGTTGCCCGACAAGGATGACGATATGCGTTTGGATAAATCGATTCAAGCTATCGTTGAAAGAAGCGGTACCGAAGTGGGCACCTTGGCGAGACAATATTTATCTAGAGCTACACATAGAGATAGAACATTTGGTCTTGACTATGATATTGGAGAGCGAAAACTTAAAGTAGGAAATTCCAGTGTCACTATTTCAAATGATGATATAATTATCAACAAGACGAACCAAAGATATACCGATACTCCAGGTCTATGGAGACTTTTAACACAGTCTGGAGATGTCGGGAGTGAACAATATACGAAAAGTGATAGAGATGCTTATAAAAAGATTTTAGTCGACTCTGGTGCGATATTTCAAAGCAATGATCCATCGTCCGGACGTCCCTAATCCAGTCAAGGGTACAAGTGGAAAAAAGTGATCAAACCTATGTGGGAGGAGCTTCGATTGGAGAATTTACGCGGAAAACCAACGGGAAGCGGCTTAAAAAATAGCAGAACACTTGAAATTGTGAGAGCTATGGGATCCGGTTTGCTGGAAGAAACAAACAATCCAGTTGAATATAAATATATAAGACAATATGCAGACCTTATCAAAAGGCTCTATTTCCTACAAGCAGAAGAGAGAGCTGGCAATAACAACTTCCATAATGAAAAGTTGGGTATTGCTCAATTTATTTATGATAGACTAATAGAATTAACAAAATCACCAAGCGGACACAAGTATATTATGCGATGTGTGCTTGCTCTACCGAAACCTTCTGTGAAATACATGATTGATATGATAAAAAGTACAGGTCATAACACAACTGAATACGTGAATGATGCTATTAATTTTATCTGGGACATTCTCAATCAACAGATCGACCTTCCAGATGGACCGATGTATTTGGCGCGATGTTTGGCATCTTTACCCGAGAAAATAATAGAAGGATCTGGAATTTTAAACAATATTATCAACAAATTACCCTTTGAACTTCACACACCGGGTATGAATTTCCTAGGACCTGGGACAAAACTCCAAGAACTTAGCTTAGCTAGAGGTGATAAAGGTGTAAATCCTCTTGATGAAGCAGCAAAAGAACACGATATATGGTATAGTAAACATAAAAGAGCAGAGGATAGATGGAAAGCAGATAAAATACTAGAGGATAAGGCATTTGAACGTGTTATTGCACCTGATGTCAGTCTTTACGAGAGGCCTTTAGCTTTGGCTACAGGGACGGCGATGAGGGCAAAACAGAAATTAGGCATGGGGTTACCTGTAACATCGCCAGACGAAGATGTTGAGAGTAATGAGGTCACGACAGAAAAGGTGCCTGAGGTCAAACCTTGGTTTCACAGAACTAATTTGAGACTGACATCAGATAGGAAGAAAAATATAGGTGAACATCTCTTATTTAATTTAAAATAGTGCGTACAAGACTGATTTTTTAAAAGTACAATGTAAATTTATTTTTTTATTCCTATAAACAGCAACAATGGGATTACGTAACGCTGGCAACAATGAAACTTTGATATCACCACGACATTGACCTGTGCCCGCAAGCAGATGATAACGACGTGTGCCGCGAGATAACAGACTCTTAGTGAATCAACAAATATTTACTGTATTACGGTTGTGAAATTGAGTTTTCTTATGAACAACAATGAAACTTTGATATCACAGCGCGATTTGAGTGGTCAAAGGTCAATTTCGAGCGAAAAACCAAGCGTTTTATTGAAAAACATATTTTCATGAGCATTTTTGCAAATCGTGTGATTATGATATATGAAATTTTTTTTGGTAAAATACGCTATTTTAATGTAAACTCCTACTACTTGCGCAGAAGTCACCAGCATTTTTGCAAATCGTGTGATTATGATATATAAAATTTTGTTTTTTGGTCCTTTAAAACTGGACATTTTAAGTTAAAAGTATAGAAAAATAAATATATGCTCTGTATATGACCGCGACATTGGTCTCCATTCTTGAGGTAGCAGGCCTCAGACTTGTTGACGCTGTGAATCGGTCGATATTTATTGAATTTTAACATAAAAATTGTATTAAAACGGAAATATAGCTTATAAATTTGTTTTTTTTCAAATTTGAACTTGATATTGCTAATACAGACATGAAAATGGTCAAATTTGAGGGTAAAATGACGCTTTTGGAGCGGTTTTGAGTTAAAAAAATACCATTTAAAACTGAACATTTTTAAGTTCAAAGTATAGACAAATATAATTATGTACTGTTTATCACCGTGACATTGGCCTCTGACCTCGAGATAACAGGCTCTAGACAGGTTGACGCTGTGAATTATATAAAACCGATATTTACCTAATAATAAAGACACCGATATTTACTGGTTGACGATATTTATTGAATTTTAACATGAAAATTATGTAAAACGAAGATTTAACTTTAAATTTTATTTTTTTCATTGCTGAAACTGGGTAGCTGAAAGCATAGTGATGTGATTTTCTTACCTATATGATGTTTAAAGAACTACTTAAATGGAAAAGTACTGTTTTAATAATATTGTATGACGAAAAACATATTTTCACGAGCATTATCGTGTGATTATGATATGTGAAGTTTTGTAAAATATGATTTTTTTTGTAAAATATCCTATTTGATATCACAACAACGTAAGCTGTAGTACCTTGATCCGCAACTGGGCTGCCAGTTATCACTCTCATGGGCGGAGCATTGGTGTGAGGTAACGAACGCAAAAAGTAAATGGCGTCTTTATAAACCAATTAAAATCAAGAGATAAACAAGTGATCTTTGACATGGGAGGAGCTTGACGTGAAAATAATACACTCTAAATCGAAATGATGGCGGTTGCTTATTCAATCAAATCAAAACAATTGCATTTTTAAACGAAATAACGCTTTTGCTTTTATTTTTTTGGAATATAAAGCTTTTGTTGTTAATGAAGAGGTGGAAATGCTCATTTAGGAAATAAATCGTAGCTTATGATAGGTTTGAGAATCGTTTTAGTGAAAAAGCAGCGCATTACTGTGGTTTGCGAATTTAATCCAGGTCACGTGACACGTCCTTCGTACTTTAGGGCGCAATACCTACTGTTTACTTCTACTACTAAGTTTAATACTATGTTGAATTTGTTCTGGTTGAAGTAATTGTAATCCCCGCCCTCCCTCCCTCTCTTGTTCACTGCAGTGTCCACACAATATTTAATGTTAAGCCTATTAAAGTTTTTTTTGTGATAGCGAATTTCCCCTGCATGGAAGATGCTATTTATTGTTAGTATATTGGAATGTTGATGTAATTACATTGTCTCAATGATATGAAGGCATGTTCCGTGTTCAGGAGCTGTTACCCTGGTGAAGAACATCGCCCACCCCATCTCTCTAGCCCGGCAGGTAATGGAGGAAACACCCCATGCCTTCCTTGGGGGCGCAGCGGTCAACGAGTTTGCTGCTAGGATGGGTGTTCCCACGGTATCTGATGATTATCTCCTGTCCCCAGCAGCTAAAGCAGCCCTTGAACACTTCAAGAAGGCTAAGTCTGCTCCCTCCAAAATGGAAATTGGGTGAGTTAAAAAGAATCTTGTTGACTAAGACAAGATTGTACAATTAAAGAAATTAAACTACTAAATGGTAAATAAAATGTTAAATGGTAAATGGTTAAGTAAAATGGTAAATATAAAATAGTAAATGGTAAATAAAATACTAAATGGGTTTAAATAAAACTCTAGGTATATGGTATAATGGTTATTTTTATGGTTTAATATGTGGTACATGCCAGGGTCATCTGTAAAATTACAAAAATATATAATATAAATTGTATGGGTCGACATTTGAGGGCTGCCTATTATTTTAGAGCACTTCCAAGGTATGAGAACCTTGAAAGGTATACACAACAACCACTTATGCCGAAGTCTCAAATTTAATAATTTGTAAGTTAGTGTCAATACTAGTGATTTAAAACTGCCCTTACTCTCAGCACCTTCCATTCTTACGGACAAAGAGGTTATCATTGATTTTTGCAGAATCCCATTCGCATATAAATAAAATGAGATGTAGAACGGTCGGTGGGTTTTGGTTCGTGTAGGTGTACCTTGGTGTTGACAGTAAATGGGTTGGTCAGGCCGGGGTTTCTGCTAAGGTTAATAGCAACGTAAAATGTATTTATAGAAAAAAGGTTTAGTTGGTAAGAAAATCCTTTTTAATAGTAAATCTGTGATTCTAAACTTAAAGCAGTAACATGGTTTTATTAAGTTATGGGCTATTAACTATCAAGTGTCTCACAAAATGACAGTTAACTAGGGGTGGGCGAGAAGTGGTTTTTTGAATCGAGTCGATTAGTTTGGGATAACAGTAAAAGACTCAGCAGTACCGGTGGGCGTATATCGTTTTATTGCGTTTTGATTACTGATTCAATGTAAACAAAAGTATTGTACTGATACCCGATAAACATACATGATTCGTTATCAAGGCATTATCTCCATTATTGGTTGACCGATACGATGTATATTTCTGTGTTTCTGCGCAGTTTGTCTGCTACTCTTTGTTTGGAAATGAGATGGATGATTCAGACCTACATTATTACAAGAATTAACTGCGCAATGCTTCTACTTAAATATATTATACAGTAAATTATTTAGAGGAATAGGAAAATAAAAAAACCACAAACATTGTAATATTTTTTAATTTATTTTATCACATTTGTCAAATATTAAAGTAAATCGGCACTGTTGAATATTATGTAACTACTCGACTCAATAGTTTTGAGTATATTTACTACTTGACTCGACCTTCGAGTAGTCTTTAGTAGGTACTTGAAAAAATACTCGAAGTTTGAGTGCTCGCCCTCCCCTACAGTTAACCTTCTAAAACAAGGGTTTGTTATAAATGTTGATGATTATCAAACAAACTATTATAGCCTAACTGAACTATTTTGAGGTTGTCTTGCCTGAACAAATTTTGCGCATGTAGGGGAGGAAAAGTAGACTCCCACCACGACCAGCCTTGTGAAATGAAGAGAGGAAGTATTAATTAAAATTATCTTTATTTAATCTTGTAACATTAGAGTTTTAAGGTGCATTAATAGTGTGTCACAGGTTTTGATTACATTATCTACATTATTAAAAGAATTTCTTGATTTTTGTTCGGCGATTTTAGACCCCTAAAAGTATTATTTTGTATACATGTTTGTTATCAATGGAAAACTCTTACTCTCTAGATGTGCCTTTGGCGGGTTTGAAAAACCTACATCTTCAGAGCTTCACCCCACAGGTTTTCAAAGTTTCAATGCTAATCTTATGGAGTTATATTTTATTTAGTTAGTCAGCTGATTATAATGTAAATAAACCTTTAAAACGTCTGGCTCTGTGCCTGCTAAATCCCCGTGCGGAGAACGGGACATCTGCTAGTTTACATATGAAAACAAACTTAATTTAGTGAGATTAAACATTATAAAAGAAACGTTTTGTAGAGATTAACACAATAGTTTCTATCAAAATTATTGTTGCTAGTGTTGGGCTCCCTTTTAAAACTATTTTTAACTTTCTGAATATAAAATTATTTTGGAAGCTCTAAACCTCATCCAGATTATTGGCTGGAGCATGCTAGTCTGACAACATAGCAATTGTTGTAGAGAGGCCGGTGTGGGGACAGTGGGCAGTGTGGCTATAGACGCCACCGGACACACGGCTTCGGCCACCTCCACTGGCGGCATCACCGGGAAGTACAATGGCCGCATCGGCGATACTCCACTGCTGGGGTGCGGCGGCTACGCAGACGATGAGCGAGGCACAGTATCCACCACCGGCCACGGCGAGACCATCATGCGGTACAACCTGGCCCAGCGCATACTTGGCGACATCGCCTCTGGTGAGTCATCAAGAGACCAGTGATATCCAGAATTATTGTATGCGGGAGGATTTGTGGAGAATTTACACCCATATTAATTAGTTAGTTGACTGTTATAAAAAACTGTGTCATGATCATTTTTTATTAAAATTAGTATATTTTACAGGTGGTTTTTTTTTGTTCTGGCAAATAAGAGCTAAACATTCATCGGTTGTCTTAAATTCTCTCTTGTTTACCCATCTTTTTAACTACACTTCTCTGTTATGAATACCAAATGGTTGACTTAAGGAGCAGGAGGTTCCTGTTCCGTCTGCCAATATTGAGATTCATTACAAACTGTTCTTGAATATCGAGGCAATTAAGTAGAGTAGGTCCGCAGAAATAACAAAAAAGTGGGTAATCATCCTGATATTGATAATTATACAAGCCCGAATCTACCCTAATCTTCCTGATCGAGCTATTAAACTTCAAAACCCAATAAAACTATTAAAGTATTCCTTCAGTACGACAAAACATTTCTCGATAAGTTTTTGCCAAATTGCACCTGCACACCCAAAAAAAGGTTAGTATTGAAAATTGGGATCCATATCAACCACATACTGCAATGAAAGAGTTTTTTTATATATATCTGTGGATGATTATATTAATTTAAAATCTTCATTTTTGTACTTATTATAATTAACTTAGTTTAACTCAGTGGAGCCCAAAGGGAAACAATTGACACTTTTTTTATAATTCTCACTCTACGAGGCTGATATCTTCAGTTTTACCCGGTAATTTTGTAATCCCCACATGGTTTTCAAATTACCTGAAAATCGATTAGGTAGCCGGTTTCTGGCAATGTTCACTGACTGCTTTCAAGAAGAATCATTTAATTTACTTTATAATTTCTTTAACACAGTTAATACTGGGACACAAATAATAACTCGTGACTTCGCCCCACAGGCGAACTTTGACAGGGCAACTCATATAAGGTCAGTGAACTGAAGACCCTCTTCTAACTAGTGTAAAATTTGTAATTTTAAGTTACATCATTAAACTTCCTCAGCACATAGTTAGCTACATCATAAGGACAAGAAAACATTTGCACAGATGTCAATTGGATTGGGTTTAACTCAAGTACACATGACACGGAATATCTTGAACTGTGGCAACCGTTTACAGTTCAAGCAATTGGAGTGGACTGGCGAGGAATGCCACAGCGCATCATGCGCAGCATCTTTCTGATCTGATAACATTTGTTGTACATCTACCATCGGTTGCTAGGTTGAAACCTCAAATCTTCAAATTTTGCATAATCTGTTTAGTCAATTAATTATGATGTTTGTTTGTTATGCTAGGTATGTTGTTTACAAATGTTACTGTTTTGACATATAAATTGTCAATGATGTTTGTACCAAGCCTAGTTTCACGTGCACGTGGCTGTTTATTGGCCCAGCTGGAGACTCCTGTGACGCCTGTAGTGGAGTGGGCTACAGCTCAATATATTCTTTGGCACTATTGTTTTTTTTTATAACATTTATGATGAATATGATGTTGTACTTGTGTATAGCATTGGTCCAAAACTGTTATTTAGCTTGTCTGGGCTTTTCTAGACAGTAACAGATTTGTGCGAATGCTACTTGATCTTCCACACTCATTCATAGACCACCCACATGCAATATTCTATGCGTAGTCAAATTCCTGAATAATCCAAATACTATGAAATCGGTGCAGGAGTCAGCTCCAATAAGTTTGGATTCTTGAGGTTCTGTAGAGCACTTTACACCCCAATGTGTTTCTGTGCGATCTTTTGCATCAACGGCTCAGTTTTGTCCGCAGGCAAGTCAGCCCAAGAAGCCACAAAGGACCAGTGCGAGAGCATGACTAAGAGACTGAACAACACGGCCGGTGCAATAACCATCTCACACAGAGGGGAGGTGGGAATCTACTTCACCTCCAAGAGAATGGCTTGGGCCTATCAACTTGGGGACGAGATCCACTACGGAATAGAGCCTGGCCAACATTTGGTCGATAAGGTCTGAACAGATCTCTCCAGCTCATCACATCATGTGTCATATTAATACATTATACTGCCATTAGTGTACCTAATATATAGGGTGGGGGTGAATAGTAATTTTATATTTTATTTGTATATTTTTATGTTTAAGACTGATTTTTAGACTGAAGATAAAGGCACTGGCAATTATAAATGTTATTTGTTTACAGTTATTTTTTATTTTGACTGATTTACGCCTATATATGTTTTATATACTAAAGATCAATTTTTAAGCAGTGATGAATTGGTTTTTATTTTTTATAGGTTTTATTGTTTTGGGAAGAATTTTATTGAATTGTTGCTTACGTAATAGAATAATTATAATATACTTTATCCATCTTCTCAATACGTCCATCTTACATCCATCTTCTCAAGACCGAAAAATATGACTCTTTTCTTTTGTATGAAATTGTTAGTACATTTTCAATACACTTCAGTACATGTGAGTCAATATAATCTATTGTGATGTTTCATTTTGGCAAAAAGTCAGTTTAAGTGAAATTGGAAATCCATGTAATGATATATGGTTATTAGACAAGATGAAACCATTTGTATCTTTTTAGCTTAAAAATGTGTAGCATTCATAAACACCCCCGTCACAGCAAACCTGCATACTCAGCGAATTTCCAATGCATGCATATATTTCTCACTACCACATAAAGCCACTTACCAAGTTTCATAAAAGTGCATTAATAAATAAGTGATCTATAGCATTTTATTTATTCTCTATAAGAATAACATTAGGGCTGAGTACGCAGGTTTGCTGCAACAAGGAACACAAAATATGTGTTTTTATGCAATTATGAATATTACTCAACCAGGTGAAGCTACATACTAAGTTTTATTAATTTATGTTCATAATTAAGGGAGATATAAAACGTTACTTATTCTCCATAAGAATAACATTAGGGCTGAGTATGCAGGTTTGCTGCTACTGAGATAATCTACAAAAAATCAATTATTCGTACAAATATCAATATGCCTGTACCACGTGAAGCCACATACCAAGTTTCATCAGTATACATTCATAAATAATCGAGATATAACATTTTATTTATTCTCCATAAGGATAACTTGGATAACGTACTGTGTTTAGCACTTTGAATATCTCTGCAACGGTTGGATGTAGAATCACAATTTAAAAACCAAAATGATTGTTTTGTAGAGATGAATTGATTGGTAAAAGCAAATGTGAAGTTTATATTAAAATGAACTGAGGAAAAGCCAAAAACCTTTTTCCCATAAGATTAACATGGGAGATTTTAAGAGCAGGTTTTTTGGATTTTCTCCGCAACCACTTAACCTAGGTTAAATTTAAAATACTATATTATTTGTTTTTTTAAGCTCTATAAAATGCTGAAAACCAAAACTGAGAATTTTAGAGTGAAAAGTGCAAGAAACTGAATTTTTGAAAATTTAAAACCCCTTATAAACCCCCCTTCCCATGGTCCGATTTTTCTGGTTTTCGAACTTAGTCATGAATTTCTCTTTACACATTTGAGCCAAATTTCATTGAAATCGGACGTTTTTTACTCAAGTTACCGTGTTAACGGAAACATATATAGATATATATAATATATATAAATTTGAACGAATAGTGTTTTTGAAATCTGGGGACCTCAAAACCAAAAGTTATCATGGTTTCGGGCTTAAGTCTTACCATGAGACCTACAGTAATAGCTTCTTCCCTATAGGGGGAATTCGCTAAAAGGTTCAATAGACTAGATTCAATAATAGGTGACAGAATATTATAAACTGTATCTTTGTATATAATACGTGTAGCCGTTTTTTGTAAACACAACTCCTCCCTTATTTCTTGACCAATTTTAATGTTTGAATTTTCAAAAAATTTGTCTCTGTAGTTTTGCAATAAGGTTTTTAATTTTAGATATTTTTTATTCCCAAGGGCACGAGCTGTCCTTAAAGTTTGTGTTTTGCCCATAAGATTAACATGGGGAATAATTTTGTTTGAATTGCAGCGGAAATGTTACAAGTAAGGAAAGTATTTATCTATATAAATAAAATAAGTTTTGTTTCTACATAGCTTTGAGCAGTGAAATGTTGTATGCAGCGGAGGTATTTAAATTTTGTTTATCTGTCTGTTTGTTTATGAACCAGGTTTGTTACGCGTTTCACAAAAAAAGACTGAACCGAACAAAATAAAATATTTTGATAATTTTTGTGAGGGGCAGGAAACCTTTAGGCTTTTGCAAATCATTACGTATGTCATTAGGATTATGCCCTTTGCTCTGTCACTGCTCCAAAGGAGATCTTATGGGTACAGGTTACTCGACCTTTGTAGAATGCGGCACATTTGTTCTAATTTACCTTTTACTACAGAATGGAGGAAACACGTGCTTTACTAACTACGGAGGAAACACGTGCTTTACTAACTACTCCACAACGGTATACTAAACAATATAAAATAACGGCACGGCAATGAAACATTGGGTAGGGAACACATAAGCCCTTGCAACATGGTATTTAAAGCTCAGTTTGTCTAGGTAATCATTGTGATTTTAATGCTGAATTTGTTATGTGTTTTTAAGCTCATTATGGACAAACTACATGAGTTCTTGAGCTAAAAATCAGTTAAGGGCTTATTCCCGTTGAAACGAGGCTTGGCCCTATTAATGGTTTTCAAAATTTCCATGTTAATCATATACCTACTAGACCGATTGATCAAGTAATTGGTAGAAAGACAGTAAGCAATGGGAATGTACCATAAGCAGAAATAGACCTATACTTTCCGTCCCTTATGCCCTTTGCCCTTTCCCCTTTGCTCCGTTGGCCTTTAACATTTTAATTTTTTAAAAAACACTGACAGTTATTAGTTCACTGGACCAATTGAACATGCATTTGTTAGAAAGATAAATCACAATAAAACCACAACCTTTGTCTATCCCTGTTCCAAAACTGTTTTAGGGTCCTCCAAATGTTGGAGCTATCATATTTGTGGGTAATGAAAAAAGTTCTAATTAGACCTTATCTCCGGAAAAATATAGTTGTGTGTGAAAAGTTGTTTGAAAAAATAACATTGGGGTTAGGGTTAAGATAAATAAATACAACAAAAATCTTAACAGCTGTTCAAAAACAACCGGTCAGTTATAAAAATAACACTCACTTGGTAAAGTATCAGCATGTGAATTTTGTTTGAATTGTGATTAGAACCAATGTATACACAAATTTAATGTAGCCTATAGATTATTAAGTTATGTATACATTTTTAGAACCATTACAAATTAAGATAGAATAATTGAATATAAAGCGGACATGTCCAAAATAAAACTAAATCAGTAAATAAACAAAGTAAATATGCTCGCATTGGAGAGGAACCGTGAAGATAGGCATTTTGAACAAACTTACTGGCTTTTCAAGCAAAGCTCGGTCGCCCAGGTGATGAAGTACTTTAACAAATGTATCTAACTTTTCAAATATAATATGGTATGATCGCGAGTGAAGCCGCGACGGGCTACTAGTTATATATTATTAACTGAAATCTTTGTATTAAAAAATATATATTTTTAACTGTAGATTGTTGTAGAATGTTATTACATTTAATAAATTGTATTTGTATTATTGTTTTTCCTTGATTTTTCCTTGAAGCTGAATCTTTACCAATGGAAATCCTTATAATTAGCATACACAAGTTCTTTAGGCACTCTGTCTCATCCTTCCTCGATTTTTATGCAATTACAGTAGAACTCCAATTTTCCGAATTAATTGGGGATCGGGCCAATTTGGATATGCAGAAATTCGGATAATCAGGTATACCTCGGGAATTAAGCAAAAAACATCACCATACATAAAAAATCAGAATTTTATCGACAAAGTTATTATAAATGTAGTGAACAGAAAGTGAGCGAACTGTATCAAGAATATACGTCATAAAAATTAAATTACAGGAGTTAAATTGAATACAGTATATACAGTTGCTCTTTTCAATACATACTGTACGTATTTCACTGTTCAATGTTGGTTATTTCACTTGAACATCTCGAGTAAAGTGAGTTTATCACTTAGCGAAAGGACAACACGTTTACGTTTTGTACTCATTTCGAATGATAATCTCGGTGAAAGAACAGTAGCGACTGATGATGAGCCGGGCGGGAAGGGGGTATGACTCATTGTTCCCTGCGAAAATATCGTCCGGAAGGTAACAGCGCGGGCTTTTATTTTAGCGCTCACGGCGCATTATCGCTACACGCGCTCCCGCTGTTATTTTCTTGATTTTTATATTTCTATTATTTCACTCAAAATCGATTTGGATAATTGGATATTCGGATGATTGGGGTTCGGATAATTGGATTTCTACTGTAGCACTAAATGAAAGATAATTTGCCCTATATATTTGCAGCTTTTATTTGTATTTGAAATATTTTGTTGTAAAATAGTAAATAGTTTTAAAACAAGAATTAAAATTTGTTTATTATTGCATTTAACATGGGGTAAAATGTCTCACTTGAGAACTTCTTCACTTCTTTGGACAGTTTGTCTGTCACTTCTACAATACCGGTCGGTATACATGCGATTTGTAATAAATGAGAGGTCAATTATTCTATATTTGCAGGTTTTGCTTACTTAAAAGATATTTAACTTTGTAAATTATAATACCCTCGTCGCAGCAAACCTGCGTACTCAGCGAATTTATAATGCATGTATATGTTTCTCACTACCACATAAAGCCACTTACCAAGTTTTATAAAATTACATTTACAAATAAGTGATCTATAGCATTTGATTTTTTCTTCATAAGAATATCATTAGGGCTGAGGATGCAGGTTTGCTGCAACAGGGATAATCAACAAAAAATAACTTTTTTTGCGAATATCAATATACCAGTACTACGTGAAGCCACATACCAAGTTTCATCAATATCCATTCATAAATAATCAAGATATAAAATTTTATTTATTCTCCATAAGGATACCATTGGACAGTATACTGTATTTAGCACTTTGAATAACTCTGCAACGGTTCGACGTAGAATCACAATTTAAACACCAAAATTATTGTTTTGTGGAGCTGAACTGATTGGTAAAAGCAAATGTGAAGTTTACATAAAAATGAACTGAGGAAAAGAGAAAAAACTTTTTCCTATAAGATTAACATTTTATGAGCACTTTTTTGGATTTTCTCCGCAACCACTTAACCTAAGTTAATAATTAAAAATATTATTTTTTTTAAAGCTCTATATAACATGGTCAAAACCAAAATTAAGTTTTTAAAAAATTGTAAGGTGAAAAATGCAAAAAACTGATTTTTAGAAAATTTAAAATCCCCCTTCCCATGGTCCGATTTTTCTGGTTTTCGAACTTAAAGTCATGATTGTCACTTTACACATTTGAGCCAAATTTCTTCAAAATCGGACGCTTTTTACTCAAGTAATCGCATTCACAGACACATATATATAAAGTTGAACGAATAGTGTTTTTGGCATCTGGGGATCTCAAAACAAATAGTTATCATGGTCTCGGGCTTAGGTCTTATCATGAGACCTACGGTAAGAGCTTCTTCCCTATAGGGGAAATTCGCTAAAAACCTACATTTAATAATCCACTTAAAAGTTTTTCTTTCCATTGTCATTATCAGCTAATTAAGGAAACACAAGTGTTGTGTATTTGTCTAAAACCTGTTAAATCACAAACGATCCTAAATGTGTGATTTTAGTAAATCCTTAATGGCCCAATACCTAATTACGAACGTTACTGTGTATAATGGTTTTAGTGACATTAAAGTGATAAATTTAAAAGATTGAAACAATATTTCCCCACCCTTAGCTTTGCTCGGTTTTGAGCTATGGGTGCTCTAGTAATTAAATATTTATAACGAGATCGCATGCAGCACGCTGATGTGAGGGAAGTGAACTTCCGCATTACATCCTTAAAAAGATCAAATAATTGGTTTAAACCAACACTGGTTGCATTTTTTTAATAAAAATTTTATTTTTTGGCTGTTTTGATGCTCCTGGTTATATTTAAATTAACTAATAGCATGCCAATGTTGTATATTATAAAGTTAGAAGGAGGTATTGTCGGGATAACAAGTTGGTATAGGGGGTGATAAAACAATATTATTATTGATATTATGAAAAACAGCCTTTTCCAGTATAAAATCCCCATAAGAGAACGTACTGTATTTTGACAATTAACATTTTCTTTAATAACTCGGTAAGTACTTGTTCTAGAATGACGAGGAAGGGCTTAAAATCTTTAGATTTTTAAGTACAATAAGGTAATTTGCAATGAGTGTACATTTGGGGCTTTTCTGACCCTTTTTGGGCCCAAAAACTCAAAATTTGAAAACTTAAAATCCCCAAAAAAGGGGGTTAGAGTTTTCCGATTGTTTTGCCCAATGAAATTGTCCAACTGATAACAAAAAGGAATGTCTCTACCAAATGTGAAGTAAATCGACAAAAATTTTGACCGCTATAGTGCGAACACAAATATATATATCAAGTTTTTAAAGACCCCTCAAACGTGTTCATGGGGTCACGTTAGGAACTTCTATGGTGGTCCCGGGCTTAAGTCTCACTGTGCCGCTGTGTGTGTGTGTGGGCTTGTGTCTCACCTGCTAATAGTTCACTTTCCCATAGGAAATTAACTAATAAGAAACTTTGAGCTTTTGGTAAAAATAGTCTTGATAGCTTTTCAGTATTTTACATGCTGAAGGCTTGAAGTTTTACACTGACTACTAGGCAGACCGACAAACCATTTTTTCCACTTCAAAGACAAACGACTATTGGGCTTAGAGCAGCAATACACTAATATGACAAAGGATATTAAATAGTGCACTCAACAAATCTTTATATATAATTCTGTGAGCAAAATTTTTAAGTCAAAATTGTGGTAGTTTGGCAAATCACAGGATGTTGGGGGTCGGCTAAAATTAAGGGTCTTGATCCCAGGGACTCGGTAAAAATAGCAGTGTTTCTTAAAAGTTACCAGCAAACGATAAATAACATAAAACATCCCCCATAAGAAAAGCATGGGGATTTAAGAATTCTGCATTTTTTTACATTAAAACATGTGATCCTGATTATAATCTTCTATTTTCCTCAGCATGAAAATCAGATGAGGCAGATTATTGGAGATATTATTGGATTATTGGATTATAGGGGCTTTGGCCCCATCAAGCCACTAGTTAAAAATAAATGTGTAACTATTAACATGGGACCAGTAATGCTGTGCCATTATTTATCATCAGAGTCATGACCTTTTACAACATGCTATGCCTTTCCCAACTTGCTAATTTTTTAGATTTAAAAAGTATGCATTTTTAGCAAATTTTTCCCTTTAGTGAAGAAGCGTAGGTGTCATGGTAAGAATTAAGCCCGAGACCATGATAACTTTTTTTTGGGGTCCCCAGATGAAAAAATTCCCCCTGTCGCAGCAAACCTGCATACTCAGCGAATTTCCAATGAATATATAACATAACACTTAACAGGATTCATAATAAATATATTCACAAACAAGCGATATTTAAAATTTTAATTATTCTCTATAAGAATAACATTGGGGATGAGTACTCAGGATTGCTGCAACAAGGAACACAAAATAATGGTATTTTTTGCAAATATCAATAGAATTCATCTTAGTGAAGTCACATACCAAGTTTCATCCATATATATTCATAAATAAGCGATATATAACATTTTAATTATTTTCCATAAGAATAACATGGGGACCAAGAACCTAGGTTTGCTGCTACGGGAACCATAGGCGAAAAATTGTTATTTTGTGCAAACAACAATAAACCACAACCAAATGAAGCCATTTACCAAATTTCGTCAGTTTATGTTTATAAATAAGCGAGATATACAATTTTTATTTTTTTCCAAAATAAGAATAACATTAGACAACGTACTGTGTTTAGCACTTTCAATATCTCAGTAACCAATTGACGTAGAGCAATGATCAAAATACCAAATTGCTTGTTTCTTTTTGCTGAATTCAATGGTAAGAATTACTGTACAATTTTATTTTAAAATACCCCCGTCGCAGCAAACCTGCATACTCAGCGAATTTCCAATAAATATATAACATAACACATTAACACTTAACAGGATTCATAAGAAATATATTCACAAACAAGCGATATTAAAAATATTAATTATTCATAAGAATAACATTGGGGATGAGTACGCAGGTTTGCTGCAACAAGGAACACAAAATAATGGGTTTTTATGCAAATATCAGTAGAACTCATCTAAGTAAAGTCACATACCAAGTTTCATTCATATACATTTATAAGTAAGCGATATATAACATTTGAATTATTCTCCATAAGAATAACATGGGGACCGATTACCTAGGTTTGCTGCTACGGGAACCATACATGAAAATTTTGTATTTCGTGCAAAAAAAAAATAAACCCCAACCAGATGAAGCCATATACCAAATGTTGTCAGTTTATGTTCATATATAAGCGAGATATACAATTTTTCTTTTTCTCCATAAGAATAACATTAGACAACGTACTGTGTTTAGCACTTTCAATATCTCAGGAACAAATTGACGTAGAGCAATGATAAAAATACCAAATTGTTTTTTTTTATGCTGAATTAAATGGTAAAAATTAAAATTTGATTTACATAAAAATTGCATGTGGAAACCCCAAAAAACCCATTTTTGGGGTACAAAACCCCCCAAAAACCCCCCTTTGGATGGTGTGATTCGTCTGGTTTTCGAACTCGTTCAAATAAATGGTGCTTTACACATTTGTACCAAATTTCATTAAGATCGGACCTTTTTTACGAGAGTTATCGTACTTACGGACACACACACACACACATATATATATATATATATACCCCCGTCGCAGCAAACCTGCATACTCAGCGAATTTACAATGAATATATAACATAACTCATTATAACACTTAACAGGATTCATAAGAAATGTATTCACAAACAAGCGATATTTAAAATATTAATTATCCTCCATAAGGATAACATTGGGGATGAGTACGCAGGTTTGCTGCAACAAGGCACACAAAATAATGGGTTTTTATGCAAATATCAATAGAACTCATCTTAGTGAAGTCACATACCAAGTTTCATCCATATACATTCATAAATAAGCGATATATAACATTTTAAGTATTTTCCATAAGAATAACATGGGGACCAAGTACCTAGGTTTGCTGCTACAAGAGCCATAGGCGAACAATTGTTTTTTTGTGCAAACAACAATAAACCATAACCAGATCAAGCCATATACCAAATTTCGCCAGTTTATGTTCATAAATAAGCGAGATATACAATTTTTCTTTTTCTCCATAAGAATAACATTAGACAACGTACTGTGTTTAGCACTTTCAATATCTTGGTAACCAATTGACGTAGAGCAATGATCAAAATACCAAATTGTTTGTTTTTTAAGCTGAATTCAATTGTATAAATTAAAATTTGATCTAAATTAAAATTAAATGTGAAAACCCCAAAAAACTCATTTTTGGGGTACAAAATCCCCCAAAACCCCCCTTCGGATGGTGCGATTCATCTGGTTTTCAAACTCGATCAAATAAATGGTACTTTACACATTTGTACCAAATTTCATTAAGATCGGACCTTTTTTACGAGAGATCGTGCTTACGGACACATATATATATATATAAATACATATATAATAAACGGTATCAGGAAACTGACACATACTTTCTCCCTTTTAGCCCAACTTTAATGGATGAATTACTTTTTATTTACTAAATATAGAATACAAAGCACGGTCGAATGTACAGAAAATCTCGTAAACAAGTTGTTTTAAAAAACATCCACCCAAATCCCTGCTTTGGAGGCACTACAGAATCCATTGCTACACTCGTGGTTTTAAGAGGGGAAATGCCCCCTATTACCCCCAGGGTTATTAAGGGGCAACATATTTCAAATTTCCTCTGTTGGTCAATGCTAACTTGACAAGCATATCAAGTTTGATTGAAATTGATCAGTAAATAAGAGAGAAATAGTAATTTTTTTATTCTCCATAAGAATAACATTGGACAACGTACTGCGTTTACCACAAAATGAAAATTTCAATTTTCTCCGAAACCAGCAATCGTAGAATAGTAATTCAAAATACTAAATTATTTAGTTTTTTGAGTTCTTTTTAATGGTGAATAGTAATATTTTTTTTATATTTATGTATTTTTATGAAAAATCCAAAAAACTGAATTTTTGATGTTTTAAGTCCTGTAATTTCTGAACCAGAATTTTTACAGGAATGCGGGTGGTGTCGTTTTGTTGGAAAACTAAAGTTCTTCAAACGACTAAAATTTAATCAAAATCGTTAGAGCCGTTTTTGATAAATTTGGATTTTTCATGTTTTTTGGTGGTTTTTGGGGGATAATTACCCTTAAAAATCAAAAATTCGAAAAAATGAAAAAAACGCCTGGAGATATCGTGGATTAGTACCTACATACCAAATTTCATCAAAATCGGCCCATTGGTTAGGGCTCTAGCTCTGTACACATCCACACAGACACACACACACACACACACACGGACACACACACATACACACACACAGACAGACATCACGTAAAAACCACTTTTTTGGGTTCAGGGAGCACCAAAACGAATATTTCCACTAACAACTCAAATTCGAAAATTTTTACGAAAACAATACTTTCTCCATATACTATGTATAGGGGGAGAAAGTAAAAATTTGAACGAATGGTGTTTTTGGCATCTGGGGACCTCAAAATGAAAAGTTATCATGGTCTCGAGATTAAGTCTTACCATGAGACCTACGTTAATAGCTTCTTCCCCATAGGGGAAATTCGCTAAAATTACAAGTGGAAACCCCAAAAAATCCATTTTTGGGGTACAAAACCCACCAAAAAAAACCCTTTTGGATGGTGTGATTCGTCCGGTTTTCAAACTCGTTAAAATAAATGGTACTTTACACATTTGTACCAAATTTCATTAAGATTGGACTTTTTTTATGAGAGTTATCGTGCTTACGGACATATATATATATATACATATATATATATATACAAATTTGAACGAATGGTGTTTTTGGCATCTGGGGACCTCAAAATGAAAAGTTATCATGGTCTCGGGCTTAAGTTCTACCATGAGACCTACGGTAATAGCTTCTTCCCTGTAGGGGAAATTCGCTAACAGGGTATATGTATATTTATAAATATATGTGTCCGTGTATGCGATAACTTAAGAAAAAAATATCCAATTTCGATGAAATTTGGCTCAAATGTGCAAAGTGACATTCATGACTTAAAGTTTGAAAACCAGAAAAATCGGAATATGGGAAGGGGGGTTTATTTTTTGATTTATTTGGACTTTACCTATCGCTTCTAGTGTTTAAAGCTACACTACGTTTCGGGAGGTAAGGAAACTCCTCCCGTTATCAAGTGAACCCTACTTACATCTAAATATCAAATTCTTATACCTAACTAATCTACTTTTTTTGGATTTTATTTATATCTTTTTCTTTTACACTTTAATTTACACTAACACAAAAGTAAGTCGAGTGCGCGGTCTGGTTGTGGATGGACGTGAGATTTAAGTTTCCCGTGTTTGCCGTCAGCTTGGAGGCTACGATGCAGAACAGGTAATGTATTGTCAGTTTTCCGTTTGTTCGTAAACATAAATGTTGTGTTAGTGTATTGTATTTGATTTTTTGTATATATATTTGTTATCTTTGTGTTAGTGTAAATTAAATTGTAAAAGAAAAAAATTTAAAAAATCCAAAAAAATGTAGGTTAGTTGGGTACCTATAAGAATTTGATATTTAGATGTAAGTAGGGTTCACTCAATAACGGGAGGAGTTTCCTTACCTCCCGAAACGTAGTGTAGTTTTAAACACTAGAAGCGATAGGTAAAGTCCAAATAAATAAAAAAATAAATTCAAATCCATCACTATTATGAGTTTCAAAAATACAGTTTATGAGAGTTTTAAATTTTCCGAAAATCAGTTTTTGCATTTTCTACCCTAAAGTTTTTAAAACACTTAATTTTGGTTTTTACCATGTTGTAGAGCTTAAAAAACAAATAATATAGTATTTTTAATTATCCTAGGTTGAAAATCCAGAAAAACCTGCTCATAAAATCTTCCATGTTAATCTTACAGGAAAAAGGTTTTTGCTTTTCCTTAGTTATTTGAATGTAAACTTCACATCTGCTTTTACCAATCAGTTCAGCTCCACAAAAAAAAATTAGTTTTTAAATTGTGATTCTACGTCCAATAGTTGCAGAGATATTCAATGTGCTAAACAAGTACGTTGTCCAATGTTATACTTATGGAAAATAAATAAATTTGATATCTCGATTATTTATGAATGTATATTGATGAAACTTGGTATGTGGCTTCACATAGTTTTGGTATATTGATATTTGCACAAAAAATTGACTTTTTGTTAATTATTCCCGTAGCAGCAAACCTGCATACTCAGCCCTAATGTTATTCTTATGGAGTATGGAGTATGGAGTAAAGTTTCACATTAATAAAACTTTGTATGTAGCTTCACCTGATTGAGTTATATATTGATAATTGCTCAAAAACATATTTCTTCTCTTTTTTTGCAACAAACCTACCCTAATGTTATTAGTATGGAGGATAAATAAAATGCTATAGATCACTTATTTACTTACGTATTTTTATGAAACTTGGTAAGTGGCTTTATGTGGTAGTGAGAAACATATGCCAATTTATACATTGCATATGCATGCATTTGAAATTCGCTGAGTACGCAGGTTTGCTACGACAGGGTTTTTTATATTTTTTATGCTTTCTCAATGATTTATTGTATAAATGGCCAGTTTTAGCGAATATCCCCTATAGGGAAGAAGCTATTACCGTAGTCAGCATGGTAAGACCTAGGCCCGGAACCATGATAACTTTTCGGTTCGAGGTCCCCAGACCCCAAAAACACCATTCGTTCGAAACTGTATGTATATATATATATATATAGATAAGAAATAAAGGAATAAACCTTGAGTACCCTTTTCTCATATATATATATATGTCCGTGGGTGCGATAACTCTCGTAAAAATGATCCGATTTTGATAAAATTTGGTACAAACATGTAAAGCATTATTTATGACTAAGTTCGAAAACCAGACAGATCGACCCATCCGAAGTGGTATTTTGAGGGGGGGGGGGGTTTGTACCCCAAAAATGGGTTTTTTGAAGTTTTTGCAGGTAATATTTTAAAAAGTCAAATTTTAGTTTTCACCATTGGATTCAGCTTTAAAAAACACACAATTTGGTGTTTTGATCATTTTTCTACGTTAATTGGTTACAGAGATATTGAAAGTGCTAAACACAGTACGTTGTCCAATGCTATTCTTATGGAGAATAAGAAAAAAATTATAGCTCGCTTATTTATGAAGGTATACTAATGAAATTTGGTAGATGGCTTCATCTAGTTGTGGTCTATTGTTATATTTACAAAAAAGCCAATTTTTACCGATAATTCCCGTAGCAGCAAACCTGTGTCCTCAGCCCCTATGTTATTCTTATGGAGAATAAGTGAAATGTAATGTATCCCTTTACCCTAACAGTGCTATGGACCAATATATCGGCTTTTCAATCTGTTATCAATGAACACTGCTACGGCTTCATAGGCGATTGTACCGTTACGCGTTCAGTCTGCAGTCTGAGTCTCACATGTAGTGGAACTTGGTATACACAAACTGAACTACCTCGTCCAGTGCCTGGGCACTAATACCACCTGGTCCACTACAGCCGCTAGTCTGATCAGTGGCCGTGCGGTCTAAGGCTTTACCTTCCCGGCCGGGGGTAACACTTGGATCGAGGGTTCGAATCCCGTAACAGCCGGTGGTTTTTATGTGCAACTCATGGAGAGTTCACCTGTCTGTGGCAGAGTTGAAGGGGAGGGCGGACCTTAAGCAAACGGTGGACGGCTCGGGTCTAAGCTGACAGGATGGGTGGATTATTTGTGAATTGCACATCTGATCAGGTGTTTTGCTATTTTTAGCAAATTTCCCCTATAGGGAAGAAGCTATTACCGTAGGTCTCATGGTAAGACTTAAGCCCGAGACCATGACAATTTTTTGTTTTGAGGTCCCCAGATGACAAAAACACTGTTCGTTCAAATTTATATGTATGTATATATATATATAAATGTGTCCGTGAATGCGATTACTCGAGTAAAAAACGTCCGATTTCGATGAAATTTGGCTCAAATGTGTAAAATGACATTCATGACTCTTAAGTTCGAAAACCAGAAAAATCGGACCATGGGAAAGAGGGTTTATGGGGGTTTTAAATTTTCCAAAAATCAGTTTTTTTAATTTTTCACCCTAACATTTAAAAGCTTAATTTTGGTTTTGACCATGTTGTAGAGCTTAAAAAAACAAATAATATAGTATTTTGAACTATTTACCTAGGTTAAGTGGTTGCGGAGAAAATACAAAAAACCTTCTCATAAAATCTTCCATGTTAATCTTATGGGAAAAAGGTTTTTGGTTTTTCCTAAGGTTATTTTAATGTAAACTTCACATTTGCTTTTACCAATCTGTTCAGTTCCACAAAACAATCATTTTGGTTTTTAAATTGTGATTCTACACCCAACCGTTGCTGAGATATTGAAAGTGCTAAACTCAGTACGTTGTCCAATGTTATCCTTATGGAGAATAAATAAAATTTGATATCTCGATTATTTATGAATGTATGTTGATGAAAGTTGGTATGTGGGTTCAGTAATATTGGTATATTGATATTTGCACAGCAAATTGATTTTTTGTTGATTATTCCCATAGCAGCAAACCTGCGTACTCAGCCCCCATGTTATTCTTATGGAGAATAAGTAAAATGTAATGACTCCCTTAATTATAAACATAAATTAATAAAACTTGGTATGTAGCTTCACTTGGTTGAGTTATATTGATAATTGCATAAAAACCCATTTTTTCCCTTGTTGCAGCAAACCTACTTCCTCAGCCCCCATGTTATTCTTATGGAGAATAACTCAAATGTTATATAGAGCTTATGTGGTTATATGGTTGAATATTGATGAAACTTGGTATGTGGCTTTGCCTAGTTAAATTATATTTATATTTGCATAAAACCAATTGTTTGTGTTCCTTGTTTCACCAAACCTACGTACTCATTACCAATGTTATTCTTATGGAGAATAATTAAAATCGCTTATATATGAATATATTTTTATGAAACTTGGTATGCGGCTTTATGTGGTATTAAGACAAATATTATGCATTGGAAATTCGCTGAGTACGCAGGTTTGCTGCGACGGGGGTATTTACCTATCCTTTAGTGTGTGTGTCCAGCGGAAGCACGTTTTTATTAATTCTGACTGTTCAGGCGTTCAAGACATTTGAAAAATTAACAAAACATCACAGATTCAACTACTCCTTTCAGAAGCTTAGCACTGAAAGGGTTAATTATGGAAATTAATGAAACTTGGTATGTTGGTTCATCTAGTTGAGTTCTATTGATATTTGCATAAAAACCCATTTTTTGTGTTCCTTGTTGCAGCAAACCTGCGTACTCATCCCCCATGTTATTCATTCAAAATGGTATATATCGCTTCTTTATAAATTTATATTGATGAAACTTGGTACATGGCTTCACCTAGTTGAGTACCTAATATTGATATTTACATGAAACCCCATATTTGTTGTTCCTTGTAGCAAACATGGTACTCATCCCCAATGTATTCTTATGGAGAATAAATCAAATTTGATATATCAATTATTTGTGAATATAGTTTTATGAAACTTGGTATGCGGCTTTATCTGGTATTAAGAAATATATTTTGCATTGGAAATTCGCTGAGTATGCAGGTTTACTGCGACGGGGGTATTTTGTTTTGTGTTTAATTTAAGGATTTAATTAACTTATAACCACTTTTTTGAAAAAAATTATAAGTGCAAAAGGAAAATGTTGTACTGACAAAGTATATCTAATTATTTGTTGTATAGCATAATATAGTGATGACTTGAGTTTTGGAGCTACCTGATATAACACTAGATACCTGATATAATCAACTTTGTAATTATAAAATAATTAGATAACCTAAGAATCAACTCTTTTGAGAACATCAAACCAGAAACTGACAAAACTTCAGCTTTCTTTTCTCCAGATTAAATAATAATACAAAATAATTTTGTTCTATCTTTACTGAACATATTCTGTATTCTAATCTACCAGCAATAAATCGTGGAAGAGGAGAGGGTACGGTGGCAGCCTCGCCATCTACAAGGGGAGTGTTATAGAATGGTTGACAGCTGTCGGTGCCAATAAACCCGAGGCACTAATCCATTCTCAACTATGCAAGGTAAGAAATCAACCATTCCATACAAACCATACATACACAATCTTAACATGGTGCCAGTGAGTTTCCAAAATTGCAATAGTAACTTATTTGTGGATTAAATTTCCCTTACTTGGGACATAATTTTTTCTAAATATATTACTAAGATAAGATAATGTTGGTTTTTTATTCATTATGTGTTCTGTGAGAATTGTAAAAGTGTTGATTTAGTATTGCATTTTTGGGGTACAAAACGGGGATTTACCCCAAAAATGGGATAGGGCGATTTGTCTGATTTTCGAATCCATTCAAACAAACTGCTACTTTACATATCTGTACCAAGTTTGTCAAGGCAGGGTCCTTTTTTACAAGAGTTATTCAAATTCAAATCTTTATTATGCATAGATACAATACATATG
This sequence comes from Allygus modestus, assembly GCA_963675035.1. Classification (NCBI taxonomy): domain Eukaryota; kingdom Metazoa; phylum Arthropoda; class Insecta; order Hemiptera; family Cicadellidae; genus Allygus; species Allygus modestus. The sequence goes on along the minus strand of OY776111.1, from coordinate 382,222,578 downwards.
TACATGAATGTATATCGTAGTCGCCAATAATCACTTAAATAAAACAAAAACAACATCTAAAATTCTTACAAAGCGAGAAAAACAAGTAAAACTATTAGCCAGACAAAAATTGATTTAAAGAATAAAATTATTTATTTAGGAGAAACAACTTTAGCTGTACCTTGAATTTGTGTAAGCTTTTGATTATTTTAATACTACTAGGCAGCTTATTATATATAAAGCTTATTGTGTATGTAAATTTGATATCATTTTTAAAAAAATCAAACCAATTTTGAACAACTGTAATCAAATCAAAGAAAATAAAATAGGCTACTCAGTCATTAAAAAACTTGAGGAAAAGTGTGTATAAGGTATTTTAATACACTTCCTGGTTATATAGTACTTTTGTTAAATGTTAAAAAACGGTGTTTTTACCTGTCTGATTTCACAACCATGACAATCTTGGTTCCTTACCTTGTCCTGGAATTCATGTGACTTCTCAGAAAAGGCTTATGATTGGTAGTAGCGCTAATTATAGTCAAAATTAGTTCCATCCCAGTGAGCACAGCTCTCTTACCCCAGACAATCATTTAGTATTTTTTGTTAACATTTAACAATAATAGGGAGGTATAATTATTCAGGAGGTTGCTGAATTATGATGGTACAATGAATATAGGGGGAAGGGGTCTGAAAATTTGCAAAAACTGATGACGCAATTGATGGACGGCCTTCAGTTCTGAAGTGACTAGGCCTAAATCTGGTGTTATTATTAAATACAATGGCTGGAAGTTGAGAATTATGCTAACTAAGTTCAATGCCAACTAACAATGACTATGACTATGACGAATGCATAGAAGTCATTTCAAGAGCAGCCTGGTTGGCACTAATAATAGGAATGGCATGTACTCTCTCAACAAAAAAAAACATAGAGACAAAGAGGTAACTTTTGATTAACTTTACTGTAACAGTTTAAACCGATGCAATTGTAGAAGGTTGAAAAACAAGTTAAGTCTCAGTGTTAACATCTAGATTTATTATGCCCATAATACAACTGTAAAATGTTACCGGCACTACAGCTAAATAATACAACATTTTTAATAAGAAGATCCTAACTATAATTAAAACAGCAACTGCTCAGTATAGTTATTTACAATGAAAAAGTCCTTATAGGACTTGCACACGTTTGTTTGATAAGAGGATGAAGTTCCATTCTAACAATTTACAGTTTAAAGCCTGAATGGATTGATACTACACCACCTGTCAAATTTTCATATGACACACAACTAAACCCTGAGGCCTGAATCATTTCTTTAAATTCTTCCTGATTGGGGAATTTTCTTATACTTTCAACTAAATACTGATAAGATTTCCAATCACCAGCGAAGATTTGTCCCATCACTGGTATCATCTGAAATGAATACTGATCATACAACCACTGGAGAGCTTCATTGCTTACATGACTAAACTCCAAACACATAAACCGTCCTCCAGGTTTAAGAACACGATATGCTTCATCTAAGACTTTATCTACATGTGTACAGTTGCGAATCCCAAAAGCTATTGTATATGCAGTAAAAATATTGCTGTCAATGGGAAGTTTCTCAGCATCTCCTTCAATCCATTTTATTTCTGGTTCTCTAAAACCAAGTTTTTCCCCTCTTTCTTTACCAACATTTAACATTGCTTTATTAATATCACAAACAGTAACCGTACTTTCCATAGGAGTTGCATGAGACATCATAGGCTTGTTAGACTTTGGAAGGTTTCTTAAATACTTTAAGTATCGGAAAGCAATGTCACCAGTACCTCCTGCTACATCTAGCAAGTGGGTACCAGGGGTTGGACCTAATCGTTGAATGAAAACATCCTTCCAAATCCTGTGAACACAGAAGCTCATGACATCGTTCATTAAATCGTACTTATCAGCAACATTCTCAAAAACTTCATACACTTTTTTCCCCTTTTCACTCTCTGGTACAGTTTGGAAACCAAAATGGGTCTCTTTCTCACCTTCATTTTTGTGAGATTTCGGAGATTCGGTTGAATGCTCAAGATAGCAACTGACTAAACATCTATATGATTTGGCCACAAGGTCCTTTTGAAGCCCTCTCCTTATAGGAAGCGAACACATATTTTTTTATGAAATAACAATCTGATATAGACACAATTTTCGTTTGTTAGAATGTATTAAAACGTACTAACATTTTTCACTATCAGTGCACAGTGTAATACCTTTGGTTATTATTAAATGAACCTCGAATGATTTCAGCGGGACTCGGGTTTAAAATTCTCTATTGTCTAAACTCTTCTGAACCTGATGTCCTGATGACATAACTCTGAAATTGAGGTTATAGAAGAGCAGACGTGATTGTTTATCTATGACTTGCAGTATGGCCAGTATTAAATCTCGAAATTTCCCCAACAAATTGTTAATACATAAATAACCTACTTTTAAAACTTATATAATGTATAGCATATTATGGAGTGACTTACTTACAACCTTATAAATAACTTACTTAATATATAGCTTATTATGGAGTGACTATTACTTACAAGTAATAGTCCCATGATCTTTATAAACAAAAGCGGATAGATCTTAATTGTAAAATACTGATTTTACTATTTTACCTTGTATTTATGGAATGTTCATGATATCATTTTGGAGCACTCCAGATCAGGCAGTGGCATATTTAGGAGTTTATTTCAACCGAAAATTAAATTTTGAATTTCACACAAACAAGAAACGTAATTTAGAATATGCGGAAGGTTCTTATTACCATCGAATATACATCTGTAGTACTGTAGTAGACTGAAAACCTTATGGGCGCTTCTGATAACTAGTAATGGGGCGTGATTTGCGAACCTGTGATTCTGAAATCACAGGTCGACCTGTTACTAACCGAGCCAGACTAGCAGGTCTTAACTGTGATTCGATTCGTTGTAGGCGGACTGTTCTCAGTGCTCTCTGTGAGTCATTTCCAGCGTTGCAAGAAACCGGGTAATTACCCGGTTTTCGGGTAATTTGATGGCTGTGCGGGGATTTTGGACTTGAGTTGCGGGGATCTACCCGAAATACCGGGTATTTAAGATTTTCTTGTGACAATTGATAAGATAAACGACAGCGGTAAACAATCAAGCAATTTAACACAAACTGAAACATAATAAATATAGTCTACAGTATCTTTGACGTTCTTATTACCATCGAATATACATCTGTAGTACTGTAGTAGACTGAAAACCTTATGGGCGCTTCTGATAACTAGTAATGGGGCGTGATTTGCGAACCTGTGATTCTGAAATCACAGGTCGACCTGCTACTGACCGAGCCAGACTAGCAGGTCTTAACTGTGATTCGATTCGTTGTAGGCGGACTGCTCTCAGTGCTCTCTGTGAGTCATTTCCAGCGTTGCAAGAAACCGGGTAATTACCCGGTTTTCGGGTAATTTGATGGCTGTGCGGGGATTTTGCGGGGATTAAGAAAAAACCGGGGATTTTGGACTTGAGTTGCGGGGATCTACCCGAAATACCGGGTATTTAAGATTTTCTTGTGACAATTGATAAGATAAACGACAGCGGTAAACAATCAAGCAATTTAACACAAACTGGAACATAATAAATATTGTCTACAGTATCTTTGACATAAATATTGTGTTGCATTTGTTGTTGACAAAGGATATATGTATTATTTTAGTACATTACTTGTTCAATGATAAATAAATAATTGTAATGTTATTATGATAGCACTTAAGTTAGATTATGATATTCTTTTTCAAATCTTGACCTTAGGCGTCCGCCTATGTAGCATATGCTTAAATGCGGCCCTGCATTGAGGTATAGGCCATATATGGTATTGCTTGTGTATAGTCTGGAAAATGGCGGCCCCCTTATATTCTTTACTTTGTCTTAGAAAATTAACATGTGTTACATACGCTCTATATTACGATCGTTATTTATAGAGCATTAAAAGGCTCTTCCATAATGGGAACATTTGCTGGTCGAGGGAGAGGTTAGGGAATTTAGTCTATGGTTAGGAGAACATCTCTGATGACCACAACGAGGTTAATGGTTAATATACCTAGAAGTCTCGTTTCGTATAAAATAGTGTAGCCTTCGTGGCCGACCACCATTTTGCCCCTCTGTAAACTCTGCACCCATGTAAACCAATAAAAACCAAGTTACAAATTTATTAACTGACTAACATTTAACTTGTAAATAGACGATTTGATTGCCACCTAGGTGGGTAGCTGCGACCCACAAGTGTGAAAGGGTCCATAAGGCTAAATTAAATTTCAACGTCAAGTGTGGCCAACGGGTGGCTGCAATAACGCATTGGCTGCGAGCTAGTGGGAAGGCGGCCTTGGTGCACTTGAGGAAAATGGCTGTCAACATGAAGGCTTCACCTTTATACCCAAACAAGACCTCTCTCGTTGAATCCGTACAACTATTTTGATCCGGTTTAACATTTGTTCAGGTACAGCCGGTTTTTATTTTCAAACACACTTATATGGTGAAAATAACCCGTAAAACCCGATAACAAATAATCAATCAGTGATTATAAACGAATAATTAAATGCCAGTTAACTGCAACAACATAGTTTAATCATACCATAGACTAACTACAGTATGATCTAAGTTTTTTTTTTACTCATCGTTCGGTTTGTCATCCTCTGACCAGTGTACCAACTTTTGAACTTGTAGGACATCTAGCGCATTGTGGTTGAAGAGTGTCGTCTCCAAGGGGCCGTGCATAAATTAGGCAGTGGCTACGTACACGTCCGACGTGGGCCGCTACTGTTCACGTCCGTTCCAAATTATGCACCGTACGTTACTTTTCCTGTGATTTTTAAAACAAATTGAGAGCCAGAAAACCTCATAACCTAACCTAACGTAACCTAACCTATCCTAACCTAACGTAACATAACGTAACGTAACCTAACCCAACCTAACCTAAGCGGTAGCGAAGTGAATTTGCCCTTACATTGGACGTGTATGCAGTCACTTCGCATAAATTACGCCATGCTATATTTAGCACTTTTAGACCCCCTCTCCCTCCCATTGTCACACTCAGTCACACTGCTCATTTCTCCCCCCTCCCCCTGTCACGTCACACTAATTAATTATTAGTTAGCTTATTGGTGTACGGTAATCACCAAATTCACCCCTACACTTATTAATAACATGAACACCTTTTTTCACTGGCTGTATCTTCACAGCTCCTTTCTGACGCTATCCCTGCTTCCCGAGTCGGCGACGTATTTCCCGCCTCTCCTGTGGCCACCACCAAAAGGTATCTGATCAGATGAAACACGCACCGGGAAACTGAATCTGAATCTGAATCTGAATTGGCGTGTTCTCTGGGCGTACCCTTGATGTATTTACCGTTACGAGGTCATTCAACATACTATAAGTATTGCCAACGTTGCAGGAGATAATAATGGTATAGTTATTTTTAAATTGGACATGCAGAAAGAAAATTTAAACTTTTAATCCACTAATCTAATGAAAAAATAAATCAAAACAATATATTAGGTCCTTAAAATAACAGTTGGTCAAAGTATGTAAGCAGTTAAACAATGTTTATTTTAATTACGATGGTGAGGAAAATATGGTACGCGTGTATGATAAATATCGTGTTTCCAGCATCACTTCAGATTGGATTGGTGATCACGTGACCTTTCTGCTGTTATTACGAGGTCTACTAATAAACCTCTTGGTCTGATTTGAACATCTGAACTGAAGTTGAAGCATGGTGTAAGTATATATAGTAAGGTGTGCTATTCACGCGGACGAGTTTAGGAGCGTTATGCGCATGGCTTCATCTTGGGAGCAGAATGTGGCGTGCATTCAAATTACAGTTAGACGCAGCGTCAGTCAACCCATGATTTAAGTAACTTAGGCTTGACAAATATTTCTGGATTTTTGTACAGTTTTTAGGGTAAGCATTAACAAAGGCAGGTCATGATGAAAAGACATCTCCGTTGTATTAATTTTTGAGTGAGATCTAATTTAATGAAAATTGTATTATTTGTTTCCAAAAATGATAAAGTTAGTCGGCTCGACGGCTACCAAATCACGTGCGTATGTTTTGGCCAGAGATTTTCGACCTGTGAGAAAGTTTTAGAAGAGGGATCAAATTTAACAACAACGATACCCAGATGTTGCTGGAGCAATTCCTTTTTGAACAGGAAGTGACTATAATGTAATAACCATGAAAGGTGTTTAAATTGTTTAATGAAGTTTTGGCTGAAAGAATAAGGATTCTGCTTGAAAAGATAGTGTAAAAAGTCATTTCAAAAGAATTACCTGTATAAATCTCAAAGGGCTATTATTAAACTGTGGAAAATATACGATTGCGAGTTATGGTGCAATTAAATAAAAAGATCAATTTTTTATAATGATTATTTGAAGATAAAAAATATATCATAAATAGTTCGTGCATAACAAATCGTAAATATTGAATATTTTGGAATTTTATTGATCGATTAGTATTTCCGATACCGAAATTCTGCTTACTGAAATCGCTTGGTATATTTTTGCTCTTTAAAATGAGCCATAAACCAACGATATCGAATAACCCGTTGAGGAGTGAAGGGCTTTGAAAGTTAACATTGGCCTTATGGGCAAAGCAGGTAGAAACGCGAAAAGTTTCGTGACTGGAGCGCCTTCTTAAATAAACATTGAGAAGTTCTTTGCCAACGATAAAATCCATGATTTTAAAATTATTAATTAGCTCAAATATAAAATAACCCATTTTAATAGAAAAGAACGATAATTTTGAATTGGTAAATCCAACTCAATCACTTTTGTTTGTTATTGTTCCAATAATTGTTTACACAATATTTAGACTCTTGTTTTGACTTCTTCAGTCTGCTATGAATACCTTGAGTAACAATAGTGCTCATACGGTAACTGAACATGATATTTGTCAAATAAAATTAGTTACAGATGTAGGCACCGGTAAGGATATAACTACAACAGAAATGTCACAAGAGATCGATAATGATGATGGCATGTGGCAAAAAGTCCCAACATCATCAACAACTCTTAAAAAGAGAGGATGTAGCTCGTTTAGTCGAAACTCCACTGATAAGAAAACTCGGCAGGATCATGATTATTGTGGTGAACCCATTCTCACTCATAATAAATATGACGCACTCAGTGAAACGGCCGAAATGAATGACGACTCACAATTGGTATCAGGCCAGAACTTACCAAAGCCACCTCCTATATTCGTTCCCGACATAATGGACGTCAATAAGATGATGAACACCATCCAATCAGTTATCACCAAAGATGAATATTGTTACAAGTGTCTCAGCATGAATAAAATAAAATTAATACCTATCACTGTGGAGGCATATCGCAAAATTGTTCATAAGCTAACTGAAATGAAGGTGAACTTCCACACATTTCAGCTGAAGCAGGAAAGAGCATACAGAGTTGTGCTAAAAAATATGCACTACTCGACTGACATAAATGACTTAAAAGAGTAAATTGAAACTCTTGGCCACAGAGTTCGAAACATTGTAAATGCCAGACATAACCAGACCAAGAATCCGCTTTCTATGTTTTTCATAGACCTTGAGCCTAGCAAAAATAACAAAGACATTTTCAACGTACAGTATCTTTTGAACGCTAGGATCACTTTTGAGCCCCCTCATAAGAAAAAAGAAATTGTGCAATGTAAGAAATGTCAAAACTATGGCCATACTAAGGCATACTGTTGGCATGCTTACCGTTGTGTTAAGTGTGGTAAAAACCACGATACATCGAAATGCACGAAGCCACAAGCTGATCCGCCTAAATGTGCACTGTGTGACGGTGAACACCCTGCCAGCTACAAAGGGTGTAATGTTTAAGAGGACTTAAAAAATAAATCTTTTCCTCAATTGCGGGTAAAAAACCAACCTAGCTCTTCATCTCACCTAGCCCCTCCTGAAATCGGGAAACGCAACATCTCCACTAACTCTTCTGCTCCTCAGTCATCACTGATATCTCACCCTAGGGAACAGATGACCTACGCTCAAGCAACTGCCAAAGCTGAAGACGTCCTCACTACAGGCAATGACAGCAACAATTTAGTCAATACTATGACCTCCTTTTTCAATAAATTTGAAAAACTTATGATGCAACAAGCGCAACAAACAGGTTCGTTACTGAATCTATTAACCACTGTGGTAGCTAAATTAAAATGAGCCATTCTTTTAGAATCGGACTCTGGAATGCTAACGGCCTGGTTCAGCATAATCAGGATATTTAACTCTTTCTGTCTCAAAACAAAATAGATATTATGTTAGTATCTGAAACTCACTTCACCGACGCCAGCTATTTTAAAGTTCCATCCTACTCAGTTTACTTTACAAACCATCCATCCAACCGAGCCCACGGGGGCAGCGCAATCCTAATAAAATCAAATATTAAGCACTATGAAGCTCCAAAGTACCAATTTGACTACATTCAGAGTACGTCTATAGTTGTAGAAGATTTTATTGGCCCTCTGACTGTGTCTTCCCTTTATTGTCCACCCAGGCATAACATATCAGATAATCAATTTACTGAATTTTTTAATACTTTAGGATGCAGATTTATCTCTGGAGGTGACTATAATGCTAAGAACCAATTGTGGGGTTCAAGGCTGAATAACCCAAGGGGAAGAAGACTTTTAAAATCTATTGAGGACAACAACCTACAATATGTCTCATCAGGGGAGCCAACCTACTGGCCTACAGACCGTCAAAAGATCCCTGACCTGCTTGATTTTTTTATCACGAAAGGTATTTCTGACAATTACACGGAGGTTACCCAGTCCCTCGATCTATCTTCAGACCACTCACCTGTAATTTTAACAGTAAGCTCGACAATAATCACCAAAGAAACACCCCCCACTTTGCATAACAAACAAACCAACTGGTTACACTTTAAGGACGTTATCAACAGTAGACTTGATCTATCAATACCCTTAAAAACCAAAGAAGACATAGACAACGCGGTTGAACTCTTCAACAATTTAATTCAACGATCTGCTTGGGAAGCAACCCCTACGTTGTCATCTCGACTGCAAACTACCAATGGTACTAACTATCCTGTTCAAATAAAGAAACTTATAGCGGAAAAACGTAGGCTTAGGAGGATCTGGCAGACTACAAGGAATCAAAATTGTAAAACTAACTTCAATAGAGCTTCCCAAAACCTGAAAAGACTCTTAAAACGTATCAAAAATGAATGGTTTGAGGAATTTACGAGTAATCTTTCTCCAACAGAAGCGACAGACTACTCTTTATGGAAGGTAACTAAGAACTTTAAGAGACCAAAATCAGCTATTCCACCTTTAGTAAAACCTGATGGTTCATGGGCAAAGAGCTCTGTTGAAAAAGCGGAATTATTTGCGTCGCACTTCTCACAGTATTTACGCCACATCCCAGCGCAACTGACTCTCCCGAGGTACAAGAGTATTTAGATTCTCCTAATCAACTGAATTTTCCAATTCAAAACTTCACTAAAAATGAAACTAAAAGGTGCATTATTCATGAAATTGGTTTGAATAAATCTCCAGGATATGATCTGATTACTGCAAAGATATTAAAAGAGCTCCCAGAGAAAGGTTTTCAGTTTCTTACTCTCATATTCAATGCAGTTCTCCACCTGGAGTACTTCCCGTCTCAGTGGAAGGTTTCAGAAGTTATTGTACTACCCAAGCCTGGAAAACCCCCAAACGAAGTAACTTCTTACAGACCCATCAGCCTCCTTCCAGTAGCGTCAAAAGTGTTTGAGAAACTTCTATTGAAAAGACTAGGCCCACTGTTGGATGAACACGATGTTATACCCAATCATCAATTTGGTTTTCGTCAAAGACACTCTACTATTCAACAAGTGCACAGCCTTTCAGACAAAATACGTAGAGAGGAAAGAGTATTGCTCTGCTGCGTTTCTTGATGTTAGCCAGGCGTTTGATAAAGTGTGGCATCCTGGCCTTCTGTATAAAATTAAACGTTCTCTCCCTCACAACTATTTTCTGTTGCTCAAATCATATCTGGCAAACAGACATTTTAGGGTAAAATATCAAGGCATTTACACCAACCTATATGAAATAGAATCAGGCGTGCCACAGGGAAGCGTTCTAGGGCCACCGCTGTATCTCATATATACGTCAGACATACCAGAACATCCAAATTTATTTCTATCCACCTTTGCGGATGACACAGCCAGCACTCCTAATCTCCCATGAGGATGCATTAATAGCTTCCCAAACCCTACAAGATGGTCTTAATAGTCTCTCCTCATGGCTGAAAAAGTGGAGAATCAAAGCAAACGAAAGTAAGTCCATACACATCACGTTTACTAACAGATCAGCTAATTGCCCTCCAGTCCACTTAAATGATGTACTTTTACCTCATCAGGAAGAAGTGAAGTATTTGGGCATTCATCTTGACAGACGACTCATCTGGCGAAGCCATATATGGCACAAACGACAACAACTTAATTTGAAATTCCGTCAGATGACCTGGCTTATCAACTCAAAACTTTCAATTGAAAATAAACTGTTGCTCTACAAGGTTGTCCTCAAACCTGTTTGGACATACGGCATATCTTTATGGGGAACAGCCTCGAAATCAAACATTGGCATCTTGCAGAGGTTCCAGTCCAAGGCGTTAAGGGTTATCCTGAAAGCCCCATGGTATGTGTCTAATGCCATCATCCATAACGATTGCAAAATGCCATTTGTTGTAGAAGAAGTAACAAGATTTAGTGAAAAATATCTTGCTAAGCTCGAAGACCACCCAAACCATCTAGCCCTTAACCTCCTGGACAACAGCCAACATGTTTATAGACTCAAAAGGCACAATATACTAGATCTGCCAAATCGGTTTTTACAGAATTGAAATACTTTTGTTTTGTTTTAATTTGTTAGGACTAATTCTGTTTGGTTACTAACTCATGTTTTCTCTCCATTTGTTTTATATATATCCTTGTCATAATATTTACTTATTGTTTTATGTAAAAGAACAGATTGTAAATAAAACTTTTGTCAAAAAAAAAAAAAAAAAATTAGGGAAAAAAATCCGATATATCATCGTAAGAAAAACGAAATCGTACGCAGCACGCTGACGTGAGGGAAGTGAATTTCCGCATTAAAACCTTTAAAAAATCAATTAAAGGGTTTAAACCAACACTGGTTACATTTTTTTGAAATTTAAACAATTTTATTTTTTGGCTATTTTTATGCTCCTTGTTCCCTTAATTTGTATGCCTTAATCATCTTTTAAAACCAATCTCGAGTGTATTTTGAGCTTTTATAGAAGAAAATCAACTCTTAGGGTAATTTAGGGTAATTTCTCCCCACGTTTAGGGTAAAATTTCATCTATCTGGTGGTAACACTGATTGGGGGTAAATATCGAATTTTCCGATACATCGATTTATCCTTATCGTTACCATGCCATTGCCATTGCCAATGCTATTCGCCATCCCATCCCATCCCTACATCCCTAGTATCCCTAGAAGTACCGGCGTCCGGTACGTGCGTTGTTAATTGTTTTTGTTTATGTTGTGTCACTAGTACCAAGTGCCATGACAAATTCATAGTTCGCCCTGTAATGATTCTACTTTAGATAAAGACATTTTCAACATTTAAATCCCAGAAAAAGGTAGTGTCACCCTAATGAGGTGTTTTTGATTTATGGAGACATTTTTAGGTTATGAACATAGAGATAACCTTGATTTAGGCTAACTGTTTTTTTCTAATATCTAATCATGTCAAAATCATCTCCAAGCCCTAAAAAATCAAACCATTCCACTTGCATTGATCCTGTAAAGGAATCCAAGTGCCCTATTTGTTTTAAAGATTTTCCATTTTCTCAAGTTGAAATTCATGTTAATCGATGCTTATTTCTGAATTCCGGAAAAGATAATAGTGGACTTTTCCTTAAAGAACCTGAGAGAGAAAAAAGGAAATCGGAGGAGGAAGAATTTTCATCAGGTTTAAAAAAATCCAGAAGTAATGAAAGCCCGAACAATTTAAAAGCCTGTTCTTCATTTTCTGCAGAACCCAATGCAAGACCTAGGGTAAGTTGGATTGTTATTTGGAATTGATTAATAAACAAAGAATATCGAGTAGAAATCGATATAGAAGAGGTAGGGTGACCAGATATCTTGTAATAAAAAGTCTGTTTTTCAACAGAGTATTAAAATTATGAACTGTATTTTTGAAACTCATAATAGCGATGGATTTGAATTTATTTTTTGATTTATTTGGACTTTACCTATCGCTTCTAGTGTTTAAAACTACACTACGTTTCGGGAGGTAAGGAAACTCCTCCCGTTATCAAGTGAACCCTACTTACATCTAAATATCAAACTCTTAACCTAACTAACCTACATTTTTTTTTTGGATTTTTTTGATTTTTCTTTTACATTCTAATTTACACTAACACAAAGATAACAAAAAATCAAATACAATACACTAACACAAAATTTATATCACACTTAACTAACCTACATTTTTTTTTTTTTTTTTTTAATATTTTTCTTTACAATTTAATTTGACTAACAGAAAGATAACAAATATATATACAAAAAATCGAATACAATACACTAACACAACATTTATATATACGAACAAATGAAAAACTGACAATACATTACCTGTTCTGCATCGTGGCCTCCAAGCTGACGGGCAAACACGGGAAACGGGCTCACGTCCATCCACAACCAAATCGCACACTAGACTAGTGGCTAGCGGCAGTGGAGGGGGGAGAGCCGTTACCCCCACCTACCGACAGGGGCACGTGACGACACAGCTGTGGCTACCCACACGTCTTTGTCGACGGGAACATGACACGGAAACCAAAAACTGCACGATTCCTCCTAGAATGCTACACGGGCACCAGTACGATATTCTCATAGAGATTACCGCATGCCTCCAAGGTGAGCATTGGGAACTGGTCATGCAATCAGGTGGCCGTGTTTCCTCCAAGGGCGATCACGGACGCATGTGTCGTAGCCGCATTGGATGGACTCTAGACGCAGGAGCAACTGTAACACAAGGAACTGGCGTGTGTTTGCGGGGTGATTTTTGACTGAAATGGTTTTTAATTAAGGGAATCCATAGTGGCCTGACATCAATACTACTCTGACTTATTGGATTTTCATGTAATTTAATTAATGCCCCTTCAACAAACTTTCTTTTATAATAGTGAGACTCATGATGTATAATTTTTGCCTCTTCCCAACTAAATTTATGATCATTTTCCCAGGCGTGTTTTGCCAATTTAGATTTTACTGTTTCGCCATTTTTTGTGTTTCTTTTATGTTCGTTTATACAAACTTTTAGCGGCCTTTTAGTTTCCCCTATATATTCACCCTCACATTCACATTTGATGCTGTAGATACAGTTTTTTGAGGCTTGTTCTTCATTTTTCGGTTTTACTTTAGTTAGTTGCTGTCTCAGAGTGTTTGACGATTTAAAAGCTGTTAAGATCTTATATTTTCTGGCAACTCGCCTTATTTTTTCCGACAGTTTTGGGACATATGGGATGCTTATGAAAGCTGTTGGTTTATCCACATTTGGAACAGTGTTTGGCTTTGTCCCCCTTTCCTTTTTGCATCTGCTAATTATTTTTTGAGGATAACCATTCTTTTGTAACTCTTGTGAAATTTTATTGTGCTCCGCGTCTAAAGTTTTCTTTTCACAACAAACTGATTTGGCCCTGTCGAAAAGAGAATAAGCTACTGATTCTTTGACTGATTCACAGTGGTTTGATTTGTAATTGAGGTATCGACCTGTGTGTGTTTTCTTTCTAAAAATTTCTGTTTTAAGGGCGTTTCCATCTTTAACTACATTTACATCCAAAAATGCTAGTTTTCAATTCAGAAGTGAGGCCAGTGCGGCACTTAAAAATATAAAACCAGTGAAACCAAACATAACAAGAAATGAAAAAGAGGCCTTAAATGCTTTAAAAAAGGAAGAAACCCTAAAGATTTTACCAGCCGACAAAGGAAATGCAACTGTGCTAATAAATAAAGTTGATTATTCGCATAAAATTCAGGATGTTCTTAAAGCTGGAAAATACACACTACTAAAGAAGGACCCAACTAAAAGTTATCAAAATAAAATCGAAAAGACTCTCAGAAAACACAAAGAATTTTTTACAGACGCACAGCGCAAACGACTTACACCACACCACTCAAAAACTCCTCACATGTATGGGCTACCAAAAATACACAAAGAAGGTGTTCCTCTGAGACCCATTGTTAGTTCAAGAGACTCCCCAAGTAGAGAACTATGTAGATTTCTCCTGCCCATACTCAAACCTTTATCAGGAAATACTGATTCACATGTAACAAACACAAAGCATTTTGTAGAAATCGTAAAAGACATGCAAATTTCAGACGAGGACATGTTAGTTAGTTTTGATGTTGAAAGTCTTTTCACTAATATCCCCGTAAACCAAACACTAGAAATCATTGAAAAACGGTTACTCAATGACCAAAACTTAAACACAAGAACCAAAATCCCAGTAAATGTAATTATGGATTTGCTTAAATTATGTACTGAGTCAAATTATTTTGAATTGGAGGGCCAAATATTCCGCCAGGATGAGGGAATGGCAATGGGATCGCCTTTGTCACCAATATTTGCCAACATATTTATGGAAGAATTCGAACAGAAAGCTATTGCGTCTGCTTGTTTTCAACCGAAAGTGTGGCTGAGGTACGTTGACGATGTCTTTGCAGTCTGGAATCATGGCGATAAAAAGTTAGACGAGTTTACTAAGCATTTAAATAAAGTTTCACCAACAATTAAACTCACAACAGAAAAAGAACAAGACGAAAAACTAGCATTTTTGGATGTAAATGTAGTTAAAGATGGAAACGCCCTTAAAACAGAAATTTTTAGAAAGAAAACACACACAGGTCGATACCTCAATTACAAATCAAACCACTGTGAATCAGTCAAAGAATCAGTAGCTTATTCTCTTTTCGACAGGGCCAAATCAGTTTGTTGTGAAAAGAAAACTTTAGACGCGGAGCACAATAAAATTTCACAAGAGTTACAAAAGAATGGTTATCCTCAAAAAATAATTAGCAGATGCAAAAAGGAAAGGGGGACAAAGCCAAACACTGTTCCAAATGTGGATAAACCAACAGCTTTCATAAGCATCCCATATGTCCCAAAACTGTCGGAAAAAATAAGGCGAGTTGCCAGAAAATATAAGATCTTAACAGCTTTTAAATCGTCAAACACTCTGAGACAGCAACTAACTAAAGTAAAACCGAAAAATGAAGAACAAGCCTCAAAAAACTGTATCTACAGCATCAAATGTGAATGTGAGGGTGAATATATAGGGGAAACTAAAAGGCCGCTAAAAGTTCGTATAAACGAACATAAAAGAAACACAAAAAATGGCGAAACAGTAAAATCTAAATTGGCAAAACACGCCTGGGAAAATGATCATAAATTTAGTTGGGAAGAGGCAAAAATTATACATCATGAGTCTCACTATTATAAAAGAAAGTTTGTTGAAGGGGCATTAATTAAATTACATGAAAATCCAATAAGTCAGAGTAGTATTGATGTCAGGCCACTATGGATTCCCTTAATTAAAAACCATTTCAGTCAAAAATCACCCCGCAAACACACGCCAGTTCCTTGTGTTACAGTTGCTCCTGCGTCTAGAGTCCATCCAATGCGGCTACGACACATGCGTCCGTGATCGCCCTTGGAGGAAACACGGCCACCTGATTGCATGACCAGTTCCCAATGCTCACCTTGGAGGCATGCGGTAATCTCTATGAGAATATCGTACTGGTGCCCGTGTAGCATTCTAGGAGGAATCGTGCAGTTTTTGGTTTCCGTGTCATGTTCCCGTCGACAAAGACGTGTGGGTAGCCACAGCTGTGTCGTTACGTGCCCCTGTCGGTAGGTGGGGGTAACGGCTCTCCCCCCTCCACTGCCGCTAGCCACTAGTCTAGTGTGCGATTTGGTTGTGGATGGACGTGAGCCCGTTTCCCGTGTTTGCCCGTCAGCTTGGAGGCCACGATGCAGAACAGGTAATGTATTGTCAGTTTTTCATTTGTTCGTATATATAAATGTTGTGTTAGTGTATTGTATTCGATTTTTTGTATATATATTTGTTATCTTTCTGTTAGTCAAATTAAATTGTAAAGAAAAATATTAAAAAAAAAAAAAAAAAAATGTAGGTTAGTTAGGTGTGATATAAATTTTGTGTTAGTGTATTGTATTTGATTTTTTGTTATCTTTGTGTTAGTGTAAATTAGAATGTAAAAGAAAAATCAAAAAAATCCAAAAAAAAAATGTAGGTTAGTTAGGTGTAAGAGTTTGATATTTAGATGTAAGTAGGGTTCACTTGATAACGGGAGGAGTTTCCTTACCTCCCGAAACGTAGTGTAGTTTTAAACACTAGAAGCGATAGGTAAAGTCCAAATAAATCAAAAAATAAAAAAATTATGAATCCTCATATTTTAACCAATAAACGAATCAGATTCAGAATAACTATTCGTTCATTTGTACAATAAGTACATACAAAGCAAAGAATGGCGTCCATATAAAATATAATATCTTTAAATATAGAATGGGTAGACTTTCATAAGCGCAACGATATAAAATACCGATTGAAATTGTTCGATATGGTATATCGATAAGGTCGATATTTTTATCGATTGCAAACAATTTTATATTTTGTATGTTTGTTATTACGTCATGTTGTTTGTTTTTCAATTAAACAAAATAAAAATAAATAAACACATGACAGTGACAGTGTGACATGGCATGATAATGTTGTTCCTGGCAGTACATGTTAAAGTAATAGTGGAATCAACGTTTGTTAACTGGACAAATTTTAAGACACCTAAACTGAAACATGACATAACTGAGTAACCCATATATTGTTATACTGTATCGAACAGTTTCATTCGGTATTTTATATCGTTCCGCTTATGAAAGTCTACCCTATAGAATACCTTTCAAATCTAAGTAAACAAATGCTATAAAACTTAACTAAATACATCCTTTTTCAATTTTACAATTCTTCAAAACAATATAGGACGTTATTTATTAGGTATAATTTCAACGATTTTTAAAACTTGTTAGTGTCTGATAATAAGCATATTTCTTCTGGAATCCTGTACCGTACCAATGTTTAATACCAGAAAAAGTTGATTTTTTTTAAAAAAAAGCTCTAATGTGTGATTTTGATTGGCAAACATATTTCTATTACGTTTTGATAAGTCATGTGCATCACCTAATTGGTAAATCATTTTGAGATATTTTTGCCATCATTGTTGTTTTGAAAACGGATAAACTAAATACCGTATCATAATTTAGATGAAATATTATCCGTAGTGCCATTTTTTGAAGAACTAGAATTTTTTTCATTTTTTAGCACTAGTTCCTCCATACAACACTATACCAAAAGCAATATGTGAGTGTATGTGAGCAAAATATATTATTTTTAATGTTTCAATTTGACAGAAACGAGACATTGTCTTTAGAATGTATAATCCTAGAGATATACGTTTTGTTAAAAAATTAGTGTAGCTATCCCAGGACAAATTTTTATCTAAAAACATTCCCAAACCTTTTGTGTTTTCAATTTTATTTAGTTTTAGCGAATTTCCTGTATATATGTATTTGAACGAATAGTGTTTTTGGTATCTGGGGACCTCAAAACGAAAAGTTATCATGGTCTCAGGCTTAAGTCTTACCATGCCACCTACGGTAATAGCTTCTTCCCTATAGGGGAAATTCGCTAAAACTTCACATTTCTGTTTATTAATGTGTTTAGCCCAACAAAACAAACATTTTGGTGTTTTAATCGTTGTTCTACGTCCAACCGTTGCAGAGATATTCAAAGTGCTAAACACAGTACGTTGTCCAATGTTATCCTTATGGAGAATAAATAAAATTCTATATCTCGATTATTTATTAATGTATATTGATGAAACTTGGTATGTGGCTTCAGCTAGTTGTGGTATATTGATATAATCACAAAAAACAAGTTTTTTGTTGATAGTACCCGTAGCAGCAAACCTGCATTCTCGGCCCCCATGTTATTCATATGGAGAATAAGTAAAGTGGTATATCTCCCTTAATTATGAACCTACATTAAGAGAACTTGGTATGTAGCTTCACCTGGTTCAGTTGTATTGATAATTGCAAAAAAAAACACATTACTTATCTTCCTCGTTGCAGCAAACCTGCGTCCTCAACCCTAATTTTATTCTTATAAAATGCTATATATCACTTATTTATGGATGTATTTTTGTGAAACTTGGTAAATAGCTCTATGTAGTAGTGAGTCACATATATTTGCATTAGAAATTCGCTGAGTACGCAGGTTTTCTGCGACGGGGGTATTGTATTGCTCACCGTTATATCTAGTTCTCTTTTAATTCTACTCTGTTTGGTTTGAAAAGTCATAAATTTTGTTTTTTCTAAATTTAGTAAAAGGTTATGATTGTTCAAAAATTTTTTCAAATTTTTCAAGTTAATAATGGTACGTGTTTCAATATCTTGTAAATTTTTTCCACTAACAATCAAGTTTGAATCATCGGCATATAAACATAATTTACTGCTTGAGTGATTTATTACTGAAGGTAATCCTTTAAGGTAGCATAAGAAAAGAATAGGGCCAAGAATTGAGCCCTGTGGAACTTCGTAATTTACAGATTTTAGTGATGAGTTAACATTAATTAGGCCTAATTGATTATTTTGCTTAATATATAAGGCATTTCAATATATTGTTTCCGATCGTGTAAATATAACTGAAACCATTTTAGTGCTACACCATTAATACCAAAACTCAGATGTTTTGTAATGTTTTGTGATCGGCACTGTCAAAAGCTTTCATGAGACCTATGAAGATGCCAACTACGTGTGCACCACTGTCGATAGCATCAATAATTGATTCAATTAAGAGGCGGCTGGAGTCAACCCAACCGCTCACGGCTCTGATCCCCAGTTTAACATGGGGCAGGCATAGTTTATGATTTCCTCACTGAGAACCAGCACGTTCAGTAAAATACTGTAACAGCCAAATCATTTGTTACTAGCCTATATAAATTTGTTTACTACAAATTTTGTTTTCTATTTTTATTTTAAGAAATTCAACATCTATTTCTCCATAAGAGTTCAACGTTTTTCTAGCGAAACTAATTCCGTTGGAAAGATTTGATCTTAAAATAATTATGTTTTAAACCTACATAAACTTAAGTATTTTGATGTTAAAATTGTTGTCTAATATTTCAGTTATATTCACAAGAAGTATTTTATTTCGTTGTTTAAAAATAAGTTACCTCTCCAATTAGAGTTTACAAAGTATGTGGATCGGCGGCCATGGTGGTTCATCGATGCCACGCCAGCTTTCACTAGCGTCGCTCACCGGCAAGGAAGATTGCAAACATCATACAATACCGGTATTATTCTTATTTAGGCCTATATCAAAAGTTTGCACTTTAGTTACTCAATACGACCCTTCAGTAAAAGTCGCGGGTAACAGTTAGTATAAAATATTCAGGAATAAGATCATTGAATTCGTATAGTGATTGGCTATAAAAAATCAAATAAACTAAAACTATTACATGAAAACGTAAATTTAATAATAGTTTTTTGAAGCAATTCTCATTAAGAAGTATGTCTGAAAATTTAAAGTACGTCTACTTGATATTATTGAAACCACCTAAAAGCATATTTTTCAGTCTTCGTGAGACTAAAGGTGAGACTAAAGATTGCCTTAGCTGCAAGCCACTAGTATGACTCATCTGCGAAACCTGCACCGGCAGCCGACAACACCAACCCTTGGCATCTAGTTGTAGCAGTTTTACCTAGAAGGTGGTAGTGGTGACTGGTGACATAGACAGCTTACGGTTCTGTGCTAGTATGTTCTACGTTCGTTCCCTAGTTGAGACTATAAATGAGTTTTGTTGCGGTTGCAGTAAGGAGAAAATATATGCAAGGTGGTTCATCACACTGTTATTTATTAAAAATAAATATTTATTATTTATATATAAATATTCAGTATTTATTAAAATATTGAGGAGCGTAATTGAGAGGCAGGGCCGAACGCTCTCGGGGAGAAATTTAATGTCCGCGCAGAAATAATGTTGGACACTCCAGTTTACGGTATCACACCTCCGAAACGGCCACTTAGATTTTAACAAGATACCTATCAAATGAACGAAAATATTATCAAATTTTATATTACGGAGTTTCAAATCTTGACATTACTTTTTATAATTTATATAACGAAAAAGTGGGGAATATATCGGTGTTTTTTTACAATGTTTGAGAAAATCTAAAATTTAGACGATTATTACAAAATATCTAGTAAACGAACAGCTTCAAATTGTTATGGCGTATATAAGGGTTATTAACAAACACTTTTGTCTTGCTTCATAATTTTAACATTATTATTTGTTATGTTCTTGTAAATTTTGTAAACCTTTGTTAACTTTGATATCTTGTGCTTTAAATTCCTGTTCAAAGCAATGTTTCGACTATCAGTTAAGTGTATGAACGAAACACATAGTATCTAAAGAGTATACTGTAATAGAGATTTGTGATGAGTTTATATTTGTTAAACGTTTTTATTCCCGCGCGAGGGAGCTTGTAAGCGGGAAATGCGCGGGGGAAGGCTCACTTTCTCCCTCTCGAAGAGTGCGATGTTGCCGGAATGCTATAGAACCGGTGGTGACTACCCATCGCTTGTACGCCCGCAAACAACAAACCTGTCGTTAACCCCTATGATTCACAACATCCGGCAACCTCACACTCCTCGAGAGGGAGAAATGAAACTATGGAAATAAAGTGTCCATCATCAGCTAAAGACCTAACGCCAGAGGACACAATCAAGACAAGGAAATGCACATTCTGGAACGTTGACAAAAATGGTGAAGTAGGTGACATAAACCGAAACCATAATTTTTATTATCAGACACAGGGACAGCTGAGAGTAAAGTTATCATGGTCCCGGGTCCAGGTCTTACTATGCCACCGACGGTAATAGCTTCTTCCCTATAGGGGAAATTCGCAAAAAAACATTTATTTATTTAAACATTAAAAAAATTTTGTTATTTTTTCACCCTTTAAATATTTTAATCAGTTTGATTTAAAATGTATTTAAAATATGTCAACGAATAAAGATTTATTATATTGCAAATAAATAGGGGAAAGTTAGTCATGAAGAGCCGCGTTGTAGTCAATGTGCCAGGAAGGTGGTTACAGCCAGACTTGAGTCTTGTGTCGATAAGATGCCAAAACCCAAACAATGTGGAAACCATTGGACCGTGCTAATGGTCGACCTCTTGGGTCTATTGTGTCTGCTCAGAGTTGGTGACACTGCCGGCGCGCGGTGAGGCAGTCCAGTGAGTGAGTCATACTCATAATCCCCTCCCCTTATACAAACAGAAAACAGCCTGATATTGGTTCTCAATTAATTCAACATCACGATGTCAGGTGCCGTAGGCTGTTAGATGATTTTAATGATAACTATCTTACAAATCTAACCCTCAAAATAACATATTTGCCTAATGTATAATTAAAATAAATTTCGAACAAGCGTGGACAAATTTGCATTGATATAAATGATTGAAATAAATAACTATTTCAAATCTATGATCATTTATAATCCTTGCAGCATGGAAATTTCAATGAACCTAGTAAAAATACCTACGTTTTGGGTATTTACCCGGTGCTTGGGGTAAGTACTTGGGTATATACCCATTTTTTTATTTACCTACCTGCTGGGTCTTTACCCGGCCCACATCACTAAGACAGATGGGCATTAACTTACTTTTTGAAGTATTTAAAGAGAGGATATTTTGGTCAAGACACCTTTTCGTTACCATATGAGGTCGTGCGTAGCTTTATCACGTAACTCAGGCCATGTCTTTCCTTTGAGGAAAATCAAACTGTCATCCGCAAATAAAAAAAGCTTACCAAAAAAGTTGAGTTTTGAAATATTATTTATGTAAATTAAAAATAAAACAGGCCCGAGTGTGCTACCTTTGACCACACCGTAGTCTACAGGTTTTATGTCACTATTTGAACAGATAACTTTTAAACCAGGCAAGGGCATTGCCCTTAACACCTAATGTCTCTAATTTATAAAATAACTTAGAGCGGTCTACTGAATCAAAAGCTTTTCTTTAACTAAACAAAATTAAAATTGGACGTTCATTACCAGAAATTGCATAATTTAAGTCTCTGTTAATGTCACATGGCATCTGAGATATTTTTGTCCGAACGAAACCCGTACTGACAATTAGTTAAAATATTGTTTGCCTGAAGATATGAAAGTAATTGATCTTTAACTATTTTCTCAATAACTTAAGAGAAAACTTTCAAAAGAGTTATCGGTCTAAAATTGTTCATGCTAGAAATTTCATTTTATTTGTAAAGAAGAAATATCTGGCTAGTTTGAAACAGTCAGGGAATGTGCCAGATGCGATGCTCAGGTTAATTATGTGCAAAAATGGTTTGCAGATTAAAGGGAAGTTAGTTTTGAGGACTTCGGCCAAAATACCATCGCAGGCAGGCGCAGACCTACCACGTAAGCTGTGAATGTAACGTTTGAGTTCAGTTTCAGTTACAGTTCTAAGTGAAAAAGTAGAGTTCTGTGTAAAGTCACTGTCACACTGAGACACACAACTGGGTTCCCTTCGCATCGATAGCTCTCGCTAGGTTAGCACCTACGGAAGAGAAAAACGTATTCAAATCATTGGCTACTCGTTTACAATCATCTGGGGTTACGCCGCCGTCTGGAATAAACTTGTCAATAGGAAATGGCTCTTTTTTTGCAAACTCTCCCACAATTTCAATAGTCAAACCCCAACATTTTTTTGGATTGTTGCTGGCTTCGTTTAATTTATCACGGAAATTGTTTATTTTTATTTGTTTTAAGGATCTACCTAAACTATTCTTAAAATCTCGGTAAAAGTTGTTGAGTTTGTAATTAAATGGTTGTTTCTTGATTTGTTTACTTAATTTATCTCTAACTCTTATCCTCTGTACTAACTCTGTTGTTATCCATGGTTTAAGCCTCTTTAAGCTTGAACTATTATTTATAACTGATTTACTAGCAGCTACCACGGAATTGGAAACTATCCTAGTGAAATGTTCGGAAGAGAAGTTAGCATCGTCGTGGCAGGCGATAATCGGTTCGCAGTTGGAATGTGTGAGGTAGTGAGATAGTAGTGCGTGGTCCAGGTAGGTGCGTGGCAGCGTGTCCGTGTGGGAGGTGCGACGGAGCGGTGTGGAACAAGTGATAGTGATGCCAGTGATCTAATGGTCTGTCACATTGGTCTGGAACACTGCTGATTTAACCTTCTCCAAGTCGTCATATTTAATAAGTATGTGATCCAGGCAAGTGTTAGTATTCTGAGTCACCCTCGTCGGTTTGTCAATACACTGTGAAAACCCCGCCCCAATCAAACAGCTCAAGTATCAATCTGTCAGCAAGTCATTGTTAAATAAATCAATATTAAGGTCGCCAAGAAAGATGCACTTACGTTATTTTTTCATATTATTTAACAACACTTCAAGTTCATTCTCAAAATTGTCCTCGTTACAGTCAAATGTCTTGTAAACAACAAGTAAGTCAAAACATTTATTAAAAACTGAAAACCGTAATGCAATACCATAAACCATCCCCAATAGTGATTTCAGTGGCAGTGTCAAAAAAAGTTTGTTGACATAAACAATGACCCCGTCATTCTGGTTGTGGTAAGTCACAGTGTCAAAAAGTCCCTCCATGGCAGCCACCCCTGCCGGACTGCCAACACTCAGTCAAGATAATTATGTCGACATGAACAATTCAACAATATTTTTTCTGTAGCTTTGAATATTTGAGTGAAAAACACTAATGCTGCTGCTACCAGCATTCCATTTAAAAAAACAACAAAAAACCAGAAAAATGAGGTAATGAATTTAATTCTAAGCAGCTTAACTTTTGAAAAAATACATTTTCTTCATCATCCTCATGCATGTACCAGCCAAAGCGCCCGCTGTCAGCCCAGATCCAAATCCAAACAAAAGTGCCTAATGTCCCTCCTTGACAAAAGAAAATGAAAATTCATCATATAAAATGAACATTATTGAAACTAGCAAATTAAACTGACTATGTATGTAAAAGATACGTGATAGTAAAAATAAATAATACTCCCGTTGCAACAAACCTGCATACTCAGCGAATTTCAAATGTTACTTCACTACAGGCATGAAGCCACCTACCGACTTTCATCAAAACATATTCATAAATAAGCGAGATGTTTGATTTTAATTATTCTCCATATAAGAAAAACATTAGGACTGAGTATGCAGGTTTGCCGCATCAAGGACCACAAAAATCGGGTCCTTCATATATACACATATATATATATATATAAATTTGAACGAATAGTGTTTTGGCATCTAGGGACCTCAAAACAAAATGTTATCAAGGTCTCGGACTTTAGTCTTACCTACTAGCTTCTTCCCTATAGGGGAAGTTCGCTAAAATAAACAAGCCATTCAAGCCATACAAATTATAATTTTACTGGGTGATTCTCACTTATTTATTTGTCAACATAATGGTCGCTCCATTTTACACTGTCAAGTTTGACTACCAGTAACTCAAAACAGTTGCAATGTGCAATCTGTGCATGGGCAATTACAGTATATGTTATTAGCCTGTTATTAAAATTGTACCAACATTCTTTTTTAGGCAGATATGGGCCCAAAAGCAACTAATGCTTCACTGGAAGGGACTGTTCCACTCGCGGAACAAATGAGACCATCAACTTTTGAAGAATACATTGGTCAGAGCCATGTTTTGGGACACACTACCATACTTCGTACTCTATTGGACCGGAATGAAGTCCCAAGCATGATTCTGTGGGGCCCCCCAGGGTGTGGAAAGGTGATTTAAAACTTATTTTTCAACTTGACATAACTCACTCAGTAGGTAACATATTTTGTAGTTTACACAAAGTCAGTGTTCTCGATAATATGGAAGGAAATAGCATAGGAAATAGCATGGGAAGGAACATTAGGCTTAGTAGCCTAATGAAAATTGATCAAAGATCAATCCTTATTTCGTGCTCCTGGTCATATTAGATCTTGCACTGTTGTCAATTGTGGGGCTGGAGAGTTCTAACTGATTTGATTTTTTTTGCAAGATTTTATCAGAGCAAATCATTAAACAACATAACATTTTATTGATGGTTTCTTAAATGACTGTGTCAATAACAGTTTATGAACAGTGGAGGGTCAATAACAGTTTATGAACAGTGGAGGGTCAATAACAGTTTATGAACAGTGGAGGGTCAATAACAGTTTATGAACAGTGGAGGGTCAATAACAGTTTATGAACAGTGGAGGGTCAATAACAGTTTATGAACAGTGGAGGGTCAATAACAGTTTATGAACAGTGGAGGGTCAATAACAGTTTATGAACATTGGAGGGTCAATAACAGTTTATGAACAGTGGAGGGTCAATAACAGTTTATGAACAGTGGAGGGTCAATAACAGTTTATGAACAGTGGAGGGGGTGCCTGTCCCCTCAACCCTTTGTTTAGGGTAGTTACACCCCACTAATGTGTTTACTCTTCATTGCAGACAACATTAGCTCACATTATTAGCAAGCAGTGTCAGTTCAAGTCCAAGCAACAATTTAGATTCGTTAAACTTTCTGCGACAATGGCTGGTGTCAATGATGTGAAAGAAGCTGTCAAAGTGGCAAAGAATGAACTGGCTTCTTTCAAGAGACGCACTATTCTTTTTATGGATGAGATTCATCGTTTCAACAAACTACAACAGGTTTTAATTTTTGACAAAGTTTAATTGATTGTAGTCTTAGTAAATGGCTGTTACTAAACCGCCACAAGTTTTTGAGACCATCTGAAGTTTTCAATCCGCCACGATCTTTAGAAAAGAATATGAAGGGTCAGCTCACAAGGTTTGAAATGTTCATATTGCTAAGACTGCTCAGGTAGATATTTGCATCCAGGTAGTTTTGGATCTAGGAAAACATAAATTCATTTGTCCCCGCGTAGGCTCCCTGCAAGTGATGCTTATAGCTGTTGGAGATGGTCGAGAGCGTTAGAAAAGTTATGGTTTTTGTGTTAGTGTTACAAGTAACAAAATTGAATGAAAGAGGTTTATCTTTTCGCCCCCCTAAAATAATTAATTAGTATGTTGAAAAATAATACAATAAATACACTGAAGCACACCAAACCATAACATTTCAATTGGGTTTAATAATCATCATTATTCCTAGGTCTCCAGTACTGCAAGCTCGTGAAACCATTTCTGACTGGGCCCACCCCTAAACTAAAACTTTTAAAGTTAAAGCCAAACTAAAAAATATCTAAAGAAAGTGCTTAGCGTTTCTATTATGAAAAAATAAAATGGTTAATAGAAGATGCGAAAGTAAATTTATGTTTAAAAGAGCTTTACAGTTTTTAAAAGTTTAAATCCTTTCATGTCACCGTATCACACTTATTTTTACTTTGTATTGTGATAAAAGTATATATATATCAGAAAATGTGTAATAAAAGACCGAAAGTACGTAATGTGCAGTTGGGAAGATCTGGCCATTTCAGACCTTGCGGGTTGACTCTTCCTAATCTTCCCTAATGATATTAGCAGATTGAAAATCTCAGATGGTCCCAAAAACGTGACAGTTTGGTAGTTTCCTAGTAAATTGTAGTAGTATAGTAATTTTCATCAGTAGGAGCAAAAGTGACTCTTTTAGGTTTGCAGTCATGCTTTTAAAAACGATTAAGCACCAAAAAGACACTTTTGCTCCGAGTGATGAACGTTTTTTATCATAATGCGGAATTAGACTGTAAATCGTTGAACATTTTAACTATAAAGTTGTATTTTTGAGGTTATGTTTACAAAGTAAGTAATATACAGTGTTTACACTTCTGTTATTTACAAACAATACTTTTTATAACGTGTGGTAAGGAACGCTTCTATCATGTATAGATAAAGCAAACAGCTGACTTTTTACGTCCTAGGACTTAAAAAAGATCACATCTGATTTTTTAGGTCCTAGGATAATTAAGTGACGTTTTGGGTACTATTTAGAGAGAAAAAACAGGTGAATTTCGTGCAGAATGATAAAAAATAACTTTAACAAGTTTTTCTTAGTTATATTTATCTACTTTATTTAACTAAGATAGGAAAATGATCCCTCATCATACCTGATGAGATAGTAAACTTTGAATGGAGTAGCATGTTATTTACATTTGCTTCTCTATAATTTTAAATACAAATTTTTTAAAAATATTACGATGTTAAACTTGATTTAAACCATAAAACATGATAATTTTTTTCCTGTTCAACGTCAATGGCATTTTGTTAATAGAGCACACAAATGCTTTTAAGGAAACCGGTCCGAACCCCTCTAATTTTTGTGGACATCCCGAGATTTGCACCCACGACCCCTTGAACCAAAATCCAAGACGCTAACCGTTAGGCTAGCGAGATGCCCACATAATTCATAATAACTGACAAAATAAACGTAAACACACATTATTTAGATAAAATCATATGTTGTTATATACGCATGTTAGTTTAAATTCAATATGCCCTCAAACTAATGTGCTGCAGAAAATTCTTCAGTCTTGAGACCGAGAGACCCTTCGTCAAGAAATCGGCAAGCTGTTCATTTCCATCAACATGAGGCACATAAAATATCCCTGCTTTGAATTGTTCACGTACATAATGATACCTTACATGGATGTGTTTTGACCGCTTATGAAATTCCCCAGCATTCCTCGCTAGTCTTACAGCTCCTGCATTGTCAACAAATAAAATAGCATTGATGTTTTGTTTTTAGATCTCACCCAACAGATTTTTTAGCCACACAATTTGTTGGCAGCCTCACTCGCAGCTACAAACTCGAATTCTGTTGTTGATAGTAGGGGTCTGCGGTACCAGAAATTTAAGGTTGGTACGGTAAATATTTTTGTACCTCGGTTCTCGGTACAAAATCGGTACGGTACGCGGTAATGAAATAGCCGTAATTTATCATAGCCTAAGTGTATTCGGAAACCAAACAGAACAAATACAGAAAAAATATTTTTAAAGAAAAACATACTAGCAGGCATAAAAATTTATTTAGGCAAGCTTTTGATTATAATTTGTAATAGTTCACAAATATTTATATAGACCTAATAACAATAATAATATGTTAAATCACGTAAATAAAGAAAGAAAGCCCAATATATAATATAACCCCAACAGTAATTCCCTTTATGTTAAATAATTATATTAATTTAGTTATGCAGGCTTATTTCATCTATAAGATAAGATTTTGTTATTTGTATTTGTAATAATTACCCATGGATACCATTTATTCAATTTTCCCCATATTCACTAGTTATGTTAGGTAATTTCCTAGTTAATTTAAATTGTAAAGCTATCTCAAATACATTTCATACATATAGATAATCAAAATTTATCTCATACAAGATAATACAAATAACAGTCTCATAAAACACAAATAAGACAAATCTATTTCTTTATAAACTTTTATTCACAAGTAAGACGATAAAATAATAATAAAAGAAAGGAAGGTATGTGTGTGTATTTTAAAATTAAATACAGGTTGTATGAATTGTAAATTATAGCCTCCAACAAATTTTAAATCCTATAACCAAGTAACGCCACAGAAGAATTTGTATTGCAATCAGATGACACATACTAAGCAGACGTAAAAGTTGTAGCCTTCTCGCTGTAACAGAAGTCGACGGCGATGGCGGTTCATCAAGAATCAAGAATCCATCACAATCACTCATTATTTGTTTAAAATAGTCTAACTATAAAGGCTATCATAAAACTTGCTATCAAGGCTTGTTAAAAACATTTTATCAACAAAGACGACGCGATCAGTGGAAATTATAATTACATCCAAACGTCATCATCACACAAAGAGTATACCTAGAAAGTAAATATCAGAGAGAAAGAAATACGCAGTTTCCAAAATTATGATATAAGCCATAAAATTATGAACCAATATAGGCTAACCTTTTTTATTTGTTACAACAGTAGTGTGTGTAAAACGTATTTTTTTCTTAATCGACGTTTTAGCGATGAAACTAATATTTAACCTAAACACTCTTCTAAACCGTTCATGGCATACGTAATGTTGAATTCAAACAGTTTCTTTCGGTTGGTATAATTTCTATCCATAAAATGTTAGGAAGTGTCATAATGACTATTAGGAAAATATTATGACAAGCCCGATTTGTATTTTTGAATTGATGTTCATGATATTACGTTTGCATATAAGTGTCAGCCTTCTGCATGTTATTACTCTCTGTAACACACGATCGTAGATTTGAATATGCTTGCCAAATGTTTGGCGATTTTAAGTAGTATCAAGTACTCATTTGAGGTTAAGGGGCCGTTATATAATCGGAAATGTACAACACAAAACGGTGTTACAAGTTCGTTGATATAAAAAACAAACAGATATTTATGTGTTTATCCCTCAGTTTGATTTAAAAATAATTAAATGTCACAAATTCGGTTGTAGGTTTTTGTTTACGTTTATACCGCCTCCATATACTGGCAAGTCTAGGCGAGCAAAGACGAGCGTGACATTGTAAATGCGTAGTAGTTTGTTGTTATTAACCTCTGTTACTCTTGATGTTTATGTACATTATTACATTACTCACCGAGTCGTACGTAACTCAACGAAACATTCAGCCAGTCTGTGGAGGCGGCTTTATCAATGCTGTAAAGGCATCTCATCATCATTCGTGATCCGATCATGAACCTATAAACTCGCGAATGAATGCCGGTCAAAGTTGAAAGTTGCTGTCGTGTGCAAAGGCGTGTCAATAGAATTTCAACGGACGAAAAATATGTTTTGAATAAAACTGAAGAAAAAATGTGGTTGATAAACTGTGAATAATGATTCTTTGTAGTTCTAGGCTGTACTGTACCGACTTTGTACCTCCGCCGTTAGTGGTACCGAACCGAATTCGGTAATTCGTTTTGTACCAAACCGGTACCGATTTTTCGGTGCACCGCAGACCCCTAGTTGATAGAGTAACACGGTGCTGCTTCACAGAAGACCAACTAACGATTCCATCAGCAAACATACATAGATAGCCTGTGCGTGACTTTCTTGATTCGTCATTTGCAAAATCCGCATGACTGTAACAAAGTAGCATCTTTTCACCTTTAGAAAAAGTTAATGCATAATCCATTGTCCCCCTTTAGGTAACAAAAAATTCTCTTAACGTCGCTCCATGCCTGCATAGTAGGAGAATTTAATTTCTGTGCAACTAAATTTACTGCACAACATATGTCTGGTCTTGTATTTGTAATGTACATCAGACTGCCCACAGCTTCTCTGAAAGGAACACCTGTCGCAAGGGGTTTGTCATCTACCACTGGTTCTTCACACTTTGATACTAAAGGCATGCCAACTGGATTACTATCTGACATCCTGACCTCTCAAGGACACTCTTGATATATGACTTCTAACTTCCAAGATAATACTCAGGGTCAGTAACTTTCAACTTAATCTCTTGTTCCAATTGCACAATAAAGTCAGACACGTCTTGTTGATTTAGAGCCAGCAATTAGACCATCGTCAACCAAACACTACTTAAACAAATTACTACTTACATTCATTCTTATTACAAATGAACAAACATGGATCAGCAATACTTTGGCTAAAACCTTTTCTAAGCATACTTTGCATAAGAAGCTGACTCCAACATCTTGGACTTTGTTTTAGACCATATAAACTGCGCTTGAGTTTCCAAACTCTACCAGTTTGATCATTATAACCTTCAGGTTGCCAAGTATAAATTTCTTCATCCAGCTTAGAATAAAGAAATGTGGTCTTTACAACAAACTGTTTTAAATGAAGATCTTCCTGAACAGTTACATTCAAAAGACAACGAATGGTATCACATCTAGCTACGGGGCTAAATGTTTCATTGTAATCTTCGCCATACTTTTGAGCATATCCTTTTGCTACTAGCCTTGCCTTATAGCGTTCAGGATTTTGTTTTTTAGTTAGAACCCACTTCAGACCAATAATTCTCCTATTATCTGGACGAGGAACTAACTCAAATACTTAATTTTCCTTGATTGATGCCATCTTATCGTTCATTGCAGATTGCCAGTGCCATCAATATTAGGAACTATTCACTGCTTTCTTGTATGTAGGACATAGTCTTGGAGATAAGCAGGAGGTCTCCTTTGACGTTGAGATTGGCCATCATCTTTGTCATTTCAATTTATGGCATTATCGACATCATTGTCGCTATAACAGCTTACTGTAGATTCTTCATCATCTGCTCCATTTCCGACATTACCTGTGACTTCTGTTTTTGCATCCTCCTCCTGATTTGGAGCACTTGGTTTGAGATAACACCTATCAATTGAGGGGACTGGATTAGAGGGGAATGAACTTTTGTTATTGTGTTGGCTGTGCCTTCTGCTTTTACATCCTTCTCTCCTCGATTTGAGACTCTTGGCTTGAACCCAACATCTCTAATTGTCACAATTTTCGGAGCAACATAAACTCTATAGCCATCTTGTTCATCAATAACCAACTAATAATCCAGGGACTGATTTAGCTGACCATTTCCTACACTTTGATTTTGAACAATACTTTTCATCACAATGCAAATAACCACCGTAAACTTAACAAAAATATCTGATATTTCATAGTCTAGTAATTTTCCATAAGTAAACATGACACGGTTTTGCAATTCATTTCAGTGTTAAAGTCAGCTGGTTGAACATAGAATTGTCAAAACAAATAACGAATTCAGACTGGTGCTCCTGTTGAGCAAAACGGGAACTTCAATTGTTTAGGTAAGGAAAAGTTTTGTTTGGGACAGGCAAAGTATTGTTTGGACAGGCAAAGTCAGCTGATAGTTTTTTGCTTTGTTACAAGGAAATTGATCATTTTCGTAGATCTCAGTTGCATGGGAATGGTCTATTTTTAAATACAGAGGGATGCAGTGGCGGATCCAAGGGGGGGTGATCGCCCCCCCCCCACCTCAAGCTCAGAAATGTTTGTAATATACTGTATTTATTGCAGTATTATACTTATGTATATACTGTAAATAGTGCAGTTATTTAATTTTTATCTGGTTAAATGTGTTGCGAATAATTCCTTATCACCAATCCAATTCATGCATTGCCTACCATAGGTTATTTTTCTAAATAGTATGTACGCATACATAAGTTGTGGAATCAAGCTTAAACAGATAGTGGGAGTGATCATTTCGTTCTGATGACGCCTGACAGTTGGCTGCACTGACGCGAGACGCGACTGCCCTTACCCTGCTTCCTTTTTTACCCACGAAACTACCGTTGCGTTACTTGGGTGTGGGAGCCGGCAAACTTCAAGATTAATGTCGTGTAGCGTTCATTCTGTTGTGAGTGTCAATGTGTCAATCAGATCTCAGATACAACAGCGGTAGCTCGAGTGAGCGGGGTGGTGAGGTGCAGGCAGAGTAGTGCGTACGTGACGTTACCATGACAACGGGAGTTTGACCGCGCATCCACTGTTTCC
Source organism: Allygus modestus (assembly GCA_963675035.1). Classification (NCBI taxonomy): domain Eukaryota; kingdom Metazoa; phylum Arthropoda; class Insecta; order Hemiptera; family Cicadellidae; genus Allygus; species Allygus modestus. The sequence continues at coordinate 382,190,045 of OY776111.1, read as the reverse complement.
ACGTGATATTATTAGTCATCACACCCTTACACTGCGCATGAACGCTGTTCTGCCTTTTCTTAGTTCAGTTTACTTTAGTACATGTTGGGTTTAACTGTCATTTTTAGTATTTAGTTATTTTTTTGATTTTACAATTATTATCCGTAACAATAAAAATCAGGGGGGGAATTCAACCACTAAGTTCGCCCCCCCCTGACTCTAATGCTGGATCCGTCACTGGAGGGATGAAAACTTATTTTCGAAAGATAAACGTTAAACAAATCTAAGCCAGTGAAGCTGAGATTGTAAAAAAAATTCTTGAACTTTTTATTTACCTACCTGAAGTGGAATATAGTATCTGAATCCATGTAATTTTCAAATATAAATAAACCCTGGAAAATGCGGAGAGAGGGAAAATGTACGTTAACGTACGTGATGGTTTTTGTCTATACAAGTTAAGTAAAAATACTCCCTAATTATATCATTGATTGAACTGAAATTTGATGTCAAGATAACACACAAGAATAACAAAGTCTACTGTTGCCTGTCCCCTCTTCATGATTGCTGCCCTAATCAAAGCACCTGTTTACACCATTTATGCAATCTCTCTCGCACAACTTCTCCAAAATGTTGTTTTTAAACCTACAGTAATACTTTTCACATTTAATTTATTTTGGTTCATAGTTAGATTTTCCTCTATATATAACTAGCTGCGCTATATTTGAATCTCATCACACAATTATCTATAACTTTGTTGCTGTACAGGATATTTTCTTGCCTCACGTGGAGAGTGGTTGCATCACCCTGATAGGTGCAACGACGGAGAATCCTTCCTTCAGCCTCAACTCAGCATTGCTGAGCCGCTGCCGGGTATTTGTTCTGGAGAAGCTCGCGACTGAGGACATTATCAGCATTCTCACCTCTGCGGCTCAACGGCTGAACCTCGACATTGTCTCCGAGGGCAAAGAATCCAGTAGGAGTCAGTTGTATGTTCAATTGTATATTGCTGTAATACTTTATCATCCTAGACTTATTTATACACTTATGAAATCACAGCCTATTGCTATATACTTTAAGAACAAATTAATTAATACTTGCTTGTCCAGGTTTAATCTCGGAATAACAGCTTTACTTAATTTATGGGCCAGATTTTCTTTCCTTTTCTTATCATGCCATTCGCCATTTGAGAGGTACACATCATGATTCATTTCTAAGTGTGATCGGTGTGAAAGCGGCTAAAATTCATTAGCAGATTAGCGAAGTGTACGGCAATGTGTTTGACACCTCTAGCGTCAAGAAGTGTTCTGTTGCCTGTGACAAATTTGTTTAAAAAAATCATGAACTTCTCCCTCGTAACGCTCAAGAAAAGTCAACACACTCCCCAAACACTCGGCCCCTTAGTCACCATTTTTGTAGTGTGAGAACAACTTTAAATAATTTAGTCATTCGGTCACATTTGCATAAAGAACACTTTTTGGTCACTTTAGGAACTTCATAACTTAACGACGAAATCATAAACTGTCTGAAGATTGCCCACTTCATTCCTCATCATGAACATTCGTGTGGCCATCTTTAAACCCATCTTCGTTACATTCAATTGCTGATTAATTTGTTTTCTATACTTTGCTAATCTGCTGATGACGTTTAGCCGCTTTCACACTGTTAACACTTGGAAATTGAATCGTAGACCTTGGGTATTCAATCGTGGGGTAGTGGGTATTCAATCGGCGGCACCATTTTGAATGCACACAAACAAATGTAAACATGGATGATTTTTGCCGTATTGGCATCCCAGGCTTTCCAATAGATGCAGTACATAACGTAGGTTGCAGGAATGTCATTCGCAGCGCTGCAACTGCAGAGTTTAAAAACAGTATGTAGGCCTACTTTAAAAACACGCCTTGTAATTTTATAAAGATGGAAGAAGTAAGACTGGATGTTAATTTCTATGATGTTCTTTTTAACAACGGTTTGTCTTTGAGAATTTTTACTAGAGTCGACGTCTCGGTTGTTGCAGAAGTTTAGATCAGGAATCGCTAGATTGGCTGGCAGGCATGTGCGATGGAGACGCAAGGATAGCTCTCAACAGTCTTCACATGGCTCTTAAAACTTGCGCGCACAGCACCAAGCCTGTCAGAATCACACTTGGCAACATTCAGGAAGGAATAAAGGTACACAATTAAACCCCTGGAAATCCATTGGAAACTACTTAAGTTCTATGCACATGACATATTTCAATTTATATTATAATTCATTGTACTCACATCAGGTTTGTTAAATCTTTTAAGCAGATAGTTTAAAAAGTAAAAGTGGTCCTTCAATAATTTTGTAAAGTGTACAGTGATCAATATTTGTTGTAGAGATCACACCTGTTGTATGACAGGAAGGGAGAGGAACACTACAACATTATTTCAGCTCTGCACAAATCTATCCGAGCCTCAGATGAGAATGCGGCGCTGTACTGGCTCGCTCGCATGCTGGAAGGTGGAGAGGACCCCATCTACATAGCTCGCAGACTCGTAGTCTGTGCCAGTGAAGATATTGGTAGGTGTTAAACATTAACTACTAATACAGTTTTATCTACTACAATATACAGTCTTTCTCCCTTGCGACAACTTTCTCTGCATCATAAATCATAAACAACATTTTACGGAAACACAGAGTGCCTGAGGGTCCAAACTACATGACAAATGTGTAATGCAGGATAATCGCGTGAAAACTGAAGGCGCTTAATAAACCGTAAAGTTCCGTTTTATTTGCAACAATTTTCTAAAAAATTAAAGATCATCTGTCTGGATAATCTGGAGCCCAGATAAGTGCAATCCGGATTTCTGAGAGTCTCCTTAATCAATAGCCCACTAACAAATTACAGCTGGGTTCAGTGTCGAACCTTCTTAAAATGTTCATATTTTGATCAGGATCAATCTGGCAGACCTCTGGTTACAAGGTGAGCACTCTAACCATCTTTTTTTACCAATTTTCCTTGACAAATTAATTTATGAACATGTATATGTGACAGAGCTTTAAAAAGAGGCAAGGTTTTCTCAAAATGTTTAAGAGAAAGAAATCAAATCATAAACAAATGTAAATTAAACAAAAAGAGTTTTCATTTTTTTATGTTGGTGTTTTTGTTTCAGGCATGAAGGATCCGCATGCTCTAACAATGGCAATGTCTGCCATGCAGGCCTGTCAGCTCATCGGTATGCCGGAATGTGGACTTTTCCTCGCTCATATCTCCACATATCTAGCCAGGTCTGTCAACTGTCACATCATTTACATTATAACTGTAGTTTGCCTTCGTTAAACTATTTTCATGTCTAATTAACATGTTCGCTGCGAGTACGCCCGTGGGCGTGTTACCGCCACGCTGCAACTGTTCCGATAGGCGCGGTCACATTTTGAGTTCCCGGCTAACGAATGACTAAAAACACTGTGCGGTGCTGTACTGCGATACAACACCACTGGACGTAGTTCTACAAAACGCCACCAGGTAGCAGAATTATCCAGATAGCAGTAGACAACCAGGGTTGCCATGTACAGGGAATAAGTCGGGCGAAAACGACTGCGGGGAAGTCCCGTGACGGCCGGGATATTGGGGGAAATTTACTACCAACCTACACCAAAATAAAGCTGGCATTCTAAGCTACACGCTGGCAAAAAATCGTCTACCCCGCCCGCCACGCTGGCGCACACTGACCACATATCTGTTGTGCAAGAAGAGCGTGCCAATTGTCGTAGCGCGCGTGGCGGCGAGACGCGGCACTACGCCAATTGGCATAGCCCGCAGCCGACGTGTTAATAGTGAATTGGTAAACTCCAAAAATCCTTTTTAGTCATTTTAAAAGTATTCTGTAGTCAACTGCTGTTTTATAATTTATTTTGAGTTAACATTTATAATTTCTAAGTTCTTGTATAACAAATTTGAACAGTTATTAAAACATGTCATGTGTCTATTCAAACATTATTGAGGTAATTTGATATTGTGAACATAAATATTGTCTTACTGGTGGTTTAATCTTAGCATTGTTACATAAAGAAATATACAAAAACTACTTTATGGTTGAGAATCAGAATAACTAACTGACAACGGCTGTTGGCTCTTGTTGTTTCAGAGCACCCAAGTCTCGGGAAGTTTATGATGCTCTCAGTGCAGCCAAACAATGTGTGAGGAACCACAAGGGAGCTCTGCCCTCAGTGCCTCTGCACCTGCGAAACGCCCCCACCAAACTTATGAAACAACTCGGTGGGTAATTACTGGAGATGGTATAAGTCAAACATCAGATTTTAGAACACACATAAATACCAAGTTAAGGATAAATAGAATCATATTACTGAAGTTATTATGGATTTGGGGTTGTCAGTGGCCGTGTGGCCACTCAACTGGGAAACCGGCAGAAAGCTGAGATTAGGAGTAGAAAAAAAACTGTAAATAAGGAGAGAATTACATCGTGAAACTGGATGGGAAAAATAATAGTTTGCTAGGTTTTTAGATCGTATTGAAAACTTATTTTTGTGAACAGTACCTATATTATTTTGTTCATTCACTTAGTGAAATTACAGTGTGGCGATACAAAACAGTGTTTTGGTCTTCAATGTAAATAAACAATGATAATAAGCCGAGCGACTGAGACTAGATAGGCTATCCCATCTCACATCTTGGCAAGAGTATGGTTATTTTTAGGGATGTTCCAAAACTACCTATATGACTAATTATCATTATACTTTCTTTTGGATACCCATGGTATCGGTTTATATAATATGTACTGATTTTATGTAATTTTTAATTTCTCACAATCCTTAAAATTTCCGGTCAGCACTGACGCAATAGCCGTTCTGTGTTAATGAGTGTTTGTTTTTCCTTTGTGTCCAAACTAAAAAGATGATAAGCTTTCCATAAAGGATCAACTGTTTTATGTGAAAGTCTGAGATTTTTAAAGGAGGCCTGATCCCCATAACCCCGACGCCCCTTGTATCCACTCCTGGCTTAATCTACGGGTCTTATATATGCTATTAATATAAATATAAAATAATATCACACATTAAAATGGGTGCTAATGAACTACAAATGCTAACAAAATGCAAATGAAATCTTATTTGGTGACCTTTGATGGTAAGTATACAACAACTAAAATAACTTTCTTCGTTACCTTTGGTTTTAAAACGAATCAAACATTGTAGACAACATGTTTTGGATCATCTCAAATTCAAATGTTAAAACTGCCACATTCCTCAGATGATACTCAGGCATTATTGATATTGTGTCACAAATAGTTTTAATGCTATGCAAACTTACGGATAAACATGATGCGCGGCACCTCTTGTGCGAAGGGGAGAAGTTGAATTTACTGCATTTCGTCTCTTGCCGCCTTTCGTTATGGCCTGATCGTCATGTAGCTTGTACGGGTGAATGTAATACGACTCTAAAGAACAGCCTGAGGGATTGGCAACGTAATATATTACCCACTGGGTACTACCTTTTCCTTCAAAATGCCGGTACCGCCATTATTAACACATAAATTAATAAATTACTAAATTAACACATTTTAGCTGTAACACATTTTATTACACATACGATAAAAAAGGTTTTAAAAATCAAATGCAACATAAACTTTTGTGTTTGAATATTTTATTCATAAATTAATAAATACATCTTTATTTGCATGGACAATGTTTTGTCACTGTATCGCAAACGTCATGTAACCAGAACATAAATTTCAACATTCAGACATACAAAGGTCTTCATTCAAGCTCGTTTATACTAGGATTAACTTTGAAAAAGTTGTTGGGTGTGAAACTGATCCAAGGGGTTCTTTATGAACTCGTTGACCGAGTACTCATTAGTATTCATACTCTATATTCTCAACTATTGTATGACAGAAGAGATTCAAGGTGTTCGTTGATCAGCAGGCATATACAAAGTAACGCAGTAGGTTTTGTTAAATTATCCTATTTAATAATATTTTTCATATGCTTTAATTACAGTCTTTGTCATATAAGTTAATTTAATAAAAATTATTCAATCAAACATATGTTAGGTAAACTATGACATCTTAATATCTTAAAATGAAAGAAAATTGCACTTAAAAACAAAATCTCAGATGTTAACATTAAAATACTTCAGTTTATGGATAAGTGTCAATACTTGCTGATTTATATTTGTTTGAAATCTTGAAAATGAAATTTGTGTCTTGTCAGAAAACTTATGTATACCTAATGGATAACAGTTTGCAATTGATAAAACTTAAATTATTAATATTTATTCTTAGTAGGTAACAAAAGAATAAAAAAATTCCTTTGTGGTTAACTTTGAAGTTTATTTATTTATTTGGCTTCATTCTTTTATATTGGAAATGACTAAATTAGTTTTGGGGATAGTTTATTAATTTTAACACAGAAAGCAACAACACTTTCCATTAACAGCCCAAAAAATTCATGTGGTGTGTGTGTGGGGTTTTAATGCGTGTGCATGCGTATGCGTGTTGCATTCAGGGCCGTCGCGTGGGCGGGGCGACCGGGGCGATTGCCCTGGGCGCCTCGGCAAGAGGGGCGCCGCGGCAGGAAAAAGTAAAACGCAATAATTGGACAAAATTAAGTTATTTGCAAAAAACATATTTTTAAGTTAGGTCAAAGAGAAATTTGAACAATACGTTGCATAAATATGGAAAGTGAATTACCGCGTGAAGTGTTACTGTCCAAATCAGACCGGATTTAGGAGCTGTAGGCCCCTAGTTTCAACCAGTGGTGCGGGCCCGTACCGGTCAGGTCAGCAAGCTGGTGACCTTTTTTTTGCTAGTTTGAGTGCCAAAACTAACTTGCAAAACACAACTTTGCAAACGAACATCTAGACGCGATGCGGCTTTGAACTTATCCCACCACCTCCAAGTCGCGTTGCTCGTTGCAAGGCCGAATTTAAGCATAGGCTACATAGGTGCTAACCTAGGGCCCGCACAACAGAAAGCCTTATACACAGGGCTGTACTCAGCTTTCACGGGCTCCTGGGCAGGCCTGGTGGTGTGGGCCCTTGTTGCCGTCCGGATCCTTTGTTGACTTTTTTTAGACATCAGGGTCGTAAATGAGACACCGGGTCCCCCTTTTTGGGCCCGTGCCCCCCTGACAGACCCGGCCCCCAGGGCAGTTGTCCCCCCTTCCCACCATCCGAGTACGGCCCTGCTTATACAATCAACAAAAAGGTCACCAACTTGGACCTGGATGGCAACAAGGGCCTGCACCACTGTTTGAGCCTAGGGGTCTACAGCTCCTAAATCCGGCCCTGGCTTGTTGTGTGTTTTACCGTATCTGTTTATATATGTATTTGATAGTGCCACTCGCTGTAGCGTAGCTCTTTGTCGCGTCGATCGTTGTATGTTTGTGTTTTTTGTATGAATCCTTACATGTAGGTTTAATGTTGGGTAGAATTGGGAATAAATTGGTTTAGGGGGGGCGTCTGACGAAATCTCGCCCCGGGCGCCAAAAAACTACGCGACGGCCCTGGTTGCATTACACGAGTATGGTGTTTTTGTTGGCTCATATTGAAAAACTCATAATTATTCTTGGTTTTCATCTGGAAAATTTCACCTTCTAAAATAATTATGTTGTAGGCAAATTTGATTTAAGCAGAAAACACTTCCCCTCCTGATATATGCCTTTTTGGAGTTAGGAATTATTGGGTTTTTGATAGGATGTGGGTAAAGAGTAAGTTTTGTGCCAATTACATCATTGTGATATGTAAGACATATTTATTTAGAGTGATGAAGAAGCAGTAATTTGGATTTTCTATGTTGAATCAGAGGTCTCAAATTGCATGAGAATGGCCATATAAGTCGTGACAGCACTAGCAACTGAAATAACAACAGGAGTTTGCAAAGTAAACAGCCCATTTGCTGAAAACTCAGGCTCTCTTTGCAAAAGCTGATTCACAAATATTTCCAACTGTGTAAACTGCTGTTTGCTCACTTTGTTGGTCATAAGTCGGCACACAATTTCCGCAGATTTGCTGGCTTCTGATACAGCCATGGAACACGGCCACACTAACATGTACAACTGAACTGTGTAAACTACCAACCAATTAATGTGCAATATCAAGAGACCATAGGTTTTACTATTTGATCGCAGCAGAAGTACAAAATAAGTCTCAAACACAAGATGTGTGAAAAAGAAAATCATCATGCATAATAGTTGTGAGCCATAAATTTGACTTGAGAGACGGACTACGTTGCATGTGCTCCAGTGAGCCAGGTTGAGTTCTGAAATGCTTACACTCAACTGCTGGGGTGTGCAGTTCTCAATCGAAGGGAGCGGTACTGTCCACAACGTATGAAGGGTTTGATGTTCCTTTAGCGTTTTCTCAATTTTCGTATTTATCTCTTGAAATCTGTCCTTAATGTTGAGGACTAATTCCATATACTCAATCAACGCAATAGTGATAGTCATTTTAGTAAACTGAGCCACTGAATCGTAACTAACAAGATCGTATTGTCAAATGCAGGCATAAACTGACAGAATGAACACGTGCAAGATATTGAAATAGGAAATAACTCTTTTATGACTAAGCAAACCTTTATTCTGCATTAAGTAGTCAATTTCCCTTAACTTGTCTTGAACAGCTATTTTCTCTTGTGGTTTTATTATGGCTACAACCAGGCAAACTACATAACATATATGGGTCGATAAGGAGGTAATATTAAATGAGATTTTGGAAGTATTTTTGGTTAGCTGATTCCAAAAGGCCGAATGAAGCGTGTTTTCTTGTAAATTTGTGTAGAGACGCAGAAAATAATTTGCACAGAAGAAGAGTAATAAAGAAGTAGCATACATTTTCCATGCTTGAGAACTCATAAAAACAAACCCTCCACGAGGTAACAACTTTTTAGTTACTGGCAAAAGACCTACCACCCTCAATAAAAAAATCATAAATTTTGAATAAATGTACATTTTTAACTAATCTTCCTCTCTATCTGAAAGTGTAGAAATTTGTTTGAAGAGGCTCCACGATTTGATTGCAGCACCTATTACAATGAAACCATTTGCAAAACACATAAATTGGATGTCAAACATGGAGTATTGATTTTGGATGAATAGGCTTCCTAGATTATTTGTATGACTGATGAAACAAACCGTGTGTGCATGTTGTTGTGATATCGAAGCTTATCAGAACCCACATACTATGGAATGTATTCTTCTTGTTGATTAGTTTTAAAATTGTCTTATTGATTTTATTTTATTTTTTCAGGGTATGGTGCTGGATATAACATGCGAGATAGAGGCTCATCAGATCTAACGTACATGCCAGAGGGAATGGAAGACATCAATTTTTTTTAAAAAGAAAGACATCCTAGTTATAACTCACATTTCGATAAATGTTTTGTTGCCTTGTTGTTTTATAGGTGTTAAAATGTTGGTTGTAATAAATTAGTTTCCTAATATTTTTGTTGTTATTTTTATGAAAATACACTTTGGAGAAACTTGTTTTTGGATCTTTTTTTAATAAAGTTAAAAGAAAGCGTATTTTATAATACATAATAATCAAGATAACAGAGAAGAAGTAGAAGTGGAAAGTAGACTGATTGCGGCAAGGAAAAGTTCTGGTCACTATCAAAAAACTGGGTTCAAAACAAATCTCAAATCCACAAAACTTAGAATCTACCACTCCATCATCCAACCAGTGCTACTGTATGGGACAGAAAACTTAGCTCCAAGCAAAAATTCAGAAAAAAATTGATTGTTTTTGAAAACAAGTATTGAGGAAAGTCTATGTTCCAGTAAACGAAAACGGTAATTTGAGAATAAGAAAAAAATCAAGAACTTAGACACCTATATAAACACCCGGATGTAGTAGCCATAATCAAAAGCAGAAGCTTGAGATGGGCTGGCCACATAGCCAGAAGACCAGAGAACACCCTTATCAGGGATGTCTTTGAGGGGAGGCCAGCAGAAACCAGACCACTAGGTAGACCAAAACTGTGATGGCAAAACCAAGTGCAGAGAGACCTCAGGAGATTGGGAGCAGGCTCAAGACAGGCAGGAGTGAAGGCGAATTGTTGCGGAGGCCAGAAACCTACTTTGGTTTGAATGGCCACAGCGGTAAGGTAAGGTAATACATAAGCGTGCAGTATCCTCTTGATAAACTGACAAATATGAGACTTTTATTTTTTGATTTCTTTGGACTTTACCTATCGCTTCTAGTGTTTAAAACTACACTACGTTTCGGGAGGTAAGGAAACTCCTCCCGTTATCAAGTGAACCCTACTTACATCTAAATATCAACTTCTTACACCTAACTAACCTACATTTTTTTGGATTTTCTTAATTTTTTTCTTTTACATTTTAATTACACTAACACAAAAATAACAAATACATATAAAAATACACCCGTCGCAGCAAACCTGCATACTCAGCGAATTTCCAATGAATATATAACATAACACTTAACAGGATTCATAAGAAATGTATTCACAAACAAGCGATATTTAAAATATTAATTATTCTCCATAAGAATAACATTGGGGATGAGTACGCAGGTTTGCTGCAACAAGGCACACAAAATAATGGGTTTTTATGCAAATATCAATAGAACTCATCTTAGTGAAGTCACATACCAAGTTTCATCCATATACATTCATAAATAAGCGATATATAACATTTTAAGTATTTTCCATAAGAATAACATGGAGACCAAGTACCTAGGTTTGCTGCTACAGGAACCATAGGCGAAAAATTGTTTTTTTGTGCAAACAACAATAAACCATAACCAGATCAAGCCATATACCAAATTTTGCCAGTTTATGTTCATAAATAAGCGAGATATACAATTTTTCTTTTTCTCCATAAGAATAACATTAGACAACGTACTGTGTTTAGCACTTTCAATATCTCGGTAACCAATTGACGTAGAGCAATGATCAAAATACCAAATTGTTTGTTTTTTTAAGCTGAATTCAATGGTGTAAATTAAAATTTGATTTAAATTAAAATTACATGTGAAAACCCCAAAAAACACATTTTTGGGGTACAAAACCCCCCAAAAACCCCCCTTCGGATGGTGCGATTCATCTGGTTTTCGAACTTGTTCAAATAAATGGTACTTTACACATTTGTACCAAATTTCATTAAGATCGGACCTTTTTTACGAGAGTTATCGTGCTTACGGACACATATATATATAATATATATATATATATATACATATATAAAAATTTGAACGAATGGTGTTTTTGGCATCTGGGGACCTCAAAATGAAAAGTTATCATGGTCTCGGGCTTAAGTCTTACCATGAGACCTACGGTAATAGCTTCTTCCCTATAGGGGAAATTCGCTAAAAATAAAATACAATACACTAACACAACATTTACATACACAAACAAATGGAAAACTGACTATACATTACCTGTTCTGCATCGTTGCCTCCAAGCGTAGTGTAGTTTTAAACACTAGAAGCGATGGTAAAGTTCAAATAAATCAAAAAATAAATTCAAATCCATCGCTATTATGAGTTTCAAAATATGAGACCTTACTGTCTCGGATTACCAAATAGCACGGAAACCTGTGGGTACCATTAAAACCATGCTAAATAGCCTACTTGGAGAGGGTTAACTCATCTAACAGGTAAAGTTTGTCTTCTTCATAGGTTAAAAACAAGTCAATTCAAATATAACGCTCAGTTATGAATGTTATAACAATCAGTATCAAATAAAGTAAAAGAAAATAAATACCCCCATAGTAGCAAACCTGCATACTCAGCGAATTTCCAACTCATATACATATATCTTATTGCCACAAAGCCATATACCAAGTTTCATCAATATAAATTCATAAATAAACTATCACATTTTTAATTTTTCTCCATAAGAATAACATTATAATAATATTATAAAGATAGTAAATATCATAACACATGGCGGCTGAGTTTGCAGGTTTGCTGAGACAAGGAACACTAAAAATGGGTTTTAATACAAATATCAACATAACTCAACTAGGTAAAGCCACATACCAAGTTCTATTGATTTATGATCATAATTAATTAAGGGAGATAACATTTTTCTTATCCTCTATAAGAATAACATGGGGGCTGAGTATGTAGGTTTGCTGCTACGGGAACTATCAGCAAAATGTTTTTTGTGCAAATATCAAATGAACTCTAAGTTTTGAAAAATTCTCCGAAGTTCGAGCGAGTATTTTCCGCCAATCTTTGGACAATCGCGACCTGCCAAATCACGCAGTAAACGGCCGCCAAAGACAATCGCACCACGTAAAATCGGCCGAAAATTACGAGACATAACATTATGTATTACACATGAATCAGACATAAAAAACAACCTAACTGTGTAAATGGCGACCAAACCACGTATTATTGGCTTTAATTGAAGACGTTTCAGATGATATAATCTGGAATTAACGTACTTGACGCGTAATATCGGCTATACACGACGACGGAAAACAAAATACTGTCAAAAAATGAAAACTTTACTACGTAATAACGGCCGAAAATACGACAGTAGATCGGTAGCAATTCTCCGGAGATTGGCGGGAAATACTCGCTCAGATTTTTTAACGCATTTTTCAAAATTTGGGGACCTATGCCAAAGCGGGGCCTGGGGCGGACCGACCCCACATCCCCCCGTCGGTACGTCACCTGGTGCGGGGTGGGGGCATAGGCCGTAGCGCCAACATAAAGTATTTGAATGTATATATATATATAATATATATATATATACATACAAATACATACAAATTGTTTATATATATATATATAAACTAAACTGATTTTGTAAATAGTTGTATATTAGTATTATAAGTTATTGAAAGGCATTATTGGAAAGAAAGTTATGAGTATTCACCATGTTGCACCTTCATCATACTTAAACATTAAATTTACATATCAGATAATACAACTTCTGCTCCCCTCTATTTCAAAACGAGAAGTTGTTTGACCTCTATCGGTTTGTGACAACTTCAGGGCATTCTGATTGGTATTGAGAGTTTGAATAAATCTCGCAATACGATGCAAGAAATTTGCTATTTTAAAATATAAAGTAACACAATGCAACTAGTTGTTTTAATCCGCCCTCGTCGATTGTTTTAAACTAGTTCCTATATAGATGAGGAAAGATATGGTTTGGAGACTGGAGAGTATTGAATAGGGATTTGATCTATTTGAGTTAAGTATTATATGAAATAAGGGGAAATATGATGCAACCTCCTCAGATTTTGGCGCCCCCTTACATTGTTACTTGTAAGGTTCTCTCGATTAGCTTACTTTGAAATTATGATTTATCGTTCCGTCTGTTTAGTAACCATTTCAACCAAGTTCTTATTTATTAACTGAGTCATTTTGGAGTATTGAAGATGGAGTGGGAAATGTTAAGAATTAAACATACAGATTAAGATTATTTTGAGCTCTGGTCGTGGTTAATTGACTAATCATCTGTATTTCTTAAAAATTGGCAATTCTTTAAATAAGTTGCGACAGTATATCACAGTATAGTACTAACAAACAAAACATGTTTGCACCCAACTTGAATTTTTAGTCATTGGTTTTAAACTTAATTGATCCAAACAATTTTAGTAGATAAGATTCAATATATATCACAGAATAAAAAAATAAATAAAAATAAGCTTTATAGCCACACAAAACCTTAAAGATTAAATACTCGGAGATAGAGTTTGTATAACTGAAAAACGTGTTATACATTAGAATCAATAAGACAATATTATATTCAGAAAACATTAGTTTTTTCAAAAACAAAAATAACTCTACAAACTTTGCTGTATCCATCGCAAACTTCAGCCTCACAGATTCCAGGAACCGTCAGAATCGTGGTCAGTTTTAATCAGCGTTTTGATTTTAGTTTTGGTTCCCCTGAACGAAATATTTCCCACGCTCAGAACAGATGTACTGCTATCAGTATGTACTTCCAGTTTTAAGGGTTTGTTTTCAATATTATTTTTCTTAAAGAAACACATAATTGTTTTATGACACACAGTGTATTGTGATACGTTGACTACAAGTGTGCACATTTGTTATTTTTAAAAATTTAGATTTTTTTAATTATTTGAGGTTTTGAGTTTTGTTATGGGAAAAATTTTAGTGGCGGAAGATCGGAAACGAGATACATTTCCAGGACAATAATTTATGAAATCAAGATTATTTTTAACTACACAAGTCTCTCTATCTGAATGTTTTCCATAGCTTGTCATTTCAGGTGATCAGCATAGCACGGAACCAGAAGCATCGCAAACGCAACAAGCGAGGGAGCGAGGCGCACACGTGTCAGTCTATCTCAGAACTATGGGGTAGGGAGGTTTTGGTTGTCGTTGGGTGGCAGGGGGGGCAAATTTGGCCTTTGCACGGGCACTGAAAAACTGACGGGCCGCCCCTGCCTCCTAACCTAACGTAACCTAACCTAAGCGATGTGAATTTGCCTTTATATTGGACCTGTACGTTGTCACTTCTTATACATGGGGATGGCGAAACAAGGCAAAAATCAGTGGTTTTTGCCAATTTCAAACTTATAACTGCATGAGTAGATTTAGGATATCGTATTTTTTCATCATCCTTGACCTTTTGACAAGAACCTGGCCGGAAAACATGTAATTAAGTGTATCTTTTGTTTACGAACTGACATGTGTAGGGAACACATGTCAGTTCGTAAACAAAAGATACACTTAATTACATGTTTTCCGGCCAGGTTCTTGTCAAAAGATTTCCCTTAGGTCAAGGATGATGAAAAAATACGATATCCTAAATCTACTCATGCAGTTATAAGTTTGAAATTGGCAAAAACCACTGATTTTTGCCTTGGAGCAAGGTTAGGGGCTATCACCCCTTCAATCCACTAGTTTAAATGAAATACATCAACGCATTCTTCAAATAACAATGTTCATGGTGGGGGGGAATGACAGGTTACGTTAGGGGGTAACGTTTGGAAATTTTAAATATTTTATTGTAATTTGTCTTTGATTCAGGAAGACAAATGTCTCATAAATACTAACATAACGATAAAGATACTATATTAAGGTGGTCCCACACTTCTCGCGAACAGGCCTGAACATTCGGCCGAACATTCTCCCGAATGTTCACTGAACATTCCGTCCCGAATGTATTAAAAAGTTCGTGCAGCTCCCACACTCCTCGTGAATACTCCGAATATTCGGAGTTCGGCCGAATAATCGGGCGTGTTCGCGAGAAGCGTCGGACCGCCTTTAGAGTTAAGGGACATTCTGTATACCGTATGCTACGTATGCTACCGTATACTACGGGTACTTTTAGGGGTGAAAATAACGTTCCACCATTTGATAACAACAATATTTTCAAGTCAATAGTGTTTACGTCAACAATGTCAATGTAGAAGTCAACAATGACGAGGAGTTCATAGATGCAGGAGGAAATCAAGGTCCATAGATACTTTGTACAGGTTTGCTGAGTCGATTTATTTAAGGTTTTCTAATTAACAGGAAGAGACCTCGTACAAACAGCTGTAAGGTCACGTGATCACCAATCCAATCTGCAGTGTTACTGAAAACACGATATTTATCATACGCGTACCATATTTTCTACATCATTGTAAAATTAACATTGTTGAACTGCTTAAATTCTATGATCAGCTGTTATTTTATTAAACTAATAGTATGTTGTTGATTTATGCACAGCTGGACGCCCTCGTAAGACATCTTTGCTGCGAACGTGCGAAAATTATTCTTATGGAAATAATCATACCTGGTCTGAAAGCTCTACGAACCTTGAGAGAAAATAGGCGGGGAAAATTACTCACCCACTACTATACAAATCCGTCCACTTGCAGTGTGAATTGGAAGTGCCAAGGACATCCGCGGACATCCATGGACGCTGCATAATGCGGTATGAAAAGGCCTTAACCCTTGCCGCTAGTGAAGTAATATTGACATTATACGTAGTTTTCAATTTATGACGTAATAGTTGGTTGTAGACAAAAACTTCGTACGTTATATATATTATCATAGACTAACTACTGTAGTCTATGATATTATGTACCAAAAATACATTTTTTTTATCTTATTAGAGGCTCTGTATGAAATTATATGAAGCCTTAAGAGCTACAAACATAAATTATTATGTTACAGTTCAAGTCCAAAATTTAATTGATTTCATCCGGTTTATGGTCACTTAAATAATTTTCTCGATTTTAGTAAAAATTGTAAGACGTAACACTATAATTTTGAAAACACACTGAATTAGTTTCAATTATAAGGCATCATATGTGTTGTTACTCTATGGGACACACTCAAGATGAAGTTTATAGGCAGAGACTATGTACACGTCCGACGTGAGCTGTTACTGTTCACGTCCGTTCCAAATTATGCACCGTACGTTACTTATCCTGTGATTTTTAAAACAAATTGAGAGCCAGAAAACCTCCTAACCTAACCTAACGTAACCTAACCTATCCTAACCTAACCTAACCTAACGTAACGTAACGTAAACTAACCTACCTAAGTAGTAGCGAAGTGAATTCGAAGTGACCACGTACACGTCCAATGTATGGGCAAATTCACTTCGCTACCGCTTAGGTTAGGTTAGTTTACGTTACGTTACGTTAGGTTAGGTTAGGAGGTTTTCTGGCTCTCAATTTGTTTTAAAAATCACAGGATAAGTAACGTACGGTGCATAATTTGGAACGGACGTGAACAGTAACGGCCCACGTCAGACGTGTACGTAGCGTCTGCCAAGTGAATTTGCCCTTACATTGGACGTGTACGTAGTCACTTCGAAGTTTATAACCATTGTTGCCACTTCTACGGATTTATCCCTTTTCTAGGGACATTTTTCACCATAAAGAGATTTTCTGGGGATAAAATATTATCTAGGGATATCGGTTTTCACAGGGTTTTAAGTAAAATAAAATTATAAGTTAGCTAAACTCAGGGATAAATTAGCTTATGTATGTATTATTAAGAATATTTCTAAAACTTAGTATTAAAAGAGGCCTTTTTAAAAGTGTTTTGCTTTTGTTATTTCATAATATCATTCTTATTTGAAATAGGTCTAACTTTTATCATAGACTATTTTCAACCCATTTGTGGTAGTGCAACCAACTCATTCCTTTCAAATAACTTACAACACTCGTTTATTTGACTAAATTAATGATATTTATGAATAGGTAAAAAGAGTATTACTAATCACTATTACTATAATAACTATTACAAGACAATTTATTGATGATGATGCCCTATGCCCTACTATAATGGTGGATTATTTTCCCAAATTAAAGTATATGGAAAATTTAGCCCAAATGTTTAGTATAAGATGGTATACGTCTCATACAAAATTATAAACTTCGATGATCACTATGAACATTGTGAAGTGATTATATTTATAGCCTATTTGAATTATTGATTTTGCTGTAAGTTGTTTACGCAGACTATGTATACAAATGAAGGAGAATGCTTACATTTTAAAAGCATTTAACTAAGGCAAAAATAGTATTAAAATAGTATTCAATAAAAGCTTTTATATATATATTACTAGTGGCTTACACGGGCTATAGCCCTTAACCATATGGTTTTTGTGTAAGTGGATAATCACAGCTGATCATTAGTTCATTTTGCTTACTAATAAAAACACTGTAATTATATTTCCATAGGAAAATCTTTGGATATTTAAGTCCAGCAGTGGGGCGTGGCTCACGTAATTTTTGACATTTCTGATATTTTTCCCACCGTCCTTGGCCCTCATGCTTTAAAATGAATCGTCACAACCTAACTTAAATTCTTCCTAGCTCGAGATATTTCGTGGGGACCGATTCGCTTCCGGAATTAAATATATAGATAGAAGATGGCTGCATGTATGAGTTGAGGGATTAATAGAGGGATATTTTTAGGAAAGCTAGGGATTTATAGGGATAAAGTTTCTTGATTCTAGGGATTATATGCTCAATGTTGGTGGCAACACTGTTTGTACATCTGTCTCTAAACCAGTGTTGCCACTTTTAGGGTAATTACCCTGTTTATGGTAATTTTACTGGTATTAGGGTAATTTTAGGGTAATGGAGTTTTTAGGGTAAAATCTAGAGCCCCTTACAGTTTAAATTCAGATGTTTTGGCAATGTAAAATGCGTTTTCCAGGGATTAAAAATGTACAGTAAGAGCTTGGTAAATTAAAAGTAATTATAAAAGAGATATAGCTAGCATGTACATATCCTACATTCTTTCACAGAGAAGTATTATACTAAAGATACATGTAATCACAAAGAACACAAAGTTTAATTTTCGAACAGATAAAATTGAGGCACATTATGTTATGTGTCCAAAATTGTGCACAACATAATAATTTAGAAAACCCTAAACAGTAAAAATATATCGGGTTAATTTGGTTAAATATAGGTTGTTAGATTTACAGCGCTGTTGTAGAAAATATGTTTGCTGAAGATTGTCTCTATTTTGACAGATATTTATTTGTATGAAGGAACTAAATTGTATTTTATGCCTGTGAAATCCCCATGGTGAGCCAGGTGAGCGAGCGCACATAAGGCATAGCATGTGTAATTTTTTGTGATGTGGTGTGTATTGAAATTAAACCTATTGCGATCTAATCAAATAGTAATAAGATGACAAACATAATCCCTAGGCATTAAGATATTATTTAGAAATAAGTTTATAAAACAAGAAAGAACTCCCAACAACTGTTAATAACACGTATCAGCAAGTTTCTATTATCAGCGATACCAGCACATTAAGTATAGCGCTGAATAAAAATATTACAACAGATTATTTATTTTAATCTTTTAATAGACTACATATTTCGTATTATGTGTGATATAGTACCAAAGACGAGTAATAAATGCTATGTTACCTTACTTTGTATGCCTTATTCATGTTTTGAAACCAATCTTGAGTGTACTGTATTTTGAGCTTTTATGGAAGAAAATCAACTCTTAGGGTGATGTTAGGGTAATTTAAAAAGGTTTAGGGTAATTTAATCACACTTTTAGGGTAAAATGTCATCTACCTGGTGGCAACACTGCTCTAAACTCAAACTTAACCTTCTAAACCCTTCATAACAAGGGAAAGCGTAATTATTATGGATGAACGTAAAACTTGGGATGAGAGTCAACTTCGGAAATACGATATTATGACTTTTGATTCTATACCTAGGTTATCCCATGATGACCCTAGAGTAGATGAACTAATTGCCCAAAATGTGAGTTGTCGTTACTTTCTTGATAGCCACTTCAGAGGTCTATGTGCCACTGTTGACATCAATTATGTCTGAACCGACAAGCCCTAGGGCCCCGTTTCATATTGTTAGATTGTTATTTTTTCCTTGTTAACAATTATTTTTCTGTATGTTGGTACTTTTAAGATTTTATACTTGTATATTATATTTCCAAGAAATTTACCTAATTTTAGAAAACCGTATATTTGCGAGCCTTAATTGAATTACAAAGGACAATTAAGGGTCCTGTTAACCCTTTGGCTGTTAAGTGAAGGCATTTCTTGAAAACACTGGGCACGGCATGCTGATCTTGTTGGATAGAGTTCAGCAACACTTAGCATTCTGATCTCGTTGGCTCTCAGTGTTCAGCAACACTCAGCAGGCTGAAGTGCTTATGTTACAACCGAATTTTCATAATACAGAAAAAAGCCATACAATGTATCTCTGGACTTCGGCCTAGAGATTCTTGTAGAGAGACAAATTTAAAGAACTACAGATTTTAACCGTTCCATCTCTCTTCATGCTGGGAACAATTTTATATGTAAAAGAAACCAATTTGATACAGGCTCATCAACATTCTTAGCTACTTCACAAGAATAGGGGTAGACTTTCATAAGCAGAACATTATAAAAACCGAACAACATTGTTCGATATGGTATATCGATTAGGTACAGTAGATGTCTTTATCGATTGCAACAGATTTTCTCGTTTGTATATTAGCCTAGTTATTACGTCATGTTTGTTTTGTTTAGTTTGTTTTTCATTTACGGTAAACTGAAATTGAAAATATAGAATAAATAAACATGAACATGACAATGACACGACATGATAATGTTTCTGTTTGTTTAGGTAATAGTGGAATCAACGTTTATTATCTGGACACATTTCAAGACACCTAAACTGAAACATAACTTAACCGAAACCATAGGCCTAACCGAATAACCCAAATAATCGTTATACCGTATCGAAAAATTACGTTCGGTTTTTTATATCGTTCCGCTTATGAAAGACTACCCATTTGTTCTGAAAACTTCCGGCAGAAATTAGAGAAATTGTTGAGTTTAAAAAGTCTAAGAAGGCCCTGCAATCATATCTTTTAGAAGCATGTAACTACGACCTGCCTGATCTTTCCTATCTGCTAATTTTTCTTACCTCTGCCATTGAATAATTTTCTATAACTCAATAGTCCGCCTTTTAGGAGCTCTACCATACTATTTCCATTTCATACCTGATTGGACAACGTCATCTACAACAGCTCTTAATGATAAGAAGAATCAATCATGACGGGTCTCATGCCTCCTTGGTCGACGGGACAAACAACAGAGATGTAAGATGTAAGATGCTGGCAACCAAAGGGTTAAGGTTTTTTAAAAATAACATTACCTTATTTCTCTTATGGCAGGAGTAATTTAATTGCTAGTACGCCTAACTTAATCAATTCCAAATTTAAACCAATAAAACTTGTTCATATCATTAAGTAAAAGTCAATTAATAAAACAGTCTCTTGGGGTTTTACAAATACGCGTAAGGGCCATTCCATGTCAAATCATCCAGCCAAATTACAATTTGACACCCAAGTTCTCAGATTTTTATGAAATTTTGTATACATTAAGTGTGTACAAAAATAAGAAAAAATGCAAAGTTTCACCAAATTCCATTAAGTAGTTTCAGAATTATAGTCGTTTAAAGTTTTAGAAAAATGTAATTTCCGATGGCAGTATGAGCGGGAAATCAGCTTGTATGTTTCCACGTTTTTCTAAATAACATTTATATTTATGTAGCTAGAGGCTTCAAACTTTATGAATTTGTCCTAAATTTAATGGAAAATCAGATTATACTATAAGTGTTGGCATTATAACTTTTCATCATTGTTTAAAAAATCGTATAACACAAAAATTATAGTTTTTTTCAAATTGTGACGTTTATGTAAAAAACAATCTTTGGCTAAAATCT
This sequence comes from Allygus modestus, assembly GCA_963675035.1. NCBI lineage: Eukaryota > Metazoa > Arthropoda > Insecta > Hemiptera > Cicadellidae > Allygus > Allygus modestus. Next base: position 382,168,927 of record OY776111.1, on the reverse strand, counting down.
CTCTCCAGATACCCTAATACAACCATATATCACTGAAAAGAGCATAACATTTCCTTTTAAATGGTGAAATAATATTTGTGGGTTTACGTGTTCTAAAAGTTTTATTACAATGTAAAGTTAATAAATAAATTTTTGAATAGCGGAAAAGGTATTTTCATTGACAAAGACAGAGTTTGTGGTAAGGATGTTAGAAAGTCATAATATCTTATAAAATATAGGACTATGGAGCTAAAATCATATGTAATACAATTTGCATGGCATATTTTGTAATAACATAAGGCTTACTGTTGGATATAACACATTTACAACAAATAATTTTGTACAGTATGATGTCATTTTGAATTTAAATGTATATCCTTGTTAGCCTACGTATTACTGGAGAGCTGCATGTCAGTCTCAAAAGGTGAAATAATATTTGCAAGTTGTAGCATTACAAGAGTTTTAATACAATATAAAAATATGAAATGACATGGCTTAAGTGCTCCTTTTTTACCTCAATACTGAGGGTGTACTGATTTAGCTTACATTAAACAACCTCGTGAATTTATGATACCTACACAAAATATACAATATTTACATTTCATTTAGTTACTGCACTGGTTTACTTACTTCTTATCCAGATTTTCGTGGGAAAATTCTTCTGTTGTACAAAATGATAGTATATCTTCAAATTGTGTTAAAAGTTAAAAATTGTTAAATAGTTTTTCAAGGTCTTGGCTTGGTTCGAAAGTAACTTGAAATGTAAGTAAACACAATCACTGAAACTTAAAACTGATGACCGTCTATAGTGATGTTTTAAAGTTGTCCCAGGCTGTGTTAATTTATTTTTGAGAGTCAGAATCAATCTTACAAGTTCAATCCAATTGTGACGTTACCACTGGAGGTTTTACTTTACAAAGGAGATGAGGTGGTGGTACGGGACAGTTTTCTTCTTTTTGAGGCCAATACAAGTTTTCAGCTTACCATGAGGATTGCATAAAGAGGATATTATAATCCCCTTCTTCCTCATTAATTTGTTGAACCATTCCAATCCACCAGTTGCTTTCATAAACCCAGGCAACAAAGGAACGGAGGTAAGGTTCAATCATTGGTCCTGATGGGTTAAACATGTTTTTTCTTAACACGTTGGCTGCTATGGGCCCCGATAGGTTTTTTTCTTAACATAGAAACTTATGCAAATTTCATGTTTAAACATGTTTGCAGCAGCGAAAGTGTTAAACAGATAACAGAGCCTGAGCTCACTCTTTTTGCTATGATTTCTTCTGACGATGCAGGCTGGAAAAAAATTAAAACTTCTTGTTCCAGTTATGCTTTGCCCAGATTCAAAACGACTACTTTGGGTTATTCTGATATTTTCAATATCTTCTTCACTCAAAAAGAAAAATTTTATTTTTGAAAACAGATTATGACAAAGTGTGAACATTTACAAAGCATTTACAATCCGTTCACTTGCTTTTGAACTTTGGAGGTTTCTCTGTATTAGTTCTTTTGTCTTGCCCCCGATTCCGTCACATACAGTTTTTCCATGACTTGTTGCATGAAAAGACCTTCCATAACTTCCATGAAGATTTTCCATGACTTCCTTTAAGTTGAACATTTTTTCATGACAAATTCATCATGGTATTGACATTTTTATACTGTGCACTGCACCCATCAGTAATGTATTCCACTCTGCCAACTGGTGGAAATGTCAGCTTAATTAAATCAATCGTTTTTTCTTGGACAGAGAAGACAAATGGTACATCGTGTCTTAGGTCATCAGAAATGAAACACTATGATGTTTCTAGTACCACAATGATGTTTTAAGGTACCATCTCCATTTTTAGAATATATTACTACAGGATGAACTGAACAACTTAAATGGCTCCAGTGGTATGACTGTACTTAATTTTGAAGAACAAAATTATAATTCTCAGCGAAATCCATTAAGACCAAAACTTCATCAAATCATTTCATATTTTTATATTGTATTAAAACTCTTGTAATGCTACAACTTGCAAATATTATTTCACCTTTTGAGACTGACATGCAGCTCTCCAGTAATACGTAGGCTAACAAGGATATACATTTAAATTCAAAATGACATCATACTGTACAAAATTATTTGTTGTAAATGTGTTATATCCAACAGTAAGCCTTATGTTATTACAAAATATGCCATGCAAATTGTATTACATATGCTTTTAGCTCCATAGTCCTATATTTTATAAGATATTATTGACTTTCTAACATCCTTACCACAAACTCTGTCTTTGTCAATGAAAATACCTTTTCCGCTATTCAAAAATTTATTTATTAACTTTACATTGTAATAAAACTTTTAGAACACGTAAACCCACAAATATTATTTCACCATTTAAAAGGAAATGTTATGCTATTTTCAGTGATATATGGTTGTATTAGGGTATCTGGAGAGAGATTTTAGCCAAAGATTGTTTTTTACATAAACGTCACAATTTGAAAAAACTATAATTTTTGTGTTTTACGATTTTTAAACAATGATGAAAAGTTATAATGCCAACACTTATAGTATAATCTGATTCTCCATTAAATTTAGGACAAATTCATAAAGTTTGAAGCCTCTAGCTACATAAATATAAATATTATTTAGAAAAACGTGGAAACATACAAGCTGATTTCCCGCTCATACTGCCATCGGAAATTACATTTTTCTAAAACTTTAAACGACTATAATTCTGAAACTACTCAATGGAATTTGGTGAAACTTTGCATTTTTTCTTATTTTTGTACACACTTAATATATACAAATTTTTATTAAAATCTGACACCATGGGTGTCAGCCCCTGGATGATTTGGCATGGAATGGCCCGCAACTGTTTTTAGTAGCTAAGTTACTCTTGCCACTTGAAAACATACCATTGTGTTATGGTGCTTCATGGTTTTTAAAGGTAGGCCTAAAATGTTTTATGATTTGGACAAAGACAATAAAATTATGCCTGTCTCTTTAGTATAAATATTTTTTAAAGTTGGTTTACAAAAGGCTATGTAGGCTACAAGATTTATTAAATACCCTTTCATGTTTTTTAGAAACCAGTTGTAATTACTGGATCAGATTTAGTCAAAAGCGCACTGAAGTGGAATCTAGAGTACTTGGAAGAGAATGTTGGATCCAGCAGCTGTACAGTAATTGTCTCTCGAAATCACAAATTCAAGTATTTTGATACAAATAAGGTATCTCCTCAAGTCCTGGCTGATTTTAAACCTTCATCAAAAAGAGTTAATTTAAAAATGTCTGAATTCAATAGAAGAGTACGTGGTTGGAAGAAGGGAGATGAACGGTAGGTGCCTTATTTAAATAAAAAAGTACTTAGCTTTATGCCTGTATTTTCAGTTAATATCTGTTTCATAAGCATGAATTTTTATGTTTCTATCCCTCAGTTTTCTTTTTTATTGATTTACTTTTTTTAATCAACCCTTTCAGTGCTAAGCTTCTAAAGGAGTAGGCCTACCGGTACCTGGTAGTTAAATCTGTGATGTTTTGTTGATTTTTTAAATATCTTTAATACTTGAACAGTTAAAACTAAAAAAAAAACATGCTTCCGGTGGACACACACAGTAAGGATGAGTAAAAAGTAGCAAAACACCTGATTAGATGTGCAACTCACAATGAATCAACCCATCCCGTCAGCATGGACCCGAGCCGTCCACTATTTGCTTTTAAGATTCGCCCTCCCCTTCAACTCTGCCAAAGAGAGGTGAACTCTCCATGGGTTGCACTTAAAAACCACCGAATGTGACGGGTACGAACTCTTGATCCAAGTGTTACCCCCGGCCAGAAAGTTAACTAACACCTTAGACTGCTCAGCCACTGATCAGGCTAGCAGCTGCAGCGAACCAGTTTGTATTAAAGCCTAGGCGCTGGACAAGGTAGTTCAGTTTGTGTCTACCAGGTTACACCACATGTCAGACGCAGACTGTAGACTGAGCTCGTAGTGGTTCATAGCTGGAATTGTAGTATTCTAGATAGTTTTTATAGTTTTGTGTAAAGCTGACTCGAAAGCTTTTTGTAAACAACGATGATAGCCATTATACTCCCTAAATTTTGATCTGTATACGAGTATATAAAAAATGATGGTTAAAGACAAAAATACAATTAGGAAGGGTTGTGTTATGTTGATGGTAAACATATGAAGGTAAAATTATTCAGTAAACTATTTTTTGGTTAGGCTATATATTTTAAGTAAAACATTCCTATTCAGTGCTTTTATCTGAAAATTTAGTTTAATTTCAATTTTAGCTACATTGGCTATATTGAAAGAAATTTTGTGAAACTGGATGAAAATCTGGTAAGAAATTGTAATACAACAGATAAGAAAACTAAGGACTATGGACCTATCCTATTAGCATTGAATACCGTACGGTTTAGCTAATTATGTCTCTTTGTTGGTCTGTCTTTAGATAGTTTGTATGTTAGCAGACAAAATAAAATTACATTTTGGTAAATATGTAGACTGTATTTATCTTTTAGCTATAAAAACAGTGAAATTAGATTTAATAAAATCTAACTAGCCTACTGTGTACAGTTTTTAAGAAACAAAATTTGGCTTGAAGTGTCACCAAAATGGATCTGATTCAATATACAAAATTAAACTAAGAACGTTTAAATTAAACCAATGAAAATCCTTTTTGGTCTATTTTGCAAATAGGTGTAAAAGACACTTTTTGCATTTCGTCACATTCTAATGAATATTTTAATATTCAATGTGTTGGGACTTTATTACAGTAACACCTTCTGCACAGCGGATTCCCAATTTATTACATGCAGTTCAGAATTACCTAGCGTTTTAATATACAATTTTAAAGAGCAATTTTCAAGCCACTAAATTTATTTCATAACTAATGAACAGTACTCCTTTTGTGTATTTAAGCTCGTAATTTTTAACAAGCTAAATAACAGCTACCTAGTATATTTTGATAATACCCCCATCACAGCAAACCTGCGTACTCAGTGAATTTCCTATGCATGAATATATTTCTTACTACCATATAAAGCCACTTATAAAAATACATAAATAACTAAGTGAGATATAGCATTTTATTTATTCTCCATAAGAATAACATCAGGGCTGAGAACGCAGGTTTACTGCAACAAGGAAGATGAAAATATGTTTATTTTTTGCAATTATCAATATAACTCAACCAGGTGAAGCTACATACCAAGTTTTAATGATTTATGTTCATAATTAAGGGATATATAAAGCTTTACGTATTCTCCTTTAGAATAACATTAGGAATGAGTATGCAGGTTTGCTGCTAAGAGGATAATCAACAAAAATCATTTTTTTGTGTAAATATCAATATACCAGTACTAGGTGAAGCCACATACCAAGTTTCATCAATATTCATTCATTAATAATAGAGATATCAAATTATAAATATTCTCCATAAGGATAACATTGGACAATGTACTGTGTTTAGCACTTTGAACTACTCGGCAACGGTTGGACGTAGAATCATAATTTCAACACCTAATGATTGTTTTGTAGAGCTAAACTGATTGGTAAAAGGAAATGTGAAGTTTACAGTAAAATTAATTGAGGAAAAGCTAAAAACCATTTTCGCATAAGATTAACATGGGAGATTTTATGAACACGTTTTTTGGATTTTCTCTGCAACCACTTAACCTAGGTTAATGATTCAAAATACCAAATTATTTGTTTTTTAAGCTCTATAAAATGGCTATAACTAAAATTGAGTGTTTTTAAAATTGTTGGGGAAAAAATCAAAAAACTGATTTTTGAAAAATTTAAATCCCCATAAAACCCCCTTCCCATAGTCCGATCAATCTGGTTTTCGAACTTAAAGTCATAAATGTTACTCTACACATTTGTGCCAAATTTCATCAAAATCGGGTGTTTCTTTCGAAAGTTATCGCGGTAACGGACACATATACATATATACATATATATAAATTTGAACGAATAGTGTTTTTGGCATCTGGGGACCTCAAAGCAAAAAGTTATCATGGTCTTGGGCTTAAGTCTTACCATGCCACTTACGGTAATAGCTTCTTCCCTATGGGGGAAATTTGCTAAAACCCATTTTTGGGGTACAAAACCCCCTGACAATACCCCTTCGGAAAGGTCGACCTGCTGGTTTTCAAACTTAAAGCATTGCTTTACATCGTCAGTACCAAATTTCATCAAAATCGGACCATTTTTACGAGGGTTATCGTGCTCACAGACACACACACACACACACACACACACACACACACACACGCACACGCACATGCACACGCACACGCACACACACACAGTTTTGAACGAATGGCGTTTTTGGCATCTGGGGACATCAAAACGAAAAGTTATCATGGTCCCGGGCCTAGGTCTTACTAGGCTGACTACGGTAATAGCTTCTTCCCTATAAGGGAAATTCGATAAAACTAATTAAGCTGATTTATGTGTTGGTGAAATATATATAATTGCTCTGCTAATTCGCTGAGTACACAGGTTTGCTGCGACCTGGGTAATTCTACTTTGGGTATTATGACCCAAATAAAATACAGTCTTTACTTGCTTCATACTGTTGTTCATATTAAACTACTCTCTGGCATTAATACGTCATCTAAATATGGTTCCAGCCACACCTATTACACTAGAAACAGAAATAAAATTGCTATTAAATCTCTCTCAAAAATTGTTACCTCAAAAGCTTACTGCACAGATACAGCCCCGCAAACGTAAGCTGGCACTTGGGCTTGGGAAGCCAAGGTGACGGATTTTTGCGAGGGGAGAGTGGAGGTGCAGGTATGAATATTTTCGGAATACATTGCCTCTCGCACGTCCGGTGACTCATGAGGATGATGTCCACATGACTAATAGTTCACACCCCAGTAGTTGATGTTTTCAGAACAAGGAATACGGATACTAACTCTACTTAATAGCCAAGTGCCAGCTTACGTTTGTCCGGCTGCATAAAGTTTTTATCTGAGCTGCCTGTGGAATTTAAAAAAATAGTTGATCTTAAGGACTTTAAAACTGAAAACCACAAGCCTACAATTAGTAACTTACCTCATTAACTTAACATTTTCTTTGTCAATCCCCTTTGTTGGTAATTACCTTTTACTTAGAGTTTTACTCACCCCCTAGTACACTATTAGTTGTCTTTTAAACTAACTGAACCTTACATAATGAATCTTGAAACAGTTCCTGTGTAATATTAAATAACTGAATATGCTTGTGAATTTACAGCCTCTATCTGCAACAGATGTTGAACACCAATATGGGACCTGAGATTGTCGAAGATTTTCTAAGGTTTCGTTGGGATTGGATCAATGCTAAGCAAAAGAAACATGGATGGGGCCCTCTAACATATAATTTGCTCTTGATAGGAATGGAAGGTATGCCTTTATCTGAATACAAATTTTAAATTATATTTTATGTCTTGATAGTTATTGTTTTTGTTAATGTAAGCTTATTTGTAAAACACTTTTAAAACAACAGTTATATGATTGAAGATAGAGAGATTGAGGCATTAGCATTACAAAGATGCCCTAAAGTAAATCTCTGAAGTTGTCTGAAAAAACATATAAAAGGGTGATTTTAAGAGTAAAAGTGTTTTGTATAATAATTTTAAATAATATAGCTTAACATTCTTAAGTGTTAAAGCACATTATAATCTCTATATACTATATAAAAATACTCATTAAATTAAATCTGAGAGAGAACGGAAAAATATGGATTACCAACTATTCAAAATGCTGAGATTATTAAACTTTTCAAAGAGATTTTTCAAATACCGTACTTAAATTTATTGAGGTTCATAACCAACGCAGACGAGTCATGGAATTGTTGAATCCTTACATCATTAAGTGTTCATGGCTCTTGAAGTAATATTTTGCTGCAATATTATGTTACAAACACTGAACAATCTGCATAGCGCAAATGGGTTATGTATGACCTCCAAGTTTTGGGATTATAAGAGATGGCTTCGGTGCTTATTAGGCTATATAGAAAAAGGCTGTCAAAGGCTACCTTGTGATCCAGAGAACCTAAAATTATGATGTATCTTAATGCATAAATGAATGAATAAATACATCTTCTGTGATCTCTCTTGTTATTCAGCAAGAAGTAAAATGGTTGACACAAGTATTATAAGTTGATTTGAAATTAAATTGAATTTATTAACACAGTGGCTTTATAATCTCAGTATCGTCTTAAAATTATCTTATTTTAGGCAATGTGACACCCTGTCATTATGATGAGCAGCAAAACTTGTTCGCTCAGATCCGGGGGTTCAAGAGGTTTATACTCTTCCCTCCAGATCAGTTTGAATGTTTTTATCCACATCCTGTGTTCCATCCTTACGACAGGCAAAGCCAGGTAAAACATTTGATGAAGCACAATAATTCAAGTATTTTCAGCATCTAATTTATGTTAGTTATATACATCCCCGTCTCAGCAAACCTGCTTTCTCAGCGTAATTTTCAATGCATGTATGTGACCTAACTACAATATGAAACCACCTAGCAAATATAATCAAATAAGCCCTACATTTATAAGTAGTATAAAAAGGAGAGTTGAGGAACATGGGATGTATGTATGAGATATACGAGCTTATCGATGAGGATGTTCCATGTTCCAGAACTCTCGACATTTCGAGGTCACCATTGTCAGATGACATCATGTCTCCAGTTCGAATATACAATCCAAAGTCGAAGCGCCGGTCAGTTTGCGGTAAAAATAAAGTACATTTCCGAATTTATAGTTCAATTTTCAAAGCTATAATTCAATAGATATTGGTCGACTTACACCGTGATAAAAGCGCGGCGGATGCTGCTATCTTGCGCCACGCGCCGTTATCATCCGACTGGGTAGAGTTCAATGTCGCTGGGTTATCCAAGCTTCATTGTTGTTCATTGTTGCCACTAATCAATTGATACCAGTGCTCCCAAAACCATTCGTATTTCGCTCTGTTCGCCTTATTATATTCCTCCTTGTACATGAAGGTTTCTTGTAAACTTCACAAATCATCTGCGCGATTCTGTCTCCTCTACAAACGTTATAATCAGTATCAGAGTTGTTTGTTAACAAAACACCCACATTCCCAGTGTATAGTCTGTCAATAACACCTGCGTTAACACCAATCGAGTGTTTTAATGCTATGACGGACCGCGGCGCGATTCTACCGTAACAACCCTTTGGAAACTTAAAAGTCAAGTCTGTCAATATTAATTTTTGACCGCGTTTCGGTACGACACAATCATAAGCACTTTTCAAATCTAAACCAGCGGCTTCCGACAAGCCTTTAACAGGTGGTAATGCATTTTCTGTTAAAAAATAATATTCGTAAGTGTCTCCCATAATTGGGTCCCCAGAGCACCCGCGATCGTCAACTGATCGAATATATCTTTCCAAGTCAAAGCGCCGTTAGGTTTAAGAAAAAAAGTACATCTCCGAATCAATAGTCCAGTTTTTATAGCAAAAATTCAATTATGATCAGTTCACCTACAAGTGATGTCAGTGTGGGTGAGGTCTGTTATCTCGCAGTTGGAGGTCAATGTCGCGATTGATAACTTGGAGCGTTATCTAGGTACTATAATAATTCTCATACAAATGCACTATTTTAGATTAAATTAGAGTATATATTTTTTTCTTTTCTGATGCCAGTCCCGAATTAGTTCTCCGGAACCCATGTTTGACCTCCACCGCCTTTTCCATTGTGTTTTCATTACACTCATTATCTTTATCTGACAAGTGTTACAGATAACCCTATGCCTAATTTCTGTTTTGCCCACATCGCTGTCCCTGTAGCCAAAGCTAAAGGTCTCTCAAAAAGACTGGCATCAGGTGCAATAACGCGTTCAAATACCTTATCCTCTAATATTTTATCTGCTTTCCATCTATCCTCTGCTCTCTTGTGTTTTCTATACCATATATCGTGTTCTTTTGCCGCTTTATCAAGAGGATTTACACCTTTATCACCTCTAGCTAAGCGTCCTTTGAGTTTACTCCCAGGTCCTAGAAAATTCATACCCCGCACATGAAGTTCAAAGGGCAATTTGTTGATAATATCGTTTAAAATTCCAGATCCTTCCACTATTTTCTCAGGTAAAGATGCCAAACATCGCGCCAAATACATTGAACCATCTGGAAGGTCAATCTGTTGATTGAGAATGTCCCAGATAAAGTTAATAATATCATTTACGTATTCAGTTGTGCAGGGCCGGAGACAGCTTTGACTTGCCCCGGACAAAATAACTTGGCCGGGCCCCACCCCCACCCCCTTTTGCCATCCCTTGCTTCCAGTACATTGATTGAATAGCATTTGACCGTTGACCAGCCCTCTTTAAAACGTCAAATATGCAAAGGTTTTATCACATCTGAAAGTAGGATCTGTATTTATACTAAACTAAGTGTAAAACAAAAATTAATAAGTGCAAAACAATACCTAGGCCTAGAAACTTGATATAAGAATATTTCAAAATATAGGATATTTTAAATTTATATTAGTTGATTATCCTTTCTGCTACGGCCATTTTTTATCGAAACAAAAAATATTCCCAGTTGTACCATACCTATACTAATTTTCCTCTATTCCGTGGTGCACCAGTCGCGTTGTAAAATGTAGAATATATAACACTTTATTTCTAACAAATTTATTGCTGTTGTTGGTTTCAAACCTACTGAAATAGAGAGTTCTTGCTAAACAACAATTAATAATATCACAAACAGAGACAAATATTTTTTTAATTGCATTTACACAATTTTAAATCGTACACACAATTGTTAAAATACATTATTGTAATGTCCTAGGGTCCTATGGATAAAAGTAAATGTTAAAAGATTGTAAAAGCTAAATGAGGAGCTAACTGTTACGTCTAAAGTCATATTCTACTGCTTCTTGTGATTTTGTGAAGTCCTGATATAAAGTTATAACATCATTTAAAAAATATAATACAATACTAGGTTACTCAGCATAATAGAGAAACTATATTAAACTAGTATCGTCAATTTATAGGTTGGGGGGGGGGGGTGACGAGAGTGAGAAGGACCTTCTATAGTCATGAAACCAGGTAGCCTAGTTGGCAGCAAGGTTTCGGGAGGGGGCCCTATTTCCTCACCAAAGATGCAGAATGTGATTGTAGAATACAATGTTACGGGAACATGTTGTTTCAGTTTCATTTAAAGAAGTAGGCTGACGTTTGACTGGCAGTGAGGGATCGGGCCCGGGCACTGTTGTCTCAGTTTTATCTTCATTCAAGGAAAGGAAAGATTGATTCAGTGATGGTAAGCGTCCTGTTGTATTTTTAATGTCATTAGACTTTTTTTGAATCTTTTCAGAGATGTTTTGCATCTGGAAGCCTCCATGTCACGTGCTTATTTTAATTTTCCCTTTTGGCACTCTGATTTATAAGTACCGGCGGTATTAATGCCGGCGTTGCATTTTAAACTCAAAATCACCAACGAAATAAAAACGAAACCCTCCCTTCCCCCAACAAACTGTTAACTAATAGCAACAATATACATCACGCAATGAATCAGATGAAGACTAGCCTACATACAAATACTTTGCATTGTAAATAACAAATAAATTAGGTCGAGATACAACAGTTGAACACCGTCAGCGCCGTAGTAACAACAAGGGAGGTTAGAGACACGCAACACCATTAAAAGCTTGGCACTGAGGCAGTGCGTCAGTGTTGTCATAAACGGCGCGTGACATATGCGTTGACGATTTCCGAGTAAAATTCTGGAGATTTTTCAGGTTATTCTTTCCAGCTGGCCTTTTTCGCCACTCTCTACACAGCAATACAGCACGTAACGTCGTACATTGTACGATCAGAAACCATAGCATAGGGCACAAAACTTCAAATTAATCATCGGACGTGTAAATTGCAATACAAAATTAGACAAATTAAGTATTTGTATATTTATTTGTGTGTTTTCGTTACTTATATTTAACAAATATTTTGTGTTCAGGCATATTTAAGTGACCTAGTCGAGTGCCCGGCGCGGGCCCCGGACAAATTGTCCGAGAAAACCGGTCTGTCTACGGCCCTGCAGTTGTGTTATGTTCTGTACTTTTTATCGTATCAATCGTGTATTTCACAGAAGGTTTCGGTAGAGCAAGCACACATCGCATAATTTACTTGTGTCCGTTTGGCTTTTTTGTTAATTCTATTAGTCGATAGTAAATAAATTTAGCTATACCCAACTTTTCACTATGGAAGTTGGTATTGCCAGCTCTCTCTTCTACTTGTAGGAAATACAGCCTTTTGATAAGGTCCGCATACTGTCTTATATATTTATATTCAAGTCTCATGTTTCTTCCAGCAAACCGGATCTGATAGCTCTCACAAATTCAAGTGTTCTGCTATTTTTTAAGCCAGATCCCGTTGGTTTTCCCCGCAAATTCTTCAATCGAAACTCCTCCCACATAGGTTTAATCACTTTTTTCCACTTAAACCCCTGACTGGATTTGGGACGTCCGGACGACGGATCGTTGCTTTGAAATATCGCACCAGAGTCGATTAAAATAGTTTTATAGGCACATCACTTTTCGTATATTGTTCACTCCCGACATCTCCAGACTGTTAAAAGTCTCCATAGACCTGGCGAATCGAGATATTTTTGGTTCGTCTTGTTGATAATTATATCATCATTTGTTATAGTGACACCGGAATTTCCTACTTAAGTTTTCGCTCTCCTATTTCAAAGTTGAGACCAAATTTTCCATCGTTAGCTTTAGATAAATATTGTCTCGCCAAGGAGCCCACCTCGGTACCGCTTCTTTCAACGATAGCTTGAATCGATTTATCAAAATGCATATCATCCTTATCAGGCAGAGGTGTGCTAGCGGCCTTTACTATCGTTTCCTCTTCAAAAATGCCCTTTTGTTATGGTAAATTCTGCTCCGGAATCATTGTATCTTTTTCAAATACGTCTTGTTCTGGGAAATTTGCATCATTTACCGGAATCATTGTACTTTTTTCAAACACTTTACGACTGGGTGTACCAGCGAGCAAGGAATACCATAGAGTGGCAATCCCTATCCTTTACACATCAGAGATGGTGAAGCCACCTTTCTGTGTTAGCAGAGGTGCAACAGGCAGCTCCCACTGTCCGCCATGACCACAATTTTTAATTTGCCGCGATTCATTAACACCGTTGAATCAACCACTTAGAGTTGAGATAAAATTCTGAAATTTTGAGATATTAAATAATACTATATCACCCTAGTAATGGTGTTTTAGAAATATGCAAATTGAATTTGGAACAATAAAAAAAAATATAAATATGTAGTAAAACAAGTTTTCGTAAAATTTGGGACATGAAAAAGTTGGTCGGCTGGTAAGTTTTTTATATTTTGGTCAGGTGATTTTCGTCAGCGAGAAAGTTGTTTGAAATGAACCAAATTTTTACATTTAAATTTTTTTTGTAAAACCTTTAGTTTAGCCTGCAGGCAGCTGTAAAGTGAGAAGTTAATTTTCCACCGAACGGCCCCGAACCCGGCCGCCGCGCCGACGCTGCATCACACAGCGTGGAGTGGGAACCAATCTGATTACATTCCATATCCACAGTTTTCGTTCTATAAAGGTATTTTTCAAATTTTTAAACATAGTTTAAACATCGTCCTAGAATGACAGTCCTTCGCTCGCTACTAGGGTGACTAGTCGCCGTATCCTCTCCACCAGAGGTCCCGGTGTTTCAGAGTCGGCGTCAGTCCGTGAGCCACATTGCCACTCTATGGTATTCCTTGCTCGCTGGGGTGTACTCATCGCACGCGGTCTAAATAATATCGGTCTGTTCTGCTTACTTCGCAGTTCTTTTATCTCTTCCTCTTTCTTTTTCAATTCATTTGTCAGTTTTTCCAACATTGACAACTGGTTTGTGTTGTCTTTCGATCTCTTGTTTCTCATTGAATTCTCGAGCACGATATTCTTCCGCTTCGGCAATTAGCTTGTCTTGTAATTTATCTAATCGGTTTGCTTCTTCCACTGTCAAAGGTTTGTTATCGCGTAAAGGTAAAAATATCATTTCGTTTTTACTTTTTACGGGCAATAGAGGAAGGTGTTTTCTGAAAAACTCTACCCTCTCTTCCGCTTGTTGTTTTGAATTTGATCATAGTCCAGACGCTCTTGCAATAGTTCAATCCTTTTAGCCGCTTCGGGTGTCATTTCATCCGGCCAAATTTCATCAGCCATTTTCTGTTTTTAAACTAAAGTATTGACTATATCGCTATTACTAAAACTTCTTTTCACCATGTCTATATATTGATTTTAAAAGTTTGTATTTGTATATTTTTAACAAACTTATACTTCAATTTAATAAATATAATTGGGAATTACAAGTTTAATCAATAATATTAATTTGGGTTTGGACGTACATCAAACAATTCGCTATAAAGTCGCCTGTACGACACTCACGCAAGTCACGGTATATCGACCATCGTCGACACTCGGTAACCGCGATCGTTGTACGGTACGATTCGTCTGACAACGTGCGTGACATGCGTTATCAATGACCATTATACATTTGTAGGTGAAAGACCTTAAACACCCTAAAAAATACCTACACTCACGACCTTGTGATTTAACAAGTCTGATTTATAGACAAATTTTTACTAAACATTTTGACTTTTTTATGTTGATAATACATATTTTTAAGTGATATTGGTAATTAAAAAGGGAAACGATACGTTTCTCCATTTTTAGATGCGTTTTTGTATTGTATTGATACCACCCCCTTCAACTACAGATTTAGTTCTAGCCCAATTTGGGTCACAACCTGTTTCGTATCAATTCGCTTCAATTTGCATATAAAACCATATATTTTGCATATAGACCCAAATTGGGTTAGAACCTATTTCGTATCAATTCGTTGAAGGGGGTGGTATCAAAATATATGTTTTATATGTAAATTGAAGCGAATTGATACAAAATAGGTTCTAACCCAATTTGGGTCAGACCTAAATCTGACTAAGTTGAAGGGAGTGGTATCAAAATATATGGTTTTATATGCAAATTGAAGCAAATTGATACAAAATAGGTTGAGACCCAAATTGGGCTAGAACTAAATCTGACGTAAGTTGAAGGAGGTGGTATCAATACAATACAAAAACGGATCTAAAAATGGAGGAACATATCGTTCCCCTTTTGAATTACCAATATCACTTAAAAATACAGTGGAACCTCCCATATCCGACTCCTCCCGATATCCGACCTAGTGTCCGACCGTCCGTCTGTCTATTGTTTACTCGCGCTCTCACGGTCCGTTTCCGTTCGCGAGCCTGTACAGCTTGAAAAAGTGACTCATCGATACTATGCTTTACTTTTGGGTAAAAAACTCAGTTTAGCCGTGGTTGTTGATGTGGAATGTCAGTTTGTGCGTTTATGTCAATATTATTTTGTTCGTGATTTTTCCCATAATCTGCGGGGTGTGAAGTTTTTTAGTTTGAGGTTACGAGTTACGTGTGTGACAATGACAACTGAAAAACGTAAACGTGTTTGTGTTTCACTTCAACAAAAACTTGATGTGTTACAACGATTGGACCGTGGTGAGTCTGTTATTAAGCTAGCTTCTGAGTTGGGTGTAGGCGTGACAACTGTAAAAGACTGGAAAAAAAACCGTAAGGATCTGGAATCGTACTTAACAACAGTCGAGACCGACTATGCATTTAAAAGTAGAAAAATGTTAAAAAAACCAAAACTAGAACTTGTCGATGAAGCTTTGTGGATTTGGTTTTGCCAAGAAAGACGTAAGGGAACCCCATTGTCAGGCCCGATTCTCAAGGAAAAAGCCGTCAAATTGTTTGAAAAGTTGGGAGGGGCAGAAAAGTTTTGCGCTAGTGAAGGTTGGCTACATAAATGGAAGTTGCGTCATGGAGTACGGCATGTTATAATTGCGGGGGAAAACTCTCAGCTGATGATAATGCTGCTCAAGAATTTGTAGAAAAATTTGAAAAGTTAATCGCAGAACAGAATCTTGTACCCGACCAAGTGTATAATGTAGATGAAACAGGTCTAAATTACAAAATGCTTCCAAAAACCACTCTTGCTGCTAAAAATGAATCTGTGTTAGGAACAAAGCTTGCCAAAGACAGACTCACAATTGCAACTTGTAGCAATGCCTCGGGAAGCCACAAAATGCCGTTATTCGTCATAGGAAAATCTAAGAAGCCAAGAGCATTTAAAAATATAAACATGGCAACACTTCCGGTATTCTACCGAAATCGATCATCTGCTTGGATGGATTCTGCTTTGTTTAAAGAGTGGTTTTCTGATGAATTCGTCCCCGCAGTAAAAAAGCATTTAAAGTCTAAAAAACTACCTGCTCGTGCTGTTTTGCTCTTAGATAACGCTCCCAGTCACCCCGCTGAATGTGAACTAAAGAAAGGTCATATCAAGGCTTTATTTTTACCGCCCCATGTCACACCGCTGATTCAACCAATGGATCAAGGCGTTATTGAGTGGTTAAAGAGGAGATACCGAAGAAAATACGTTGGATCTCTGCTGGACTAAACAGAAGAAGGATGTAACCTTTTTGAGGCAATGAAAAGCTTACACATCAAGGACGCTATCTACACTGTTGCCACAGCTTGGGATGAAATCAAGCAAACCACCCTTCAGAAGGCCTGGAAAAAGGTTTGGCCATCACTAAAACAAGAGGAAGCTGAAGAAGAAAATCATGAACCGACTTTGGCAGAAGCTGAGCAGACAACAGTGAAACATTACACAATATACAAACGTTTCAGCATGATCTGCAGATGAAGGATGTAGAAGAGTGGCTCATCGAAGCTGACGTTTCGGAAGATACAAATGAAGACCTCAACGACGACCAAATTATTGCTGCTGTCCAAAACAAAGCCGTGGAAGAACAAATCGACTCGGATGACGACGAAACACCAAGTGACAACGTAGTGAGTCATTCTGCTGCCAAGGACGCCTTCAATATTGCGCTGAACTACATCGAGCAACATCCAAATGCAACCCCGATGGATGTACTGTGGGCAAAGAAGTGGAGGGATACTTCCGCAAAGTCAAGGCTGACAAAATTGAAACAAAAATCCATCACTGAATTCTTCAAATAAAGGTATGCTTTGTGAACCTTTATCCCATTCATTTGGACTTTCACATTTTCGTATTTAATGTTACTAGAGTAAATGTTTGAAATATTTAATCATTACTGTACGTGTAGGCCTAAATATTAATTAATATTTTTGTAAGTGAAATACATTTACACACTTTATTTCATAACAGGAAATGTTTGAAATGTTTAATCATTACTTCTAAATGTACTGTAATCAATATTTTTACAAGTGTAATGCATTAATGTACTGTAATTAATTTCATAACAGTAAAAGTTTGAAATGTAAAATCATTACTTGTAAATGATAATCAATAGTTTTACAAGTTGAATATACAATATTTTCGTATTTAATTTCATGTCAGAAAATGTTTGAAATGTATACACAATATTTTTAAAGGTGTAATAAAGTTGTATTACAGTACTGTGTGGCATTTTACGCTCCTCCCGATATCCGACCTTTTGGCCGTTCCGACCACGGCCCGGTCCCGTCATGGTCGGATATGGGAGGTTCTACTGTATGTATTATCATCATAAAAAAGTAAAAATGTTTATTCAAAATTTGTCTATAAATTAGACCCGTTAAATTGAAGGGTCGTGAATTAGGTATTTTTTAGGGTGTTTAAGGTCTTTCACCTACAAATGTATAATGGTCATTGATAACGCATGTCACGCACGTTGTCAGACGAATCGTACCGTACAACGATCGCGGTTACCGAGTGTCGACGATGGTCGATATACCGTGACTTGCGTGAGTGTCGTACAGACTCACTTTATAACGAATTGTTTGATGCACGTCCAGACCCAAATTAATATTATTGATTAAACTTGTAATTCCCAATTATATTTATTAAAACTGAGGTATAAGTTTGTTAAACATATACAAATACAAACTTTCAAAATATATATATATATAGACATGGTGGAAAGAAGTTTTAGTGACAGCGATATAGTCAAACAGGAAATGGCTGATGAAATTTAGCCAGATGAAATGACACCTGAGGCGGCTAAAAGGATTGAACTATTGCAAGAGCAATGGCGTCTGGACTATGATAAAATTCAAAACAACAAGCGGAAGAGACAGTAGCGTTTTCAGAAAACACCCTCCTCTATTGCCCGTAAAAAGTAAAAACGAAATGATACTTTTACCTTTACGCGATAACAAAACTTTGACAGTGGAAGAAGCAAACCAATTAGATAAATTACAAGACAAGCTAATAGCCGAAGCGAAAGAATATCGTGCTCGAGAATTCAATGAGAAAGAAGAGATCGAAAGGCAACACGAACCAGTTGTTAATGCATTGGAAAAACTGACGAATGAATTGAAAAAGAAAGAGGAAGAGATAAAAGAATTGCGAAGTAAAACGTACAGACCGATATTATTTAGACCGTGTGCAATGAGTACACCCAGTCGTAAAGTGTTTGAAAAAAGTACAATAATACCGGTAAATGATGCAAATTTCCCAGAACAAGACGTATTTGAAAAAGATACAATGATTCCAGATCAGAATTTACTGTAACAAAAGGGCATTTTTGAAGAGGAAACAATAGTACAGGCCGCTAGCACACCTCTGCCCAACAAGGATGATGATATGCGTTTTGATAAATCGATTCAAGCTATCGTTGAAAGAAGCGGTACCGAGGTGGGCACCTTGGCGAGATAATATTTATCTAAAGCTAACGATGGAACATTTGGTCTCAACTATGAAATCGGAGAGCGAAAACTTAAAGTAGGAAATTCCGGTGTCACTATTACAAATGATGATATAATTATCGACAAGACGAACCAAAAATATCCCGATACGCCAGGCCTATGGAGACTTTTAACACAGTCTGGAGATGTCGGGAGTAAACAATAAACGAAAAGTGATCGAGATGCTTATAAAACTATTTTAATCGACTCTGGTGCGATATTTCAAAGCAACGATCCATCGTCCGAACGTCCCAAATCCAGTCAGGGGTTTAAGTGGAAAAAAGTGATTAAACCTGTGGGAGGAGCTTCGATTGGAGAATTTACGGGGAAAACCAACAGGATCCGGCTTAAAAAATATCAGAACTCTTGAATTTGTGAGAGCTATGGGATCCGGTTTGCTGGAAGAAACATGAGACTTGAATATAAATATATAAGACAGTATGCGGACCTCATCAAAAGGCTGTATTTCCTACAAGTAGAAAAGAGAGCTGGCAATAGGTCAACTGATATGAATTGAATTTTTACTATCAAAACTGGAATATTGATTCGGAATGTACTTTTTTCGTAAACCTAACGGCGCTTTGACTTGGAAAGATATATTCGGTCAGTTGACGGTCGCGGGCGCTCTGGGGATTCAACTATGGAAGACACGAATATTATTTTTTAACAGAAAATGCATTACCACCTGTTGAAGGCTCGTCGGAAGCCACTGGTTTAGATTTGAAAAGCGCTTATGATTGTGTCATACCGAAACGCGGTCAAAAATTAATATTGAGAGACTTGACTTTTAAGTTTCCAAAGGGTTGTTATGGAAGAATCGCGTCGCGGTCTCGTATAGAATTAAAACACTCGATTTGTGTCAACGCAGGCTCCCATGGCCCCCTCCCCTTTTTGTGGGATATCTCGTTCTTGTGCTTAGCAGGTGATCGGCGCTTGGGCTTGGGACTGTCACAGAAGGATATGGGCAGAGCTCCCTCTCGACAGGGTTAGCAAGCTCAATCTCCAGGGACCATCCCAGCAGATCACCAGGAAGCTCCTGGGTCTCAGCAGGCTGGACATTAAGCGAATCACAGGTATGATTACGGACCATGGTCACCTAAGGAAACACCTCTCTCGGATTGGCGTCTTCAATGCGGTGACCCTGCATGCAGAAAATGTGGGCAGTATGAGGAGATTGCAGACCATATGCTCTTTCATTGCGATGAGCTTAGGGAGGTAAGGGCTTCAACTCTGGGATCTATGGTCAGGGGTGGATACCTGCCTCCTGAGGAGCTTGTCGATAGGATGATGCAGTTCATCAGGCTCTTGAACCTGGAGGAGTACTGAAACCTTTCTCATTTCTTTTCGGGGTGCACAATAAGCCCAATGTGGCTGATCTGCCTTGGGACCCATGTCCGCCCCCTCTGATGATGATGATGATGTGGGTGTTTTGTTAACAAAAAACTCTGATACTGAGTTTAAGTTTGTAGAGGAGACAGAATCGCGCAGATGATTTTTGAAGTTTAAAAGAAACCTCCGTGTACAAGGGGGAATATAAAGGCGTACAGCGCGAAATGCGAATGGTTTTGAGAGCACCGGTATCAATTGATTAGCGGCAACAATGAATAACGCGCCAACAATGAACAACAATGAAGCTTGGATAACCCAGTGACATTGAACTCTACCCAGTCAATTGATAACGGCGCGTGGCGCAAGATAGCAGCATCCGCCGCGCTATTATCACGGTGTAAGTCGACCTATATTTATTGAATTATAGCTTTGAAAAATGAACTATTAATTCGGAATTGTACTTTATTTTTACCGCAAACCAACCGGTGCTTCGACTTTAGAGTATATTCAGACAGGAGAGATGATGTCATCTGAAAATGGTGACCTCGAAATGACGAGAGTTCTGGAACATGAGCTCGTACATCCTCATACAACTCATCCATCCTCATGTTCCTCAACTCTCCTTTTAGCAAATTCCCCCTATAGGGAAGAAGCTATTACCGTAGTCGGCATGGTAAGACCTAAGCCCGGGACCATGATAACTTTTTGTTTTGAGGTCCCCAGATGCCAGAAGCACCATTCGTTCAAAACTGTATATATATATGTGACCGTGAGAACGATAACTCTCGTAAAAATAGTCCGATTTTGTCAAAATTTGGTATAAACGTGTAAAGCAGCATTTATGACTTTAAGTTCGAAAACCAGTCAGATCGACCTATCCGAAGGGGTATTTTGGAGGGGATTTGTACCCCAAAAATGTGTTTTTTTTTAGTTTTTTACTTATAATTTTTTTAAAGTCAAATTTTAGTTTTTTCCATTAGAATCAGCTTAAAAAGACGCATAATTTGGTGTTTTGATCATTGCTCTACATCAAATAGTTACAGACATATTGAAAGTGCTAAACACAGTACGTTGTCTAATGTTATTCTTATGGTTGTATATCTCACTTATTTATCAACTTATCCTGATGCAACTTGGTATATTGCTTCAAATCGTTGTGGTCTATTGATATTTTCACTGAAAAACATTTTTTAGCCAATAGTTCCCCTAGCAGCAAACCTGCGTACTCAGCTCCCATGTTATTCTTATGGAGAATAAGTAACGTGTTATCTCCCAATTATGAACATAAATTAACACAATTTCGTATGTGGCTTTACCTTCTTAAGTTAATAATGATATTTGTAAAAAAAAAAACATTTTTTGTGTTCCTTGCTTCAGCAACCCTGCATACTCAGCCGCCATGTTATTCTTATGGAGAATAATTAAAATGTCATAAATCGTTCATTTATGAATTTATATTGATGAAACTTGGTATGTGGCTTTATGTGGTATTAAGACATATATATGCATTGAAAATTCGCTGAGTACGCAGGCTTGCTGCTACGGGTGTATTTATACTACTTTTATATATTAACATATATATATATATATTATAATCCATGGTTCACACTCTCTGGAAAATCAGTGAATTTGAAAAAAGGTTAGGGAAAATGCTTACTATTTATAGAAGTAAGGGAAAAATTTTGATTTTAATAATAAACACAAAGCACTACTGTGCGAAAACCAAAACTTATTAGATAAAAGCGTGCATTCCGAATCGTGAGTCAGGGAAATTTAAATGTTTAGGAAGTCAGAGAAAATCACCTTTTTTGGTCAGGGAAAGTGAGGGAAATAATGAACCAAATAACAGTGTGAACCATGCATTAATAAAATTATATACGGTATATATATTTAATTTATTCTCCATAAAAACGAACAGTAGGGCTGTGCTCAGGTTTACTGCCACAAGGACCTAAAAATGGGTTTTACGCATTTATCAATAGATCATAAACACAACATACATAGTTAAAAAAATGTAGGGCTACAATGTAAAATGTAAATCAAGCGAGATATACCATTTTTATTATTATCGTGAAACAAACACTCAAGCATATATAAATTCTCCTGTTGCAGAGAATTTCCCTTGTAGGGAAGAAGCTATTACCGTAGGTGGCATGGTAAGAATTAAGCCCAAGACCAGAGGCTCCCAGATTCCAAAAACCCAGTCGTTAAAATATATTTTTGTGTGTTCATAATCCTGAGCTTCGGTCTTCTATCTAGTGGAAAATATTAACAAAGAATGATACTTAAATGCAAAAGTTAATTTTCCAACAGCTAAAACTATTCCTGGGTTTTCCAAAGAGTTCAGGCATACTCAAGTTTTTTGTAATATAAATTTTTTCTGATTTATTGTATTTGTTTTTTTTTGTACTACGTTAAATTCTCAACTAAGAAACAAAATCTTTGAGTGTGTCAAGATTTTAGGGTGTAAATTTGAGAAATTTTGAAACCCATTAAAACCCACTTCCCATGAAAGGGGATCTGGTCCGGAAACTATTGAGTTAAAATAGAATTGATATTTTTGCAGGTTGACTTTGACAGGCCAGATCTGACACGATATCCCAAGTTTGCGGAGGCCCGTGGTCAGGAGGCCATCGTTGGGCCCGGTGATGTTCTCTACATCCCGATATTCTGGTGGCATCACGTAGAGTGCCTCATGCGAGGTGGATACACCATATCAGTCAACTTCTGGTACAAGGTAAATAAGTGGTTGAATTAATATTGACTACCAATTTGTATCTTATTAACAAATTTGTTGCAGCTAAGGACCCAAATGAGGCTTGCATGTTGGTTAACTTAATGTGACATGGAGCCTTTGCAATTCAAACCAGTTCTATATGTTTTCAAGGATGGTAACTAGTCACTTTCATCACTTTTTTCTATAAGGTGTTACTTTTTGCAACTTTAAAAAAAATTGTCACTGTTATTTGCTTTTTAGTAACACATATATAAAAAAATTTGGGTAGTCAGATTTTCTCTGAGACGTTTGGTGGCTATTAGGTGGGTAACAGGAGGGCATTTCTGCCTTTGTCGTGAGGATAGTTTTTATTTTTAGTTGTAATCATACTGCACTTTACTCTATTATGGCAAGAGTTTCCATTTCATCTTGGAGTTGTATCTCATAAGAACAATGTTAATTTCAGAATGTGTTACTCCTCATCTGACCGTCCAAAAAATTTGCCATTACTGTATCTATGCATTGATGATACATCCTACGGAATAGATAGACCTAGTAATGCAGATTTATGAAGCCGACCTTGGCGAGCTCCTCTAGCGTATTCTGTCAGCTGACGGTAGATACGCACCTAGTTGGAGAGTCGTCAGCTATCGTACTATAGCGCTCAAGCGGCAAATCCATCAACTACCGTCCCCTCTTCCACCCCCTCCTTTTAGAAACGATTGTGCTTCTTGGCGCGGCGAGGCCCGCGAGTGCTGCCTTGGGCTTTGGGAGGACAGCCAAGCAAGGAATTAGGTAACAGTCCTCAACGATAACCACGGCCACACTTTTTTCTGATCTTAAAATGGGCTCAAATCCCATAACTGTTTAAGTTAAATTTATAATACGCAAAAATGGTGGTTTTTCGAACATGTAAACAGAAGGAAAAGCAAGTAAATTAATCCTTGTTTTTCTTAAAGAATGCTTGATTTTTAACTGAAATATTACCTGCAAAGCCTTCTTTTGTAAAATAAGAAACCTTTCAAATTCTTAAATAGTAACAATTTTAGCAAAATAAACCTAGTACGGGTAAGAAAAGAGTTATTACAAAATCATTAGATTTTTCCCAATGTTATAAATTTTACTTTCTGAAAAAATATACAATATGTTCCCCATCTCATACGAGAAAATAAATATGTCAAAGCTGTCCGATTATTTAGGTTGGTATATCATTACCAGTTTTGAAAAATATCCAATGTCCAGATGAAAGTGCCTCATGAAACCTAAAGTGCCCCACTTGAAATCATTAAAACATTAATAACTTTTAGGTCATGCAGGTTCAGAAATATATTTTAAAAATAAATAGAAAATCATAGGCTCTGTACAATTGTATTGTTAAAATTATAAATTTTGTCACTAACAATAACTCATTGGAATCACCAGAAAAATTCAACAAAATTAACGATCCAAACAAATTTAATAAAAATAAGAATTACTTATTTAGAATTGTTTATACAAAATTGAGGACTTTGTCACAACTTCGGATTAATCTTAATTACTTTATTTACATGTAATTTTAACATTTATGTATTATTATAACAACAAAAAACAACCTATTAAAATGGCAATTGAATATTTATGCAAATAAACAAAATTAAACCAATAAAAAATAAATATATTTCCTAAAGTGGCAGCAGTGCAATAAGCTACGCCCAACAATGTGACACGACTGGTTAAAATATAAAAACCATTTATTTGTAGTTAACAAATTAACAAAAGTTCTAAGATATAAAATTACTTAAACCAGCGAGCACATATTACTGTAGAGAAGGTGTTCGGAGCGCTGAGTACGGCCAGCCTGGCAGTCGGATACGCCAACCAGCGAGCACATATTACTGTAGAGAAGGTGTTCGGAGCGCTGAGTACGGCCAGCCTGGCAGTCGGATACGCCGCACCGGAGCGCTGAGTACGGCCAGCCTGGCAGTTGGATACGCCAACCAGCGAGCACATATTACTGTAGAGAAGGTGTTCGGAGCGCTGAGTACGGCCAGCCTGGCAGTCGGATACGCCAACCAGCGAGCACATATTACTGTAGAGAAGGTGTTCGGAGCGCTGAGTACGGCCAGCCTGGCAGTCGGATACGCCGCAACGGAGCGCTGAGTACGGCCAGCCTGGCAGTCGGATACGCCAACCAGCGAGCACATATTACTGTAGAGAAGGTGTTCGGAGCGCTGAGTACGGCCAGCCTGGCAGTCGGATACGCCAACCAGCGAGCACATATTACTGTAGAGAAGGTGTTCGGAGCGCTGAGTACGGCCAGCCTGGCAGTCGGATACGCCAACCAGCGAGCACATATTACTGTAGAGAAGGTGTTCGGAGCGCTGAGTACGGCCAGCCTGGCAGTCGGATACGCCAACCAGCGAGCACATATTACTGTAGAGAAGGTGTTCGGAGCGCTGAGTACGGCCAGCCTGGCAGTCGGATACGCCGCAACGGTCCAAGATGGCGAGGCTGCCCTAGTCCGAGCGTCTACCATGCTCCCATTTTATCAGTCGCAGTGAGGCTATATCCACAACACGGCTGTTTTTTATAGACCTAACATGTCGATGTCGACTTAACACGATATTGTAAATTGTATTGCATTTGGTTTTAATGACCTGACACCTATTAAAAAAACAGGTTATCAACCACCCGCTGGGATTAAATTTCCCAAGAGCGCATTGTTTTAATTTATATAAATAGCATGTAAGTGGTTAAAAAATGTCTTTGTGTGGTCATAAAATTGTATTTAATATTCCTATAATTCTCTATAAATTCTAGTCGCTCTAGATCTATTAATAATTATTTTTGTGTAGGCCACAAATGAAAATAAAATGACCAGTATTTTTAAACAGCATTTTTTTATTCATGGATTAAAATACATTTGGAATAAATAATAAAATAAAATATACATTTGCACTATTGTTTACATTTAACAATTATCGCACATTTTCATTCGTAAATTAATTAAGGGCTTGGCTTGTTCAACCTTCTAAAAGTGTGGTAAACATCTGCCGACCGTGCAAAAGTTGTTTTAGAAGTACCTAACTATAATATTCTAAGTGAAAAAGATATTGTTAGTAAAATGTAAAACCATGTACTTGAAGAATCTGTAGGTATGGATTTATTCTCCAACACTTAACATTTTTTCTGATATGAGTAGGGCGACAATAATTTTTGTTTGGTGATCGAAATAGCTCATAAGTATTTTTCTATAAGAATTCATCATTACAGTAAGATTAGTGAAGTCTGCATAAATCTAAGGTGAATAATAGAATAACACTGTAAGTTATTTGGGTCAATAGTTAATGGTTTACGAATAGTTGGACTAAGTTATTTAATACCCATAATCATCTTTAGTGAAACTTTGAGGATATTATAAACATATGAATAAGTAACTAAAACTAGTTATTACTTAGATGATTTTTAATTAACTCCTTAAATGAATATGTATATTATTTTTATTATTATAGATAATATAGATAATTTATTTTTAAAATCAACATCTTATTACACAATGTAATTTGCTGAATAACAAAGAATACTGAAGAATACATTGATTTTGAAAAGGTTAAATATAATTATTAATATTTTATAGATGGTTTTTAATAATGTTAATTGAAATTCTGAGCTTCCATCTTCAATTCCCGTCACTTCCTCATAAGCTTCATAATGTTTTTCCTGAATTAATCAGCTGTTATTTTTCTGATGGTATGATGACTGGTATTTCGGAGAAGACTGTTAAAAGGGCATTGTCCAAGGATGTGAGGCAGTGTTTCAAGAACAAAATTCTCAGTTGCAGAGCGAAGTCTGCACTGGTTGCCGTCCCTGGACCAACCATGCAGGCTTCGTAGTGGGATTACATCTCCGATGATTTTAAGTAATATTTATAATCAGACTCTGTGTGCCGCAGCTCTAGACAAGAGACTTTTAGTTTTAGGATATTCACTGAAAAAAAAACTCCTCTGCCTTTATATGGTAGCTTACACCAAGTTTTTAATTCTTGTTCTCTTAATATTTCTCTTAAATTATTTGTCTTGGTTGAACCATATTCTTGACTCAAGTTTAATTTCTTTAAGCAATATAATATTTCATCATTAAACATTCTAGCCTTTTGAAGGTAAGGGGGGGAGGTTTGGGTGAACGTTTCGTAACCCACACATATTAACCCTAAGAGCTGGCACACTCCCGTATCTGTTGAGATAGTTTATTTTGTTGTTTAAATTATTAGTAACAGTCTTGTTTTTTGTGTACATTTTGCTTTGAACAAATTTATTAAAAAATGTTTTTAAAAGAAAGTAATTTCAAGTTTAATGATTCATATATCAAAATGCTAATAAAAAAACGTTTAAAAGGTTTAACCTGTTTTAAAGCATACTACGATTAAGTTACGTGACTAACACATAGGGGAGTCGTGGGGTATGCTAAAGCGTTTTGTTGCGTTACATCTGGGAGTGGGGTCTGAAATGGCAGAAAAAATGTGTTACGTAATATACACATATTACGTAACACATTTTTTCTGCCATTTGTATAGCTCCTTAGTTTGGATGGGTGATGATATTAATTGATATTAATTGCTATTTGATATTAATTGATAATAAATCATAATTTCATCCTAAATAGCGAAACGTAACATTGAATTAATATGATCAGTGAGGAGAAAGATGGGAGGCCGTTAACTCCTAATTTATCGACAGCACAATTGTTTAACCGTTGTTGATGTATTGGTAACGGCAGGTAATCTTTATAATAGGGATGAGTCGATTCCAGTTGTCGAGTCTCGATTCCACTGATTCTCAGGCTTAGAATCGGAATCGAGAGTCGATGGCTCAAAGTCGATTCCGATTCTATAGATTCTGAGTACTCCCGCCGCGCTGTTTACCCAGATCTACGTCGTTAACCATCGAAAATTTGAGTTGAGTAGTTGAAAAATTGCATAGCTTCAGATTTGCGCCACTAACTAATGTTAAACAAAATATATGAATGAAAAACAAGCCTACACTATTTTTAGCTCATATGAAAGGAGGCAATGACAGGTGAGTTATTTATGGATACCTGTAAAGTAAGATAAGGAAGAGAGGGGCACGGGGAGTGTTTGGCAAAAAATCGGGGGCAAAAAACCTGACCTTGGAGATAAGGAAGGAAGACGGGACGGGAGGGGAGGAAAGGAGTCCAGTTGAAAGCAATAAATCAGTTGGATCACCAACATTATTTCTTTGAGTCATTATCTTACAACCATGTTTTTCCCAAGGAATAGTTTCATAATTACAACAAATTAATTACTACAAAAGGCTGCTATATAAAATTACGGTATATTTAAAATCGTTAATCTACAATCATTAAAAAATAATTATTTAAAAACAATTGCTTTCTAACTTTTATAAAAAATTTAAAACCCTAAATTTAACATTATCATTAAAAATGTATTTTTTTCGGTCAAGAATAGTTAACATCCAAAGTGATTGTTTTATAACAAAAGAAAACCAATTTCAAAAAAAGTCATGGGAGATTTACGTAACTTAAAGCATAACAATTATATGAAAAGTAAACATGCAATTAAACATAGTTTTTTGATTATTATTTACTTTTGTAAGTTTATTTTATTTTATTAATGAAAAATAATCACCAACCACCTGGTTGTCTCAACTTATTAAATAAAAATCAATAACCGACTAACTTACTCTCTTTAATAATTTGTATAACATTACTTTGCTTTTTCACCTATTATTAGGAATCGATGGAATCAGAATCGAGAATCAATTTGTAAGAATCGGAATTGAAATAAATTGGAATCGACTCATCCCTACTTTATAATTGTTAATTTTTCAACCGGTGTTAAGCTAGGGAAAACATGGTGACAGGTTGTATTGAGTTATAATTACTTCTACAACCTGAGCCAACATTTATGAGCCACAGTTTACCAATAATTTTAGAAACATAATTAATTTTATTAATTAGCCTATTAGAGTTTTAGTCATGTGTATTGTTGGCGTACACAACGTATAAAGAAGTGATGAGTGCAACCAACAAGTGTAGTGACAGGGGCAAAAACAGAATGTCAACGAACATCTCTACTAGTGTTTCTCAAGGGCCGCGGCGACTTGAGCCAGACTAGAGTGCTGGGGGGAGGGGGCAAGTCGGCGGAGTGCCATGTTTTCACAAG
Source organism: Allygus modestus (assembly GCA_963675035.1). Classification (NCBI taxonomy): domain Eukaryota; kingdom Metazoa; phylum Arthropoda; class Insecta; order Hemiptera; family Cicadellidae; genus Allygus; species Allygus modestus. The sequence continues at coordinate 382,139,957 of OY776111.1, read as the reverse complement.
AAATGGCGCGTACATCCTTCCCGTTCGGCAGTCGCTGAGACAGTGATTGATCTGGAGGGGGCGATCGGAGAGCAGGGAGAGTGAGAGGGGAACAGCCGATTGGTAGCGCTCTGACGGCAACCCGCATCAAACTCGAGGCTAACCCAGACAATCCCGATGCACGCTCGGCCCATTAGCTAGGTTTATCTATTCCGTAGGATGTATAATCAATGATCTAAGGTATAGTAGTTCACTTCTAGTGAGTTACATTTTTTATTTTCAAAGTCAGGTACTCATATTTTACAGTATATTTTATAATTTACGGTTCGATTAACAAACATTACCTTTTTAGTTTGCAGATAGTTATATATTCCAAAATGTAACTCACTAGAGGACTACTTCACATATAATTTATACTAAAACCAAATTTAAAGCTTAACAGCTCCTAGCTGTAACTAAAATCCTATAAGATTTGTTTGTACTACAAAATTTCTTTCAGAGTGTTGTGTAATCTTGGATGGCTACTTTTTTATAACATATAAACACAGTGTTGTTTGAGCAATACATTTTTGTGTGGAAAAATGAAATTTTCAATTAGGCTAAAACTTGGATACTTGCACTTTTTTTAAGTTGAAGGTTACTTAACCAACTTAACAAGTTGATTTTTACTTTATATATTGTGAGTATATATATATTACGTATAGTGGGAGAAAGTAAAAATCAACAGTTGAAAAAGTAACCTTCACCTTAAAACAAGTGGAAGTATCCACTATATAGAGAAAGTATTCTTTCCATCAAATTTTTGTTGTTGAGTAATTGGTGGAAATGTTCATTTTGATGGTCTGAAACAAACAAAAATGTTTTCAAGGTGATATTTATCTGGATGTGTAGAGAACAGACCAATTGACTGATATTGATGAAATTGGGTATATAGATACCTATTACTAATCCAAAATATCTCCAGTGGTTTGTACATATATTTTTTTAAGGGTCGTAACACCCCAAAAACTATAAAAATCTAAATTCCTCAAAAACGGTTTTAACAATTATAACTAACATTCGGCGGTGTGTAGTGCTTTAGATCCCTAATAAAAAATGACCCCACAGGATTTTTGTGAAAATTTGGGGGCAGAAACTATTGGGCCTTAAAAAGTCCCGAATTTTTGCCTTGTTATCTAGAACAAAATGATTTATCTTTTATTAAAATTTACTTGTCAGCGTAAAAAAATCTCAAAAACTGAATAGATCAATTAAAAAAAGAAAAATATGAGGTTACGTACCACTTTACCTTTATCCTCTTCATCCCAGCTTTTAAAAGCAAACAAAATTTCACTATTTCGTAACTTTATTCTGGAAATGCCACTTTAATCACTTTTTTGAGCTCGCTTGGGAAGGTTCTTTAAGCTTAACCTGAAAAAAGTGTTTGCAATATCCATCTAGTTTAAAAAAAATAAGATTTACAGCAAAAAAAATGTGGTATAAGAATTTTTTAATCACACAACAAAAAAACACAGTATTTTTTGCTGGGCAGTTGCAATTTTGGTGAGTAAAATCGTGGAAATTATATGAAATTTTGAAACAAACAAAACTGGAAACGTAAATTCAGTATCAAATTAACCCTAGTTTGGCGACATATGCCAAGTTTCAAGTCAGTGCCCATCTTGATTCATAAGATATGATGTATTGATTACAAAACAAAATATATACACAGGTGGGAAATGGATTGAAAAAGGCCCTATGGTTGAATATTATTTTTTTGTTTATCACCAGGAACAAGTTTCTAAAGTTTATAGTTAGGGTTCAGAAATACCCTGTAAAAATTGTAGTAACAATATTTTGATCTTTGGATTTTTATACTTAAGTTAAACTAAAGGCAGGTTCTACGTTCTAGGAGTTCATTTTGATAAGTGTGTGTGTTATACTCTTTGATTTGATTGCTATGTGTGTTACAAGGTTTGTTGTTACGTTACAGGCAGGGCCAACAGGCCAGATAGTTTACCCACTGAAGGGCTATCAGAAGGTGGCAATCATGAGGAATGTGGAGAAGATGCTTGTAGAAGCCCTTCACGACCCCAGCGAGGTTGGACCCCTGTTGAGAGCCTTGGTGCTGGGACGATACAGCGATCCGTAACTCCCCTTGCCACAATCATCTCCACATTGATCTTTTTTCTCAACAGTTCCTATTGTTTTCCTATCGTATCAGTATTCCAGCCGAAAATATCAGTCAAAATAATTTTGGAGTTGAGCTCGAGAATTAGAACGGGTGAAAGTTATAATTTATCGTACTAAGTGAGAATAAGCTGAGATTTCTATATAATAATACTGAGAACACTTTAAAAGATCGTAGTTTTCAAGGTAAACTAAAGTACCTTTTACGATTAAAAATACATTTTTTTAAGTATTCAATCAACAAAATGCTTAAAAGTAAGCTTGCTACTGAATCACGTTAGTCAAGCATTGTCAATTTGTCAAAACTGGCCAAGGAGATAACAAAACACTATTGCCAATCAAGATTTGAGCTTAATAATTTAAAGTTATAGATTGGAGCTGAGTACTGTTCAGTATCAAAGGAGATGCCCGAGTGAGTCACAGTATGTGGTCCCTGTTACATTACTTATTACCGGTACTCTAAAATTGAATTTGCTGAATCAGGTAAAAGTTCAAAAATATATTTTCACGACGGCCAGACAATATACAATAAAGTTACCATCTTCTTACTTGATATGTTCATGAATAAGCTATCAGTTAAAGTTGTTTAGAATAGTATGAAGTGTGTTTGTACAGAGTCAACTAAGGTGGAGTGTTGAGGGCAGTAAGGGTGATCGAGGCAGGTTCGTGTTCAGTGGAGGGGAAGTCTCGGTACCTATTTTTACAAAGTCAACTAAGATGGAGTGTTGGGGGCAGTAAGGGTGATCGAGGCAGGTTCGTGTTCAGTGGAGGCGAAGTCTCAGTACCTGTTTTTATAGACAGAGTCAACTATGATGGTGTGTTGAGGGCAGTAAGGGTGAACGAGGCAGATGCGTGATCAGTGAAAAGGAACTCTCGAAATCGTGTTGATTTGTGATCAGAGCAAAATTCCGTGTTGGGAGAACCTGTTATGTGCTGAAACTATTTTACACACACACAGAGAAGGAATTAGGGTGAACAGGGGAGTATTTTTTGTTTTGTTTTTTGTTATTTGTTACACAAGGGAGAAAGTGATATTTTGTTCCTTCGGAAGTAATCAGTTTGTTTTACACTTCCTGTTCACTGTTCATCAATTGTAGAAAGCCTAATATGATATCAATTGTTAATCCTATCTATATTTAAAACAATAATTTTGGAATATAATCAAATGGGAAATCTGCCATACCAAATTTGAAAGTGTTATCATGACAAAACTCTAAATGATTACATGTCTAAATGTTTTTGGGACTCTTAAATGTCTCAACATATAGAAAATATCCAAATTTTCTTCAGGGCTTTGTCCCATTGGCCTTAACATTCAGTGTTTATTAGGGGTGTGCAAGGAGTGATTTTTTTAATTTAGTCGAGTCGAGTAGTGCCAATTATTTTTGAGTTTCGAGTATTTTTGAGCGAGTGTTTGCCATCAATTAGTTGTTTCTAATAGTCAGAATCAGAACATCCTTAATTCGTTTTGTACATTTCATACATGAATAGTATTACTTAAGTTAATACTATAATCTAAACATTTAAAGATATACTATCTGAAAAAATCATCTACCTATAGTGTAATGATATTTGGATACCACTCAAAATTTTATAATCTAAACAGGTTCTATTTTCTAACTAATACATGAGTAGCAATACAAATTGTTGGCCAGTACAATTCAACTGGATTATATTGACAAACAAAACACGGTGTGACACTCGTTTCCGGCCGATAAAACACGGTCCGGTTGTCATTTGGCTACTACCACTTGATCTGGATATTGTGGCCCGGTTGCCACTTTTGCCGATATTATGTTTACCGTCGTAATTTTCAGCCTTAATTACGTGATCCAGTCATAATTTTTTGCCAATATTATGTTTTCCGTCATCATTTATGGCCGAAATCACGCGGTCCGGTCGTTATTTACACATGTTCAGTTGTTTTTTAGACCAATTCATGTTTCTAGTTGTCATTTTTAGCCGCCTGTACGATGGCCTTTTGCGGCCTTTACTACGCGATTTGGCCGGTCGCAATCGTTAGCGATCGTCCAGAAATCGGCGGGAAATACTCGCTCAAACTTTTGAGTATTTTTATATTGAAATACTCAGCCGAAAACTCGGAAGTTTCCGAGTACTCGCACACCCCTAATGTTTATCTATGGGAGGTAATGATTTTATTTGGTTAGGTGATATCTACGTATGTTACTTGTAACTGTTCATCAGTTTATCCACAGAGTGCAGCACCAACGTTGTCGCTCTCTGGGATCATCAGGCCTGCTGTAAATTTACAGACAGTATTAAATGGTTTGATTTTATCGGTTGTAGTTAAAATTCTGTTTTAGCGAATTTCCCCTATAGGGAAGAAGCTATTACCGTAGGTCTCATGATAAGACTTAAGCCCGAGACCATGATAACTTTTCATTTTGTGGTCCCCAGATGCCAAAAACACCATTCATTCAAATTTTATATGTATATATTTATTTATATATTCATATATATATATATATATATGTGTGTGTGTGTGTGTGAGTGTCCGTAAGCATGATAACTCTCATAAAAAAGGTCCGATCTTAATGAAATTTGGTACAAATGTGTAAAGCACCATTTATTTGAACGAGTTCGAAAACCATACGAATTACACTGTCCGAAGGGGGGTTTAGTCCCCCAAAAATGGTTTTTTTGGGGTTTCCACATGTAATTTTTATTTCAATGAATTTTAATTTTTACCATTGAATTTAGCATAAAAAACATACAATTTGATATTTTGATCATTGCTCTACGTCAATTGGTTACTGAGATATTGAAAGTGCTAAACACAGTACGTTGTCTAATGTTATTCTTATGGAGAAAAAGAAAAATTGTATATCTCGCTTATTTATGAACATTAACTGACAGAATTTGGTATATGGCTTCATCTGGTTGTGGTTCATTGTTGTTTGCATAAAAAAACAATTTTTCGCCTATGGCTCCTGTAGCTGCAAACCTAGATACTTGGTCCCCATGTTATTCTTATGGAAAATAATTAAAATGTTATATATCGCTTATTTATAAATGTATATGGATGAAACTTGGTAAGTGACTTCACTAAGATGAGTTCTATTGATATTTGCATAAAAACCCATTATTTTTTGTTCCTTGTAGCAAACCTGCATACTCATCCCCAATGTTATTCTTATGGAGAATAATTCATATTTTGAATATCGCTTGTTTGTGAATATATATCTTATGAATCCTGTTAAGTGTTTTAATGTGTTATGTTATAAATATTCATTGGAAATTCGCTGAGTATGCAGGTTTGCTGCGACAGGGGTATTTTTTTTAAACAGCTTTTTCCAAATACTAATTATTAGTTGCCTATATGTATAAATTTTTATTAGGACCAGAGTGCAAAATAAATTATAGAAAGTCACTAAGATTTTATTTGTGGGCAAATGTCATCCAAAGACACCAGCAATCCTGATGATTGGAAGTGTGAAAGTTGTCCAACCAGTTCAGGACCATTAGTCAAAAGTTTTAAACTAGTTCTGAGGTGTTTACTATTAAAGAAAGGTGCAGGTACTGAAATGGTTTAGCAAATTCAGTAGTTGCTACATGTTATAATATGCACTGCTACCCACTAAAAATGCTGCATATTTATGTTTGGTTGTAAAGTCGCATCACTCCATTTAAAGACTGAATCTTACTAAGCTGCAGTAAAACAAAAGTTGGTTAAATTTTAAATATACGCTGGTTTTGTTTTGAAAAGACTGTTAAGAGTAAAAATGTGTTACTGTTAGAGTGTAAACGTGTAAGACTGTTAAGACTTACATATTTACACTCTAGCGTGTTTAAACAAACAATGGTAATCCCTGAAATAAAACAGCGAATCAAATTCATCCCATTTGACCTTAAGTTTTCAAGCTTTAGTTGAGTGCATATAAAAAATGTCATATATTTTGTTGCATCTTATAATCTTGCAGATATTAATCTCTCCAAGTTTTGAAATAAATTCTTTGTATCAGCAACATGATTGTCCACTTTAAATATTGATAGATGGTGTATGATAGTATATAGAATGTTGAATATCTATATTTTATAGTCTTGTTTTTTTATTGTAGTTATTTTGTGGAGTCAATGCCAGCAGTATTTTGTACAGTGAGGAAGATAAGAGTTTGTGTAAACGCTTTTAGGGAAAGTGGTCCAAACCTGTCATCCTGGGTACTTGCGACCCGTTGAATCGTAGACCAAGATCCAGAGTAACAAAAGGCTGCCAATTTCTAGTATGTCTTACAACAATGTTATATACCGTTTTAGTAATGACTTTGTATGTTCTGTAGCTTTTGTAACTCCCCACTACATATTAGTAACCAAATGGATGTATAGTGTTTTAAGTATCAAATATTTATTAAATATATGTGATTCTTTGATAAAGTTATTATGTTACAAACAAGAGTACACAATTAACATGCGCTAAGCATTTCCCTCCACGTTTTTTTTTAAACCTATAACCGTTTAATTTTAGCCAATCTTTTATTTGCCCTCTAGCACAAGTGTCAAGCAGTTAAATTTAGTCGACTTTGCAGGCTCTCAGTTCCGTTAAAAATAATAGTATGTGATCAACATTATTGACACCAAGCGTACCAAAATACTCTGGAATATATCCTGAGGTTCTTGAAGGGTACAATACCATAACACCGAATTCCCACATCTCTGGAGTGTGAGTTTGTTTAACAACTCCGAAAAACGAACAAGTTTCACGTCAGCAACAAATAATGTTAGCAAGAAAATCAAAACCATGTCACAGTACCAAATAATTGAATAGTCCTATAACTCATTCAGATTTGTTGCACTCAACCAAAATGAATATACGTTACATTAAAACAAATCAATTCTTGTTAGACTTGGCTGAAAACCAAAATTCTTAGACCCAACCAAAATGAAGCATCGTTGGACTAAACTGAAATTAAAATGTTGTTAGACGTGTTCTAAATCCAATGTCATATTAGGCTCGACAGAATTGTGTCAGGGTTCAGTTTAGTAACAAAGTAAACCCATAGGCCAAACATCAGTCCTTGTCTCTTTCAGCCAAGAACAACTCCTGTCCACTTCGGAGTTAAACTATGGCCATACTTAATTGTTATATTGTTCAACTCAACCAAATCGTTTGTCTTACTGGACGAAAATGGGATGAGTTTGATTTTACTTAAAACATGATTTGTTTAACTAGACTGAAAATGAAAGGAGTTTGTTTACCAAAAATTGAAATTCTCCTGTTTACACCACAACTATTTAATACATGTTATCTTTTATTAACTAGAATCTTGAGGGGAAAAGGGATTGGCAAACACAAATGGGACAAAACCAACTTGCTGATAATAGCCAGAAAGAACAAAAGAAGCTGAGCTGATAGCAGTCCGTGCAAATTCCATGAAACCTAATTATCTTTGTTTTGGTTCATATTCTGAAGTCAATGACGAACAACCAAATGGTGAACATATTGTAATTTTCTTCTTATCTCCCAAATTATCAACGTTCGGGCAATGTGAGGACATATTTTTTTCCCAATTGGCCACATCTCCAATAGTCAGCATTCATATTTTGTAATTTTGATGTGCATGGTCAATACTAGAAAATACTGATGACTATAATCTGTCTGATGTAAATGTGCGGTCGAAAGACAAATTTAAATTCACCGGATTCTCCCTTTTCTAAACCAATTATTACCACCAACAGCAGCTGATTTATTGTTTATCTGATGGTGCTTTGTGTGCATTATATTAGATGTAAACAAATCTATGACATGTGTATTGTTATTATGCCTTTTTCATATTTATGTGTTTTTTGTGCTATTTTGTAATTAGTTAGGTTACAAAAGTAAATGAGTACAAAATATGCATAAACTGTACCTATTTTTACTTTAAAATTAGCAAAATGTTTTTATTAATACCCCTAAAAAGCCTGTAAGAAGCAAATATGCTAGTCAAAACAGCTGGCTGACGTGGGTAATGTAGAGCAAATTAGGAAAATTTGGGACTGTAAGTTCCCACAGTGGGAAACCAGAAGTTAACTTTCAACCACACATTAATATCAGCCAGATTATAGAACATACCATACTATTGAAGGACAAAGCAATTTGTCATGTGAATTGTGTCTTGGATTTAAGATAAATGTTAACACATTACAATATACCAGTAATATTCCTAATTTTTAGTTAAGTTTTATTATTTCTAATAAGTTTTATTATTTGTTTGTTACTATTTTCACTCATATTTATGTAAAACAAAAATATCTTAATTGTACAGAATTGTACATATTATGTTTGGTAAATATTGTAAATGTATCTAATTTATATTTGAAATAAAAAGTATGGTTTAAACAAAGGCATTACTATTTGTGTATTTAAAATAAGTATGGGCCGACGAGCAAACAATTAACCAAATAGCGCTACAGTCAAGCTACACCCATCGCCTTCTGTACAGGGTATCACATTCTACACCAGCACCTAAAACTTATTGAAATCCAATCATATTTTCCCTACCTCCTGACTGTTTATATGATATATTCACTCAGCATGGACATAGGTCTTCTGCCGGGCAAAATTAACAGTCACACCAAAGTTCTACATTCCTTTTTTGTTGTATAAATCTTACTGTTCAATCAATAGCCAATGATTGTCATTTGTCATTGCCAGGACTCCTCACTTTTAGGGCAGGTTATTTTTTATATATCCCGATCTCACTATTGCAATTAAAATGACAGTCATCACTATTGAAGCCAATTCCAACAAAAGTAGTATCCGACATCCAATGTTATTACTCATAGTCGTACGAATTAAAAAAAATAACATTTTAAATAAAATTCTTTAGGCCTGTGCTATGTCGACGCCGGCTAAAAGAAAGAAAAGTGACGCTAGGTGCTGATGAAAAGGTCGCAATCTTTTTTCTGTACTTTTTAACACTTTTTTCATTCCATTTATTTGAATCTCACATAAAATTTGATGGATACAGGAACATTCCTGCTCAAACAGGTGACTAGTCATGTCTTCCAGAGAATAAACATAACTAAAATGCAATACAAGTAATATTAAAAACTAATTCAAGAAAGATTAATGTACATTAATATTTTCATTAAAAAACTCATCAAATGAGTAGTAGGCTCTTTTTATGAGTTAGGTCTTAAATAATTTAGAAAAATATTTAAGCTCCAGGCCTTTCCAGTCACTTGGAATTTTGTTAAAAATCCTCGTCTCCATATAGAACGTACTTTTTTCTAACTGTTTTTTTCTATATAAGGGATACTGCAGGATTTCATTTTTATTTCTAGTATTTATGGCCATTGTTATTACTAAAATATTTGTCTTTATTTTTAAAACTTGCAAAATAAGGGTATAAAATGTACAAAGAAGGAGCTATCAGAATTTTTAAGTTTTTGAAAATTTGTGTGCATGATTTTCTAGGCAGGGACATGGTCATTATTCTTAACATCTTTTTTTGTACCTTAAATTCTTTTTCCATTGAAGATGCTCCTCCCCAAACAGTGATTCCATAACTTAATAAAGAATGAAAATAACCATCATATGGAGTTAATTTAGTTTCCATACTTATGATACTTGACAATCTCCTCATGTTAAAACAAACTGAATTTAATTTTGTTGACAAGCAGTTTACATGTTCAGACCATGTTACATGTTTGTCCACTTGTATACCTAATATTTTTGCATGGTCGAGGCGTTTGATTTTTTACCTTCATTATCTAACTCTAAAGGTTCAACTTGAGAATATTTACTTCGAAAATGAATTAAGTTGGTTTTGCTTCCATTTAGAGCCATTCCATTTGCTGTGAACCACCGGTCCAGCTCTTTCATGGTTTCTGTTGCTTTAATTATAAGATCGTTTATGATTTTTTTCTAAAATAATGGCAGTGGAATCAGCTTATAATACTGTTTTAGACTGCACATTCAATGGTAAATCATTTACATAGGGAGTGAAAAGAGTTGGGCCTAAGAATGGCCCTTGGGGTACTCCTGATTAAATTTTTTCAAAATTTGAATAAAATTTATATTCTCCCTATTAATTTCTGTTTTCTGATATATAAATATGATTGAAACCATTTTAATTCAGATCCAATTATGCCTAGCTTTTACATCATGATGTTGTGGTCCACACAATCAAAAGCTTTGGACAGCTCACAGCTAATTGACACTGCGCTGTTTGATCAGTCCAAAGGACAATGAAGCTCCTTCAAGATAGATATTAAAGCTGAGCTGGTGGAGTAACCCTTGCGGAAACCTTGCTGACTGTCAGATATTAGACTGTTCGTAGTTAAATAATTTGTGAGTTGTTTGTTTACAATTAATTCAAAAACTTTAGAAAAACTTGATAAAATTGAGATTGGTCGTAGTTTTCTTTTTAATTTTTACAACCTTTTTTAAATATTGGTTTAATAATTGAAAACTTGAGTTTGTCTGGAAATTTACCAGATTCTAGTGATTGATTTTTTATGTTATTTAACGGTTGAGCTATGTAATTTACACATTCTTTAACAATAAAGGTTGGCACTTCATCCCAACCTGCTGAGTGTTAATTTTTCATTGATTTTATTACGTTTATAATGTCATTTTGGTTTGTATGGTTAAATTTAAAATTCATACCTGATCTGGTGCTTACCTTTTTTACTAGCTTAGGTGCTGCCTCTGTGGAAGATTTGGTATTGAGTTCTTTTGAAATGTTAATAAAATAATTATTGAAACAAGATGCTATTTTGGCCATATCTTCTACTAAACTATTACCAAGAACAATTTCTTCAATATCATTACCGTATTTTTTCCCTATCCCCAACTCATTTCTTATTACTTGCCAAGCTGCCTTACTTTTACAATCTGAATTTTGAATAAAATCATCATTTGTTTTTTTATTGCTGTCTTTGTTACTTTTTTGAATATTTTGTTGTATAATTTATAATACTTAACGATTTTAGTGTTTTTTGAATTCTGTGCTAGTTTGTGAAGATATCTTTTCTTTATGCTTGAGATTTTCATTCCCTGAGTAACCCATTTTAATTTGTTTTCATGTTTTTCACATATATTTTTACATGGAAATTAATCATAAAAACATTGTAAAAAATTATTGAGAAAACAGTCATAGTTTTAATCAACATTACACTTACTTTCAGATACCCGGTTAATTTTAGAAACTGAATTAATGAAATTTCTACGAGATTCTTGATTGAATATTCTTTTCAGTTGACTCCTCTTCCCACAGTTTAAAGGTTTTGTATTTTTCACACTGATAAAAAGAGCCATATGATCTGAAAGAACTCTTTAACCGTTCTTTACTTAATTAACACTGATTTATTAGTTATCACATTGTCGATGCAAGTACCACTAGCTCTTCTGATTACTTCCTTGAAATTTATTACAAATCCATGTCTATCTAAAATACTAATAAAATCATTAACATGCTTGTCATTATTTTTATTAAACATTTATGTTACAATCATTAGCAATATAAATTTGCCCCTAGTACTTTTCCAATTTATCTAACAGTTTATCCAATTTACCAAAAAATGGTTTCAAAGAACACAAATATGGTACCCGATATAAAGATATTATAAGTGTAGGTACAGGAAGGTTAGTTACTTCAACAACTGAACAATCAAAGATAAAGTCTTCATTTAGAAACTTTAAATCATTTCTTATCGTAAATTTAAAGTTTTTTTCAGTATTTAATAGATTAGCTGAACCTCCTCTTGAGGAGTCAACTTCTCTTGTATATAGGTCAGCAACGTAATACTTTTTTATACAATTCAAAAGTGAACCATTTTGGTTTCTCAATTTGTGCTCATTTAGACATAGAAACGAAACATTATTAATATTTTCTAGGATCATATTTAATTCATCTACTTTTTCCCTGATACCTTGGATGTTAATATGTAATAAATATTCTGTATCAAAACTACCAGCATTATCAGTGTGACTGTTTTATAAATGCATTAGATAATTTGTTAAACTATCTGATTGTAATAAACAAATTCCCAACATTTTTGTCTACAAATGAAGAGAGGGGGCACTTGTTTGGGCTAAAAAAACCTTTCACTCCCTCTCAAACTACATCCAGCTTAGTATCACTGACTCTAACAATTTCATCACTGAGCATATAATTTTCACACCCATTTTCTTGAATCACTCCATCTCCACTAATCACTGGCGATAACAGCTGTGACGGTGGCCATTGCTGAGTAGGGGACGATGTATTGCAGATCTTGGTCCGAAGTGATGCTGGTGAGGCTGGAATATGTAGTTTGGTCTCGTTAGCTGTTGTAGTACTTAGGAAGCTGCTTAAATTGTCACCAGTAGGGTTGTTTTTCTCATGTTCTTCAAATATTAGTTGACTATTGATTGCTGTAGATATTTTATAAAAGCTGTGTATGATAAACCATTGTAGAGTTTTTTTTTGGTGATTCGTTGTTTGTTATAATGAATATAGAAGCACCAGTCCTCGTCTTGAATTTCAACAGATTAGATATGAAATGAGGCAGTGGAACATAATCTCTTACACAACCATCGGAGATCATAAGTTTCGAGTTTTAAAATCCTCTACCATTTGTAAAAAGGCTGGGTCATTTCTTCTTGGTAATTAACATAGTTATAAGCATTTAGAAAGTATTTGGGTGTAGTAACATACTATGGTTGCTCCATATTCGGTTCTTTGACAAGTTAGGTTACTGGCACATTTATCAGTCAGGCAAGGTTTTCAAAATTTATCCTTAAAAGTGACTGCGACACCTTGGCTCATGTGTTTTAAGTTATTGTCAAAATCCCTAGAAATACATTGTGCAACCCCCACTTCTGGGTCATTACAGAACTGGTCTGTGATAACTTTCATATTTGTTTCTATTACTTTCAGGGTGGTTTGAGCTTCCATAACTGATTGTTTGATGTTAAGCTGTAGGGTTATAGCAAAATCAGCAATTCTTCGGCACAGAAGCTGTTTCCCCCACTTATTTAGGTGTTAGTCTTGTGAAGTGAAAAAGTTTCTCTTGAAGTCACTTATTTTAATTATATTCAAACTCTTTAATTGTTTTAGCTCACAGTTTAATTTATATATTGCTTTATTTATTGGACAATCCCATGGCAAGTCATGGCGATGGAGCTGGGTTATGTAAACAATATTTGTGTGAGTATTTGCTGATGAAAACTTGTTTGTGTCAGGAATTTCCCATGATGGTAGTTGATTTTCAGCTGTTACATCACATATATTGACTACAGTTGGCACCAACAATAATGACTACGGTATCACATTTAGTAAAGTCGCCTACTGATTTGCTAGTTTGATCTAGAACATGGTTAACAGTTCCGCCAGAACTGGCACATACAAAAGTTTCCACATTCTTTGGTAGCAATGCTTCCAATACATTTCCCAGATTGTTACCATGGCTATCCGCATAGATTTAGACCTTATTCTTCTTCTGTTTACCTTCATTGTTTAATTTGTACGAATAATTGATGCCTGAGTAATATTATGTAATAATAATTGTTTCCATGTTTTCCTATCAATTTTGTTTGTATAGTAGGGCCTATATTCGTTGCCGGCTAGCCTATTCGTTAGAAAAATTAAATTGTATTATATTCGATCCAAATACGTCATTTGTTCATGTTTATGATCCCTACAGTTTCTTTTAGCGAATTTCCCCTATAGGGAAGAAGCTATTACCGTAGGTCTCATGGTAAGATTTAAGCCCGAGACCATGATATCTTTCTGTTTTAATTTCCCCAGATGACAAAAACACTATTCGTTCAAATTTATATATATGTATATATTTACATCTACTTATATAAAGCTAGACGGGTTCACTCACTCACTGATTCACTGACATAAACTATGAGGCACTTCCCCTGATCGAACCCCCCTCGACCCCATAATTGAATTAAAGCTCTTGACGAAAAAGTCTCAGATAAATTGGCAAAGTTGACATTTCTGAGTTTTGGAGGCACTTTTTGGGTGGGAAAAATTCAACTTTTGAAATTTTCCACTTTGACCGCGTTTTGTACAGAAATGGTAACAGATAGAAAACAATGTAAAATACAAAAGTTGTAGAAAAATTAATTCCCAACCAACGATTTTCTGTCAGATTTAAGATTTGATCATCCGTTTAGCCGCTATTCATCAGAGAAGGAGTATGAAAGCACATATCTTTGGCTAGTACCACATATTTGTATCAGCTGATTTAAATAAACCTCCAGTGTAGGCGATAATTTGCTCACCTTGAGGTTTATATAAATCAGCTATCAGCTGTTACAAAACATGGTGAGCACAATATCGCCTACACGGGAGGTTCAATATTGTTTACTATGATATCGGAAAATGTCATCAACCGATTGTTCTATCGAATGAATTATGAATTTAGCCCAGTACCCAGTGAATATGTTGTCAGATTCACGATCATGCGGTCTCGGGTTCGAGTCCTACTTTTGAGATTTACTTTTTGAGGTCTGAAATTTCTGTTTAATTTGACTTTATTTTGTTTTTACAAATCCATATATTTCTAATTAAGTAGCACAACGAACAACCACCATAAAGCGCTCTGCAGAGTTAGGTTACTATAATTTTTTGTAAACTGCAGTCTAATTTTGTTTACTCGTAAATCCATTTTTAGAACTCCAATTTAACATTATAACCTCAAATTTGTATTCAAATTATAACTGATTGACTTTAAATCGACTGAGCCTTTATTTTCTGCTTTTATACACCTCGAAACAACTATTGTAGTTGGGAGTTAGTAAAATGTTTTAATATCGAACCGATATTAGACCACCTGTGTAGGCAATAATGTGCTCACCAAAGTCATTGTTGTGCGATTTCCTTTTTTTAGCGAATTTCCCCTATAGGGAAGAAGCTATTACCGTAGGTGGCATGGTAAGACTTAAGCCCGAGACCATGATAGCTTTTCGTTTTGAGGCCCCCAGATGCCAAAAACACTATTCGTTCAAATTTATATATATGTATATATATATATATATATATATATATATATATATATATGTGTGTCCGTTACCGCGATAACTTTTGAAAAAAAGCCGATTTTGATGAAATTTGGCACAAATGTGGAGAGTAGCATTTATGACTTTAAGTTCGAAAACCAGATCGATCGCACTATGGGAAGGGGGTTACATGGGGGTTTACAATTTTCCAAAAATCGGTTTTTTGCAAATTTGACCCCAAAATGTTAAAAACACTCAATTTTGGCTACAGCCATTTTATAGAGCTTAAAAAAACAAATAATTTAGTATTTTTAATCATTAACCTAGGTTAAGTGGTTGCGGAGAAAATCCAAAAAAAGTGTCACAAAACGTGTCCAAAAAACGTGTTA
This sequence comes from Allygus modestus, assembly GCA_963675035.1. Lineage (NCBI taxonomy): Eukaryota > Metazoa > Arthropoda > Insecta > Hemiptera > Cicadellidae > Allygus > Allygus modestus. Next base: position 382,124,480 of record OY776111.1, on the reverse strand, counting down.
ATCTTATGGGAAAAAGGTTTTTAGATTTTTCTCAGATAGTTTTACTAAAAACTTCACATTTTTGTTTATTAATGTGTTTAGCTCAACAAAACAAACATTTTGGTGTTTTAATCGTTGTTCTACGTCCAACCGTTGCAGAGATATTCAAAGTGCTAAACACAGTACGTTGTCCAATGTTATCCTTATGGAGAATAAATAAAATTCTATATCTCGATTATTTTTGAATGTATATTGATGGAACTTGGTATGTGGCCTCAACTAGTTGTGGTATATTGATACTAGCACAAAAAACAAGTTTTTTGTTGATAGTCCTTGTAGCAGCAAACCTGCATACTCGGCCCCCATGTTATTCATATGGAGAATAAGTAAAGTTGTATATCTCCCTTAATTATGAACCTAAATTAATAAAACTTGGTATATAGCTTCACCTGGTTCAGTTATATTGATAATTGCAAAAAAATATATTACTTATCTTCCTCGTTGCAGCAAACTTGCGTCCTCGACCCTAATGTCATTCTTATAGAGAATAAATAAAATGCTATATATCACTTATTTATGGATGTATTTTTGTGAAACTTGGTAAGTAGCTCTATGTAGTAGTGAGTCACATGTATATGCATCGGAAATTCGCTAAGTACGCAGGTTTGCTGCGACGGGGGTATTAACAGACTATAATAGTTGAGTTTGGTTTATCTTGTGTTAACTGAGGAGCGCAAGTGAGCGAAGCGAACTCCAAAAGGAGATATTCAAAGTGATAAGCACACATAGTCCTGGACCTGCACAAGGGTCCTGTGGGAAAGTTTGAGTAGGGAGAATTTTTCTTCAGGAATGTTTAGCAGGTGTCCTAGTAAGTGTTTTGGACTTGGGTGGACATCCGCCACCTTGTACATTTTCCAGCCTTGACGTCATCAAATATGGCGGCCGCTCGAACACAGAACTTCTCATATTTCAGGTAATACTTGACCGAGTTGCATGAAACTTTTTGTTGTAAATACCATTTGTAAGGTGAATAGCAATGTGTTTTAACTGCCACTATAAATAAATAAACAACAGTTTTGTTAATTGTCTCATATTTTAGCGAATTTCCCCTGCTATTCTTATGGAAAATGTTGCATATTTCACAGTTGAGTTTTGTTAAAACATCATGTTTGATGCTACCAACACAATTGGCTTGAAAAAACAATAGTTATAGTAATCTGAAATTTTGTTCTACGGCAAATGGTTGCAGAGCTATCGAAAGTGCTAAACACAGTCTAATCTTATGTTATTCTTATAGAAAATAAGAAAAATGGCATATCTCGTTTATTTATGAACGTATCCTGTCGAAACTTGGTATATTGCTTTATCTCGTTGTGGTCTATTGATACTTAAAAAAAATGTATTTTGCTGATAGTTCCCATAGCAGCAAACCTGCATACTCAGAGCCCCCATGTTATTCTTATGGATAATAAGTAAGATGTTATCTCCCTTAATTATGGACACAAATTAACACAATTTAGAATGTGGCTTTACCAAGTTGAGGTATATGGATACTTGTATAAAAAAAAATGTTGTGTTCCTTGTTTCAGAAAACCTGCGTACTCATCCCCTATGTTATTCTTATGGAGAATAATCAAAATGGTATATATCACTTATTTATGAATGTATATTGATGAAACTTAGTATAAGGCTTCCCCTAGTTGAATTCTATTTATATTTGTATAAACACCAATTGTTTGTGTTCCTTGTTTCAGCAAATCATCGTACTTAACCCCAATGTTGTTCTTATGGAGAATAATTAAATTTGTGTAGGGCCTACATCGCTTATTTGTGAATAAATTTTTATGAAATTTGGTATGCGGCTCTATATGGTATTAAGACATTTATTATGCATTGTAAATTCGATGAGTACTTAGGTTTGCTGTGACGGGGGTATTTTATTTTATTTTAAGAATAAATAAATGCCAAAAACTGTGTTTTGGAAAACGTAAACCCCCATAAAATCTCCTTCCCGCAGGATTTGATATTTCTAGTTTCAAACTTAGTCATAAATGTCACTTTATACATTTGTGCCAAATTTCATCAAAATCAAACATTTTCTTCAAAAGTGATTTTTACGGACACATGTAAATATATATATATATATATACAAATTATATAGGGTTCAATACCCATATAAAATCCCCTTCAGATAATATGATCCGTCTGGTTTTCGAACTAGTTAAAATAAATGCTACTTTACATATTGTGCCAAATTTAATCAAAAACGGATCATTTTTACAAAAGTAATCGCACCCTCAAAAACAAAAGAAATTTAAATTTCTGTTTCCCATATAAACACATGTAAAAGATTGGAAAAATTGGTGTTTTGTTCACGTAAATATGAGTTTCCAAAAAAATTGTTTATATCTTGAATCTAGAGATAAAAATGTAGCTGTTACAATCAAAAAAATATATATTTGCCAACGGTACCCTAAAACTCATTTTTACACTTCCACGATTCAACCACGATGAAAATACCCCCGACGCAGCAAACCTGTGTAGTCAGCGAATTTCCAATGCATATATATGTCTTATATGTATGTATATATATATACATGACTATATGTCTTAATTCAACATAAAGTCACATCCCAAATTTCATCAATATCATTTATAAACAAGCAATTTATAACATTTTATAATTGATGTTTATACAAATACAAATAGAATTCAACTAGGGGAAGACTTCCTTATATCAAGTTTCATCAATATACATTCATAAATAAGCGATATATACAATTTTGATTACTCTCCATAAGAATAACATAGGGGATGAGTATGCAGGTTTGCTGAAACAAGGAACACAAAAATGTTTTTTGTTATACAAATATCCATATACCTCAACTTGGTAAAGCCACATACTAAATTTTATTAATTTGTGTCCATGATTAAGGGAGATAACATTTTAATTATTATCCATAAGAATAACATGGGGGCTGAGGACGCAGGGCCAGGAAACAAGGGCTATACCATTTCTTTGTTCGCGGCGCGTTGCCGCCATGACCCCCTCCCGCCCCGCCGGACAGCGTGGTGATATCACTGCGCTGACAACCGCTCATCACGCGCTTGGCGCAAATACTAAATGAATACTTTTTCTAAACATATTTCTACGAATCTGTACGTCTAAATCTATTGTCCAAGGGCCCTTCCGTTCACAACACGTGTTCTGATCTATTTTTTAATACCTTAAAATATATAATCTTGGTATTTGGCTCAGAAAGTGGAAAGTGTTTGCTTACTAAGAGACAAACCCTGGGCCAATTAAGTTTACCCCTGGCAATAAAGGTTCTTATTCACAAGATATGGACATTCCAGCAGAAAATAATGAGAAATCAAAGTGCCATTTATGTAAAAAATATTTTAAAAGACTTAAAGCACACATTAATGCCATTGATAAAGATGATAATTTTTAAAGTCATATCCTATCAATAAACAAAAATCCCACACAAGTAAATGAAGTATTTATGGTTCAAAGAAGTACCAAAAAAGTATCTTATAGTACCTCGAGCGAATGGTTTGAACTTTATGACGATGATATAAAGATGTGGTGGGACAATCACTTAAATGTCCCTGATGATTGTCTTGTAGTAGATCCAGCCACAAGCCACATTATAAAGATTGAAAATGATGAGAGATTATTACAACAAGTTTTAGATGGATTATCATTTTAGAATGATTAACAAATATATTATAAACTGTGTTAATAGTGGAATATCTGAGCCAAAACTTAAAGGATGCCATTGGTCACTTCTACTAACTGATATAAGCCAAAAAGAACTTTTGTGTTAGCATAAAGATTCTCTCTCACCGCACAATAATCAACATGCAAATATGTTGGCTAATAGATTTGGACAATATTTGAAAGGGAAGCCAGATATTGACATTAGTGAAATAAAATGCTATAAACAGAAATCGAATACGGAATGCGGGATACATGTATTAAGTAATTCCAAAATTATCTCGACTTGTCTGATTGAGAATAAAAATATTAGCCAAGACAGAAGATTTATAGAAGAGTTTTGTGTTTCAAAAACATATCAACAAGTTTCTTCCAAAGGAAAATCTTCATCTATTTTAAAAGGAACACCAAATACCCACTGTTTCTCACTGTCAGAAGACCAACCTTCCTATATCACAAAAAGAAGTAGTATTGAAAAACACACAGAAATAAAAACATGTGACGAATGTAGTAAAGCCTTTAAAAATAATAACGGATTGTCTATCCATATATCTAAAGCTCACCACAATAGTCATCGAAATAATATTCTTAAACAATATCATCATCACATAAAGGTATCTCAAGATTCTATGGTTGAGATTGATGACATGTTCAATGAACAAGACAAATTAGATGATAACCCAAAATATCTTGACAAGGAAATATAATACTGGTTGAATGCTTTCCAAAATAATGAAGAGTTTATAAACAAAATTTACAGGTTTACTGAATTTATCAAATGCTATATATCAATTACCAGGATCTTAAATCCAGTACTTAAATATTACAACATTAGAAAAAAACTAAAGGAGGTTTCCCAAAACAGTACCTTTAAGAAATCTTCAAACCCTGAAAGGAAAACTAAAAAGGAAAGAAAGAAACAAAAAGAAAAATATAACTACAACCTGATTCAATTTGAATATTACAACATGAGACAAAAAGCGGTAAGGAAAATAATCGGAAGTGACAATAAAGGATGCAGGATAAAGTTGGAGTCGTTGCGAGACAGTTTTGAAAGACGATTTTCAAAACGTATCAATGAATAAATATTCATTACTGAAAACAAAACTGATACAAATATAAAAGAAAATGCAGATTTTCATTATAATTGTACGATTAGTGAAGAAGAAATCCAACAAGCTATGAATGGAATAAAAGTTGATACTGCCCCTGGGCCTGATAAGGTGCTAATGAGAGCAGTTAAGTTGAAGGGAGTATCAAAGATACTTAGTCTAATATATAATAGAATTCAAGAATCAGGTACAATACCTCTTTGTTTTAAAGTAGCAAGAACTGTGTTGATTTATAAAGGAGGAGATGAAAACGATGTCAACAACTGGAGACCGATAACGATATGTTCCATACTAAGAAGAATCTATGAAAAAATCCTTGATCAACGATTAAAATCTTATGTAACATTCAATCAGTTTCAAGGAGGTTACACCAATGTACCTGGAACACATATAAATAAATACCCAAATACTGAATGGGGTTCTGCATCATGCCAAACAAAAGAGAATTGATTGAATCATTCTGTTTCTGGACATAGAAAAGGCATATGATAATGTAAGCCACTTAAATTGAGAAACAGTCTTAAATTCTTTACCCATTCCATCAAAGATTACCTCATCAGTCCTGCAACTACAAATAAACAACAAGACACAAACTGAGACAGCAAAAGGAAAACTAAACTTATTGCAATCATGAAGGGTGTATTACAAGGATCACCACTGTCTCCAACTCTGTACAACTTATATGTGGATAATATAGAAAAAATTTCAGAACACTCTCTTAGTGAGAACTTGGTTTCAAACTTTGTACTAACTTGCAACCAATCAGTATTTTAGGTTTTGCAGACGATACAGTCTTAGTAGCGAAAAATAAGGAGAGTGCATTGTTACTATACAACACTATTAACAACTTATTTCATGATATTGGATTGAATATTAACCCTAAAAATACCAAGATTATCGGCATAAAAAAAGGGCATGATGCAGCAAGAAAACTATTGGTTGGACTTAAAAGAAATAAAATCGATTGGGTTGGAAGACAAAATTAAATATTGAGGTGTGAATTTCGCCAAAGAAATATTTGACCCTGAACAAAATATTAAATCTTTAACTAACAAAATAGAAAAATTAACAAGCTCGCCTTACTTAACACGTTTGCTGCGCAGTACAGGTATACCCGTAGTTGCGGTTGTTCCCCCGGAGTGCGCTACGGGTATGCCCGTACAGTTGCCATTCAAACGTTACAGGCTTCAGTGTGCACCAGTGTGGCGCGAGGGGTAAACAATTTGTTGCCAGCGTGTAGCTTAGAATGCAAGCTTTATTTTGGTGTAGGTTGGTAATAAATTTCCCCCAATATCCCGGCCGTCACGGGACTTCCCCGCAGTAGTTTTCGTCCGACTTATTCCCTGTACATGGCAACCCTGGTTGTCTACTGCTATCTTGATTGTTCTGCTACCTGGTGCCGTTTTGTAGAACTACGTCCAGTGGTGTAACGCAGTACAGCACCGCAGAGTGTTTATTGTCATTCGTTAGCCGGGAATTAAAAATGTGACTGCGTCTACCGGAACAGTTGCCGCATGGCGGGAACACGCCCATGGGCCTGCCCAGCAGCGAACGTGTTAAAGACTGATCGAAAAATATTTATTTTCACTAATTATATTTGGCCAACTTTAATTTACCCTTTTCAAACTGCCCCATTGAAAAAGCTGTCACTTAAGTTTTTTGATGTCATAGATAAAATCATATGTTCAGCCATTAAGGAGATATTAGATTTACCAAATGAGACGCCAAACACATTTTTTTACAGTAGTTCAAAATATAAAGGAATGGGTTTGTCAAAATCTTTATGGGAAGAGCAGTATTGCAACATATTAATATTTGCCGTGTTTTGCATGGATCCAAAAACCACTACCTAGAAATATTGAAGAGTTTTGAATCAGAAGAAAATTATTGCATGAAGAAACTAAACCTACATCAAAACGACCAGCCTAAGATTTCAGTGAGGGCATTGCGAAATACATTAAAAGAAATTGAGTTTGAAAAATGGAGTAAACTTCCTTATAAAGGTAAGGGATTAATCCTTTTTAAACAATGCCCTAAAATTAACAAATGTCTGGCCAACTCTCGGGGATTAACTGAATCAGAATACAAGTCATATTTGAAAATAATTAATGACGTAGCCCTGGTTCTAAGTCTACATGGAAGGTCCAGGGACGGGAACCAGTGCCGGCACTGTTCTGGCACTGAGAATCATGTAATTGAAACTTTACCCCACGTCCTTGGACAATGCCCATTCAGTGAACTTCTTCGTAATACAAGACACCATTCAATCAGAAAGATTATTGCAGATCAATTTAGATTAAAAACAAATATGAAGTATACGAAGAAGTTGCTGCAGTTGAAACTAATGGCTTACTAAGAAGAATTGTCATTGAAAAAGAAAAAAATCCGAGGTTTCATTGTAGATCCAATTATAACATTTGAAACAAGTTTGAAGCAGCCAGAAGATGTAAATACTGAAAAGACTGGTATCTATCAAAATACAATTCTGTATTATAAATAAAAATATAATGTAAAAGAATTTGAGATATATGGAATTTTGATAGGCGCAAGGGGGACTGTGTCTTTTTTTGTTCAACGATTTTGGAAAAAATTTTAGCTAGAAAATAAATCACTTAACAGTATTGCGCTCACAGCAGTGAAATATTCAGTGAAGAATCACCTATACAACACCAAATCCTAACATACCAAAATTTTTGTACAGTATTCTTTGTCAATTGGCACTTTACATTGGTAAAACGATGTAAATTTGTAAATAAATTGTCTTTATATGGAGAATAAGTCAAATGTAATGACTCCCTTAACTATGAACATAAATCAATAAAACTTAGTATGTAGCTTAACCTGGTTGATTTATATTGATAATTGCACAAAAACATATTTCTTCTCTCTTCTTTTGCAGCAAACCTGCGTACTCAGCTCTAATGTTATTCTCATGGAGAATAATACCCCAGTCGCAGCAAACCTGCATACTCAGTGAATTTCCAATGAATATACAGCATAACACATTAAAACACTTAGCAGGAATCATCAGAAATATATTCACAAACAAGCGATATTTAAAATATTAATGGTTCTCCATAAGAATAACAATGGGGATGAGTACGCAGGTTTGCTGCGACAAGGAACACAAAATAATGGGTTTTTATGCAAATATCAATAGAACTCATCTTATACAGTGAAGTCACACACCAAGTTTCATCCATATACATTCATAAATAAGCGATATATAACATTTTAATTATTTTCCATAAGAATAACAAGGGGACCAGGTACCTAGGTTTGCTGCAACGGGAACCATAGGTGACAATTTTTTTTGTGTGCAAACAACAATAAACCACAACCAGATGAAGCCATATACAAAATTTTGCCAGTTTATGTTCATAAATAAGCGAGATATACAATTTTTCTTTTTCTCCATAACAATAACATTAGACAACGTACTGTGGTTACCACTTTCAATATATCAGTAACAAATTGACGTAGAGGAATGATCAAAATACCAAATTGTTTGTTTTTTATGCTGAATTCAACGGTAAAAATTACAATTTTATTTAAATAAAAATTAGATACAAAAACCCCGAAAAACCCATTTTCGGGATACAAAACCCCCCTTCGGATGTTGCGATTTGTCTGTTTTCGAACTCATTCAAATAAATGGTACTTTACACATTGTACTAAATTTCATTAAGATCGGACCTTTTTTACGAGAGTTATCGTGCTTACGGACACATACATAAATAAATAAATATATATATACGTACATAAAAATTTGAACGAATTGTGTTTTTGGAATCTGGGGACCTCAAAATGAAAAATTATCATGGTCTCGGACTTCAGTCTTACCATAAGACCTACGGTAATAGCTTCTTCCTTCTAGGGGAAATTCGCTAATGCTAATGATCACTTATTTATTTATGTATTTTTATTAAGCTTGGTAAGTGGATTTATGTGGTAAGGAGAAACATATGCATGCATTGGAAATTCGCTGAGTACGCAGGTTTGCTGTGATGGGGGTATTTTTTCTATGCAGAATTGAAGCCCAAATGTTTTAATTGGAATCGAGAAATCCTGGACTCGACCTATCACTATTTAAAAACTTCCATCTTTTTGCAAAGATCATACTTAATTAGGCTTATTTCAAAAACAAATATTAAATAACTAATTCATTTAAACTTATCTGCCGCATTTGTCTTTAAGTAAGAAAATATTGTCAGAAGGAAATAATTATTTAATAATTATCGGTTATTTATCACTTTTGTTATTGAAAACCATATTTATTAGTGTTCCTTCCGATTACTCTTGTTATATTGCTTTTAATCTTGTTTAAATGTTTGATGTAACCAAATAAATAAAAATAGAAAAATTACATAACACTTTTGTATGGTAGATCATGGGACAAATAATTTACTAAGTAAATTTGTAAGCCTTTATCTCAATAAACTTAAAATATCAAAATAAAATATAACATAAGTTGGTTTTACATAAAGTAACTTAATAAATATATGCATAAAATACAACAAACAAATATAAATGCATAACAGATTTTTTGATTACATAGGAAGCACTAAACCAGCAGTGACAAATTCTTCAATACCACAATTGTTGATGCCCCGTATGAATTTGACATAACCGTTGTCGCCCCAAGTTCGGTTCCAAGAGTTTGCGATGAGCCAGTAGTTCACTCCATTGTCCACCCCCCAGCCTAGTATCCTGACTGCATGGCCGCCAACCTCTGAACCACTCGTGTGTCTGTACACTCCTGCCAACAGTCACACACTAATGAAGTAACTTACAACAAACATTTTAGTTGATTAGGAAGGAAGCTTGAATTGTCATAAACTTGTAGAACACTCATCACAAGGCAGGATATAGAGCTATCAAAAGAAAGTGAAGGATAACATATAATTCATAAAAGAGTTATTGAAAAGTAGATGTTGCTTTATTCAATAGCAAGTAAGCAAGGGCCGTGATGGGAGTTAACTTTCCCTCTGAGTACCGCTAAGGTGGGGGGTGTGCTTAGCGAGGCATTGCACAGCATGTTTTACTTGTGGTTTACAGGCAACATGGTAGACAAAATGTAACAAAATTAAGCTACTTAATAAAATGAACACAAGTTTTAGGAACCTCACTCAAATTTGATAGAATATTTACTGCAATTCGTACCTGAGGAATAACTAAAGAAATCATCGTAGACAGTAAAGCCAGCGACTACTGGCCCGTTGTTCATTATCTCAGCTTGTATAGATCTTTCATCATTAGGCAAGGAATATGCAGTTTCACCTAAAAAATAAAACAATGCATGTTATTTCAGATTTACACAGCTAATATTAATTGAAAAATACATTATTTAGCTATTGTGAAAGCAGCATTTGATAGATTCTTAAGATTTAAAAATTAAAATTGGGTGGTCATTTGTGTAGAAAAATTATGTTTGAAAAATTAAGTTAACTCCAAAATTGAATTTAACTTGCAGTGAGAAGAAAAGTTTAAGAACGCTGATGTTAAGATGCTATAGAAGTTGATTACAACCCAAACTGAAATAGTTATCCATTACACCATTATCATGATCTTTACTCATGACTTACAGTTCTTGAAACCATACACTTGAAATAGAAGCAATAAAATAACTTTAAATGCAGTATCTAATATTTCCATACTCACCATAATGCAGGTCTTGTTTGTATGGAATCGGGTATTTCTTGTTGGTGCATCTGTGGGGACTACAGACCAGGTAAATATCATATTCATATCCACTTGGTGGGACTTCATATGGTTGACAACCCTGCCAAATATTACATATAGTTACAAGTTCATCATCATCATCATTGTTGCGGATTAGGAAACCCCAGCACAGCTGCCAGGCACATCTTCCACAAGCGGGAATATTGTGCAGGTTACCGGAAGGATAGGATATAGCAGGAAAGAAAAGGGTGGGATGGGACAGCAGCCAAATCGACCCTTCAGAGGGCCAACTCCCGTGCTCCTGTGACAGCTGGGATGAGGCTCTCAAACAGGGGACCCGCATTCTGCCCTACAATTGGTCAACTCAACTGACAGGGTGTCCATGTACAACAGCCAGGGACCATCCATTCTCAGGTTGCCAGGTTGGGGACCAAACCCAGAGATTCTGTCCCTAGCCGATGCAAATGGAGGGACCAAAGGTGAAAGGGAAGTTTGTCATAATGGACAGCCAAAAGACTTACCATATGTAATTACAACTTCATTTACTGTACCCAATGTCAGCCTCAAAACTGGTATAGATCAGTTTTAAGGTAGTCTTGGGACTAGTTACAAGTTATGGCAATTATATTATTCTCCACATCATTGAAAGCTCCAAGGTCGAACCCTTTCTTCTCCTCTCCGCGATCCTCGCCTTGCGCTGCTGAGTAAGGGACAGAGGAAGGGATCTTAGAGTTTTCAATAATGTGGTGTGGAAAATAGTTTAGATCATAGCAGTTAAAACTATTTTTTGTAAGTTATTATACAGGGAGCAACTAAAGGAACTAAACCTTTTTGAGATAAAAAACTTCTAGGTTTGACATTTTGAATGTAATAAAAAGTATAATTTAGCCAATTAATAAAAATCACAAGAACAACTGATCAGCCTTAATGATTTATAAATTTTAAGATCGTGTTGTTTAAATGGTGTCCCATCTATCGCCATGCGTTCCTTCAGATTTTGCAATAAAGCTAACAAATACTTTCTCCAACCTTCAATTTCATAATAATGGTTTTGCATTAAAAGCTGTTAGTTCTTCTAGGGTATGTGGTTTGATTACATAATATGTAGACTCTCACTTTAAGGTTGCTCCACAGTAAACTTGGGTCTGGGAAAAAACGGGCCCAGCAATCTCCCCTTTACAAGGGATGACATGGCCAAGATTCTATATTCTAATACTGTACATCACAATATAGGCTGTATGAACAATACTATTTCTAATTACTAATTTTTAATGAACACTAAAGTACTAAATTGATTAATGAACAAGTTAACTTCGACTCTGCTGGCACATTTAGGAACCTGAATCCGGAACTTCCGGTAGCCAATAGGATATAAGCAGGGACGCCATTTTGATTCTGTCAGTTCTCCCATTGGCCTGATGATGAAGGTGTGACTGGTCAAAATCGATAGCCTAGTACCATCTTTTATATATGTTTACCGTCTGTATGTGAATCAGTATAAGTGTAAATATATCTTACATGTTGCAGACGTCTCTTATTACATCCCATACTAATTTTTATCTTCTAGAAACCAAACCGCTTTGAGCTAGACATCTTCTCTAAAAGCTGGGATTTGGCTATTACAAACAATTTAACATTGTCAAGAAAGACTTTTTATTCACTAACAGTGCCTATACTCACTTTCCAAAAAATATGTTCAGATGACACATATTTTCATATAGGTTTGCAAAGGAAAAGCACTTGGCTTGGGAGTTTCATTGAGAAAAGGTGGGATACACAGCTAACCACCTGAAGAAACTGGTTCAGATGAGCACAGCAACAAAGAAAGTATTTTTACACACATATTACATAATATTTCGTCTCCATTTGAGACTTCTTCAGATGTAGAGCTCTACACCTTTTCTCATATTTTCATATAGGCTACTTCAAACCTCATTGTAATTTTGGCACTTCTTTTTCATGTCTTGAACCTGTTAGCCTGTGAATGTTGTTTTATGGGATTGAATGCTTTAAGCACATTAAAGTGCTTATGTGACTGATGCTGTGTAGCAACGCAGAATTCATCTTTTAAAAACATTTCGATATCAAACGTACAGTGTACCATGGACCCTAGCTCTGTGGCTATTCAAATGGCATTAAGTAGGCTTTGAAGGAAGTGGCAGGTTTTGAGGTATCCACAATAATCATGTTAAATGTCTGCAGACAATAATTCTACAAGGCAATGCTTTGTTACCATAAATATTTCAGTTCATACTGGAAACCAAAATTTGTCAATGTAATTTAAAAAAATCAAAACACAAAACAAGCAAAAATTCCTAAAGGGAATGACTTTCTAAATTTACACTCCCTGTGTAAACATGACAAAATTACCTCGTTGGACTGATAGTCTCCACCGGAAACTAGGCCGTGACGACGGAAGTACGGCCAGGCCTTGTCAGGATAGCCACCATCGCAGCCGGTGCCGCAGTTCGTGCAACACGCGGTCAGCTGCTCTGCAGAGATATTCACCTGCACCCGTCCGGCGGACGCGATGCATACTCGATCTGACATCACTGATGATGTTGAAACTGCCTAAAGGTAAATTATCATATGCACAGTGACGTTTGTACAAAGAAATATCTGGAAAACTTAAATTTTCCATTTAAAATATTTTTAGAGTTACATGGTTATGAAAATTTAAAATATTTTTAGAGCTACATGGTTATGAAAATTAACTATTATGGTCTTAAAATACTAAAATAATATTTTGTGGCAGCTTCTAATTGGTAGTAATACAAATTCTAAAAACCAATCAGATATCAAATTGTTATAAATGTGTAATTTGTATGGAAAAGTTTCCCTTCTGTCAACATGGTTTTACCAATTCCTACACGCACTGTTTATCAAGCGTTTTATATCGTTATTGTTAGTTGCTCATTGAATTAATCAATCGAATAATTAATAAATGTTTAAACTGTACACTTCTTTTTATTTTCAGTGTAGTTCTTCACTCACAATTTCTTTTCTGACTCGGCTTATCCTTATATTATAATGTTACGTAACAACAGAGTTGAGTTAACACACTGAATGTGATTTGTTGACGAGTATCAGTGGTCAAGGAGCTTGCTTGCAGACTTGAATACCAGAAAAAGTATTGTTAACTATCGTTCTTTAGAAGACTAGTTCACTAAATCTCCGACAGATAGCAGGAGAAGACCCAGGACGTGCTGCTGTGTAACAATATTTTCAGCAACTGCGTTCTCAAAATTTGTTTCACTAACTGCAGTGCTGTACAGAAATTTTAAAATACAAATAAAGTTTAATTTTTTGCATTTGTTGTATGTACGGCTTCATTCCAAATACAGTGGAACCTCGATAACTCAAACCTCAGGGGGAACAGGAAAAATTAGAGTTATCGAATATTTTGAAATATCGAGGTTTGACTTATCAAGTTGATTTTCCACAGACTTCGACTTATTGAGGGTCACAGTAACGCAACAGATGAATCATGGAAGGGTAGAATCCTTACATAATTTCTTGCTTTGTATCATAAATAATCATACCGTATAATTATTGTTATTAAAATTAAAAAGGATTTCAACAATTATATGTAAATTATTATAAATGTCTAAAATAAGCCCAGAAATATTTTGTAAAGCTTCTTTGGTTAACGAAACGTAGTAGAGGATGAAATACTTCCTTCAGTGAAAATATTGTAGAGTAGGAAAGTAAACAAATAATGACTCACAATTCAGTATTTTGGTGATGTTTTGCCCTTTCGACCACTACCTGTCTATTTTCGTGGCATTTTTTGCTCACATTCTTATCACTGCCCCAAACAAATCCCTCCCCCTTACGGAAGTCAGTTCTGACCTGTTGATACACACATCTAAACCACAACAGTTATTCCAAACTATAACATCTAATCAATATAGACTGTCATGTATTCCTGTGTTCTTTGTGGTTGACTTTTACTGAATATAAATTAGTTTTCTGTTAAAATTTCATGCTTTCTATTTTTTTCTTGATTATATTTGTTCCTTTGTATTTTATCTGTTTTATTACTTGCATAGCTTCCCATATTATTACCAACCACGCATCAATTTTTAATTTAGCTTAACATCAATTTACTGTAGGCTATTCAAATAATTTGCAAAACTAAAAGGGAACAAAACATGATAACAATTACGATTGCAGAGCATTGTTGGAAGTAGGGTGAAGCAGTACGGCACTTATTTTTGTTTTAAAATTGTTGACAGAGTGTTCACTGGTGTTCCAAACTGCTTTCCGATGTCACTTTTTTATTTCCTGTGTCAACAGCCTCAAATAATCTTCAACTTCTGTGCATTGCGTAGTTTTGCTAACACGTTTTGCCAAACTGCAAACACTTAGTAAAAACACAACCTAAAAATTACATTTCACACACTACATCCAGAACCTCTAAACTCACACCTCTAAACACCGGACACAAATCTAATCAAATCAAAACCATTTTATTTAAGAAAAATACATAATTTACAACATCACATTGCTCCTTATTTATAAAATGAAATCCTCACATAGGTGAAACCCGTGCGTGAGGATGAGTGTGTCTGATATGCGTGTTGCTGATCAACATACATTTTTTGGTAGTTTTACCAACACTAGGAGTACCAGGGAAAGAAATGTAGTGGGGAGGGAAGATTGGAATTTCCGATGCAAAGTCACTGGAAGTTTGGTGAACGAACAACTTCGACTTATAGAGGTTCTCTAGTCAATACTTCGACTTACAGAGGTATGGTGATTGTTCATATTCGAGTTCTAGACGTTCTGCAGCTAAAAATTTGAGTTATAGAGGTGCGGCAACAGGCTAAGAATACTGCAAAAATTTGAGTTATCGAGGTGATTTCTGCTAACCCTTTGACTTATTAGGTAAATTAACATAGCATTAAGTAGGCAAGTTCAAGGGGAATGACAAAAATTCAAGTTATCAAGGAATTCCACTTATTGAGGTTCCAGTGTAGTTATTATAACTTTATTTATATTAACCCAACAAACTTAATATCCAAGCTCAAACATGCTTACTAGTAGAATGTTAGCAATTTTCCTATACATTTTTTAACTGTCTGCGCTCTAAGCAACTGTGTAGTTGAGCCTCCCACAGTTAACATGGTAAGTATTCACAATCAAATAATGAAATCAGGAAATTCGACCTAAATAGTAGTACTGTTTTTCCTAATCGGCTAGATAAGTTTGGAATGTCACAAACACAAATTCCACATATACGTACCCAACATGAACCACAGTTTCCCTGATCCTTGATGCTCCAAAGGTTGTCGCAGTTGGCCCATTGTTCCCTGGCATCAAATGTCTTGGGGATGGGGTAGGGGGGAGCTGCTCCTGCGTGCCTGGTGGGGAGGGCTCTGGAGAGGTAGGACCCAGCCAACACACGAGCACCGAGACCGAGGGCTGTCACGGGGTTGTTGGCAGCCTGCAGGCACACAAGGCCGTTACTGCTTAGGTGTAAATCCAAAGTTGTTCAAATTGGAATAGATATCTAAGGAAGTTTTTGGTAATTAAGATTAATTTAAAACTAAACGGAAATGAGGATATAAGCTATATATATTTTAAATGGTAGAAATTTTCTAAAGGAATGCTGGCATTACCAGTTTGCATCCTAAAATGTCTACAGACATAACCAGTATTCCGTTGTATACTATCCTCTCTAGCAGTAAAAACACTTAAAAGAGTTGTCAAGCAACTTTCTTCTTGCTCTGTTTCCTTTCCTAGATATATAAGACTGCTATCATTTTAGATCTTTTGAAGGTTTTAGGAAATGGCATAACAAACTGTTGAAAGCCATGTACAAACAACAGTATTCTAATACTGCGTGTTTGATGAATTTAGGAAAGATTTTGTACAAACCAGCTAATTTCCCGGTTTGTAGAGCGAGAATGGCCAGATCAAACTCTTTTGATGTATTGGAAAATTCACAGTAATACACTCCATGGAGGTGACCCGTAATGGAATCATGGCTTAACATTGAAACATTTTGAGATTTATATTTAAACGTGGTTAATACAGTGTTAATCCAAAGACAGCACAAGCCCATGCGGCCAGAGAGAGGCCGCTGAATAAGCGACCTTCTTAGAGAACTTGTCCAAGACATAAGCAACAAATTATGTAAGTTATTAAAACAGATATTTACTAGCCCTGCCATTATTTGTAATTCACTGTTCCAGTCAAAGCTATTGGCAACAGTCTTATATTGTTTGCTGGTTATTTCATGCAAAAGTAGTGTGAGAAAGTCACTTATTCAGAGGCCCAATGAATTCAGAGGCCTTTCTTATCCTCAAATAAATTTAAATTCTAATCTGAAAACTAAATGTACCTTATCATTTACTTATAAAACTATTTTGAGACATCTACTCTTATGGATGCCAAGTTTAGGGAACTGGAAGCAAAACTCATCTAACAAAGATCCAGACATTCCCAAAACAAAATCCTACCAACGGGAAGTAGTTATAAGACTATTGTGATGGCCCATGTCGAGGCATGAGAGGGAGGGTTGTGGGTTGTAGTTGTTGAATCAGGTTAATGCACCGTGGTTTATCAGAACCCCTCAACTTCATATAGGCCTTGAAATATCACGTACGCACTAATTTAGCAAGCGGTTGAAGCGGTTACCAACACATTAACAGTGTATTTGAACCTGTTATAAAAACATTAAAAAGAATGATTTTACTAAAACTGGAACCAGTCAGTCTAAAACTATTAGACCCTTTTCAGTGCATAATCTAAACACATTTGGACCTTAATATGAACTAGATAAACAGTAAAATAATTACATAAGCCCAATGGTTTTTTCAAACTTTGATTTTTTGGGAGTTTTCAGAACACATTTTTAACCAGGAAATTAAGTAATTCCAGCATTTTAAAGGAATCTTTTCTACCAGTTTTGAGATAATGAGTTGCAAGTTAACGTACAAGCAAGCAAATGTAAGGTATTGTTGAAGTTTTATAAACATATTTTTATTATGTTTGGATAATGTCAAAACTTTCAACTGTTTGCTTCCATTTTTTTGGGTAGAAGAGGCTGAGTTAGGCTGACATATTTGGAATGGTTAGACCTACCTCAAATAAGCTGATAACTAAAATAATTATATTCTTCTATAGTTATGTAATTGTAAAGGTCATTGTGAATTGTACAGAGTTTATACTTGTTAAGTAGTTTATTTCTGTTGTTTTATATAGAGATTTTATTTATATTTAAACTCGTATTGACCGCCGCTGTCGCGACCGCAGGAAATAACCAGCTGTTTCAGGAACAAAGCTTGTAGAAATAGAAATCCACACCTGAATACTCCCGGCTCCGCTAATATATGCTAAAATGGCCTAAAAACATGAAACTTTAAGCTACCGTAACTCAAATAAGGTTGCTTTTCAAGAAAAACAAACGACTCGTGCAGCTTCCCGACCTCGATTACCCCTAAAAAATATCTTTTCGTAGCTTGGGAGCCATTACAGATCGAGAAACAGCCGCGGACGGACGGAGCCACAGACAAATGTGAATTATAGTGTTGATATTGGCAAAACAATTAATCCTGTTGAATTTTGATTATATGCACACTGTTTACCTCTTAGGATATAAATGAACTGTTATGCTGTCTTCTTGTTTTAATTTGATTTTACATAGTATTAAGATTTTACATATATAACAAATGTCATGAATGTATATGCAATTGTAAATTACTTTTGTGACGCTGTCTAATAATGCATCAATTTTGTATGCCAAACAACAAATAAAAATCTTGAATCTTGATTTAAAACCTTACTTAATCAGAGAATTGGATTGAATGATTGGTCACTTTGAAATATAGACAAATGCTCACCCATTCTACACTCATCATTCATTCATATTCCACTTAAAATACGCCCTAGTCGCGTCGGCGTCTTAAAGAGATATTAAGATGTTAAGTAAGTACACACAAAGGACAAATAATTACCTTCCAAGAGTAATTTCCAGAATTAACTAATTCGATGATATTCCTAAAGTAGCTTGAATCGGATGTTTCAAGAGCTAAAACTGAGCTCATCATCAGTACAAAAGATGAAAATAAAATAATTAACCTGTAAAAATAAGAACATGTCAAAAACGTTGATACCTATGACCACATTTAAACAAATAATTAATTCTAAAAGAATTCAAAGGTAATTAAGGTATAAGAACTTAAATAGTTGTGGTTCACAAATATTTATAAAGGGTCAGAGATCACATTCCATGTTACATGGAAAGTTTGAGTATCTCTGACAAAGTGTTGCTGCCTTGGTCGTCTCTGTCATTTCTTCTCTGAAGTATCTATAGAGAGAGAATTCTGGAATAATCTGAATTATTATAAACCACATAGTTTATTTATGGAACCATCTTAACTGCAAATAATAACTACTGATCAAAAAATATAATGATTTAATATCGTAAAAATATAACATTTGGAAAATATTCTTATGGAAAAATCTGCAACTTTTGGTCTCCCACTTGTTAAATTGTTCATGTAGGCTCTACTGTGATATTTGTTAAATTATATTCATAAAACATGGATAGAAAATGTACTTATTTTCAATCATCCTACAACATCACATTTAATTTATAACACAATCCATCTTTTGAGTAATGTACCAGCATCTTTTCACAAGGCAAGAACACTTCTCATAGATAAGGGAGGTGATAAAAAAGATTTCAGTAACTGGAGAACTATCACGATATGCTCCGTTTTGAAAAGGTATTAGATAAGAGATTAAAAGAATACATACATTTTACCCAGTTCCAAGGAGGTTTCATAAATACCCCTGGTGCCCATATAAACACAAATATTCCAAATGAAGTATTGAGATCAGCCAAAATTAAGAAAACTAATTGTAGTATTCTTTTTCTAGATATTGAAAAAGCATATGACAATATTGGACATGCTCATTTAATTTCGGTTTTGAGGGTGTTGCCGATTCCAAGAAAACTTGTTGTCCCAACAATACAGCTCCTCTAATTGGGCAACATAACAAAAATAGAAACGTATAAAGGAAAAACAAAGGATATTGAAATAAAAAGGGGAGCAGAGATCTCCATTGTCACCCACATTATACAATCTTTGTGTCGACCATATTCTGGAAGAAATGTCCCAACAGGCCGTGAGTGAAGAGCTTATATAATGACATACCTTCTTTAAGCATTCTTGGATTTGCCGATGACACTGTTCTAATAGGTAAAAACAAAGAAGGTGCTCTTGTATTATAAAATTATGCTAGTGATCTATTTAAAGAGATTGGTTTAAATATAAATATATCTAAAACTAAGATAATCAATAAGTCAATAAGTTCGGAGGAAAAAATAAAATATTTAGAAGTAAATTTTTCTGAAGTAATAGTTTTTGATCCAGAGAAAACCATTAAATCATTATTAAATAAAATTGAAAAATTGACAAGCACTCCATTCCTGAAATCGGAACAAAAAATATTTGTTTTAAATAATAATTTTCGGCCTTCTTTAATCTATACATTCCAAGTAGTGCCTTTAAAATAGATAACTTTGAAGGTTTTTGATGACGTTGATAAAGTAATTTGATCGGCAGAATAAGAAATCTTAGACCTTCCGAATAACACAACAAGCCCACTCTTTTATACAAATAGAAAAAATAAAGGTATTGGCCTCACCAAGTCAACATGGGAAGCTTCTTTCTCTTCAACACATAAATATTTGTCGGTGCTTGATCAAGTAAAAAACCCTTACCTTCAACAGGTTAGAATGTTTAATGACGAAATATTATATTGCTTAAAGAAATTAAACTTGAGTCAAGAATATGGTTCAACCAAGAGAAATATTTTCAAGTTCCGAAACGGCCGGTACATCTGGCAACTGTCACATGCAAGAAATGAGGTTAGGTTAGAGGTGGAAAATTGTAATTTTTAATGTTTAAGTGTAGTGTTTTCGTGCGTGTTTGTCCTATATGTTTCATTTAAACTTTTGACATGAACTTCTTGTTCATCATGTTTTAACCTTGAAGGCCCAGTGCTGATGATGCCCCTGGGATATAGGGGCGAAACAATTGCTCACAACCAATGAACTTTAGGATTGCTGTTGACGGTGAGTTTTTACTACAAATAAGTCTCTGTCTAGAATCTGCGGTCTCACAGAGTCTGATTATAAATATTACTTAAAAATGATCGTAGATGTAATCCCACTAAGAAGCCTGCATGTGAGGTCCAGGGACGGCAACCAGTACAGACATTCTTCTACAACTGAAAATTTTGTTCTTGAAACAATGCCTCACATCCTTGGACAATGAATGCCCTTTTAACAGTCTTCTCCGAAATACCCGTCATCACACCATCAGAAAAATAATAGCTGATCAATTCAGCAAAAAACAATGTTATGAAGTTTATGAGGAAGTGACGGGAATTGAAGATGGAGGCTCTGTGAGACGCAGCGATATTATAGTCATCGAGAGAAAGAACAACCGAGGACCAGTGGCGGATCCAGCTTAAGAGTCAGGGGGAGGCGAACTTAGTGGTGGAAAACCCCCCTCCCCCCCCCCGATTTTTATTGTTACGAATGATAATTGTAACTAGTTGTCCTGTTGCTCGAATCCAAGCAAGCCTGTACCGAACGAAAGGTTACTTCGGTTGTAAACAAACATAACAAAACATTTGATATTAAATGGATGATAACAACGTACTTTCAATCAACACGTAGTTTAGACTTACGCCGTCGGATAGCGCCACTGTTCGGAAAATTCGGCCCTTTATTGTACTGAAGTGATGCCCTTTCTTAAAATTCTGAGATGTATTGGCAAATTTACGTAGAAATATTTTTAATTTGACGCTTCAAACGTTAAAATCCGTCCAGCCGTTATCGAGTTATGACTGTGAAGAAAAAACCCCTAGCGTATTAATATATAAATATAAAAAAGTAACCAAATACTACAAATAACAGTTTAACCCAACATGCACTGAAGTGAACTGAACTAAGACAGAAAAGGCAGAACAGCGTTCATGCGCAGTGTAAGGGTGTGATGACTAATAATATCTCGTGGACACAGTGGATGCGCGGTCAAACTCCCGTTGCCATGGTAACGTCACGTACACACCACTCTGCCTGCACCTCGCCGCCCGCTCACTCAAGCTACCGCTGTTATGTCTGAGGTCTGATTGACACACTGATACTCTCAATAGAATGCACACTACACAACGTTAACCTAGACGTTTGCCAGCACCCACACCCAAGTAACGTGATGGTGGTTTCGCGGGTAAAAAAGGAAGCAGGGTAAGGTAAGGGAAGGGAGGTTTATTGTACAACTGGAGGTAACACCGCTTCACTATTTTTGTTGAAAAAGCGAGCCGGTGATTTTGTCAGGTTGGTACACTGGTGAGGCAAATTTCTCGTTCTTTGAACTATCCTTATTGGTTGATTTATTCCTAGTACCTGGGGGGCTGAGCTTTGCTTGGGGGGAGGCTGGTCAGTTTGTTTAGATGACTTGGAGTAATATTTCACCACTTCCCCCTACTCATAATCAGATTTGAAAAACTCATTTGCCTCTTTTCTACATTTGTATGGTCACTCCAGTTGTTATTAATAGCTCAATGTCCCTTTGATTTATTTTACTACTCTATAAATGTAATCTTCACTCAAATCTTTTAATCTCTGCTCTTAGGAAACCACTTGTTAATAATCATAAACAACATGAGTATTACTTTGACAGTTCCCTGCTTGATTATGAACTGCTATTACAATTCTTTTGTTTTAATTTGAAACTCCATAAGCCCAATGTTAATTTGTTTAACTTTTCATTTTAGTTTTTTTACATTATTTGTTTTTTCCGGGGGCGAGGCCTGTATAGAACTTATTTTTATCCCAGAAATTAGTTATTTCAAACATTTGAAGGAAATCGTTCGAGCCGTGAGATCAGTGTCGCAAGGAAGCAAGCAAACCTTACTCATATTAGAGTATAGGATAGGTGAATCTACTCATGCAAATCACTGGAATAAAAGTAGTAAAAGTTGGAACAAATTCATTTTTTAGTTTGATTTATGCATCAACTCTTGTTGTGAAACTTGATAAATTATGAGCAAGCAAACAAATACAAGTTTATTAACCCATTGAGGTAGTAATTTTATTCTATTTGCAGTAGCCTATAACGGGAATTGATTGGTGCTGCACTCTAGTAGCAAAATATGTAACTAATGACCACGGGCGTCTACGGTTCTCTCCGCTAGGGGCGCGGACTGGCTGAAAAACCTTAATATCGCCGCCAGGCCTTTGGTCGTGTTAGCTGAGTTGGCTACATCGTGGAAACACCTTGGCCAGGTGGTGATACGATGTTCGTGGGTTCGATTCCCGCACACGACCAAAACTGACCAGTTGTGCAACTCTCAATGAGTTAACCGGTCTGTGGCAACGTTGGTGGGAGGGCCCAAGTAAAACAAACGGTGGCAAGCTTGCTTGGAAGTTGACGGGATCAGTTAATTCTTTGAGACTTGCACATGGTCAACACTGATTATGCTAATTTTTACTTATGTCTACTGTGTGTGTGCCAATGTGACTCTCTGAACTGAAAGAAAACAATATTTTAATTAAAATACGCCATTAATACACTTAAAAACACCAATTTTATACTCCAATTCACAGGTTAATAAAATTACAAGTAAGGAACAAGACCAGCTCGTATGTCTACGCCAATGGGTTAATGTTAAAATCATGAGGAGGTATTTGCTTGAGTCACTTTGCTGACTCGTTCGATTTCAGTGAGTAGTTCTTTGCCTCATAAAAATTTGGAAAGAACGGCTCGCAGATTTGTTCATCAGTGTTACCTCCAGTAATACAAATAGAACTCCTTGGGTAAGGGCAGTCACGTCAGTGCAGCCAACAACTGTCAAGTGTCACCAGAACAAAATTATCACTCCCACTAACTGTTTACGATTAATTCCACAACTTAAGTATGCATACAGACCGTTTAGAAAAATAACCTATGGTAGGCAATGCATAAATTGGATTGGTGATAAAGAATTAATCGCAACACATTTAACCAGCTGGAAATTAAATAACTGCACAATTTTGATACAATGTATAACAACCATTTCTGAGCTTGAGGGGGGGGGGGAGGGCAATCGCTCCCTGGATCCGCCACTGCCGAGGACTTATAATAGATCCAACAGTGAGATTCGAGCAGAATGAAAACCAACCTTTAGAGGTCCACATGGAAAACATCAAGATATATGAAAATATATCCCCCGTAGCAGCAAACCTGCGTACTCAGCGAATTTCCAATGCATATATATGTATCTTAATACCACATAAAGCCACATACCAAGTTTCATCAATATACATTCATAAATAAACGATTTATGACATTTCAATTATTCTCCATAAGAATAACATGGCGGCTGAGTATGCAGGTTTGCTGAAGCAAGAAACACAAAAAATGGGGTTTTATACAAATATCAATATAACTCATGTAGGTAAAGCCACATACCAAATTTCATTAATTTATTTTCATAATGTAGGCAGATAACACGTTACTTATTCTCCATAAGAATAACATGGGGCTGAGTACGCAGGTTTGCTCATACGGGAGCCTTGGGTAAAAAATTATTTTTTTGAGCAAATATCAATGGTCCACAACCAGATGAAGCCGTATACCAAGTTTCGTCAGTATACGTTCATAAATCAGCGAGATATAAAATTTTTATTTTCCTCCATAAGAATAACATTAGACAACGTACTGTGTTTAGCACTTTCAATATCTCGGTAACCAATTGACGTAGAGAAATGATCAAAATACCAGATTGTGTGTTTTTTTTTAAGCTGAATCCAATGGGAAAAACTAAAATTTGACTATTTACAAAATTATATATAAAAAATTTGAAAAACCCATTTTTGGGGTACAAAACCCCCCCAAAATACCCCTTCGGATAGAGCGATCTGGCTGGTTTTCGAACTTAAAGTCATAAATGTTGCTTTACACGTTTACAACGAATTTCATCAAAATCGGATAATTTTTACGAGAGTTATCGTGCTCACGGACACACATATATATATATATATATATATATATATATATATATATATATACAGTTTCGAACAAATGGTGTTTTTGGGGTCTGGGGACCTCAAAACAAAAAGTTATCATGGTCCCGGGCCTAGGTCTTACCATGCCGACTACGGTAATAGCTTCTTCCCTATAGGGGAAATTCGCTAAAACTATTAACTATTCGGAAAAATACAAGATCTCTAAATTTGAGAGGGTGTATGGCCTTCTTATTGGTGCCGGAGGAACCATACCTCAACTAGTCCAAGATTTTTTGAAAAAATCAATTTGGATAACTATACAATTAATTTAATAGCCTTAACTTCTATCAGATTTTCAATCAACATTATTAGAAACCATCTCTACAATACTAATAATTATAATTTTACCTTTTAAAAATCAATATATTATTCACTATTCTTTGTTATTCAGCAAATTACATTGTGTAATAAGATGTTGATTTTTAAAATAAATTATCTATCTATATATATATATATATATATATATATATATATATATATATATATATATATATATATATATATATATATAGCACACAAAGATGTGATAAATGAAAGTATTATACAAATAGAAATTAAAAGAAATTTAATTAAGACTATGATAAACAAATAAATATCATCTTTACAAATCAAAACATTATCTAAGTAGATTTCTCTAACAGCCAATGTTTCAGGGTATTTGTAAACTTACCTTCAGATACTATATTTTTAATTTCAATCAGCAGTTCGCTAATTATTTTGTTACCTACAAATTGGTGTAATCTTTAAATGCTTTCAGTCTATCTGCAACATGTCTGATCAGGGGCGGATCCAGAGGTCATGTTTGGGGGGGGGGCGGTCACCGAAAGTTACCCCTTCCCCTTCCCTATGGATGGTCCCTGGCACCCCCATTATTGTTTTTAACTATATGAAATTATACAACGAATTTAAGTAAGTTAACATATCAATAAGCTTGTACTCAAGAAAAAAGCAATCTTAACTTTATAAACAAACTAAACAAAAATTAATTTTAGTTCTACTGCGCCCGACCGTAAATAAATATAAAATATTTTAGGCATTACACTTTTTTCTACGTCATCTGTAGGCGTCTAAGAACAAGTAAGATGCCTGAATTAACAATTTATTTTAGTATTTACCCATGCGAAAAACTATTTACAAAACGTATTTGAAATCTGCAATACTGAACTGTACTACGCGAAGATACAATTAGGAATGAGGCTGACAGCCAAGGTCAACCACTCGAAAAATGAAAATGTCGTACAAATTTTTACTAAATAAAATACTTGGTGTATGAGCTTCTGTTTGCACGCAATTTAATATTTGTTTCATCTAATTTCATTACATATAATTTGAGGCGCTTTTTGCTTCTAGCCTAGCCATTGGATATTTATTGCCTAGCAATGGATTACACGGTTTTAAACAAAAATCAAACCTAACCTGTAAAAAAAACACCGTTAATAACAAACGACGGTAGGCAGGCGAAATCCACTGAGCTCTATGATATATCTGGAGTCGCTACTCTCTGCCTAAATATTTCCCAAAAGCTTTTTGCTCTGTTTTGTTGTCACCTTGCTGTTAGCTAGACCAATCACAATGCATTGGGTGGGCGCAATCAAAATTCAAAGAAAAATGGCCGGCAACAAGTCGTCTGCCGCCTGTTGTCAACAGTATTATAACATAAGGCCCCAAGAGTGACTCGTGTATTTGAATTTAATATTAGAATCATTCATTATTTATTAATGTTATTATGTTGATATGCAAGTAAAATAAATAATTAAACTAACCACCAAAGTGCCCATTTTTCAATGTCATTCAGCAACATCCCTAAACCTATAAACAAGACCATTTTCATGTTACCTAAATCATTACTTAGCTTCAAGATAATTGGTTACTTTTTATTTAAAACATTTCACAAGATTCCAAAGTTGAATTTTTTAACAACAGGTTTCAACTTGTAATGTACTTTAAAACAATGATAACAGGTTTGAAAAATCACTAGATTTACATTGATCTAAATGGGGAATAAAATGACTATACCACCAAACTGTCAAAAACTCCCACAATGCAACAGTAGAACACATTGGCCAACATAACGACCAAAAACACAGCGGCACACTTTTCTAACATAGTAGTGACTTCAGATATAACATAGAGCTCAGTGGCGAAATCCAGTAAAAACGAATACAATAATCACCGAATACAATTGTAGCAACCTTTGCTGCTAAAATTTACCTCCAAGACCATGTTGAAAACACTGCATTTTCGGTCTGCCAACTGGCAGAACTGCATCAACTTCGCAATACTCGGGAATATTCATGTTTTTGTAAGACGCTTTTAGGTTAAATACATGGATCTAAGTAATATGTTATATATACTAAAATGGGAGTTTAAAATTTCAACTGTCTAATGGTGTGTATTTTATTTCATTTATCGAATGTTTAGGTTCGTTAGTTTGAATTTGTAACCTTGTAGACGGGAGCGGCAAAATTTGACTCTCGGAACCAAAAAACGGGGTTTCGGGAGGCTTTTGCTGCTTAAAATTTCATTCGGATTTATTCAAACTTTCATCGTACGCCTGAATAATAAAATAAAATACACAAACTCTTAGGTGGGGGGGAGGGGAGGGTAGGGGCGGTCTCCTAGGGGCTTGGATCCGCCCCTGTGTCTGATATTATTTTTGAATCTGGTATTTTCAGTATGAAAATGTTGGTTTATTAAAAGTCATCAAAGTTTGAATCACCCAGAGGCGTCGCACTAGAAAATTATTGGGGGGGGACAGGCCTCAAATTTCCCAACTATAACTATTTAATGCCGATTTCCCAACTATTTAATGCCGGTTTCCCGACTATTAAAAATTGATTTTATATTTAAAAAAAATTGTTTTCTAAATAATGCCTCTCATAGTTTGGCTGCATTTTTTATACAAAGTTTGTTCTGTTTATAACCTTATAATCTTACAACGAGCTGCAATGATAAGAAAATCAAATAAGCATTTACGTGGAAATGGAAATATTATAACTTGGAGAAGTATTAAATTTGTCTTACACCACAATCAATCATTACTGCATAATTCTGTCTAACACTAATTCACTACTTTGTGATTTAACCGACCGGTTACCTTTAAGACGACGCATTCAGTCCAAGTTAGACAACTATACACGGCTAAGGAAGATAATTGGGGGGGTAGCTTCACCCCTACCTCCTCCCCCCAGGGCGACGCCTCTGGTATCACCATAACTGAGACTAATTATGTTTAATAAAATAATATCTATAGGAAACTGTTGCTTTTAGAGGATCTAACATAATACGTAATGTTTTTTCCTGCAGTCGATACATTTGTACTGAAGATCAAACAACCTCGAATGGCTTTTTGTGGGCAGTTCTCCAATTAAGAGAAAGTTCTCCTCGCCCCTGAGACCTATCCATTCTGTTAATGGTCATTAGATGAAGGACCTATAGTTTACAGTGGTTCTAAACCACAGGGATAAGGCCAACCCTTCAAGAAACCTGTGATGATTTCACAAACCTATAAGCCATTGGTGATTGGGAGGGATTGAGCCCAGGATCTTGAGGACCAAAGTCACACACTCTACCACTATACCTAGCCTCTCCCTCTGTACTGATGACATGGTGATTGGGAGGGATTGAGCCCAGGATCTTGAGGACCAAAGACACACACTCTACCACTATACCTAGCCTCTCCCTCTGTACTGATGACATGGTGATTGGGAGGGATTGAGCCCAGGATCTTGAGGACCAAAGTCACACACTCTACCACTATACCTAGCCTCTCCCTCTGTACTGATGACATGGTGATTGGGAGGGATTGAGCCCAGGATCTTGAGGACCAAAGTCACACACTCTACCACTATACCTAGCCTCTCCCTCTGTACTGATGACATGGTGATTGGGAGGGATTGAGCCCAGGATCTTGAGGACCAAAGTCACACACTCTACCACTATACCTAGCCTCTCCCTCTGTACTGATGAAAAACTGCCTTAAAACTTTAAACCACAGTTCATTATTGATGCAAAGTAAAAGTGTTAAACCATTAGCTGTGTTGAAAGGTTTTTGATTTTACTTAAAATTTAAAATGAGTAAATTGCAGAACTGAGCCTTATTTTTAAGTTTCCAACTTGATTGTTTTATTGAAAATGTTTATCTATTGAAAAACCAATAAATTTCCCTGGCCGTTGAATATTAATTTACATTGAATTGTGAATCTTGTCTGTAATGTGGAAAAGTTATTTAAAATAACAGGAAAAAAATAATATTTACCTCATTTTGCAAATCAGATGTAATGTTGGAGGCAACTCAAAGCTTAATATACTGACTAAATCTTTGGTGAGCTTTCAAGAGCCAATCAATCAAAATGGAAAATCTCATAGTTATCAGCTAAGAAAACCACTCTAAAACCATTGTTACACTAAGTATAATCAGTGTGACGTGATTTAAGATACAACGGAATTTCCAATTTAGGCTAGGGTCATTCAAAACTAGAACTCCATCTGATGAATAGGTTTATCCAATTATGAGTTTTAAATATAGAATAAGCATTAAATATTGTAGGAAACTTTATCCTACATTTGTTATCTGCAGTATAGTATTAGTGCTAAAAATAGCAGTTTTTTCAACAACTCTGGTCAAATTGAAATCATCAACTCTTACTGAATGATATCAAAGTCATTATCTCTAAATTTAAAAATAAAAATACGAAGTGAACGATTGAAAGCAAGACTATATAATTTAAATGCTGACTTGTACTTACCTAAAAAATTATAACACTCAAATCGCAATCACTTTTATAAATACTATAATATAATAACATTTAATAAATACTTCTTTAATACCTATAGTAAAAATATATACTTTTAAATTTTTCTTCCGAGTCACCGTTACTGTTCCAAGTTATTGTTACAAGTAATTGAACTTTCTCAAGAGCATTACATACAAATCGTCTAAAACAGACTTTGGCAGTTGTAATTCATCCAAGTTCGCAACTAAGTCCAGGTTTATACTGTCTCTCACTGCTTGTAGGCAGCGGTTACGTAAACTATACACAGGTATCCGTATTGGTACTATTATTCTGCATGGGGAAATATTTGCTGGTGGGTTAGGAACATGCTGTCGTATCATTTCAGCCCAATTGGGGGGATAAAAGACAAACTGGTTATGAACAGCCAGTTTATCCCTGGTTTTGTCATCCTCGAATATCCAGGGATGTGAGGTGAACGTGTTCACATCTACATAATTATCAGGATCAAGAGTGCAATACTTCTTTGGCATTCCTTCATAGTCAATCCATACTACATTCGCTTTTCTCTTTGTTTTATTCATAAACCTCAGATAGACTTTCACAGTTGACTGCTTCGACCTCAACCCCAAGTTCTCAACCATCTTTATTTTTTTGGAGTATTTTCATTCAGACTGAAACAAAATAATTAGTTATTAGTAATGTGATTAAAATATTAAAAGTTGCATTAAAAGTACCACCCATTTATTTTACGCAAACCATAACCATTTCCAAGGTCACCTTTCAATTTTTAATAACTGCTTTTGTGTACCAATATAGGCCTAACTGAAAAAATGAACAATGATTTTCAAAAATTAAATAATTTAAAAGGACAAGTTAAAACTAACGATATTGGTTGGTAACTTTATATGCAACCAATTAAGTATCTTTACAAAAATCTAACAAAATACAGGTGCAAACTTCAGCATGAAACTTTTCAGGTAACAAATGCTAAAGTATATCTATATAACAAATCCCACAAAATCGGTGCTCCCACAGAGCAAGCCACAACTCCAAAAATGCATATAACGGAAATTGGGTCAGTTGATTTGTTAACAACAATATTTTTTAAATTTTTTAGTTAATAACTGGTTTTAAGTATTGTTCATATTGACAAATGGCCTGTCCAAGTGTGATGTAATGACCATTATGTAAATAAATAAATATACAAGATACAAGTGGATGTATCACTTTCTGAAATTTATTATTGCTGCAACTCTTTTTTCACTCAATATAATTTACAACATATTGAGTATAATATTGTGGAAGATATAGTGCAATTAAGAGTCACGATAATGAATGTAAAATCAAAGTTGCTTTGGATATTGTTGACTTTTTCTTACTATACAACACACAATTTGATGGCCATCTCTACAGCGAAGTATCCCAGTGTGATCACACCTTTATTGCCCAATACGAGTTGCATAGTGTACTCTACCAGTGAAATTTCCCAGTCTAAATGCTCCTTAAAAGAATTCTGTCACTTTACAGAGTTAGAATTGACACTCTGTTGCAGGATCACTGCACAGTGTAACGTTTTACAATTGTTAGAATTTAGTTTGACTGTCTACAAAAACTATATTTACATTCTGACTAGATACAAACTATGAGTTTCCAACCCAATTTATAAGCAACAAATAACTTTTTGCTCAACTCCCAAAAAATAAACTGTGCATAGATCTAAATGGAGAAATTTCAAAATATTTAGTCAATTGTCCATAAATATTCTATATCTTGTATGCGAGGAATAACTATATAAATATAAATATATACGTGAAGTCTATCGTGAGAATAAATCCAAATAATAATCTTTCGAGGCAAAATATAAAACCAAAATTTCAATTGTAACTGGCCTACTTTTTGGTTCAAGAGGATCTTTAACAAAACAAAATATTACTTTTGGAACAAATTCAAAATTCCAAAATCAGTAGACAAGTATTATAAATATTTCAATTTATATCAGTCGGAATCATTTATAGGCTTTATTAATAATTTAAATTTTCATTAAAATCCTCCATCCTCGTCGCCAAATAATTATTGTGAAGTGGTGGCCTGGAATGGGTTTGTAATATATATTAATAAGTAATAAGTAATGCACGCATTTGATTTTGCATATACACTTCGTTTATTAACCCTTTGAGTGCCACGCAACGATAAATCGTTGTGCACGGAACATCCGAAAAATACTTCACAACGATATATCGTCGTCGGTGGTCTTACCGAAAAATACATTGCAACGATATATCGTTGTTATAGAAAATTTTTCTTACGTCATTACTTTTTATTATTTCTTTCAGGACATTTCCAGGATATTTTCTAGCTCTATAAATCTAGTAGTTATTTGGTGAAAATCTTATATTGGAACAATGTTTATTTATCTGAAAAAATATATACAAAATTTCCCGCATGTATAATATTTACCTATTCAAATTTTTTATTTTTTAGATATTATATATGTGCATAATATTATAGCTAAACTTTAAACTTACAAAACAAAAAATGTTTCATAATAATATCTTACCAAATAAAAAAGTTATTGATTTTATGTACAAAACCCTTGCAAAATGTTGATTTTGTGAATCGTTGTTATAGAAAATTTTTCTTAAGTCATTACTTTTTATTATTTCTTCCAGGACATTTCCAGGATATGTTCAGATAAACATATACTCCATAAATATACGAGGCCTAGTTAGTCTGCTTTATGAAATAAAATTGTAATAAAACTTAAACCCTTGAATAAAGTTAGGCTACTGTCTTGTGTACTAATTTGCCATTTTTATATTTTTTTACATTTATGGAAATAACTTGTCCGCCTAAAGCCCAAATTTGATGAAACTTTCAGGAAATATTTTGGGAAACATGTCCTCTATAAATCTAGTAGTTATTTGGTGAAAATCTTATATTTGAACAATGTTTATTTACCTGAAACAAATAAACAAAATTAAAAGAAATTTCCCACATACATATATGTATTCAAATTTTTTATTTTTTATTTTTTAAATATTATATATGTGCATAATATTATAGCTAAACTTTAAACTTACAAAACAAAAAATGTTTCATAATAATATCTTACCAAATAAAAAAGTTATTAATTTTTTTGCAAACCCTTGCAAAATGTTGATTTTGTGCCTGGCACTTTTTGGATATACTGTGTTAAAAACTCTGGCACTCTAGGGATATGACGACCGAAAAACTCTGGCACTCAAAGGGTTAAACAGAAAACTGATAGTTAACTGAACAGAACAAAATGTTTTTGAAAACTGCAACTATAATCACAGGAATAACACAATGTAAACAATAACCATATGATTATATAAATATTTGAAATAGTCATCTGCTAACTATCATATAGTTATTAAGAGTCACCACAGGCTTATAGAATAAATTCATTAGCC
The DNA here is from genome assembly GCA_963675035.1 of Allygus modestus. Classification (NCBI taxonomy): domain Eukaryota; kingdom Metazoa; phylum Arthropoda; class Insecta; order Hemiptera; family Cicadellidae; genus Allygus; species Allygus modestus. Next base: position 382,091,742 of record OY776111.1, on the reverse strand, counting down.
CAGGGGACTCCAACCTATTTACCCTAAGGGCCAGATGATAAATCTTTGGAGGTCAAGGGGGCCAAAAACATCCAGGGGGGTTGAAGGGGGTATTCTAAAGAAATAGGGGGATCCGGGGGTCCTCCTCGGAAATTTTGTAAAATTTAGGTGCTAAATGGTGAATTTTAAGGCTATTGTAGCAGATTGTTTAACTTTGACATTTCCTTTTTAGCGTATGCTCTGGAATGACTTTTCGCCTCTATATGGCTTAGTACCGTTAGTGTTACAGAATACTTTTGTTAACAGAAACCAAAATTAAATCATTTAATGTTAAAAAATTGGTTTTTGTTATTTTCGTTATTGTCTGCTTTTAATTATGAGAAGTTTGAGTTGGTTCTCGCCTTTCCCAGGCGTCAAGCACCGTGGCGCGAACTGTACACTTGTCTAAAAAAATTGTAGTTGCTAAATCAGCAATTTTTTAAACATTGTTTAAAAAAAAGCTTTAAAGTTCTGAAACTAGTAATAATTGGCCATGTTGAGTGCTTCCTACCCTGTCCCTACTCCCCTGCACACAGCCGAAACTGTACATGTTCACATTTCTTCTGTCAACAGATTCTATATATAAACAAGGAAAATATCTAAGTTTACATACAGGAGGGATCGGAAATGACTGAAACGAGACCTTTACCAGTGGTTGACGGTAAAACTGTTAATGTTGAATAAAGTTATATATTTATTTTTATTCAATACAATTATTGAATAGGTTTGTCAATAAAATGTTCAATATCATATAGATCGCTATGTCTATTTGCATTATGTATATTGGGCTAACCACGGGCCAGTTATTAACTGTTGGCGGGCCGGAAATGGCCCGCGGGCCGTAGATTGGAGACCCCTGCATTAGCCTGTAGCCTAATTTACTTTTTTCAAAGAAATGAGACCATGCATACACCTGGATGAGCCATTACAAACATACTTCTGAAGCTAAAAAGGCAATAATAATATATGCATCTTAAAGGCAAACCATGCATGCTTGGACGGTAACGGTTTACATTTTTGTATATAAATAAATGATTTTATGTATATTATAAATGATTATAAAAAAATGTACATAACACAAATATTCCACTGATCAGTTTTTTATTGATTTTATTTCATTTTTGAGTTAAAAAACACAAAACTGTCCCTCCATTTTTCTCAGTGTGTGCATCATAGAAGAAATTCAAGCATACCAGAAAAAAGAATTGTTACCGTATGTAGATACGGGTTGTAATAAAAGACGTCTTACAACACTTAAGATATATTTACATTTATACTGATTCACATATAGACGGTAAACATATATAAAAGATGGTACTAGGCTATCGATTTCGACCAGTCACACCAGTCATCATCAGGCCAATGAGAGAACTGACAGAATCAAAATGGCGTCCTTGCAGGGGTGAGAGGTCAGCGAAAGCGCCTCAGGGAGGGGGAAGGGTCCTCACTCCAAGACCGCTGTGACTCGGTTGCCCTTCTGGCGACCGTACTGTGATCTTTAATCACAGCCTTCCAGGGGTACCTCTGTTTTTACAAAAGGCGGCGGATCTAGACTTGGCGGTCGAAAAATTGCCCGTGAGTTTGGGGAGCAGCTGCTCACGTAGGGTGCTGGGGCGGAGGTGAAGGGCACCAGAATGGCCTGGCACCTGTTAGCAGAGGGCTGTCAAGGTGTTGGCTGAAAGGTCTCTGCACTGCCACCTGGAACTGGTATGTGCGCAGCGGTTCCAGTACTGACCTGGGGACGAGTGTAGGAGTTCAACTCCGAAAAGGGCCCAGTATCGGACATTGGTGGGCGGAGTGACATTCACGGAATGGCCGCCAAACTGCAAACTTGAGGAGAAGGGGTTTCAGACACCATGGCTGACGGTAAACATTCGGAACTACCCCAGGTGAGTCGGCGTCTCGGCGCTCAATCCCACCCCCCCTCTAAGGGGGCTTGCCCGCGGATTCTGGGGAGGGCAACCAACAGCTTGTTACTAATGAAACCTGTGTTGTTTCAGTTGCAAGTGGAGGAGGGGCGGCTTTCTCCAGTGGGGTTCTAACAGAGACCCCTCGGAGCGCCCCTTCAATGACAATGGACACGGATCTGCTGGAGGAGGCTCATAGGGTCGTCCAGGCAGAGACGGAATCTTCTTCTGACCAGGATACTCTGGAAACCAATGTAAATGTTGTTTCAGGCGACATTCTTGACAACGCCTACTACTTCTCCCTTCCCAAGGAGGAGCGCCGTCGCTTGAACTCGGAGCGACAGCGTCTCAGGAAGGCGAAAAAGATGGCGGAAGGGAACTGGCTCCCTATGAGTGAGTACCGGATGCTCAGGCCTAAGAGAAAGAGGTCTGATGGCACCCCCAGTCCGGCAGGCGAGGGTAATTTTCAGGGTGTCTCGCCCTTGCGTAGAGTCACGGGCTCTGAGCATAGGAGCGGGACCCCTGCGAAGAGGCCTCGTCGCTGGGACGTCCGCCCTTCCGGGAGAACTGACCAGGTTGCTCCTGCGGGCGGTTCGGGTACTGTGGGGCTGACTTTCAGGGAGCAACTTACCTCCAGCAAGTTGGCGATTGTTCCTTCGGAGTTTCCTCACATCAGACTAACTGAGGATGATTGTCTTTTGCTAAGGGGCAAGCTCCTGACGGCTATCAGGTCTAATGGTGGCGCAGTGGGTCCTCTTCAATTCCACAAGGTTTTCTCGGAGCAAGGAGCTCTCGTCGTTGTGTGTGGGAACGATGTAACTAATGCTTGGGTCAAACAGGTCTTCAACGAGATGGAGTACCGTGAGGGGGCTAAGGTGGTTGTGGGGGACTACAAGGATCTCTTACGTACTGTTAAGGTCCTCTTGCGGGTGGATGCCTTGGATCTCGCTTTGGATGTGAGTCAAAAGGAAACCCTCAACCTTATTGGTGAACAAAACTCTGGAGTTGACACTTCTGTGTGGAGAGTTGTCAGTTGCAGGAAGGAGGAGTTTAGCCAGACCCTGGTTCTAGCGATAGATGAACCAAGTGCTCAGGTTCTAAAGGATAGAGGATGGCAGATCTTCCTAGGGTTATCGAGGGCATCTTTCAGGGTGCTTTCATAGGGCAAACAAGGCTCTCCCTGGCGATGATCAGCCTCGTCCAGACGAACCTACAACACAGTAAGGCAGCTACGGATGTTTTTACTGTGACCACGGCTAACAGGGCCGTGGATGTTGCACTGATCCAAGAACCGTGGGTCAGGAATGGTAGAATTGCAGGTTTGGGGGCGTCTGGTGGCCGAACCATTTGTGGCAGTTCTGCAAACACAAGAGCCAGCATTTGGGTCAGAAATGGACTTGCTTGCTTTCCGGTTCTTGAACACTGTTCCAGGGATATTGCCACAGTGAGGATGGTGTGTGGATCCTCTGGAAGACCAATCCTGCTGGCATCTGTTTACATGCCGGGTGACTACGACTTGGTGCCACCGGTGGAGATGAGAAGGCTGGTGGAGTATGCGGCCTCTTCAGGGTTCGAGCTGCTGGTCGGGTGCGACTCAAACTCCCACAACTCTGTGTGGGGGTGTAAGGACACAAATACTAGAGGTAGGGCACTTCTAGATTACATTGCATCCAGTGGGTCGATGGTTGCCAATATTGGTTCTGAACCAACTTTTCAGAGTCGCATTGGTCAGTCGGTCATAGATCTCACACTGGTATCGGAGGGGTTACAGGAGAGGAGGGGAGGAGGGGGCGGGGGAGGAGGAGGGGTTGGGAGGTATCCCTGGAGCCCTCTCTGTCAGATCATAGGCACATCCTCTTCAAGGTGGGTAACTTTTCTCCTGAATTTCTCTCTTTCAGGAATCCAAGGAGAGCGGATTGGACCTCCTTCAATGAAAAACTGAGGGTAAGATTGGATCCTCAGACCCCTTGGATCAGGGATACTGCTGAGCTTGATCGAGTCGTGGTCCTCCTCGGTGGGGCGATTGTCTCCTCCTTTGAGGGGTGCTGTCCGCTGTCGGGATTGAGGCGCTGCAATGGGTCGAGTTGGTGAAACTCTAAGCTTGCCAGTTTGCGGAGAAGGGTAAGAGCTCTTTTCAGGAGGGCAAAATCCCGGAACAACTGGAACTGGGACCGTTATCACGAGATGTTGACCAAATACAACTTCGCCGTCAGGAGGGCTAAAAGGCGGTCCTAGAACAGTTTTTGCAACAATGTGGAGAGCATGAGGGAGACCTCTAGGCTCTACAAAATATTGGTAAGGGACAGATCCCTTGAGTTGGGCTCTCTTGAGGGGCCTGATGGGGTGATGGTCCATCATCCGCAGGAGGTGTTAAGGCGTGCCACTTAAGGCCAGCGTGCACTTTCCTGGCAGTTACTTGCTTCAGCAATCTGAAATTGGGGAGGAATCTCGGGCGGCTGGCCGGGCCTGCGCGTCGCGTTGGGCTACGGCCGGTCGTGTGGTGACTCTCAGTAAAATCAGGTGGGCTGTCAACTCTCTTAGTCCCTTTAAGGCACCGGGTCCGGATGATGTTAGGCCGGTGTGTCTTCAACAGGGTCTTGAAACACTACTCCCAGTTCTCTGTGGTCTGTTCAGAGCAAGTCTGGCTCTAGGACACATTCCCTCTTCATGGTGTTCCTCGAGGATTGTTTTTATTCCTAAGCCTGGTAAGGATAGGTATACTGATCCTAAGTCCTTCCGACCCATCTCCCTGACGTATTTCCTTTTGAAGACTCTCGAGAAATTAGTGTTAAGGTACGCTTGGGACACGGCCTTGCGGACATCGCCTATTCATTGCAACCAGCATGCCTACATTCAGGGTAGGTCATGTGACTCTGCCTTGCATCACCTTGTGGGCAGGATAGAGAAGGCCATAGGCTGCAAGGAGGTCGCAGTGGGTGCTTTTCTTGACATCCAGGGGGCCTTTGACAACACTGCAACAGAGGCAGTTTTGCGTGCCGTTACGGTGCGGGGCCTGGGTGAGGTGATCTGTAGGTGGATCGAGGCTCTTATTCGAGGTAGGAGGGCTAAGCTTTCGCTTCACGGTGAGACGGTCGAGGTTGGGACGACCAGAGGCTGTCCTCAGGGGGGAGTTTTGTTCCCCCTGTTGTGGAATTTGGTTGTGGATGATCTCATCCGGAATCTCAATGACAGTGGCGTTTTTGCCCAAGGGTACGCTGATGACATCGCTATCCTGGTGATAGGTAAGTTCAACAACACAGTCACAGACCTCATGAATTCTGCATTGAGGGCGGTGGGACGTTGGTGTGGAGAGGTTGGCCTCTCCGTCAACCCTTCAAAGGTTGTTGTGGTTCCATTCACGAGGAGAAGGAACATTGCGGGGATCGGGCCGTTCAGGTTGCAGGGGTCCACCATTGTTCCTCAGGACCAGGTGAAGTATCTAGGAGTCATTTTGGACAGGACACTTCAATGGGGGCCGCAGTTGCAAAGGGTCATTGATCAAGGCAAGTGGTCCCTATTTGCTTGCAGGCGGATGATAGGTTCGGCCTGGGGGCTCAAGCCCAGACTAATGCATTGGCTTTATGTTGCAGTAGTGAGACCGGCGATGACGTTTGGATCCATCGTTTGGTGGACGAAGCTGGAAGCTGGCGTGGCGATGCGGAGGCTTGCGGGCGTTCAAAGGCTCGCAGGCCTACTCGTCACTGGAGCTCTCAGTAGCTGCCCGGGAGCCACTTTGGAGTGTCTCCTTGATCTTTTGCCCATAGACATTCATATCAAGATGGTGGCTAGAATTGGTGCGTACTGTCTCCAGTGTGAGAATCTCTGGGTGTTGCCGGGCGAACCACTTGGCCACACAAAGATCACTCAGGTGGTTCAGAGTGAGGTCTTGGACATGCCCTCTGATCATCTTCCCACAACTTTTTCTTTCGGCAGGTCGTTCCGGGTGTGCATTCCTAGTAGGGACGACTGGAGCGAAGGTGTTTGTCCGCTCCCTCCTGGGGACCGAGTGTGGTTCACGGATGGTTCTAAGTTTAGGAGCGGGTCGGGTGCTGGCATCCACGGGGTGCAGAATGTTGTTAGTCTTGGGGTGCCAATGGGTTCTTTTCCCATTGTGTTACAGACGGAGATTACCGCCATCATGGAGTGTGCGGGAGAGATTCTGAGGAGGGGACAAGAGGGCCTCTCTATCAGCATCTTTTCTGACAGCCAGGCTGCTCTGAGGGCGCTGGACTCTTGTGAGTTCAGGTCTAGGGTTGTGTGGGACTGCTACAAAACAGTGTCTTGTGCTGGTAGACGTAACATGGTTACTCTTTGTTGGGTGCCTGGTCACTCTGGGATCGTGGGCAATGAGGTGGCGGACAGGCTGGCTAACGCGGCTGCCTCCCTGGTTCCCATGGGTCCCCCCCCCCTTTTTGTGGGATATCTCGTTCTTGTGCTTCGCAGGTGATCGGCGCTTGGGCTCGGGATCGTCATAGAAGGAGATGGGTAAAGCTCCCTCTTCATAGGGTCAGCAAGCTCAACCTCCAGGGACCATCCCAGCAGGTCACAAGAAATCTCCTGGGTCTCAGTAGGCTGGACATTAGGTGGATCACAGGTATGATTACGGGCCATGGTCACCTAAGGAAACACCTCACTCGGATGGGCGTCTTCAATGGTGACCCTCCCTGCATGCAGGAAATGTGGGCAGTACGAGGAGACTGCAGACCATCTGCTCTTCGATTGCGATGAGCTTAGGGAGGTAAGGACTTCAACTCTGGGATCTATGGTCAGGGGTGGATACCTGCCTCCTGAGGAGCTCGTCGACAGGATGATGCAGTTCATCAGGCTCTTGAACCTGGAGGAGTACTGATACCTTCTCATTTCTTCTTTTCGGGGGTGCGCAATAAGCCCAGTGTGGCTGATGTGCCTTGGGACCTAAGTCCGCCCCTTTTGATGATGATGATGGTGTCCTTGCTTATATCCTATTGGCTACCGGAAGTTCAACAACAATCCCGGAATCAACAACAAGTCTCTTCATCCCACCAGCCATAAGACCGCTGCATTCAGATCGATGTTATATAGAGCCTTCAAGATTCCTCTAAATGAAGATAACAGAAGAAGAGAAATAACAACTATAAAGGCGATTGCTCGAGCCAACGGATTCAACCCGACAATAATAGACAAAATTGGAGCGAAAATACATAGGAAAATAAAGAACCAAGAAAAATTGCGTAGAATAACAACATTAGACGGAAGAAAAGAAATATCAAGTAATTTTGCAACATTCAGCTTCACAGGAACTAAGATACAAAAGGTCGCAAATCGATTCAAGAAATATGGAGTCAATATAGCCTACAGAACGCAAAACACCATGAACAAAATTCTAAATCCCAAGATAGAAGATTGTAACAAATTCGACATGCCCGGCGTTTACAAAATTAATTGTAACAACTGTGATCAATTTTATACTGGCCAAACTGTTAATTGTATTAAAAGATTTAAGAACCATGTATCAGCTTGGAAGAACAGGAAATCAGAAAGATCAAACGTAGCGAAACATCTTTTAGAAAATGGCCACACCATAGGGAAAATAGAAGAAAACCTCAGCATCCTCAAGAATTGTAAAAAAGGAAATGAAATGAATGCATGGGAAGAATTGTTTATATTTAAAGAAAAATGTAAAAATAGAGATAAATTGATTAACGAACAAGTTAACTTTGACTCTGGTGGCACATTTAGGAACCTGTATCCAGAACTTCCGGTAGCCAATAGGATATAAGCAAGGACGCCATTTTGATTCTGTCAGTTCTCTCATTGGCCTGATGATGACTGGTGTGACTGGTCGAAATCGATAGCCTAGTACCATCTTTTATACATGTTTACCGTCTGTATGTGAATCAGTATAAGTGTAAATATATCTTAAGTGTTGTAAGACGTCTTTTATTACATCCCGTAAGTAATAACAACACGTAATATGCTAATAAAAAAGTCGTATGTAGATGTGCAGAAATCCCTTATAATTTACATCGGAACTCAGGGCTACGTCCTACAGGCCTTCAAATTTTCAATGTTAATCTTATGGAAGAATAGTAATCAATAGAACTGTATATTTGACAGCTGCTATAATAACAAATGCTAGCACAACAGCAAGAACAGATGTTTCAGGAGTAATGTAAATCAAAATTACTACTGAATACTGGAATGGTAACACCTTCTCTTATCCGTTTTAACTCCACATTAAAAAAAATTAAACCTGGGTGTGAGGGGGGAGAGAGAGAGAGAAAGAGAGGTTATTCGTAAAATGCAGCATAAGGACACTGATTCAAATGCATTTGATTTAACTGCTCACGCAGGATGTGGAAAAACATTCATGCAAATAGCCATTAAGGCAGTCCCACACTTTTCGCGAACACGCCTGACCATTCGGCCGAACTCCAAATGTTCGGAGTATTCGCGAGAAGTGTGGGAGCTGCACAAACTTTTGAATGCATACAGGAACATGCGGGACGGAACGTTCAGACATTTGTCCAGACATCAGTTGCATACCTTGCACTTCCGTTAGTTTTCATCAAAATGTACTGAGATGCATTGTCCAACTTCATTTTTGGACAAACTCAACAAGGAAATGTTGGACTTTTGAATCACGGCTAATGTACATGAATAAAAACAAATGCCTGTGACCACGGCAATACCTGCGACATTGACACATCTACCAGGAAAGTTAATTCCACCCTGTATTAGTGATGTAAAATACCCAGGTAATTAAACTTGTGGTAAATACCGTGGGCATTTACCCGGATAAATACCCAAAATTCATAAATACCCGGGTACCTATTTATGATATTTACATAAAACCGCCAATGTAATTTTTCTACCAGTACTACACTTGTTATTATCAAGGTATAAATTTTGAGGATATTTGATTGATTACTTTTGTTAATTATTTTACCAATAAATAAATAATAACATGGAAATTTTTATAAATACCCCCGTCGCAGCAAACCTGCGTACTCAGCGAATTTCCAATGCAAAATATATGTCTTAATACCACATAAAGCCGCAAAGGTACCAAGTTTTATATAAATATATTGACAAATAAGAGATTATCAAATTTGAATTATTCCCTATAAGAATAACATTGGGGATGAGTACGCAGGATTGCTGCCACAAGGAACAACAAACATGGGGTTTCATGTAAATATCAATATTACTCAACTAGGTGAAGCCACATACCAAGTTTCATCAATATAAATTCATGAAAATAAAGTAACAACTATGTATTTTTGTTATGTATCATGAGAAAATAAAAATATTCTATTCTATTCTATTCTATGAATAAGCGATATATACCGTTTTGATTATTCTCGATAAGAATAACATGGGGGATGAGTACGCAGGTTTGCTGCAACCAGAAACACAAAAAATGGGTTTTTATGAAAATATCAATAGAACTCAACTACCAAGATACTAAGTTTTATTAATTTATGTTCATAATTAAGGGATATACAGGGTGAGTTTCTAATGACGCCCATAACTTCGCCAGGGGATTCTAATGATAAAAAGGAACAAAAAAGTTCCAGTAAACGCTCTTCCGATTCCGAACCGTTTGGTCATAATTGAGAAATTTGTTTTTTCTACAAAATATTGGACTTTGTCCTACTATTTACTTTATAAAAATAAAACCAATTAACCTAGCGATTGATATTTAAAATAATTAGAAAGCGCATTAAATTTGCTATAAAACCAAGGTTACATGTAAAAAATTTAATTTCATACATCGGTTCCTAGCCAAGTTGAAATTAAAAATATGCTATAATTAATTATTTAGGTTAAGTTTAAATACACTTTTTTGTTACTTTAATCTGGTGCAACGCGATGTCCAACTAGATAAAAAACTTCCTCATTTAATAAGCTTTAAATTGATATGCTATTTTAAACTGTTGTAGGTGGGAATGACAGAAAAACTACCACCAAACTAAAGTAAAACACTGTTTACTGATTTGGTTTTAGCAAGGTAACAAACCTACTAATAATAATCTACTCACTGATTTACTGTGAGAGAGCTGAGAAAACGTGTCCGCATCTGCATCAGACAAAGTGGTGGTCATTTCGAAAACTTACTCAAGTAGCAATCAACATTGTTCATTCTGAAGGCTTGTAATTAATTTGTTAATGCAAAGTAAACATTGAGTTACCGTATTACAATTTTGTGGTCATTTGCCTTGTATTATTAATAAGAATACCTTCACTCGTAAACCGTGTTTTTATTTAGGTTGATAGTAGTTTTTCTGTCATTCCCACCTACAACAGTTTAAAATAGCATATAAATTTAAAGCTTATTAAATGAGGAAGTTTTTTATCTAGTTGGACATCGCGTTGCACCAGGTTAAAGTAACAAAAAAGGGTCTTTAAACTTAGCCTAAATAATTAATTATTGTATATTTTTCATTTCAATTTGGCTAGGAACCGATGTATGAAAGAAATTTGTACATGTAACCTTGGTTTTATAGGAAATTTAATGCCCTTTCTAATTATTTTAAATATAAATCACTAGGTTAACTGGTTTCATTTTTATAAAGTAAATAGTGGGACAAATTCTAATATTTTGTAGAAAACACAAATTTCTCAATTATGACCAAACGGTTCGGAATCGGACTAGCGTTTACTGGAACTTTTTTTTTCCTTTTTATCATTAGAATCCCCTGGCGAAGTTATGGGCGTCAGTAGAAACTCACCCTGTATAACATTTTACTTACTCTCCATAAGAATAACATGGGGCCTAAGGACGCAGGTTTGATGCTACGGGAATTATCGGTCAAAATTGTGTTTTTTGTACAAATAACAATAGACCAAAACCAGATGAAGCCGTACACCAAGTTTCGTTAGTATACGTTCATAAATAAGTGAGCTATAATATTTTTCTTATTCTCCATAAGAATAGCATTGGACAATGTACTGTGTTTAGCACTTTCAATATCTATGTAACCAATTGACGTAGAGAAATTATCAAAAGACCAAATTGTGTGTTTTTTTAATCTGAATCCAATGGTGAAAACTAAAGTTTGACTTTTTAAAATATTACATGTAAAACCTTCAAAAAACCCATTTTTGGAGTACAAAACCCCCCCAAAATACCACTTTGGATGGGTCGATCTGTCTGGTTTTTGAACTTACAGTCATAAATAATGCTTTACACTTTTACCAAATTTGATCAAGATTGGACCATTTTTACGAGAGTTATCAAACGTTTACAGTTTCAAACGAATGGTGTTTGGGGTCTGGGGACCTCAAAACGAAAAGTTATCATGGTCCCGGGCCTAGGTCTTACCATGCCGACTACGGTAATAGCTTCTTCCCTATAGGGGAAATTCGCTAAAATACCTGTCAAGCTTACGAACCACACCACTGCCAAACTATGAAGGAACTGGTTAAATATTAGATATTCTATAAAAATTTGAAAATATTTAATTTTATAATTGGACAAATGCAGACAAAAATCACAATGTAATTGAATCTTAATTTTTTCCTTCAAAATTTTAAATATATTAAACACTCCAAAATACCAACAAAGTAGTAAATACTCAGTCCTGGGTATTTATCTCCATCTTCTTCAGAAGTGAAATGTTTGTTGTAACCATGTTATAGTCTTCAAAACAGTTGTAATGCTCATTTTATAACCTTTACTGCATGGGAATTTCAATGAACCTAGTAAAAATCCCCTAAATACCCACGTACAAATCCTACATACCCACGTTTTGGGTATTTACCCGGGGCATGGGACATGCCCATTTTTTATTTACCTACCAGCTGGGTATTTACCCTGCCCATATCACTACCCTGTATGTGTAAAACATGTTCAAAACTAACTTGCCAATAGCTTAAGAAAGAAAGTTCTTGCTGTTTGTACTGCACTTGCATGGAAAAACTATAAACATTGTTTTACAAATGATTATATAGAAGAGGATGAGAGTGACTTCTGCTAAATCAATAACGGGCATCTATCTATCCATGAAGGTACGTGAAATAGAATTCATAAATTGCCTATTATATATACTAAAATTAAATTATAACATGTCTTGTTTTCATGTCAAAGATGATGAGATGGCATTTGTAAGCTTTTTTATGAGATTTTTGCCACACATTTAAATTATTGAAAAGTAATTGGGATAATTTAATCATTTGTTTTAATTATTTATGAACTATATGTTACTAAAATACTTTGAAAACGTATGTTTTACAAAATCAATACGTTAAAAAAATTAATATTTATAGAAAACTGTTTTTAACCCCTAAACAATAACAAGTAGAACATTTTGTATTAGGCCCTATAACCTTTTTTGAAGAAAATATTTTTGAAATACGTTGCTGTTTTATTCATTATTCTATTTTGTGTGGTTCTCGAGATAGAAGCGTTCTAGGAAACGGCGTTTCCACCATGTAACCCCCTTGCCCCCAAGTTGTCGACCACCCTGGGAGGCGAAGACATATGGTTTTAGCATCACCTAGGTGCCCAGAACAATAATCAAAAATAAAACTGCATCAACCTTTCTGTGCTTACTCAACCCCTCCTTAGATCCTGTACTAGTACTACTAATGGTGCACATAAAGAAACTTATTAGGTATGTAAACAAACTCCCAACCTTCACCTGTATTTTAAAACCCCAACCAACTCTATATGTCCATTCTACTTGAAATAGTGATCTATTAAAATAAAGGCATTCTTTTCGATGACCCTGTATTAGTAAGATAAGAATAACCTTGGGGCTGAGTACGGTATGCAGGTTTGCTGCAAATATCAATATAACTCAACCAGGTAAAGGCACATACAAAGTTTTATTAATTCATGTTCATAATCAAGAGTGATATCAAATTTTACTTTTTCCATAGCCAAGAAGGGTACAGTTTCATAAGCGGCTACCAACTAATCGGATTTTAAAAACATTCGATATATCGAATCACATTTTTAATCGCTCTTTATTCTAAATAACACAAATGCCTAAACATTTGAATCCGCATGGCGTGTAATGAAACGGTCTCTGAAAACTGGGATTAAGAGCAATGATGTCAGTTACAAATATATTTTGATGAAACATTTAACAAGTAACAAACAAATGAAAACTAAAGTTTAAAAATAATAAAAAAACGTATAACCAAGATAAATCTTAGTTATCTTTGCCAGGGTTCCATCCATTCAATACATGAAAGCAGCCCATAATCTTTACTCTGACAAAGACAACTTAAGTTTTAGCTTAGTTATACATTGCTTTATTAAGTTATTTGTTTTGTAATTGTATAGTTTTTGTTTGTTTGTTATTTGTTCAATGTTTTATTCAAATATATTTGTAAATGGCATCACATATTATTATTGACGATATACAATCTGTTGATTTTAGATTGTAACATTAATATAAATTTTGAGTGTTCCGACTCGATATATCGAGTGTTTTTAAGATCGAGATATCGCATCTGATTAGTTGTGGCCACTTATGAAACTGTACCCCCTAAGAACAGCATTAGGAATGAGTAGGCCTAAGTTTAGACAGGTTTGCTGCTACAGGAACTATCGACAAAAAAATTGGGTTTTTGTGCAAATATCAATAGATTACAACTAGATAAAACCTCACATACCAAGTTTCATTAATATACATTAATAAATGAGATAAGTTGTTCCATAAAAACAACATTGGACAACGTATTGTGTTTAGCACTTTCAATGTTTTAGTTACCTATACCTAGACTAAGGTAGAGCAATTAATTTAATACATTCGCTAGGCTACCACAATTATACGGAATTTATCATTCACATAGACCAGTGATGCAGCTGTGAATTTGGGGCACAAACCTCCCCCCCGCCCCATATAAAACCCTTCGCCCACTAAAATATAACTCATTAAAATATAATTTTCAAAGTAAGTGAAGTAATTGTAAAACTACAATTCTACAGTAGTGGAATAGGCCTATCTAAGACTAAGCTTTAAAATGGTATTTAACACATTTTTATACTTGGATGAAGGGAGAAAATGGACTGCAAAAAACGTCATTTAGAAACAATACCCATATTTATAATGCGAGTTTTGAAATATAGAAATGTTACTCATAATTACAAGATGTAGAAACTCCTTTGCAGAACATAGAGAGAAAAACCTCTTTACATAGGATTCAAAATTGTTTAGGTTCTAGACAATTTTGAATTATCTGTCTCAATAAGAAATGTAAATACATTGTATATGTTTAATATGTACATTCTTAAAAAAGCTTTTTATTCACTGGAAGATTTCTTCCTCTTCAATTAATCATCAGGGGCTTATCCCACCTAACCTAACCCCTACCCAATCTATCTACAATGGAATGGGGTGAATCACAAGACAATTCCAATGCCTATCTGGCCAATTTGGAAGCTACTGAAGGTACAAGGTGTCCCATCACCCTGCAGTTTAGCAAAGGTTTACAATTTATATTTTAATAAAAACTTTATAAAAATTACATTATACACACAAATTCTTACAACTTAATTAACATTGGTTTTCCTTATCCTGAGGTAGGCCTTGTTTACATAGGTACATTTTTTCTAAAACTAACTTCTGGGCGAGGCTTTCTGAGATAAAACTGTAAAATTAGGCTAAATAAAATGTGCTAGTCCTAAACTTAGGCCTATGTGTTTTGTGCTTATCAATAGCTTTACAAACAGGTATGCTGTTTTCCCATTGTCATTATAACATGAAAAATAAATAAAATTTATATCTTCTCACTATAAATTTACACTTACCTACATTAATTTAACATTTCGGGGCCTGAATATTGCACACTTTATCCTAACCTACCATTCTTATAATTCATTTTTTTTATTTATACTTGACACTTGCCTTGCCACTTGCCACGGTATGATAGTGACAGCTGGAGCTGACCTATTATGGTTTCCTCGTTGGTTTTGACAGGGAGGCAAGTAATGTAAACAGCTTTAAGTTTTTTCCATTGCGCTCAACTATCATAGACAACTACAGTACCGTAGTTAGTCTGTGGTCTATGCTTTTGGCATACCCCCGTTCCCGCGGGGGTAGAGTAAGAGGCACGTAAGTTGGCACACAAGTGTACTATCATAGACTATAGTTAGTCTATGGTACTATTCATTTCAACCACTTTTTGAATACTCGTTACATTACAAACATTATTGGACCACGTGTGCTGCTTGTTTACAATTTTATCACACTGTCAGAATGTGTTTGTTTACAAATACATTTTTGTTGTTGTTTTGTTTGTGAAATTACTGTTAGTTAGAAATTACTTTTCGTTGATTATCCCCTTATTTCATAATCACCAGTTATGAAAACTGTGCGATGTCCTAATACACATTTATCAGAAAGCAAAAGTGGCCCAGTTGTAACATTTAACTATACATAATTTTGGTGGCCACATTCATCCTTGTTATTTATTTGTGGATAATAAGTTCTAGGGTGATGATTATTGATTTTGGGATTCAGCGGTAGTCTAGGGAAAAACTCCCCCCAATAATTCTAGGGTAAAAACCAGGGATGTTTATTGTATAACTGGAAGTAACACTGATGAACAAAACTGCGAGCCGTTCTTTCCAAATTTTGGTGAGGCAAATAACTACTTGCTGAAATCGAATGAGTCGACAAAGTGAATCAAACAAGTACCTATCCATTATTTAAAACTCAATAAACTTAGATTTGTTTACCCTCATAATTAATCATGTTTCATGGAAAGATTAGATACATAAATCAAACGAAAAATGAATTTACTACAAATTTTATTACCTTTATTCCAATGATTTGAATGAATAGATTCACTTACAGGAATAAAACAGCCAATCAGGATAGTTCAAAGAACGATAAATTTGTCTCACCAGTGAACCAACCTGACAAAATCACCGACTCGCTTTTTTGACCAAAATCGTTAAGCAGTGTAACCTCCGTTATTATAAACCTCCCTGGTAATATTCAATTTACGCTGTGGCAAGACTGGAAGTCCTAGTATTCTAGCTCTAGCAGCAGAAAGCGGCAAGAGCGCATTGCGTTATTCTTTATTCATAATCCCTTCACTATTCATAATTTCGTCCGTTGCCGTAGTAGTAGCGTGTTGCTGTTTTTGCCAACTGAAATGGTGAACACTGGCCTATTTAATTTAGCCGATGGTTATCTTTAGTGGTGAAGTCTAGCAGGTCGGTCCATACTTGGACTTATCTAAGTTTTTAAGTGTAGGCTAAAGTTTGCCGAATGTAATTTTTTTCTCCGCATAGGCCTATAGGTTGTTTAAAGTCTAAGGTAAGATTTCTGCCATAATATCAATACCTACACAAACTCTGTAGATTATTGTACTATTTTGTGGTTTATTATCTGTTATTGTTGTACTATTGTTGTTATATTTTGTCTATTATTGTGCTATTGTTGTTATATTTTGTCATTGTACCAATGTTAACTGTTGTTAATTGTTACATACCTACTTCAATGCTGTTTGTTACAGTTCTACTTTTTTATTGTTGATTGGTTTATTCACATATTTATTTAGGCCTATTATCAATTACCATTTATATTTATTGGTCAGTCAGCATCTCTATTAGTGAATTTCCCCTATAATAATAATAATAATATTTATTCCCATGACAATGATTAACAATGTGTTGGAATTTACAAAACAAAATATTAAATTTATGTGGAAATCTTTAAACCAGGTAAGGTAGGCCTGAGTTCTATCTTTCCCTTCCTGGCCAATTTAGGGAAGAAGATATTACCGTAGGTCTCATGGTAAGACTTAAGCCCGAGACCATGGTAACTTTTTGTTTTGAGGTCCCCAGATGCCAAAAATACTATTCGTTCAAATTTATATCTATATAGGCCTACCGTATATGTGTCCTTTAACATGATAACTTGAGTAAAAAACGTCCGATTTCAATGAAATTTGGCTCAAATGTGTAAAGTGACATTCATGACTTTAAGTTCGAAAACCAGAAAAATCGGACCATGGGAAGGGGGTTTATGGGGGTTTTAAATTTTCCAAAAATCAGTTTTTTGCACTTTCCACCCTAAAATATTTAAAACACTCAATTTTGGTTTTGAGCATTTTATAGAACTTAAAAAAACAAATAACGTGGTATTTTAAATTATTAACCTAGGTTAAGTGGTTGCGGAGAAAATCCAAAAAACCTGCTTATAAAAACTCCCATGTTAATCTTATGGGAAAAGGTTTTTGGCTTTTCCTCAGTTCATTTTAATGTAAACTTCACATTTGCTTTTACCAATCAATTCAGCTCTACAAAACGATCATTTTGGTGTTTAAATTATGATTCTACATCCAACTGTTGCAGAGATATTCAAAGTGCTATACACAGTACGTTGTCCAATGTTATCCTTATAGAGAATAAATAACATTTGATATCTCCATTATTTATGAATGCAGATTGATAACACTTGGTATGTGGCTCCACGTAAGTTGGTACTGGTATATTGATATTTGCACAAAGAATTGATTTTTTGTTGATTATCCCAGTAGCAGCAAACCTGCATACTCAGCCTTAATGTTATTCTTATATAGAGAATAAATTAGAGTTTTATATCTCCCTTAATTATGAACATAAATTAATAAAACTTAGTATGTAGCTTGACCTGGTTGAGTTATATTGATAATTGCATGAAAACACATATTTTGTGTTCCTTGTTGCAGCAAGCCTGTAAACTCAGCCCCATGTTATTCTTTTGGAGAATAAATAATACCCCCGCCGCAGCAAACCTGCGTACTCAGCGAATTTCCAATGCATAATAGGCCTATATGTCTTAATACCACATAAAGCTGCAAACCAAGTTTCATAAAAATATATTCACATACAGTAGAACTCCAATTATCCAAATTAATTGGGCATCGGGCCAATTCGGATATGCAGAAATTCGGATAATCAGGTATACCTCGGGAATTAAGCAAAAAACATCACCATACATAAAAAATCAGAATTTTATCGACAAAGTTATTATAAATGTAGTGAACAGAAAGTGAGCGAACTGTATTAAGAATATACGTCATAAAAATTAAATTACAGGAGTTAAATTGAATACAGTATATACAGTTGCTCTTTTCAATAGGCCTACATACTGTACGTATTTCACTGTTCAATGTTGGTTATTTCACTTGAACATCTCGAGCAAAGTGAGTTTATCACTTAGCGAAAGGACAACACGTTTACGTTTTGTACTCATTTCGAACGATAATCTCGGTGAAAGAACAGTAGCGACTGATGCTGAGCAGGGCGGGAAAGGGGTATGACTCATTGTTCCCTGCGAAAATATCGTCCGGAAGGTAACAGTGCAGGCTTTTATTTTAGCGCTCATGGCGCATTATCGCTACACGCGCTCCCGCTGTTATTTTCTTGATTTTTATATTTCTATTATTTCACTCAAAATCAATTCGGATAATTGGATATTCGGATAATTGGGGTTCGGATAATTGGATTTCTACTGTATAAGCGATTTTAATTATTCTCCATAAGAATAACATTGGTAATGAGTACGTAGGTTTGCTGAAACAAGGAACAGAAACAATTGTTTGTTATGCAAATATAAATAGAATTTAACTAGGCGAAGCCACATACTAAGTTTCATCATCATTCAATCATAAATAAGCGCTATATAACATTCTAGTTATTCCCCATAAGAATAACATTGGGGCTGAGAAAGCAGGTTTGCTGCAACAAGGAACAGACAAATGGGGTTTTATATAATTATCAATACAACTCAACCAAGTGAAACTACATACCAAGTTTTATTAATTTATGTTCATAATTAAGGGAGTCATTACATTTTACTTACTCTCCATAAGAATAACATGGGGGCTGAGTACGCAGGTTTGCTGCTACGGGAATAATCATCAAAAAATCAATTTTTTTGTGCAAATATCAATAGACCAGTACTACGTGAAGCCACATACCACGTTTCATCAAAATACATTCATAAATAATCGAGATATCAAATTTTATTTATTCTCCATAAGGATAACATTGGACAACGTTCTGTGTTTAGCACTTTGAATATCTCTGCAACAGTTGGGTGTAGAATCACAATTTAAACACCAAAATGATTGTTATGTGGAACTGAATAGATTGGTAAAAGCAAATGTGAAGTTTACATTCAAATAAACTGAGGAAAAGCCAAAAACTTTTTTCCCATAAGATTAACATGGGAGATTTTATGAGCAGGTTTTTTTTGGATTTTCTCCGCAACCATTTAACCTAGGTTAATAATTCTAAATACTAAATTATTAAAATTAAGTTTTTTTTAAATTGTAGGGTGAAAAATGCAAAAAACTGATTTTTGGAAAATTTAAAACCCCCATAAACCCTCCTTCCCATGGTCCGATTTTTCTGGTTTTCGAACTTAAAGTTATGAATGTCATTTTACACATTTGAGCCAAATTTTATCAAAATCGGATGTTTTTTACTCAAGTTATTGTGTTAACGGACACACACATATATATATATATATATATATATATATATACACATATATATAAATTTGAACGAATAGTGTTTTTGGCATCTGGGGACCTCAAAACAAAAAGTTATCATGGTCTCGGGCTTAAGTCTTACCATGAGACCTACGGTAATAGCTTCTTCCCTATAGGGGAAATTCGCTAAAATGCTATAAATCACTTATTTATTTGTGTACTTTTATGAAACTTGATTAGTGGCATTATGTGGTAGTTTGAGAAACATATGCATGCATTGGAAATTCGCTGAGTACGCAGGTTTGCTGCGACGGGGGTATTCTCAACTAGATTATTGTTAACTTAGTATAAGTAAAATATATTGTATATATGAACATGCCCAAGATTGTAATGGTTGATCCTTTGGAAATAAATTAATACCCCCCTAGTAGCAGCAAACCTGCGTACTCAGCGAATTTCCAATGCATATATATGCATCTTAATACCACTTAAAGCCACATACCGGTACCAAGTTTCATCAATATACATTCATAAATAAATGATTTATGACATTATAATTATTCTCCGTAAGAATAACATGGCGTCTGAGGATGTACGTTTGCTGAAACAAGGTACAAAAAAAAAGAGTTTTTATGAACTTTTTTATAACTCAGCTAGGTGAAGCCCTTACTAAATTGTATTAATTTATGTTCATAATTAAGGGAGATAACATTTTAATTATTCTCCATAAGAATAACATGGGGGCTGAGTATGTTGGTTTGCTGCTACGGGAACTATCAGAAAACAAATAGTTTTTCGAGCAAATAACAATAGACCACAACACGGTATGAAGCAATATACAAAGTTTCGTCAGGAAAAGTTGATAAATAAAAAGACCTTTGACCTATTAGACCTTTGGTTGATTTTACATCTTCACAACCTATAAACTTGCTAAAGAACTGGACAAAATACTGTGTGAGCATGTAACTGTAACCAATAACTACAGTTTAAAAAACTCTTATGAATTTATTGAAAAGGCAAAACATTTAAATATACACATGCACCAAACCCTCGCATCATTCTATGTTGTCAACTTAACCAATGTGCCAATAGATAGAACTTTGGAAATATTAAAAACAAACTTATCAAGTAACTCAAATCTATTACCTGAAGCCATCCAAGAACTTATAAATCTCCTCACAGAAGTTTTAAAACAAAATTATTTCATATTCGAGGGAAAGTTTTACAGCCAGCCAGACGGATTGGCCATGGGTTCCCCACTGTCGGGAATATTATCAGACATTTACCTCAACTACATTGAAAATGAATTGATTTTTTCTGACGCCAACAAATACAGGAATAAGATTACTTTATACAATCGATATGTAGACGACACTATCATGCTATTTAATGGCAATACCCGGCAGTTAAATCTGCTGCTAAATTACCTTAACAACCTCGCACCAAAGCTGAAATTCACCTTAGATACAGAAGAAAATAATAAAATAAACTTTTAAGATGTAACAATAGGAAAGAAAGACAATAAACTGAATTTCAACATTTATCAGAAACCTACAACATCAAGTCAAACAATACACTCCACGTCTTATCACCCTATATCACCGAAACTTGCCGCATACAAGAGTCTTGTTTATAGATTGCTAAACTTTCCCCTGTCACCCACAAATTATACACGAGAAGTAAATATTATTAAACAAATAGTAGTGTAAAACGGATACAAATCCAGTATTGTCGACAGAATAATATCGAAGTTTAAAAATAAACAAAGGGATAACCCGCAAACTGGTGCGTAATCACCTGTGTCTATTGAATACAGCCATTTAGTCCAGAACATGCTAAACAAAAATCTGAAAAACATGGTTTACATCTGGCTTTCAAGACAACTAATAAAACTAAACATGCTCTCTCTATAAACAAATCTTATAATTATAAAATGGAAAAATCTGGCGTGTATAAAATTAATTATGTAGACCGTCCCAATTTTTATATTGGACGGACAGGCCGGACTTTCACATAACGATACAAAGAACATCGCAACGATCCGAAAGCAGATAAACAGAGATCAATTTTTGCCCAACACTTAATCGAAAATAATTACACCATGGCTGAACCAAACAATGGTTTAGATATACCTATTGCACATCTGCCGCAAGGGAAATAAATTGGACTCCTTTTTTGTTAGAGTACTTTTATTATTCCCAGCAACCTCACGCCTACTTTCAAGCTTGTCTGGACCTTCTCCTAACCTTATAATGCGCAAAATTGTATTCCCAGCTTTGCAAGTAAATGAAACCAGGAGTATCAGAACAGCCAAAAAATCAATGTTTTCAGATTTCAATAAAATTGGACAAATGTATGTTTTTACACTGATTTTGAGTTTTTAAAGTTTTTATGTGGAAATTCACTTCCCTCACGTCAGCGTGCTGCGTGCACTCGTTTTTTTATTTTAAAGCACAGTCCTTGCTTAAATGCTTTTTAGCGAATTTCCCCTATAGGGAAGAAGCTATTACCGTAGTCGGCATGGTAAGACCTAGGCCCGGGACCATGATAACTTTTCGTTTTGAGGTCCCCAGACCCCAAAAACACCATTCGTTCGATACTGTATATATATATATATATCTATATATATATATATATATGTGTCCGTGAGCACGATAACTCTCGTAAAAATGATCCGATTTTGATGAAATTTGGTATAAATGTGTAAAGCAACATTTATGACTTTAAGTTCGAAAACCAGCCAGATCGCTCTACCCGAAGGGGTATTTTGGGGGGGTTTTGTACCCCAAAAATGGGTTTTTCGAATTTTTCACATATAATTTTTGAAATATTCAAATTTTAGTTTTCACCATTGGATTCAGCTTAAAAAAACACACAATTTGGTATTTTGATCATTTCTCTACGTCAATTGGTTACCGAGATATTGAAAGTGCTAAACACAGTACGTTGTCTAATGTTATTCTTATGGAGAAAAAGAAAAATTTTATATCTCGCCTATTTATCAACGTATACTGACGAAACTTGGTATACGGCTTCATCTGGTTGTGGACCATTGATATTTGCTCAAAAAGACAATTTTTTACCCAAGGCTCCCGTAGCAGCAAACCTGCGTACTCAGCCCCATGTTATTCTTATGGAGAATAAGTAACGTGTTATCTGCCTTCATTATGAAAATAAATTAATGAAATTTGGTATGTCGCTTTACCTAGATGAGTTGTATTGATATTTGTATAAAACCCCATTTTTTGTGTTCCTTGCTTCAGCAAACCTGCATACTCAGCTGCCATGTTATTCTTATGGAGAATAATTAAAATGTCATAAATCGTTTATTTATGAATGTATATTGATGAAACTTGGTATGTGGCTTTATGTGGTATTAATATACATATATGCATTGGAAATTTGCTGAGTACGCAGGTTTGCTGCTACGGGGGTATATTTTGCTTATTATGGCTTTTAATAAAATGCATGATGCTTATTTGGCTTATAAGGCAATAGAAATTTCAAAAGATTCAGAAAGTGATCCAGACAACTTTTTCCCCGATGAAGACTCAAACGTTCTGAATGTTGACGATTATGCACAGGAAATTTGTTGATAGTGAAAAAGAAAGGGCCATAGATAAAACTTACTGCTCCATAAAAAACATTGAAACTAATCATTGGGTTCTGGTAAAGTTTTCTACGAAGAAAAAGATAGTACATTGTGTAGGTCAAGGGACTACAAAGGTATCCGCCGTAGTTTTTGAACTAATGTTCGTCAGGGTTGCCACCGACCGGGAAAACCTGGAAAACCGGGAATTATGTGTGAAATTTGGTGACCGGGAAAAAATGGGTGGTTTATGCGGGAATTTTAGGTCGCGATTGCATAACGCGTTCTGAATAGTAGGCGAAGTTAGCGGTACGTTCTCGATGATCGGCGAAGTTAGCGATACATTCTCGATGATCGGCGAAGTTAGCGGAACGTTCTCGATGATCGGCGAAGTAACCGATGCGTTACCGATGGTTGGCGATGTTAGCGATATGTTCTCGATGGTCGGTGACGTTAGCGATGCGTTCGGGTTGGTCGGCGACCTTAGCGATGCGTTCTCAATTGCCATCGTCATTAGTGATGCGTTCTCGATGATCGGTGACGTTAGTGATGCGTTCCTGATGGTCGGCAACGTTAGCGATACGTTCCCGATGGTCGGTGACGTTGGGTTAGGGATGCGTTCCCGATGGTCGGCGACGTTAACGATTCGTTCCCGAAGGTCGGCGACGTTAACGATACGTTCCCGATAGTCGGTGACGTTAGCGATGCGTTCCCAACGGTCGGCGACGTTAGCCATGTGAGTGTGAGAGCTATTGTTGAGGAAACTTTACGAAATGCAGCCGCGATTGTCGGCGAAATTTTGTATTAAGGGCCGGCTACCCTGAATAACCATATTGGTTTTATCGTCCATTAGAATAATGTTAAGTTCAGACCCCAATTTTTCACTTATCTCTTGAGATAAAATTTTGATTTTGGTGTCAGTTGAAAGATATTCTTACCGCGGGTGATTATTGTGGAAGATATTTTGAAAATGAATTACAATATTTAATAAAAAATTTAATTTTTTTAAGTTTGACAATTTTTTTCTGGTAATCTGTAACACTAAACAAATTTGTACTCACAAAAATCACTCTTTACTTTATTTTGAGTAGTAAAAAAAATTACCTAAATCAGATTGAAAATGAAATCAAAATGTGGGTCCTAAATAGAAGTTTAGTTAGCATTGCGCTTATGGAGAATCAATCCAATATGACCGATGGGGGAGCGTGGCCTTAAGATCAATAAGATTAATTTGTATGTTGTTACAAACAGTGGGTTTTAGAAGTGGTTCATTTGTAATTAATTGTTGTCTAGTCAAAATTGTTAATCATTGATATGGAGCTCAGTTTCTGATATGAAGTCTTTGGAGTCGCTGGATGGTTTGTTAAAGCATAATTGGCTGGGTAGGCCTAGTGAATAAATGGTCAGGTTGCTCGCTTCATAGTCTGAGGTTTGTTGTCAGATTGATTCCTAACAAAAATCTTGAAAATGTTCAAAAATGGAAAGTTCAAAACTGGATCCAGCTGTCATAATAACACTTTCTAAGAAAATGTTTAATTTATATAGTAATGAGATCAGGGTTTGGGCTCACTCCCTATCGAGAACATTGAAAAATGCCTTTGTCGTCGATAGACCCACAAAAAATTTGTATATACTATTTTCTTATTCTTATAATTTTCTTATTCTTTTCTTATTGCCAAAGGTTAAATGGAGTTTTATAAAATTGGGTGTATCGGTTGACATAATTTTCCCCTCCTATCAATTAATATTGTAATGTTTTTATATAGAGAAAAAAATCAAATTCTTTACTATCAATAATTGGCTCAGCATATGTACCCATTTTTTAGAAAGCATAAAAAATATGAGAAATAACTTTAAAAAATTATATATACTTCATAAAAAGTTACAATTTGTTGTTAAAATAGCACTTTAATTGATATTGTAAATCATTATAGGTGTCACAATTACATAAAAATGCTGTGCGAGTTTATCTGGAATTTTGAGATTTTGACCTGAAAAATCTGGAATTATGCATGAATTTTGAATTGCAACTTTGGTGGCAACCCTATCGTTAGAAAATGTAAAGCCGATAACAAGGGCCTTCAGTTGGCCTGAAAATGAAGACATTCACTTTGTTGATGCACAAGACATGGTTCTTGTACTTCCAGAACCAAATCTAAGTCGCCGATAAGAGTTGCACTTCGAAGTATCTTTTCCCTCCTACAATGTGCAGTAAAAAGTAATCATGGACATCTGTAAATAGTGGAAATTACATTTAAGTTTGTTCAAAATAGTAATAAAATGTTAATCTTTCTTCATTTATAACAAAAAGTGTGTTTAAAGTAACTTTTAGTTTAATTGTAAAGGACTACAATAATTACTGTAGCTTTACAAGTGTAAAAATTAGTTTTAAACTTGAAATTAGTAAATTAGTAACATGAAAAATTTCCCAAGTGACATTTAAAAACTGTTTTTCAAAGTGAAAATGAATTTAAATTATGGCCATGAGGTCAAAGTAAAATACCAAATATGTAAGTACATCATTTACTAGCTATTTTATTATTTATAATCAAATTTATAATCTGAAATTTTGAACATTTTTACGTATCCGTGGTTATCATCGCGAAAAATTTCGTAACGCCTGAAAAATAAAGATATTTCAATGATTTAAAAACTCTTAAAATTAGTGAAAAATGGACTATAATCCACTTGCCCCATATTTCTCTAGGCATGCTTTAAGTCAAAAGCCCAGGCCTTGGCTCCACTTACCCCGACCACTGGGGCAAGTGTAGCCACGCGACATGGTCGTAAACAAATTTTTTTTGGAAAAACAGTAAAGAATTTAAAAAAATAAAGTAAGTTACCTGATGGCCAATAAAACAAAGATAATACTTGCCAACTTTCATTAGTTTACATTAAATAATAACTTGGCAAATTGACCTCAAAATTGAACTATGCAAAAACGTGGCCCCACTTACCCCACTGTACCCTACTAAAATATTATACGGTAAGTAAAAAACTCACAAAACCCATTTTTGTGGTACAAAACCCTCCCCAAAATACCCCTTTGGATAAAGCGATCTGGCTGGTTTTCAAACTTAAGTCACAAATGTTGCTTTACATGTCCGTACCAAATTTCATTAAAATCTGACCATTTTTAAGAGAGTTATCGCACCCACGGACACATATATATATATATATATATATATATATATATCAGTTTTGAACTAATGGTGTTTTTGGCATCTGGGGACCTCAAAACGAAAAGTTATCATGGTCCCAGGCGTAGGTCTTAGCATGCCGACTACGGTGGTAGCTTCTTCCCTATAGGGGAAATTCGCTAAAATATCTAATGACGGCACATTTAAAATGTTACCAATATTTTTTTAAATGGCGCACAGGGTGTGCGAGCTGGCTGTTTTGCAATACATCAAATGGCCCTTTTAGCGAATTTCTCCTAAAGGGGAGAAGCTGTTACCGTAGTCAGCATGGTAAGGCCCGGGACCATGATAACTTTTCGTTTTGAGGCTCCCAGATGCCAGAAACACCATTCGTTAAAATTCATATGTATACATACGCTATATGTGTCCGTATGCACGATAACTTTTGTAATAAACGGTATCAGGAAACTGTAATTACACTTATATCATTGTTAACTTCTGAACAAGATCGAGATAAATACCCAGGACGAGGACTGGGTATTTACTACTTTGATAGCCTTTTGGAGTGTTTAATAATTTAAAACTTTGGAGGAAAAGAATATAAATTAAATTAAATTGTAATTTTGTTCTGTATTTGTCAAATTATAAAATTAAATATTTTTTAATTTGTATAAAACATCTTGTATTTAACCAGCTTCTTCATAGTTTTGTGGTGATGTGGTTTGAACATTTGACAGGTATTTTTACAAAAATTGCCATGTTATTATTTATTTATTGGTAAAATAATTAATAATTGTAATTCATAAAATATCCTCAAATGTTATACATTGATAAAAACAGGGGTAGTAATGGTAGATATGAATTACATTGGCGTTTTTATGTAAAATATCATAAATACCCAAAATACCCGGGTATTTATGAATTTTGGGTATTTACCCCAAGTTTTAAATACCCGGTTACTTTACATCACTACACATAGCCTGTGGTTTGTCCAAAAACTTCATTGTCCTATATACATGGGCATGTTTTGGATAACTTTACCTACAACTGTTCATTCACAGGGACTGATCCAGGAAATGAATACCTTAGTTTGCCCCGATTAACACTGTTCACAATTACCCCGATTTTGTGTTTACAACTAGCCATAACATTAAAAAGATGTGAGTAATTGTTAATTTTAAAATTACAAAAATACAACAATTGACTGTGGGGTGAAGCCCTACTCTGTACGCTATATATATTGTTTGCCTATTGAGTAGGTCTATATGTTAGCCTTGAAATAAAATTTTTGCTATAATAGTCTCTCTATGGATTGAAGAGTTCCAATTGAAGAGTTCTAAGTGTTTCAAACATAAATTTCACCTTGAGTTTAATTTATATCTAATATTTCTTTGATTGCAGAATGAGTGGAACAGACAGCATGGGCCGCAGAGCTAGGGTGGCGGAAGAGCAAGTTTTGTTGAGCGAACTGCCTTCCCGCAATGGTGTCACTGTTACCCCCACTAGGACACCAGTCGGGAAGAGAGGTAAGCCTATGTTAGGATTGATTTTTAGCTGTGGATGTGCTAGCTAGTCTGTGGATTCTTAGTTGGCGTTTTATTTGTTTTCCTTCTTTTAGTATGTAATCACTCTTGTCCTACAAAAAGTGTTAATTTCATAACAACTCTTGGCAGGGTGAAATAAAGTAGCTTAGGCCTACTTAAGTTACTACCCCACAATAATTGGCGGTGTTCCAAGGTCCGAGAAAAAGTTTTGGGGGGACAATATGAAACTCATTGTAAGCTTAATTTCAACTAGTTATTCACTTCTGTCTTGATAAATTAAACAAAAATGTAACTAAAACAATACAAACAGCTTAAACAAATTATGGTATAAAATCATTGTCTCTAATTTCATATAGCCTAGTAAAAAATTCACATATTTATTTAAAACATTATAAACTAGCTGATTGTACTGATTCATTCGGGTATAAAATGTAGTTAAATAAACGGTATCAGGAAACTGACACATAATTTCTCCCTTTTAGCCCAACATTAATGAATAATTTACTTTTTATTTATTAAATATAGAATACAAAGCTCGGTCGAATGTACAGAAAATATTGTAAACAAGTTGTTTTCAAAAATATCCACTCAAATCCCTGTTTTGGTGGCACTACAGGATCCATTGCTACACACATGGTTTTAAGAGGGGAAATGCCCCTATTCCCCTCCCCCCTATTCCCCTCCCCCCTCAGGGTTATTAAGGGGCAACATATTTCAGATTTTCTGTTGGTCAATGCTAACTT
This sequence comes from Allygus modestus, assembly GCA_963675035.1. Classification (NCBI taxonomy): domain Eukaryota; kingdom Metazoa; phylum Arthropoda; class Insecta; order Hemiptera; family Cicadellidae; genus Allygus; species Allygus modestus. Next base: position 382,063,374 of record OY776111.1, on the reverse strand, counting down.
GACAAGCATATCAAGTTTGAACGAAATCGATCAATAAATGAGTGAGAAATAATAATTTTTGTATTCCCCATAAGAGTAACATTAGGACAACGTGTTGCGTTTACCGCAAAATGAAAATTTAAATTTTCTCCGCAACCAGCATTTGTAGAATTGTAATTCAAAATACTAAATTATTTAGTTTTTTGAGCTCTTTTCAATGGTGAATAGTAATATTTTTTATATTTATGTTTTTGAAAAATAAAAAACTGAATTTTTGATATTTTGTCTTGTAATTTCTGAACCCGAATTTTTAAAGGAATGCGGGTGTGTCATTTTGTTAGAAAATTAAAGTTCTACAAACGACTAAAGTTAATTAAAATCGTTAGAGCCATTTTTGAAAAATCTTCATTTTTCATGTTTTTTGGCGGTTTTTGGGGGATAATTATTACCCTTAAAAATCAAAAATTCCAAAAAGTGAAAAATAAAAACGCCTGGAGATATCGTGGATTAGTACCTACATACCAAATTTAATAAAAATCGGACCATTGGTTAGGGCTCTAGCTCTATACACATCCATACAGACAGACAGACATCACGTAAAAATCACTTTTTTGGATTCAGGGAGCACCAAAACAAATATTTCCACGAACAACTCAAATTCGAAAATTTTGACGAAAACAATACTTTCTCCATATAACTTACTTATGTAAAAGGGGAAGAAAGTAAAAAGTAAATTACCAATATCGGCTGTTTATTTGAATAACATGAAATATATAACAGAAAACTGTAACCCTATGGTCTCATTTGATTAACATTGGAATTTTGGATGTCCCACGGGGAATAGCGCTAGGGGATTTTTAAAGGAAACTGAGAGTCAGGTACAACAGCTGTAACTAGGGGTGTGCGAATAGTGATTTCTGACTTGAGCCGAGCCGAGCTTTTTTTCAAAGTTCTCGAGCTTTAAGCTTTCTCGAGTCGAGCTTTTTTTATGGCAATTTTCTCTAGGAGTGTGCAATATACCGGTAGTGATTTTATGACCTGAGCCAAATTTTGCTATGTATAATTTTATACTTTTAATATTGGTCATCTTTCATTCACTTCTTCTATATTCACTAGCCCTACTTAGTACAGGCCTAAATAAAGTTCTACATTGCAAAAATAACAAAAAAAGTACTGGAAAAGGAACATTTATTGAAACCAATTGTTGCTAGTAATTAACAGTTTTCTTTTAATATAAAGTAGAAACATAGGGAAAAAAACATAAAGGAAGAGAACTATACTAAACTATTTATGACATTTTAATTATTCTCTAAAAGAATAACATGGCGGCTGAGTATACAGGTTTGCTGAAGGAAGGAACACCAAAAATGGGGTTTTATACAAATATCAATATAACTCAAGTAGGTAAAGCCACATAACAAATTTGATTAATTTATGTTCATAATTATGGGAGATAACACGTTACTTATTCTCCATAAGAATAACATGGGAGCTGAGTAAGCAGGTTTGCTGCTACAGGAACTATAGGTAAAAAAAGTTTTTAGTGCAAATATCAATAGACCACAACGATATGGAGCATTATACCAAGTTTCATCAGTATAAGTTGATTAATAAGCGAGATATAGAACTTTTCTTATTCTCCATAAGAATAACATTGGACAACGTACTGTGTTTAGCTCTTTCAATATCTCGGTAACTAATTGACCTAGAGCAATGATCAAAACACCAAATTGTTTGTTTTTTAAGCTGAATTTAATGGTGAAAACTAAAATTGGATTTACTCAAATATTATATGTAAAAAACTCAAAAAACCCATTTATGGGGTACAAAACCCCCCCAAAATACTCCTTTGGATAGAGCGATCTCGCTGGTTTTCGAACTAAAGTCATAAATGATGCTTTACATGTTTGTATCAGGTTTCATTAAAATCGGATCATTTTTACGAGAGTTATCGCACCCACGGACACACACACACACACACACACACACACACACACACACACACACACACACACACACACACACACACACACACACACATATATGCAGGGTGTCACAAAAATGCGTAGCGCGCTATGCAGAACCGGATTCTTCATACAAAAACAAGTTGAAAATGTACAGTAACATTTTTGCAATTTCGGATTAGTTTAGTCGTAATCCGCCATTTTGTATTTTTTTGAAAATAATTAATAATTCAAAAACCCTTCGAGATATTTTTTTGAAACTTGGTATAAACTTTAAGTTTCTGGTTTTTAACATTTTCCAAAAACAATTGTTATTTAACTTATCAAATTTCAAAATGGCGGCCATTTAAATATTTCAAACTCAAATTCCATGAAAAATAGCAAATAAAACAAAATTTTACAAGACATAAAATTTAAAGCACTTTGTAATCCAAATCTAATGACATTTTTACTGTAAAAATCGGTTAATAAATAAAAAAGTTATGGTAATTTTTTTATAATAAATTTCAAAATGGCGGCCATATACAAATTTCAAAGTAAAATTCCTGGAAAACTAGCAACTAAAACAAAATTTTTCAAGACATAAAATTTAAAGCATTTGGTCAAATGCACTAAGGAATTTGACTTTGAAAATTTTATATGGCCGCCATTTTGAAATATATTTAAAAAAATTGCCATAACTTTTTTGTTTATTAACCGATTTTTACAGTAAAAAAGTCATTGGATTTGGATTACAAAGTGCTTTAAATTGTATGTCTTGTAAAATTTTGTTTCAGTTGCTAGTTTTCATGGAATTTGACTTTGAAATATTTAAATAGCCGCCATTTTGAAATTTGATAAGTTTAATAACAATTATTTTTGGAAAACGTTAAAAACCAGAAACTTAATGTTCATACCAAGTTTCAAAAAAATATCTCGAAGAGTGCTTGAATTATTAATTATTTTAAAAAAAATACAAAATGGCGGATTACGTCTAAACTAAGCCGAAATCGAACAAATTTTGTTCTACATTTTCAACTTGTTTTTGTATTTAGAATATGGTTCTGCATAGCGCGCTACACATTTTTGTGACACCCTGTATATATATACAGTTTTGAACAAATGGTGTTTTTGGCAACAGGGGACCTCAAAACGAAAAGTTGTCATGGTCCCGGGCCTAGGTCTTACCATGCCGACTACGGTAATAGCTTCTTTCCTATAGGGGAAATTCGCTAAAATGAGGTAAATCACAAGATGGCGTCTTGAGTTGTCCCCTTACTCATTCGACATTTAATACAGACCTGGTAAGGAAAAATGTCACCGCCGATGCTTTTTCACGTGTATGCATTTCTAGAAATACCAATTCATCTAATCAAAGCCAATAAGCCATTTGAACTGCTGAACATGGACTTTAAGGGGCCCTTGCCTTCAAGCACACGAAACCGCTATCTACTAACTATAGTTGATTCACGTTTTCCTTTTGCGTATGCCTGCAGTGATATGTCATCAAGCACAGTAGTTCGCTGTTTCGAGAATCTGTTCTCAATTTTTGGAATGCCGAATTACATTCACTCTGACAGAGGGTCGTCTTTTCTTTCAAAGGAACTGAGAGACTATCTCCATGAAACGGCGATAGCTACTAGTCAAACAACACCATACAACCCGGCGGGGAGTGGGCAAGTAGAAAAGTTCAATGGAACATTATGGAAAGCAATTCTGTTAGCATTGAAGTCTAGGATGTTGAAAGTTGAACAATGGGAAGTTGTGCTTATCGATGCTTTACATTCAATACGATCACTCTTATGCACTTCAACCAACAGCACACCACATGACAGATTTTTCACTCATCCTCAGCGATCCCTCAACGGAACATCTCTGCCAGCTTGGCTATTGCAGCCAGGACCAATATTTTTAAAAAGAAATGTGCGATCCTCAAAATTCGAACCTCTAGTAGATGAGGTTGAGCTAATTGATGCTAACCCTAATTATGCATTGATCAGACACAGAGATGGAAGAAACTCAACTTTATCCCTCAAGCAATTGTCTCTCGAAGGAGATACCAGTCTACTAGAGAAAACAACTCAAGACCGTTCCCTCAGACAAGAAGATCATACACCAAGCGAGTTGATAAGGAATGAAGGTAATTCTTCATCTGAAAGTTCTCTTCCAAATGCACCGGACCTCTGTATACCAACTGGACCAGATTGTTCCCAGCCAAATGAAACTGCTGGATGTGATAATGAAGAAAACCTTTCTCTAAGGAGGCCGCAGAGAATAAGAAAACAACCAACTTATTTAAATGATTTAATATTTTTGTAACGACAGTATTTACGAAAAGAAAATTTTATTTTATTTCCAATTAGCTAACCTGTGTTACAAAGAAAAATACCGAGATCGCTCAGTCTACTATGAGTAGTCCAGGGTTCGTAAAATACTACTCAACCGACAATCACTTGAATAATATTTTATTCGTATTTAATAAACGAGTTGTCTTGGCTCAGAACATCAAAACATAAAAGATGCCATAGCGATTCGCATTTATTCATTCATCCTCGCCACTCGTAAAAGGTTTTTGGGGTTGAATTTAGAAAATAAATTTTACAAAAATAAAATTGCACTTAATGCCAATCGTGCGAGATTTTAATCAATTTAAAGCCAATTTGAAAGTACCGATTAACTGCAATGATTTTTTTATTTACTAGAATTTAGACCTAATTCCCTTCGCCAAGCAATAACGTGAATACTGCTGGCTCCCAGGAGAGATTTATCGAACTAAATCCTAAGATAAAAGAAGCGTGAACGGCAGTAGAAAACGTGAATTTGATTATACGGAGTTCAGACGACCGGCTAGACTTTGTTCACCACTGTAGCTACGATATTTAACACCTGCGTGCGCTCGGTAGTGATAACGTGTTCCCTACGTGGATATTTAATACAGCGCGTTGCAGATTGATAACATCTTCGATAACTCTTTAGACCATTAAAACAGGAGCAAATATCCTTACGTATACGTGGATTATCTGAAATCGTCGGCACACAATATTCTTATCACTAAATTAAGTCAGCATAAAATACACCAGTACAGATTCCTACTTAAATTATCTTTTTTTGCAGTGTCGATCAGCAGCTCCTCACGTTCATTACACCAGGAATGACCCGTAATGGTATTCCGGTCCTCGTCTCCGGTGGGCGAAATCGTACCGTGGCCATTCGTTACGTTTAAAATGTGTTCGTGTCCGTTCTATTAAAAAAGAATTAAATTTAGGAAATTAATAAAACTCGTTTAATTAATTGGTTTCTTATTTTATTTTAAGCTCGTAACTTTTCTGTTAGTTAACTACTCAGACAAAGCGAATTAGCAAGTTAGCAAAAATCAAGCAAGCAGACAAGACATAACGTGACAAAACGTGCAGGAAAGTTCAGGCGTTACGCGCCTTCGGCGTGAGCGTAACTTAATTTATGTAAATCTTACTGTTGAAGAAATTAGTTCAAAATTTACGTGGAAAAAGCGTGCTTCTAATAACTACACTACTATAAATGAAGCAACTACGTAAATGGCTACTAAGTTAGTGGGCGTTAATGTGCGGACCTGTCGCGGCGTGAGTCACGCAATCACGACGCTTAAATTTAATTTAAATAAAAGCGGGCGGCAAGCTGAAAACAATTGTTATAAACAGCAAAACTACTTCTAATTGCGTAGATGAGTTGTCAACTTACCAAAACGAAGACAAAAACGTCGACACTGGTTGTCACCAAGTGGGTTGCAGGACGACGACGTGGGCAGGTGGACCGAAACGAACAACGCGGCGATCAGAGAGCGAGTGTCCAGCCGCTCTGGCCTCAGCAACTCCGAAGAATCTTCCGCAGCGCCCCTGACGGTGGCCGTCGGAAGCGATTTACTCCAGCACGCGATTCTGCACGTTACTGCTTCCCTTGCTTTTGTCTTCATGATAAGAACAAAGAAGGTTCCGAGCCAATTGTTGATGATGAATAAAACGTTTAACCGAATTTCGCCAAAATATAATTTAGAATTTAATATCGATTGCGTTTTGGAATTTAATATATCCCTTAATTTAAATTAATATTTCATTAGATTTTTGTAATATTTGTTTTCCAACAAAATATTACCCCCCCCTAAAAAAATGGACGTTACATTTTAGAGGGGGAGAATGTTGTGAACTCAAAAAAAAAATATGATATTGTAATCAGCTGCTAAAAATTTATCTATTCTTGTTCATAACTTTAGTTTGTTTACTTTTCCATCATGTATACTTTTCCATCATGTATAGGGTGGCCATACATCCCGTTTGGCCGGGACAGTCCCGGTTTAGACTGCTTTTGAGGGCGTCCCGTCGGTTTACGAAAATTCCGTACAATGTCCCGGTTTCGTACAAAAAATTAATGAATAAATATTTGTACTAACAAAGATAATAATTTATCAATAGTTTCATCGCAATTTATACTGTAGTACAGTTTCAAAAAGTGCACGAAAATTCAGGTTATTCAGGTTATAGGTACAACGATGTGTGCAAATGTAGGTTTTATGATGATACGTGGGAGTCATAAATATAAAAGATTTCTGTTCTTCAGCCAAGCCATTGTGTGTTAGTTTAATTAGGTATTATAAGGAACACGAAGTTTTTGTGATTTAGGCCTATATGTTTTAACCATGTGAGTAATAAATATGAAGATCTTAGTTTTGACTTTACAAACCCATTTCCATGGAGTAAGGCTAAATGTTCTTCGGACTTCACTGGGGGACCCCCCCCACCTCCGGGTACTTGTCCCGGACTAGGCCAAAACATTTATGGCCACCCTAATCATGTAACGTTTTTAGTTGATTAAAGCCCTTATAATCTTTAAAGGGTTTATTCATTACAATTATTGCAAGTTTTTACTTCAAATTTACTTTTGTAAACGACTCTTTCCACTAGTCAGCGATTTAAATATTCGGCTCGAACTTCGAGCTTTTTTGCAAATGTCGAGCCGAGCCGAATACTGTAATATTCGGCTCAAAAAAGCTCGAAGCTCGAATACTCGCACACACCTAGCTGTAAACTAAAGGAACCTACCCTGAAAATTTCATGTCTTAACTCCTTTTAGTTTAGCCGTATGGCGATCCACACACAGACAAGAACTCTGCTTTATTTATATAGATATCATTCATAGACATTATTGAATATTTCTACTATGATTATTAATATATAGTAATGTGTAGTTATTTTTTTAATTTGGTCATTTTTGCATGCAGAAGACCTTTGTTTTCAGATGTTTGTCAATGATCAATAAGTCGCCTGAAGAATTTTTATTAGGTACCAAAACTGGATATTTTGGTACCTACTTAAAATAATCAAACGTTTTTGTTGCTGTACATTGTCCCAAATAAGCTATTAAGTTTAATTTCTTATGTTATCAATTGAGCTATGATAAAGTTCTTGGATTGTTTTTCTATGATGAATATTAAAATTATATAAGAATAGAAACAAAAATCTACAACACCGACTTCAAAATTAACTTTTTTAATTTAGTGTTAACTTTGTTTTAAATTAATCTCATTCAAAAAGTAAACTTTTAAAATGTTGACGATATTCTGTATTGCTATGAGTAAAATCTCTGGACCATGAAAAGTGGCCTTTGAAAATCACACTCCGTAACTGTAATGCTCTGCCGCCCAGTCTGACATTGTTTTGTTGAATACCCTTCATATTATACACTCAACACTACTATCTGTGTTTATTTAGGAGCATATAGGTATTGTTGGTGCTAAATACACCAGATTTAATGAGTAGGCCTTACTGTCAAAGAATTCATTACTTCTTGGCTTACATTGGTTTGTTGGCAGTTACTGTGAGATGCGTGCAGTAGAACCTTGACCAAGGACCTTGATAACTTACTTGTTGATGCAATTATATGCATTAAATAATACCATTCATTTTGTATCACCATTATTTTTATCTTTAAGTTCAGTAACCAACTTGACAACTTAAAGTAAAAACTCTCATTTTTAAATAATTAGTTAGCATAAAGGAAGTGTATATCAAATAATTGAAATAATTTCAGGGTATACCTCCCATTGCTTATGCTCCAGTGAGCCACCTTCATATAATGTAGCTGAGAGTGATTATACTTCACAATAACGATGTGTGCAAATGCAAATCCTACTGCCCATACTGTTGGTTCTGGGTTATCAAGTGGTCTTAATTAGTGATAGTGCCTCTGAACTTTGAAAGCTATCAAGGCCAATAAAATGTGACAGCCAATAATATTTTAATACATTCAGTGTGATATACAGAAAAATCACAGACATTTGAAGTCTTCTGCAAATCAAATAGATAGTTCTAGGCCTACATAAATCTTTAGAACAAGTTTTGAGCTTATATAAAATACAGAAACACTAATTAAAAATCCAAACATTAAGTATTTTTGTTTTTATTTATTTATATTTTGTAATTATCAACTCGTAGTTATTTCTATAAGGTGAGCTTGCTAGGAGCCATATTTTTCCTTTAATTGAGAAGAAAGTAGTAACAGAATAGAATCAAATATTTATTTAGTTTTTAACTATTCAAGTACCTTTCAAGACCGTCTGTGGGGATCCCATATAAAATAAATAAGAAATATTCACAGCCCAAAAATCAATCATATGAACAACTGCAAAAAATAAGAGGAGGACGAGCTGTATATTACTATTTATAAATTTCCAAATTTTGACACTAACAAGTATAAATATGAAATAAAAATACCCCCGTAGCAGCAAACCTGCGTACTCAGCGAATTTCCAATGCATATATATGTATATTAATACCACATAAAGCCACATACCAAGTTTCATCAATATACATTCATAAATAAACGATTTGTGACATTTTAATTATTCTCCATAAGAATAACATGGCGGCTGAGTATGCAGGTTTGCTGGAGGAAGGAAAACAAAAAATGGGGTTTTATACAAATATCAATATAACTCATTTAGGTAAAGCCACATACCAAATTTCATTAATTTATTTTCATAATTAAGGGAGATAACACGTTACTTATTCTCCATAAGAATAACATGGGGCTGAGTACGCAGGTTTGCTGCTACGGGAGCCTTTGGAAAAAAATTGTTTTTTTGAGCAGATATCAATGGTCCACAACCAGATGAACCCGTATACCAAGTTTTGTCAGTATACGTTCATAAATAAGCGAGATATAAAATTTTTCTTTTCCTCCATAAGAATAACATTAGACAACGTACTGTGTTTAGCACTTTCAATATCTCGGTAACCAATTGACGTAGAGAAATGATCAAAATACCAAATTGTGTGTTTTTTTAAGCTGAATCCAATGGTCAAAACTAAAATTGGACTATTTCCAAAATTATATGTGAAAAATTCAAAAAACCCATTTTTGGGGTACAAAACCCCCCCAAAATACCCCTTCGGATAAAGCGATCTGGCTGGTTTTCGAACTTAAAGTCATAAATGTTGCTTTACACGTTTATACCAAATTTCATCAAAATCGGATAATTTTTACGAGAGTTATCGTGCTCACGGACACATATATATATATATATATATATATATATATATATATATATATAGATATATATATATATAGATATATATATATATATATATACAGTTTCGAACGAATGGTGTTTTTGGGGTCTGGGGACCTCAAAACGAAAAGTTATCATGGTCCCGGGCCTAGGTCTTACCATGCCGACTACGGTAATAGCTTCTTCCCTATAGGGGAAATTCGCTAAAAATAAAAATCGATAACAGAACGTCCAGACTTATTGGAAAGTCATCAATTTAGTCACAAGCATAACACCAGACAAAATTCAGAATTGAATTTTTCCCATCAAAACTTTGTTTTGTAAAAAGTCTAACTGTATGGGAAAGAAAACTGTTTAATATACATTGGATGACTTTTTAATGATGACTTGGAGAATTTGTTTTAATGTTTTGATGTTACTAAAAATACTAAACAGTATAAATAAACTACATCTCACAACACTTCAAAATATATTGACATTTATGCTGTACATACAAGACGGTAAATATACAAAAAAGATGGTACAAGCGGATCAATTTCAACCAGTGACACCGGTCACCATCAAGCCCATTGAGAGAATAAAACAATGTTTTAATTTAGGTAGCCTGAAACTAAATAGTTTGATATAGTTCAAACATTATAGTTTGAAACATAATAAATTGTATTTGACACTTTCAGCTGTTTTAGCCAGGAATTACCAGAATATTGTAAGCTTGTTTTTGACAATTAAAACTATAGGATATCTTTGTGAGGTATAAAATTAATTTTGAATTCAATGTCATCAAATCAGTCTTGGGTGAAATGGGTAGATAAGTTGGCTCAATGGTTTATGAAACGGCAAGATCAAGTCAACCAAATCTCTTTATTTACATTTTCTTCAAGAACAGTAAGTTAGCCTTGTGGCACCAAGACAATATAATACATTCAGAATTGTAAAATAACAAATTTTGGATACTAGTGGTAGCCCTCTAGTGAATCCAGATATCCCTTTGGATTGCTGTGACTATTAAATTGTAGCAGTATAACAGGTCTGTTATAGGCCCCAACAATTTGTACTCTGCCTTTGGACATGTGATAGACAATTTACACCAAGTTACAAGAAAATCTAAATTTTTGTTTTTGAATACATAACTAAATTTGTCTTTAACAAACTATTGCAGGTATTCTTTATAAATTTAATCAAATGTTTGCAGTATCCGTAAAAAAAACTTGTGTATAATTTGATAATATTACACTTTGAGGTCTGATTATTTTTAAAATGTAATTTCTTGATGTCAAATATTTTCCATTTGGGCCAAAATGACCTCCTTGGTATAACAAATCCTTATATAAGACACTTAAAATTCCTACTCAGAACCTAATGAATTTTTAAATTACGTATGTCAAGCGACAAAAAATAATGTTTTGAGCTTTATCATAAATTTAAGGCCGTTAAGAATGAAGATATTTTTGGTTGATGGTTGGAATGCAAATGCTCTTTCTTTAATGTTCCTCCCAAAATAAAACATACCCAGACTTACTATTTATATTTCGAGTCAATGGTCTTCAGCAAGACCACTAATCTTTAGCCAATATTACTCAAGCTCAAGGTTTCTCAGGTTTTGCTGCATGGCTGTCATGAGTCCCAATTTCGTAGTTCGTCAATTCATCAACAACCTTTACTTGACAAAAGCTAATTTGTAATTTGCTTCTTTCATTTGCATTTATCTACTTGGTAGACTTAAACTGTTTGCATATTTGTCCTTCTTCGAGTGGTGGGCGGGTGCGGGTATCTTTATTGTTGCATATGTTGGACAGCACGTGGGATATTAAAAGTGTACTAAGTGTGCATTGGGATGTTACGCTTGCTACACTATTCCTACTTTTCTCTATACATGGTACTAAAATTACCCTGTACAGCAAACCTGCATATATTCAGCGAATTTCCAATGAATCATAATAATAGTAAAATTAATATATATATATATAAACGAGGTAAACTTTTAATATTTTATTTATTCTCTATAAATAAAAATCTTCATTTTATTTATTATTGCCTTAATTATTTTAGCGAATTTCTCCTATAGGGAAGAAGTTATTACCGTAGGTCTCATGGAAAGACTTAGGCCCGAGACCATGATAACTTTTTGTTTTGAGGTCCCCAGATGCCAAAAACACTATTCCTTCAAATTTGTGTGTGTGTGTGTGTGTGTGTGTGTGTGTGTGTGTGTGTGTGTGTGTGTGTGTGTGTGTGTGTCCGTGAATGTGATAACTCGAGTAAAAATTGTCCAATTTCGATGAAATTTGACTCAAATGTTTATAGGGTCATTCATGACTAAGTTCGAAATCCAGAAAAATCGGACCATGGGAAAGGGGTTTTAAATTTTCCAAAAATCAGTTTTTTGCATTTTTAACCCGACAATTAAAAAAAAAACTCAATTTTGGTTTGGACCATTTTATAGAGCTAAAAAAAACAAATAATATAGAATTTTGATTTATTAACCTAAGTGGTTAAGTGGTTGCGGAGAAAATCCAAAAAAACCTGCTCATAAAATCTCCCATGTTAACCTTATGGGAAAAAGGTTTTTGACTTTTCCTCAGTTCATTTTAATGTAAACTTCACATTTGCTTTTACCAATCAATTCAGCTCTACAAAACAATAATTTTGGTGTTTAAATTGTGATTCTACGTCCAACCGTTGCAGAGATATTTAGAGTGCTAAACACTGTACGTTGTCCAGTGTTATCCTTATGGAGAATAAATACAATTCGATATCTCGATTATTTATGACTTTATATTGATGAAACTTGGCATGTGGCTTCACGTAGTACTGGTATATTGATGTTTGCACTACAGATTTATTTTTGTTGATTATCCCCTTAGCAGCAAACCTGCATACTCAGCCCTAATGTTATTCTTAAGGAGAATAAGAAAAGTTTTATATCTCCCTTAATTACGAACATAATTAATAAAACTTAGTATAGCTTCACCTGGTTGAGTTATATTGATAATTGCACAACAACATATTTATTCTCTTTCTTTTTGCAGCAAACCTGCGTACTCAGCCCTAATGTTATTCTTATGGAGAATAGATAAATGATCAATTATTTATTTATGTATTTTTATGAAACTTGGTAAGTGGCTTTATGTGGTAGTGAGAAACATGTGCATGCATTGTAAATTCGCTGAGTACGCAGATTTGCTGCGAAGGGGGTATTTTTTATTTAACCTGGCTATGCAGGTTTGCTGCAATAGAGACCTAAAACAAGTGGGAGTGCTCTTCAAAAATCAGATCGCCTCATCTGAATGGAGAATTTTAGGAATTTTGCATACAAAAACTGAATTTTTATATTTGTATGAGATAAAAAAAAGCCAGAATCAAAAATCTCTTGTAATATTTTAAAATACAAACACTCCTTAAACAGCTATTTGGGGGAGGTTTCAGGAACCCTTAGCTAGTTGAGAATCCGTCCCATGATTAATTTATAATCCCGTTCGGATAAAAGATAAAAACATTATGTAATAATTCCTAAGTACCAAAGTATTATCAACTAAGCAACAGTTCTTCAGACAATTATATTCATGTTCAAGATAAACAATTTTGTTATATTTTCTGAATCCACGTGCATATCGACAGATGTCACATCGTTGGTCACATGTACTGTTGTTTTGTCAGTACTACTGTCAACAGATGGTTGCTCGGCTGACACCAAAATAAACATTAGTCTAGACAGTGATAACTCAGCTCTGGTAGTGGTTATCAAAGTTTAGAATTACTCCTCAAGCAACAACTTTTTAGAAGATGCCATTTATTAATGTAAATACTATCTATAATTTTTGTCCTTTGAAGATAAAACTGATCTGATTGGAAAAAAAAACTTGTAAACAAACTCAAAACCCAGTTTCCTAAACTTTTAGTCTGGTGACGCAGATTTTATAGTTATCATAAACTCACGAAAGCCTATTCCTATTTTACATCTCTTTAAATTTAATCCAAATTAAATATTCTGATCTTTAATATTATTGCTTTTACAGGCATTTTGCAACATTTACATGAAATAGAAGTGTGAACATAAGTACTTTTGTAATCTAAGTTATATCAGATCTATGAGTTACAAAGGTCTAAGGCTTATTACAACACTAACCTATAAATTCTTTCTGGCGAAGTAAACTCACACACTCAAACATAATTTATAAAATTAAGCATTAAAAAAAAAAAAAACTAAGAAGAAACTTAAGTCTAGGCCTAGATGAACAGTCTTGCTTATTATTTTGCTCCTGTTCTGAATTATGCTAGGATTTACAGGGAAAAGCAGTTCATATTTTAATTTAGATTTTTGATTCCAGCCATAAAAAACTTGCAATCAATGAAATGAAATCAAAATATACAGTGTGTTAGGTATGTAAAGAAGCAGCTCGCGCAGGAGGAGGGCCGAAGCGGCAGTAGGGGCAGCAGGCGATGGATGGGTACATTCTGCCGGCGCACGGCTAGGCCTACTCTAGTTGCATAATTTTGTTCAGTTGAAACGCAGGCCGAAATTAGTGTTTTTAGAAGGTGTTACAGTTGTAGAACAGTCAGGCTGCACATCCATATTAAACTGACATGCAACAGGTAAAACCACAAATGTTAAAAAACACAGCGGCAGTAGTTAAAAGTACTACTAATGCCGAATGTTTTTGAAACAGTAGATAGCAACCTACTGGCACCAAATGAGGCGGGAAGTTCGGCTGCTCCCTGGACGCGCATGCAATAGCGCTCCCTCCGTCCTGCTCATCCACTCCGCCGCTTCTTAACATACTGAACACACTGTGCTTAATTTTTCAATGTAGGCTACAAAATATTTATAAATATTGTCACACGACTATAATACTAAAATATAATATAATAATGCAAACTGAACACAAACTCTTTGATTAAAATAATTTATCTTTTGATTCAATGCTCACAAAGCAGGAAACTAGCGCTGTAGGTATTGATTTGGATGTTATGTCCACTATACATAAACAGTCCATGTGTGTTGATCCACTACAACATATACAATCCATGTGGGCTACTAAAAAATATAAAACGAGTTCGCACGCAGCACGCTGACGTGAGGGAAGTGAATTTCCACATAAAAACTTTTAAAACTCAAAATCAGTGTAAAAACATACATTTGTACAATTTTTATTTAAATCTGAAAACATTGATTTTTTGGCTGTTCTGATGCTCCTGGCTTCATTTACCTGCAAAGCTGGGAATACAATTTTGTGCATTATAATGTTAGGAGAAGATCCAGACATGCTTGAAAGTAGGCGTGAGGTTGCTGGGGATGATAAAAGTACTTCAACAAAGGAATAACAGGCTTCTCTAGTGTAAAATCCCCATAAGACAACGTACTGTGTTTAGTCGATACACATTTTCTTTAATAACTCGGTAAATATATATGCTAGAATGACGAGAGAAGACTTAAAACTTTTGCCTCACTAATTCCCATCTTTTTACATGCATTAATCTTACATACGGGGCATTTTTGACCCTTTTTAGGCCCAAAAACTCAAAATTTGAAAAATTAATCCCCAAAAAAAGGGTTTAGAGTTTTCCGATTGTTTTGCCCAACGAACTTGTCCAACAGATTATAGAAAGGAACGTCCCTACCAAATTTGAAGTAAATCGGACAAAAACTGTGACCGCTAGAGTGCATACACATATATATATAAAATTTTGAACTACCCCCCAAAACGTGTTCAGGGGGTCACGTTAGGAACTTCTATGGTGGTCCCGGGCTTTAGTTTCACCGTGCGGGTCATGCTAATAGTTCACTTTCCATAGGAAATTCACTAAAAACAATTCATACATTATTATTTATGTTAGAACAATTCCAACAATATTTTATTTTCTATCAACACGGTCTATTACTGATTCAATAAAGGTTATATCTGCAGTAAGTAGATTTTCCTGACCTAAAACCATGCTGTTCATTATCAAGTAATATTATTGCTTTCTAGAAAGTCTAGAAGTTGGTTGTAAACAACTTTTTCTAATATTTTTGAAAAAAAAACTGGCAACAGTGATTTGGTATGTAACTTGAAGGGTCATTTGGGTTTTCCTTTGTAAAAATGGGTACTAACTATTTTAGCAATTTTTAATTTATACAGAAAAAACCAGGTATTAATGATGAATTTGCAATATTTGTTAAAGGTTTGAGAATTAAGGAATTAGGCTGCTTTGCTACACTCATTGGGATGCCATCAATTCCAGTAGGAAATATTTAATCTTCATCACTAACTTGTAAAGTTGCTCTTCATCAATTGTCTTGAATTTGAAATTATCTGAACTGTTCATAAAATGTTGGTCAGGTAAGTTATCATCTTAATATATAACA
Organism: Allygus modestus; assembly: GCA_963675035.1. Classification (NCBI taxonomy): domain Eukaryota; kingdom Metazoa; phylum Arthropoda; class Insecta; order Hemiptera; family Cicadellidae; genus Allygus; species Allygus modestus. The sequence goes on along the minus strand of OY776111.1, from coordinate 382,047,569 downwards.
ATGAATCTCTATTTCCCTTGGTCACGCCATAACTTGAGAATGAGTGCACCAAATTGAATAATTTTTGTTGTTGTGTTCGTTAATGTCAGGATAAGGTTTTTATAAAAGAAATTTTGTAATCCGACCTAAGGTCTCTGACCCACTGACCTTCAAAGTTCCTATTGATTTGATCAAAGTTCAGTTAGTTACACCAAACAGCTGTTAACAAGAATTATATCTAAACATACTTGAAAGGCATAAATATATGTTCATTACGGAAATAACAAAACTACTTGAATGGCAACTTAAACTCTTTTTTCGATGCCAAAGTTAGCACTACATAAAAATAGGCGAGTGAGCGAATCGAACGAGCTCATCTTAAAAATGAACAAGTATTTGACATAAAATAATTCAATCACATTAGGACAGGACAACGTCTGTCGGCCAGCTAGTCTTAATATAAAAATGAATGCCTGTTTTCCTTTGTGATTCCATAACTTGAGAATGAGTACACCAAATTGAATAATTCTTTTTTTATTTTGTTCATTAATGTCAGGACAAGGATCTTATAAAAGACGATTTTTAATCCGACATAAGGGCTCTGTCCCACTGGCCTTCAAACTTCCCATTGATTTGATCAAAATTCAGTTAGTTACACCATAGATTAAGCATACTCCTTAGGAGATATTGCATGGGCAGGTTGTCAGACGAAGACGGGTGAACAGTGGCGTGCTCCTGCGGGATTTTCTAGTACTAGCATAGAATTAGTGCCGACGGCATCAGCGCAGTGGCGCAGCTCGTGGCCACGTGAGGAACCAACGATCCGCGGGCTAGGAGGGGAAACGACATCGGTGTGCGAGAGAGAGCGGGAGTACTTGTGCGATAGAGAGAGAGGGAGTGAGAAAGGCGCCGCCGACGCGACACTGCCGTAGTGCCGTGGCTCGCTCGCACTCGCAGGGCGTCCGCCAGCCACCAGCCACAGTGCCTTCGTGCCTTCCTTTCGTCAAATCGTAAAGCGGCTTCTTCCTTGATAAATGTTCTACGTTCGCTTGTGAAAATACTCTTACAGTTATAATTACAAATTAGTGTAATAGGTGTATAGTATGTATAACCGATATCTCATTACCAATGATTCAGTGAATTCATAACATACAGTATTTCCTTATTAAAATCCCACTTAATTCTTTTTCACAATTTATTATTTTTTTCCTTTTAATTTCGTCGGGGCGGAGAGTAAATCCTCATGGACACTCAAAAATCCGTAGTCGAGAGTATTGCCGGACTTTTACCGGCTAAAAAAACTCCGCGAAAAATTTAAAATTATTAAAATAAATAAAGTAATTTCTGTGATTTGAGTAATTAACTTTGAAAACCTTTATTAAGTTCAAATAAAATTTATGTTCTTTTTGAAAAATTGAGAAACATTAAGAAATTATACAGGTTTGAAACACCTACGAAACGGCCAGTCCGATTTTAACGAGAGACCTATCAAATGAACGGAAATATTGTCAAATTTTATATTACGGAGTTTCAAATCTTTCCATTGCTTTTTTAAATTTATATAAGGAAAAACAGTGTAAAATATCGGTGTTTTTTTACAATGTGTGAGTAAATCTCAAATTTAAACGATTATTACAAAATATCAAGTAAACGTATCTGCTTAAAATTGTTATGGCGTATATAGGCCTAAGGGTTATTTAAAAACACTTTTGTCACGTTTCATGAAAGGAATTCATGACTACCTATATAATAAAAATAAACTTAATTTTAAATCAGGCAATTATGTGTAATTCAAAAAAAATATACAGGGTATCACAAAAAAGCGTGGTGTGATTCGTAGAATTTGATTCCACATATGAAAATAAGTCAAAATTATCTACAATTGGTTCAATTTCAGTGCTACGTCTGCCCGGCAGCATCATCTCGACTTGTCTGATTGATGCGTCGTCAGTCAGATTCATATGCCTTCTGTAATACTACTACAGAGAGTTCACAGGCATTTCGGTGAAAATTCGTTAATTTAGTTTTAAAACGTCTTTTTCGGCCATTCTCGTTCATGCGGCTCGGTTGTCGTTCCCCAGGGAGGTAAAAACCATGGAGAGCTCGTCAAATGGACAGAAAACGGTCCGCGCATTGTCAGGCTAGACCCAAAGTGCAGGACACGGCAAATCTGAGTAATCCCGAGCGGTGAGCCCGTTGTCGTTTACACGCTCCTATACCTCTTAATAATAATACAACTACAATGAAACTTATATATTTCTTTTCTGCATGAATGTCCGCATCTAACGGTATCAATATATTTTAGTTTAAAATTATGTGTAATTTGTAATAATTAAAATATTAGAAGGTTGTAAGAACATGACATAAAAAAATAAGTAAGCGAGAAAGTTTTTTATTCCTGAGGTAAAATTAAACTTCCAGCAAGAAAGTTGTAGCTAATTAGTTGATCTTCAAAATTTATTCGAAAACATTTTCGATAGAGCTAGTTTCTTCAATAATCCGATATAAATTACGGCTATGTTCAGTTCTACGCGCGCCGCCGTCGTCGTCGACCACGGCCCCACGCCGCGCCGTACTACCACATCAGAATAATCGCTTCTCATTTTACTTCGATTTTTATAAAAAGTAATTATATAAATATATATTTGACTCCATATTATATTGAGGTTATTAGCGAATTTCCCCTATAGGGAAGAAGCTATTACCGTAGTCGGCATGGTAAGACCTAGGCCCGGGACCATGATAACTTTTCGTTGTGAGGTCCCCAGACCCCAAAAACACCATTCGATCAGAACTATATATATATATATATATGTGTGTCCGTGAGCACGATAACTCTCGTAAAAATTATCCGATTTTGATGAAATTTGGTATAAACGTGTAAAGCAACATTTATGACTTTAAGTTCGAAAACCAGCCAGATCGCTCTATCCGAAGGGGTATTTTTGGGGGGTTTTGTACCCCAAAAATGGGTTTTTTTGAATTTTTTACATATAATTTTGGAAATAGTCAAATTTTAGTTTTCACCATTGGATTCAGCTTACAAAAACATACAATTTGGTATTTTGATCATTTCTCTACGCCAATTGGTTACCGAGATATTGAAAGTGCTAAACACAGTACTTTGTCTAATGTTATTCTTATGGAGGAAAAGAAAAATTTTATATCTCGCTTATTTATGAACGTATACTGACGAAACTTGGTATACGGCTTCATCTGGTTGTGGACCATTGATATTTGCTCAAAAAAAACAATTTTTGCCAAAGGCTCCCTTAGCAGCAAACCTGCGTGCTCAGCCCCATGTTATTCTTATGGAGAATAAGTAACGTGTTATCTCCCTTAATTATGAAAATAAATTAATGAAATTTGGTATGTGGCTTTACCTAAATGAGTTATATTGATATTTGTATAAAACTATTTGTAAATAAAATATGGGAGTCATTGAGTCGTTAATTAATTAATTTCGATGAAAATCCAGGTTGAGTACGTGAAAATCGAGATTTGTATGCTAATATTGAAACTTACACGTGTTTTTACGTCATAATTAGAGGTTAAATACATTTTAATGTAGTACCAAAAGATAAAGAATTTATTCAGTAATTCGATTCCAAAAACCATTTTACTATAAAAAAATCCCTTGCGCGGTAAACCTCATTTAACTGAGGACGCGTCGCCAATAACCCATAAGACGCTGTACTGAGCGCTGCGGCTGCGACCGCCGAATCCTACACTTTGAGATGTGACCTTGAGCCCAGCCGTACCGAATTTTGGTCTATCTCGACTATGGGCGCGAGCATGGTCTATCCCGACATGTTTTCTACCTCGCTGTCGTTCCCAGTCAATAAGAAAAGTTTTGGTTGTCATTTTCAGACAATAAAAAACGTTGCCGATCGTCATTTCGGGCCATTAAATGCAAGTAAATTCCTGTTTTTGATCCATCCGATGCGGAAAAATAGGCGTTCTTTGGTGATAGATCGGAGTCGAATCGCCGACTGTATTCGTAAAAAATACGTTCCGGTTGTCGTTCGGGCCTATAAAACGGAATCCGGCTTTATTTTACGTTGGGGAAATGTGGTCCGATTGTCAATTTTTATGATAAATCACGGTTAGATTGTGATTTTTGGCATATATTGAAGCTCGGTCGTCATTTTCGGTCAATAAACAAGTTGCGACCGTCGATTTCGGACTTTAAAATGCTAGGAAAACGGTTGTTTTCGGCAAATAGAATGAAGTGGAATTGCCTATTTTGTCTAAACAATTTTTTTTCTGTAAAACGTAGACTTTTTCGGCCGATAAAATGCGGCCCTTAAATTTTTTGAGGTCAATGTTTTTGCCCTACAAATCGCAAAAGGGGTTTGTCGGTCAATTGCTTTTTTCGGGCCCTAAAACAAGGCTATATTGCTATTTCCGTGGATAATATGCGGCTCGCTTGCCACTTGAGGCCAATAAAACGTGGTCCATCCCATTATACTTAAAAAATTCACTCATTTTGGTGTTTTTGACCACCAAGTTGTGGCAAAATTTATGTTTTTACCGATAAAACACGGCCAAATATCTGATTTTGCCCGGTAAAATGCGTTTCGGACTTCGCTTTTGTATATAAAACACGACCCGGCTTTGTTTTTTACCGAGAAAATGCGGTCCGATTGCCGTTTTTTAGCGATTAAGTACATTTCCGGCATTAAATAAGGTTGGTACTCAATTTTCAGCCGATAACAAACTTTGCGGTCGCATTTTGGCTAGCAATTTTGCTGTAAAATTGCCGATAACATTATCGATTTTGGTTGATAACACACACCCGATCGGTAAATATTTCTAATAACACAGTTTGACCGTTTTCAGGCTAAAAAATGTGGTGCGATTGACGTTTTAGACGGCTAAATTAGAATATATTGCTATTTTAGGCCAATAATATGTATCTCGGGTGTCTTTTAAAATCGCCGTATCTCGGCTGATAAAATTTGTTTCGATGTTAGTCTCGGTAAAATCTTTGTTTTCGACGATAACATACTTTGATACTTCCGCTGGCGGTTGGCCTTTGAATTGCGGTTTGAGTACAAACTATTGCGGTATTTTTGCCCGATAAACTACGTTCATTGGTCGTTTTTGGTCTAAAAGTTACGGTGACCATGAAATGCGGACAAATTGTCATTTTTATCCGAAATAACTACCAAAGTTCAAATTTATGGTTCGCAAAATATAAAAAATATAAAAAATAAATTAAATTTATTGGGAAAACTCAAAAACAATTAATATAATCATTAATCAGATTTATAAGGCCATGTCATATTCTTACAACAAAACATATTCACATATTCTTTCATATTCAGTTCAGTCTTCATATTCTTTCTCAGTCTTCACCTGTTAATAACTAGCGTATAATAATATAACATTGTAATGTGAATGGGTCATGACATTCCTATGAAAATCGAAAGACGCTTGCGGCAGTTTCAGGCAGTACACCACCTCGGCGAGGCACCTCGGCCGTTGGCGGTGGCGGGACGTGGTAACAGGCTTCGGTCGGTGCACTCAGCGGAGTGTGTGTGTTGGGGGTTGGGAGATGGGAGATATAAGAGGGGTTAGCGGATGGGCTGTTAGGATGGGCGCGCGGCCGAAGGGGGAGAGGGGAAGGGCAGCGACAGCAGCGCGGCAGCGTAGACGTTCCGAACTAGCTCCGCCGTCGCCTTGGACGTACAAGCAGACCGTGTACGCTTGTCCCATTACGATGGGTGATCTCCTAAGGAGTATGCTTAATCTATGGTTACACCAAACAGCTGTTAACAAAAGTATTATATCTAAACATATTTGGAAGGCATAAATATCATGTTCATTATGGAGATAAAGAAACTATTTGAATGGCAACTCAAACTCTTTTTTCGATAGGTGAGTGAGCGAAGCGAACGAGCTAATCTTAAAAATGAATGAGTATTTGACATAAAACAAATTCAATTACATTAGGACAGGACAACGTCTGTTGGGTCAGCTAGTTAACAATAGTATCACCACAATGATAATATGTGGTGCAGCTCATTTAAGTGTAAGGCAGTAAACGTGAACAAAACACATTATTTAACAGCGATTTCAGATTAGAAGCCCTTATTTATTCTTATACATTAATAACGTAATAAAGTGTTTCCTATTACATTGTGACACAGAACTAAGCAACATTATAACACTGCTTATGAAAATGTTCCACATTAACTTTGCTGTTCCACCAAAATAGTGACAGTCCCAGTTTCTTTGAGTTCATTTATAATTTTGTTAGGCTTCTTTTATAATTGAACTCTAAAAAAAAATTGTTTTTTCAACCTGTTACATAGTTGTAAAACATATGTACAAAGTTGACTCATCGATTAAATTAGATTGCAAGAACGAACCCCCGTATTTGATCGTTTTTGTGTACCCTCCTCATATGGTCATGCTGGGCAGATGTTTCCCTACTCCCTTGTTATACCACAGTCAAAATTGTAAATAGACAGAGCTGCTCTTGTTAATGAGAATCTGCTGAGTAAGAGCAATTGAGAGTCCCTAGGTGGCTGAACATGAGAATGACAACATCGCCAGTGATCCCTGGAATGCTGATTGACAACCGGGCATGCAGAGCCACTGCTTGTTCAGCTCTGAAATGCTGCCAGGTGTTAGTTATGTGCAACTCAATCAGATTATTGGGAGCACCATGTGGTTTCCTTATACCTTCTTCTGTTAGGGTTATTTCTCAATTGATAAATTCACTTTATTATTAATTCTATTGAGACAAAATTATAAAACATTTGAATTATTTTGATTATTGAATATACTATAGATGAATAGGGCATACAACCTATAAAATCTTCATGTACAAGTAATATATGTTACTTTTATGTAAGTTACTCTTATTGAATATACTATAGATGAATAGGGCATACAACCTATATAATCTACTTGTACGATTAATAACAGTTACTTTTATGAGAGATACACTTATAAAATAACTATAGATGAATTGGGCAATACATGAATGCCCTATAGAATCTACATGTACTGTACGAGAAATATATGTTACTTTTATGTAAGTTACTCATGTATTCAATTTTTTAAGGAAATTAACCTAAAAACTAATGATTCAAAATCAAGTTTTATTAAATTTTTCTGTCACCCAAATCTTGAGGATAAAGAATTTCAAACCATTATGATGGAAAGCAAAATTCTGAAAGAAGTTAACTGTACCAAGTTTCTTTTAGGACTTTATATTGATAGAGGACTTACTTGGACAGACTATTTAAATTCTCCGTGGAAGCACGGATAGAGGACACTTTGAGTGAAAAGTCAGTGTAGTATGTGCTCCTGATTATTTTAATGTATAAATAGTGTTTTTTTACAAAAAAGTTTTAGTGTTTTCTATTTGCAGTAAAACAGTGAATTATATTCTGGATTAAAATCCTACAAGTTCCAAAGTATTATGACTAAGAGGTGAGAAAAAGTGATAAATTAACCTGAATATTTTGAAAGCGGCAGAAGAGTCTGTTATTACAACTGATAAGGAGGGTCGGTGGACTCTGGGCAATCTTAGTCTGTGACCTTGCCGGCAGTTGTTTGATTTCTATCTGTCAGAGAACTGGTCACTTTGTTTACTATTTGAATGAAAGATACTTTGTTTATCTTTGGAAAGAAAGTATTTTTCCTCACACCTTGTTCAAATATTTTAAATGTTTAAAATATACTGCATATATATTTATAATTTTTTCAAGCCATTGCAGGAATTAAATTGAACGAAGATTAATAATAATGACTAAATTACCATGTGGCAATTGTCAAAAAGGAATTAGATATAGTGCTGTCTGCTGCAGTGGGCCATGCCAAAGTTGGTTTCATAAAAGGTGCACAGATATAACAGACGAGGATTTCAGAAAATTATGTAAAGGTGTATCTCATTGGACATGCTCAAAGTGTGTCAACAAACCTGAAAGTAATTCCTTAGCCAATGACACACAAAATGTAACAGATATAGAAAATAAACTGGTTAATCTTATTTTTGAAGGGGACGTTGACCTCAAAACGTCCTTAACTATTGCTGCTGAAGCTGGAAGCACACTGTTGGAAGAGAACAAAATTTTGAATAAAAAAATAAATGATTTGAAGTACTCAAAATCAACAATACAACTGTAATTGGAAGACAAAATCAAAGCTTTACAATATGATAATGCCCTTCTAAAACATAGCCTAGACAAAATTAAAAAAGAGTCCTCAGAGGAATTAGATTCATTACAGAAAAAATAACAAACAAAAGAATTTTCAAGGATAAATTGTTAGACCAACTTGAATCTGAAAAGGGTTTACTTTCCTCACAAATAAATCAACTTGGTCAAACTAAAAAACTTGAGGGAAAAAGCAAATATAATGGAGACAAGATACAATGAACAAAAATCTGATTTAAATTTTGAAAGTAATATCTCAATGTGTACTTCTATAATGGAGTCGAAATGGATCACTGACGACACAGTTGAGCTTTAGTCATTCCACAAGATATGCTATTGATGACCCCTGCACTTACACACCATTTGAAATGTTTTGAGGGAAGTGATAGTTCAATTGATCTTCAACAAATTAACAAAAAGTTGTTCATATTTTTCCCTATTAACGATGCGTCTGCTGATGATGTGGTAGGAGGTACTCACTGGAGTCTACTGTTACTAGACAAAAAAAGTAATAATTGGTTTTACTTTGATTCAGTTGGTGAATACAACCTAAAGCATGCCCAGACAGTAAAGAACAACTTCTCCAAGCACTTAGGCTTGAGTGAAAACTTGCCCATGCACAAAGTAGCTGTACCTCAACAAAACAACACAGTAGATTGTGGTGTGTATATGTTGATTTTTACCGACATTCTTATTCAGCGCCATTATTCAGGGAAAATTATGTGAATTGCAAAATACAACACATAAATTTTTCCCAATTGTACAGGAAAGTGACGTTTTGACTAAGCGAGCTCAATTGGCTCTTTTCCTGTACACAAAGAGTCATAAGGCATTTAGCTTGGGCACAGTTTCCAATATGAAGTATCAAGTGCCTAACCCCACCCCGTCTCTGGCCCTCACGCCTTGGTCGTCAGGGACTGTTAATGTTCCCTCATCTCTCCTAATCAATGAAAATTTTAATGAAACATGGAGGAAACCTACAAAAATCAATAAAAAATAGCAAACTCTGAAGCCCCAACATGATGTTGGTGTACCTACTAGCAATATATATGAAGTTTTGAATAGTACTGAGCAGGATTCTGAAGAGCAAACACAGAACAAAGTTAAAAAATAACATTACCTACGGAAAACCTAGAACATCTCCCACGACTAGAAGAATCTGCAAAGAAAAATCCTTTGACATTCAACCGATGGACGTACAGTTTTACACAGATAGCCATGGAAGAGAAGTCCCAGAGTTAATGAACACCTGCAGCATGGGCAAGGTTAGATTAAGTGGTTTAGTAATGCCCGGTGCAACAACACAGCAAGTTTATGGGCAAGCTGCAAGATCTGGTGACCACCCTATAATATTAATTGGTGGCACAAACGATATCATCAAAAACACCACGCCAAACATTTACAGAAATTTGGAAAAAGACCTAAAACTGCTCAGTACAAATAAAACGGTACTTTTAACTACTATACCCCACCGCTATGATTTAAATCCTAACCACCCTCTCCACGAAGAAATATATAAAGTCAACAGCTATATAAGAGAACTTGCACTAAGAATGAAGAAAATAATTCATTGACTTTTCATTGAAAATTTCATTGACTTGGAAGATCTAAAAAGATTTCACTTCACTCGACACGGTCTTCATTTGAATTATCGTGGGAAAAAGTTGTGTTATATGCTGATAGACTCACTAAACAAAATATATCTGTGTGCTGAGAATAACATTCCTAGTAGCAATGAGCATTCATGTCAACAAGGAGTGCCAGATAAGTGTCATTGAGGCCAACATGGAACATTTAATTAAAGATCATAAAAACAATGAATTATTTGCTTTTGCTCATAGTATTTCTAAAGATCTTTATCATGAAAGAAACATGAGTGCCGGTGTGGCAACTGTTTTTAAAGAGATGTTCGGTAAGCCATCATCCTTCCTCACCGACCACTTAACACACCAGAAAATTCCGAATGGAGCAAATGTTTATGGGCTTGTCACAAAACCTTTTTATGATGAGAAGCCAAAAATACCTGACTACAATGCTGCCTTTAAGGATTTGACCGAAGACTTCAAAAGAAGAGATTTAAAGAATTTGGTTTGCTCCCCTATGGGCTGCGTTCGTGATGGCATGTCACCTGAGGTTTTTGCTGCCAACCTCGTACACTTCCATCAAGAAACCGGAGCTTCAATTCAGATTGTAGTATACAGGGAGAATTCTACCCGGGAACTTCAAAACGGACTCTCTTTTGATGACTTCGCAGAGAAACTTCGTCGCACCATTCCATTGCCTCTCATTGGGGAAAAATCAAACAAACCAACTTCTTCTCCGAGATATCTTCAGCTCCATTACCAGTCTCACCAGTGACGTGTTGTGATAAGGGGGGTGAGAAAGGCAATCTGGGGCAGAGTGAAGTGCTTAGTGTTGTTCCAGGAACTGAAGAAACTTGTAGTAGCCCTAAGCAGTTAGATTCGTTTTTAATTTTAAGCCAAGCCAATCTAAGCCTCACTTAAAGCAACCTAATGTTAGTATTTTTCACCAAAATATAAGAGGAATACAGTCATCTTTGGAATCATTAGATATAACTCTTTCTGAATTGGAACCTAGTATTGTTGTCTTGACAGAACATAAAATGATAAAAGCATCTTTGGAAAGACTCAATATCAATGGCTATAACCTCAGTGCTAATTACAGTCGGGAAAAGAGCAGAGGAGGGGGAATAATTATTTTAACGAAACCATTTCTAAATTGCAAAGAAATTACATTTCCATAAATTCAGGATCTTCTTACAGACAAAATATTTGAGTGTTGTTTTTTAGAATTAGAAAAAGTACAAACATACAACAAATTACTTATAATTGGCTGCTATAGAAATCCTATCAAACAAAATGAACCCGAGTTTATTAAAAGATTCAATATCTTACTTGAAATAATAAATTTAAAGTACAAAAATGTTGTTTTTCTTGGGGACATCAACATTGATATCCTGAATGAAACAGACAGGAATATAAATTGCTTATTAAATATTGTTACTGCGAATGGGTTTCAATCATTGGTTGACTTCCCTACTCATATTTCTGAATCAACAGAAACCGCTATAGACAATATTTTCACTAACTTATACTATTTTCACTATTTTATAAAATAATTGGAGTCAACACTCAACTTTCAGATCATGATGGTCAAATACTTGAAATTGTCAAATGCAAAGCTCCAGTAAATAATTCCTCATACATTAGTTTTGAATATAAAAGAATATTTGGTGAGTCTAATATTGCACAGTTAATCAATCTTCTTCAAAGTGAAACATGGTTTGACCTTTATCACCAGTTGAAAATAAATATGATACTTTCTGCACTATTTTCATGTCATATTTTAATGTTTCTTTTCCTGAAACTCTGTAAAGGTATCATGCTAATCAAAAATGGATTTCCAGGGAGCTTAAATCAGAAAAACAAGAAATAATAAATATAAGCAACGCAGCTAGAAAGTTCAAAAGTAGAGCTTTGCTTTCAAAAGAAAGCAAATAAAATGAACAAGCAGCTAAGGAAAAACTTGACCAACTCAAAGAAGCAATACTATAAAACAAAAATTTCTAACTCAATTAATGTAAATAAAACTTCTTGGCAGATTATAAATTCTGAATTAGGGACAAGTCCAAGAAGTGTTCAAAACATAAATTTGAAAGTTAATAATTCTGTATCTTTGGATCCTCTTCTGATTTGTAATACATTTAACAATTATTTCACAAATGTAGTAGATAATACTGTGATACCCAACCTGGAACCATCTGCAGAGGTCTTGGTGGAAAATTCGGAAACTGGAGTGTTTTTTAGTAACTGTAGTTTTAAATTTAACTTTGTTGATGAGAAAGAAGTGGACAAAATTATAAATTATCTGAAAAATTCTTTTACTGCTGGTTACGATAGAATTTCTGTGGTGCTCTTAAAAAAAGCTAGGTCTCTGTTTTACTGAAACCAATCACCCACGTGATAAATTCAATGTTAATCTCCGGAATGTTTCCTAACAAACTTAAAATCACAAAATTAAAACCATTACACAAAAAGGGAGATAAGCAATTAGTATCAAACTATAGACCCATTGCCTTGTTACCTTCGATCTCTAAGATATATGAAAAAGTAGTTTACAACCAACTTGTATATTTCTTTGAAAAAAATAAAATTTTTGATAACTACCAACATGGCTTTCGCAGTGGGAGGTCTGTTTTAACAGCTGCCACTGATTTCATTGAATCTATTATTGACAGTCTAGATAGCAAAAATAAAGTAGCAGGTTTGTTTATGGATCTCAGCAAGGCATTTGATTCAATATTACATGAATTATTGCTGTTAAAATTATACAATTTATGAATTAAAAAAACAAGTTAAATTAGATAAGATCCTACCTGTGGGAAAGGAAACAATTTGTATAAATTATTCATCAGAATGAAAATAATTATAGAATTCATTATCAGTCCTCACTAAAACAAGTAAAATATGGAGTACCTCAGGGATCCATCCTTGGACCTTTTATTCCTTTGTTACTTCAGAGATTTTCCTCAACTTCGTGAGTGCAGTAAATTGTGTTTATATGCCGATGACACTAATTTAAAAGTCTCAGCAAACAGTCTCAGTTGGTTATTGGAGATATAAGAGCAAACTCAGATGTAATTTTGCTAAACAACTTTTTCAATTCAAACAACCTAATCTTAAATTCAGATAAAACTAGTTTAATTTACTTTCAAACTAAGCAAACTGAACATCAATCTCAGCCTAAAATTACAATGAATGATAAAGCAATTGCAAGTAAGGACAGCATCAAATTTTTGGGTTTAGAAATAGACAAAAACCTTAAATGAATGTCTATGTGGAAAAATTGCTTTTGAAAATTTCATCAGGCTTGTATGCATTGATTAGATTGAAACACCTGTGCGAAAAAGAAACTTTAAAAGTTATCTACTTCTCTTATATTCATTCAATTATATCTTTTGGAATTTCACTGTATGGCGCAACCTCTCAGGATAACTTAAATTATATTTTAAAAATGCAAAAAAAGCTATACGAGTAATTTGTAATTTGGAACCCAGAACATCAGTTAAAGAATATTTTAAATCCGAAAACATTATGACTGTATATGGTACGTATATTTTTGAAACAACCTTATCAGTTAAGAACAGGCTACATGAACTAGAAATTAACGGTGATAGTCACAACTATTTTACAAGAAATCGTAACAATTTAGCAATCAGCACCCACAACTTGCAACTTTAAAAAAAAAAATATATATATTGGATCAAAGTTTTATAACAAACTTCCCGTCGATATTAAGTCAGAAGTGTCATATGGCAAATTTAAAACAAAACTAAATACATTTCTCATCAACAAGGCGATGTATTATTTTCAAGAGCTTTAAATTTTCCTATTTTCATGTTGTTATTGTAGCTAGCAATGGTTTAAAGTTTAAAGTTTAAATTTAAAGTTTATATTTTATTTTTTATTTATTTCTTACTATCACACTTGTATATATTTTCAGATTGCCAATGTATGTATTTGTTTCTGTAGATGTGCTCCTGCTCAAGGGCTATTCAAAGCTTGTTATAATAACTTTGACACTATTCATGTATACCTATGTATATATATATATTAAATGAATAAAGGCAATTTGAATTTGAAATATATTGTGTTCAAAGGTGTCCTCAAACATTTATGTTTTGCGAGAATTATCGAAGTACTGCCACACAAATATGTTGCTGAATATTACAATTTTTGCGAGTCCTCGAAACGTTTGTCTAACAGCTAGTTTACTCATGAGGTAAACAATATTCCAAGATTTATTTTTGAGAGAGACTATTTATTTCCACCCGTAGCATCTTCTTTTAAAAACAATTAGCTTTTATTTCTTGAAAACACTCTTCTTACTGATAAGTATAAATTTATGATTAAAAACGTAAAATCAGTAATGTAATTTTTATTTATTATGCAAAAATTGGCTTCTAAGCAAATTCTGATATGCAGTAGATAAATATGGTTGAGACAAAAAAAAATATATGTATCCAAAATATTCGCAGGAATTGAATTATTTTAATTTTAACAATAATGTAATAAATTAAGCATGTTTTTCAGGAACGTAAAACCTGATTTCATCTTTTGAAGCAAAAAATATATATATTCAAAATATTCGGAGGAATTAAATATGAACTAAATTATTTTAATTTTAACAATGATGTAATTAATTAAGCATGTTTTTAAGTTCAAACCTAACTTTCTAATCAGTCTTTAACGCAATATAAGACAAAAATATATATTTCTCAATTATATTAGGTTAGATAAATTTACCATGCAGTAATGGTTTTGATTCCAACTTATACTATATACCATTAAACTTATACTTACACCATTACGCTTTATTAAACCTAATGTAATTTGAGTAAGAGATCAAATTTTATTATTCAACTCGTCTTAATTTTACATTAATAAGCTGAATATTCAAATAATCCTTTTAAAAACAGATTTTCTTGCATGATATAGTAAGACTAGACTGTTTCCGCTAAATAGGAGTGTGTGAGAGGGCGATTCTCTCGTTTTGGCCAAACGGTCCTAAAAGTTGATCTTTTTCAGCGTGCTATAACTCCTACATTCTTTTTCATAAAACACAGTTAACATACAAATACTGTAGGGAATTTTGTCTCCTTTAATTTCATATTCTACTATTCTTTCGATTAAATGCATAGTTTTCGAGATATAGGTGAAAAACTAAAAACAAGGGCAGAATATTTCAGGTTTTTTGAGTTTTCTCAGTGAAGCCGACCCTTGGTACTTGGTTCTTGGGTATAACTACCGGGGTACATTATAAACTAACTACAGTATTACAGAAGTGTGAAATGAGTTTTTTGATTACCACCTCTCAGGTTAATCTGATTGTGGACCCTAACAGCTTTAAACTTCTTGTTTTGAAATCAAGAACGAGTTCGCATGCAGCACGCTGACGTTAAAAAACATACATTTATTCAGATTTTTTTCAAAATCTGAAAACTTTTTTTGTTGGCTGTTCTGATGCTCCTGGTTCTATTTACCTGCAATGCTGGGAATGCACTTTTGCGCATTATAAGGTTAGGAGAAGGTCTAGTCAGGATTGAAAGTAGGCGCGAGGTAGCTGGGGATGATAAAAATACACCAACAAATGAATAAAAGGCCTTTCTAATGTAAAGCCCCCATAAGACTACGAACTGTGTTTAGTCGATGTACATTTTCTTTAATAACTTGGTAAATATTTATGCTGAATGATAAGAGAGGACTTAACACTTTTGCCTCATCAATCCCCATCTTTTTACATGCATTAATTTTACATCAGGGGCTTTTCTGACCCTTTTTGGGCCCAAAAACCCAAAATTAAAATTTAAAATCCCCAACAAAGGCGGTTAGAATTTTCCGATTGTTTTGCCTAACGAACTTGTCCAACTGATTATGTAAAGGAATGTCCCTACCAAATATGAAGTAAATCGGACAAAAATTGCGACCGCTACAGTGCGAACACAAATATATATAAATATTTATATAAATATATATATATACACACATATATATAAAGATATTCATATACAATTTTTAGCGCCCCCTCAAAACTTGTTCAGGGGGTCACGTTAGGAACTTATATGGTGGTCCTGGGCTTGAGTCTCACCTTGTGGGTTATGCTATAGTTTAACTTTTCCATAGGAAATTCACTAATATTACTGCTCTATCTAAATTGAATGGTCCTAATGCTTCAGTACAGAGAAGTTCTTTGATCTGAAGTTATAATTTAGATAAAATTAATATAAAACAGAGTTATCTTTATCCATACGCCTTAATTGGGTGATTCCACAGATAGCTGGGACAGTAAGGTTTTGAACTTGTCAAAGTCGTGAATATTTTATGAAATGAAAATATATACACTGGTAATAATTCGGGAAATAATATTAGCGAATTTCCCTTATAGGGAAGAAGCTATTACCGTAGGTGGCATGGTAAGACTTAAGCCCGAGACCATGATAACTTTTTGTTTTGAGGTCCCCAGATGCCAAAAACACTATTCGTTCAAATTTATATATATGTATATATATATATATATATATATATATATATATATATATATATATATATATATATATATATATATATATATATATGTGTGTGTATTTGTGTCCGTTACCGCGATAACTTTTGAAAGAATCGCCCGATTTTTATGAAATTTGGCACACATGTGGAGAGTAACATTTATGACTTCAAGTTCGAAAACCAGATCGATCGGTTTATGGGAAGAGGGTTTTATGGGGGTTTAAAATTTTCCAAAAATCAGTTTTTTGAACTTTTTATCCTAAAATTTTAAAAACCTTAGAATTTGGTTACAGCCATTTTGTAGAGCTTAAAAAAAAACAATTTAGTATTTTGAATCATTAAGCTAGTGATTAAGCTAGTGGTTGTGGAGAAAAGTCAAAAAATGTGTCCATAAAATTTCCCATGTTAATCTTATGGGAATACGGTTTTTAGGTTTTCCTCAGATAATTTCACTAAAAACTCCACATTTCTTTCTACCAATCAGTTTAGCTCTACAAAACAATCATTTTGGCGTTTCAATTGTTGTTTTACGTCCAACCGTTGCAGTGATATTCAAAGTGCTAAACACGGTACGTTGTCCAATTTTATCCTTATGGAGAATAAATAAAGTGTTATATTTTGATTATTTATGTATGTATATTGATGAAACTTGGTATGTGGCTTCAACTAGTTGTGGTATATTGATAATAGCACAAAAAAAGTTTTTTGTTGATTTTTCCCGGTAGCAGCAAACCTGCATACTCGGCCCCATGTTATTCATATGGAGAATAAGTAAAGTTTTATATCTCCCTTAGTTATGAACATAAATTAATAAAACTTGGTATGGAGCTTCACCTGGTTGAGTTATATTGATAATTGCAAAAAAACACATATCTTATCTTCCTTGTTGCAGCAAACCTGTGTACTCATTTATAATGTTATTCTTATAGAGAGTAAATAAAATGCTATATATCACTTATTAATGAATGTATTTTTGTGAAACTTGTTAAGTGGCTCTAGGTAGTAGTGATACCCATATATTTGCATTGGAATTTCGCTGAGTACGCAGGTTTGCTGCGACGGGGGTATTCATATCTTCTTTCTACCTCTTGGCTGTTAGCCAATTTCCCCTATAGGGAAGAAGCTATTACCGTAGGTGGCATGGTAAGACTTAAGCCTGAGACCATGATAACTTCGTTTTGAGGTCCCCAGATGCCAAAAACACTATTCGTTCAAATTTATATATATGTACTCAGTTGTAAAAATGTTTCATTTGATTATTTATATATATATATAAATGTGTCCGTTACCGCGATAACTTTTGAAAAAAACACCCGATTTTGATGATATTTAGCACAAATGTGGAAAGTAGCATTTATGACTTTAAGTTCGAAAACCAGATCAACCGCACTATGGGAAGGGGGTTTTATGGGGGTTTTCAATTTTCCAAAAATCGGTTTTTTGCAAATTTGACCCCAAAATATTAAAAACACTCAATTTTGGTTATAGCCATTTTATAGAGCTTAAAAAACAAATAATTTACTATTTTGAATCTTTAACCTAGGTTAAGTGGTTGCGGAGAAAATCCAAAAAAACGTGTCCCATGTTAATATTATGGGAAAAAGGTTTTTAGATTTTTCTCAGATAGTTTTACTAAAAACTTCACATTTCTGTTTATTAATGTGTTTAGCTCAACAAAACAAACATTTTGGTGTTTTAATCGTTGCTCTACGTCCAACCGTTGCAGAGATATTCAAAGTGCTAAACACAGTACGTTGTCCAATGTTATCCTTATGGAGAATAAATAAAATTCTATATCTTGATTATTTATGAATGTATATTGATGAAACTTGGTATGTGGCTTCAACTAGTTGTGGTATATTGATATTAGCACAAAAAACAAGTTTTTTGTTGATAGTCACCGTAGCAGCAAACCTGCACACTCGGCCCCCATGTTATTCATATGGAGAATAAGTAAAGTTGTATATCTCCTATAATTATGAACCTACATTAAGAGAACTTGGTATGCAGCTTCACCTGGTTCAGTTGTATTGATAATTGCAAAAAAACACATTACTTATCTTCCTCGTTGCAGCAAACCTGCGTCCTCAACCCTAATGTTATTCTTATGGAGAATAAATAAAATGCTATGTATCACTTATTTATGGATGTATTTTTGTGAAACTTGGTAAATAGCTCTATGTAGTAGAGAGTCACATATATATGCATTGGAAATTCGCTGAGTACACAGGTTTGCTGCGACGGGGGTATTTTTTTATTTTTACTTTGCATATTATTGTCGTGTAGTTAATTAAAATTGAGCTAATTCTGTAGCTATAGTACCGGGTAATAAAAAAACATATTTTTATGAACTTGTCTACTAAATTTAATAAAAATCAAAACTTTTCAAAGCTATTGTGGTTTTATCTTTTTAATGATGCAGTGGAATCTTATATTTCTTTGTATTACAGTTGTTCATATAGTCACATCTTAATACTCTTTGAATGAGTGTTACTTGGATAGTTTACAGGTTTATTTTGTATATCGGTTGTGATTCTTTTGAGAGAAGGAGGGATATGTGTCTGATATATAAGGGATATGTGTCTTATCAATAACATGGGAACTGAGAGTACCTAGGTTTGCTGCTACAGGAACCACACGTGACAATTTTGTTTTTGGTCTAAGTGACCAATACAAGATGAACTTGCTGTGCCAATTACACTGCTTGGTTCAGCTTACTGTCTAATTTTCTGGTTTTGATTATGGTTTAAAATTATGTAAATTCATAAGCAAATGTTAAAATTTGTTACTCAATATTTGATTTTTTGAATATTCGTTTATTTAACTGAAGAATAGATATATACCTGACTCACAGTTTTTAAATTTTGTCTGCTTTATCTGATAAATATCTTTTGTTTTATAAATAATACTCCCGTCGCAGCAAACCTGCGTACTCAGTGAATTTCCAATGTCATAATACCACATAAAGCCGCATACCAAGTTTTATAAAAATGTATTCACAAATAAGCGATAAATAAAATTTTAATTATCATCCATAAGAATAACATTGGGGATGAGTACGCAGGTTTGCTGCATCAAGAAACATAAAATAATGGGTTTTTATGCAAATATCAATAGAACTCATCTAAGTAAAGTCACATACCAAGTTTCATTCATATACATTTATAAATAAGCGTTATGTAACATTTTAATTATTCTCCATAAGAATAACATGGGAACTGAGAGTACCTAGGTTTGCTGCTACAGGAACCATACGTGAAAATTTTGTTTTTTGTGCAAGCAACAACAAACCACAACCAGATGAAGCCATATACCAAGTTTCGTCAGTTTATATTCATAAATAAGCGAGATACAACATTTTTATTTTTCTCCATAAGAATAGCATAAGACAACGTACTGTGTTTAGCACTTGCAATATCTCAGTAACCAATTGACATAGAGCAATGATCAAAATACCAAATTGTTTTTTTTTTTAAGCTGAATTCAATGGTATGAATTAAAATTTGATTTAAATAAAAATTACATGTGAAACCCCCAACAAAAATTTTATGGGCTAAACAGAATCACTCGGCAGTATTACCAGGTAATTTAAACCTATTTGGTAATATAAAGTGATTTGATGGCTATTTCATCACATACTTAACTAGCTGCCATCGCACCCGGTTTCAACCGGGAATACAACAATTGTATGTGCTGCAGTCTGTGGTTAACGCGTGGAACTACTACGAATCATGATCAGCTGTTTGAATTCTCATCAGGTCAAACTAAAGTGAATGTCCATAAGAATAACACAGGATTGGAACTTTTACCCCGTGGGGTGGAGCCCTATGGGGATTTCTTAAAATTCTTTCTTTGTGGTTACCTACGTCATGGAAGAGTGTACGTGCCAAATTTCATGGTTGTAGGCATAGTGGTTCGGCCTGGGGGATGATCGGTTTTTTCGTATTTATAGATTGTCCATAAAAATAACACTGGATTGGAACGTTGACTCCCCGTGGGGTGGAGCCCTACGGGAATTCCTTAAAATCCTTTCTTAGTTGTTACTTATGTTATGGAAAGAGTATCCGTGCCAAATTTTGTGGTTGTTGATGTAGAGAGGATTGGCATTGTGTAGAGTTTTGGCTTGAGGAATGATCGGTTTTTCGTATTTATAGATATAGATAAGCCACAATCAAACATGAGCCTACTCCCATTCCAAAAATAAATTGAGGCTTCACTTCGTTAGCCCGTGAGATTCTCATGTTAACCATTATTCATTCTTTATACTAAGTACTGAATTGATGGAACTAAATATTTTTTAGCAAGATCGGTATTAATCCTAAATACCATGTACAGGCCAGCCCTCTTTCCCTTTAAAAACCCAAGTATCAACAACAACAACACCCATGGGCATGTTGTGCATGTGATAACGCAACAACATTCTGGACAACTTGAGCTTAAATGTGGTAGGAACATAGGTAACAGATCACAATCAAACATGGTGCTACTTCCTCTTTGAAAGTCTTTAAGGACTTCACCCCACTGGCCTTAAAAATTCCTATGTTTAGCCACCATCAAACTACCCATTCAACTGAGCATTAAACTGAGTACGAACAATAGTGATACAAGGCAGTCACATAGGTCAACTACTACTACTTCAAAATTCTGTTCGGGCTCTCACACACTGGCTTTCCCTGTTTCCATGCTAAACTCATTTATACTTTATTTATTTGTTTGACCGATTGATGTAAAATGTTGTAGGAATATCGGGAATATACTAAAATTAGGCATGGGGATTTAAAAATTATTTGTTGCCCTACCATCCAAAAACCTACAATCTTTTGTGTGGCCTTCAAAATATCTATGTTAACCATCACACATCATATACAGGATCGGTTGAGCTGAAATTTTGAAGGAAGATATGATAAGTCGTGATAAGTAGTAATGTACTACAATCAAACATCTCCATACCGAAAATCATATGGGGCCTTGCTCCTCTGGCTTTTAAAGTGTACGTACATGCTAACCGCACTAACATTAAGTATTTACTGACCTGTTGATCTGAAATTGACGATGGGTTGAAAGACTACGGTCTAGAATCAAACATTGCTCTAATTGACTAAAAAATAAATAAAAGCATATATATAAAAGTATAACTTGTATTTTATATTGTTATTAGCAATAGCTTCTTCAAACGTCTTATTAACCAAGCAATTCCCCCTAATATGTTCTTAGAATGAACAAAAAATATGTTTCTGATATTGCTGAAGCATTTCATATAATTTGTTATTAACGATTTAAAAGGAGAAACTGC
The DNA here is from genome assembly GCA_963675035.1 of Allygus modestus. Lineage (NCBI taxonomy): Eukaryota > Metazoa > Arthropoda > Insecta > Hemiptera > Cicadellidae > Allygus > Allygus modestus. Next base: position 382,026,039 of record OY776111.1, on the reverse strand, counting down.
TGTGTTTCAACTGCAAAGTTATTTCTATAAGTTGTCAGAGGGAACAAGTCACTATTCTGCTGATGTTCATTGTGCTAAGAACTATTCTGTACCTTTTGTAACTATGGACTTTCAGCCTATCTTTGTGGTACAATTTCTTTGAAAGGCCAATGATGAAGGACCAGATTGTGTCAGCCAGTTGTGGCAGTGTAGTTGATTCTATTACTCTGCTAATAGGTGGTGCTATTTTAAAAGAGGGAGCTACTAGTCTTGTCCAATTGCTCTCGTTCCAGGATGACAATAGCCGCGGCTTAGCTGGTATGTCTCTTTCTCTCTCACTCACTTAACGGCATGCCACCGTGCTACTGACGCATGATTTAACCTCCTATGGATAAACAGCTCTACAACTGCATTAATACAACCTTTGCTCATTCCGTATCCATTTGTATCTTATTTTGTACATATCTTCATTGTGCAGTGGACATTATTTTCTAGTAATTCCCATTGCTTCTAGATGTTAACCCCACCTCATTTCTTTAAGATTCAGTATTTTCCCATTATTGTTTTGAAATTTTTGTTTCCAGTTACACTACTGAACATCACTCAACATGGGGGAATATCTACTTCCTGTGTATGACTTGATGCCATCTAAATAGCCAGTTTAGTTTCTTCATTTCACCTCAGTCAGCAAACTCATTTATAATTGATTCATACTTTCTCAGAGTTGAAAAGTTATATGTATTTTACAAATAGAATATGGCCTAAGTGTAATATATTTTAATACAGTCAAGTATACAAGTGTTAACCATTTTTACGGCATTCCACCCAAAATTAAAAACGATCAGTTTATTTTTTGTTTCTATAATGTGTTCCTTAAGAGAGAAGTGTGAGAAATTGAAACTTCAATATCATAGATACTGTACTTCATTAATATTTTCCTGCCATAAGTTGTCCTTGTTTGAAAAATAGGCTAGTCCAACTTATATGGTTGTAAATATTTATAATAAACTTCCTAAACCCATACATCAACTAAGCAAAAAAGTGCTTCTGAAAAGAGTGTGAAAGATATGAACTATAAGGCCTACTATTTAGTTAATATATTTGTTAATGCTGACTGTGAGAATTTATTATTATTTTTTTAGCATATACAAATATATTTAATTTATAGACTTAGTAAGCCTAAATCTAGTTTAAATTATAGACAAAGTTACCTGTTTTAGTCTGGAATTCCTAGAATATGAAACTTGTTTATATTAAAGATGACTTATGACTTATTAAACATTTTCTATTAGCAGCCAATTTTTGTATGACCATTATCAAACAGCAAATTACCTGAATATACTATCTCTTATCTTGGATATGAAAGGCCTTATACATTAAACATTTCCAGTATATTGTATTAATGTATATTGTATTTATTCTACTACACAACATTAAAAATCAGATTTACAGTTTGAGTTTGGAAAGTATAGTGAAATTTATCTTTTTAGTGTGAATATTTTATTTTAAAGTTTAAAAGATCCTCAACTTATTATTGGTTAAGTTGTGATCAGGTAAATTCAAAGTTAAAAGAATTTAGAATTTAAAATGTAGCATTAGGTTGACAGAAAAAACTGAAAACAATTTTTATGCATGAAACAATATCTTTCAAACATAAAATTAAAGGAACTTGAAAGTTAATAACAAAATTTAAAGCTAAGTAAAGATTATTTGATTATTTGGATTATTTGAGTAATATAATTTTGATATTTGATTATTTTAAAACAAATTTTCCTAATAGACCTTTCCTTTCCTTTGATGGTTGGATTTTATAGCAAAATAAATATATGTTTATACATTTTTGTTTCAGCATGGTTATTAAGTGTTAGATATGTGTCAAAATTAGTAAGCCTACTGTAGTCGTTGAATGATAAATATAGTTTTATATTATTCATCTTAAAATGAGTTGGTGTCTCTTTTTAAGAACCTTGAAGAAAAACAAACCTGTAAATGTTTTTTAACATAAATAGGAAGGGCAGGGGTGAAAACGTTTTAAATCAATTTGATCGGAGTTTGATAATATGTTTTAAAGTTGATATTGTATACAATTGTAGTACTTATTTATACAGCAAAATCTTTTTGACTAAGCAGTTACACATTAGTCTTGAGTTTAAACGTTGTAAATTATTTATTTGTGCTGTGTATTTTTAAAATACATAAACTATGCTTATGAAACTCAAGGTGTAAATAGGACCAAACAATTATTTGTGATACAATTAAAAAATAAGGTACAGTATGCGCAAAAAAACCTTTCCTTTAAGAGATGTCAGGTGTTCCTGTGCTAATCCATTTTAAAACATTCGGGTTTACTGTTTACTAAACAATATAAATGTACACAACAGAAAAATACATTTATGGTTCTAATTATAGGACCGGATTGGATTCAAACATTAACCTACAAAAGATTCTTTAAACTGTTTTCTCTTTATGCTCGCAACCAAACCATACTTTTGAGCTCTGACTCAGTGGACTTTATTTAAAAACAATACTTTTGTAGCAAACAAAACGGATTAATATAAATGTAGTCGCTTATGTTATGTTTTAACCTTGTTAAAAAGCTATGCATACTTTTATTTTCCATTTACCTAACGTAATGAACGAATGCAGGTCCTATAATCGCGGCCAAATAAATTGCTAGTTGAGAACGTGGTGATCGGAATAACATTTTAGTGATTTTTTCTAGTGCAAAATGTCAACAGAGACAGCGTACAGCCATGCTATTAGCTACAGCCCAACTGCCACTATATTTGTCCCCTATTATAATGACTTTGTTTACTCATAAGCATAAAGAAAAATATGGTGTTATCTCTAGCTAATATATAAAATGGGGAGTAGTATTATTCAACTAAATGTTTTGTGTTTGTATGGGGATTTTTATTTTTTTGTATTTTGTATTTTGGCCCATACTAATTAATTATGTATCCAAGTATAAACCTGCCTAAGTATGCTGATAACCTGCTCATTTCCAAATAATTTATTCTTAACTTCTTACAATATACAAGGTTAATTAATTAAAGGTTTACTTTAATTTGTGAACGTGAAGAAAATGCCCAGCAAATTGTGTAGAATAAACTAAATAAGATATAAAATGGTAGGCCTACAACAAATATAAACAAAGACAAAATTAATTACGCCATAATCAGTAAAAGTGAAACTCTAATTGTAAACATTTTCTGACTTGACTGTTTTAAAAATAGATCCATAATAAACGACTTAGCGTTAGAAAATCCTAGAATTTTCTTCATCAGTATATGGTAAGTTAGTTATCACTATCATTGAAATCATTCGCCTCTCTAGTAGCATATACTTAACTATAATCCTTTCACTTGAACTGTCCACTTCTTCTGTAAAATATGTTATTTTTGGTGGTATTTATTTTATTTTGCCTCCTCACACACTTCCTCCCACTTTAGTTTTATTATAAAGTCTACATTTTAAAAATATTGTTTCAAAAATCGTTTTGTAAAGTATAGTAATGTCTTCTTAAAAATTCAATCATTGATCAAATTCATCGAATGCTGGTATTTCTCGACCTTGTCTCACTTTTCAAAAGTTACAAATTAACACTATGCTTCGTCTGAAAGAATGAACATCCAGTCCAACATTTTTTTCATCGGCACGAAAGTTCCCCACATTTTTTCTGCAGCAAAATATCTCAAACCAAAATTAAGTCAAGCCCAGTTCCACAAGCAGCAGCCATCCTTTCAGTTTCGTTCAGTAATTAATTTAGTAATTACGTCGGAACATTCAAACATTTAATCTAAGACGTATATATCTTCTTAAAATATATATCTCTAATCCAAACAAACGGTAAAATAATATTAATCTTGATTTGAGATATCAGTTTTGATTAATCAAAACAATCTTACTACAACATTAGATTTGTTTACTAACAACAAACTATAATAATAAGAATCACATGTTACTAGTTTTTACGGTTATGTTTTCTACAATGCTAATATAATGACCCCCTGCACTCCCCTCGCCCATCGGCAGAATGGTTTTTGTCAGCTGGTCCAGAGGAAAGGTTGTTCTGCGTGATCTGTACCTCTGTCTAAAAATTGTTTCTCTTTTATAATTTTTAAAAAGGCTATACAATTTTTTACTTTGTTATTATAAATAGATTGCTAATATTTGTTTGCAAGAATAACATTAAATAATTTTTTAAAGTTTTTTTTATAGTTCTTCAAACAAACACATGCTAAGAAGTATTCCAGTACAAAATCTAAAACAATAACACATTTTAAACACAGTTATACTAGGTTGTGCAGCATGTGACCTGAGAGTTAGCTTACAAATAATAGTTCCGAGAAATACTATTACTCCATTTATTTCACAGGAAATTACCCATTTGCTTGTATACAAGGTTATTATACGTTTATCTTTTTATACTATTATTTTTAATAATATACCTCAAATAAATTTTGAGGTTGCTCAAAGGAATAAAATAAAACTAAATTACTTAAACTGAAAAACAGGCCATCAGAAGTTTATTATGTGGTGGAAAGCATGGTCAGTCTTCACTTCAATTTGGCCGGAGACCTTTCAAATGCCTCCGACATGATATCATGCGCTGCGTTAGTTAATTAGTCCTGTATCTTGTTGTAAATAGGCTTCTCGTTGGCTTTCATTAGCTTCAATTACCGAATTGATTTGGTTTCTTATTCTGAGTCACATTACACACTTGATTTTCTAAATCATTCTCTTCACTAGATGTTACCCCAATACAAGTTATTGTAAGAAAATATATTTTTAAGTGGTACTAAATTTCATACATTTTTATAGAAACATTTTAAAGATATTTACAACCTGTTAAATACAAACAGATTGTTTTTCAAACTGTTTAAATACTGTAACTGGTTTTTTTGGGGGGGGAATTATTTCTTGCTAAAAGGTGTTACAAAAAAAGGTGCACTGGCTATATATATATTTTTTGTAATACCCTGTATATGTCAAGTTAATAAATTCTACATCAGATATGTGCTGATATGGGAGGCGGTATGAGTATGAACGTAGAGATAAATATTTTAGGTTCTGAGATCAGACGCTGGAATCAGCAGAGATTGGTTTCATTAATGATGTAGGGAACGAGACGTGCCGTGGTGTTGATTCAGCTGAAGGGGTTGTCATTGCTCCGGTCCACAGCGTAGTGCGAAACAGCCTCTCTGTATGAAAATGGCATTACCATACATTAAACATAAATTTTTTCCTCTCAATTAGTGTGCAACTACTTGTTTTCCTTGGACAAGTTCCTGATTGTGGTGTAAATGCTCAGCATGCGCCAAGCAACAATTTGCACATTTTATATTGAATTCTTAATTTGTTAAATTTTTGTTTACTTCAAGCTTAATTGTATAAAGAACAGAATGTATCTTACTGCAGTACACCATTATCTCTGCTAGACTTGAAACTGGCCGATTTATTTGTTATACTGTACTTCATAGATATTTCTGCAGTGAATTAATTGTGAGATTTTGAGCCTCCATCAAAATAGAGTTTTCTATTTATCAACGAGGAAACTTTACATTTGAATTATATGACAATAGTAGTACAAAATAACTCACTATATTTTTTATCACTGAATGGAATTAAGATTTAATGAAAGTAAAATACTGCCCCAGTTTTATATCTTGGTTTTAATGCAAATGCATAAAATGTTGGGTGTCTTAATATCTATAAATAATAAGCTTTGATTAGTCTTAGGAAAACATAAACATACAGTAACCAGTAACTGAGTTGATTTCAGTTATTACACTATTTAAGAACAAAGTCACAAGATACAACATCACAAAGAAACACAGTCTATTGAAATGACATTGGTAGACCTAAGCATTTGAATTACACATTGAATGGCACTAAATTCTAAAAGGTTGTCTTGTATTTTTAATTACAACTCAGCCTCTTACAGTATCGTATGCAACCTCTAAAATGTTTGTTCAATCTCCTGTTACATTTTTAGATATGGTTCATATTTATACATTTTGTAATGTGGTTCATATTCAGAGTAATTTGAAATGGAATTATCACATAGGCTAAATCCCAGGTAAACTATCAAAAGGAGTTTATGATGCAAAATTTGAGAACGTCTGTTACTCACTGTTTATTTAGTTACATACACTATCTCACATAGGGACATAGAGTACATGCTATGAGCACAATATAATTACATCAAATTCTGGTTTTATTGCAATAAGAGCTCTTAGATTTATTTTACAACTGGTGTTGCACCTTAAACTCGTTTTAGGGCCATTTTATTAAAAAATATATTTCCCTAAGGTGGTATTTACATTTTCAAAGTCTTATCTATATAAGAAATAACTTCCATCTTTTTTGTAACAATGGTTTTCATCGTTAAGAAACGAAAAAGTGGTTTAAGCTACTAAATTACTTGTGTCTTTATAGCGTAACTTGGCGAACTGTTCAACCATTTAATAGATCAAATTAAAAAATTACATGTGCAAAGATGTGATGAGGTATCAGAGGTTTATCATCAAAACATAGTTATTATTGTATAGATTAGTATTATGATACATATGTAATTTTTCATCACATTTTAATGGCATAGCCCATACAAAATTTTGTATTTTGTGTGATTTCTTAATGGTTGAAATACTGGTACTGACTTACTTGATTTAAATGAGAAATAAATACCAGTTTCCTGGCTTCCAATGCTCATTCTATTCCAAGTTTACAGATAAAATAATATTAATTTTGTATATTTTTTTAACTGCCATTATTTAGGTAATTGAGTTATTGAGTAAACATGATTACAGTAAAAATATTCAAACTCTTTTGTCACTTAGTTAAATTGCTTTGTAACAGCTCTATAAATTATGGTTATTTTAAACTACTTGCTATTGGCAAAAATAATACCTCTGCTGATAAATGAATATCACGTCTTTATTTGTATATGCTGTATTTAAAAACAACTCAAGTCGCACAAGGCCTAACAACTGAACCGTTTGTGGTCTACTTCTAAACGAATGCTGGGCATGCCCAACATAGTATCCTGACTAGTGCTACGGAACCATGTCTCGGCTCTGAGTTTTAATTCTCATTTTAAAGTCAATTATAGACAGTGAGCCTTATGACCTCCATGCATCTGAAATATGCTGCTCACATAGCCGAAAAAGACAACCCAGAGTTGAGCGTAACCCTAGTAGTTTAGACATGTCCAAACCACAAATACACCAGTAATGGTGGCAGGTGGCAAGAACCTTGTAGGAGGGAAGTTTTGAACAGGGCATTTGTTGATATTCAAACAAATGCCATAGTTCTTAGACTATTCATTAATGGTGTCCAAATCTTTACTGAGGAGGGGATGGCTTTGTCGATAGATGTGGTCTCATCGTAGGTAACCTCAGTTGGGCATCATCAACTGGCAGTGCTAAGTTGATGTTTGTATGCACCTCTCAAATTAGAATGTCAAAGAGCCTGCTCTCAAAGGGAATTTTAGAGGAATTTCCGAGCTGTATTTGAATGAATACAAAATTACAAAGGTTGAATGTGATCTGTTACAGAGCCAAAAGAATAAAGAAAGACATATTGCACTATTGTTAATTCATTACAACTTATGAAAAATAGTGTAATATGCTTGTCCTAATTTATTCTTTTGGCTTTGTAACTGATCATATTTGAACCTTTGTAATTTTGTCTTTATTCTTTATTGCTTTCCTTTATTTATTATTTTACTTGGAGAATCATATTTTCTTCCCCCTCCCCCTTTTATTTGTAATATTAAGAATTTAAAGATTTGATTCAAAACCAGCTGAAATCAAGCAGCCCTTTAATAACTGGGAAGCCTATTTAATTCTTACAGCCTATTTTACTGTAAAATTTGACTGCAGTGGATACATTTTACAATTCATTCTTCATTATAGTTTGGTTCCTAACAGCCAAATGTTTTTCTCAATTCAAGCTATACATTAATATTAAATAGCACCAGTTTTAGCGGTATTTAGAATAATATTTCAAGTTACTAAATTATTTAGTTTTTAAGCTCTTTTTAATGGTCTTAAGTACATTTCCTCTCATTGAAAACTTGGTTTTTTGCAAAATAAAAAACTTGAATTTGGAATCTTTTAAGCTCTATGAATTCAGACCTCAAATTTTCCCAGGAATCCTGCTAGTGGTGTCATTCTGTTAGGGACCTCAAGCACTACAAGCTTCAACATTGTAACAGCAGTTGTTGGTGCCGTTTTTGATAAATTTAAATTTGTTTTTAATCTCTTTTCAAAAAAAATTACCCTTAAAAATAATTTAAAAATTAAAAGACTGGAATTACTGGAGATTAGTACTTAAATGTAGAATGTTAAAATACCCCCGTAGCAGCAAACCTGCGTACTCAGCGAATTTCCAATGCATATATATGTATCTTAATACCACATAAAGCCACATACCAAGTTTCATCAATATACATTCATAAATAAACGATTTATGACATTTTAATTATTCTCCATAAGAATAACATGGCAGCTGAGTATGCAGGTTTGCTGAAGCAAGGAACACAAAAAATGGGGTTTTATACAAATATCAATATAACTCATGTAGGTAAAGCCACATACCAAATTTCATTAATTTATTTTCATAATGAAGGCAGATAACACGTTACTTATTCTCCATAAGAATAACATGGGGCTGAGTACGCAGGTTTGCTGCTATGGGAGCCTTGGGTAAAAAGTGTCTTTTTGAGCAAATATCAATGGTCCACAACCAGATGAAGCCGTATACCAAGTTTCGTCAGTATAGGTTCATAAATAAGCGAGATATACAATTTTTATTTGTCTCCATAAGAATAACATTAGACAACGTACTGTGTTTAGCACTTTCAATATCTCGGTAACCAATTGACGTAGAGAAATGATCAAAATACCAAATTGTGTGTTTTTTTAAGCTGAATCCAATGGGAAAAAATAAAATTTGACTATTTCCAAAATTATATGTAAAAAATTTAAAAAACCCATTTTTGGGGTACAAAACCCCCCAAAAATACCCCTTCGGATAGAGCGATCTGGCTGGTTTTCGAACTTAAAGTCATAAATGTTGCTTTACACGTTTATACCAAATTTCATCAAAATCGGATAATTTTTACGAGAGTTATCGTGCTCACGGACACATATATATATATACAGTTTCGAACGAATGGTGTTTTTGGGGTCTGGGGACCTCAAAACGAAAAGTTATCATGGTCCCGGGCCTAGGTCTTACCATGCCGACTACGGTAATAGCTTCTTCCCTATAGGGGAAATTCGCTAAAAGGCTGGACCATTGATGTGGTCTCTAGGTATATGTGCAGACAGTCAGACCTCATTTACCAATTTTCCGGGTTCAAGGAGAACCAGAATGAATATTTATACCAAAAACATAAATTTGAAAATGTTGAAAAAAACATGTTTGGAGAAAATAAAAGTAGTAAGTTTCTTGTAAAAAGCCCTTTTGCAGTGTGGACAAAATTAGGTACCAACTTTTGAAAACTACCAATAAATACAAACTTAATACATCCAATTATAAAATAATGAGATAATTGTGTAATTGTTTGTTTTTGAGGTAGCTTTCATTACCTGGTTTTGTCTACTTTGCAAAAAGGACTTTTAAGAAATCTGTAGTTTATACTAGTCATTGGCTAAACCGCACTATTACCACTACCATAAACATATCTTTTTAGTTTAGTACCGACTGGTTGTTATTATATAATAAATTATAGCATTACTTTTTACTTAATTTATACCTTGAAATGTCAGGATTCTCATGATCATTTAGCTCTTCGAGGCAATTCATGAAGAAAGGAACACATTTTGAAAGGAACACATTTTGAAATTCTCGCCCTTGTTAATTTTCTCTGCAATGCTGCTTGATACCCTCCCTCCGTCACATTTACATACATCTTATTCTCCTTTTTTCACCCTCAACCATTTATCGCAGAGTGCTAATTTCATTAGTTTTCATATCCCCTCTACCGCTTAAATAATTATACTGAAAGTTGTTGTGGTGACAGTTAGAACAATCCAACTTGTGGTGGAATTTATATGACTTTAGTGGTGACAGAACAATTCAAATTGTGGTGGATTTTCTTTACTAACAAATGTTGGATAAGCTGATTGAATAAAATAATACCAAATCTTTTCATTTGCACTTTCAGATGCAGCAGAAGCTGGAAAAGCATAACATTCAACAATTTGTGAGAATCTGGTGTTTTATGATTTCTAGGCATATTTATTCAATCAAAAATACATTGTCAAAATTTGGTGATCGGTATTCGAATATAATCAGACCTAGATTTTGGAGTTGTTCATTATGGGTTTCACATTAAACAATTGGTCCCTCAACAGCAATTGGTTATTTCACCATAAGATAATGATTCTAATTCTGTACTATAGAAAACAGTTGGTTTTAGTAACAAGCATCTCGCACATAATTTACTTATCCCCCCTAAAATGTGCACGGGTGCTTGTCATGTTAATTGTGATTGCGTGCTGGTCTCGCTTGGAATGTATTTCAGATTGAGAACTTCTGACAAAATTATCTACCTGAACTATGTATAAAACTTGGGGCTAAGGAAGATAAAGGAACACATAATTAAAATTTGTCATGGTTTACCTAAGTCAATGAAGAGTGTTATATGAAATTTTTGTACAGTTAGGCCTCCTTAATTTGATCTTCAAGAGTTGTCGGTGTAGTTGTTTTTGGTTTTTGATTGAAAACATTCCTGAAAAAGTTTGACTTTGTTCTGCTTTGGTTTGTTTTTTGTTATTTTTTTCCAATAGCCTACATTATAAAATTAAATCATTTCGGAGTTTGAAGATTGATGAATAACGTTAATTACTTAGGCTACATTTATTTTACTTTAAAATACCCGGTTCTGAAGGTACTGGATCTAAAGTGATTTTGAAAGCAATAAATGACATGTTTAACTGGCATGTATGTGTGTAGGGCCAGAGTATGAGAAGCAGCCCTTCCTGATGACGGAGCCTGTACGACTGACACCCGCCTGGGAGGAGACTAACCTGCCCAACGACGAGCTCAACTTCAAGGAAGTGACTATGGAGCAGGCTCAGCTGGAGATGAACCCACCGCACGACAGGTAACCAACATGCACACTATATACATTCTTATCAGTTACCCTAATTAAATTGTTAAAATTTAAATACGTATGTGTGATAAGTAAATTCAACTTGTGCTTGTATAATTATACAGACTACCTTATGTTCGGTAAGGTTTTTTCATGTTAAAAAAACAATTTTCTTAACACTGGACCCTACTCTGCGGCTAGCTTCTTTATAGCAGCCATATTAATTCTAGAATTCACGTTAAGGTCTCGTGTTAACCCTATATCTGGCACACTTTAAAAGAAGAAATTATGTTCTGATCATGTTTTTTAGCAAATTTCCCCTATAGGGAAGAAGCTATTACCGTAGGTCTCATGGTAAGACTTAAGCGCGAGACCATGATAACTTTTTGTTTTGAGGTCCCCAGATGCCAAAAACACTATTAGTTCAAATTTATATATATATGTGGATATATATATATATATATATATATATATATATATATATATATAATATATATATACAGTTTCGAACGAATGGTGTTTTTGGGGTCTGGGGACCTCAAAACGAAAAGTTATCATGGTCCCGGGCCTAGGTCTTACCATACCGACTACGGTAATAGCTTCTTCCCTATAGGGGAAATTCGCTAAAAGGAATGTCTCTACCAAATTTGAAGTAAATAGCACAAAAATTGCGACTGCCAGAGTGTGAACACCCATATATATAATATATATATATATATATATAAAGTTTGTAGTGACCCTTCAAAACGGGTTGAGGGGGTCACGTTAGAAACTTCTATGGTGGTCCCGGGCTTAAGTCTCACCGTGCGGGTCATGCTAATAGTTCACTTGTCCATAGGAAATTCACTAATAACTCTTTATTAGTAGTTACTCTAAATAACAATTTAAATTTATGATTTAAACAATCACATATGACATTTGACACGATTTTGTGTCCTTCAATAGTTGTTGGTTATTTATAAAGATGTCAGACAACTATTACTAGTAATTGCCGAGAGGTTGAAATGCTATCAAAAATAATTCCATAAGCGGAATATACAAATAATGGCTGTCCTGCATGAGCAGTTAAACAAAAAACATTTGACCCAGTGTCATTAATCTAAACTTCACGAATAACTAAATCATTTATTTTGTTTTATCTAGAATTAAAGAAAATAACAGAAGGTGTTGCTATTCCATTTGTCAGCAGTATTTTTATTACATTACGCCCGAACCATCTGTTCTTGCTGTTTTGCTAGCATTTGTTATTATATTAACAGCTGTCAAATAAACAATAAATCGATTACTGTTCTTCATAAGATTTACATTGCAATTTTGAAAGCCTGTGGGGTGTAGCCCTGAGGACCAGTGTAAATTATAAGGGACGATCTGGGACCCGGCGCGACTTCATTTTCAAGATTTTTTTACTGTAGATTCTTTTTTCCTGGCAATAAAAATATTGTTACCAAGGAAACTATATTTTATACCGGTATTGTTACTTTCCTCTATAATAGGACCAGTGAAAGTAAAGTGGTGCAAGTCAAAAATTGTAATTTTGAGAAAAATGAGTTTTTATAAAGATTTTGTATTAGGTGGTCACCTCGGATGAATGGGTAGCACCTTGCAATGCTAAGGAGAGCTGAAAACCGTGCCGTCATAAAGCCCACTGGGTGGCAAAAGAGTCTATATCCGCGAGACCCGGATGTCAGACGACCGAACAGCGCTTCGCTCAAACTGACATCTAACCCTGTAAAATTCAATGTAAATTTAAAATTGTTATTTAGTGGGATACCCACTAAAAACTGAAATAATAATTTTAAATTTACATTGAATTTTACACTTGAAATGGTGAATCAAACAGCATGCATTTACAATTTTTAAGAAGTAATATAAATATTAGTAATAATTAGTTAAACATGGAATATGTTTAGTTCAGATAGAGAATGAAGTAAAAAAAGTAGTAAGCGAGGAAATATTTTATTTGTTGGTCAGTTTTGTAGGACAAATCGTTATCAGTACAAATTGTGCTGAAGAGCGGATTTCGTGGAAGTGGGCAATTTGTATTTTACTTTAATTGTGGACTGTTGTGAATGTTGCCTTAAGACTTTGTTGTAGACTGCACGATTGTAAAGTGTATGATATATACTCATGTGATACCTGTATTAGGTTAAGATCTGTTCTGATCTTTTCTATTGCTGTATATAATATATTCTTAATGACAATAGAATTTTATTTATTTATTTATTTAATGTGGATCCTCTATTTTTTTCCTTTGTTGTTTAGTGCCACAAGCTGTAATTCTATAAAAACAAACTCAACAAAAAATCTTTTGGGTGGGGAAGTTGGCTGAAACTTCCCCTCCTCTACTACTAAGAAGAAGAATGGCAACATCTCTTGAGCCCAGGAATGTATTAAAACAAAAAGCGCAAAGTGCTCAAAATTTGACCCCTCACAGATTGTGTTATCACTATCTATATGTTTCAGACTGAAGTTGGTGTACCTAACATTACTGTTACATGGCATTGGAACCTTGATGCCCTGGAACATGTTCATTACTGCCAAAGATGTAAGTCAATTTTAACACATTTTTGCAAAAATGACGATGCCATCTCTGTTTACATAAGATTTTTCTGTACTAAATTGTGTGTTACTTTTTTCACCTTTAGGTATTAACTATACTGGTGCCTTTTTTCAACAGTATATGCGTTATTTTTAAATGTTTCTCTCCCCCCTCCCCCCCCTAGCAACTTCGTCTGCATTGTTAACCTATGGGCTTACGAGCTGGTTCTGTGATAACTGGTTATTTTAAAAATCTATGAAATAGCATAGAAAATTTGTGTTTTTTAAATAGACTTATGGCATATTTTAATTAAAATAGTTTTTCTTTCAAAGAGTCGTAGTGGCACACACACAATAAAAAAAGTAGCAAAATCAGTGTTGACCATGTGCAACTCTCAAAGAATGAACCAATCCCGTAAACTTCCAAGCAAGCCTGCTACCGTTTATTTATTATTTGGGCCCTCTCACCAACGTTGCCACATATCGGTTTGGGTCAATACCACCAAATGGGATAATTTAGGTTAAGGTCAATTTTAAAAATTAAAATTGTCAAATTTTCTATTGATTGTTTAGTCTCATACATTGTTGGGAACACTCCAGTGCTGCAACAGAGCACAATTTTCATTTTTTATATGAAAAAACAAACATTTTCAGTACCAACACAGGGATCGGGCACACTCTCTTAACCTCCCACAAAAAACATTACAGTTTAACAAGATAGAGTTTAAGACATGTTATGCAAACAGCTGACAGAATGTTTCATTAAATAAAAATAACGTGTATTTATTTCCTGACTCCATCATTTTAACCTTAGAAAATGGTGTTGAAGTTGGGAGTGTATCATATTGTGGTACCTAATACCTAAAATGTATTCATTGGACAATATTTTAAAATAATGGTTTTACTATTGTGAGATGTGAATACATTTTTTCATCGGTTTTATGTAAATATATATTTAAATAAAAATATATTATCGTCGTTTAGTTAGTAGTTTTACCCCGTGACCGGCCTGTAGCAGACAAGACCGGTCTGTAATAGACGTGACCGGCCTGTAACAGACGTGACCGGCCTGTAGCAGACGAGACCGGTCTGTAACAGACGTGACCGGCAGGTAACAACAGTGACCGTTTGGTAAACTCACGTGACTTATACAACTAAAAGGTAAGTCCAAGGTAATATAATACATCTAAAAGACAATAAAACTTATTCATTACTATAAAATATGAAACTTACTATTAAAGTTATAGATTTCCTGAAATATCTACAATACCAGGGAAGAATCATATCGTACCTCAATTCACAAACAGTTCGGTCACACTTATAAATCATAACATGTTATTCTTTTATGAAAAAGCTAAATATATCATAACAAGTTAACAAGAACTAAACACAACCTCAAAACGTGGTTAGCCTACAAAGCTTAACTGAACGACTAATAAAAATAATATCTCGAATATACAGATAAGTCGCACTTAACAGTCCAGGTCACGTGAGAGATCTGTTCGTGACTGATCTGTATATTCGAGACATTATTTTTAATAGTTGTTCAGTTAAGCTTTGTAGGCTAACCACGTTTTGAGGTTGTGTTTAGTTCTTGTTAACTTGTTATGATATAGCCTATTTAGCTTTTTCATAAAAGAATAACATGTTATGATTTATAAGTGTGAGCGTACTGTTTGTGAATTGAGGTACGATATGATTCTTCCCTGGTTTTGTAGATATTTCAGGAAATCTATAACTTTTTTATTATTTGGAATGTTGGATATGGTTGAAAGGTAGGAAAAAAGGATGTTTAATCAAAACAATAAAGGTTTTAAAAATATATAATTTAATTTCTAATTTTTCTCATGGAGACCTAAGTTATCCTTTTTGGTGGTATTGACCCGTTTACTCATTGAAAGTTGCACGACTGGTCGTAAGAACACCTGGCCAAGGCGTATCTACGATTTAGCCCACACACCTACCACGACTGGTAGCCTAGATGCGTTTTATAGGTTAATAGGCACCCCTAGCAGACAGAACCATAGTTGCCTGCAGTCATTAGTTACAGATTTTAGTACTAGAATACAGCCAGTTATACGCTATCATGAATAAGAAATAATTACTAACTTAATAGAAAAACTACCCTGGGCCAAAATTGATCATTGTTCAATGTTTTATTTTGGCTAAGTTAAAAATTTTGCTAGCCATCTTGGTTTCAATTTTGTTTTTACACTGAACACAATGTTACAATCCATTTTAAATATTCATTCCTTCTCAAGATATTGGTACTTTTAAAATTTATTTCAAGGGGAGTTACATCTGAAATAAACATAAGCATAAATCACCTTAACATTTTCGCTGCGGGGCACGCCACGCGCAACTGTTCCGATGGGCGCAGTCACATTTTGAATTCCCGGCTAACGAATGACAAAAACACTGTACGGTGCTGAACTGCGTTATAATACAACTGGACGTAGTTCTACAAATCGCCAACAGGTTGCAGTACAATCCGGATAGCAGTAGCCATCCAGGGTTGCCATCTAGAGGGACTAAGTGGGAAGAAAACGAATGCGGAGAAGTCTGGGACGGCCAGGATATTGGGAGAAATTTACTACCAACCTACACCAAAATAACGCTAGCATTCTGAGCTATACACGCACAAAATATTGTCCTCTTCCAGCCGAGCCTGAGCGAGTCATTGTTGCTAAGCGTACTTGGCGGGAAGCTGGCGTCCCATGCGCATTCAAAGTGTTAAGTAATACCAATAACAAAGTTGAAGATAAATGTTTATCTTGTTAATTGGTAACATTATTTAAACAGTAATATTATTGTTTCTTTAGGCCTACAGCATTATTTTTTCACCTATTGAGAGAAAGTATTAAGTGACATAATTTTATAAACCACCAGATTTTAATGAGTATTTAGTATTCATATTTCATTGTCAATTATTTGAAAATTAAAAACATGCATGTTCTTTCATTCTGTTAAGTTTAGTAACGAGTTTTCTACTGAGTTATTAGGGCCTATTTAGGGAATGTTTGGTTAGGTATAGCATTCTGCATTTATAAGAGATCAAAATATGTTAGCCTATATTCATAATTTATTTTGTTTTGTAGAGCTATTAATAAAACTTATTCATTAATACTATCCACTAATTATTTAAACTATCAATTTTTTTCAGTATTTCACGGAGTACAAATTGAGCAAAAACTACACAGGTTTCGACTCAGATTATGTGACCAATTTCATGCCTTATATAGGATTCGCTTCGCAAGTGCCCAATTTGATTTTCAACTGGCTCAATATTTTTTTGCAAATAGGGTAAGTAGTTTATTATTTATTTTAATATTTATGAAACGGGAGGTATAAGTTTGCAATAATTTATTTTTTAAATAATTAATGTAAATGAATTAATGGAAAAGTCTGAAAACACCCAAACACAGTTTTTATTTGTTTGATAAACAAGAGCACACCTATGATTAGCCTCTGCATTATGGCAGTTACCAATGTCTTAGACTTGGGTAACAAAATTTTGCTTCATCAATCTGTGGAACAAAAACATGTAATAATCCCAATGCTAGGCTCTGATAACCTGTGCTATGTTTATAAACAAAGCATTTTACATAAACAATGAAAGGTAAATAACTAATATATGATCAGCTGGGATTTAATATCTTATTAAATTGTAACCAATAGAATATGGAATAATAACATGCAAATCAATTTACCTATGATTATATCTGCTTACGTACCATTCCAGTTCTTATTATTTCTAAACCCATATGTTTATATTAAATAATTTAATCTTTATAAATATTGTGTTATGTGTTATTTTAAATAATTTTGACATTCTAATAGTTCTTTGAGATTGACAATTATTTATATTTGAACATTCTCTCATTGGCAATAATTTATAACATGATTAATAATGTGTAGACCCAAATATAGTGCAAACTCCAGCGACTAAACACAAGTTATGATTACTCATACCAGTGACTTAAACAACTCGACAGGTGTACAATAAATTAAATACCCCCGTAGCAGCAAACCTGCGCACTCAGTGAATTTCCGATGCATATATATGTATCTTAATGCCACATAAATCCACATACCAAGTTTCATCAATATACATTCATAAATAAACGATTTATGACATTTTAATTATTCTCTATAAGAACAACATGGCGGCTGAGTATGCAGGGTTGCTGAAGCAAGGAACACAAAAAATGGGGTTTTATACAAAAATCAATATAACTCAAGAAGGTAAAGCCGAATACCAAATTTTATTAATTTATGTTCATAATTATGGGAGATAACACGTTACTCATAAGAATAATATGGGAGCTGAGTACGCAGGTTTGCTGCTACAAAAACTATCAGCCAAAAAATGTTTTTAGTGCAAATATCAATAGGCCAGAATGATATGAAGCAATATACCAAGTTTCATCAGGATAAGTTGATAAACAAGCGAGATATACAATTTTTCTTATGCTCCATAAGAATAACATTGGACAACGTACTGTCTTTAGCACTTTCAATATCTCTGTAACCATTTGACGTAGAGCAATGATCAAAACACCAAATTGTGCATCTTTTTAAGCTGATTCCAATGGAAAAAAACTAAAATTTGACTTTTTTTAAAAATATGTTTAAAAACTAAAAAAAAAATATTTTTGGGGTACAAAACCCCTCCAAAATACACCTTCGGATCGGTTGATCTGTCTGGTTTTCGAACTTAAAATCATAAATAATGCTTTACACGTTTATACCATATTTCATCAAAATCGGGTAATTTTACGAGAGTTATTGTGCTCACGGACACATATACCTACAGTTTACAGTTTACACATATATATACAGTTTCAAAAAACTATATATATATAGTTTGGGGTTTGGGGACCTCAAAACGAAAAGTTATCATGGTCCTGGGCCTAGGTCTTACCATGGCGACTACGGTAATAGCTTTCCCTTTAGGGGAAATTCGCTAAAACAAAAAAAATATGTGGGTGAGTTAAAAAATGTAAAACCATGAAGATGTTTATTAGTGTTAAAAAATAATTAATGAAGAAATAACAATTAATCGAAAAACTTTCACGCCATACTACACTGAACAATACCCCCGTCGCAGCAAACCTGCGTACTCAGCGAATTTCCAATGCATATATATGTGACTCACTACTACATAGAGCTATTTACCAAGTTTCACAAAAATGCATACATAAATAAGTGATATATAGCATTTTATTTATTCTCCATAAGAATAACATTAGGGTTGAGGACGCAGGTTTGCTGCAGCGAGGAAGATAAGTAATGTGTTTTTTTTCCCAATTATCAATACAACTGAACCAGGTGAAGCTACATACCAAGTTCTCTTAATGTAGGTTCATAATTAAGGGAGATATACAACTTTACTTATTCTCCATATGAATAACATGGGGACCGAGTATGCAGGTTTGCTGCTACGGGGACTATAAAAAAAAACTTGTTTTTTATGCTAATATCAATATACCACAACTAGTTGAAGCCACATACCAAGTTTCATCAATATACATTCATAAATAATCGAGATAAAGAATTTTATTTATTCTCCATAAGGATAACATTGGACAACGTACTGTGTTTAGCACTTTGAATATCTCTGCAACGGTTGGACGCAGAACAACGATTAAAACACCAAAATGTTTGTTTTGTTGAGCTAAACACATTAATTAACAGAAATGTAAAGTTTTTAGTAAAACTATCTGAGAAAAATCTAAAAACCTTTTTCCCATAAGATTAACATCGGACACGTTTTTTTGGATTTTCTCCGCAACCACTTAACCCAGGTTAATAATTCAAAATACTAAATTATTTGTTTTTTTAAGCTCTATAAAATGAATGTAACCAAAATTGAATGTTTTTAACATTCTGGGGTCAAATTTGCAAAAAAAATTTTTGGAAAATTGTAAACCCCCATAAAACTCCCTTCCCAGAGTGCGATCGATCTGGTTTTCGAACTTAAAGTCATAAATGCTACTCTCCACATTTGTGCCAAATTTCATCAAAATCGGGTGTTTCTTTCAAAAGTTATTGCGGTAACGGACACACATATATATATATATATATGTATATATATACAGTAGAACTCCAATTATCCGAATTAATCGGGGATCGGGCCAATTCGGATATGCAGAAATTCGGATAATCAGGTATACCTCGGGAATTAAGCAAAAAACATCACCATACATAAAAAATCAGAATTTTATCGACAAAGTTATTATAAATGTAGTGAACAGAAAGTGAGCGAACTGTATCAAGAATATGCGTCATAAAAATTAAATTACAGGAGTTAAATTGAATACAGTATATACAGTTGCTCTTTTCAATAGGCCTACATACTGTACGTATTTCACTGTTCAATGTTGGTTATTTCACTTGAACATCTCGAGCAAAGTGAGTTTATCACTTAGCGAAAGGACAACACGTTTACGTTTTGTACTCATTTCAAACGATAATCTCGGTGAAAGAACAGTAGCGACTGATGATGAGCAGGGCGAGAAGGGGGTATGACTCATTGTTCCCTGCGAAAATATCGTCCGGAAGGTAACAGCGCAGGCTTTTATTTTAGCGCTCACGGCGCATTATCGCTACACGCGCTCCCACTGTTATTTTCTTGATTTTAGCGAATTTCCCCTATAGGGAAGAAGCTATTACCGTAGGTCTCATGGTAAGACTTAAGCCCGAGACCATGATAACTTTTTGTTTTGAGGTTCCCAGATGCCAAAAACACTATTCGTTCAAATTTATATATATGTATATATATATATATATATATACATATATATATATATATATATATACATACATATATATATATATATATGTGTGTGTGTCCGTTACCGCGATAACTTGAGTAAAAAACGTCCGATTTCGATGAAATTTGGCTCAAATGTGTAAAGTGACATTCATGACTTTAAGTTCGAAAACCAGAAAAATCGGACTATGGGAAGGGGGGTTTATGGGGGTTTTAATTTTTCCAAAAATCAGTTTTTTGCATTTTTCACCCTACAATTTTTAAAAAACTTAATTTTGGTTTTGACCATGTTATAGAGCTTTAAAAAAACAAATAATTCAGTATTTTGAATTATTAACCTAGGTTAACCTAGTGGTTGCGGAGAAAATCCAAAAAAACCTGCTCATAAAATCTCCCATGTTAATCTTATGGGAAAAAGGTTTTTGGCTTTTCCTCAGTTTATTTTAATGTAAACATCACATTTGCTCTTACCAATCTGTTCAGTTCCATAAAGCAATAATTTTGGTGTTTAAATTGTGATTCTACGCCCAACCGTTGCAGAGATATTCAAAGTGCTATACACAGTACGTTGTCCAATGTTATCCTTATGGAGAATAAATAAAATTTGGTATCACAATTATTTATGAATGTAAGTTGATGAAACTTGGTATGTGGCTTCACGTAGTACTAGTATATTGATATTTGCACAAAATTTTTTTTTTTTTTTATTATTCCCGTAGCAGCAAACCTGCGTTCTCAACCCCCATGTTATTATTATGGAGAATAAGTAAAATGTAATGACTCCCTTAATTATGAACATAAATTAATAACACTTGGTATATAGCTTCACTTGGTTGAGTTATATTGATAATTATATAAAAACCCATTTTTCTGTTCCTTGTTGCAGCAAACCTGCTTTCTCCAGCCCCCATGTTATTCTTATGGAGAATAACTAGAATGTTATATAGCGCTTATTTATGTTTGAATATTGATGAAACTTAGTATGTGGCTTCGCCTAGTTAAATTCTATTTATATTTGCATAAAAACCAATTGTTTCTGTTCCTTGTTTCAGCAAACCTACGTAATCATTACCAATTTTATTCTTATGGAGAATAATTAAAATCGCTTATATGTAAATATATTTTTATGAAACTTAGTTTGCGGCTTTATCTGGTATTAAGACATGTATTATGCATTGGAAATTCGCTGAGTACGCAGGTTTGCTGCGACGGGGGTATTTATATTTCTATTATTTCACTCAAAATCGATTCGGATAATTGGATATTCGGGTAATTGGGGTTCGGATAATTGGATTTATACTGTACACATATATATAAATTTGAACGAATAGTGTTTTTGGCATCTGGGGACCTCAAAACCAAAAGTTATCATGGTCTCGGGCTTAAGTCTTACCATGCCACCTACAGTAATAGCTTCTTCCCTATAGGGGAAATTCGCTAAAAAGGATATTATTATTGTTTTTAACAAATAAAGTGGGTGAGGACAATTTGTTTATTATAAAATTTCATATCAATAACCGAACGAAGATTCTAGGCATGTAAAGACCTACAAATGATGAATATTATATTTTAATTTAAGTATTGGTGCTTCTTCTAAGGAACTCTTTTCAGGCTACACATTACGAATATAAATTTTGTTATATAATTTGTATTATAGAAATTCATAATATTAGTAAAATTAAACAATTGAAACGTTTGGCGGCAAAGGACTACCCCTGATATCTCATGTAACCCTGAGTAAGACATAGTCGGAGCATTCTATTGTATTTCTATAAATTTGAATTTGAAATGTATAATCTAAAATTTTTAAATGTCAAACTTGTGATCTATCATTTCATAATATAGATAAAATAAATAACAATCAATAAGAACGATATTCAATCATTTATAAACTGCAACAAGAGGTGCAGTTAGTGATGAGGTCCTCTTCAAACCACTATTTTAATGACAATTAGGCTACTAACCTTAGTTTAAAGTACCCAGTAACTGAAGAGAAGATCTAAATAAATAAAACCTAGGAAGAGAATTTTATTCATTTGGTGTCTTTGCTTTAATACTTTATTAATCTTACTTTCTATTTTGGTAATTTTTAAAATATTGGGTAACAAAGTCAAATTGAAAATGCTCACAAATGTCGAACAAGTTTCAAGTGGCTATCAATTATATTGATTGTGTGGTACAATGCATGCTATCATGAGGTTTAGAGTGTACTATGATTATCTTATCTTCACAGAACAATAATCACTCTCAATTATCTATTAAGTGAGTGAAGTGTTGCAGCAATAATACGAATAATAATAATACACATGTATTATACATGTATATTCACACACTTTCTGAGGTTCAGTTATCTTAGAATTTTTTTAACACATTGAGCACTAGTAAAATTTAAGTTTCCTCACAACAGTAAATATATCAAAAATAACTGCCTGTTTCACACATTTTGTATTTATTTAATTTTCAAAAAGGTATAACATAATTACATTTGACAGGGTGACCCCTCCACTAGGAAACCAGACATATAGGAATTAAGACAAAAAGAGAGAAAATTAAGAGGGAAACAAATATTTTGTAGGTTTTGAAATTATGTTGGAAAACTTGATGATGAACAGTATAATATTTTATTAATTCACTTAGCAGAATTACAGTGCTGCGATGCAATACCTTTTTTGTTTTCAACGTAAATAAAAAACAAAAACAAGCCGAGCTCCAGATTCCAGATAGGACCTCACCGTCACCTCTAACTTGGTTTTGGCATGAGTACGATTATTCAAATCAAATCAAATATTCTTTATTGTCATTCAAATTTTTACAAATCATTAACAATGCCATATTACAGCAGTACACTACCAGGTCAACATCCACAATACATTTACAGGCAATAACATTTGTACTACATTTTAGATTACATGCACGTTATGACAATGGAACTTATACCTGCATGAAATCAAAAACAACAACATGGGATATTGCCTGGGATATAAACCAGACAATCATTATATAAATACCCCCGTCGCAGCAAACCTGCATACTCAGCGAATTTCCAATGGCGATATAAATGTCTAATACTACATAAAGTCACTTACCATGTTTCATAAAAATATATTCACAAATAAGCAATATATACAATTTTAATTATTCCCTATAAGAATAACATTGGGGCTGAGTACGCAGGTTTGCTGCATCAAGGAACACAAAAAATGGATTTTTATGCTAATATCAATATAACTCAACTAGGTGCAGTCATATACCAGTTTTTATTCATTTATGTTCATAATTAAGGGAGACATAGCATTTAATTATTATCCATAAGAATAACATGGGGCTGAGTGCGCAGGTTTGCTGCTACAAGAGCCTTTGGAAAAAAATCTTTTTTTTGAGCAAATAACAATGTACCACAACTAGATGAAGCCGTATACCAAGTTTCATGAGTGTACGTTCATAAATAAGCGAGATATAAAATTTTTCTTTTCCTCCATAAGAATAACATTAGGCAACGTAGTGTGTTTAGCACTTTCAATATCTCGGTAACCAATTGACGTAGAGGAATGATCAAAATACCAAATTGTGTGTTTTTTTAAGCTGAATGCAATGGTAAAAACTAAAATTTGACTATTTCCAAAATGTTATGTAAAAAATTCAAAAAAAATTTTTGGGGTACAAAACCTCCCAAAAATACTCCTTCGGATAAAGCGATCTGGCTGGTTTTCAAACTTAAAGTCATAAATGTTGCTTTACACGTTTATACCAAATTTCATCAAAATCGGATAATTTTTACGAGAGTTATCGTGCTCACGGACACACACACACACACACACACACACACACACATATATATATATATATATATATATATATAATATCTACAGTTTCAAACGAATGGTGTTTTTGGGGTCTGGGGACCTCAAAACGAAACGTTATCATGGTCCCGGGCCTAGGTCTTACCATGCCGACTACGGTAATAGCTTCTTCCCTATAGGGGAAATTCGCTAAAAAGGAGAATATACTTTTATTCTCAGAATTGAATATTTTCCATTAAAACAAACTCATCAAAACTATAGAATGGATTATTGGAAAACCATCAGTAAAATTTAGTTTTTAATTCTTTTAAGGAGGAAAGTTGTATGAGGGATTCTAGAATATTGTAAATTTTGAGAGGTAATACTATGGCTATGGCTATTTAATGTTTTACTTAATCGGCAAAACTTTATTGAGGCATGTTTCTTTCCTCTGGTGTTATAGGAATGGATACTATTTTTCAATTTTAATGAATTTGGGTTTTCTAAAATGTACAAAGCCAAGTCAAAAATGTATATGTTTATTATGGTAGGGATTTGAAGTTTTTGAAATAGCGGTTTACAATGTTCTCTAGGGAGGGTCTTTATTAGATATGACTCTCACTACTCTTTTTTGAAGAATTAGGATTTCCCGTACTCTAGTACAGTTGCCCCATAGAATCAGCCAATATCTGAAAACCGATTGGAAGTATGCAAAATATGCTGTTTTGACATAACTTATTGGAACAACATGTTTTAGACGACTTAAAAGATATATGACGTGTGACAGTCTAGTGCTTAACTAACAACATGTGAGTTCCATGTTAACTGTCCATCTATATACTGTCCCAAAAATGTTGTAGAGAAAACAAAATTATTTTTATTATTCTTATTACCATGTACAAATTTTTAGCTATGATCCAGAGTAAAAATTAAGTTTTTAGTGAATTTCCTTTGGAAAGTGAACTATTAGCATGACCCGCACAGTGAAACTTAAGCCCGGGACCACCATAGACCACATATATTAGCTAAAGTTCCTGGGGGCCGAGCTTTGCTCGGGGGAAGGCCAGTCAGTTTGTTTAAATGACTTGGAGCATATTTCACCACTTCCCCCTACTGATAATCAGATTTTTATTACTCATTTGCCTCTTTTCTACATTTGTAAGGTCACTCCAGTTGTTATTTATAGCTCAACGTCCCTTTGATTTGTACTATATATATGTAATCTTCACTCAAATATTTTAATCTCTGCTCTCAGGAAACCACATGTTAATAATCATAAACAACATGAGTATTACTTTGACAGTTCCCTAGTTTATTATGAACAGCTGTTACAATTCTTTTGTTTTGATTTGAAACTCCATAAGCCCAATGTTAATTTTGTTAACTTTTAATTTTATTTTTTTTACATTATTTGATTTTTCCTGGGGTTGAGGCCTGTCTAGAACTTATTTTGATCCCAGAAATTTGTTATTTCAAACATTTGAAGGAAATCGTTGGAGCCGTTTTTGAGATCAGTGTCGCAAGCAAGCAAGCAAACCTTACTCATATTAGAGTATAGGATACAAGCATTATTTACCGAGCAGGACATAAACACTTGTGTGATATTGAGGGCAGCAGGAGGCAATGAAGATGGCACTGAGGAGGTCTGGAGCAGAGCTGGGCCCCGCGGTAGAGCAGCAGCAGTGAGTGAGGTGGTCGTCGTGAGGTTTGCGTCACAACTGGTTTTAGAGTGGTTTGACAACATTATCACGGTGTTTGTTCGATTCTCTCTACACATTGCATCTGAAAGTTCTTTGTGAAGTTGTCTCACAAACTCAAAATGTTAATCCATTGCTTTGCTGTCCTGATTTATCATTGTACAGTACGACTGTAACAGAAAGAAGCTTTGGTATTGTGTTGAAACATAATTAAGTTATTTACGAAGCGATAAATAGGAACTTTTTCTCAGATGCATCCCATAGGGGAACAAATGAGTTTTACAAACTTTTTCTTTTTAAAGTCTAAGGTTAGCTGATGGAAGGCTGCGTCATAGTCCTCTGGGGTAGGTTTTCCATTATATTTAGCCTTTGTCACAGTCCGTATACAGTGGCACCATCTTCACAAGTCAAATGATTGTTAAGGAAATCTGAGGTTGTGGGCTTAACAAAATGCTTCTTAAAAACCACTGCAACACCAGCACTCATTTGACTTTTACTATGAATATCTGCCGATATGGAGTGGGCAAATGCAATATCATTTTTCTTTTGGAACATATTTATTGTTTTTCCCATATGTGACTCAATAATTTGAATTTGTTTAGTTAAATTGTACTTCCAGTTTAGGGCATTGATAATAAGTTTGGCGAGATTATTTTTCATGTGCAGTGAAATTATGTCTACCAAGCCCATCCAGGTTTATCAAATATATGTTTTCATTTCTTGCTACCAATTACCTAATATAGTTATTTACTAAAGATCGACCTGTAGATTATAAGGCTTATTTATCGTCTGGGAATAGTTGTAATAAATATTGTTCTTTTGCTCGAGTTGTTTAATTTGGTTTCCACATCTGAGTATATATCATGCAGGTTATCGTCTATATAGTCATTAGTCCCACCCATTATAACGACTGGGTGCACTGGTTCTATACTTGACGAATCTGTTATTTGTAACAGGCCAGCCTTGGGCCTAACATACCCAAAAGCTTTAATTTTATTATTGCTTAACCTTTCTATTTTTACCTGAACATTTCTTCCTTGACTCTCAGAGCAGAAGGTTATATTTAATGGAGCATTTCTTTTGTCCTGGTTCCTCAAGTGCTCATCAGTTTTTGAGTGTATGTTTGCTGCTGCTGCTGCTACTGTTGCTGTTGCTGAGTTGACAGTTTGGTGAAGGGGGGTTCATTAAGTGCTTATCAGTTTTTCAGTGTATGTTTGCTGCTGCTGCTGCTGCTACTGTTGCTGTTGCTGAGTTGACAGTTTGATGAGGGGGGGTTCATTTTCTTGTTTGTTCAACAGATCATCATCTCCCTCATCATTTAGAATTTCATGTTCGTTATTCAACTTTAAATCCTGGTTGCCACACACACTAGCATTTTTACATGCAGATAAACATATCCCATTTTTACCAAGTGATAGGAATCCAACCATTTTGTTTTTAATTATTTTTCAGTGTATAAACACTGTATTCAGCAGTTTTGCAGGGAATATCATGGCTTATTGAATGATCCTCGTTGCTCTGTACTATCACTTCAGGTGTTAAATTACAATTTATCACAGGTTTAAACCACTGTAGTAATTGTGTCTGTTGTTAGGTTGATTTGGGAGTTGTTACATACATAATATAGCCAGTTGGCATCTCTTTGTCAACAAATCACATTCCGTGATTTCAGGCAGGAGTGATTTCCAAACCTCATGGGACTCTTTTTGAAGGATGAGTTGCACAATGATATCTGTGAACAGCAGCAAATAAATCCCACAGTTGTAGGGACGTTCCAGTACACCTATGGCTAATCATCGATACTTTCTCATTTCTTATGGATAGCCATAGTATCAGTATTATTAACCAATAGTATTGTGGTATCGAAAGAAAAGTTTTAGTATTGGCATCAAAAGTAGTTCCTTTTTGATATTGTTATAACTTACACTATGTATAAAAATGTTCAGCAGTGTTATACATTTTTCAAGTTAAATTAACATGTTGGTGATATAACTTCCAACGGTAATGAAAACCTATGATTAGAGTTAACTACGAGTTTAGTATTCTTCCACGTTTTGCCAATAAGCGACAGGACAGTTCACCCCTTCCACCCTCTGCCCCTCATTGTTATTGTTGGTGGTTATTTTCAAATTCAATTTGATGCGATCTGGGGGTATCGATACTTTTGTTTTGATTCTATATTGCTACCATAATGGATTCAATGTTTAAGATTCTCCAATAGAGAAGGTTAATTTTCTGTTTTGTAGTAAAAATATAAAAATTGTTTATAATGGTTTACAGTTAAAATCTTTTTTACCTACAATGCATATTATCTTTTTTTAAATATTAACAAACAACATAAATTATTTATTGAAAATTCAAAAATAAAACCAAACAAATCATTATTATTATACAACAAAAACAAAAGACATGAATGGTATTCTGAGAGTTTGGCTATTATGAAGGAAAGACTTTTATTTTTGAATAATTTAGTTAAATTACCAAGTAATAGCAAAAATTTGGAACTAAGGAATAAGTATGTAGGATTAAAAAAGAAATATAAAGATTCAATTAGAGATGCCAAATTAAAAAATAATGTTATCTACATTGAAACTAGCAAAAACAAGTGCAAAGCTGCTTGAAATATTATAAAAGAAAATACTGAATGTGTAAAAAAAGATAAATTGAATATAGAGCCAGATAACTTTAATAATTACTTTATTGCATTTATAAAGGACATCAAAGTGCAAATTGATAGTGCTATGTCCAGTGCACTTAGTTCTACAACCTTCCTAAACAAAGTAAATGAGAATCTTGTCTCTCTCTTGGAAACAGGTAACACCTAGAGATGTTCTGTGTGCAGTAAGAAAAATGAATAGATCAGAAAGTTTAGATCTTTACAACATGTCAAATAATCTTTTAAAAAGCATAGTCCCCGGGATCGCTGTACCTCTTGCTCAATGTATAAATTCTTTATTAAATGAAGGAATTTTTCCAAATTTTCTTAAAATCTCTCGGGATTGTCCTATCTGTAAAAATGGCCCAAGAAACCAACCTCAAAGCTACCGCCCAATTTCAGTAATCCCAGTGATAGGAAAATTGATTGAATTAATAGTTTATGACCAAATTTACACCTTTTTCGAGTCGAACAACGTTTTAAGCAAAGATCAGTTCGGCTTTAGAAGAGGAAAGTCTACCGCTGATGCCTTGGACAGGCTGGTGCGGCAGGTAGTCCGGGCATATGAGGATAAGGCTTATGCTCAGGTTACTTTCTGTGACCTGAGCAAGGCTTTTGATTGTGTTGATAGAGATAAATTGGTAATTAAATTAAAACATTATGGCCTCCAAGGATAAATTTTAAACTGTGTTCAATCTTTTTAGAAAACCGGAGACAAACCGTCATTGTTAACGGGAATTGGTCAAAAGAAGCATGTATTGGGGCGTCCCGCAAGGTTCCGTTCTTGGCCCCCTTCTTTTCTTAATCTACATAACGACTTACCTTTGGCTATTAAATCTAAAACCATACTATACGCAGATGATAAATCATTTTTTAATACCAGCAACAATCTTGTTGATTTAGAAAAAGTGGTTTCTGATACGATGACTGAAGCATCTAATTGGTTTCACTCAAACAGACTTTTGCTTAATAAGGATAAAACTAAAAACATGTCTTTTCATCTAAAGAAAATCTTAAATTCATCAAACCATAACACAGTCAATACTGCAAAATTTTTAGGAATTCATTTAGATAGTCAACTGTCCTGGAACTCACATGTAGAATATATCAGTTCTAGACTGTCACGTGTGATATATCTCATGAGGCGTCTCATTAATGTTATCCCAAAAAAACTGTGTAAAAAGTGCATAATATTTTGCTTATTTTGAATCAATTCTGAGATATGGTCTTGTTTTCTGGGGAAACTGCACCAGAATTCAGGACATCTTAATACTACAAAAGAAAGTGATGAGAATTATTGCTAAAGCTCATTTCAGAGAACATTGTAAGCCCATTTTTATTAATATCCAAATCCAGACTGTAGTAAATTTGTATCTGTTTGACCTCACAATTTATATTCTAAAACATCCTGAGTATTTTAAATTTAATAACAGTAAACATGACCACAATACACGAAACACGAACAGTCATGTGGCTTTATCACTAAAGGTATACAATGCTTTAAAGCACCTGATTGACCAGTATACCCAAAATCAGTTTAAAAATAAACTATATAACTGGTTATTGAACAAGGTTGATGAGGTTGTTGAGCCTAGAAGAATTTTTCAATATCGGAAAGATTTCATTTTAAGGCAATTCATGACATTTCATGCATTCAGAGTCCCCTATTCTTGTTTCATATTTTTGAAATGGTACTTAAATAATTTTTCTTTTACTTAATTTTATTATTAATTAATTTAATCTCATAATATTCATGTATTTCTTTGAAGGTAACTTTTATTTAGCAGTGTATTTTGAAATTGCAATATTTTTAATATAAGTGTTTGTATTGTGGCTTGTATGACATAGGTTTCACCTAGTGATGTGTCAAAACCAAAACTTGAATCTCAAAACCACCAAAACTTTAGAAAAGTTTCGGTTTCGAGATTCGATTGGTGAGTTTCGAGAATCAAAACTCGAAACTGCTGAGATTTTTTGTGTCTTTATTGTTGTTTTTTAACAGAAATCACGCCCGTGTTTCGATCAATAATGCAAAGGTCAAAAGCCTACTGTCATCGGTCGTCTACCTTCACCTTTTTTGGATTATTAATTTTTTATTTCTGAAAGAACAACTCTAACCAAAATATATAATTAGTTTTAATTAATTTTTCTGGATTTATTTTTCATAACCATACCCAGGCAAGTAAATAGGGTTTCGCGATTTGAGTTTCGAGATTCGAGATTCGATTTTGTAAGTTTCGGTTTCGGTTTCGAGATTCGAAATTTCTGGTTTTGACCATCACTAGTTTCACCTGATATATGACACTGTCAATGATTTGTAAACAAATTAATATGGCAAATAAAGAATTTGAATTTGTATGTTATTCTCAATAAAAAGAAACCTTGATGTAGCACTCATATTACTATCTCACTGCCATTACCTTGCGTGTTGGTGTGTTATCAGCTGTTCCTAAAAGTAGCATATCGGGATTTTAGTTCTTTGGAGATTAAAATGTTACTACAGTGGCCACCCTAATCTGAGCTTCATGTAAAATCTGTGCGTGGACTGTCATACCTTCAATACACAAATATGTTTATGAAAACTAAAGATAAAGCAATTTATATTTTTATAGACCATCTTAATGTGCCCATTAGAAAGTTAAAGACGATTTACATTTGGTTAATGTCATCATAATGCAATAAAACTCCACCTTTGATCCATTGAATACAAAGTTTGACCGTGTGTGCTGCAGTGGTAACCTGACGACCCGGATAGTGTGGAGTCTGCTGGTGGAGGTGGTGATATTCGTGGTAACGGTGGTGCTGGCGATGGGGGACTCATCTCAGTGGCCTGGAGTGTTCTTCTGGGTCACCATGGGCTCTGTGGTCGTCCTCAACAGTAAGTCTGTGTGGTGTTGTTAGCACAAGTGTACCGGGATAGTGTGGAGTATGCTGGTGGAGGTGGTGATATTTGTGGTCATGGTGATGCTGGCGATGGGGGACTCATCTCAGTGGTCCAGAGTGTTCTTCTGGGTCACCATAGGCTCTATGGTCGTCCTCAACAGTAAGTCTGTGTGGTGTTGTTAGCGCAAGTGCACCCGGATAGTGTGGAGTCTGCTGGTGGAGGTGGTGATATTCGTGGTCACGGTGGTGCTGGCGATGGGGGACTCATCTCAGTGGCCTGGAGTGTTCTTCTGGGTCACCATGGGCTCTGTGGTCGTCCTCAACAGTAAGTCTGTGTGGTGTTGTTAGCGCAAGTGCACCCGGATAGTGTGGAGTCTGCTGGTGGAGGTGGTGATATTCGTGGTCACGGTGGTGCTGGCGTTGGGGGACTCATCTCAGTGGCCTGGAGGGTTCTTCTGGGTCACCATGGGCTCTGTGGTCGTCCTCAACAGTAAGTCTGTGTGGTGTTGTTAGCTCAAGTGTACCCGGATAGTGTGGAGTATGCTGGTGGAGGTGGTGATATTTGTGGTCATGGTGATGCTGGCGATCGGGGACTCATCTCAGTGGTCCAGAGTGTTCTTCTGGGTCACCATAGGCTCTATGGTCGTCCTCAACAGTAAGTCTGTGTGGTGTTGTTAGCGCAAGTGCACCCGGATAGTGTGGAGTCTGCTGGTGGAGGTGGTGATATTTGTGGTCATGGTGGTGCTGGCGATGGGGGACTCATCTCAGTGGTCCAGAGTGTTCTTCTGGGTCACCATGGGCTCTGTGGTCGTCCTCAACAGTAAGTCTGTGTGGTGTTGTTAGCGCAAGTGCACCCGGATAGTGTGGAGTCTGCTGGTGGAGGTGGTGATATTCGTGGTCACGGTGGTGCTGGCGATGGGGGACTCATCTCAGTGGCCTGGAGTGTTCTTCTGGGTCACCATGGGCTCTGTGGTTGTCCTCAACAGTAAGTCTGTGTGGTGTTGTTAGCTCAAGTGTACCCAGATAGTGTGGAGTATGCTGGTGGAGGTGGTGATATTTGTGGTCATGGTGGTGCTGGCGATGGGGGACTCATCTCAGTGGTCCAGAGTGTTCTTCTGGGTCACCATGGGCTCTGTGGTCGTCCTCAACAGTAAGTCTGTGTGGTGTTGTTAGCTCAAGTGTACCCAGATAGTGTGGAGTATGCTGGTGGAGGTGGTGATATTTGTGGTCATGGTGGTGCTGGCGATGGGGGACTCATCTCAGTGGTCCAGAGTGTTCTTCTGGGTCACCATGGGCTCTGTAGTCGTCCTCAACAGTAAGTCTGGATAGTGTTGTTAGCGCAAGTGTACCCGGATAGTGTGGAGTATGCTGGTGGAGGTAGTGATATTCGTGGTGACGGTGGTGCTGGCGATGGGGGACTCGCCTTAGTGGCCTGGAGTGTTCTTCTGGGTCACCATGGGCTCTGTGGTCATCCTCA
This sequence comes from Allygus modestus, assembly GCA_963675035.1. Taxonomy (NCBI): domain Eukaryota; kingdom Metazoa; phylum Arthropoda; class Insecta; order Hemiptera; family Cicadellidae; genus Allygus; species Allygus modestus. The sequence continues at coordinate 381,993,148 of OY776111.1, read as the reverse complement.
ACAGTAAGTCTGTGTGGTGTGGTTAGCGCAAGTGTACCCGGATAGTGTGGAGTCTGCTGGTGGAGGTAGTGATATTGGTGACTGTTGGTGACGGTGGTGCTGGCGATGGGGGACTCATCTCAGTGGCCTGGAGTGTTCTTCTGGGTCACCATGGGCTCTGTGGTCGTCCTCACCAGTAAGTCTGTGTGGTGTTGTTAGCGCAAGTGCACCCGGATAGTGTGGAGTCTGCTGGTGGAGGTGGTGATATTCGTGGTCACGGTGGTGCTGGCGATGGGGGACTCATCTCAGTGGCCTGGAGTGTTCTTCTGGGTCACCATGGGCTCTGTGGTCGTCCTCAACAGTAAGTCTGTGTGGTGTTGTTAGCTCAAGTGTACCCAGATAGTGTGGAGTATGCTGGTGGAGGTGGTGATATTTGTGGTCATGGTGGTGCTGGCGATGGGGGACTCATCTCAGTGGTCCAGAGTGTTCTTCTGGGTCACCATGGGCTCTGTGGTCGTCCTCAACAGTAAGTCTGTGTGGTGTTGTTAGCTCAAGTGTACCCAGATAGTGTGGAGTATGCTGGTGGAGGTGGTGATATTTGTGGTCATGGTGGTGCTGGCGATGGGGGACTCATCTCAGTGGTCCAGAATGTTCTTCTGGGTCACCATGGGCTCTGTGGTCGTCCTCAACAGTAAGTCTGGATAGTGTTGTTAGCGCAAGTGTACCCGGATAGTGTGGAGTATGCTGGTGGAGGTAGTGATATTCGTGGTGACGGTGGTGCTGGCGATGGGGGACTCGCCTTAGTGGCCTGGAGTGTTCTTCTGGGTCACCATGGGCTCTGTGGTCATCCTCAACAGTAAGTCTGTGTGGTGTGGTTAGCGCAAGTGTACCCGGATAGTGTGGAGTCTGCTGGTGGAGGTAGTGATATTGGTGACTGTTGGTGACGGTGGTGCTGGCGATGGGGGACTCATCTCAGTGGCCTGGAGTGTTCTTCTGGGTCACCATGGGCTCTGTGGTCGTCCTCAACAGTAAGTCTGTGTGGTGTTGTTAGCTCAAGTGTACCCGGATAGTGTGGAGAATGCTGGTGGAGGTAGTGATATTCGTGGTGACGGTGGTGTACATTACTTATTTACATCACAAACTAACACTGTACAGTTTACACATTTTTCGGGTTTCCGTTTATTTTATATTACGCCCCTAAAACTTACAAAAGAAATTCTTTCCCCAACATGTTATATATTTCTATGTAGGGAATTAGATTGTCTACAAAATGTATACAGTGGAACCTCGATAACTCGAACCTCTATAAGTCAAATTTCTTGATAACTCGAATTGTTATCATTCCCCCTGAACGTGCCTACCTATTGCTATGTTATTTTACCTCTACAAGTCGAAGGGTTAATAGGAAACACCTAGATAACTCGAATTTGTGCAGTATTCTTAGCCTGTCGCCGCACCTCTATAAGTCTTAAGTTTTAGCTGTAGAACCTCTATAACTCGAATAATTACAATCTCCGTACCTCTTCAAGTCAAAGGTGTGCATTCACCAAACCTCCAATGACTATCTCCGGGCTTATTTTAGACATTCAACATTTTTCAAATCCTTCTTAATTTTATTAATAATTATTACTAGCTGCCCTGTTGCTCGAATCCGAGCAAGTTTGTACCCAATGAAAGGTTACTACAGTTGTAAACAAACGTAACAAAACAGCTGATATTAAAACGGTTGTTAACAACGTACTTTCAATCAAGACGTAGTTTAGACTTCCCCCATTGGATAGTGCCACTATTCCGAAATTTCAGCCCTTTACTGTATTGATACTGTAAGTGATGCCCTTTCTTAAAATTTTGAGACGTATTGGCAAATCTACGAAAAAATACCTTTGATACCTCAAACGTTAAAATCCGTCCAGTCGTTATCGAGTCATGACTGTGAAGAAAAAAATGCTCGCGTATTAAAATACAGGATACGGTATAGTTATTTACAATACAAAGCACAAAATGATGTAAGGATTCTACCCTTCCATGACCCATTTATTATTGCGTTACTATGACCCTCAATAAGTCGAAGTCTGTGGAAAAACACCTTGATAAGTCGAACCTAGATGTTTCGAAATATTTGATAACTCAAATTTTTCCCGTTTCCCCTGAGGTTCGAGTTATCGAGGTTCTACTGTATAAAGAATTTTCCATAAAAAATCTGTCAAAAAAATTTCAATGAGGCTGCTTTTGAAATTAAAAAAAAGATTTTTATTCTTTTCACTTTACCGAAATTGTTTTTTATCATCTATATTTTAGTATTTCTAAATTTTCCTGTTTTTTCCGATCAAATTGAATCTGAAGTTGGCTAGGTTTACTTCTACGGTTGAATTTATACGAATTTTCAAAAAAATGTCTGCAAATTGGCCAAATCTGCTTGGTGATTTCCCACTTACACCATTGGCTACTGCTAGGGTTAATAAGCAAGAAATTGCTAATAAAGGTTTACGATCTATTCAACACAGAGCGGGCCCGGCGCCGTGATTTTTACAGCGGCCTCTGCACTAGTTTCGGTGGTTTTCATCCGCATTTAATAACGAGGTTGGGTTGTAATAATATATCTATCATAACCTAACCTAACCCATGTTTTGCAATGTGCCAGAACGTAGTTTCGACACACAGCGCTCTGCGAAGGTAGGTTAGGTTAGTTTATGATAAATAATCAATTTAACTATCATAACCTAACCTAACTCCTTAGAGCGCTGTGTACCTGTTTTTGTCTCTGTGGTGGCACTTTTTCTATGTTTTCCTGTGCGCTCCAGCTTTAACGGCCGTAGCTCGCTTAGTAATAGTCCGACGGGGAAATAATTACACGTACGAAGTCAGAGTGAAATTCCACACATTTTGAATACCCACATGACAGTATTATAAAAAAAAATATATTTTACGATTTTCCGGGATTATAACGACTTTTCCGCAAAAAAAAAAACTCATTTCTATAATCAGCATCAAATTTCCAACATTTTGGAAACAAAATTTTAAATTTGCGTTGTGTCGTTGATCGATAGATTTACCGTATGGAATTTAAAGTTGCTGCTACTCATATTTTTTTCCACTCAATATCTTTAAACCACTGAGAAAAATATTGCCGACTTGCCAAAAACAAGTTACATAGCTTTCTCTACGGGGAAGTTTCCCAGTATGACCAACGAGCCATATAGCGCTTGTATACTCCAAGAAAAGACTTCACTTTTTTACCCCCGGACGAGACCTCTAGATATATTAAGCTTATTATGTATTACGACGACACGAAGCAGCGACGGCGGATTCACGAATCGCTTAGTTGTCTATTATTTATTTACACAGGTTTCATCGTTCGGTTATTATTTGATTTTGTTAAATTAATTTCTTTAAAATGGAACCGAAAAAGAATAGCATTATATGGAAATTCTTTAAAAAGAACAAAGCTGATAGTGAAATCGCTGAATGTCTGAAATGCAAGCTTTAAGGTTATGCTGTATGGTTACATTCCGGTGACAAACTAAACACAGTTTCTATTTTTTAGTAAACAACAAAATTTCAAACTAGTTAGTAAATTTATAAAACAAAGGAAATTCTTTGGTCATGGATGTTTTTGGTTACCTCATACTGAGAAGGCCTACTGAGTCATTGTTTCATTGCTCAAGTCGTGCTAGGCCACATAGTATGTTGTGATGTCTGTTACTTTTAAACATCTGTGATTCCGGTCTTTTAATAATTAGGCTCTCATCATATTACAATTTTTCCTTGTTTTTTCTCTTGTCTGACCATTTGTATATGTTTGTTTTTTTACGGCATCCAGATAGGTTATGGCAGTGGTTCCCAAAGTGGGTCGCGGGAGCAATTTGGGTGGGTCGCGGCAACAGATTAAATACTTAACACTTTTAAAGTGTTTTCTCTACTGAAATGTAAAGAAAATTGAACATATCATATCTCATGACATATGTTTTATTTTCTCTTCTAATCACTGAATTGTGGCCTTTTTGCCTTTTGTTGGTTTAAGTTGTGTGAGTAGCAGCTACTGTACGTCTTCAGTGGTGGTTAAGTTTATTTTGAGCTAATATACTTTTAGGTATAAACATAGGTAGGATGATTGTTTTCTGTTTCTTTCACATTGGACGTGTGGATCAAGACTGTATCATTCCGTAAAAGGCAAACATCAGCTACTATCGCTGACGTTTCCACCATGTCTAGTACCATCATTTTGTATAGTGAACTTAGAAATGACAGTGATAGTGAAGTTACTGAATTTGAATGAACTGCTTCTAGTGGGCCAAGTAGTAGTGGTAATTTTGGATAAAGGCAAGGGAGGAGTCTCCAGTTCTTTTAAACATAGCCTTAAAAGAGCTGATCGGATTTACAACCATGTATTTGTGTGAGAGGGCATTCATTCTCCACTTTGGTATATTAAAAAAATAAATACAGAAATAGGCTATGTGCGGAAAATTACCTGTGCCTAAATTTGTCAAAATTCAATCCAGAAATAGTGTGTCTTATAAGTAGTAAACATCAGCCCCACAAGTCTCTTCAATTTTAAATTTCTGAAATAAAAGAGTTTTTGGACTACATATTGTGTGTTTAAAATACATGTTGTAGATATAATCTCCTTCACCATTTTCATTTATAGGTGTATTTCTCAGTAGAACATTTACACAATAATAATAATAGTTATCCTATACTCTAATATGAGTAAGGTTTGCTTGCTTGCTTGCTTGCTTGCTTGCTTGCGACACGGATCTCAAAAACGGCTCCAACGATTTCCTTCAAATGTTCAAAATAACTAATTTCTGGGATAAAAATAAGTTCTAGACAGGCCTCATCCCTAGGAAAAATCAAATAATGTAAAAAAACTAAAATGAAAAGTTAAAAAAATTAACATTGGGCTTATGGAGTTTCAAATCAAAACAAAAGAATTGTAACAGCTGTTCATAATCAACCAGGGAACTGTCAAAGTAATACTCATGTTGTTTATGATTATTAACATGTGGTTTCCTGAGAGCAGAGATTAAAAGATTTGAGTTAAGATTACAAATATAGAGTAGTAAAATAAATTAAAGGGACATTGAGCTATAAATAACAACTGGAGGGACCTTAAAAATGTAGAAAAGAGGCAAATGAATAATACAAATCTGATTATCAGTAAGGGGAAGTGGTGAAATATTACTCCAAGACATCTGAACAAACTGACTGGCCTTCCCCTGAGCAAAGCTCGGCCCCCCAGGTATATTACATAAATAGAGTAGTAAAATAAATCAAAGGGGCATTGAGCTATAAATAAAAACTGGAGTGACCTTAAAAATTTAGAAAAGAGGCAAATGAGTCATACAAATCTGATTATTAGTAGGGGGAAGTGGTGAAATATTACTCCAAGTCATCTAAACAAACTGACTGGCCTTCCCCCGAGCAAAGCTCGGCCCCCAGGTACTTATTATTTAATATGTGAGCCACGAAAAAAAAACCAGAATGAAGGTGGGTCCCCAGAAAAAAGTTTGGGAACCACTGGGTTAAGGAGTTATATCATAATGACAAGGATGAGGGTCATGGTGACACTAAATGATTGAAGTTGAGTCGCCTAATCTAGGCCTACTTTTATTAAATTATATAACTTTACCAAAATTATTTTTTTTAACTTGTAATTTGTTGTTACCACTAAAAGTAGTTTGTTATTTTACCTTTATTATCAAGTTTTAGAATCACAGTTTCGAAGTTGTGATATTGGCAAAAATATTATTAAATTTGTTTTATTCATAAACATTTAATTCTGTTATCATCCAGTCTCCAAAATAAATAATATAATGTTATTTCTTTACAACTAGTTCAATTATTTATATTAGCCTACCAGTTTTTTTTTTATAAGACTATTTAAATTAGAGTAAGAACAATGGCTATTCAAATAAAACATCATAGACAGTGGGTTTTATTCACTGATATAATAACAAATGTAATGTTGCCAAATTTCAAAGGTTTAGTACATGCTCATCCAGTAAACATATTTCTTGTATTTTTCACTGCAGATAATATAGTATTCTTGAGTTTGTACACAGGTTGGTATATTGCTCCTCCAATTAAAAACATATGCTGTTTTCTGGTGAGGTCATGTGTAGTCTTCAATTACTCAGAAAGATACAGTTGTAATAATAATAACCACTTGTTGTGTAGCTATTGAATAAAATTACCAAGCTGAAATATAGTAGGAAATAAAAATTCTTGCAAGGAAAATGAAAATGTTAATTTTTGACTTGAACATATAGTCATTCTTAGAGATCGATGTAACGTGCGGTACTGGCAAACTAAATATCCGAATCCGAAAATTATCTAATCCGAAACCTTTATTATCCGATCTGAACTTAACCTATCTGAACCGAAACTGATCCGAACTAAAAATTCACTATCCGCACACCTCTAGATTTTATTTGTGTTGTGGTTAATTTGATTACTCTTTTACTGTGAGACCATTTTTCAGATTTAATGCCTTGTTTATGTTATAAAGTGATCCATTCTTTGGTTTAAACTTTTAAACTTTGATTTTGATAGGCTATCTATTGATAAAATGTAGCAAGCAAAATGAAATAATTGAAACAGTTTTTGTTAACAGTGGCCAATGGTATTTACCAGAACACAGTGTATGGTATGGCCGCCAAGCTGCCCTTCAAGTACACTGGAGCTGTTGTTTTGGGATCAGTAAGTTTTATAGTTCTATTCAAATCTTTTGTTTGCTATGAATTGTTCTTTGCCTTCACTATTAACAGGTGTTGCATGTTAGTCACTTTACTTCAATTCAATTCAAAATATCTTTATTCATCTTTTATGAACATAAATACATTCAATAGTGTCAGTACAGTATATTATGTAGGTCCTATAATAAGTATTGTTTAAAATAAAATAACACACTACATAGCAAATACACCAATTCCAATTCCACTCCATTATTCCAGAGTATTTACATATTTAAATATTCCTCAATGGAGTACAGCCTCAATCCCACAATGTATTGTGTTAACTTTATTTTAAAAGTGGTCTGGTTCGGTTCATTCTTTAATAAGCTTGGTAGTTTACCCAGAAACTTATTTCCCATATAAGATGATTTTTGTTTATATAATTCTAATCTGTGGTGATTTCTAATAATTTCAAATTTTCTTCTAGTATTATAGACATGAGGCTCAGTTTTTTGTCTTCATTAACATTGGTCTTTACATACAAAACTAGCTCATAAATATATAACCCATATACTGTTAATATTCCCAAATTACTAAATTCATCTTTAACACTGATTTCACTTTTCAATTTTAACATAATTCTTATTGCTTTTTCTGCATTTTTAATATTTTGTCCATGTTTTTCTTGCTTGTTGATCCATAAATTGTTATTCCAAATGAAATATGAGATTGAATTTAAGAATGATAAATTGTTTTTAAAACTGAAATACTACACAAATATGACATTTGCTTTAAGGCATAAAGACCTGAACTTGATTTTCTCAAAATAAAATTTACATATGCATCCCAACTTAAAAATTGTTAATTTTCATACCCAAAAAATTGGTCTCACAAACCTCTTGTACTCTATTAAAATTGATTTTTATAATCGGTTCAATTGGATTTCTGTTCTGTCTAGTTGAAAAAGTAATAAATTTTGTTTTATTCGTGTTTAAAAACATATTATTAGAATTAAAATATGAGTTTAGGTTTGCTAATTCGGTAAAAGCCCCACTCTCCAATTCGTTTACAGTCTGTCCTGAGACTTTTAGGTTTGCATCATCTGCATATAGTGTCAATCATTTAGCGAATCAGAAATATCATTCACATAACAAAGAAACAATAAAGGACCCAATATAGAACCTTGTGGTACTCCGTATTTAATTGCCAAGTAATTTGATTTGATTTTCATTACTTCGCCTTCATTTGAATTTTTTGTGATTTCTACAAACTGATAACGATCTATTAGGTATGATTTAAACCAAATTTGAGATACCCTTTTACCCCAATATTGAAAAGTTTTTGCAACAGTATACTGTGGTCAACACTATCAAAAGCCTTTGATAAGTCCATAAAGATTCCAACAAGTTTTTCCCCTTTATCAATTGAATCAATGATAGAATCTAAAAAAGTTGTTGTTGCCGTTAGCACTGATTTTCCTGTCCTAAAACCATGCTGAATGTTATTTATTAGTGACTGTTCTTCTAAATAATTATATAACCTTTTGTGAACTATTTTTTTCAAAAATTTTTGATGTCGAAGGCAAAATTGATATTGTGCGGTAATTTGAAGGTTCTTGAGTGTTTCCTGTTTACTGTATTATTTATGATCGTTTCAAACAAATGTTACAAATGTATTACTTTGTTTGTGTTTGAAATGTTGTTTGACTTTCCGCAACTTTACAAAATTTAACATCAAGTTTTCCAGCTCTGTTATTTGGGGGCTTTTTCTTCACAAATACCCTGTATCTGGAAGCGATCATCGCTTGATAAAGCAGTCTTGCTGATCTTTTACTAGATTTGATTTCATTGTTTTAATGGTGTAGAATATTTGATTATTTGTTATGTAAAACAAATAGAGTTCATTTCCTACTACTGGTTCGTCACAATAGAATTAATATTAGATTTACCTTCTGACGATCCTTTTTTTGGGTTGATGCGACGTGTTTTGTCAACAAAGTGACATCATCATGGCGGTGCATCCACGCATCAGGGTCTCGTCATAGTTAAATTAAAAAAACAGTACACAAAAGATTCACACAAATACACTTAAAATTCACATAACATAAATCGCAGTCAGAACAGTGCCGTGTCGAACAAAGAGTTGGCTTGACTGTTGACTTGATCATTCAGAAGGTAAATCTAATATTAATAAAACAAATAACTCTGATTGATAATACAAGGAAGCAGTTTAAGAACCAGTCTCAACATGGACTTATCCTAAAACATGATTTTGTTGGTCAGTCGTCCTTAGGTTTTTGGTTGTCATTTTGATTGTTTTATGTTCAAAACTGATTAATTCAGAAACACGTATAAAATACTTTATCAGTAACTACTGCATATGCTAGTTGCAGTATGTTAGTGCCCTATTTGTTGAATACAATACCAAAGCAGTAAATATATACATGTTCAAAATCAATTATCAACAAATACAACGGTATACAAAATAACTACCCAAATTTTCAGTAAATATGAGCTGCTTGGCTTATTTCCACACATTACTTTGTTTGGTTTACCATTAATCAAGCTTCAGTTTTACTTCCAACAACAATGTTTGCGGTGTTACAGAATGTGTGTGGCACGCTAACAGCCCTCATCAGCATCGCGTCCTCGCTCGTGGCTCCCAACGCTCGCACCGCCGCCATCTACTACTTCATAGCTGCCTTGTTTGTACTGCTCGCATGTCTGGACACGTACTTTGCACTGCCACTTAATGTGAGTACATCCTACAATATTGGTATTCAAAAACAAACAACTCACTACATATAAATATTGTAAAAAATTAGAATTATATTTCTTGCCAGAAAATAAGTTTGTTTAGCAAAACTCAACTCGTAGTCATAATTATGGCTACACATTATTAGGAAAATATGTTAAATACTAGTCATGCCTTAGGCTATTACTTTAAAAATATCTTATCTCCAGCATATTATTGTGTCAATTAATAGTAGCCATTGTTATTTTTCAGAGGTTTTACCGTTACCACGAAATGTTAAATCAAAAGGAAACGCAAACTAAGCGAAGAAACAACCAAGGGGTGGACCCAAGTGTTCCTTACGGCAAGGTGTTCCTCCAATGCTTACCGCAATGTTTCAATGTGTTCTTCATATTTTTTGTTACACTCACTGTATTTCCAGCTATTCACTCAGGTAAACAAATATATTTTGTTATATTAATCCATACTCATCTTAAGTAAATATTGTTCTTAACTCTGTGTACTATAGCGCACTCTTGAGTTACCTGCTAACTCATTACTGAGTGTTTGGACCATCAGATTAGTCAACACTGGTCCCACGAAATAATTGAAATACTATGCATCAGGATAACTCAAACCATTTAAAATATAATTTTTTACACGAACATTAATGCAGGGCCAAATTTATGGTGGTATTCAGTTATCTGCCCATTGCTCTACCTTAGGTTGTATCATTGATTATGTATAAATAATAGATGAACTGAGCTTATGGCCCATCAGTTACATGAGAAATACACCATGAAACTAGGGGCCTTGGGCCCCGCACCCACAAAAACCACATACAAAAAAGATTGTGAACCTGGGCAGTGGGCAGTAAGGGGGCTCACACCACAGGTTGAGTCTAGGGGCCTACTCAGATCCAGCCCTGCTTTGAAATAGTTTAATTCCCTGGCAGCAGCCCCCCTTACTCCCAAACCAATCCCACCACTCCGTCATCTATTCTCCTTCCTTCAACTGCCAACTGTCTCATAACATAGTTGGTCGGGTCGTCCCCTCACCCCTCTCTCTATTTCTCATGGCTGGTCATGGTGGGCGAATGTCTTTTCCTCCCCTAAATACAAACAAATTTTTCATGCAGGACTCCGTAAAGATATAATTATGCTTGAATTATTAAGTATTAGCTTGGTAATGCATTTCACCAAGTATTAATACAGTTTTCAATAGTAAAACAATAATTGTTTTCAGATATCAAACGAGTGGACAGCGACTTTGTAATTGGTGAAAAGTACTTCACCCACATCACCTGTTTCCTCACATTCAACCTGTGTGCATGTATAGGGAGCCTGATTGCTACCTTTGTGTCTTGGGTAAGTGTGTTAATAAACTTTGTACTAAGCTGATATTTTTAAACAGATAATTCCGGTAGTTTCAGTCAATATCCATTATTATTCGACTAAATAATGTAATGGTTTACATTAATTTGTTTATGCTTGCGACCACACACAATTCCCAAGAGATTTTAGGCCACAATTTTCCTCTACTTCTTCCAGTCTTCTGCATCCCCCGCATTCACTCCAAGCCCCACGTCCTCCTTCACTTGATCCCCCATCTTTTTGCCTGGCTTCCTAAAGGTTGTGTTCCCTACAGTTGTATAGTTCACACTCTACTTAGCACTAGGGATGAGTCGATTCCAATTTTTTCCGATTCCGATTCTTATCGATTCTCGATTCCGATTCCATTGATTCCTAATAGCAGGTGAAATAGCAAAGTAATGTTTTAAAAATTATTTTAAAACAATAATTTAGTCAGTAATTGATTTTTATTTAATAAATTGAGACAATTGGTTAGTGATTATTTTTCATTAATCAAATCAAATAAACTTACAAAAGTTAATAATTAAAAAATAATACCCCCGTAGCAGCAAACCTGCGTACTCAGCGAATTTCCAATAGATATATAAATGTCTTAATTCTACATAAATCCACTTACCAAGTTTTATAAAAATATATTCACAAATAAGCGATATATACAGTTTTAATTATTCTCCATAAGAATAACATTGGGGCTGAGTACGCAGGTTTGCTGCAACAAGGAACACAAAAAATGGGTTTTTATGCTTATATCAATATAACTCAACTAGGTGAAGTCATATACCAGATTTGATTAATTTATGTTCATAATTAAGGGAGACATGGCATTTAATTATTATCCATAAGAATAACATGGGGCTGAGTACGCAGGTTTGCTGCTACGGGTGCCTTTGGCAAAAAATAATTTTTTGAGCAAATATCAATATACCACAACCAGATGAAGCCATATACCAAGTTTCGTCAGTATACGTTCATAAATAAGCGAGATATAAAATTTGTCTTTTCCTCCATAAGAATAACATTAGACAACGTACTGTGTTTAGCACTTTCAATATCTCGGTAACCAATTGACGTAGAGAAATGATGAAAATACCAAATTGTGTGTTTTTTTAAGCTGAATTCAATGATAAAAACTAAAATTAGATTTTTTCATAAATAACACGTAAAAAGTTCAAAAAACCCATTTTTGGGGTACAAAACCCCCCCAAAATACCCTTTCGGATAGAGCGATCTGGCTGGTTTTTGAACTTAAAGTCATAAATGTTGCTTTACACGTTTATACCAAATTTCATCAAAATCGGATCATTTTTACGAGAGTTATCGTGCTCACGGACACATATATATATATACAGTTTCGAACGAATGGTGTTTTTGGGGTCTGGGGACCTCAAAATGAAAAGTTATCATGGTCCCGGGCCTAGGTCTTACCATGCCGACTACGGTAATAGCTTCTTCCCTATAGGGGAAATTCGCTAAAAACACTGTTAACTATTCTTGACCGAAATAATACATTTGTAATGTTAATGTTAAATTTAGGGTTATAAATTTTGTATACATATTTCAAAGCAAAATTTGTTTTTAAAATAATTAATTCTTAATGATTGTATGTCAACATTTTTAAATATACTGTAATATTAAATTTCTAGATTAAATAAATTTAATAACAATAAATTTTAAGACGTCTGGCAGAAAAAGTTGGGGAAGTGGGGAATTTGAATAGGATAAAATAAAATGTCTGGAAAGAAGGAATCAACTTAGACATGTTTGAATAGTCGGGAAAATAATAAAACTGATAAACACTGTTTGTATTATCCGTATCTCTTGAACGGAACGTCACACAACTTTCATTGCCATTTTATTTAATCTTTGGCAATCAGACGAAAAAAATGAGCCATAATTTGTCTTTTTACGACAATTAGTTTCGGTTTTAGCATTTTGTAATAGAAACTCATATCTCTTGAATAAATTACCGAGACCCTCCTAACAATACCTAATAATAGATCAGCCATTAAGGATGGGACAACAAATAAGGGGCGTGAATGACTCTGCCACTTACTTCCTTATCTGTTTTCTTCATTCATGTACATCCATAAATAGAACTCCTGTCAATTCTCCTTTCGTGTTAGTTGAGAGTTATTTGGGACTGGAAAGGAAGTGATTAGTTGGAGGGAGGAGTCTTATTTCAACCACTTATGTTGTTGAATGTTGGTTAGCTTATCTCTGTTTGTTTTCCACGCTATTTTTTTTTTTTTTTTTTGTACCTACGGCTTGAAAGCGATAGAATAGGTGGAATCAGAATTAACAATTGGAATCGACTCATCCCGATTTAGCACTCTCATCTTTGCAGCTGTCCAAAACAACTTAAATCTTCTGCTCTTCACCATTGGTGCTAAGATTTTAGGACCCATGTAGTTTGTAATATTCTCTAATCTCTCAATTTTTTCTTTGGCCAAGAAAATTATAAAATTTGAAAACAAAGTATTTTGTAGTTTTTTGACCAACTTATTAATTTGAAGAATGGCGAATAAGTAACCAGCTGTAAGTTAATTTCTCTTACATTCAGACAGTTAGTTTGGAATCGGTGGATCTATCATATTGGTGGAAGAATAGTTTGTTTTATATTATTAACTTTATCATAAAAACAAAAAACTGAGTTTTTTATAGCTGTTTATCAGAACTACTTGACTTGATAATCGAGTAGTTGGCTCAAGAGTAGATAAACAAAAGCATAAATATAAACAAAAAACCAAACACATGACATTTAAAAACACATGATTTATCCCAGAGATTACATAATCTCCTGTTGTTTATTATGAATGATTTGTTTCTACATAATATGTTGTTACGAGTATTTGTTGATAACTTTTGGTTAGAATGGAAGACAGTATTAATGTATGTTATGGACAAAAATGAGTAACAAATGTTCTGACTGGTTGTTGTTTATGACTAGAGCTGTGCGGATATCCGAAAAGCCGGTTCGGTTTCGGATCGGATTGGATATCCGAATCCGATCCGAAGGCTTTATCGATATCCGATAAGGTCTAGTAGAAATCCGACTTATTCGGATAGAGAAACGAATCTGTTTGGACCATTAAATAAACGTTTTGACTCTTGACGTCGTTCAAGGTAACATGACACAATTATTCCTGTCGCTTTGAATGTTTTTGGTACGTAACTCATATCAATTCATCTATGCGATATTTGTGTAATCATGTATTGTATCGTGATACACGGCCGGATCGTACATCATTTTAGCAAACAGAATGAATACGGTTTATAAAGAGAAATGTGTGATAGCGAAAGTTTTTGATAGTAAACAACCGCAAATTTATACAATATTGCAACATTGCAACTCAATTTCTATTCACGATTCATGGGATGAACGCAGACGAGACAACAGTAGTGGATTATAGGCGAATAAGTCGATAAATTTTTGTCGATAGTCGATTTCTGATAGCATCAACTTTTCACGAATGCAAAGAGCAAGCTCTCATAGAGTAAGCTGTAACTCAAAAGTTGCATAATGCAAACAAAAATGTTAGTGTATGAAATATAAAATTGCTGCTACTGATATTTTCCTTCCATTCAATACAATTAAAACACTGAGTAGAATATTGCTGACTTTCGCAAAACGAGTTATATAATTTTCTCCACGGTGAAGTTTCCCACTATGATCAACAAGCTTAATCTAGCTAGAGCTTTTATACTCCAAGAAAATACTTCATTTGTTTACCCCCGGACGAGACCTCTAGATATATTAAGCTCGTCAAGTATCTTTACGACGACGTTTAAGCAGCGACAACCTGATGACGGATTCAAGAAGGCATCGTTTAGTTATCTCTATTATTTATTTATACAGATTTCATTGTTCGAATATTATTTGATTTCGTTGAATTCATGAACTTAAAATGGAACCGAAAAGGAAGAAAAGCATGATATGTAAATTCTTTAACCCATTGAGGTAGTAATTTTATTCTATTTGTAGTAGCCTATAACGGGAATTGATTGGTGCTGCACTCTAGTAGCAAAATATGTAACTAATGACCGCGGGCGTCTACGGTTCTATCCGCTAGGGGCGCGGACTGACTGAAAACACTATTAATATCGCCGCCAGGCCTTTGGTCGTGTTAGCTGAGTTGGCTACGTCGTGGAAACACCTTGGCCAGGTGGCGATACGATGTTCGTGGGTTCGATTCCCGCACACGACCAAAACTGACCAGTTGTGCAACTCTCAATGAGTTAACCAGTCTGTGGCAACGTTGGTGGGAGGGCCCAAGTAAAATAAACGGTGGCAGGCTTGCTTGGAAGTTGACGGGATCGGTTAATTCTTTGAGACTTGCACATGGTCAACACTGATTTTGCTAATTTTTACTTATGTCTACTGTGTGTGTGCCAATGCGACTCTCTAAACTGAAAGAAAACAATATTTTAATTAAAATATGCCATTAATCCATTTAAAAACACCAATTTTATACTCCAATTCACACGTTAATAAAATTACAAGTAAGGAACGAGACCTGCTCGTATGTCTACGCCAATGGGTTAAAAAGAACGAAGCCTATAGTGAAGTTGGCGATTGTTTGAAATGCAAGCTGACACTTAGTAGTCTGTTTACATTCTGGTGACAAACTAGGTTTAAAAAAAAAAGTTTCTAATTTGTAGTCAACTAAATAAATTCAAACTAGGCCTAGTTAGTAAAGTTATAAAACAAAAAAATTCTTTGGTTATGGAAGTTTTTGGTTAACTCTTGCAGAGTTGAAGCTCTATCTATACTGATTCATTGTTTCAGTAGGGTCTGATTGCCTATGTCGTGCTAGGCCTTTAGTATGCTGTGATGTTGTGATGTCTGCTTTGCTATCAACATCGCTGATTCCGGTTTTTTAAATAGGCTGTAATAATATTAAAATGTTTCATTTTTTGTTTCTCTTGCCTGACCATTTGTTTATTATTGTTTTTTTACCAGGCCTACACCCAGATAGGCTAAGGTGTTATGCATAATGACAAGGATTAATGATTGTCAAGGTGAAATTACATGATTTGAGTTGCCTAACCTAGGCCTACTGTTCAGTTATTAAATTACCTATACTTTTATCTTATACCCATAAACCCAGTAATCATATTTCTTGTATTTTTCACTGCAGAGAAGATAATACTCCCGAGTATGTACAGAGGTTGGTATATTACTCCTCCAATTAAACATTTTGTTTTCTGGTGAGGTTATGTGTAGTACAGTCTTCAATTACCCAGAAAGGTACATTTGTAAAATAAGTGGGTGTGAATAAAATGACTTAGCTTAAATATATTCTATATTTATATATTGCAAGAAAAATGAAAATGTTAAGTTCCAACTTAGAAATATGGTAGTTTTAGAGATCGGGGTAAAGTAGGCTAAATATCCGAAACCGAAAATTGTCCAATCTTAAACCCTTACTATCCGATCCGAACTAAAAATTCACTATTCTCACACCTCTATTTATGACCGATTGGGGGGAGGGAAGTCATCATCATTAACGGTTGATTTTGAGCAATAGAATTGTAATTTTTGGCAAATATTACATGGTGCAACTGTCATTTATAACCTAATGGTGCAGAGTGATCATCATTTATGGCTATGTTATGTGGTGCAATCAACATTTTCATCCGACATTACACGGCGTGATTGTCATTTACAGCCGATTATTCAGTTAATTAATTATTATATATAATCCATAATTAATTATTATTATTATTGTGATCCATATTTTCGACTCTTTCAATATTATGCGATCCGAGTCGTCGGAACCAAGCCTTATTAATTGGTACCCCTAAAACTGATAAAACCAGAACTGATTCATTATTAGTTTCTGAGCGGAAATGGTATTTCATAAGTGATCTGTATAAAATTTAGGATGGCATTGATTCAGCAGTGTTCGTAGCGTGTGTCAAAGTCAAAGTATTTATTTGCACATAACATTATATGGGTTACAGCAGGTAACATCAAACTGGTGCATCGTCATTACATTTCTACAATTCAACTAACTATAACACACTTAAAACATTTAAATAATTAACAAATTCTTCAACGCTATATACACTTAATTCTAAGAGGAGTCGCTTCAGATAAGACTTAAATCTAATTAAATCTAGCTGCTTTACATGGTTCGGTAATTTATTATACATTCTTTTACCAAGCTCAAAAGTTGAATTAATTGTCCTTCGATAGTTACATTGGTCAGTTCTTAAATAATTGTTTTGCCTAGTAAAGTAGTTATGAACAGAGCTATTAGTTTGAAACTGCTCTACATTAGTTCTAATGTACATTAAACAATCCAATATAAACAAAGAGGGAACAGTCATTACTTTGAGTTTCTTAAAAAGTGGTTTGCAGTGGGTCCTACAATTAACCCTGAACATGATTCTTAAGGCTCTCTTCTGTAGCAGCAATAGTTTTCTTATATTATTATCATAACCCCATGACACTATACCATATGACAGGTGGCTTTGTATATGTGCGAAATACACAGCAGTTAAGACATCAATATTAACAATTAACTGAAGTCTTCTAATCATAAAGATTGCTTTAGCTATTCTTTTGCACAAAGATGTAATATGTTTATCCCACTTAACATTAGTCTGCAAAGTAATACCTAAAAACTTAACACTTGACATTTCATCAGAGGAATTTCCAAAACTGAAATTTAGGCTTTGCGTCTTCTCTTTGTTTAAACATAAAATGTTGGCTGCAGACCAGTCTTCAATTAAATTATTAGACCTGAGTAGCAGCTGATCATTTAAGAGACCACTACTACTATTACAACTGATTTGTATGGTCAGGTCGTCTGCATACATATAAGGTATCACATATTCATTAGAAATGGCAGCAGGTAAATCATTAACATATATTATAAAAATAGTAGGACCTAATATCGAGCCCTGAGGCACACCTGTAGACACTGGCAAGTATGGTGAAAAACATCCATTAAATAAGACAGACTGGTACCTCTGTGACAAATAAGACTTAATCATATTTAAAGAAACTGTGTCAAACCCATAAAAACCAAGCTTTTGCAAAAGTACTGTGTGATCCACAGTGTCAAATGCTTTTGACATATCGTAAAAGCTACTACATACCTTTTTTCTAGCATCTAATGCTGATATACAATCTCTAGTGAAATTGACAATTGCTGTGCTTGTTCCCCTCTTAGACCTAAAGCCATACTGACTATCAGAAAACAGTAATTTGTTCTCAAAAAATATTTTAATTTGATTATTTAACAAAACTTCAAACACTTTAGACAAAACTGGAATTATTGATATAGGACGATAGCTTTCATATTTTACTTTTGAGCCTTTTTTAAAGATAGGAATAACTTTCACTAATTTTAAACACTGTGGAACAACACCCTCATCAACACAAAGATTAAACAGGTATGAAAGTATTTCAGCAATGTATGGTGCCGCTAATTTCAAGATCTGAGAATTAATAAAATATACATCCAAACTTAAGCTATCACTTCAAGAATAAATTGCTCTGAACACTTGTTCAACGGACACATTATTGAATGCAAAAGATTTGTGTACGTTGTTGCAAGGACTTAGTTTATTTAAATAATGTTGAACACTTTAATTTGCCTTTGGAACACTTTGAACAGTTGATTTTACATTGTCAACAAAGCAGTTATTGAACATGGTGCAACTTAAGCTTAGTGATTCCTTATCAACAGAAGGCCTCTCATTTTTGTTCAGACCCTCATTTACAATAGTCCAGATGACCCTAGGTTTATTATTGGCATTTTTTACCCTACTAGAGTTATAAGCTAGTTTAGCTTGTTTCACTGCTTTTTTATATTCAGATTTTAGCCTGTTATACTGAACATTGTACATTGCACACCCAGTATTCTTAAATTGACTGTACATAAACAGACCCTCTTCTTTAAGTAAAGACAAACTAGCATTATACCATTTAAACTTTTTAGGCCTGTTCTTGCCTGTTTTTTATGCTGAAGCGGAAAAGCAACTTCAACCGTACTCATAAATACATCCATAAAGTATTCAAACTTATCATCAATACCATCCAACCTATACAAAGATAACCAATTAACTTTACGAAACGAAACGTAGTGTAGTTTTAAACACTAGAAGCGATAGGTAAAGTCCAAATAAATCAAAAAATAAAATCAATTAACTTTACTCAATAAGCATGTAAAATAAGCAACATTTAAATCATATACTGGTCTGGTTATCTTGAAACTTCTGTTATCATGTTGTGTTGTGTTACTACTTACAGAGATTTCCAATTTACTACCAAAAATTAAAGCATGATGGTCAGAAACAACCATCGGTACCACCAAAGCTACATTGATCCTTTCAGAAAGCACAGATACTGATATATTATCAATACACGTGTCATCCTTACCACCACGAATACTAGGCCTAGTGACCTCAAATATAGTATTTTTTAAATTGAAACTTATAAATACTTACAATAAATTCTCGACAACATATTTTTCGACACTACCCAACAAAGTATTAACATTGTAGTCAGAGCATAAAATTATTGAGGCATTAGTCTTATTTCTACTACTTAAAAGATTAAATACATTATACATACATTCTATAAAAAGTTCAAAATTTTTGTTATCCGGTACTCTATAAATTTCTAAACATATAACTTTAACATCTTTAATGAAAACTGCGGCAACCTCACAAACATTTTTGATTGATAAATCCACGAGAAAAGTTAGTTCTTCACACTTAAAGTGTGATTTGACAAATATTGCTGTGCCACCCCTCTCCTCTGATTATCTTACATAAGCACTTGTTAATACAAATCCAGGGATAGTCATATCTGATAAATGATCGTGACTTCCAACCCAATGTTCACAAATACACAGGGCACTTAAATCAAACCTGTCATCCAAGCCCATTATTTCATCAACCTTACTAATGCCTGTGAGGCCTTGCACGTTCCAGTGAGCTACATTAAACACTATGACATCCTCATTTTTATTTACAATAGGAAGGTTATTAAAACTAGGCTTACTCGACACATCTAGTACAAGTGATACTGACTGACAAACATCTATGGCTTCATCTGCGCTCGTAGATGGCGATGAACTTGACTGGGTTGTTCCAAACGTCATGTTGCAGCCCAGCCCCAGAGCGGTGGTGATTCCTGTGTTGATGAGAGTTCTCTTCATCCCACTGTTCCTGGGTCCCCTGACGTGTGGAGCGAGTGTTCCCCATCATTCATTCAGCAGTATTCGTAGCGTGTGTTGTGTTGCAGCCCAGCCCCTGAGTTGTCGTGATTTATGTGGTTATGAAAGTGCTCTTCATCCCACTGTTCCTGGTCCCCTGGCGTGTGGAGCGAGTGTTCCCCATCATTCATTCAGCACTATTTGTAGCATGTTGTTGTGTTGCAGCCCAGCCCCTGAGTTGTGGTGAATCGTGTGGTAATGAGAGTGCTCTTCATCCCACTGTTCCTGGTCCCCTGGCGTGTGGTGCGAGTGTTCCCCATCAATCATTCAGCAGTATTCGTAGCGTGTGTCATGTTGCAGTCCAGCCCCAGAGCGGTAGTGATTCCTGTGGTGGTGAGAGTGCTCTTCATCCCACTGTTCCTTGTCCCCTGGCGTGTGGAGCGAGTGTTCCCAATCATTTTTTTAGCAAATTTAGCATTTAGCAAATTTAGCACAACTTAGCAAATTAAATTTTTAAATTCAGACCAGTTACAGATACTGAAATTTTGAAAGTATTGAGTTCATTTCCAAATAAGCTTTCAACAGGATTTGATGAGATTCCAATGACAGTGATAAAGTATGCAAGCAAACAGCTAATTAAACCCTTAGTTCACCTGGTAAATTCATCTTTTATTAGCGGTATTTTTCCAAATAAACTTAAGATAGCTAAAGTGATTCCTCTTTTCAAAAAAGGTGATTCGAAAGACCTTTCCAACTACAGGCCATTGTCATTGTTACCTACTTTTTCTAAGATTTTTGAAAGAGCAGCTTACAATCAATTAGTTAATTACCTTGAAACACAATGTTTGCATGATCAGGAACAACATGGCTTCAGACCAAAACGATCTGTAATAACTGCTGGTATTGATTTTATTAATTCAGTCATAAACTCTGTTGATAAAGGAGAGAAAACTGTAGGAATTTTCTTGGACCTAAGCAGAGCGTTCGACAGTGTGTCTCATAAACTTCTTTTGAACAAAATTGAAAGCCTGGGTATTAGTGGAAATTCTTTAAATTGGTTAAGTTCGTATTTAGTAAATAGAAAACAGTTTGTTGAGATAAAAAGTACTATAAAAAAACAATTAGTTTGCAGCCATTCTTCATTAGCTCAGATTCATCATAGTGTACCGCAAGGATCAATTCTTGGCCCACTGTTGTTTCTTTGTTATTAAAGAGGTATTCCACTTTCATTTCTGAATAGTCCATCAAAGAATTTGTATCTGTATGCCGATGATGCCAGTTTAAAAATAAGTGATAGTATACTAAATAACTTGGAAACTAGTGCTATTCAAAGTCTAACAGGTATAAAAAATTTTTTAAATAATCATAAATTATTATTAAATACAAGTAAAACTAACTATATTATGTTCAAAGCTGTAAAAATTAAACCCTCTGTGGATCCTGTAATAAAGATTAATGATCAAGCTTTGAAAAAAGTTAGTTCTACAACATTTTTAGGTCTGATTGTAGATGAAAATTTGTCATTTAATCTCCACGTTGATCATGTAGTAAATAAAGTCACCTCAGGTATATATGCTTTGTATAGAATGTCTAAATTTTGTTCAATAAACACTTTAAAAACTCTTTACTTTGCACTTATAGAAACGTCAATCACATTTGGTATTGCTATTTATGGCGGTACATCAAAACAGAACTTGGATAGAATTCTCCTTCTTCAAAAACGGGCAATACGTACCATGTTGAATTTGAATTTTGGTGTTTCTGTTCGTCAGTATTTTTCAAGTTTGGGCATAATGACTGTCTATAGTCTTTATGTTTTTCATACAACTCTCCACTTAAAACAACTGTGCAAAAACAATTTGGTTCCCAGGCTAGGCGACAGTCACTCATATTTCACAAGAAATAGAAATAAAATTGCCATTAATCCCCACAAGCTCACATTCTTTAACAAAAAAACATCTTGTGCTGGTGCAAAATTTTTATCTAGGTTATCTGTGGAATTGAAGGACATAGGTAATCTTGAGGTGTTTAAAAAGAGGTTCAAAATGTATTTGATAGATAATCCTTTATATGATTTTGCTGAATTGTAGCTAGATGTCTATTTTAAAGTTATTGACATTGTAAACTGGTGTTAGTAATAGTTAGTTTAATGACGCCATTCGATGTATACGATTGTATACTTTATGAATAAAGATATTTTCAATTCAATTCATTCAGCAGTATTCGTAGCGTGTGTTGTGTTGCAGCCCAGCCCCTGAGTTGTGGTGATTCGTGTGGTAATGAGAGTGCTTTCCATCCCACTGTTCCTTGTCCCCTGGCGCGTGGAGCGAGTGTTCCTCATCATTCATTCAGCAGTATTCGTAGTGTGTGTTGTGTTGCATCCCAGCCCCTGAGTTGTGGTGATGAGAGTCCTCTTCATCCCACTGTTCCTTGTCCCCTGGCGTGTGGAGCGAGTGTTCCCCATCATTCATTCAGCAGTATTCGTAGCATGTGTTGTGTTGCAGCCCAGCCTCTGAGTTGTGGTGATAAGAGTGCTCTTCATCCCACTGTTCCTGGTCCCCTGGCATGTCTCACGAGTGTTCCCCATCATTCATTCAGCAGTATTTGTAGCGTGTGTTGTGTTGCAGTCCAGCCCCTGAGCGGTGGTGATTCCTGTGGTGATGAGAGTCCTCAACATCCCACTATTCCTGTTGTTCAACTACCACCCCTGGCGTGTAGTGCGAGTGTTCCCCATCAATCATTCAGCAGTATTCGGAGTGTGTGTTGTGTTGCAGCCCAGCCCTAGAGCGGTGGTGATGAGTGCTCTTTATCCCACTGTTCCTGGTGTTCAGCTACCACCCCTGGCGTGTAGTGCGAGTGTTCCCCATCAATCATTCAGCAGTATTCGTAGCATGTGTTGTGTTGCAGCCCAGCCCCTGAGTTGTGGTGATTCAGGTGGTGATGAGAGTGCTCTTCATCCCACTGTTCCTGGTCCCCTGGCGTGTGGTGCGAGTGTTCCCCATCAATCATTCAGCAGTATTCGTAGCATGTGTTGTGTTGCAGCCCAGCCCCTGAGTTGTGGTGATTCCGGTGGTGATGAGAGTGCTCTTCATCCCACTGTTCCTGGTCCCCTGGTGTGTGGTGCGAGTGTTCCCCATCATTCATTCAGCAGTATTCAGAGTGTGTGTTGTGTTGCAGCCCAGCCCCAGAGCAGTGGTGATTCCTGTAGTGATGAGAGTGCTCTTTATCCCACTGTTCCTGGTGTTCAACTACCACCCCTGGCATGTGGAGCGAGTGTTCCCCATCCTCATATCCAATGACTGGATCTACTGGGTTGCCGCAGTTGTCTTCGCTTTCACCAGCGGCTACTACAGCTCCGTCTGCATGATGTATTGCCCTAGGTAAGTACATGGTTCACACTTTCTGGAAAGTCAGGGAGGGTCAGGGAAAAAGTTGGAAGAACACCAAAAGTCAGGGGGAATGCTTACTATTTTAAACAAATGTCTGTTACTATTATCATAATGGCGAAGATGCAGGTTTGGTCAAGATCATATTGGCTGTTCTAGCTACCTTATCAGCTAATGTTACATATTGGGTTGTTATATTTGACTAATACTATGTGTTTAACATTCATAACATTAACATTAGTAATCTCCCTAATAATTACACAAATAGTAATCAAGTTTTAGTATTAGTTAACTGAATTGATTATATAAAAGCTCTTAGTTTCTAATGTGATCTCTTATGTGACTTTTTAGATTCAAATGCATATATGTTTGTCATAGGACTGTAGACTCGGAGCACGCGGCGACGGCAGGCATGTTCGCAGCAGCGTCGCTGTGTACCGGCATCTTCAGTGGCATCATGTTCTCCGCGGTCATGCCGTGGTTCGTGGGGAACGTCAGCTGGGACTGGCTCGGCTCTCTGGGCCAGCTGTAGAAACTGCAGGGACACCGGAGGATGAAAAGTTAAATGTGAAAAGGCCGTGAATTCAGTTTGAAATGTTCATGTTTTACTGTGAAAACGTAATCAATCCTCAACCTTCACATAACAAAAAGAACATAACAAATTATTTATCATGTGTTGACTAGGGTTTTCATAGAATAATGAAGATATTACGAGGGTATGGATTGATATACAGTAGACACCCTCTTAACCGCCATAGGACCGATAGCCTGGGTCGGATAACGAAAAAGTCGGTTAAAACGAATAATACCTGGGTACATATTAAGCACTCAAATTGGTAAAACGTATACGACAATTAAAAAATAGGTAACAAACGAGATGCAATACTTGATGACTATTGAAATATATGATCACTTGCTAGGGCCTGGACGTTTTTTAGCTACAATATTGGGACGTCAGCTACTGTGGCGGACCTGAGTCATTTCGGTTCGATGGGCGGTTGAAGCAGAGACGGTTAAGTGGAAGTCTACTGTAGTTAACTTCCATTTGTAAAAATATGGAAAGCTGGGACTTTTGTTGTAGAAGTTAACCGGTTTTGATAAACTGCCAATGATTGATTTATTAGAGGTATTTTATTTATTGAAAAGTTTTTATACGATAATGAATATAAAAGGTTTATATTAGGTTATTATGGTGATAAGGCGATAAGTAATATGAACCTTTTTAAAGCATTGAAGGTGATTTTGAGATTACAACAATGGGAATTATTAGTAATTAAGATTTTAAATTAGGATTAAGGACTCTTGCACCGGATTTAAGAGTTAGTTCCTAATGAAAAATGGTAACTGTGAACCATTTCATCAGTAGCTTAAAAATGAATACAGTAGAAATCCAATTATCCGAACCCCAATTATCCAAATCTCCAATTATCGGAATCGATTTTGAGTGAAATAATAGAAATACGTGGGAGCGCGTGTAGCGATAATGCGCCGTTCCGTTACTATGGCAACGAGAGCACTAAAATAAAAGCCCGCGTTGTTACCTTCCGGCGCGATATTTTAATGTATGGTGAAGTGTTTTGCTTAGTTCCTGCTGATTATCCGAATCGGCCCGATCCCCAATTAATTCGGATAATCAGAGTTCTACTGTAACGTAGATTTATCTCAGCTGGGAGTCCAGTTATCTCTACTTCCAACCTAGTTACTTAACTCGGAATATAGATGGAAAAATTTGTGAAAAACACATTAAGATTTTGAAAGGAGACATTTATTGCATCTTTTACCCAATATTGTAAGTGGAAATTCTTGTTTTTTTTTCCTTGAACCTTAATATAGATGGTCTAAATTACACTGTCCCCAAATATATAAAATGAGCGTGCAATTATTTATTTGATAAAAAGTTCAGTTTTTAAATTTCTTGTATTACCTAATTTTTTAACAACTTTATTATATTATTTATCAAGTGAACAAGTTTATCAATCAAAATGCTGATTTGTCCACTCCGGTTTTCATCATGAAAACTAGTATTACCATTTTTAAACATAATGCACCACTGATGTACTATTCACTATTTTGGTGTTTCCGTAAACGTCATATAGTTGCCAATAAATTTTAATCGGTTTATAATTATTTGGCAGGAAATAACGTATTACTGATTTCACCTCACTGCTCGTAGGGTTTTCAGTTGCAACACAAATTTTAAAAGTTAACTCTGAAAAACAGGGAACACCGTGGATCTCCTGATAGCTCAGCCTATGCCTACTGTGTGGAGTAAAGCCCATACACAAGATTGTCGCTACAGACATAAACGTATCAAGTTACTTTTCTAGACAGCTCTTATAATTAATGGTATAATTTTCTGATGTTCCGCCACAAACAGTTATGTGAGAAGTGGAGAGGGGAAATGTTCTCAGGCCGGTTAGTGTATGTAGTTCTAGAGTAAACCCTTAGCCAGGTGGGAGTCTTCTGCATTAAACATGGACTATTCACATATACTTTTTTCTAAACCTTGTATTTTTTTGTACTGGGAAGTTTTTTTTTTTATAAAAAGTTAATGCATGTGATTTATGTGGGTTACACTTATTTAAAAAATACAACTGCTTTAACTATTGAATGAATGTAGGCTCATAAAGCAAATCTCAAATCAGCCATTTAAATAAACAATATTGTTAAATTAAGTTGTGTAACCGAAAAAGTAAAATCAAGATTATCTAGTAAAATATGCTTATTACAAGCACATTTAGTATAATCAATCACAAGTGAAATATAAAATATTTAGATTGTTCTAGAATGTGATAAAATAATGAGATGCAGGCTTTTTCACAGGTTGATTAACAATATATGTGTTGACAAACTAAGCTTGAGCTTAGCTTGGGGTTATATCTCACATCTAGGTTTGTATCAGGCTTGGCTTAGACAGGTCTCTCAAGTGGCTCTGTATTGTAATTACATTCAATTCTCAAATTGCTGAATGAAAAAACTTAAAAGAACCTATAAAAACTTCCTAAAATGTACCATAACTTTGTCAGTTTTTATCCCAGTTGCTCGCGGAACTGTTCCTACAATAATGCATTAGCTGTAGTAGACATATCAAGTAAGCTTTTGAGTAGTTTATAATATATTTAACTTGCATATTTGTTGTAAGTAGAAAAAGCATTGCCTTTTTACCAGTTACAATATTTTTATAATCAACAGAATACGTGAAAGTAATTTATAAGTTTTATCGAATAGTCATCTTATTATGTCTTTGCGACATTGTTTTTTGTACAGATTTTTTTATATTTTTATTTTGCCTTTAAGTTGGAAATTATCATACTTTCTCAACTTACTACCTATATTTTCATGTTTAAGTTATATTTATTTGTAAACAAACATCAATCCATTGAGAATACATAATAAGTGGACTTGCAACTCTGTACCATCGCTTGTTATCTCAGTTTCAATATGTCCAACATTTGCTAGATTTTAAAATATATTTATTTATGTAACTTGTATATTTGTACATAATATTTTATCGATACAGCATCTTTAAGAAATCACCACTACAGCAACTTTTGATTATTTTTGTTAAACATTTTAGAAGAAGCAATAACATCTTTTGAGAAATAAAATCTCTTGTATATAAATATGAAGTTGATGTTTTATTAAACTTGTGTATATGCAAGTAGCGAGTGATTATAATGTTGAAGATGAACAGACATAAAAGTTAAGTCCTGTCCATCCTTAATAATTTAAGACTTTTTCCCAGTTTTCATAGCCTATTCAAAGTTTTTTCATGGTGTCTTTAAATTCATGGTTCGGTGGCCACACTGAATAAACATATTGAGTTGGTTATGGTCTTAAAATAAAAGTGAAGGTTGGTAGATTTGACTAAATTTCTTATTAAGTATACGTTCCATTTATATAAAAAAATATCAAATTGGTATTCTATTAGAATATAAATTCAAACTCTACGGCAAAGGTAATAGAGCACACAAACAAACTTGTCAATGTGTGCAAATCCTCCCAACCTTCACATTCATTTTACTGTACAACCAAAAACTACTTGATATAATAATTCTATTTGAAGTAGTGACTTTTTTTAAATATCGACATTTTTCAGTGATTCTAACACAGTGTTCTAATAGCAGTTTTTAGTAATTATTTTCTAATAAAAGGTATTATTTTTGACACAGAAAAAAGGTATTATTTTTGGCACAGAATAAAGGTATTATTTTTGGTACAGAATAGCTTTGCTTCATAAAATGCCAGGCCAAAGAATGAATTGGTTATAATTTGGTTTTGATTAGTTATATAATGCTTAGTCAAATTAAATCAGGAAGAACCGTTAGTAAGATTCAACTCTTCCTGTATGCCCATAATGTTATGATTATCTATGAATTTACACGAGCGGTCTGTCATCAATCCTAAAATTAACTCAATAGGTTATCATGGTTTTGACACCTTCAGAAGAGAATATCAGCTAAAAATGCAGTCCATAAAACGTCTATTATCATTTCTAGTTTCAAAAAACGTTACCCGAACGTTACATGAACATCAACGCAAGGCCTATAGACACGGTCACTCACGTCTCACCGGCTGGGCTGGGTACTAAAAAAATAAATGAAACCGAAAAAATAAATGATCAAGATTTAAACTGTTTTATGTTTCAATAATCTTGATAAATTTTGCTATAGCATGAGTGTCTAGTTACCTCAAACAATTACTGTATATATTATTTACTGTAAACCTTAGTTTTCATTCTCCCAATGGTTTACTATTTTTTTTAGATAGCACTAATATCACAATAATATATTCAAATTTGGAATGAGAATGAATACTCACTGCTATAATACAAGAACAAAGACATTAATTGACACTCCAATATGTAAAACATCTTTTGACCAAAAAGGCCCAGAAAATTGTGGCAATCAAAATTTATAATAAATTACCAGAAAAATTCAAGAAAATTAATGACCAAACAAATTTAAGAACATGTTAAAAAAAGTACTTCTTTCAAAGTGCTTATATACAAGATTGAGGACTTTTTCACAACTTCAGATTAATTTTAATTAGTATACAGGGTGTTAGTAAATTCTCTTTAAAACAATTGTATATATGTTCCTTGGGTCAAGACAAACAAAAAACACCGTATAAGCATTTGTCTAAAATTCATAGATTTCTGTCTGTTTGTTGTCGGTCTGTAAGTGTTTTTATAAATGGTTTTTTATAACTCAAGATCTATTTAAGTTAGAAACTTTAAACTAGGTATAAATGTGTACATTAGTAAGTAGAATAACTGCTTAAAACTTCTTTGATGTAACTAAAGCAGTATAAAAATGGCAGCCGTTTACCTCTCGACAACATTTGTATTATTTATAATGGTTTTGTGAAATTTGACATTAAAGTTTTTAAACGGCCACCATTTTGAAATGGCTTTAGTTACAGCAAAAAAGTTTTAACCCAATGGCTCACCTGAAATTTGCCACCTGACAAACCGTTCAGTTTCCTAAGAAAAATTACATAAATGTAGACTTTTACTAAAACTGTCACTATAGCAACAATTATTGCTCGATTTACTTAATTTTTGCACTAATCTTTAGAGAAATAAATTATCTACAAGAAGAAAATACTTTTGACAGCATTTATGTATAGTAAATATTATAAATATATCATATATATATATATATATATATATATATATATTAGTTTATACAACAATTAATTTTAAATGGAGTTACATGTAAAATACAAAAAAAGTTTCAGCCCAACAACTATTATGTACTTGTAGGTTATATATATTTTTACATGAAAATACAAAATGGTAGTGATACATTTACATTTGACCTAGATATAACATATTTTCCAAAATCATACTTTCGGCGGCCACAAGTATACTCGGGGTTGTGAGCCAATGGGTTAAACAGTTATTCTACTTACTAATATACACATTTGTACCTAGTTTAAAGTTTATAACTTAAATAGATCTTGAGTAATAAAACCATTTCTAAAAAACACATACAGACCAACAGACAGAAATATAGGAATTTTAGACAAATGTTTATATGGTGTTTTTTGTTTGTCTTGACCCAAGGAACATATCTACAATTTTTTTAAAGAGAGTTCACTAACACCCTGTATATACATGTAATTTTAATATTCAAGTAATATTACAAAAATAAAACCATATTCATGACAACTCAGTTGTTAAAAGAAACAAATGAACAGCTGCCAAATCTACTTACCATTCTGGCAACTTTGCATGCTCACGTAGCATATGAGCACTCCTAGCTAGGTAGGTAATATTTGTCTAAATTACTAAATAATTTAATCTTCACAAGGTAGAATATAAGTACAAAATAAGCAACACCACTTCATCTTACTTTCATGGAAGGAAGTATAACGGTTCATTAACCTGTGTTGAACATTAGCGAGTGACATATTTTGAACTATTAAGGCTTACTACTTCACAAAGGTGACAAATTACACGCTCTCTCTCCCTCTTTAATAATCATTTTCCAAGTTCTAAAATTTGATTGATTAGCTTCTGTCTATCATTTAGCACAAGGCAAAGAAACTTGTATTAAAGTTTATTTTTTCTATTCGTTATTTAGAGTGTAATGTAAAGCTTTTAGCCAAATTGTAGGTAGGATTTTAAGTTAGTAGAATAGTATCTTTAGTAGAGGTCCTTTCGCGGTAGTTGGTGCCTGGTTTGCACATGTACAAAAATGACTTTCTCCCTCCGTGCGCCTTAGTACAGTCAGCTTACCAATCTTCCTTTATTTATAAAATCATTGATTATTTTGGTCATTGTTTGACATATTTTGTTATGTTTAATTGACTGCATGCAACTGTTGTGTAGGAGGGGAATAGGGTGGGGAAATTCTCCATCTCTCTCGCACTATCTCCCCTACAGGTGAAGCACTGCGAAAGCATCTTTATGTTTAATATAATGCATAAAGCCATTTTTATATGAAGAATCAACAAAAAAGCTTTGTTTTTCATGTATTTTTATTTACTTTATCTTCTCATTTTATATAAAATAACATTGTCTTGGTTATACTAACTAAAACTGTGCCTCAAACCATATATAAAATATGTTCATATTTAATCAGTCAGCTTTTTATATCGAAACATTTTCTGTTATTTATGTACAAGTACAATCTGTCACGAGCGTTGTTTTATGCTTACTACAAGCTTAATTAAATTACACTTGCCCTTTCTCTTTAACAGTTCATATCGTGGGTATATCTGTGTTTAAAACACCCATAAAACAACTGCATTTTTTGTATGTCTTAAGTACTGATGTAATTTAAATTGAGAGTGGGAGATATCCAAATTTATGAATCATTCAAATGTTACCAAAACAACTCAACAGCCACTAAGGACTCGTACATAATTATAGGGTCTGAATTCCAATATTCATCACCACATCAGTTACAGGGCAGAAAACATAATCCTATCATGGTTCATCATTTTATCCAGTTGTTTTGATCTTAAAGAAATTAGGTTATTGAGCAATCAATTTTGTAAGTTTGTCTTAACAAGCTGGGAATACTTGTACTTATTGTTTAACATTCACAGTTAAAATCATGTAGTCAAAACATTGTGTAACAAATGGTTTTTAGAACTGTTTAAAATATGCCTTGAAAATGGAGAAGGCTTCCCTGCCATTTGTTAAGTGCCTGTGTATGAGTTCCATTAGTTAAGTTAGCTCAACATTCCTTCCATTTGTCCATGAAATAATTTGTATAAATAACTGTTAATCACTGTATAAGACGCTGACTCAACTAAGGCATATTTTAAAGTGAATATGAATAAATAATGATAGTACAATTACCGAATGGTTGCACCACTACAATCACATAAAGCAGGAAACCCATTATGACAGCACAGTGCAGCGCAGCACGGGCACACTTTTCATAGAGGTTAACCTATTAGTAATGGCCACGACCGCCCAGTAACGTCCCGTCTCGTCTGTACAACCTGGCAGCCTCAGCAGTAGTAATGGCAATAGACAGTAATTGCATGAACAGAAACAGAAAATCTAAAACAAATAAGTTCATACTTTAGTAACGATGACCCTTAGAATGTCCTTAATTTATTGACTTCGATACACTTTTTACTTTTGCAAGATGTATTATTATTTTACAAATTTATACGAGCATTTATTCTCTGTTTCTTAATGAAATATAAAAGTACGATTCGATATCAACTACCGAACCTTACAGTGACAAGCTCAACAAACCCAAAGAGTTTCAGTGTGCAAGTAGACAAAGTAATATGATTATTTATAAATTTAACATAATTGATAACTTGCAATATTTATGCATCCAAACTATTAAAAAAGGCAAATGGGTGTCTGTCTGTTATCATCTCTGTACCGTTTTCATGCAGAAACTCCTAAACCTGAAGAGCTAAAATCTACGTCTAAATAAAATAAGTAAATATGTTCCAACATAAATTTTTACAAAAATATTTTTTTAAACTAAGGAAACTGGACGATTTTTATTAAATTCAACGTTAAAAATAAGTGGAATAACCAGTTTTAAATGCGACAGTAGTCTAAGCATATAGGTGTAACATTCGTAAACGACAATTTTACGTTTAAGATATGCAATTGTGCCAAATTCAAGTTCCTAATATAGATTTATTGGACCAAAATGCCGGTGACGGCCACCGCTCGCCACCGGCAAGAATGCTCCTCAGACCATTCACGGCCGTCCTGTGCCGTGCCACGCTGCGCTGCGCCGTCGTAGTGGGTTATGTTCTATTTTAAACAATGTATAGCATAGTGGACGGTGCCGTGCCATGCAGTCGTAGTGGGTTTCCTGCTTAAGAGAACATTATTTTCAGCATGTAGACGTTTTAGAAATTTACTTGTGAAAAACATAAACAACTTTGATAATGCACTCTGATGTTTCCCACCAACTTACATAAATTTGTATTCTAAATAAATATAACAGCAGATTTTTCACAATTTATATACATTTAATAGTTTAACATATGAATTTTTTATAAGCAACTATGCAGGGATATATCAACAATAAATATACATTAAACATAGTTATTAGCTAGTCAAATGTTATAGTTAACTTTTGCAGGAAATTGTTTTATTCAGTACTATGTATCTGGTCAGTACAGCATTTATTGCCAATTTATAATAATTATAATTTAATTGACTTTTATATCAAACAAGCCAATGTACTTTATTTTTTAAAATTTTGTAAATAAATTGTTAAAGAAGGTTTTATCACTGTTTCCAACATCCTTATTAAGGTCCTTGTAAGAACCCTCCGCCATGATTTAATTTAAGAGATTTGCGTATTATAGTTTTTTGGTGTTATCCTCTGATTTCAAAATCAGAAAATAATGACCCCTCAGATATAAATTTTTTTATGGGTGAGGCAAGTTATTTGTGTATTAAAGGAATAAGTGCAACGTTATCTCCCTGAGGGAAATTGTTGGTGCCCGATTGGCGTAGGCGACAATTTTCCTGAGGGAGACAATGTACTTTACTCCCGAAATACAATATTTTTCCCACACCCCATAATCCTCAAGTATCCATAAGTATTCACATTCCAATCGCTGGCCATTTTTGTTGCATAATGCGGAATAACTAACCTCGGAACTCGGAATGTTAATTGCAGATGGAAGTATCAATCAGCTGATCCGATTCCGTTATAGCTACAGCGTTGCCAGTTTTCCACTGAACTGTGTTGCCAGTTTGTCATTGTTATTCCTATGGGTTTACTTGTCTCCCATGGGAGTCAAAGTACTTTTTGTCTCCCTTGGGAGACAAAGTAGCACTTTACTCTTTCATTACAGGGAGTAAAATTCGACTTTATATAGTAGGTGAGGGAAAGATTATTTTCTGCAAGTCTTAAATTTCCAATTATTGGACGATGGAGGTGTAATGTTATTCTTATATAAGTAAAGTTTTATATCTCCCTTAATTATGAACATAAATTAATAAAACTTAGTTTGTAGTAGGGGTGTGCGAGTAGTGATTTTTTTAATCGAGTCGAGTCGAGTAGTGCCAATTATTTTTGAGTTTCGAGTATTTTCGAGCGAATATTTTCCGTCAGTAAGTAGTTTAAAATAGTGTGATGGAATTTGGATACCACTCTTGATTTGATCATCTAAACATGGTTTCTAATACCTTAGTCGAACTTTGATATTTCGAAATATTCGATAACTCAAACCTCAGGGGGAACGGCAAAAATTTGAGTTATCGAATATTTTGAAACATTGAGGTTCGACTTATCAATGTGATTTTACACAGACTTCGACTTATTGAGGGTCACAGTAACACAATAGAATGATGATGGAAGGGTATAATCCTTACATAAGTTTGAGCTATGTATAAAAAAATAATCGTACCATATAATAATAATTATTAAAATTAAAATAGATTTGAACAAGTTTAAATGTCTAAAATAAGCTCGGAAATATATTGTAAAGCTTCTTTGGTTAACTAGTAGAGGACAAAATACTTCCTTCAGTGAAAATATTGTAGAAGAGGAAAGTAAACAAATAATGACTCACAGTTTGGTATTTTGGTGATGTTTTGCCTGTTCGACTACTTCCTGTCTATTTTCTAGACTTTTTTGCTCACTTCTTATCACCTGCCCCAAACAAATCCCTCCCCCTTACGGAAGTCAGTTCTGACCAACTACACATCAATTTCATTTAGCTAAAAATTAATGTACTG
This sequence comes from Allygus modestus, assembly GCA_963675035.1. Classification (NCBI taxonomy): domain Eukaryota; kingdom Metazoa; phylum Arthropoda; class Insecta; order Hemiptera; family Cicadellidae; genus Allygus; species Allygus modestus. The sequence continues at coordinate 381,959,140 of OY776111.1, read as the reverse complement.
TAGGCTATTAAAATAATTTGCAAAACTAAAAGGGAAGATAACAATTGAAATTGCAAAGCATTGTTGGAATTAGGGTAAAGCAGTACAACACTCTTTATGTTTTAAAATTATCAACAGTGTTCAACTGGTGTTCCAAACTGCTTCCCGATGTCACTGTTTTTATTTCCTGTGTCAATAGCCTCAAATAGTTTTGAACTTCTCATGGGTAGAGTTTTGCCAACACGTTTTACCAAAATGCAAACACATCATAAAAATCAACCTAAAAACTATGTTTCACGTACTACATCCAGAACCTCTGAACTCACACTAACTAACGACTCGGAACACAAATCTAATCAAATCAAAACCATTTTATTTAAAAAATATATATGATTTACATCAATATGAGACTGTTCCTTATTTATGAAATGAAATCCTCACATAGGTGAAACCCGTGCGTGAGAATGAGTGTTTGATATGCGTGTCACTCATCAACATAAATTCGTCGGATGTTTTACCGACACGAAGAGCACCCGGGAAAGAGATTTAGTGGGGAGGGAGGGTTGAAATATCCGGCTGCAAAGTCACTGGAGGTTTGGTGAATCAACAACTTCACGACTTATAGAGGTTCTCTAGTCAATAGTTTGACTTATAGAGGTATGGCAGTTGTACATATTCAAGTTATAGAGGTTCTACAGCTAAAACTTCGACTTGCAGAGGTGCGGCGACAGGCTAAGAATACTGCAAAAATTTGAGTTATCGAGGTTATCGGGGGTATTATTTTCATGAGTTCGACAACCAGACAAGCCGCACCAATTTAAGGGGAGTTTTGTATTCCAAAAATGGGTTTTAGCGAATTTCACCTATAGGGAAGAAGCTATTACCGTAGGTCTCATGGTAAGACTTAAGCCCGAGACCATGATAACTTTTAGTTTTGAGGTCCCCAGATGCCAAAAACACTATTCGTTAAAATTTATATGTATATATATATATTTATATATATGCTTGTATATATATATATATATATGTGTGTGTGTGTCCGTTAACACGATAACTTGAGTAAAAAACATCCGATTTCGACGAAATTTGGCTCAAATGTGTAAAGTGACATTCATGACTTAAGTTTGAAAACCAGAAATATTGGACTATGGGAAGGGGGGTTTATGGGGGTTTTAAATTTTCCAAAAATCAGTTTTTTGCACTTTTCACCCTAACATTTCTAAAACTCTCAATTTTGGGTTTGAGCATTTTATAGAGCTTAAAAAACAAATAATTTAGTATTTTAAATTATTAACCTAGGTTAAGTGTTTGCGGATAAAATCCAAAAAACCTGCTCATAGAATCTCCCATGGTAATCTTATGGGAAAAAGGTTTTTGGCTTTTCCTCAGTTAATTGTAATGTAAACTTCACATTTGCTTTTACCAATCAATTCAGCTCTACAAAACAATCATTTTGGTGTTTAAATTGTGATTCTGCGTCCAACCGTTGCAGAGATATTCAAAGTGCTAAACACAGTACGTTGTTCAATGTTATCCATATAGAGAAAAATTAAAATTTGATATCTCGATTATTTATGAATGTATATTGATGAATCTTGGTATGTGGCTTCAACTAGTACTGGTATATTGATATTTACACAAAAGTTATTTTTTGTTGATTGTCCCCACAGCAGCAAAACTGCATACTCATCCCTAATGTTATTCTTATACAGAATAAATAAATTGCTATGTATCACTTATTTATAAATGTATTTTTATGAACCTTGGTAAATGGCTTTATGTGGTAGTAAGAAACCTAACATGCATTGGAAATTCGCTTAGTGTGCAGGTTTGCTGCGAAGGGGGTATTTTGAGCTTTTTACATATCATTATTTTTAAACCCAAATTTGTGTTAGCACCATTGAATTCAGCTTTAAATAACTGAAACTTTATAGTATTTCAAATTATTGCTTTATGTAATTATTGTCATTCTGTTATTGAGATATTGAAGTGCTACACAGAGTACGTTGTCCAATGTTAATTTCATAGAGAATAAGTAAATTTTATATCTCGCTTATTAATGAACATATGATAATGAAACTTGGTATATGGCTTTATATGGTTGGAGTTTACTGATATTTACATACAAAACCCGTTTTTGTCTGTCCCTATGGCAGCAAACCTGCATACTCAGCAGCTGTAATGTTTTTCTTATAGAGAATAAATCAAATGTCGTGTCTCGCTTATTTATGAATTTGCTTTGATGAAAGTTGGTAAATGGCTTCAAGATTTAGTGAGGTACCATTTGAAATTCGCTGAGTATACAGGTTTGCTGCAAAGGGGTTATTTATTCTTTACATTAGTTTGGTTTGAAATCATTTATGTTAATATATAAATATCATTCTAAGCTTTCTAGTAAATTTCACACAAATAATGCTTCTTGAAATTGTTCAAACATATTTTCTGTTTAAACATAATAATATGCTAGCATTATAAAATGAGGTTTTTAAGTAACACCCTCAAGAAATGTTCGCTTGCAACAGAATGCCAGCCGACAACAGCCGTAGGTCACGACTGCTATGAAAAGAAAAGATTGCCGCAACACGTTAGAAGAAAGCAGCGAGACATGTTGCAGCAAAACAACGATAATTATCATCTCTAGAGTGACTCACCATCCACCTGTTTCAAAAAATGGCCCCCAGATTGTGTAACTTGCTGAAGTTCAATGATCTGAACAGTTTTGGAGGGAGGACTTTTGCAAAATAAACAATGTCAGTTTTGTTGTCAGGAACATTTATTCTTCGTTACCTTTGTTCTTTTATTTTTGGAATATGTGGTCAACCCTGAATTTTGCCTCTTCATACTCTTGAATTCTGTGTGTCTGTCGCTGTAGCATTATAATTATAATTTAACAACAAATGCAGTAATCTTGAAACCTTGACTCTGGTAAACATGACACCCGTTCCCAGTACTTTATAAGTTCAAAAAGATCACACAAAATTATGAACCCTTTGAGTGCTAAACTTATAACTAGAGTGTTTGAATCTGTGTTGTTTTGTTGATTTTCAAAATATCTCAAACGCCTAAACATTAAACATGTTTAAACCATGCTTCCTGTGGACACTACCATAGCAAGTAAAAAAGTAACAGACACCTGATCCTATGTGAATCTCACAAAGAAAACACCTATCTCGTCAGCTTGGACCCTTGCCACCCACTGTTTGCTCTCCTCATTAACTCTATCTAGTACATACAGGGGAACTCTCTCCATGAGTTGCATTTAAAAACCATCGACTTGCAACATTTCATAGATTTGATCATATAAATACCCACATTAATCATTATGCAGGCTAAATCTATATGTATTTAAATTCACTATATATTCAACATAATTAATAATTCTCCCATAAATGTAAAATAGGCCAACTAATAAACATCATTCCACACAGGAAGCCCCCAAGTATATAAAATAGTCAAAGGTATTTTATTATGCATTTCAGAAAATAGTTAATAAAATATATATGTAGGCCTATATAAGTAATAAGAGGTTCACTAATTTATTACGTAAACTGCTTCAAATTATTTAATTTGACTTATTTTCAAAATTGATCTCATCCTAAATTCAGTTTTATATAGTGCAAGTGTTTAAAACAAGTGATAGTGACTACAAGAACTCCAACAACATATGGCTGTGGTTGACATCATTGCAAACCATGCTGGTACAATTTTTGAATTCTTCTCAAATATGATGGCCAAGTGATAGCTTGTTTCAATGTGGGTACCTACCCTAAATTAAATATTTCCCTCATAAAATAAGTGCAGTGGTCTCAATAATCCACTCTTTTAATAGGCAGAAGAGTCACTGGCAACATTTTTTCCTTTGAAGGCCAAGAAGATATATACCAGTGATGAAGAATGGTGTATGGGTGAGACCATTCTAAACTTATCTTGTACATCAAGCACTTGTTTTTGACCAATTTTCAAGCCTAGCATTTGTTTCCAACATTTAAAATACCTTAAAACCAAAGTAAACTAGTAACGTCAACTTCAAGAGTGATTACCTGAACCTCTACTTTTCCATTTATTAACATTTTATAAGGACTAAAGTTTCTAGGTTTAGCCTACCTATTTTCCTCAAGACTTGAAGGAAGCCATTTAATAGTGTGTTACAAACCTTAGATTTACCCATCAGCACCTGAGATCCGAATTGGCATAATTTTATCAAAATTAATATTCAAATTAAGTATTTATTTAAGATAAAAGATAATTTTATTAAGATGTAAAGAACAGACAGTCATTCTCACCGCACGAATCCCCCCTGCAGACTCGAGACATTATTTGTTAACCCTTTCAGTGCTATGGCCCGATATATCGTCTTTTGAATCTGTTATCAATAAACACTGTTACTGCTTCATAAGCGATTGTACCGTTAGGCGCTCAGTCTGCAGTCTGAGTCTGACATGTGGTGAAACCTGGTAGACACGAACTGAACAACTGAACTACCTCGTCTCTATAATACCAACTGATCCACTGCAGCTGCTAGCCTGACCAGTGGCTGTGCGGTCTAAGGCGTTACCTTCCCGGCCGGGGGTAAAACTTGGATCGAGGGTTCGAATCCCATCACAGTCGGTGGTTTTTATGTGCAACTCATGGAGAGTTCACCTGACTGTGGCAGAGTTGAAGGGGAGGGCGGACCTTAAGCAAACGGTGGACGGCTCGGGTCCAATCTGACGGGATGGGTGGATTCTTTGTGAGTTGCACATCTGATCAGGTGTTTTGCTACTTTTTACCTATCCTTTACTGTGTGTGTCCAGCGGAAGCACGTTTTTGTTAATTTTAACTGTTTAGGCGTTTCAATATATTTAAAAAATTAACAAAACACCACGGATTCAACTACTCCTTTCAGAAGCTTAGCACTCAAAGGGTTAAACCCTGAGCATTATTTATGTTAAGTAGTAAATATTTTAAAGTGAAATCAATCCCCCAGATCTGTAATAACCATTTGTAAATCTCCGTTTACCTTTTTCCATCCTAAATTGTCAACCATATATGAATAACTCAAGTTATTGTATTGAAAATCAGTTTTATTATTTGAAGCATGAACAGCCATTATTTATTGTTATAAGCATCAGATGCAAGAGCTAATTGAACCAAGAAACAGCTGTTAAGTTACCTAGGTAGTAAAACCTAGAATCAAGGTAAAACACAGTAGATTAGGCAAGTTAAGTGAAGAAAGTAAACAAACAAATATCCATCTATCAATATATATATATAATACGATATATATATTTTAATATCGTAGACCCCACTATTGTTAATATACAATAAGTGTGTTTTGCAGAGTGAGACAGGATTTGAGCCCTCGATCCAAGCACAACCTCTGACCAGGGGATCGCGCCTCAGACTGCTCAGCCACCTGATTAGACTACCAGCTGTATTGTAGGCTTTTTGGTATGACAGTGTACACGCTGGATTAGTTAGTTCAGTTTGTGTGTACCAGATTACACCACATGTAAAATGCAGACCGCAGACAGAGCTTGCATCGGTGTAATTGCTTAAACAGCAATAATCAATTCTAGTGGCAGATATACAGGACTTTAGCACTCAAAGGGTTAAAGAACTCAGCTTTTTGTACTTTGTTACCAAGGTTTTGCTGGGTAAATTAAGAAAGTAACTCTTCAAAACTAACACTAGTATGAATTATTTAATTTTAACCAGAAATTTGATGGTTAGTTGCTAAAACTAAGGTTGGAAAATCTCAATTAAAAGTGAACCAATAGAAACTAATAAGTTTATTATTAGATTTGACTTTTGATTACAAAATATATTGTAAACTGACAAAATACCATGGCAAACACAAATCCGTAGTGAATAAGAAATGACGAGCGAGACAATAACGATCACAATTATGAAGAGATATCTGCGATTTGCTTGGAAGACTCTCTTACATCACGTATACTTTCTCAACTTTCTTGTAGGGGAATATTTCCTTTGTCTTTGGACAAATCACCTGTCCGTGGTTGTCTGCAGCCATCTGCAGCAGTGCCTGCAACAAATAAATGTGTCTAGAGTAAGTGTAAACTTAGATTTAATTTTTTAACGGTTTTCTACATCCCTAGCAACTTTAATCGCTTTCCCACCAAAATAAACATGCCTAAAAATTGCTTTAGTAAGTAAGTGAAATCAATATTAATAGCTAACAATTATTATTTCAGAGGAAACAAGAATACTTAGTTAAAACAAAAATAAGGAAGCAACAGGAAAAGGAGAGGTCTTGTTGAGACTCACTTACCTGTTCACCGTATACATAACCGTTGGGCAAGACCATGGGTTGGTTGTGTTCGTTGAGCGGCAACCCGGATATAGAGCACACCAGACGCGACTGAGAGCAGTGAGCAAAGGGTAGAGGCATGGCCAGGATATTCAACCAGTCCTGACACACCGGACAGCTGGCATTGCGGTTTTCCTTGCTGCTGTAGCACTGAGTGTGTTTAGTTAAGGGTGGTTGTTATCTTTAAAGAATCAACTGTGGAATCTGTATAAATCGTCAGTAAATTTAGAGAAAATATGTTGACAGTATTCAACAATGTACTCGAAAATTTCTTGGCAAGATAATTTAGGAAAAATAACTTAAAAACTATTCCCTCAAAGCTTCAATGAGGAAAGGAAACTCATCACAAGATAAAGATCAAAGTTTAAAAAAAAATGTAACCTATTTAACTATTAGTTGTAGTAAAACAATTGTTTTATCGTAATTAAAAATACATAAAAATCTCACTGTTTCATATAATGCTCTAATTGAGCAAGGCTGTGGATGGGTTAACTTACCAGAAATGTAATAAGAGGGGGGATCTACCAGTATCTCTTGTCTTGGAGACATTAATTATGTTGTCATGAATTCATGAATCATGATATTCTTATTTATTGTTTTATCTTATCTTGAATTGTTTTATTGCTTTGTTGACATTGATTAATCCTATTGTAATTATGTTGCTTAGTGGCCAATTAAAAATTTGAATCATGTTATCATGTTGAATGTCATGAATTGTCATCCAAAAAAGGGGGTTGGGAGGATGTGGACATAAAATGACGGAAAGATGACAAAAAAGGGATTCGGAAGTTTTATTACTCACATCTGACCCTTAAAAAGTAAACAGAAAACATGGTAAATCCAGTAAAACCTTTTTGAGGCGGGACCTTAACGAGGATAACTCGTTAAAACCATGATACTCGTCCAGTGTTTCAATCATGTAAGCTCCTTGGTTCTTTCTACTTACTCTCTACCAGTGATTGTTTGGCCACTAAAACATGTCTGATCAGTAAAGGATATGGTGTTTTGAGTGCTGACAGGCCAGCTTGCAGTGCCACCGTGAAGACGGACTGTGAAGCCAGCTGGAAGAGCCGATAGTTCTCCTGGCGGAACTGCTCCACAAGGCGGTCCCAGCGGCTCTCGTCCAGCATCTCCCGGTACGGCGAGAGCGTTGTGGTGGCGGGGAATGCTAGCAGCGCCATGCAGTGCTGGATCTCCTGCAGCTGCTCCGTCTCGAACATGGAGAAGTGCTTGCGAGCGTGGCTGTCAATGCATATTTATAAATTCTCATGAATCAGAAATCATTTATTTTGTGAATAACAAATTGTTATCTGAAACAAGTCAGTTTTAAAACAAATACTACACCGATAATTTCTTGAGCTAAATCTACACCGATAATTTCTTGAGCTAAATAAAATCTTTTTGAGCAAAAATGGTGCACATTTAATTCACATATTAGTGCAGTCTGAGAGGAATCTATTCACCTAATACGGACAACTCTCAAGCAGAATGGTTTTCACTCTTTTTAGCGAATTTCCCCTAAGGGAAGAAGCTGTTACCGTAGTCGGCATGGTAAGACCTAGGCCCGGGACCATGATAACTTTTTGAGGTCCCCAGACCCCAAAAACACCATTAGTTCGAAACTGTATACATATGTATCTGTGAGCACGATAACTCTCGTCAAATTAATCCGATTTTGACGAAATTTGGTATAAACGTGTACAGCAGCACCAATGACTTTAAGTTCGAAAACCAGACAGATTGACCTATCCGAAGGGGTATTTTGGGGTGGTTTTGTACCCCAAAAATGAGTTTTTTGAGTTGTTTACATATAATTTTAAAAAATTCAAATTTTAGTTTTTTCCATTGGAATCAGCTTAAAAAGACGCACAATTTGGTATTTTGATCATTGCTCTACGTCAAATGGTTACAGAGATATTGAAAGTGCTAAACACAGTACGTTGTCCAATGTTATTCTTATGGAAAATAAGAAAAATTGTACATCTTGCTTATTTATCAACTTATCCTGATGAAACTTGGTATATTGCTTCATATCGTTGGGGTCTATTGAGTTTTGCACTAAAAACATTTGTTGGCCGATAGTTCCCATAGCAGCAAACCTGCATACTCAGCTCCCATGTTATTCTTATGGAGAATAAGTAACGTGTTATCACACTTAATTATGAACATAAATTAATAAAAGTTGGTATGTGGCTTTACCTACATGAGTTACATTGATATTTGTATAAAACCCCATTTTTTTTGTTCCTTGCTTCAGCAAACCTACATACTCAGTCGCCATGTTATTCTTATAGAGAATAATTCAAATGTCATAAATAGTTTATTTATGAATGTATATTGATGAAACTTATGTGGTATTAAGATACATAAATTCGCTGAGTACACAGTTTTGCTGCTACATATTTATGACTTTATTTTTATAAAAATTAAATGCTAGACAATTATTACAATCTTAGGGTTTGATACTTTTTCTTTAATTCAGCCGGCCGAACATGAGAACTTATCCGTAATGTCAGTTAACATGTTCAATGCTGACAAACATGTTTAAACATGAAAATCACATAAGTTTCAATGTTATTAGAGGACGAGAATTATCGTCCTCTGCATCCAACGTGTTAAAACCCATTTTGAAATTTTATAAAAATGTTGAAGTCTTAGATTTGTGTGAGGCTTGTTGAAATTAGGCCATGACAATAAAAAGACCTGAAAACTGTGAAAAATACATATGTTTATTCAACACATCTTAAAAATATGCAATAGTCTCTGAGTCCAAACAATCTTTCACTACCAATAAGCCCTAAGTAGCATCTGATTGATTTTTAAATTTATCTTGTATCTATAGGCTATAGGTTAACTGAAGTAGCTTATTGTCACTGAAGAAAAATTTATTTAATTTAGTTACACCCAATTAGAGAATTATAGTCAAATTGCTTCTGCAGATTATTTAAGAAAGTTTCTTGTAATGAAGTTATATTTAAAACTGCTCAGTCCATATTTGAAAAGCATTCAAATAATGTTGTTGATATCTTAATTTGTGTTTGGTTAAAACAACCTGGGGTGGGATAGGCCAAGCTATTGATGATTTAATGAAAGTTCATTCTTAGAAAAAGTTTAGATATTTAAAACATGATTAATAGGTATTATCTTATTAGGCTAGGTACTCATCCAATATGACGGAATCCAAGCAAGCTCAGATCCAAGTCACTTTTGTCACTGTATAAAACACCTTCACTCTGCCCACCTACCTTCACCAAACTTTATATAAATAACAGTAACTAAATGTCAATACCCCTGCCTAACCACTTCAAACGAACCTCTAAATATAATATAGTGAACATAAATTAATAAAACTTGGTATGTAATATAATGAGCAGAGCTCCGACTACACCTCAGTTTTACGACTGCAACTGGAAGAAGAATGCGCTGCAAGCTGCTCCGCAATATTTACACCCAACTATTCGGTACCCCTCTAAGCACTAATGCTAATTGGTTCAAATCCGGGACAAGTGCTGTCATTGGTCCGTGAGATCTCGCCACTATTTCTGAGTGAAGAGCTAACTCCCTTAAAACGAAACTCTACTGATGTTTTTTATGAGCAAAATGGCCGGATCCGTTATAAAAAACTGTTTCACAATATTTGTTCGTTAAAATCAACTTTTTAATTTACTGATGGATTTTTACGATTTTTTCAGAAAAGTTAGAGGATTTCATATGGTTTATCCATATGTAATTTTCATTTCAATCGGACTTACAGTTTTTTAGAAGATCCACTTTTTCTAACGGTGATTTTTCCCATGACAGTTTATTATATTATAATTTATTATTTAAATTGCTTTTATGTAGGAATTAATTAGGATACCCGTTACAAGAAGATGAATCTTACTCTACGCTGACATGTTTCATTGTGTTTAGAATGTTGTCAATTCATAAACAAATAAATGTCAAATAAATAAACAAACATGAATACACTGCACTGAGACAAAACACAGAAAACATCTCAACAGATAAGCCTATTATGGTGTGCAATGCAGACAGTCTCAAGAGGTAACTATCAGTTTTATAAATGTGTGGAATTTACAACAATGAACCTTTTACCTTAAACCAATAAATGTAGATTTATTTACGTATACTTATTTTTGTAACAGAAACAAATTCACTTACCGCACAGCATCCATTCTACGATCTGAACGCACCAACTCCACAAACTCTTGGATGCGAAGGTTGAACTCCAATGTAGACTTGAGTTTGCGAAGTTTAGATCTGTTGTCATGACACCAAGCTAGACATTTGCTCGTTTCACGTTTTGTCAGAGAATTCTCAACATCTCGAGACACCATGAAAATATCTACACAAACAAAATACGTACCAAAATTGATTTAGGATTTTGAGAAAAAAGTTAGTGTATAATTTGTGATGTAGGTTGGACCCCTCCTTTTTAGTACTTCTACCTTTCCTTGCTTGCAGTAGGCATATACAATGTGCTATAGTTCCTCGGCATTTAAGATTCACTTATGCTGAAATTGAGTGAGCCATCCCCTGGCCATGCCTAAAAGTAAAATAATATGTATGCACATAGACGTGCGCATGGGTGTCCCCGAGAGTACCGTGGTACTCCCATAAACCAAAAGGAGGTATAGAAAAGGTACACATTATTTCACTTTTAATCATAGAACAGAATGGAAAATAACAAAATGTTTACTCTATTGTCTTTGTTAATGGTATATTAGAGTTAATTTATCATCTACATAAGTGCGTTGATCGACTAATAATGTGATGCCCGCCTTTTTCGCATGATAACAATGCTTCTTTAAGGCTTGTATTTTACAAGTTTTTACACGTATCAATATAACTCAACCAGGTGAGGCTACATACCCAGTTTTATTGATTTATGTTCATAAAATTAAGGGAGACATACAATTTTACTTTTTGAGTCAGCTTGTATGTTGCTATGGGAAACACTGAAAAAATTGGTTTTGAGTGCAAATAACAATAGATTACAATCAGGTGAAATCACATACCAAGTTTCAACAGTGTAAATTTATAAATAAGCAAAATATAAAATTTTACGTAATCTCCATAAGAATAGCATTAGACAACGTACTATGTTTAGTACTTTTAACATATCCAGTAGCCGAGTGATTTAGAGCAATAATTCAAATTACTAAATTGTTTAAATTTAAATTAAATCAATAGTATTTGTTTAGTCATGTATTGTATCGCGATACACGGCCAGATCGTACATCATTGTATCAAAAAAAGGATGAATACAGTTTATAAAGAGAAATGCGTGATAGCGAACATTTTTGGTGGTAAATAATTGTAGTAAACATTGCAACTTGATGTCGATTCACGATTCACCGGACAGACACAGACAACGGTAGTGGATTACTGGTGAATAAGTCGATAGTTGATATCCGATAGCATAACTTCACATGAATGCAATGAGCAAGCTCCCATAGGGTAAGCCGTAATTCCAAAGTTGCATTAGGCAAATGGATATGTTAGTGTAAGAAATTTAAAATTGCTGCTACTAATATTTGTCTTCTATTCAATACAATTAAAAAAAAACACTGAGTAAAATATGGCTGGCTTGCGCCAAACGAGTTGCATAGCTTTCTCTACGGCGAAGTTTCCCGGTATGATCAACGAGCTTAATCCATATAGAGCTTTCATACTCCAAGAAAAGACATCACTTTTTTACTCCTGGACGAGAACTCTAGATATATTAAGATCGTCGAGATGTGAAGTATCGACGACCTGACGATGAATTCACGATGGCACACTCAATTATCTATTATTTATTTATACAGATTTCATCGTTCGGATATTATTTGATTTCGTTAAATTCAAGTCTTTAAAATGGAACCGAAAAGGAGGAAAAGCATGATATGTAAATTCTTTAAAAATAAACGAATGAAATGAAATGCTTTATTGTCCGTAACATGAATACAAGCATGGACATTGTCAAAACTTAACTAAATAAAATACATTGCCAACTGTTGTAGCTTACATTTTAATAACAATGTAAATCCACCCAGCTTAGGGATAGGCCTGAGTAGGATACGCCCCACTATAGCAAGCCAATCAGAAGCCAGCATTTTGTAGTGACGTCATTCCAAGATGGCGGCGCCCATGGCACTTTATTTCCCGCCAAATTTCCTAACCTCACTTTTTAAATTTTAACTCATTTTGCTCAGTTCTGGCAACCTATGCTCTATGATACATTATTTTACATATACACCATTATATATATATATATATATTATATACTGTAAATTATATGTATATATGTTCCATGGTTCGACTATTATATACTCTATGCGATTGATACTATCATATGGCAATGTATATACAATATTATACATATACTTTACAGCTACACCATTATATAAATATAATCTAGGATATATTAAAAAGTGACGTCACACGTCACTTGACCGCATGGGCTGAGTGAATATATACGTCATCTGAGGCTGAGCCAGTGACGTAGGCGGTTTCGTGACGTAATGAGGGAAAGTTTAAAGTTCAGGGTCACAGGGAGGTTATTTAAAAAAAAAGTACTACCTCACACGCGTAAAATTCGATTGTGATTCGATAGGTTAATCGATATAAAAAATTTAATGAAAACAATCGAATGATACGAGTGCGAGGTAGTACTATTTCAAAAATTACTTTATTTTATTTACAATGTTTGTTCTTAATTACAATACGAATCTTCAGCCGTTGTTGGTTATAATCGAAGTTGATGATCCCGGAGAGTTGCGGTCATCGTGTTTTTTCCTGTTGAAAGAAGGTAGATACTTTGATCCCTGCGCAGACTCCATGTTGTTTTTTTTTTTGACACCGATCTGTTCTGATAGGTGTTTCCATTTCATTACCGTCAGGTAGAAATACTACCTGACGGTAATGAAGTAGAAACATCTATCAGATCTTGAGTGACATAATATTATTATTATTTTGTGAAGAGCGTCTCGGAGAGCTCGATGTTCACCGGTCGAGAGCCGGAGGTGAACTGACTATTCGCTAGCTAGCGTTTTGGTATCAAACTAAACGGTGGGGGTAAAAGTGAGGTGGGGCGGAGCAGATGGCGGACGGCAGATGGCAGGCGGCAGGTGGCAAGTGCGCGGCAGATGGAAGTCCCCCCACTACATCAGTCCCCCACTACACCAGTCTCCCCACCAAGTTTTACATCGCACAATAACTAGTTTACATGTGTTAGTTAGGGTTTAGCTCTTAGACTGTCAAGACCTTAGCTCCGTAACTGAAAACTTCAATAATGTTTGCTCAACGCTGTATAAGTATAACAGCTACTATGATCTAAACCGGTGCATGTATTCATATGGTGCTTTTTGCGTAGCAAACAACTGGCTAAAAGTGTTTCAACCTCGATTTTTCTTCGACGAAACCGCTCATTGTCCATTAAAAGCGTAGACCTTCTGTCTTCATTGTCAGGGAAGTAGAATGTAGTGTCAAGGGGACTACTGAAGGTCACCTTCCTCATGTTCCTGTAAAACTGCGACATTTTTCAGACCCTCTAGGTAGATGTTCATCCGTTAAGAGCTGGAAGAATAATGATGTAGCGTTATTGTGTATGATAGCCACCTACCCCCCACCACAACGTTACCTTGTCCTTCAAACCATTGTTTTTACGCTACGGATGCTATACTTTTGGTTAGATTTAAATTTAGATTGCACCTTCTTGTTCATTTTGTCAAGCCGTGTAATTGAAGTACTCACATGTTATACTTTGAACCAAAAACAAAGAAAATATTTAGGTTTGTCCTTGAAAATAGTTGTTTTTTCGCTGTTGCTGCTATACCCTTGGTCGGATCTGAATTCTGTTTGCACCAACTTGTTCCTCTGATCAATCTGCGTAATTTGAGTACCCACTTGGCATATGTTAAACTAGAAATAAAGAAATTATTTAGATTTGACCTTCAAAATAGTTATTTTTGGCTAATACTGCTATACCCTTGGTCGGATCTGAATTCTGTTTGCACCAACTTGTTCCTCTGATCAATCTGCGTAATTTGAGTACCCATATGGCATATGTTAAACTATAAATAAAGAAATTATTTAGATTTGACCTTCAAAATAGTTATTTTTGGCTATTACTGCTATACCCTTGGTCGGATCTGAATTCTGTTTGCACCAACTTGTTCCTCTGATCAATCTGCGTAATTTGAGTACCCACATGGCATATGTTAAACTAGAAATAAAGAAATTATTTAGATTTGACCTTCAAAATAGTTATTTTTGGCTATTACTGCTATACCCTTGGTTGTATCTGAATTATGTTTGCACCAACTTGTTCCTCTGATCAATCTGCGTAATTTGAGTACCCACTTGGCATATGTTAAACTAGAAATAAAGAAATTATTTAGATTTGACCTTCAAAAATAGTTATTTTTGGCTATTACTGCTATACCCTTGGTCGTATCTGAATTATGTTTGCACCAACTTGTTCCTCTGATCAATCTGCGTAATTTGAGTACCCAATTGGCATATGTTAAACTAGAAATAAAGAAATTATTTAGATTTGACCTTCAAAATAGTTGTTTTTAACTATTACTGCTATACCCTTGGTCGGATCTGAATTCTGTAATAACTAAACATTAATCTCTCCCGAAAAATCAATACATATCTTCCATTATTTTAAGAAACGAGAATTTTCTGAATTTTCTAAGTCCCTAAGGTCATCTGAACATTTTGCCAAAGCGGGGAATAGAGCAGTAAGTGATTCTCACTTTGACCACAAACTGCTCTATTCCCCGCTCTGTATTAGGAGAAGAGGCCTAGTTTAATGCTCGCAATTATAGGCATAAACCTGATAACGGAACGCTATCCTCTCCCCCGAAAAGTTATCCCCTCCCCTCCCCCCAAAAAATAAATAAATAAATAAAAGCAAAATGGTCAGTTAACAACAGTCGCGCACTCTGAAACCGCAAGGACGTTCATCACTGTGTAGGTGTCAGAGTTTTACGAACCGAAGTACAATAATTACCTGACCAAGATCCCCTTAAATTTAACCAAAAATAAGCAAACTGATTGAATCTGTTTCTCGTGAGTAAGGGCTAAGATGGGCAATGTCAACCGGTTTGCGCGCCGTATTGACATAAGGTCGGTTTTCGCGCCATACCTTTTTTTTTGTAAGGGGCTAGGAAAAGGATGAGAAACATACTGATTAGTTAAAGTTAATTTTACAAAGACCAACCAAGGACGGTTTTGCAAAGGTCAGCAGTATCACTGAAACCCGGTGGGACGTAGACCCAAACACCCGGCGTCAGGCTGCTGCGAACCCAAGTTTTGACCCAAGGCCAGTTTTAAAGCGTGAAAGAAAAGTACATATTTAATTAGTCAATAAAACACTTCAAAGACCAACACCACAAATAATTACAAACAGCAACACTAACTACATCTTATAGCAGCAAACTACAAGCTATAATCTAACAAATAAACTAACATGCATAACAAACTAACATGCTAAAGTAGAATCTTCAGTATACAGGGGTACCACCTCTATACTAAAGATGCTATTACAGACAGCTAAGGCGAACAGCTAGCTAGGCTGCCAGCCTAAAACTGTGAGACTACTGCAGCCAGACCCTCGCTTTTATAGCCGACAGAGGAGCAGGTGCAAAGGCAGATGTCCGGGGGGCAGATGCACTCTACTACATTCGCCGCGCCGCAAAAGTAATTTAATACGGTGTCGACGTAATACTCTTGTATTTTTATTTTGACGGTTCATTTGATATGTTTTACACTTAGATATGCAATAGCTGAAACACACGCACTTACGACAAGCTTTCTCGTCAACTTGATTTCCTGGTATTTTTATAATAACTAGAATGGGTTTCGTTAGGTGTCGCAAAAAAAAAAGATCTAGAATAAAGAAACACAATAACTTATACTTTATGTCTGGTATATATGTTACAATTGTTCATAAAAAATAAAAAAACTAAAACAAACTTTAAAATGTTTTGAATTTCGGCCAGGTAAATTAATAAATTAATGAAAAAGTACATCACAAATACTGCTGTATAAGTTTGTGTGTTCAAATTAAATGTACATGGCATAAAAAATTATAAAGTATAAATCTTGCGTTATTTTACAAAATCCTTGATCTTAATAAGTATTAACGGTTGGCACGTTAAATGACAGAAACACTATATATAAATTTCCCAACACCTTAACAATACTTTGATTTCAATATTTTCCTTACCCCACAGTAATTTCCCAAGTTATACCGAACTTATATAAACGCTTTTAATATAACTTTCTATCACCAATGAATATAAGCTTGAAAATGACGTCAAGAAGAGTCTTTAGGAGAGAATAGTGACAAATGATATATTAATATATTTCTGGTGTTAAATTTACATGAATAATTAAGTTTAAATATATAGTGGTTATTGTTCGGGTTTAAATACAAATTTTGTGACATATTTATTTGAACTACGTTTTATAACACTTTGCAATGCTCAAACAACCGTCCAAAACACGGTTATAACTTCATAAAAAAAAAGCTCAATGTTAGTCTGATCTACCTCCGAGTCGGCGTATCGGATAGCTAATTTTGATTACAATATGAATATATAAAAACCTCACAACCCTCCGATACAATTTTTTAATCAGTGTACTGGGCTTCGGATAGCCAAAGGTGCTATGTCCCACGGCGCGTCGCGCCGCCGCGCCGGTGCCGCGCCTGGCATAGTTACTTTAAAAATATATTTCAAATAAAATAAAAAACTAGCCCGGAAGTATGCTTTTCTTCCCAGCCTCTGGAGTTAATTATTGACACAGTAGTAATATAGGGAAACTCTTTTCATGTCTATTTTTAACCATCCAATTTATTTGTTATTGAATTTATAGGTCGTTCAATAAAGACTGTCACTTTAAAATCAATGTAAAGCGCATTTTTTTTGAGTTAACTTTTTATTACCTATATTTAAATGCATAAGGAACGGAAAGAGTCTAAGTCAAATCTAGCAAGACAGCCAGATATAGCATTTAATAAAACTGTAAGTAGAAAAATATTCGCTTCCCCGTATTCATTTGATAAAATGCAGTGTTAATTAATATATCATCATGTGGAAGAAACATATGTCAGTGAACTTAATTTTGAATAAAACTCCAGGATATACTAAATACCCCCGTAGCAGCAAACCTGCATACTCAGAGAATTTCAAATGCATATTAATTTATCTTAATACCACATAAAGCCACATACCAAGTTTCATCAATATACATTCATAAATAAACGATTTATGACATTTTAATTATTCTCCATAAGAATAACATGGCGGCTGAGTATGCAGGTTTGCTGAAATAAGGAACACTAAAAATGGGCTTTTATACAAATATCATTATAACTCAACTAGGTAAAGCCACATACCAAGTTCTATTAATTTATGTTCATAATTAAAGGAGATAACACGTTAATTATTCTCCATAAGAATAACATGGGGCTGAGTATGCAGGTTTGCTGCTACGGGAACTATTGGGCAAAAAATGGATTTTTGTGCAAATATCAATAGACCACAACCAAATAAAGCCATATACCAAATTTTGCCAGTTTACGTTCATAAATAAGCGAGATATACAATTTTTCTTTTTCTCCATAAGAATAACATTAGACAACGTACTGTGTTTAGCACTTTCAATATCTCGGTAATCAATTGACGTAGAGCAATGATCAAAATACCAAATTGTTTGTTTTTTTTAAGCTGAATTAAATGGTGAAAATTAAAATTTGATTTAAATTATAATTACATGTGAAAACCCCAAAAAACACATTTTTGGGGTACAAAACCCCCCCCCAAAACCCCCCCCCCCCTTCGGATGGTGCGATTCATCTGGTTTTCGAACTCGTTCAAATAAATGGTACTTTACACATTTGTACCAAATTTCATTAAGATCGGACCTTTTTTACGAGAGTTCTCGTGCTTATGGACACATATATATACATATATAAAAATTTGAACGAATGGTGTTTTTGGCATCTGGGGACCTCAAAATGAAAAGTTATCATGGTCTCGGGCTTAAGTCTTACCATGAGACCTACGGTAATAGCTTCTTCCCTATAGGGGAAATTCGCTAAAATTAAAGATGAAATCACAAGATAAACGACATTCATTTTAAACACTTCTTTGTAAACTCAACAATTAACAAGCAGTTAAGATGTATAACAATTTCCAGCCGTCATTTTCCAAGATTGTTGACAAAATATTATCAATTGATCTATGGCAACGTCTGAATACTTTAACAGTTCAATCAACCTTACTTTTAAATTGACAGGCATATATGTGATATTGATATACAAATATCCAAAAGTAAAATCATTTGTAGTATTTTATATTTCGGGACACTTCTTCGTATAAACGGTCAATAAAGCGTAAGAACATAATCGGTCCCGGCATCGGCCCCTGAGTTACTCCTACATTGTAGTCATGAACACAAAAAAACACGTGGGCTAGGGGCTAGAGGTTACAGGCACTTTTTACGGCACTTGTCTTGTCGCGAAGAGCTAATTATCTTGTTCAACCGCCGGCGTCCTCCAGTTTCGATAAATAAGTCTCAATATCACATCCGCTCTTGTTATGATGTAGTTTGCTTTATTAGCAGCTAAACTGCCCAATGGAACCAGTCCGGAGAATGCAAATTGCGCTGTCTGATTACTACTTAAGTGTAATTATGCGTCTAGGACCGCCCGAGGGTGTGGTCGCGTTTGCGCGTGTGAGAACACAGGCATGTGTGTGTGTGTGTGTGTGTGTGTGTGTGTGTGTGTGTGTGTGTGTGTGTGTGTGTTTTGACTTATTGCCCCGTCTGGCCTTGATACCAATATCATCTTAATTGTCGGATATTTTTTGTTGCAAGAGGGTTGACTAATAAATATAAATGCATTATATAGTTTTCCTGTAATTACGGTCAAACAAGTTACACCAAGACCCTAGCTGTTTAAGGCTTCGCTTAAAGTATTTTGATTACGGTTAATTATTGTCGATACAGTTTAGCGGTGCCCTCTTGCGTGTATTGGCTTGCAGTTACAACCTAGTTTTTATTATGAATTTTACTATTTTCTTTGTCGCGGAAATAACAAAATATGATTTATCGCTTTGCAATTCATCTGAAAGGGTATCAATTTATAATAACTAATAATACGAGAATAATATGTGATTTTACTTGGTTTATATTGTGCGACCATTAAGAATCTATGATCGTCAAAATAGTTTTAATTACAAGTTATAATGAATCAACGAATTGATAAGTAATTAGATACAAATTTTATACCGATCTTATTAAAAAAATTGTTCTTCTACATCAATAACTTGAAATGTGAAGGAAGAACGTTAGTTATCTCCGTAAAAAGTCTGTAATTGATGTTTTCTCGAAGAAAGTTGCATGATCACCTTCGATCCTGATCAGCGCCGGAAGATGTATTTACGAATGACAGCCCCATCTAGCGGCGAGTGAGAAGCAGTACGAATCGCAACTGCTGAGTGGCATGCACCTGGCGGGGGACGGGGTAATTAAGTCGGACCGGAAGCGGAATACGTGAATGGTGGTAACGATCCTGCAAGTTTGGCAGGGCGAAAATGAAAACGGGGTCAACCCGCGAGCCCTTTCCCCTAAACGAAAGTTCGATCCTCGTTGTGTGTGTTTTGACAACATCGGGTTGACCAAACACTGTCATTACAGGGGACGCGCATTTTGAAAGTGCACTCTATCGGAAATGATTGTAATCACTGATCGATGGCTTTCCCCGCTGCTAACCTCAACCTTGGGAACCTCGCAGTCGCGGTGCAGCGGGGGTCAAGGTAACTCGGGAACCGACCTAACCCACTTCTGGGAAATGGGATTCCCCTTGTCTTCCTTACTGCAACGAGGCCTCGTTAGCTAAACGGTTAATTGCAAGGTCGCCGCTTAATTAACTGTTTTTAACCCCGTGTCGTTTAATTAGACTATACTAGTAGTTTTGGGATTAGCTACTAACAATGGAAGTACTAAATGTTGTCCTTAATATAATTAACTAATTGAAACTGTTTAGAATAAATGGGAAACGTAAGAAAATTATTAATTTTATTGGCTTTCCCCGAAATCATTGCTTTTTCAGGTGATTTTACATTAATAGTCAAATCAAATTACACATCTGATGAAATACCAACACAAAATTTGTTTAACTTGGCACTTTTATTATCTAATGTATGGCCTTAAGAGAGGTTGTATACAAAAACTAATATTTTTCTCCAATTTTCTCACCAATACCTTGGACTTAAGCAAAGAAAGCTATTAATTTATAGTTTATATTATATTTTTCAACAAAAGCATAATTACATTATAGACCAGTCGGTGTCTCTTTCTCCACACGGGGATTTTGCAGTTTTAATTTCTGACGTTATCACATATACAATACAAAAATTACGTTTACAATAAATTACGTATATAATATTGAATACGTACAATATCGTGTGATATAGTGTGTAATAACTTGTTTTGTCTAAGACTGATCAGTAAAATAAACATATGAACGAATGCGTCTTAGTGTTCTTTTGGTTAAAATCGCAATCTTCCAATCAAATTTTAGCTCGATCGATCCAGTATGCATAATTTATTTGTAACATATATCTAATTGAGAATGGTCTATTCTCAGTGGTAACGTTTAACAAAAATACATACAGGTTTATTATATATGTAGTAAAAAGTATTGTAAGTTGAAGTTAAAGCAATTTAATAATACAGAACAATTAGTACTTTCATTTATAACTGTGTGTAGGATTAGTAATTATATCGTATTAATTTAAGGATTAGTAAATGAAAAATAATTTGGGTAATAACAAGTTTTATTCACTTATTTATAGGTTTGTAATATCCTCGAAGTTTCACTCGCTAATAGAGAAGACAAGCAAGGGTATTAAATAACTTAGTCCAAATAGTTTTAAGACATTAGTTAATGTTCATTTACCCAAAGAAATTACAGTATTATTCAGTTTTTGTCTCACCTTATATGTATGCAGACCTTCATTAATAATATTACTGTAATGCCTGTTTGAAATTTGATATAATTGTAAGGTAATGTCTGAAGTTCAGTTTACATTGGGTGTGATATACGATTTCAGCAAACAAGGATTTTGCCCATATCAGAAGGATAATAATAAACAAAATATATATATATATATTTCGAACATATATTTAACATAAGAAACCACATTACAGTATAAAAAAGGTCTAACACTAAAATAAAATAAGTCGAACCACATCACAGCCACAGTAAAATTGTCCCAAGACCTGAACGTAAAAAAAAACACTTAAATCTAAATATAAATAATAATGGAGGACATAAAAAGGCCAAACGAACTATCAAAATACTCAACATTTTGAGTAGTACATAATATTAAAATTTCACATGTTATAGACACTGGCATATTCAGCTAGTCCTGTTGCTAAAAGATGTGTTTGCATGTTCTCATTTTAATTTCAGAAAGTTTGCTATCATGTTATTTAAGATATACGGTATTTCGACAAAAACGGTTTACGTACATATTAGATAGTGATAATAATTAAATAATTATGATTTTTTTGTACACAGATTAAAAATGAGAAACTTTTTATAACTTACCTTATGTTCTAAACGTGTAAAATCATATACAATTAAATTGAATAAATAATGTAAGGCATAAACCTGCCGAACGACCTATCAAAATACTCAGCGTTTTGAGTAGGATCAATATATTATAACAAAATTGCATCGTGTCTTGACACCAAATTGATTGCCAAAAAACGTCAAAGACCTAGCTGAAAAAATTATGTATGTTATTGTATACATTTTAGTACTATGCTTATCATATTAGGTGTGATATGCAATATTACGGTAAAACAGCATACGTACACATCAAAAGGTTAATAATAAATTTAATTAAATTTTGTTGCATGCAAAGATTTAACATTAGGTTAACAGGATTATTGGTGTAAGAGATAAAGTGGCCAATCTGACCCAATATTCAGTCACCACAACAGTAAAATTGTCGAAGTCCTGAACGTTACGAAATTTTTAAAATGCAATATGATTATACCAGAAGCCATAAGAAGGTCGTTCGACTTATCAAAATAGTCAGCGTTTTATACCAAGTTTTATTAATTTATCTTCATAATTAACGGAGATAACGTTTTACTTATTCTGCATAAGAATAACATGGGACTGAGTACGCAAGTTTGCTGCTACAAAAACAATAAACCAATAAACTGTTTTTTTTTGTGCAATAGACCACAACGATATGAAGTAATATACCGTACCAAGTTTTGTCAGGCTAAGTTAATAAATGAGCGTGTGTTAGTTTCTTATTAAACAGTTTAAAAAAAAAACCTTAGATAAATTTAATTAAATCATATTAAAAAGGAGAGTACTTTATTTATTCAAACGTAAAACATGAATAAAACAATTTTTCTTGTATTTTCTTATAATTACAATATTGTAGGCTATTAGCGTTGACTATAGTCTATGCTATTAGTACCTCGTACTTTCGTATCTATTTTGTACGAATCTGTACGAGCAGGTGTGGGTACAGCTGTTCGACTGTCTGAATGTCTGTCTGTCCTTGATTTGTGGTCCACGTGTTGAATGAATCTAAGGTCGACACAACACTTTGTAGAAGTAAAAGTTGTTTTGATTAGTAGTAAAACACTTGTTAATTTAGCCTTAATATATTTTGTATGTAAATTTCTCATTTTATTCAGTCATTATAGAAATTAAACCAACCAATTGCGTTGTCACATCTGTTTCTTCTCAATATAAAAGAATCATTGCACAGTAACTGAGAAATCTGTAAAATTCCCGCAACACGACTCCAATCTATCTATCTCCAATCTATTTTAAGTAATCAACTATAACTGAATTGAATAAATCTGAATTGAAGGTTTTGGCTGAATTTTTTTACTCGTAGTTCTTGAATACAGTTTGACTCTGCATGTATTGAATATCACTAATCACTTTTGCAATTATGTTGTTGGTTCATATTAATACATTTCCAAAATGAAACAAAAAGGCAATCAAAAATCTCTAAAGATTCAACCGTTATTGCTCAAACCGCTTCATGAATTTATTTTTCTAGTAATCAAGACAAAAAAAAAATGTTTTTTACGTGTATTTTTGGTGAAAAATTATTTTCAACTTTTTGCTTCACGAGTAAAATATAATCACTAACCAGATATGTTTATCAATGTAACAAATAAGTCTCTTATTATTTACTGCCTAATTTGCTTTACATATCAAATTATATGATTCCTCATAAGTCTAAATGAATAGAAATGCAACATAACAATTTATTTTATGAAAAATCAAATATGTGATACACTTTTTATGAAAGGATATAAGTGTATTATAGTGAATAACACATTTACAACGAATATATAATAGATTTAATTTATAATGGTCCATTTTAAAATTGTTATTGACATTTAAAAAACAAATCTATGACATGTTACACAATGTATAGTGAAGTTTTACCTTACAAATTCTGAAAAGAATAATAAACACCTTTTATATGCATATTTAAAACCGGATAGCTGTGATTTAAGAACCGGTTAAGACTCCGAAACCTGGATAAGTCCCCGCCAGAGGTGCTACGTTTCGACTTTATTGAAGACCGTTTTGAGCATAGTTGAATACACAGACGGGGCACCGCCGCGCCGGCATCTACCGTGACATCTGCCGTGACATCTGCTCTCCTCTGTCTGGCAGCGTCAACGCTGGCGGCTATAAAACCAAGGAGAGGCTCGCACAGGGCTCGCAGTCGCAGGTCGACAGCCTAGCTAGCTGTTTGCCTGCGCTGTCAGCAATAGTATCTCTAGTATAGAGTTGGTACCACTGTATATTAGAGATGCTACCTTAGCTTAAGGGATGTATGTTTATTATTAAATATGTTAGAGTAACGCTTGTAGTTTTCTGCTAGTAAATGTAGTTAGTTTAACTGATTGTGGTGTTTGATGTTGGTTTTTTTTGAAGTGTTTTATTTACTAATGAAATATGTACTTTTCTTTCACGCTTTAAAACTGACCTTGGTCAAAACTTGGGTTCGCAGTAGCCTGGCGCCGAGTGTTTGGATCTAAGTCCCACCGGGTTTCAGCGATACTGTTGACCTTTGTAAAACCGACCTTGGGTGTTCGTTGTAAATTTACTTAATCTTGGAATATAAACTCTCTTTGTAAACTACCTTGGTCAAAACTTGGGTTTGCAGTAGCCTGACGCCGGGTGTTTGGATCTAAGTCCCACACTGATTAACTTTAACTGATCAGTATGTTTCTTATCCTTTTCCTAACCCCTTACAAAAAGGTATGGCGCGAAAACCGACCTTAAGTCTTTACGGCACGAAAACCGGATGACTACCTATCTTAGCCCTCACTCACGAGAAACTTTTGGTGCAAACATAATTCAGATACGACCAAGGGTGTAGCAGTAATAGCCAAAAACAACGATTTTGAAGGTCAAATCTAAATAATTTCTTTATTTCTGGTTTACACTATGTTAAGTGGGTACTTAAATTACACGGATTGATCAGACGAACAAGTTGGTGCAAACAGAATTCAGATCTGACCAAGAGTATAGCAGTAATAGCCAAAAACAACTATTTTGAAGGTTAAATCTAAATAATTTATTTATTTCTGGTTTAACATATGTCAAGTGGGTACTCAAATTACGTGGATTGATCAGACGAACAAGATGGTACAAACAGAATTCAGATCCGACCAAGGGTATAGCAGTAATAGCCAAGAACAACGATTTTTGAAGGTCAAATCTAAATTATTTTTTTATTTCTGGTTTTCACTATGTTAAGTTTTTCTTTCACGCTTTAAAACTGACCTTGGTCAAAACTTGGGTTCGCAGTAGCCTGGCGCCGAGTGTTTGGATCTAAGTCCCACCGGGTTTCAGCGATACTGTTGACCTTTGTAAAACCGACCTTGGGTGTTCGTTGTAAATTTACTTAATCTTGGAATATAAACTCTCTTTGTAAACTACCTTGGTCAAAACTTGGGTTTGCAGTAGCCTGACGCCGGGTGTTTGGATCTAAGTCCCACACTGATTAACTTTAACTGATCAGTATGTTTCTTATCCTTTTCCTAACCCCTTACAAAAAGGTATGGCGCGAAAACCGACCTTAAGTCTTTACGGAACGAAAACCGGATGACTACCTATCTTAGCCCTCACTCACGAGAAACTTTTGGTGCAAACATAATTCAGATACGACCAAGGGTGTAGCAGTAATAGCCAAAAACAACGATTTTGAAGGTCAAATCTAAATAATTTCTTTATTTCTGGTTTACACTATGTTAAGTGGGTACTTAAATTACACGGATTGATCAGACGAACAAGTTGGTGCAAACAGAATTCAGATCTGACCAAGGGTATAGCAGTAATAGCCAAAAACAACTATTTTGAAGGTTAAATCTAAATAATTTATTTATTTCTGGTTTAACATATGTCAAGTGGGTACTCAAATTACGTGGATTGATCAGACGAACAAGATGGTACAAACAGAATTCAGATCCGACCAAGGGTATAGCAGTAATAGCCAAGAACAACGATTTTTGAAGGTCAAATCTAAATTATTTTTTTATTTCTGGTTTTCACTATGTTAAGTGGGTACTTAAATTACGCGGATTAATCAGACGAACAAGTTGGTGCAAACAGAATTCAGATCTGACCAAGGGTATAGCAGTAATAGCCAAAAACAACTATTTTGAAGGTCAAATCTAAATGATTTCTTTATTTCTGGTTTAACATATGTCAGATGGGTACTCAAATTACGCGGATTGATCAGACGAACAAGTTGACGCAAACAGAATTCAGATTGACCAAGGGTATAGCAGTAATAGCCAAAAAAAAATTATTTTGAAGGTCAAATCTAAATAATTTCTTTATTTCTGGTTTAACATATGTCAAGTGGGTACTAAAATTACGCGGATTGATCAGACGAACAAGTCTGTGCAAACAGAATTCAGATCCGACCAAGGGTATAGCAGTAATAGCCAAAAACAACGATTTTTGAAGGTCAAATCTAAATAATTTCTTTATTTCTGGTTTAACATATGCCAAGTGGGTACTCAGAATACACTGGTTTAAATCATAGTAACTGTTATAATTATATAGCGTTGAGAAAACATTATTGAAGTTTTCAGTTACGGAGCTGAGGTCTTGACAGTCTAAGAGCTAAACCCTAACTAACACATGTAAACTAGTTATTGTGCGATGTAGAACTTGGTGGGGGGACTGGTATGGTGGGGGGACTGGTGTGGTGGGGGAAGAGCCGAGTACCTAACCTACACGCAGACGCTATATCACTATGCGCCCAGCTCTTGCGCGGTACACATGGATTCACAAATACAAGACAATAATGTTTCTTACACATCTTCATCTTTTAATATTTACCAAGCTGGCACTAATGAAACGACTGATCAAATACAAGTACAAGAAGTGTCTACCACAACATCCTCTGATGCAGAAGCAATTACGTTATCCTTGGTGGGTTTTAACTAACGGATATTTTATTCGAATTCCCCCGCACCAGCTGCCATCTGCCCCGCGCCATCTGCCCCGCGCCAGCTGCTTTGTAACCATCTGCCACGCTCCATCTGCCCCGCATCCTACACTTTTACCCCCACCATTGTATTTGATACCAGAACGCTAGCTATCGAATAGTCAGTACACCTCCGGATCTCGACCGGTGAACATCGAGCTCTCCGAGACGCTCTTCACAAAATAATAATATCATGTCACACGAGATCTGATAGATGTTTCCACTTCATTGCCTATCTGTAGTTGAGTGGTGTTTTGAGGTCTGCTGCTATCTTTAGCGATTAATAATAAATCTGTATGATTTCTGCGCTCATTTCGTAATATGCGTAAGTATACGCATTATATTGAATGTAATTATCAAATAAAACCTGTGAGGGTTTTTTAAAACATCCTCAGGATGACCCTGAACTTGGCCTATCTCACCGTTATATGGTCTACACTATTATATATGCTACAATAATAAGGGTTTTTCTCCAAACCCTCTTCTTCTTGCTCTATTGTAGCGTTTCTGAATTACTGTAAGTCACCTAAAAAATCCAGTTGTAACAGGTTAAAATACAGCTCTGTGATTGGTCGGAATAAGCTCGCTCCCCATTGGTCGTATTAGGCGTTCTGATCGCTGATTGGTTGTTGGTGCCTATATATACCGGTGCAGACAGCCTTCCACATTCATTCTGTTCCAGACTTTTGTGTTGGTCAGAGGTCCTTGCGCTGCTTCATTCTCTGTTATTGTGGTAAGTGAGTTGTGATAGTATTGTGCAATTATTACAGTAAGTGCTACTATAATTTGTCGTTAGTATTTAACGCGTATTATATTTGGTGTATCAGGTCTAAACTCAGTTTTATTGTATAACATAACCCTACTTTTATATCTTAACCTCACTTTTGAGAGTCAAACATATAGTTCTATTTCATAGTCTCACTCTTTTAGTCAGACATAACCTCACTTTAATATTTTTAATTATTATTTTACCAGGCCTATCGTCGTATTTACTCAAGTTTCTCTTTGGGTTCACATAACCTTACTTTTGCTTAACATAACCTCACTTTATTGTTTTAATTTATATTTAACTTTTAGTTTGATTCAACTAGTAAAATGGCTAAAGTTGTTCAACCCGTTGAAGTACTTAGTGACGAGCAGGTTTATGTTAAAAAGTTTAGATTGTACGGAACGAAAACTATTTTCAAATTTTCTAACCCTCCTCCTGATACTAGTGAGATAGATTGGCTCAGACAAGGTTTTGCCAAGATTGTAAATGAGATGAAAGGACAAGCCCGCGAAAATGATCAGCTCGGGTTCACTTTGCAGAGTCTTAACCTAAAAAGTAGAGATCCGGGGTATGTCGCATTTCGACCCGCTGGTGAAATTGATGAAGACATCCTTTGGCAAATTTTTGGAGAGATCATACAGTCAAATTCTGAATCCGTCAAGTCCACTGACACTTTTAAAGTAGAATGTACTCGAGTTAATCTCCCTGTAGGTTCTGGGAGGGTACGACCTGGTATCTTTAACACGTTTGACGAGGAGTGCAAAGCAAGGAAGGGTATCGTAGTTATTAAAAATAAAGACAACTTGTGTCTCCCCAAGGCCTTGGTTGTAGGTATCGCTCATACAACAAAGGATCCTCAGTACAAGTCAATTAGGCAAGATGATAAAAAAAGGCAAACCGTGAGGGCTCAGGAACTTATTCGACGGGCTAGAGTAGAGATGCCCGAGGATGGTGCGGGAATCCCAGAACTTGAGAAGTTTCAAGACTTGTTGAAAGATTTCAAAATAACCGTGTTCAATTATGATAATAAAGGCCGGGACGTTTATTTCGAGGGCAGTGTTGAAAATGCTAAATTCAAGATCAACCTGTTGTTTTACAACGGGCACTATAACGTAATAACTAGTTTGACTGCTGCTTTCGTTTGTAAATATTTTTGTGAAGTTTGCCATGTTCCCTATGATCACAAAGGTGTGCACAGATGTTCAAACATCTGTTCTCAGTGTCAGACCATCTCGCCTCCCTGCAAAGAGGAGCATGGAGGAATAGTTTGTTCAAAATGTAATATGACTTTGAGAAATCAACAGTGTTTCACTGCTCACCAAGTCGATAAATGTAAAGTTGTCAAAAAGTGTCTTGATTGCGGTAAATTAGTTTGGATTAGAGACAGATCCACGCCCCACAAGTGTGGAGAAGTCTATTGTAAACCTTGCGGATCTTTCCAAGATCCAAATCACAAATGTTTCATACAGCGGAACGATGGTAAGCCTAAACCAAAGGACTACATTTTCATTTTCTTTGATCTGGAGACTCGCCAAGACGAGTCTCTCCCCTCTGATCCCGAACAAAAAGTACATAAAGTAAACTTGTGTGTTTCCCAGCAGTTTTGCTACCAGTGTATCGAAACAGAATTTTGCAGGGTTTGTAAAAACCGTACGAGAGTCTTCAACTCTGACCCTGTTAAAGATTTCATGGAATACGTCATGGAAGTCCGAAAAGGTTTTAAAGATGTCTGTGTAATTGCCCACAACGGTCAGGGCTTTGATTTCCAATTTTTGTTAAAGTATGTTCTTGAAAAAACTAAATTCACACCCGATCTGGTCATGAAGGGTTGCAAAATTATTCTCATGGAAATGGACAACGTTAGATTTGTGGACTCACTTAACTATTTCCCCATGGCCCTCGCTGCGCTCCCTAAGTCATTTGATCTGCCTCCGGAGAGAAAGAAGGGTTACTTTCCTCACTTGTTCAACACTCTGGCGAACCAAAATTATGTAGGCCCTATCCCCGATAAACAGTACTATTGCCCAGAGTCAATGTTTAAAAAGTCCAATAAGGCCTTTAAAATCTGGTACCATGAAAGAGTAGCGGAAAACTATGTATTTGATTTTCAAAAGGAAATGTTGGAGTATTGCATCTCTGATGTGGAGATCTTGGCCCAAGCTTGCCTTAAGTTCAGATCGATATTCCTCCAAGAGTGTAATGTTGATCCTTTCCTAGAGGCTGTAACGATCGCTAGTGCTTGCAACTTGGCCTTCCGCCGCAACTTTTTGAAACCAAACACGATCGGCCTCATCCCAAAGAACGGCTACCGTTTAGTGGATAACCAGTCAGCTATTGCCATTCAGTGGTTGAGCTGGGAAGAAGAGAAACGTGGAGTGAGGATCGAGCATGCGGGGCGGGGTAAAGAAGTAAAGATTAACAAACTGAAAGTAGATGGGTTTGACAGGGAAAACATCTACGAGTTTCATGGATGCTACTGGCATGGATGCCCCAAATGCTTCCCGTTCAATCGAGAGGCTCCTCTGAAGGAGGATCCCTCAGACTCACTTCACTTAAGATACGAGAGAACTAAGGCCAAAATCGCTAAGTTTAGTGACTACGAAGTAGTCGAGATGTGGGAGTGTGAGTTTAGGAAATTAAAAAAAGAAAAAAAACTCAAACACTTGGACTCTCTCCCCATATTGAACACACTCCCACTAGACCCAAGACAGGCTTTCCTTGGGGGCAGAACGGGTAACTCTAAGACTTACCATAAATGCGTCGAAGGAGAAACGATCCAATATGTGGACGTTTGCTCGCTCTACCCGTATGTGTGTAAGTACGGAAAGCATCCCCTAGGTCATCCCACCATTCATGTAGGAGACAGAGAGTGCAGACAGAGAGGTCTCCAAGTAGATGGTTTATTGAAATGCAAAGTCCTACCACCAAGGGATCTCTACCACCCAGTACTCCCAGCAAGGATGAATAATAAATTAATGTTTGCCCTCTGTAAAACATGTGGTGAAAACCAAAACCAAGAAGACTGTGAACACGAAAGCGAAGACAGAGCCCTGGTAGGAACTTGGACAATGGATGAGGTGCGGAAAGCGGTAGAGAAAGGCTATGTCATCCTCGATATGTATGAATTATGGGAATATGAAATGGCCACATACGAGAAAAGGGGACTCTTTACAGATTTCATCAATAAATTCCTGAAAATGAAACAAGAAGCGTCCGGCTACCCAGAATGGTGTAAGACTCAGAATGATAAAGACCGGTACGTGCGGAACTACTTCACGCATGAAGGAATCAGGCTGGACCCCGCCAAGATTGCTGAAAATGAAGGTTTGAGATCAATGGCTAAACTCATGCTAAATTCATTTTGGGGTAAATTTGGACAGCGGGAGAACCAGACAAAGGCCACGATAGTCAGAGACCCCAAAACACTGTTCGGGATGATGACAAGACCCTATATAATAGTGAATAGAATACAGATAGCAAACGAAGAGGTAGTGGTAGTGAGCTGGGAGTACCTGGAGGAAGTCGGTGAGCCCTTAAGAAACGTGAATGTAGTCATAGCGGCCTATACTACTGCTCAAGCTAGGCTGAAACTGTATGAATATCTGGAGGCCCTGGGTTCACAAGTCTTGTACTACGATACAGACTCAACCCTCTATATTTATAAGGGAGGTTTGTACAGGGTTCCTACGGGGGATTACCTCGGGGAAATGACCGACGAGCTGGTTAAATACGGACCTGGATCTTTCATCGTTGAATTCGTTTCTGGGGGGCCTAAAACGTACGCATATCTTGTCTGGTCAACCAGCAAACAAAAACTAAAATCTGTTTGCAAAATCAAGGGCCTCACCCTCAATTCTAAGACCTCCAAAACACTTAACTTTGAAAAACTAAAAGAAATGGTTCTTAGTGAGTCAGCTGAAAGCATAGAAATTAAGGAATCTAGAATCAGGAGGACGAAAGACCGCGATATTGTAACTGTGAATGAATCCAAACTTTTCAAAATTACTGGACCAAAAAGAAAGCTCGAGGGTGAGTACGACACACTACCCTATGGTTATAAAATCCAAAAACTTGAGTAAACACTACTGGTAGTATTGGGAACGATTCGTCCCCTTTGTAAAAAAAAACATGGTCACGTGGCCTGATTTCAGGTTTTAACTTGGATGATATAACCTCCAGCTCTGTCTCAGCCACTTTGGTCGCTGATCCTGCCCTAAATTGCTCTAATCTGTACTACTGCACAATACTTAAAATAAAATGGCTCACTTGACTTCATGAACAGTTCAATTGTAAATATAGTTGAGCATGTCTTGGACATTGTAAAAGTTCCCACTGTATGTATGTCTGTGTGGTTGTGTTTGTGTGTGTGTGTGAATGAAGGTCAATGGCGTGGGGGACGAAAAGCCCCGTAAACCTGAATGTAAATTGAAGGGTCTTGTACGTTGAGGCGTCTAGGTAAGTCCTTGGCTACTCCTTGGAAGGACCTAGAGTGAATGGTGTACTCAAGTTATTCCTTGATTCCATACGGTGGGACTTGTAAAAGTAAAAAATGAACGGAGGAGACAATTAGCTTGTTTTTTTTTGGAAGGTCTCCACGGGTCATGGCGGTGGAGGGGCTATGGCTTTTTTTTTTTCTAAAAATACTCTATCCTTTGTTTGCTAAAAAGGGAGAGGACATTAGTTCGTACTGGGCATCAACCAGGTAATCTGGATGGCCTACGTATGGAATAATGTTTAACCTGGGTGCATATGCACGGGATGGTCTCAAACCCCACCCAAGCAAACAGACACTTAGTATACGGGGTTAACGGCTATGAACACCGGGTTTCTAAGCGATAGCTATGATGGAATGGATGTCTGATAAGCTCTTTAGCGGACAAATTATTTTCTTTGCTATACTGGAACAGTGCGTTGTTCTTATTTATTCCAACAATAATAGCTGTTAACTGATGTATTTTATTATGTGTTTGAACAATAAAGACTGCTAACAAATGGAACAAGGGGTTTCGCACACCCTGTATAACGAAAATCCTAGTCTGTAAAAGGGCGCTGTCCCACCTTGTTTGCTGAAGTTAGCCCTAGTTGGCCTCGCTGCAACATAGTAACTGTTATAATTATACAACGTTGAGCAAACATTATTGAAGTTTTCAGTTACGGAGCTAAGGTCTTGACAGTCTAAGAGCTAAACCCTAACTAACACATGTAAACTATTATTATTGTGCGATGTAAAACTTGGTGGGGGACTGGTATGGTGGGGGGACTGGTGTGGTGGGGGAAGAGCCGAGTACCTAACCTACGCGCAAACGCTACACCACTATATGTCCAGCTCTTGCGCGGTACACATGGATTCACAAATACAAGACAATAATGTTTCTTCCACATCTGTCTCTTATAATGTTGAACACAATGACACTGATCAAAAATATATCTGGTGAAATACAAGTACATGAAGTTTCTACAACAACACCATCTGATACAGAAGCAATGATGTTATCCTTGATGGACGTTTTATTAAACAATAATGGAATAAGGTGGTAAATGAATTCAAGAATTACCATCTGCCTCGCACCATCTGCCTCGCGCCATCTGCCCCGCACCACCTGCCCCGCGCCATCTGCCTCGTATCCTACACTTTTACCCCCACCATTTTATTTGATATCAGAACGCTAGCTAGCGAATAGTCAGTACACCTCCGGCTCTCGACCGGTGAACATCGAGCTCTCCGAAACGCTCTTCACAAAATAACAATGTCATTTCATTCAAGATCTGATAGATGTTTCCATTTCATTGCCATCAGGTATTATTTCTACATGACGGTAATGAAATAGAAACACCTATCAGAACAGATTGGTGTCGAAAAAACAACAACATCGATGACAACGAACAACGGGGAACTATTGTAAACATGAATTATTGTAAATAAAATAAAGTAATATTTGTAATAGTAATACCTCGCACTCGTATCATTCGATTGTTTCATTCGATTGTTTTCATTTGATATTTTATATCGATTATACTATCGAATCACAATTCGAATTTTACGAGTGCGACGTAGATTTTTTAAAAACACCCTCCCCGTGACTTTGACCTTTAAACTTTCCCTCATTACGTCACGAAACCGCCTACGTCACTGGCTCAGCCTCAGATGACGTATATATTCACTCAGCCCATGCGGTCAAGTGACGTGTGACGTCACTTTTTAATATATCCTAGATTATATTTATATAATGGTGTAGCTGTAAAGTATATGTATAATATTGTATATACATTGCCATATGATAGTATCAATCGCATAGAGTATATAATAGTCGAACCATGGAACATATATACATATAATTTACAGTATATAATATATATATATATATATATATATAATGGTGTATATGTAAAATAATGTATCATAGAGCATAGGTTGCCAGAACTGAGCAAAATGAGTTAAAATTTAAAAAGTGAGGTTAGGAAATTTGGCGGGAAATAAAGTGCCATGGGCGCCGCCATCTTGGAATGACGTCACTACAAAATGCTGGCTTCTGATTGGCTTGCTATAGTGGGGCGTATCCTACTTAAACCCTAACTAACACATGTAAACTAGTTATTGTGCGATGTAAAACTTGGTGGGGAGACTGGTGTAGTGGGGGGACTGGTGTAGTGGGGGGACTACCATATACCGCACACTTGCCACCTGCCGCCTGCCACCTCCCACCAACCATCTGCTTCGTTCTACTACACTTTTACCCCCACCATTTTGTTTGATACCAGAACGCTAGCTAGCGAATAGTCAGTACACCTCCGGCTCTCGACCGGTGAACATCGAGCTCTCCGAGACGCTCTTCACAAAATAACAATATCATTTCACTCAAGGTCTGATAGATGTTTCTATTTCATTGCCGTCACGTATTATTTCCTCCTGACAGCAATGAAATGCAAACACCTAACAGAACAGATAGGTGTCAAAAACACAACATGGACTCTGCGCAGGGATCGAAGTATCTACCGTCTTTCTTCAGAAAGCGAAGTGATGGCCGCAACTCGTCCGGATCAACAACATCGATGACAACCAACAACGGGGAACTATTGTAAACATGAATTATTGTAAATAAAGTAATATTTGTAATATGAATTATTGTAAATAAAATAAAGTAATATTTGTATTAGTACTACCTCGCACTCGTATCATTCGATTGCTTCATTCGATAATTTTCATTCGATATTTTATCGAATTAAAACTATCGAATCACAATCGGATTTTACGCGTGCGAGGTAGTACTTTTTTAAAATTACCTCCCCGTGACCTTGAACTTTGAACTTTAACTCATTTCGTCACAAAACCGCCTACGTCACTGGCTCAGCCCCAGATGACGTCTTTCATGACTCAGCGCATCCGGTCACGTGACCGGATGACGTCACTTCCGGCGCAAAACCCGCAAACCCACACTACTGGCCTGAACAGAAATAAACGAGTTCGCACGCAGCACGCTAACGTGAGGGAAGTGAATTTCCACATAAAAAAACTATAAAAACTCAAAATCAGTTAAAAACATACATTTATTCCAATTTTTATTCAAATCTGAAAATATTGATTTTTTGGCTGTTCTGATGCTCCTGGTTCTATTTACCTGCAATACTTGGAATACAATTTTACGCATTATAAGGATAGGAGAAGGTCTAGTCAGGCTTCAAAGTAGGCGTGAGGTTGTTGGGGATGATAAAAGTACACCAACAAATGAATAATAGGCTTTTATAATGTAAAAACCCCATAAGAAAACGTACTGTGTTGGGTCGATACACATTTTCACTAATAACTCGGTAAATATTTATGCTAGAATGACAAGAGAGGGCTTAAAAGTTTTGTCACCTAATTCCCATCTTTTAACATGCGTTAATTTTACATCCGGGGCTCTTCTGACCCTTTTTCGGTCCAAAAACTCGAAATTTGAAAGATTAATCCCCAAAAAAGGGGTTTAGAGTTTTCCGATTGTTTTGCCCAACGAACTTGTCAAACAGATTATCGAAAGGAACGTCCCTACTAAATTTGAAGTACATCGGACAAAAAATGTAACCCCTAGAGTGCATACAAACATATATATAAAATTTTGAACGACCCCTCAAAACGTGTTCAGGGGGTCACGTTAGGAACTTCTATGGTGGTCCCGGGCTTAAGTTTCACCGTGCGGGTCATGCTAATAGTTCACTTTCCATATGAAATTCACTAAAAATTGCATTTTTCTTCAGTAAAACTAAAACCAAGGCCTTTGTAATTAGAGGTGTTATTTGCTATCATTAAAAGAATATGGAACAATTTCTATAAGCCAATTCTTAATCCATTTTTAAATATTTCCAGTGAGAGATTTAATGTTCGGTGGTAGTAAATTAAAAAAACTTGGTTCCTGGTACATATAGACTATTTACAGTGAATTGTAATCATTTTGAAAACATGCGGAAATCATTCTTATGCCTTGTGTTATAACTATGGAAATCAGAATTTAAGCAAGTAAACATTGAATAATTTTTTACCATCGTAACAGTTTGGAATATGTACATTGCATAACAAGTTTATATTTTTTAAAGAAAGGTTTGCAGGAAAATCTGGTTCTGGGAAAATCTTTCGCTATTATTCTAAGGGATTCTTTTTGTAAAATGAAAACTCTTTTTAACAAAACATCGTATGTGCCTCCCCACAAGACAACACCGTATGACAAAAAAGGGTAAATTAAGCTGTAGTATATTGTTATTAGAACATCTAAGTCATGTAGGAGGAAATTCGTCAAAGTAAAAATAAACCGGAGGATATTTTATTACAAACATGGTCCATGTGATGTTCCCAGGTTAAATTTGTATCCACATATATACCTAGGAACCTACTTACTGAATTTTATTTAATGTTTAAAATTCCATTGTCAATTTCCAATGCCAGAGCTTGCCTATTTGGACTGATAACCATTAATTCTGTTTTGCATATATTTAGCTTCAAATTGTCGTTTTCAAACTGCTGTTTCGCTTCACCAAGAAAAAATTGTATACT
The DNA here is from genome assembly GCA_963675035.1 of Allygus modestus. NCBI lineage: Eukaryota > Metazoa > Arthropoda > Insecta > Hemiptera > Cicadellidae > Allygus > Allygus modestus. The sequence goes on along the minus strand of OY776111.1, from coordinate 381,922,493 downwards.
TTCAATAAGCCCTGGAATATTTGCATCCCAACAGAGCCCTGAAGTGTCGTCCGCATACATAGTTATATGAAATTTATCTAGAAAACCATAGCCAAACCCATTTACATACTCATTAACAGGACGTTGTCCAATGCTATTCTTATCCCCTGGACATTACAAAGATTTTGTTTCTTATTTGTGAATTGACATTGTTGAGTACAGGATTTCACCTGGTTGTAGTAGTTTGAGTAGCCTACCGATGTTGGTGAGATCGCGAAGGTCTGATGTGTGAGCTAGCCGCTGGGCCGCGTTGTAGTAGCCTCGCCGCAGGAAGTATTCCACCAACATGCGGTCCAGTCGTCGCCGCCGCCACGCCGCGCCACTGCTACTGTGCTCCTTCAGGTGATCTAGGCGGCGCTTGCACACCAGCCCCACCTGCAGCTCCTCTGATATGCTCTCCTCCGCCTACCATCATCAGGTAATCTATGTAGAGCTATTTTATATTGTTTATTTTTTTCAATGGTAAAAAACAGTCCTTCATCTTTCGTAATTGTTAAAATCCCATAGTAAAGCATTTTTAAGATCATACTGGTACCTGGCTGATAATTCAAATTTAGGCCTGAATTTTTAGAAAATTCTCAAAACAATAATTACTTTGTTTAGAAGGCAGGTTTGTTTCTGTCTCGGGACTTTTACAGATCAGGATTATTGTTAGCACAAATATGTGTATATTTTCTACTGCATCAATCACGATTAAAACATTGGTTATGGGTGTTTTTTTTACTGTGTCCACAGGAACTGAGCGGTCAAAATAAAACGCAGTTTAGACCCATGCTTTAAAAACATTCGACAGGGGTAGCACTTGCTGGGTGGGGTATTTGTTGATGTGAAAAATAAAAATTTCTTTTATGCACATTTATAAAAATTACAATTACGTCAGAGTAACTTATGAAATTTACAATGGTGGCTGGTTTACTGGTCATGCATCAATTTACAAAAAAAATCGGGATATCATCCCAGTCAGAAACGTAGGAGTTAATTCAATGTTTTATGACATGGAAGACATACCTTTCAGAGACAGATCCCAGAAAGCTGAACTGGGCATTTTTATAAGGCATATTTGTGAGATAGTTTTTAGATGACATTAAAATGGAAGAGAGACTGAAATTGGAACATATGTTAGAGTAATGCTGGTTCAATTGTCCAGAGATGTCATAAACTTTGGTGTACAGTTTTCCACCTCCATTTATTTCCGTAATAGTATGATTTTTCTTTTGGTTTCAAGTGTCTTTCTTTAGCTGAAGTTTGGAATTTGTTTATTCCTTTAGTACTTTTATTCCTATAGTTTTGAATTTTTTAGTGATTATGTATTATTTAGCTTAACACATTTTTTAAAACACTACTTATGCCTTAAATTCAATGTTAGCAGAAGACTTGCTGAGTGTGTGTAACCCTCTTTTTTTGGCCGCAGAAATGCGACCGGTTAACTCATTGTGAGTTGCACCACTGGTCAGTTTTTGGTCGGGTGTGGGAATTGAACCCATTTGTATCAACAACTGGCCAAGGTGTTCCACGACTTAGCAGTCACAGCTACCACAACCAGTGGCCTAGCGGCGTTAGATAGGTTTATAGTCATTCTGCGCCCCTAGCAGAGAGAACCTTAGTTGCCCGCAGTCATTAGTTACAAATTTTGCTACTAAAAAAAATTTGCAGCTCTTACTTTATTGTCCGGCAATAAGGAGAAAGGGATCGGTCTGGTGGCTACTAGCCAACTAACTAACATCGGAATATCGGCCCAACTGTGTGCCATGTAGTATGTGCTAAAAATGACGGAAACATCAATATTTTTAGGTCATCGCAATATCGGCAGCAATATGAGCATGGTGAGGAAGTGGGGGGATCCCTTCTGCTTGTTGCTGGACAATAGCTGTCATTTCTAACTTTTTCTCATCATTTTCTGAATTTTATATAAACTAATATCCAATTAAACTGTTTTTCAGATCCTTTATTGAGAGATTAAGGGTTTCAGAGCCATCTTTTGTACTAGCCAAATCATCTTGATTGACTGAGCATTTGGTAAATTTCCAGTTTTTATTTTATTAGAGATCCATCTTTTTAAATCTGTCCCAGGTACATTTTGGCAGCCAGCGTGATACCACTTGTTACAAAGGACAGTGCATAATATTCCAGGCTATTTTAACCGCTAAACTACATAAGACTCGGGAGATTTTGTAGACATCTTTATTTTGGTGAGCACTTTTTCATCTACGCTGATGTTCAGTTATAGAAAAATGTTACCAACCGGTTGCTTGTTCGTGTTATCGAATGAACTTTCGATTACGATTGTTTTTTGTGGTGAAAAAGCATAGATGGTGATTAGATTCAAAGTCAAGCAGATGTAAGTTAAATCAAAAGTTGTGGATAAAATGGATTGGATCAACAAATGGATTTGCGAGAACAAAATAACAAACAACTAGGTTGCAGTTCAAGACAAAATATAGTAACCTAACCTAACATAACTCTGCAGAGCTGTTATGGTGGCTGTTCATTGTGCAACATAATTACAAATAAATGAATTAGTTTAAATAAATTAAAGTAAAATTAAACAGGAATTTTAGACCTGAAAAAGTAAACAAAAAGAGAAAGATTTAACACCGAATAAATTAAAGTAAAATATAAAAGAAAATTTCAGATCCCAAAAAGTAAACAAAGTGAGATTTGAACACAGGACCGCCTGATCGTGGATCTAACACCATATCCACTAGGCCATCGAGGCTTGTAAGTTACCCTGAAAGTTACAATTCATCAAGCAGTGAGCAACGATTATAAATTCATTTGATAAAACAAACAAAAAATCGGTAGATGAAATTGTTCGATATCGTATCAAATGATGTTAGCGATAACCACACGTCAGCGTAGGCGAAAAAGTGCTCACCCTTTATTTTAGTCTATTTTGCTTAATTTTAAGTTGTATCTTTTTAAAGTTTAAGCTGTACTAATATGATTTTCAGTTTAAGTAGCAACAACTTTGGCTGATTGCTTCTGTCAGTTTTAATCAATTGTTTATATTAATGAGTCTATATAACAATGTCAATACTGTACCGATTGATGATAATCTGTTTGATGCTTGAAATAATATTATTCATTTTTTACTTTCTCCCCTTATACATAGTATATGGAGAAAGTATTGTTTTCGTCAAAATTTTTGAATTTGAGTTGTTAGTGGAAATATTCGTTTTGGTGCTCCCTGAACCAAAAAAATGATTTTTACTTGATTTCTGTCTGTCTATCTGTCTGTCTGTCTGTCTGTCTGTCTGTCTGTATGGATGTGTACAGAGCTAGAGCCCTAACCAATGGTCCGATTTTTATGAAATTTGGTATGTAGGTACTAATGCACGATATCTTCAGGAGGTTTTTCATTTTTTGAATTTTTTATTTTTAAGGGTAATTATCCCCCAAAAACCGCCAAAATACATGAAAAATCAAGATTTGTCAAAAACGGCTCCAACGATTTTGATTAAACTTTAGTCGTTTGTAGAACTTTAGTTTTCCAACAAAATGACCACCCGCATTTCTGTAAAAATTCGGATTCAGAAATTACAAGACTTAAAATATCAAAAATTCAGTTTTTTTTAATTTTTCATTAAAATAACGTAAATATAAAAAATATTACTATTCACCATTAAAAAGAACTCAAAAATCTAAATAATTTAGTATCTTGAATTAATATTTTACGATTACTGTTTGCGGAGAAAATTTTTTCATTTTGCGGTAAACGCAGTACGTTGTCCAATGTTAATCTTATGGGGAATACAAAAATTACTATTTCTCTCTTATTTATTGATCAATTTCGTTCAAACTTGATTTGCTTGTCAAGTTAGTTTTGACCAACAGAGGAAATTCAAAATATGTTGCCCCTTAATAACCTTGAGGGGGGGGAATAGGGAGCATTTCCCCTCTTAAAGCCACGTGTGTAGCGATGGATTCTGAAGTGCCTCCTAAACAGAGACTTGGGTGGATATTTTTGAAAACAACATGTTTACACGATTTTATATAAATTCTACCGTGCTTTATATTCTGTATTTAGTAAATAAAAAGTAATTTATTGATTAAAGTTGGCTAAAAGGGAGAAAGTATGTGTCAGTTTCCTGATACTGTTTATTTTTAGAGGTTTGACTGTTTCCTTTGGTCTCCTATTTAAAGTGGTCCATTTATTTAAATAATTTGACAATTTTTAAATTATTATTATAATTTGACAGTTATTTGGCTGATTCCCTCAAGATTCAAGATCTTTATTGAGCCTTTAAAATACCCCCGTCCCAGCAACTCTGCGTACTCAGCGAATTTCTATTGAATATATATATATATATATATATGTTTTAATAACACATTAAGCCTCTTACCAGGATTCATAAGAAACATTCACAAATAAGTGGTATTTAAAATATTAATTATTCTCTATAAGATAACACTGGGGATGAGTACGCAGGTTTGCTGCAATAAGGAACACAAAATAATGGGTTTTTATGCAAATATCAACAGAACTCATCTAAGTGAAGTCACATACCAAGTTTCATCTGGATATACATTCATAAATAAGCGATATATACCGGTAACATTTTAATCGTTCTCCATAAGAATAACATGGGGACCGAGTACCTAGGTTTGCTGCTACGGGAACCTTAGGAAAAAAACTGGTTTTCAGTGCAAACAACAACAAACCACAACCAGATGAAGCCATGCACCAAGTTTCGTCAGTTTGTGTTCATAAATAAGTGAGTTATCAAATTTGTATTTTTCTCCATAAGAATAGCATTAGACAACGTACTGTGTTTAGATCTTTCAATATCTCAGTAACCAATTGACGTTTAGCAATGATAAAAATGCCAAATTGTTTGGTTTTTTAAGCTGAATTCAATAAAATAAATTAAAATTTGATTTACACAAAAATTACATATGAAAATCCCCCAAAAAAACCCTTTGGATGGTGCGATTCGTCTAGTTTTCAAACTCGTTCAAATAAATGGTACTTTACACATTTGTAACAAATTTGATTAAGATATGACCTTTTTTATGAGAGTTATCGTGCTTACGGACACATATATACATATATATATATATATATATATATATACACAAATTTGAACGAATGGTGTTTTTGGCATCTGGGGACCTCAAAACAAAAAGTTATCAAGGTCTCGGGCTCAAGTCTTTCCATAAAACCTACGGTAATAGCTTCTTCCCTATAGGGGAAATTCGCTGAAATTTTACATTGCAACCTTAACCTATTCAAACATCAACTGCCTAATTTTTGAGGCAGTCTCTAAATGAAGGTTGGCTAATTGTTAGACTCAGCAGAGATATCAGGTTCATGTCTACGGAAGCCCTGAAGGGCCAAAGAGAAAAACTATTTCTTTTCCTCGGCGAGTTTTAAAGGCGGCGAGTTGTATTTCAACAGCGAGCCATGTTTTATAAGTTGGCAAGCCGTGATTGAAAAGACGGCAAGCCGTGTTAAAAAGACAACGGGCCCTGTGAAAGAATCGGATAATTGTATGAATACCGAATTATCAAGTTGTTTTATGGTCAAATCGAAATGTATTCATGAGCAATAAAAGAACAAAAAGAAAAAATACAAATGAAGAAAAATTCAAATTAAATAAAGACAATCACTGACACCAGAATTAAACATGAACAAATATAATGCGGCCATATAGTGATTGTAAGCAGCCACATTTAAGAGAATTTCCCCTATAAGGACAAAACGATTGCCATAAAAAACATGTAATTTAGTAACCATCATTGGGTTTATATCTACTAGAGGGGACACCTTATGGGAGCCAGAGTGAGTAAAAGCAGTGCTGCGATCTATCGTCATATTAAGATAACTACGTGATCTGCAGCGTCGTTAGGCCGAGTTAACTTGCCGGCGTACCCGACCCATGTGTAAACAAAATATCACTTTGATGACCATCACAAAAAAGGTTCATTTAAACATTTTAAAATCTCTATGAATACATTCCTAACAAAGATATATTGAACAAAACCGTGACGGTCCCTGGCGGCGTATGTTGGAACTACGTCGACAAATCTCTCACATTAATTTGCATTGCGAGTCCCCTCTAGTAAATATAAACCCATGTAACCATATTAGTTTTAGTCGGGTTTTATCATTCCTGAGACCATGATAACTCATCTTGGTTTAAGTTAAATGGTGGCCGCCATTTATTCGCCTCTCCATAAGCAAAACATGTGGTAAAAGAAATGAGTAGAATTGATTACCGTACCATGGTCATGGAGAGTTTTATGGGTTTGTTCAAAGAGGTGAATACCTACATCTAGGGTTATCGTCTGGGGTAAAAAAGTGAAGTCTACGTGCTGACCACCATTTTCTTCAGGTAACCAATCAATCCTCTCATCACAAGTTTTATGTTAGTCAGCTGAAAAATGTATAACTTGAGAAGATAGGATTTGATTGGTGGTCGACCATGTAGTCTGATCAGTTTTTTTTTTATGAGACGAGACCTCTAGATATATTAACCTCGTGTTTGTTATAAGTAGAGAAAAAATGGCCGCCACCTTCTTGGCTTAAATTTCTCTTGCATATTAACATAGGCAAAAAACACTCTAGATGCACTAACATGTTAGCTGTCACGGCTATTTTCGGTATGTTTTGCTCAGTTGCCATTCACATACTCATGTAACATTTTCGTTACATTATGTTATTTATACTTATTTAGGTTAGTTGTAATGTTATCTGTCCAAATAAGTATAACAAAATGGTGGAAAATGATTCACTCAGATCGGGGTAACAGTATAATTTGTTAGCAAAGTTTTGCTGAAAAAAATCGCTGTCACCCCGATCTGAGTGACACCGAAATTTGACTTTCGGGTACGTTTAATTTTCTTTGGTTGGCAGTAGCGGCATTTTCACATGTGCAGACGACATCACCTGATCATAACAACGACACAGTCCTTTGTTTCCTTGTTGTTGTAGTATACTTTTTCGCTATTTTTAGCCTAGTTTTCGTGGAGTTTTTATTTCCTTATAATATTTCCCCTTTAGGGCCTCCGCCCCACTAGCTTCTTCTATCACTTCCCGATGCCCAATATGGACATGTGATGGTTCTTTCAATTTATTTTACAAAGCCACATCTCTTGAATGATTTCCCAATGTCTGATATGAACCCCCACCAACCTTAGCCCCCTGACAAAATTGTAAACAAAAAAATTCTTTCCATTTTGTTGTGTGATTTTAGCCAATTATCATTGATCTGTAACATTTGGATAGGTTTTTAACAACTCCGATATTAGGGCTCCGCTCCACTAGCTAAAAACATTTCTATTTTTATTATTAAAATTATATCATTGTCTTTATGATTTAGAAATAATTTCAGTCATATATTACAAAAAAATCATATAAAATGCTAAATAAGGTAAACTGTATTAATTTTACATTTTAAAATGGTATTACAAAATATATTATGTAAAGTTGATGAAAAGAATTAGCGTCACCCCGATCAGGGTGACAAAATTTCAGTACTTTGTGACATAAATTTTAACTTGTTAAAAACATCACAATGTCTTTAAACATCGATGTATTGTTAGCTTGGAGTATGTATTTCTGAATTACAATGTTTGATTGCCGCTGAACGTCAAAGACAGTCAAATAGCGGCAAAAAATAATAACCTTACAAATTATGTCTGTCACCCCCAGGGTGACAGTGCTCACGAACGAGCCAACTGGTGTCACCCCAAAAGCTAGCGTGTTAAGCTTGTTGCAATCAACATCCAATATCGATAGGCTAGAACTAACGATTCTCGGTGACTTTCAACATAGAGTAACGGTATCCTTCGCCGCCTTGAAAACTCGGCTCGCCGATTTTATAATCACGGCGCGCCAACTTTGTAACACGGCGGAGAAGATAAATTAGCCTTACTCTTTGGCCCTTCAGGGCTTCCGCACATATCTCTGTATATGTGGATACGTCACAGTTGCAAAAGTAGGTCACAGCTGACGCGTGTCTTATTCCAGATTCCAGAGTAATTAATTACGGTTTGTGCTGTTATATTTTGATTACAGTCAACTCCCGATAATCCAGGGTAATGATCAGTTGGAGGGTCACGGATAACCCAAAACCACGGTTAAAACAAAGGGATTCAATAAATTGAAAATTACAAATATAATAAAGGTTTATTAACATTTGTATACTACAATATTGTGTTTTGATGTCATTTTAGATATATTTATGTAAATTAAATACTTTTGAAAATCTTGAAATGGTCATAAAATCTACAAACAATCAAGATAATAATAGTTAATGTTAATACTAGCAATGGCTGATAGCATTAAATACTATACAAAAAGCTGAATGATATTTAATAGGTTAAAGATTTCTAAACTACACCGAACAGTAAACTAATTAATTCTGCACTGGGGGAAATCCCTCTGAGGGTGAACAGCAGCGGGAAGGGTGATCGTTTTGAAATGTTTGTATTTTTAGACGTTTGCGTCTGACCATCCGTCGCACTGGCTAGGCAGGTGCAGTTTCTAGAGCAGTGTCAAGGTCATTGCTCCCCATCACGCGCCCACGGCTCATGAGCGAGATGACAGACTCTCAGATTATGTTGTGTTTACTAAATTGTTTGTATGGTATTTATTCTGATAAATAAAGTAAATTAAATACAATTCTGGGGATCATTTAGCAAAATAAATTTTTATTTTTGCTCTATTTATGTTTAGAAGGGGATAAATAAAATACCCCCGAGCAGCAAACCTGCATACTCAGCAAATTTCCAATGCATATATATGTATCTTAATACCACATCATACCAAATACCAAGTGTCATCAATATTCATTCATAAATAAATGATTTGACATTTTAATTATTCTCTATAAGAATAACATGGCGGCTGAGTATGCAGGTTTGCTGAAGGAAGGAACACAAACAAATAGGGTTTTATACAAATATCAATATAACTCAAGTAGGTAAAGCCACATACCAAATTTTATTAATTTATATTCATAATTATGGGAGATAACATGTTACTTATTCTCCATAAGAATAACATGGGGGCTGAGTATGCAGGTTTGCTGCTATGGGAACTATCGGCCAACAAATTTTTTTAGTGCAAAACTCAATAGACCCCAACGATATGAAGCAATATACCAAGTTTCATCAGGATAAGTTGATAAATAAGTGAGATATACAATTTTTCTTATTTTCCATAAGAATAACATTGGACAACGTACTGTGTTTAGCACTTTCAATATCTCGGTCACCAATTGATGTAGAGCAAAACACCAAATTGTTTTTTTTAAGCTGAATTTAATGGTAAAAACTAAAATTGGATTTAGTAAAATATTATATGTAAAAAACTCAAAAAACCCATTTTTGGGGTACAAAACCCCCCCAAAATACTCCTTTGGATAGAGCGATCTGGCTGGTTTTCGAACTTAAAGTCATAAATGATGCTTTACATGTTTGTACCAAATTTTATCAAAATCTGATCATTTTTACGAGAGTTATCACACCCACGGACATATATATATAGTTTTGAACGAATGGTGTTTTTGGCATCTGGGGACCTCAAAACAAAAAGTTATCATGGTCCCGGGCCTAGGTCTTACCATGCTGACTACGGTAATAGCTTCTTCCCTATAGGGGTAATTCGCTAATAATAAAAATAAACCTTTTGTAATCCCGGATAATTAGGAGTTGTTTTTACTTTGAAAGTGGCATTTGGTAAAGTTAATTTTGGGCTGTATTAAACAATTTATTTATATTTTTCATAGCGACAATTTTGTGACTGAAATTAATCAATTCAGGTAACTTAGTTTAAGCCTTTGGTCTCTTATAAAATGTTCTTGAGTTTTTTTAAATATTCTTGAAATAATATCTTCTTGTTAATAAATAGACTTAAGAATTTAGAGATTGTGTTTGTTTTGAAGAAAATTAGGTATGTAGTTGAACTAGCAACTGCCCAATGGTCAAAATTAGACCAACAAGCTCTGTTGCGTGAATGTTTTATCCCATTATCCTATTAACGAGTAGGTAACTAAATAGGTTAGTTTATTATCTAGTGGATCCTTTTCCTCTATTTCTCTCCCTTCCCATCCCCATCCCCCTCCACCTCCCATAATTTCAATTTTTTTATGATAAAACAGGTAATAGAAGCGTGTTGCCACTCCAGTAGCCAGTAGTATTTTTATTTACACTATGATTGAAACAACTGATCTTGCTGTTGTCTTAGCATTTGTTATTCTAACAATAGCTATGAAATATACAATTTCATTGTTTACTGTTCTTCCATAAAATTAAAATTGAAACTTGAAAGCCTGTGGGGCGTAGCCTTGGAGGCCGATGTAAATTATGAAGGGTTTCTGCACATCTACACAAATTTCCCCTACCATGCACACACGCTCAGAAAAAAAAGGAGGGACAGTTTTTTGCTTGCCTATTAATACAATGATTCACCACTTACACCTCAGTTTAAAGAGGAGGACTTTTATGAATAATGATGGGTGGCCACCATTTTGGATTGGGAGTTAGTGCTGCCTCGTAAGATTCATGGGAACTACGTTCTATAACTTCAAAACACAGGACGGGTTTTTAAAAATAAAATTGCCCCTCCTGGTGAAAGTCCAGTTTTGGCATTCAGTAGCGAATGCATTCAATATGCATGTTCTTTGATCTGCCAAATATATTAACACATTCGCTGCGGACCACGGATTGAGTTTGAGTCATTACCGCCACGCGGAACACGGGCTGACCCGAGCTGTGTCAACACAAAGTTTACCGAGTCAGTGTGCTACAGCGTGGCGTAGGGTAGACGATTTGTTGCCAGCGAGTAGCTTAGAATGCGAGTATTATTTTAGTGCAGGTTGGTGGTAATTTCCCCCAATATCTCGACTGTCACGGGACTTCCCCGCATTCGTTTTCGTCCAACTTATTTCATTTATATGGCAATCCTGGTTGTCTACTACTATCTGGATTGTGCTGCTACCTGTTTGTAGCGTTGGGCGTTTTGTAGAACTACGTCCAGTGGTGTTGTAACACAGTACAGCACCGCACAGTGTTTTTGTGATTCTTTAGCCAGGAATTCAAAATGTTACCGTGCCCATCGGAACAGTTGCAGGGTGGCAGGAACACGCCCACGGGCGTGCCCAGCAGCGACCGTGTTAAGTCTAACACAGTGACTAGTGATATAGGAAATGGTATTTAAAACCAATCTGAAAGTTGGTAGTGAACCTTTCCAAAATAGAAACTCCTTTCCAAATATCAATATAACTCAAGTAGGTAAAGCCACATACCAAATTTTATTAATTTATATTCATAATTATGGGAGATAACATGTTACTTATTCTCCATAAGAATAACATGGGGGCTGAGTATGCAGGTTTGCTGCTATGGGAACTATCGGCCAACAAATTTTTTTAGTGCAAAACTCAATAGACCCCAACGATATGAAGCAATATACCAAGTTTCATCAGGATAAGTTGATAAATAAGTGAGATATACAATTTTTCTTATTTTCCATAAGAATAACATTGGACAACGTACTGTGTTTAGCACTTTCAATATCTCGGTCACCAACTGATGTAGAGCAAAACACCAAATTGTTTTTTTTAAGCTGAATTTAATGGTAAAAACTAAAATTGGATTTAGTAAAATATTATATGTAAAAAACTCAAAAAACCCATTTTTGGGGTACAAAACCCCCCCAAAATACCCCTTTGGATAGAGCGATCTGGCTGGTTTTCGAACTTAAAGTCATAAATGATGCTTTACATGTTTGTACCAAATTTTATCAAAATCTGATCATTTTTACGAGAGTTATCACACCCACGGACATATATATATAGTTTTGAACGAATGGTGTTTTTGGCATCTGGGGACCTCAAAACAAAAAGTTATCATGGTCCCGGGCCTAGGTCTTACCATGCTGACTACGGTAATAGCTTCTTCCCTATAGGGGTAATTCGCTAATAATAAAAATAAACCTTTTGTAATCCCGGATAATTAGGAGTTGTTTTTACTTTGAAAGTGGCATTTGGTAAAGTTAATTTTGGGCTGTATTAAACAATTTATTTATATTTTTCATAGCGACAATTTTGTGACTGAAATTAATCAATTCAGGTAACTTAGTTTAAGCCTTTGGTCTCTTATAAAATGTTCTTGAGTTTTTTTAAATATTCTTGAAATAATATCTTCTTGTTAATAAATAGACTTAAGAATTTAGAGATTGTGTTTGTTTTGAAGAAAATTAGGTATGTAGTTGAACTAGCAACTGCCCAATGGTCAAAATTAGACCAACAAGCTCTGTTGCGTGAATGTTTTATCCCATTATCCTATTAACGAGTAGGTAACTAAATAGGTTAGTTTATTATCTAGTGGATCCTTTTCCTCTATTTCTCTCCCTTCCCATCCCCATCCCCCTCCACCTCCCATAATTTCAATTTTTTTATGATAATTAAAACAGGTAATAGAAGCGTGTTGCCACTCCAGTAGCCAGTAGTATTTTTATTTACACTATGATTGAAACAACTGATCTTGCTGTTGTCTTAGCATTTGTTATTCTAACAATAGCTATGAAATATACAATTTCATTGTTTACTGTTCTTCCATAAAATTAAAATTGAAACTTGAAAGCCTGTGGGGCGTAGCCTTGGAGGCCGATGTAAATTATGAAGGGTTTCTGCACATCTACACAAATTTCCCCTACCATGCACACACGCTCAGAAAAAAAAGGAGGGACAGTTTTTTGCTTGCCTATTAATACAATGATTCACCACTTACACCTCAGTTTAAAGAGGAGGACTTTTATGAATAATGATGGGTGGCCACCATTTTGGATTGGGAGTTAGTGCTGCCTCGTAAGATTCATGGGAACTACGTTCTATAACTTCAAAACACAGGACGGGTTTTTAAAAATAAAATTGCCCCTCCTGGTGAAAGTCCAGTTTTGGCATTCAGTAGCGAATGCATTCAATATGCATGTTCTTTGATCTGCCAAATATATTAACACATTCGCTGCGGACCACGGATTGAGTTTGAGTCATTACCGCCACGCGGAACACGGGCTGACCCGAGCTGTGTCAACACAAAGTTTACCGAGTCAGTGTGCTACAGCGTGGCGTAGGGTAGACGATTTGTTGCCAGCGAGTAGCTTAGAATGCGAGTATTATTTTAGTGCAGGTTGGTGGTAATTTCCCCCAATATCTCGACTGTCACGGGACTTCCCCGCATTCGTTTTCGTCCAACTTATTTCATTTATATGGCAATCCTGGTTGTCTACTACTATCTGGATTGTGCTGCTACCTGTTTGTAGCGTTGGGCGTTTTGTAGAACTACGTCCAGTGGTGTTGTAACACAGTACAGCACCGCACAGTGTTTTTGTGATTCTTTAGCCAGGAATTCAAAATGTTACCGTGCCCATCGGAACAGTTGCAGGGTGGCAGGAACACGCCCACGGGCGTGCCCAGCAGCGACCGTGTTAAGTCTAACACAGTGACTAGTGATATAGGAAATGGTATTTAAAACCAATCTGAAAGTTGGTAGTGAACCTTTCCAAAATAGAATCTTATAGTTTGTGTACTGTTTAATTTATTTATCACTATTTTAGAGATTAAACAAAAATTGCAAATTACACTAAAACCCCACTAATACATTTTTGTTTTCCCTAAACTAATTTGAACTCGAGACCCTAGAAAAATTAAAAAATAGATACCTAGTATAAAATATCCCCATTGTTGTAAGGTATTGGTTAAGATAACTTGCATGAACAATTTCAGCTTTCTATATTTTAAATAATTTTGTATATGGATATACTGTAATTTAACATGTAAAATTCAACGTCTCATGATAAAATGGCCACCCAATATACTAAGTAATACGTAAATGAAGGGGATCGGAATAAGGGAAAATGAAGTGAGAGAATTGTACAAATGGGAAATCCAACATCTAAAGTTGAAATATATGAGAGTATGTGTAAGTTGCACAATTAAGAATGCAGCCTAAGAACCAAATTTATAAAATTAAATATTATAGTTGTGTCTGGCGCACCTTTCGCTTGAGCACCTGCAGCTTGTCGACCATGCCGCCAAGGATGCGGCTGATGTCACCGGCCGGCACCGTGTCGGCCGCCAGTCCGCGCTCCAGCTCCAGCGCTGCGGCCTGCACGTGCGACACCTCCCGGTCCAGCTGCTTCTGCGCCGCACGGAACTTCTTGTTCAACAACTCGTAAGGCACCTACCATCGAAACATAACCTTAATGTTGGCCTGGTTACAGACAAGCAACAAATTACAGAGCTTCTCTCCTAACCGGCCACCTTTCTTTGTCGGGAAAATTACGTTACTCCTTATCTCGCGGTTCATATGACTCGTTGATCTCACGAAAGGTCACAACTTCTATTTAAATTAGCGAAATCCATTAATAGAGTATTATTTCAGTGATTGTTTGATATTCTTAAGAATAAACATTGTCACTTTTGGAAATAGGTTTTGATTATTTTAATTTCTTTTAAAATTGTGTGTCCGTACATAAGAGAAACCAGGTTATCTGGCCAGGGTCCCGATCCCAAAGTGGCTGGTTAAGAGGGAGGCTACTGTGGTCTGCTCTACATTAAGTATTTGGTTTTCTTATAAACTGAGGATAATGTGATCAATAAGAAACCAGAACTATATACAACAAAGGATGTAGTTGAGCCCCTATATTATTGTTACTTAAATATATTTACACTGTAATACGTAATATCTTTATAAAAACTAAGTTTTTAAGATTAGTAAGGAAGAGGCTTGGTGATCTCATAATTTTACCCTGTTTGACAGTCTTATCTGAGTGGCTTGAGTACTTGGCTTGCCACCTAAAAGACCTAATATTAATTCCCAATAAAATACTTATGACTTTTATAACCCACACTGCCACCATGCTTTAAAAGGCTTGTTAAGTTGTTCTTTCCAGCTAACATAAGAAGTCATTAAATCTTGTTAAGAGGGACTAGGGTGTTCTGAAAACCCTGACAAAAGACCTTCGCTAAAAGGTTAAAACACAAACTTACAAAAACCCATCTGATTTCCAGAATCACTGGAGGGTCCATTCTCTAAGCCTGAAAGGTTTAACACTTTGATCGCCAAAGGCCATAAAATCGGCTTTTGAATCTGCCATAAAAAAGGACTGTTAGTAACATTATAAGGAATTATACTGTTGAGAACTCTGTCTAGAGTCTGTGTCTGACATGTGGATAACTTGATAGATACAAATGGATCCAGCTTAACTCTTATTACGTCCACGGCATAATACCTCAAGGTCCGATACAATTGTGGGCCGGTCAGGTAGACTGTGCAATCTAAGGCGCTACTCCCCTGACCAGGGTGTAGTGCTTGTAATCGAGGGTTTGAATCCCGTCTCAGTTGGTGTCTGTTGCAGATTTGAAGGGGAGGGCGGACCTTAAGCAAACAGTGAAGAACAGGGGCCTAGGAGGGTGAGGTTGTGTACACCGGAAGCATTTTTGTAAAACAACAAAGATTTAACCACTCTATTCACTAGCTTGGCACTCAAAGGGTTAAAGAGTTTGTCGGATAAGAGGCCTTCCTCTCAGGCCCCCCTCCCCCTCAGGTGGCATCCAACCATTAGTCAGGAAGATATCAACCATTAGTGAGCAATAAGGAATTAATGATCCAAAGTTATCATGGGTGGCCCACACCAACCAGGTTATCTCAACACTTTCTCGGATATGTTTCCTTCTCAGAAGATTGAAATCCTCTGTATCTGAAAAGATGATGCTCATGTCTTATTTTGGCTTTTTTCATTGTCAACTTTTATATGGCAACATTTTTTGAGGCAATAGTTCCGGAGCTGGGCGGGTACTTTTGTAGCAGAAAAAGGCCTTGCGTAATATGGCAGGTATTCCTCAACAAGATAGCTGCAAACCTTTTTTTAAAAAGTTTCAAATCATAACTGTGCAAAGTATTTTCATCTATCAAAATACTCTGTATGTAAAAGAGAATAATAACAGATTTTCATTGAGGAACGAGGTCCATGGATATGAAACCAGAAACTGGCAAAATCTAAATATTAGCAGACCTTGTTTACAAAAATGTTCAATTTCCCATAAATATTTGCAAATATCAATGTTTACCGGTAATAAATTGTCTTTATATTTCCATAGATTGCCTTTCAATTTGTTTGAACACAAACTTAATACTTTCCTAGTTAACAATGTTTTTATGATGTAAAGGCTTTTCTAGATTTTAGGAGTAATTTTGGTTAAAAACTGTTATTTTCTTAGATAATTTTGTTTTTATTTGTATTATGATCACTGTATTTTTTATTATTGTTTATAACAATAATTGCCATGTTCAGACGATGTCCATTACATAATATAACTTGTGTTCAAAGACAAATAAAGATATTATTATTAATAAGGGGGAGAGAGAGGGAGAGAGATTAAGATTTATTTCATGGGCTCGGACTTGGCTTGGTATCCATTCTCAGCCAGTATTGTAGTCTCAAATTTAAAGAATCCAGACCCAACAGAAGCAAGGAGTACCATGGTAAAAGGAAAGCTGGTCCCACTAGACAGCCACAATTATATAAGTTATCAATCTTGTGAAAACTAATTTTCGTTGGACCATATCCGATACCTCTATTAACAAACATCGATGGTACTATAAAATAGGTCTGTTTACATAATTTGTAGGCTATTAAGATATTTCTCGTATTTGTTTATTTCATAATCAATACTGGATCCAGCTGTCTTTGGTCATTAGGCTATTAATTAATGATCCTGTTAAAGAATCAATCTGTCTTAGTCAGTAACAAGGCTACACAAGGCATCCCAGCCTTTCTACACTCATTAACACTTTGGGTGCGGGCCGGTCAACGAGGACCGGTGGCGAGATGTGCGCGCCGGCCACCCCGGTCGCGTGTGACCGGGCAGGCCCCACTGAAATGAATCAGTCACAGTGGCGCGACCTTGAGAAAAAGTTCGGAGTTGTTGCGTGTGCGTTGCCAGGGTAACCCGCCTTGTACTGTGCGCGTATCGGCCGCCGTTCCCGCGGGCCTGTGCCGGTCCCCTGTGACCGGAAAGTTGTTACTAACTTTTGCGTATATTGACGGATTAATATCGTGTTTTTGCATGTTATATGACACAGCGACACGTTTTATAGTTTATTATTTTAGTTTTGGTGACGTTTATCCAAACCGGGATTGTGTATTGGATTGTGTATTGGTAATTGCTTTGAGCAGTTCCATAATGCACTGTGAATGAAATAGACACTGGTTGGGAGGGAGGAAGGGGCTGTATATAATTGTAAAAATTAGTTATAGTGCCATTTAACATTTTTAGTGTGAAAACCCGTGTTTGTGAGACCAAAAGTGGAGTATTGTTGTCGCGGCGCCTACGGACTTCACTGCACGGGCCGGCCTGGTCACTGGTGACCGGCGATTTTGGACGCCATTTTTTTTTGGAAATTCTACTAGAAACTCAGTTTGTGACCATGATCCTGGCTTCTGGATACAAAAGATAAGATTTAAATGTAAAAAATGTTTCAGGCCCTAGGGTAAGGCTACTGACATTTTTACCACACCCAAAGTGTTAAGTTATTCATTCATGACCGCCTTAAAATACTCCCTCTAGTTGCGTCAGCGTCTTACTCTGTGATGATTCTAACAAGAGTGCAAGGTGATCAAGAGCAACTTCCAATGGTTAAATATTGATTGACATGTAGTACAATCTTATATCCTACGGTATGCAGCAGCAGGTTGAAAGTGCTTAAATAAGTTATGAAACGATACTATTGTATCTTGGATCATATGGGCAATCAAACAAGTCAATGGGAATCAACAAATTCTACAGACAAGAAAACTGATGGAGAAAAATGTGTCATCATTATGTACTTTACAGATAAAATGATATGACATACATTACTGGACACGTAACGTTCCCAAGCACTTCCCTACAAAAAAGGTGCTATACTTGATTTAAAAGCAGTAAGAGGATTGTAAGCCAAATCGTAGGTTATTGTTTATTAATTTAAGTACACCATTTTGTAATATTTATCACTGTGTCATCACAAGTAGGCAAGTAGAGCCTAGATCAAGTAAATTAGCCCTATACACATAATTTTGAAGGGCTCAAGAGTTGTATTTACATAGCAAACACCCAACTTCGAAAATGTAAGATTAATGCAATTGGGATGCATTTCAAGGCTATTGTGGGTAAAGGTAGGCCTAAATTTAAAAGTAACCCGAGAGCATAGGCCTACACCTATATATAGGCCTAAAAGTATACTGCACCTTCAAAGTAGGATGTTCCAAAGATTTAATGTCAGCCATCTCAACCAAAAGAGAATAATTTTTATTTACATGAACAACTTATTATAACCAACAGCAAATGTAAACTTGTATTTATTAAGTATATTTATTTTCAACTTTGTTCAAAGCTGTTCACTTAAAGTAGTTCGAATACCACCTAAGATAAGATTCACGATTCACTCGATCTCGATCCCCTCCCTGCCTCCCTTGCATTAACACAAATTAAATCAAATCAGCTGAGTTGTTGAAACGTCATCTACTCACAACAAAACACAACTGAACCATGGCATGAACGCATGAACCAGTGTTTCCAGTCTGCCTGTCTGCCACTGTGCGATAAAAAATACGAAGTGACTGCATACACGTCCAATGTAAGGGCAAATTCACTTCGCTACCGCTTAGGTTAGGTTGGGTTAGGTTACGTTACGTTATGTTACGTTAGGTTAGGATAGGTTAGGTTACGTTAGGTTAGGTTAGGAGGTTTTCTGGCTCTCAATTTGTTTTAAAAATCACAGGAAAAGTAACGTACGGTGCATAATTTGGAACGGACGTGAACAGTAGCGGCTCACGTCGGACGTGTACGTAGCCACTGCCTAAAAAATATCCCGTAGAATATGTAAATAATACCACTCATCTCCTAATCTGCCAAGAAATCTCCCTCAAATATCCCCGATTTGAGTTCAGTTCACAGCTAACGAGCTAACAACAGAAACAACAGAACTAATTTTAAAGGGGTAAGGGGTTTTTGTACTAGAAAATTTTGCCGTTAAACTTCTCATGAACCCTATGTCAAAGTATATATATATATATATATATATATATATATATATATATATATATATATATTAAAAAAATAAAAAATCTCAGAAAATGATTTTTAAGGAGCAAAAGCTCCTGGCTGAGTGACAATGAAATTTACCGTTTGTCAAGAGGGAGCTATCAAAGAGTGGTGTGTATTGGCGTCATGTCCGCATATGACTTTGTAGTTTTGTAAAGATGTTTGTTTTTAGTGAATTTCCTATAGAAATGAACTACCCTAGTAGCAAACATCGTTGGCCCAACGTTGCATTATTGTTGGCATTGTAGGATATGGGAGGGAAATGGTCGGTTGGCATTATCGTTGTTGGGCCAACGAACTTATCGTTGGGTAGCCCACGTAGGCAAATCCAACCCCACTTCAGCACAAATCGTTGGGCCAACGGTGAAAAATGGTCGGCGGAAATGATAGGCCAACGGTTGGGCATGTCGTGAGGCTCAAGGTTGGTGCATTGATGGATTAACCAACTACTATCCAACAATGCCAACTTAATACCCAACAAAATGCCAACAACAGTTTATTTTTATTTAAATGCTTATTTTGATTAATTTTAAACAGCATGATTTCTCCAATTAAATTTTTCGGTAAACTAATAATATATATAAATAATAATAAAATTAGTGTAGAATAAAAATGACAAAAGGGTACTCACGGTTTGTTCATTGATTTATCATTATATTAGTAGCCCTAATTCGTGAATATCTATATATATATATATATATATATATATATATATATATATATATATATATATCAACTAATAATAATATAATGGTAGAATTTGCTAACAGTAGCTTTTGTTGGCCCAATAACGTCTGTTATGATTGGATTTGGCAACGTGGACTACCCAAAGATTGGTTCGTTAGCCCAACAACGATAATGCCAACCGACCATTCCAACATTGGATGCAGAGATCTTTAAATTGGTTAAAAGTCATATCGCTATCGTTAACGTGGTCGTCATAGACATGTTTCAAGTTCAACTCGTCTTGTTTAAATAATATTATAAGGTTCGCACTGTCCCGCAGCAGGTGTTTCGGTATATGCGTGTGTAGGATTGCGCGAGGTAGAAACAATCTATCGATTTGTGTCTTCCCATGGAGAAGTACGCACGCATATGGTCTTGTTGGTCGCAAGCTACGTCGTCAAACACAATTACCGAATTCGGTTTCGCTTCGGAAGGACTTTGTACATCCTCGTTGTTTTCAAACGTATAGTAACCTATTTCAGGGGCCTTACTCATTACTTGCGATGGTATTAGGTATTTGGGCTGGTGTAGTGAATTACTAAATATGTATAAATTTGCGAATCGCAATCATTGAGGTTCTGTAAGTAGGCTGAACATGAGACATGTTTTACCGCAGTTTGAAGGTCCGCAAATGATGCACCTGATTGAGCTCGGCAACAGAGGACCGTGTTTGGAACTGTGTTTCTAACTTTGCTCTATCAGTCTCCCCAAATCGGTACTAATGTCAAACGTTTCGCGCTCTTTTTTAAACTTCATTTCAGCACGTCACTCGACGACTGGTGAGCTACATATATAGCTACACATTTATATGTAGGAGCTCAGTCCCGAGTCAGGCTTTCGTTGAGATACATTGCGCGCAGTAATGTTGGAAGGAATATTGCCGGATGGCGGAAAGAGGCGCATCGTTCGCCGCAAGAAGCGTAAGGGAGCGAGGTGAGGAGGAAGTGGAGGAAAAATCGGTGGGAAACGGTTTCAACATGTGGACATTTCGTGATGTGGTCAAGCACGCTAGAGCGGCAATCAGGGGACATGGAATAAGGTCTTCGAAAAGTTTGGAAACGAACAGACGTCGCATGCGGAGTGCAACCATGGTGGTGCTCAAGGCCGTTCGAAAGTTTAAAAAAGGCAAGTTGGTGAGGCCTGGTCGCCGTGGTGGTCATGAACGGATCCTACCTTTGCCAATGTCTGGAGGACTTTTACCACTGCTGCCGATTTTCGCGGGGCTAAGTGCGTTGGGCAGTCTCGCCGGGTGCCGGCGGTGCTGCTGGAGTGTCGAAAGCAATAAACGAGACTAGGGATGCTAGAAAGAAATTGTCAGAATTGCAAAGGCACAACGAGACTATGGAGGCTATTGCGTTGCGCAAAGGTAAAGGTTTGTTTTTGAGGCCGTACAAGAAAGGGTTAGGTGTGTACATAATGCAATATGCAAAAAACTGCTAAGCCTTTTGCCCAAAAGGGCATTGTACGATGTGGATCTTGAAAATTTAGCACGTGAGCTTAGGATATCACATTCTAGGGGTGTTTTATGCGTGAAAATTTACCTCAACGACCGTGGCGACAAGAGTCGGTCATTGTTAATTCGGACAATTCCAGTGGACAAGGTACTCATTGGGTTTGTTTTAGAAAAAGTGGTAATCTAGTGGACTACTTCGAGTGCTACGGTGATTTAAGACCTCCGTGTGAAATTCAACGCTATCTCAAGGGGAATTTTATTTCCCACAACAAGACCGCTTATCTGTTAATTCCAATAGTGAAACTTGTGGACAACTTTGTTTGGCGTTTTTATCCATGATGGAATAAAAGTACAAAAGGTGTACTGCGTTTCATTTCTTTGTCAGTAATGTCTTTGACGTTTGCCTTTACGGGCACAGAGTCTACTCTATCAGCTGACTTTTTTCCAGCTCTGGAACTGGACAGTGACTCGACTTGGGAAACTAAACTTTGAATCTTTCAACTCTATTCCAAATGTAGAGGTTGGCAATAACGTGTGTTTCACTTTAACAACGGTCTGAAAATAGTCATACCGACAGGTTCGTATGAGGTTGTGGATATTGCATACTATTTACAGAAGATGCTGTGGAAGGCGGACAAGAAGGTACATATCGAGTTGACTCCGAACTACAACACTTTGCACACCGATATCAAATGTAACTTTCCAGTAGACCTATAACACCCGATGATTTCGTCGGTTGCCTGTTGGGATTTAAACCCGTCAAGCTGGAAGCCAGCCAGGAAATAGGTACCACGGGGGTTACTGACATATTCATGCTGAATTCAATTCTATTGAACTGCAACATCGTCACAGGCTCGTACATAAACGGGCAACCTGCGCACACTGTTTACCAGTTTTATCCAAGTGTCGGTCCGGGGTTCAAGTTGATCGAAGAGCCTTCACCTGTGGTTTATCTTCCAATTACCAAGAACACTATAGACAATATCACGCTAAAGATCGTGGATCAAGACGGACGTTTGGTGAATTTTCGTGGCGAACGAATAACTGTGCGGTTACATTTGAGGCGTCGACCTTAGACTGGGTTATTTGTACGGTGGTTTTCCACGAAGGGCAGCAGCGGTGTGCTCAGGACATGCGTGTTCCTATTTATTGACAAACACCAAGCCGCGTGTCAGTAGTAGTCGTCAGTCTGCCAGGCGATTAACAACAAGAAACAAGAGGTTTTTACGCTCTCTCGGCTTTACCGTGCTGAAATAATGAACATTCAAGATATGTTGAGTGTTCCTTTTGATTCTAGCATAAGTCACGTTGCGTGGCACTCGCATCTACCTTATGCCAGTATGACACTCAACAACAGTGATGAAATACGAATTCCAATACAACAGCAAGATATTTATGTCATTCCCTCTATGAGCTACCTGTACGTCGAGGGTAAACTTTTGAAACAAGACGGCTCGGCTGCACCAACCAGAACTAAATTTGTCAACAACGCTTTTGCTAAATTATTTGACGAGATACGCTATGAAATCAATGGTATCGAAGTGGATCGTGTCAGGAATCCCGGGATCGCTACTACAATCAAGGGATACGCGTCGTTTGACGATGACACGCTCAAGTACATGAACAACTCTGGGTGGGTGAGTTCTTCTGTCAAAATAAACTCGACGCTCGACGCTGTCGACAACAATGGAAATTTCAGTTTTTGTGTATGCTTAGAGGTCTTCTCGGGTTTGCCGAAGACTACACAAATATGGTTGTCAACGCACGCCACGAGTTGGTTCTCATTAGATCGGCCAATGATAAGAATGCTGTTCACTGGACACCCGGGCCGGCTGTTGGGGGAGTCCAAGACACGAACGTTGAGGATATTACAGTCAAGCTGCAAAAGCTCTGTTGGCATATACCGAACGTTACTCTGGAGCGATGAACAAAGGGTCGCGTTGCTTAAACAGCTCAGTCGCGGCACGAGTATCCCGGTGGAGTACAGGAGTTGGGAATTGTACGAATATCCAGCGCTTCTTAGGGCCAGCAAGCAGTCGTGGACCGTTAAAACCGCCTCTCAACTGGAGAAGCCGCGATACGTCATTGTCGCTTTTCAAACCGACAAGAAGAACAACTTGAAGGCTAATGCTTCTCATTTTGACCACTGCAAATTGACCAATATGAAACTTCATCTCTATTCAATCAGCTATCCTTACGACGATCTGAAGTTGGATTTCACCATCAACCATTTTGCATTACTCTACGACATGTACTCTAGTTTTCAAGAGTCTTATTATGACACTGCGCCACAGCCCTTATTGACAAAGGATACGTTTAAGAATCACGCTCCGATAATCGTTATCGATTGCTCTAAACAAAATGAATCGATCAAGTCAGCACCTGTAGACATACGTTTAGAGTTTGAGACGACAGAAGACTTTCCCGACAATACTTCTGCCTACTGTCTCATTATTCATGACAGGGCGTTCTCCTACAACCCGTCAAACAGTTTGGTCAGGCTCAACAACTAAGCTCCGCCCACTCCGTCGCCTATTTAAGGTGGCTCGGTTGCTTTGTCGGTCGTCATTCTCTCTCTATAGTGTCTGCTCCGTCACACTGCTCCGCCGCCATGATAAAAAAGCTGTGATTGATTTTAGTGCTTTTGTAAGCAAGAAGACTATTGAAGTTGTGATTAAAGAGTTGACCGTGGTGGACGTTGTGACGGGATCTGCTCAGCATTGGATTTTCAAACCGCCAAAGGATACACCTCATTATTGGCCAGGTAGTTGCGCCACAGATCGCTGTAGCGAATGGCTGAGCAAACATTATCACGGTCTGGACTTTTGGTATGGCTTCAGCGATTATGAGGACCTGCTAAACGGGCTGAACCAGGTTTGTTCAGATATGCAAGTGCTATATGCTACGGATCTCGAGAAGGTTTGGAAAAACTATTTAATGCCAGACGATTAGTGTTTAGTCTGGAGGCACTCGGTTGCCCTCCGCTAGAAAGAGCACTTTTTCCAGAGTTAGAACTCATAAGCGATGAAGATGAAGACGGAGTTGGGCGGGATGAAGTGGATTGCGCTAGGGAGGACTTGCCCAAACAGTGTCTTTACCATTGGCTGCACTCGCCGGGATTCGTGTGCACTTTCGACAACGCACAGCGTCTTGCTAAATGGTGTGCTGACAAGCTCGATCTTCTAGATATAAATGAACCTACTACAAGAGCGAATACCTTTGTCAACTGGAAACAAGCGTCACCCACTGCCAAAGAACTTGCAGATGCCGGTTTCGTACGCGTGCATTCTACAAACGATGGCACCAAATGTGTTTACTGCGGTCTCATTTTGTGCAAGTGGGAGGAAGGTGACGATCCCTGCTTAGCAGACCATGATTACAATTCACCTTACTGCAAGTTTGTTCGATTCAACATGCAGCTGAAAAGTGGTCAAATAAAGGACAAAAAGGATAGCAAATGTAAACCCACGTGTTGCAGGGGGGACGTACGTACCTGAAGACGATTTTACTTGCGCTACGGAAATACTCCTGAGATTACTGCTCCGGATTTGGCCGAGTGTTGTCGCACATAATCATGTCTCAGTTTTACAGGAATATGAAAAGAGTTTCTTTTCACGATCCACTTGTCACTGCTTCACTCAACCTACCAGACGAAGACAGAACATCGACCCTCATTGCTGACCGGGAACAATATCGACTGACTATTTGGAAATCCGAAGCAATACTCACAGACGTTCTTCAAAGTAAAATTAATCATATACTAACTTGTACACTGTCTGATCACACTGCTTGTTCAATAAAGAAGTATAATATTTATTTTTCTCTTATTATTTACCCATCTACCGCGAAACGGAGCGGCCGCACCAACGGAGCAGCCGCACTGCAGGAGCCGCCGCGCCGTCAAGGTCAGCAACCGGCCGCCCGCAGACGCCGATGCAAGTCGCTAAAACTGCGAGCACTTTCACTACTTTCTCGAGTGTAGCGGAATATATCTACTAAGATATCTGTTTACATGTTCAAATAGTATATAGTGTACTCTTTAACTAGTACATAATTAGAATGTTGTACCACCTCTAGTTAATTCTGGACAAATCGTTGAAAATCGTTGTCATCAGAGTAGCGGGCTGATTATGCACCAAGAATCCAGCTAAAATCACATTTTCAACATTAATTGTGACAAACTTAATCAAAATCGTCAACATTTCTGATTAAATGTTTAAATAGTACCTATATAGTGTATTCATTAACTAGTTATTAATTAGAAAGTTTTACACCCTCTAGTTAATTCTGGACAAGTCGTTGAAAACCGTTGTTTTTCATAAGGATAGCGGGCGGATTATGCATCGAGAGACTAACTAAAATCAGATTTAATAATAATAAACTTAATAACTAGCGGAATATTTATCCCAACACTAATAGTATCGAAACTACAAATAGAAATATATTTTAAAGCATATCTGAAAATAGTTTTACTCGGCTCGTGTACTCTATTGTGTTTTAAACCGACTGCTCAGGTACCTGCTTGACGTTTTAGCGAATTTCCCCTATAGGGAAGAAGCTATTACCGTAGGTCTCATGGTAAGACTTAAGCCCGAGACCATGATAACTTTTCATTTTGAGGTCCCCAGATGCCAAAAACACCATTCGTTCAAATTTTTATATATGTATATATACATGTATATATATATATATATATATATATATATATATATATATATATATATATATATATATATATATATATATATATATATATATATGTGTGTGTGTGTCCGTAAGCACGATAACTCTCGTAAAAAAGGTCCGATCTTAATGAAATTTGGTACAAATGTGTAAAGTACCATTTATTTGAACAAGTTCGAAAACCAGATGAATCGCACCATCCGAAGGGGGGTTTTTGGGGGGTTTTGTACCCCAAAAATGTGTTTTTGGGGGTTTTCATATGTAATTTTAATTTAAATCAAATTTTAATTTACACCATTGAATTCAGCTTAAAAAAACAAACAATTTGGTATTTTGATCATTGCTCTACGTCAATTGGTTACCGAGATATTGAAAGTGCTAAACACAGTACGTTGTCTAATGTTATTCTAATGGAGAAAAAGAAAAATTGTATATCTCGCTTATTTATGAACATAAACTGGCAAAATTTGGTATATGGCTTGATCTGGTTATGGTTTATTGTTGTTTGCACAAAAAAACAATTTTTCGCCTATGGTTCCTGTAGCAGCAAACCTAGGTACTTGGTCTCCATGTTATTCTTATGGAAAATACTTAAAATGTTTTATATCGCTTATTTATGAATGTATATGGATGAAACTTGGTATGTGACTTCACTAAGATGAGTTCTATTGATATTTGCATAAAAACCCATTATTTTGTGTGCCTTGTTGCAGCAAACCTGCGTACTCATCCCCAATGTTATTCTTATGGAGAATAATTAATATTTTAAATATCGCTTGTTTGTGAATACATTTATTATGAATCCTTTTAAGTGTTATGTTATATATTCATTGGAAATTCGCTGTGTATGCAGGTTTGCTGCGACGGGTGTATTTATAACTCTGGTATTCGTCAGATACTCGTCAGCTAGCTTCTGCCTGGTCAGGCCTGGTGATTGAGATTTGAGACTATGATCATATGGTATGATGAATCAGTTGTTGTAGCAAGCTCAAAGAAATTGTCATTAATTTTGAGTGGGCGTATCCTGTCTGTCAAGAGTTTATATCACATTATGTATGTAATTGAAAATAAAGCTGTTTGAAACCAAATTAAACAACTTTAGTTCATAATTTTTAAGAGTTATTGTTGTGTATAACCATTGTAAATTTAGGGAGGTTCATTTGTGTAAGGCAATGAATGTTAACATCAATTGCTATATTTAACGTCACAAAAGCGATATTTCTTTCTGGTAAGTAGATAAACTAAATAAATATTTTAATATGCTAAAGCCTGGTTTCCACGGTGCCAAATAGAGATAAATAGGTATTGCCTATGCACTGTTTAATCTGTGTGAAACAGTGTAAAGGTCTTCTACAATAGGGGACATGTGATGTCATAGTTTAAATAACCTGATTTAAAAGAACTTGGAGGTTACGGGTATGGAAATATTTTTACCAGTTTCAGACATGTCACCGATTTTACAGTGGAGTTACTGATGTGACAGTTGTACAGTGACAGTGATGATAGCTGACCCCCTGTGTGAAGTAGCTGTCTACTGTCACTTTGTTTAAAGCAGACCAATACAGCACTATAGGCAAGAGGGAAATCCCCCAAAAGTGATCACCTACCGACCTCTCGAGTACTACGAGCTAATTTATGTCTTAATCGATGTATTTTGCCAAGAGGAACACTTTCCTTTATCATTTTTTTTATTTGAATGGGAGAACATTGCGTATTTAAAAAAAACTAATATTTTTAAAAATGCTAAAAAAGTGACTTTTCCCTTTAATCCGTTATAACTGTTTTCCCACCTAACTGTTTTCCCACCGAATATATTTTGTTGAAATCTTCACAGAATTTTCTCTACAAGATCTTGAGTTGAAATAACTTATATAGTAGAAATCGGCAGTTAACTGTTGAAACGCATAGTCATAGCCTTTTTGTTCTGGTTTTGAATTAAATGTGGGTTTTGTTACGAGCACATAAACAGTTGCTCCATCACGCAAGGACTGACAGGTCAGGAACTCCCCACAACAATCTTCAGAAGAGGGCTTTCCGAATTCTTATTTGAAGACATGTGCCATGCCTTCACTCATGTTTCTTGTGTCATGTAAATCTTGTGAGATACAATGAGAGAAAGCAATGGCCTTGTTATGTCGAAACTTCTTTATTCCTCCCTCATATTTTCATTCTTGTCGGTGATAGGGGTGGGATTTATATCAAAACCTTCGTCAAGGATCCTGGTTGATTTAAACTAGTGTTAAGACTTGTTTTTCATCCTGTACAATTATCTTTGATGCTTTTACAAACCTCAGCGGCAAAAATTTTTTTACCTTTTTTGTTTATATGAAGGCCATGGCGGGTGTGGTATCTACTTGGGAGGAGCCAGAGGTCAAGTAGATGTAAATGTGGGTGTTTATTTATTAAACTCCTGATAGCATTGTTGATATTTGATATTCTTCCATTTTCATGGCTATTTTTCATGTAGATCGTATCTATATGGGATTGTTGCTATTACTGTGGAACCTCGATAACTCGAACCTCAGAGGGAACTGCTAAAATTTGAGTTATCGAATATTTCGAAATATCGAGGTTCGACTTATCAAGGTGATTTTCCACAGACTTCGACTTATTGAGGGTCACAGTAACACAATAGATGGATCATGGAAGGGTATAATCCTTACATAAGTTCGAGCTATGTATAAAACATAATCGTACCGTATAATAATAATTATTAAATAAAAATAGATTTGAACAATTTTAAATGTCTAAAATAAGCCCGGAAACATATTGTAAAGCTTCTTTGGTTAATGTATTAGAGGACGAAATACTTCATTCAGTGAAAATATTGTAGAGGAGGAAAGTAAACAAATAATGACTCACAGTTTGGTATTTTGGTGATGTTTGTCCCGTTCGACCACTTCCTGTATATTTTATAGACTTTTGCTCACTTCTTATCACCTGCCCCAATCAAATCTCTCCCGTTTACAGAAGTCAGTTCTAGTTCTGACCAACTACGCATAAATTTCATTTAGCTAAACATTAATGTACTGTAGGCTGTTAAAATAATTTGCAAAACTAAAAGGGAACAAAGCATAATAACAATTAAAATTGCAGAGCATTGTTGGAATTAGAGTGAAGCAGTACGGTACGACACTTTTCTTGTTTTAAAATTGCCGACAGTGTTCACTGGTGTTCCAAACTGCTTCCCGATGTCACTGTTTTTATTTCCGGTGTCAATAGCCTCAAATAGTCTTGTACTTCTCATGGGGTAGAGTTTTTCCAACACGTTTTACCAAACTGCAAACACGTTGTAAAACACTACCTAAAAACTACTTTCACATACTACATCCAGAACCTCTGAACTCACACTAAATAACGACTAAGAACACAAATATAATCAAATCAAAACCAGTTTATTTAAAATATATATATAATTTACAACAATATGAGACTCTTCCCTATTATGAAATGAAATCCTCACATAGGTAAAACCCGTGCGTGAGGATGAGTGTGTTTGATATGCGTGTTGCTCATCAACATAAATTTGTCGGTTGTTTTACCGACACCAGGAGCACCTGGGAAAGATATTTAGTGGGGAGGGAGGGTTGAAATTTCTGGTTGCAAAGTCACTGGAGGTTTGGTGAATCAACAACTTCGACTTATAGAGGTTCTCTAGTCAATACTTCGACTTATAGAGGTAGGTACGGTAATTGTACATATTCGAGTTATAGAGGTTCTATAGCTAAAACTTTGACTTATAGAGGTGCGACAACAGGCTAAGAATACTGCAAAAATTTGAGTTATCGAAGTGTTTCCTGTTAACCCCTCGACTTATAGAGGTAAAATAACTTAGCATTAGGTAGGCAAGTTCAAGGGGAATGACAAAAAATCGAGTTATCAAGGAATTCGACTTATTGAGGTTCGAGTTATCGAGGTTCCACTGTATTAGATTAGTATGGGAAATACAGAAAAGCCCTTTTCCCAATCATAGAAAGTAGGACATTGTCAGAGTGTGAGATGTTAAGATAATTTTGTTGAGAGTCATTTGAGATATTATTTGTACCTCCGATCCATACAATGTAGTCAGACTTAGTAAAAGTATCCAGCTGTTTGTCTTGCTGTCCCATTGAAATGATTGTTTCCAGTGTAGCCCCAGGTTGAACATGACCGAAGGTACAGAAGTGATCAGACAGTAATTTATCGATTTGGAAAATCAAATCCTTTCCTTGACTATCAGATAAGAGTGTTACTTTGGGTTTTGATTTTTTTCTGTGGACACAATGGTTTTGCTTGACATACACATGGTTAGATACAGATTTTTTTGATTTTTTAGATTTTTTCGGTGTTGTTTTACTTTCAGGGATACAGTTAGTAGATCCTGTCTGAATATCATCCGTATCTTCTTCACTTAATGGTTGATACCCATTAGATAGAGGTAACGCAAATGCATGATTAGCCTGATTTTTTTATTGGACTTTGGACTTGGTTATTTTTACTGGACTTTACGTTTTGGCTCGATGTCTTCTAGATTCAATAGTATTCCATTCATCGAATTACTATATTCATATTAGCCATGTCTTTTTTGTGTCACTACTGATTTTGTTGCTGTCATTTTGAATTTATACTATTCTCGGTAAAAGTAATTTGTTTTTTTAAAAAAAGGTATTTATTCTATCTATGGAGAAGGTTTGAGTCTTCTGAATCAATTTCAGAATGATCCTTTAGTTGATTTAAACAGGTTTTGCAAAGAATATTATTTTGAGTGTTGTTGGGTTGAATTAAATCTGCTTAAGCCTACCTTTGTTATTTGTGTATTGTGATAAGAAAAAAAATCTTTTCCGTTATGAAATAAAATCACAACCTTAATTCCTATTCACATAAATAAATATAGTTTTCCCCTCCATTAAAAAAATATATTCCCAATGCTGCCAGAGTTGTTTCTTGCGCAGTGGAATGTGTAGGCTAGTTTGCAATGAGAATTTTATATTTTGACACCCAGAAGCACAGTGGACCTGTTAATGTTGATGACACTGGTTCTTCTGTCATCACCAAACACAAGAATACGACACAAGAATTTGTTTTTTTTTGTTTTTTTTGTGCACTCAAGAAAAATCAATTTGAACACTATTTTCCCTGTAATCAGTATAACTTCTTAATATAGGCCTACCAATTTTGTTATTAACTCAAGATAAAGGATATTAAAATAAAATTAAATCTCAATAGAGTAGGTAAATAGGTGTGTATATTTCTCTACAGCTGTACACTTCTTATTAGGCTACTTTGAATGCTGGATTATAATTTAGGTTTTTTTTGACCATGCTATTCTAATGACAATGACAATGTTAGAATTATTCTATTTTGTTATACAATTATGTATACTAGTTTTTTTTTGGCCCAGTGCCCTAATTCAACTTCACTGGCAACAGGTGAGAGAATTTTTTTGTATAAGTTACAACAGTTCTTTATCAGCTGTGGTCCCTAATCTTAAAGATGGTTCAGCATGAATATTTTATTTGAGGCTCATGTTGGTCGGCATATAACACCTTGGTCCTGGCCAGAATTCATATTAGCAAATCTCACTATACTATTTCCTCAGAGGCCTTTTCATTTTGTGAGTGATTTTAGCCTCTGCCCTATCCCTGGGGACAATATATTTGCTTAATTATTTATTGAACCAGTTTAATTAATTGGGGACACGTTATTACCATGCACGACCTTGTACACTCATCTTTTGAGCCTATAAGATGTTATATGAATCAGTATTATTTATTTTAAAACCATCAGAAGATCAGTTTTTTTTAATTTAACCACAGCAGACAAATCACTCTATTGAAAATATCAAATGGCAAAGCACCTGATTAATGACTGCTCCAATATTGAACCAGACTTGTGTGCAAAATTAACTTAATATTGAAATAAACAATCGCATGGTGACACACCTTATTTATGTATAAACTCTAATCAGTAACACTTAAAGATTCAATATGAAAAATTCTTATTAATTTAATCAATAACTTATTTTCACACCTTATATTCCAGTATTGTATCTTCCTTCCAAAAGCAATATAAAAATATATTTATTTTAAAATTGTGCCAGAAGGGCTAGAACAGTTTTTAATATTGCAAATTACTATATAATTAGATTTACATGAAAACAAATTATTTTAATGTTTAACAACTTTTACAAGTGGGCCAAAAATGCTTATTCTTATATCACAGTTACTACAGTAGAATCTATATTAAACAGAAGTTTGGCTGCTTAAATACTAATATTCCTTAATAATATATTAAACAATTTATTTTAAACACTCACCAACACACATACATGACACAACAGGACAAGGGAACACGTGGCGACAACGGCTACTGTACAGCACAAATTTCTTAAATTAATGTATTTACACGGCAACGGCTGAGGGTGTCGAAAATAGCGATTTTAACGAAATTTGAGTGATTTGCACTGCAAATTCAGAGCGACTGCCTAATCAGAATTACGTACTACACTTCGTGGTTTGAGACATGTTCGATACAGGTTGAAAATTGCAATTGACACCTATTTTTGCAAAATTCCACGAATTAACAATGGTACATTTACCCTTAAGGGACGGACCTTGTTAAATTATGCGTTAATACAACTCGCGACGCAATACACACTAAATATTCTGAATTTCGTGACCTTGAGACA
The DNA here is from genome assembly GCA_963675035.1 of Allygus modestus. Taxonomy (NCBI): domain Eukaryota; kingdom Metazoa; phylum Arthropoda; class Insecta; order Hemiptera; family Cicadellidae; genus Allygus; species Allygus modestus. Next base: position 381,889,831 of record OY776111.1, on the reverse strand, counting down.
CCCTACAGCAACAAGTTTACCGGACGACGAACGAGAGGGAAGTAAGACAGATGCGTCCTCCCGCACTTCCGAGCTGGCCGATCTTATCACGCTGTGATCTATCCTCCGACAGATAACGCATGCAGGATTTTCTCTACATCATCACAGTATATAGGCGACATACTATGATAAGTTGGGTCTTGATTAATTTTTTCAATTATTCGATTCATTACTACAATATGTTCAAAAGCGGTACGCAAACCATCTGTTGTTTTTTGCAGGAGACTTCAATATTAATTTACTTGATTCAATTCAATTTAATTCAAAATATCTTTATTCGTTTGTAGTAATACATACATACATGAATAGTGTCTTATTTCAGTATTGAATAATACAAATAAACAAGTTACAAGTACAAATAAACAATAGAAATAACAAGTTTAAACCTAAGTGTGTAGGTCTTAGAATTTAATATAGGAATATAGGAATGAAAAACTACAGCTCTTCGAAAGAATACATAGCTTTGTGGATGAGATACTGCTTTAACTTAATTTTGAATCTTTTATTTGAGACCTCATCTGTGATATCTTTTGGGATTTTATTGTAAAATTTTGAACCAGCATATATAGGTTTTTTTTTGAAAAATTGCTGAGTGTGAGAGCTTATTGCGAGGCGTCCCCGATTTCTGGTGTTATGTTCATGATTATTACCAACCAGCTCCATTTCCTGAAATCTATTTCTTACGGATAAAACTGTTTCAAAAACATACATTCCATAAACTGTCATGATGTTTTCTGATTTGAAATTTTCCTTAACTGAAGTTCTCGGTTTTAAGTTACAAATTATTCTTATAGATTTTTGTTGCATTATCAAAATGGCATTTAAATTATTTTTAGTTGTTGCACCATACAGTGATATCCCAAAAGATATCACTGAATGGATGTAAGGAAAATAAATTACTTTCAGGGTTTCTTTTTCACAATAATTTTTTAACCTAATCAATGCGTAGAGGCCAGAGGAAATTTTCGTTAGTAATTTTTCAACATGACGGTTCCAGTTGAGTGTGTTTACTATTTCTAATCCTAAAAATTTAATGCTGTCCATGACTTTAATTTTCTTGTTAAGGACGGTAATATTAGGTTGAATTATATTTTGAGCTGATCGAGTTTGGAAATTAATAATGTTGGTTTTTTCAAGATTTAAAAGCAAATTATTAGAATTAAAAAACCTATTTAAAATTGTTAGGTCAGAATTAATTTTAATTTCTAATTCATCAATAGTTGAAGCTGTGATTTTCAAATTGGTATCATCAGCATATAGGCACAGTTTACTCGAATCACTAAGCTGGGGGAAGTCTCTTAAATATCAAACAAATAAAAGGGGGCCTAAGATGGATCCCTGTGGCACCCCATATTTAACTGCTGTAATGGAAGAACGGTAAGGAATTTTATAGTTTTTGTTATTGTGATGAACAATTTCGACAAACTGCTTTCTGTCATAAAGATAAGATTTGAGCCAGTTTAATGCATTATTCCTAATTCCTAATTGATTCAGTTTGGAAAGTAATAAATCATGTGATATTGAATCAAAGGCCTTACTTAGGTCCATGAATAGACCCGCAACATTACCTTTGTTGTCTAGATTATCTATAACAGATTCAATAAAGTCTGTGGCAGCTGTAATGACCGATCGTCCATAGCGGAAGCCATGTTGACAATCTTCAAATAGATTGTTTTTTTCGAAGAAATGTACCAGTTGATTATTAACTACCTTTTCATACATTTTTGAAATAGATGGTAACAAAGCAATAGGTCGGTAGTTTGATACCATTTGCTTGTCTCCTTTTTTGAAGAGTGGTTTTAATTTTGTAATCTTTAGTTTGCTTGGAAAAATACTGGATATTAATAAAGAATTTATTAGGTGAGTAATTGGTTTTAATAAAACTGATTTAGCTTTTTTCAGGAGTACCACAGGGACATCATCACACCCCACACTGAAAGAATTTTTTAGACTACGAATAATATTATCAATATCCTTCTCATCAACAAAGCTAAAACTAAATTTCCTGTCACATGAAAGTATTTCCCTTCCTGTACTATTAGGATCATCTCTGACTGGTCCTAGATTCGATAGTGCATTATCATCTACAATGTTTGTAAAATAATCAATGAACTGATTACAGATTAATGAAGGATCAGAACATACAATATCATTTATCTTTAAGTTTATGTTTTGAATTTTTCCTGGGCCAGTTCCCACTTCAGAATTTATGATCATCCAAGAAGTTTTATTGACATTATTTGAATTACTAATTTTCTTTTTGTAATATTGTTTTTTTGAGGACTTCAACTTTCCTTTATATTGTTTGTTCATTTCTTTAACTTTGTTTAGCAAAACTTTACAATTTAAATCTCTAGCTGTTTGACTAAGCTCAATAATTTGTTGTCTTTCTGATTTAAGTTAATTTGGAACCCATTTCTTTTTAGTATGCTGTCTTGAAAGAGTTTTAGGGAAGCACATATTGAAATGATCCATGAACGTTTTATAGAAAGTGTCATACTTTTTTTCAACTGGTGATAAGAAAAGGTCTAACCAAGTTTCATTTTGCAAAATATTAATAAATTGCTCAGTATTTGAGTCGGTAAATCTCCTTTTGTATTCAAAATAAAATTCAGAAAAATGATTTAAGTTTTCGTGTTTTTTATTATTTTTAATTTCTAGCATTTGACCATCGTGGTCTGATAAGAGGACCATGTTATTTATTTGATTAATATGCTGCATTCTTACAATTTAAACATACCTATTGATTCAGTACCTACTAGGATTACATCATTTTTAGAATCATGTGTTGACAATATTTATACAAATATGTTACTTGACAGTTGTGATATTGGCATATTTGATATCAATCTCTCTGACCATACTTTTCAAATCTTAACATTTGAAAATAGTTTTCATAAGAGTTTTTGTAAGATACTCTCAAAAAGAGATTTTTCAGGTAATATATTGCAAAATTTGTTAAATTATTGGGAAATGAAAATTAGGATTTATTTTGGTCCGAGAATGGCACTGATGTTAATTTGCTATATAACATGTTTTTGAAAACTATTAAATTCCATTTTAATTCTAGCTTCCCAGTTAAAACAGAAAAAGTTAAATCTAATTTCAAGCAAACAAAGAAATGGGTAACTCTATGACGCAATTTCTGGGGTCGCGAAAATTACGTGCACAGAAATATAAAACGCGGTTACCAAGATAGTCAGTCGAGCTGGGTTTTCGTTCCAGGGGTCGTAAGTGAAGGTATCGCTTTGATCAAACGGAATTTTGAACCCCAAAAAGAGAACCGATGGCTCAGAATGGGCGAATAAGGAAACGTTCCTTAACAATCAGGCCGCAATCATCATCGCCATATTTGTTCTCTGCATAATTGGTCGAATTCGCGATCCTTGACGCGGTACGTAGATTCGAACGTCACGCGGTAGTACACAAGGAACGCTGCGGGCGAACCACAGGTAGGAGGGAGTGCTGTGGGCGAACCACAGAAAGGATGGTAGACCTAATAGTTGGGAATGGGTAATAATTAATATTAAGCTAAACTAGCACAATTATTCCCCATTACGTACTTTACTACCATGCAGGTAATCTAACAATCTTACCAAACTACCCTACCAGACCTGATTCGTGCTGCGGGCGTACCACAGTAGGAGTCGTGCTATGGGCGTACCACAGTAAATATGCTGTGGGCGTACCATAGTAGGAGGCTGTGGGCGTACCACAGTAGGAGTCGTGCTATGGGCGTACCACAGTAGGAGTCGTGCTATGGGCGTACCACAGTAGGAGTCGTGCTGTGGGCATACCACAGTAAATATGCTGTGGGCGTACCACAGTAAGAGGCTGCGGGCGTACCACAGTAAGGATTGATCGTTGCTGTGGGCGTACCACAGTAAATATGCTGTGGGCGTACCACAGTAGGAGGCTGTGGGCGTACCACAGTAGGAGTCGTGCTATGGGCGTACCACAGTAGGAGTCGTGCTGTGGGCGTACCACAGTAGGAGTCGTGCTATGGGCGTACTACAGTAAATATTGATCGTTGCTGTGGGCGTACCACAGTAAGGATGGATCACTGCTGTCGTAAATGAAGAAGCTATTAATAAAATTTTCTCGGCCTGAATTAATGTATGCAGTGCTAAAATTAATATAATAGTAATCAAAGTTACAGAATACTAGCTAAGTCTAAGTATAGCTGAAAATGTGTTAAGACAAAACAAGAACAATCAGAGTAGCATACACCAATAGGACAAAATATGGTTAAAACGTGATAAATGTGGCTTATTATTAAGTTAGCATATCCATACAACATTTATTTCTAGTTTAAAATATAGTAAAAGGTGCTGAAAACAATATTGGAGTGGCCTTCAGCATTGTTAAAACAAATAAACAAACTGTAATAAATCCAAGTAATTAGTGAGATTATTTAAACCAAAATATCATTTAACTGGTACAAAATATTTAAAATCCTTACTAATGTGGCACAACCTAGGCTGAGTACATTATGCAATGTCAACTACTCATTCACTAAAATATTCGAAGAAATAAACTTGAGGTGAGCAAGTTTTAAATAAAAGATAATTTATTACGTTATTTCCTTTAGTAAAGGACCGAAAGAAATTCAACAATGATTCGTTAAATTATTCGAGAAATAATCAATCAGAGAACATTAATAAAACTCAAATAAGATACAATTTCGTAAGCATTCATAAACGTAAACAGTTATCGAGAGCACTGCATTTCGTTAAAGTTCGAAAATAGTCGAGAGGAAATCGTATACAAGTCAACGAAGGGACGATCCCTACCTTAAGACGTGAAGCGAGCTCCTCACTGCACTGTGTCGGGCGGTGAACTGACCGTAGACGCCGGCCGCCGCGGGTCATAGGCGGGGGAGTCGCTATTGCGCAGGTCCAGTCGGGCATGCGCACGAGAATCGAGTTTCGAGCCAATAGCGGCCGCGGTACTAGCCGCCGCGGGAAATTCAAACAGTAGTTTGAGGTTATGTTCGCCCAGAAAGTAAATAAAATACTATTTGTACCGCTATTTAACGAAAAATATTTAGTTTGAAAAAATTAACACGTTACACCCTCCTCCAACTTCAGTAAACAAAAGAAAAACTAATAAAAAAGAAAAGAGATCATACCTTCTAAAATATATTTCAGTAGGATTGTTGTTGGCAAACCACAAATCAGGACGACTAAGGAAAGGTAAAACAAAAGTGTATTTCATATCACAAAATAATTTCACGTACTTTGCATACTAAACGTAACATTCTCCTCCTTAATCTATAAATAAAGAGATCAAACAAATAACATATTGGCGTTTTGTCACAGATCGAAATAAACAAAACATTTTTCTAAAGAAAATAACTAAGCTGCTGGCAGTATTCTTAAAACTAATCGACCTTATAACTATTTTTCTTTGTTTTATACCAATCGCTGGTAAAATTTTTGACTTGCTATAACGAATTTCACAAACAACTTAAGAAAATATTCTAAAACAAACTCTCTGGCAATATGCACAAAACTAAACAGACTTCCTAAGTCTAAATAAAAATACAAAAGCACTTCATCAAATTCATTAACATAACGAAAGACAAACTTCTAGTTAAAATGCACTTTTGTGACAAACTCCTTAAATTTGGAACAAATCCGGTCGCAGCAATTTCTCATCTACCTTCATTGGTCCCCAAGGAAACTGAACTACATGCTTCTTCTTTTTGGGACGGCGGTACCTTTTATTCGGATTTCGGCCACGAGGTTTGGGAACGGACATTTCCGGTAGTGAAATCGTGACATCAATCGGAAAATCGCTTGAAATGGTTGAGACATCGCAGGGGGCTAAACTAGAGTGGTCAGCTGTCGTTCCAACCGGGATCTGGCAAAATTCGCTGAGGTCTTCCATCAGGGCATCTTCCAGTTCATTTCCAAGAAGGCTAGGGTCTGCATTGATAAGCAAGGTGACAGGGGAGGATTTGTATGTGCTTCCGTGTAACTATCGGCATTGAAAGGATGATTTAATTGAGCTCGGAGCCACTCATCATTATTTTCGACACAAACATAATCTTCCGTAACGTTGTCGTTTGGATTGGTCTGACTTGAGGTTTCCGGCAAAATCTCTTTCTCAATCCAATTCAAAAATTCGTCCATGGTTGCATCCATGTTCATCTGCTGTTTGGGGCAAGCTAGCGCTTTTTGCTCAAACTCTTCAGTTCCAGTGGACTTGTCCGAATTAATCGGAAGAATAGAAGTGAGAAGAGCATCTTCCGTCTCCGTTTCCTGGTTAGCTGTGGTGGGCCTAGAGGACAATACAGCTTCTGTAGCAGTAGATTTCTCAACCATAATCGGTAAGGACGGGGTTGCTCGAAAAATTCCACGTTCTGCCAGGAAGCCATCCTCCATGTTGTTAGAACCTTTTCTCAGGACACTGCCAAGGTGTTTCCGCCAGTTGATTGAACTAAACGAAGGAAAAATCTGTCGCACCTCATCTCCTCGAGATAACCTTTCTGAAAACCATAAGATAAATACCCCACAGTCGACAGCATTTTCTTGGCGAGGGCAGCTAGCGAGGGTGTCTTGAAGGTGCCATGATGAGGGGGAAATTTCTAAATTTCATAATTTTGCCTCACGTTTTATAGCATTAAATACGCCGTAGAGTTCAGGTTTGTGAGATAATCCCAAAGAATCGTAAGCGTGAATCCGCCTTTGGTCTGGGAAGACAGAAAGAAGGGCCCAGTGCTCCGCATCCTCCACAAAGACTGGAATAAGTATAAGCTTAAAATCAAAAGGATTGTTTCTTCGGAATCGTCTAGCTGCAATTTCGTACCGTTTACGGGTCAAACAAGGATAAAAGAAAGAGTCCAAACCAAGCACAGGAAAATCGCTATTTTCATTCCTTTGTTGCAAGAGTTGAATGTATGGATTGATGATGGCATCGGAAAGTCGGGTGCCAGGATCTAGGAGTGCCAGGTCTCGTTCGTGGACCAAAGGAATGGTTGGATCAAGCGGGTGAGCCAAGCCATTCTGTAAAGCAAAACAATAAAGCGTTACATACATGCAAAGCATTAGTAAGACTTAAGCCTAGTTAGTTATCGAGGGTGAAAAGAAATCAGGTTGGTTTGGAATAGGGTTTTAGGTCTTTTGCGTGCACTCTACCTACGATCTGACCGTTGTTATCCCGAAGACTGAAAATATTCATTCCCTCCGCACGATCAATTACAAAAGGACCGTCAAACTTTGGCGCTAGTTTTCCGGCAACGAAATCAGCTGCCGAAGATAACGTGTGAGTTCGACGTAAGACACTTTGACCAACCGTATACGGATTTTCTCGCCGTCTTAGATTGTAATATCGAGCCTGTTTGTTAAACGCCTTACGCATATTTTCGACACACTTGTCTTGCAACTGTTTAATGGTTTCAACTCGTAGTTGATGAAGTTGTTCAACTGATTGCGTTCCCTTCGAACTATCTTCAATTATGGGCTGAGACAATGATTGTGGGGTCTGTAATTCCCGTCCATAGTTCAGCATAGCAGGGCTATATTTGGTCGAATCATGTACCACAGTATTTAGGGCGAATCGGAAAGCGTCGAGATGGTCATCCCATGATCGATGATCGTTTTGAACATACTGCGAAATCATGGTTTTAATTACTCTATTAGCTTGTTCAGTGGGATTTGATTGGGGGCTATAGGGCGCCGTGGTTTGATGTTCGATTCCCCATTCTTGGGTAAGTTTTTGGAAAATATTTGATACATACTGAGTCCCGTTATCCGTCAGTATGCAGTCAGGGGTCCCGTAACGTAACAATACGAGTTCAACAAATTTCTTGGAAACTTGTTGTGCTGTGGCGTTTTTCAAGGGAGCTATCTCTACCCATTTGCTAAACGTATCCTGGAAAACAACTATGTACCTTTTCTGGTTCTTGGCAATGGACCCATAATATCACTTGAAACAACGTACCAAGGACCCTGGGGTCGTCTAAAGTACATTTTCCCTATGACTTTATGTTGTTCCACTTTATACCGTTGGCAACTATCGCATCTTTGTACGTATTTTGTCGTATCTTGACGAAAACCAGGCCAAAAGTAATGATCTGAAAGCCTTTTAATCGTTTTATTGATTCCTAAATGCCCAGCAGTGGGTTGATCATGGCATTCCAATAACACCTGATTAATTTGATGTCGCGGCACACACAATTTCCACTCTTTCGTCCTATCCGGATCGTGTTTCTTTAATCTAAATTTCCGGTAAAGTTGTCCGTCTATGAGCGAATAATTAGGGTACCTCGTGAGATTCTGTGAAACATTCCTAAACCATTTAGTGTACCACGCACCTAATTCTTGTACGTTTTCTTCTCTATCATGATTTTTGGTTTCCTGAGATTTTAATAGTTTTCTCTTTTCAATGACACAAGTACACATACTCCTATTTTCGTTGGTTATAGTTTCGAGATTACATACAGGATACCGCGACAATGCATCGGCAACTTTGTTAAGCGTTCCTTTTCTATACTGAACAGTAAAATCATACTGTTGATGCTCAAGAGTCCACCGAGCTAATCTACCTGAGGGTTTGTCGAGATTCATTAGCCACTTCAGGGCTTGATGGTCTGTAATTGCTACAAACTTATACCCCTCTAGGTAAGGTCAGAATTTCTGGACCGCCCACACTAGAGCTAAACATTCCTTTTCGGTTGTCATAAACTTTTTCTCGTTTTCAGAAAGAAGTCTGCTCGCAAACGCTATTACTTTTTCGTGTTTTCCGAAATTTTGAGTTAACGAAACTCCCAGCCCATGATCGGAGGCGTCAACCTGAACAATGAAACTTTGGTTAAAGTCTGGGCAAGAGAGTACTGGAGTCTTTGTAAGTTTATCTTTCAAGATAGAAAAAGCGTTTTCCTGCTCTTGATTCCATTCCCATCGTACATTCTTCTTTGTTAATTTTGTTAACGGAGAAGATAGCCTTGCGAAGTTCTCTACGAACCGACGGTACCACGATGCAAGTCCAATAAAACTTCGTACATCTTTGGGGCATTTGGGAGTAGGAAATTCTACTATCGATTTGATTTTTTCCGGATCGGTCTGAATACCTTCTTCATTGACAACGTGCCCTAGATATTTCAATTCTTTTTTGCAAAATTTACATTTTTCCTCGTTCAAAACAAGGCCGGCTTCTCTTAGTCTCTTAAATACTTCGCGTAGTAATGACAAATGGTCTTTAAATGTCCGTGACACCAAAACTAGATCATCTAGATATGCGAAAGCATACGGTTCGAATTCAGGCCCAATGATTGTATCTAATAACCTTTGAAAGGTCGCAAGGGCAGAATGGAGGCCAAAAGGCATGACTTTAAAGTGAAAAAGCCCTCGCCCTGGAATCGTGAATGCCGTTATGGGTCGACTATTGACTTCCAATGGAACCTGCCAATATCCAGACTTAAGATCAAGAGTACTAATGTATTTGGCATCTCTTAGTTTGTCTAATATCGCTCCAATTTGAGGTAAAGGATAGGCATCACGGTGACTGACTTGATTTACTTTTCGTAGATCAATACAGATCCTTATCTTACCGCTCGGTTTCTTTATGACCACCAACGGACTACTCCAAGCGCTGTTCGACGGTTCTATGATATCGTCCGCTAACATTTGGTCAATTTCTTTATAAATAATAGCCTGCATTGCAGGGTTTCGGGGATAATATCGTTGCTTTATGGGGTAATCTGTTTTTAATCGAATTCGATGTTCTACTAAAGAGGTTCGTCCAGGTACTCCTTTAAACAGAGGAAGTTCGTCTTTAAGAAACGTTTCTAACTCTTTATTCTCTTCTACCGATAGGGGGGTGATAGCATTAGAATGAACGGGATTGAGTTTTCTCATCTCGGTCCAACTATTTCTTAAGGTATCGCAACGAATTTCTACCAGGCCCAATGGATTAATTAAATCCATCCCGATTATAAAAGACGCTGAAAGGTTAGGCACAAGCACGGCTCTGACACATGTCTCAGTATGAACTACCTTACAAGTGAATTCGTATATTTCATTTATTGTACGAGTCGACTTATCAGCTAGACTTATCTTTGTTTCAAATCGATGTGGAGCTATATTTTGCCTTTGAAGATGGTCAGCCACCTCCTTGCTGATTAATGTTATCATGGATCCTGTATCGATTAAAGCTTCAAAATACTCGTTATGTATTTCCACCTGCATGAAGGGTCGAGTTTCAGTTTCGTTAGTGTCGGTACATGTATTTAAATTAAAGTTTTTCACTTTATTCAGCCAATCCTGCCACTCTATAGAGGTGGTGTTTGGGGGACGAGACTTGGCCCACCTCTTGAATACCGGTCTCGCTTGAAGTTTTCCGAACGACAAGGGCATCTTGTCGTAAGAACTCCTTCGCTTTTGCAATTAAAGCATCGTATTATTTTTGGAAGATTACATTCTCGAAATCGATGTCCCTTCCCTTCACAGTTCCAACAAATGGGAATTTCAGAGATTTGAGTGTTATTTTGGCTGTCTTTTTCACTTACTTTAGCTTGGTTGGAGCTAGTAAGAAAATTAGGCTTTCTTTGAGAATTACTTTGAAAACGAACGTTCTTGGATTCGGGAATCGCTTTCTGGGATCCAAATATTATGGAAGATTGTTTAAACTGATCGTAAGATTTAGGTTGGTCATAATGATTGAGTCGCTTATGATCTCTCGTACTATGATTCCGAGAATTGTTCTGAATGTGGGTCGGCTGTGTAGCGAGCGAAAAAGTGTAAGGTGATTTGGTTTCGACTGCATCCACCTGGAAGGGTTTATACAATCTATTTCGAGGTTCATATGCCGTTTCAGGCACAAGCGACTGAGCAGGATTTGGTGGAGGTCGGAAGTTCTTTCTGTCCCGTACATAACTTTCAAAACCTTCAGCTAGTCGGATTAAATCGTCGGTAGTCTGAAATTGCTCACGCCTAACCGTCAACTTGTAGTCGGGTCTCATATTGGAAAATAGTCGGTTGAGAATGTCATTCTGGGAAAATCCTCCTCTCCGGCGCATTAAGGTAGTCAGTGCAACGACAAATTTTCTAATAGGTTCATTTTCTCCTTGAGTTCTACGTTCGATTTCTTCGTCTAGTTTTCTCCGGTAGTCTGGAGGAAAATAATTTTCCGCAAAACTATACATGAAGTCTGTATAGGTTGACCATTGAGACTTATTATTACGAAACCATAAGAGGGCGTCGCCTTTCAATAATTCGGGCAAAGTTTTGAGCAACATGTCGGGGGGTATTTCGTAAGATTCGGCTAATTCGTTTAACCTTTCAATAAATGAAACAGGATGATGATCGCCATCAAACCTCAAGTTCCATTTTCGCACTTGATTGCAAACTTCCGCCACTTTAGTCAGGTTTCTAGTTCTGATCGAATTTGCGTCAAACAAACTGGTTGCGTCCGGTACTGTATATACGACCTCCGGTCTTACCAAATTTTCTCTATCTACACTTAAAGTTTCAGGTTGGTGCTGATAATTTACTTTACCAGGAACTCGTTCAAAATCGGATGCCGGTATTCTGTGTGACAAATTATAGTAAGCAGGCAAAGCACAAGCACCATCTGAGTAGGTTTCCTTATTCTGAGAAGCTTCGTTTGGACCACCTTTCTCAGACTGTAGTGTTAGTAATCGTTTCTGAACTAAACGAAAATCGGCCGTTGGAGGTAAACCTAATATTTCTCGTACACTAAGGTCCTCTGATCGTTGTGTCGTCGAGGGATGAGTTGACGGTAACGCTTGTGTTGTTGAAAAAACAACGTTGGTACTCGCTAATGGGTGGCAAAAATTTGTCGCTCCTAACAAATAGTTAGATTCTTCAAAAGTAACACTCTGGTTTGAGGATTGTGAAATCATAACCCGAGTTTCCTCACTTGGACTGTTCCTAATTAGTTTAACAAGTCTCTTCCTTAAATCCTCTGTTTTACCTTCGTCTGATTGATTTAAATCGCGCAAAACCTGTTGAATTGCGGCCTTAGATAACTTATAAACCCAACCTACTCTTGTATCGGACTCAAAAGAAGGTGAAAGTTCCTGAAAGCTTTGCGCCGTTGAGGTCTTAGGCAACGGAAGGTAAGATGGTGCAGTTACCGGTAACGTGAGTGTGGCAGTAGTAACAATGTCAGTTAAAGTCATTTGTGAGACCACTGGTCCTTGTTTACAAGTCGTAGTTATAGGTGCGGACGTCGTCTTCGTTGTAGAGGCAGTAGTAATTACACTTGACCCCTTCGGCTTAGCCCCAGTCGATTTTAAGTCCGAATCGTTCGTCATTTTCGGGCGCCAGCAACTGAGTTGCAATATCTATGAAAATACGTTGGATGTAAAACTTACTCGTTCACTTGTCCCTGTTCCAGGGCGCCAAATACTATGACGCAATTTCTGGGGTCGCGAAAGTTACGTGCACAGAAATATAAAACGCGGTTACCAAGATAGTCAGTCGAGCTGGGTTTTCGTTCCAGGGGTCGTAAGTGAAGGTATCGCTTTGATCGAACGGAATTTTGAACCCCAAAAAGAGAACCGATGGCTCAGAATGGGCGAATAAGGAAACGTTCCTTAACAATCAGGCCGCAATCATCATCGCCATATTTGTTCTCTGCATAATTGGTCGAATTCGCGATCCTTGACGCGGTACGTAGATTCGAACGTCACACGGTAGTACACAAGGAACGCTGCGGGCGAACCACAGGTAGGAGGGAGTGCTGTGGGCGAACCACAGAAAGGATGGTAGACCTAATAGTTGGGAATGGGTAATAATTAATATTAAGCTAAACTAGCACAATTATTCTCTATTACGTACTTTACTACCATGCAGGTAATCTAACAATCTTACCAAACTACCCTACCAGACCTGATTCGTGCTGCGGGCGTATCACAGTAGGAGTCGTGCTATGGGCGTACCACAGTAAATATGCTGTGGGCGTACCACAGTAGGAGGCTGTGGGCGTACCACAGTAGGAGTCGTGCTATGGGCGTACCACAGTAGGAGTCGTGCTATGGGCGTACCACAGTAGGAGTCGTGCTGTGGGCATACCACAGTAAATATGCTGTGGGCGTACCACAGTAAGAGGCTGCGGGCGTACCACAGTAAGGATTGATCGTTGCTGTGGGCGTACCACAGTAAATATGCTGTGGGCGTACCACAGTAGGAGGCTGTGGGCGTACCACAGTAGGAGTCGTGCTATGGGCGTACCACAGTAGGAGTCGTGCTGTGGGCGTACCACAGTAGGAGTCGTGCTATGGGCGTACCACAGTAAATATTGATCGTTGCTGTGGGCGTACCACAGTAAGGATGGATCACTGCTGTCGTAAATGAAGAAGCTATTAATAAAATTTTCTCGGCCTGAATTAATGTATGCAGTGCTAAAATTAATATAATAGTAATCAAAGTTACAGAATACTAGCTAAGTCTAAGTATAGCTGAAAATGTGTTAAGACAAAACAAGAACAATCAGAGTAGCATACACCAATAGGACAAAATATGGTTAAAACGTGATAAATGTGGCTTATTATTAAGTTAGCATATCCATACAACATTTATTTGTAGTTTAAAATATAGTAAAAGGTGCTGAAAACAATATTGGAGTGGCCTTCAGCATTGTTAAAACAAATAAACAAACTGTAATAAATCCAAGTAATTCGTGAGATTATTTAAACCAAAATATCATTTAACTGGTACAAAATATTTAAAATCCTTACTAATGTGGCACAACCTAGGCTGAGTACATTATGCAACGTCAACTACTCATTCACTAAAATATTCAAAGAAATAAACTTGAGGTGAGCAAGTTTTAAATAAAAGATAATTTATTACGTTATTTCCTTTAGTAAAGGACCGAAAGAAATTCAACAATGATTCGTTAAATTATTCGAGAAATAATCAATCAGAGAACATTAATAAAACTCAAATAAGATACAATTTAGTAAGCATTCATAAACGTAAACAGTTATCGAGAGCACTGCATTTCGTTAAAGTTCGAAAATAGTCGAGAGGAAATAGTATACAAGTCAACGAAGGGACGATCCCTACCTTAAGACGTGAAGCGAGCTCCTCACTGCACTGTGTCGGGCGGTGAACTGACCGTAGACGCCAGCCGCCGCGGGTCATAGGCGGGGGAGT